>JBBGZY010001803.1:0-1349730 GCA_037952925.1 Lithobates clamitans | reverse complement strand
ACCAATCCAGTTTAACGTTCTTAGATATCACTCTTTTCATCAATCCTGATAGAACCATTGGAACCACTCTTTTTCGTAAACCATCAGCAGGAAATTCACTCCTGCACGCTACTAGTTCACATCCCTCACCACTTATTAACAATGTCCCTTATGGACAATATTTAAGACTGAGGAGAAATTGTAGTGACAATGTGCTTTTTGAATCCGAGGCCAGGGCACTTAGAGAACGCCTTAAGGCACGCGGTTATAGCAATAAATGCCTTAAACGAGCCTATGTTAGGGCCAAAAGAAGCAATCGCAGCCAATTAATTCATGGATGCTCCAAACCAAAGTTAGACCCAGGCCTAAGAGTCATTACTACTTTTACTGGGCAACACCAGCAGGTACGTGAGCTGCTACAAAAGCACTGGTACCTATTAATGGGTGACCCAAAAGTGTCTAAACATCTAAAAAATCGCCCAGAGATCACTTATCGACGATCTCGGTCACTCAGAGATCGTATTGTTCATAGTCATCATGTCTCTTTGCCTGCAACCACTACCAGAAACAAAGGTACCAAACCCTGTCACAAATGTGACTTTTGCAGGTACATTTATGCATCCCGCAACATCATTCTCCCAAATGGACAATTATATAACCCTAACTTCATTGTCACATGCCAATCCATTGGCGTTGTCTACATAATGTTATGTGAATGTAATGCGTTTTACATAGGGAAAACGAAACGCCCCTTTTTCAACCGAATTAGAGACCATGTTTCTTTGGTAAATAAGAAAAAGATGGAAACCCCTATAAGCCGACATATGGGTCTATGCCATCAGTTTGACGATAGTAAAATGCACTTCTATGCTCTTGAGTATGCCCCCCCTAATGAAAGAGGGGGTGATTATGATAAGATCTTATTACAACGCGAGACTAAGTGGATTTTTACTTTGAATGCTTTGCAATATCCAGGCCTAAATGATGTGTTGAGTTTTAAACCTTTTCTTTAATTAAATATTATTTTTTTTTTTTTTTTTTTTTTTTTTTTTTTTTTTTTTTTTTTTTTTTTTTTTTCTCCTCTCTTTTGAAAAAATTTCCTTTTTTGAACAAATTTGCTTATGCGATGGAACTGGTACGCTTTTTAAATGCTCTTCAGTCTGCCTGTCACTGGTTCTTTTTGGGCATGTACGGACACCCGGGGCACTCAGCATGGTAGGTCCTAATCAATGTCCCGTTTGCTGGGTTGCCCTTTAACTGATAGCTAATGCTGCTGTCCCCCTTTTTTTTTTTTTTTTTTTTTTTCCCCTCCTTCTCTGGTTTTTTTGAATTGCTGCTGGTCAGACTCATTTATATGGTGCTGCTAATGCACTCATCCATAGGACGAATACTTGAGCCATAGCGGCTTCCGTATTTTATCACTTTTGACTTTGGATTTTCAAAAATGGCCGCGACTCAGTCACGCCGGCCAGACGCGATTGACGTCTTTTATTTACTATCAAGTCGGGAGGCGGGCGCATGCGCAGCTGTCTTTTTTCGGTCCGCAGCGTGACGGCGAGTCAGACGCCGTCACGCTGGAGGGGCTATAAAGCGGGGGATTCCCTGCCGATCTCTGTCATTACTGTCTGGTGATGTGCTGGGCAGACGGAGGTTTTTCTTATGAGCGTTATCAAGACCGATGTTAACCACCAATAGTAAGTTGTTTTGATCTTTTCTGAAATTGTTACCAGAAACTCTTTTCTTGATGTTGCTGAAGCTCAGAAATCCAAGCTTATTTTTTGCTTTATTTATTTATCTTCAGATTACTTCAGTGGCAGACTGCAGATGAACTTTTAGGTCCAGCTGCTGACTAGTGATTGGTCAGCAGTCTGGTCCTGTGTGCTGCCCATTCCACTGCCGTTCTGCTGCACTATAAGTACCACCGATCTAGCAATCTGGCTTTTCACCATCCTTTGGATGGAATTCTTACCTATGAATTGATTCTACCAAAGGTATATCAATACATGTTCATTTGTGGATGATTGTTTCATTCATTTACATATTTAATAAATACATCAGAGTCTTTCTGTACTAATAATATTAATATTCCTGTTTTTGATTTGTCTCTCTTTGTAGAGAATCTCATCCATTTATCACAAATTCCTTTTTAATTCAATTTTTGTGCCTCTCTGCATGCCTTCCCAGTGATTTTTAGACTGAAGAGCTATACGTCAATAAAGCACAAAATTCCACTCTCAGTATATGGTCTTCTCTCTGCGGGTAAGATCGTGTAGCAGTTTTTAATGTTATTTATTTAACACATTTTTTTTTTTTTTTTTTTTTTTTTTTTTTTTTTTTTTTTTTTTTCTCTTGATATATTCATGATATATTCAGTTATATATATATTAATTTTGTTAAAATATGCCCTTATCATTATATATTATATATTTTTTGTTATGATCATACTAACCTAAATTTATGAAATTGTAATTTATCTGCAGGCATGTAATATATATATATTTCTATTCTTATAGCTGATTATAATACCACAATACATCTCCTGAAGAAGCTTAGGAAAGCGAAACATGTTGAGAGAGTGGTATTAGTCTCTGCATTTATGTCAATACTTTCTGTATTTGCTTTATTGTCCAAATGTCACTTTGTGATGAAATGCCTGTCTTTTTTAATAGTATCTAATAAAAGATGTGTTTTATCTTATATTTTTGATTTCATTGACCTTAGCACCGTTTAAAAGTCCCTGGGGCCATCATAGGCCTCAAAGCCCGTCTTTTTCTTCTCAAATTTAATGATTGGGACGTGGTGCTTTTCGAATTTTGGGTTCCCTCTTTTTCAATTTATCAAGCGTATATTGATTGGTTTGCCCAAAAGTTATAGCATCTACAACTATGGGAGATTTATTTTATTTATTTTTTCCGCTAGTAATGGCTGACGATCAGCAACTTATCATATGTACTTGAGTATAAGCCGACCCGAATATAAGCCGAGTCACCTAATTTTACCACAAAAAACTGGGAAAACGTATTGGCTCGAGTATAAGCCTAGGGTGGGAAATGCAGCAGCTACCGTAAGTGGAAAAGAGGGTCAACAATGCCCATTTGCAGCTTAACTGTGCCCATTTGCAGCCTCACTGCTTCCATCGCAAGCCTCACTGTGCCCATTGTATGCCTCACTGTTCCCATCGCAAGCCTCACTGCACCTATTGTATGCCTCACTGTGCCCATCGCAAGCCTCACTGCGCCCATTGTATGCCTCACTGTGCCCATTGCATGCCTCACTGTTCCCATCGCAAGCCTCACTGCGCCCATTGTATGCCTCACTGTGCCCATTGCATACCTCACTGTGCCCATTGCATGCCTCACTGCGCCCATTGTATGCCTCACTGCGCCCATTGTATGCCTCACTGTGCCCATTGCATGCCTCACTGTTCCCATCGCAAGCCTCACTGCGCCCATTGTATGCCTCACTGTGCCCATTGCATGCCTCACTGTGCCCATTGCATGCCTCACTTTGCCCATTGCATGCCTCACTGTGCCCATTGCAAGCCTCACTGTGCCCATTGCAAGCCTCACTGTGCTGATCTGCATACCTGAGGCTGATCTCCGTGTCATGCAGTCGGCAGGCGGTCTGACAACTCATGGGGCCCCCGGGCACTAGGGGATCATGGGGCCCCCTTTTGTCCCCACCCACCCACACACAAGCCACACCCTCACAAAGCACCACGTATATATTGCACTGCTACATTACATGCATTGGTCACAGAATTTCTCTACTGTATGTTCAAAATAATGTTTAAAACCACATACATTTACTGCGGGGCTGCGTCTCCTGTGAGCAGAATCACGTACAGGTACTTGATTCTGCACTTGCAGGTCTGCGCGCTGTTTGACCCGCTGCCGCTGTGATTGGACACACCGAGAGCTAATCAGCGGGTCCGGCGGAGCCGATGTTCATGGGGCCTGACGATCGTTTCCAACAGAGGCAGAACGGTGGTCTGCCGATGTAAACGAGTCAGATTGCCATTCTGTTAGTAGGGAAGACCGAGATCCTGTGTTTCTGCTAAACAGGAACACAGATCTGTCTTCCCACATTTAAAGCACCTCCCCCACACAGTTAGAAAGCACTTCCTAGGAACACATTTAACGCTTAGATCGCCCCTGGTGTTAACCCCTTCTCTGCCAGTGTCATTAGTACAGTAAAAAATTATTAGCAAAAAAATAAAAATTCTATAAAAATATCCCATAGCATATTGGGATTTTTACCAAAAACATGTAGCAAAATACATATTGGCCTAAACTGATGAAGAAATTCGATTTTTTACAATTTTTTATCGGATATGTTTTATAGCAGAAAGTAAAAAATATAGTTGTTTTTTTTTCAAAATTGTCGTTTTTTTTGTTTATAGCACAAAAAATAAAAACCGCAGGAGGTGATAAAATACCAAAAAAAGAAAGCTCCATTTGTGGGGAAAAAAGGACATCAATTTTATTTGGGTACAGCGTAGCACGACCGCGCAATTGTCAGTTAAAATAACGTAGTTCCTTATTGCAAAAAACAGCCTGGTCATAAAGGGAGTTAAACCTTCCGTGGGTGAAGTGGTTAGGGGGCAATTCACCATTCCCTTTCATGGAATCGCAGAGCAGCTGCATGGTGCACGATTCACATTGCTGTGTGTATGTGCTCATCAGGGGGTGGAGTATGGGCGGGGCTGCCGAGGCAGGCACAGCAGGGATTGGAAGGATGAATGATAAGGAGGCGGAGCAAAATTATCGGCACACTGCACTGTGCATTCGGAATCCTGTGACTCTCAATGTCTCACTCAGGATTTGTGTGAGTGAGATATTGAGTAAAGGGATCGGCACAGTGACAGTGCGCCTGTTCACAGCCAAAAACAAGAGAGAGAACAGCAATGATGACAGCTTGGAGATTAGACAGAAGGCAGGAAGCAAATGGGTGACAACGGCTCAGAAAATTACAGCTACAGTTCCTCTGTGCACCCCATATTGACAGAAAAACACAGAATTGTTGACATTTTTGCAGATTTATTAAAAAAGAAAAACTGAAATATCACATGGTCCTAAGTATTCAGACCTTTTGCTCAGTATTTAGTAGAAGCCCCTTTTGATCTCATACAGCCATGAGTCTTTTTGGGAGAGATGCAACAAGTTTTTCACACCTGGATTTGGGGATCCTCTGTCATTCCTCCTTGCAGATCCTCTCCAGTTCTGTCAGGTTGGATGGTAAACGTTGGTGGACGGCCATTTTTAGGTCTCTCTAGAGATGCTCAATTGGTTTTAAGTCAGGGCTCTGGCTGGGCCATTCAAGAACAGTCACTGAGTTGTTGTGAAGCCACTCCTTCGTTATTTTAGCTGTGTGCTTAGGGTCATTGTCTTGTTGGAAGGTAAACCTTTGGCCCTGTCTGAGGTCCTGAGCACTCTGGAGAAGGTTTTCATCCAGGATATCCCTGTACTTGGCCGCATTCATCTTTCCCTCGATTGCAACCAGTCGTCCTGTCCCTGCGTCTGAAACCCCCCCCACAGCATGATGCTGCCACCACCATGCTTCACTGTTGGGACTGTATTGGACAGGTGATGAGCAGTGCCTGGTTTTCTCCACACATACCGCTTAGAATTAAGGCCAAAAAGTTCTATCTTGGTCTCATCAGACCAAAGAATCTTATTTCTCACCATCATGGAGTCCTTCAGGTGTTTTTGAGCAAACTTCATGCAGGCTTTCATGTGTCTTGCACTGAGGAGAGGTTTCCATCAGGCCACTCTGCCATAAAGCCCTGACTGGTGGAGGGCTGCAGTGATGGTTGACTTTCTACAACTTTCTCCCATCTCCCGACTGCATCTCTGGAGCTCAGCCACAGTGATCTTTGGGTTCTTCTTTACCGCTCTCACCAAGGCTCTTCTCCCCCGATAGCTCAGTTTGGCCAGACGGCCAGCTCTAGGAAGGGTTCTGGTCGTCCCAAACGTCTTCCATTTAAGGATTATGGAGGCCACTGTGCTCTTAGGAACCTTAAGTGCAGCAGAAATTTTTTTGTAACCATGGCAAGATCTGTGCCTTGCCACAATTCTATCTCTGAGCTCTACAGGCAGTTCCTTTGACCTCATGATTCTCATTTGCTCTGACATGCACTGTGAGCTGTAAGGTCTTATATAGACAGGTGTGTGGCTTTCCTAATCAAGTCCAATAAGTATAATCAAACACAGCTGGACTCAAACGAAGGTGCAGAGCCATCTCAAGGATGATCAGAAGAAATGGACAAAACCTGAGTTAAATATATGAGTGTCACAGCAAAGGGTCTGAATACTTAGGATCTTGTGATATTTCAGAGCGTGGAACCCTATTTACATCAGGGTTCCCTGAGCCCCCCCATTGCATCAGGGTTCCCAAAGAGCCATTCCACTTACATCAGGGTCCCCAGAGAGCCTCCCCTTACATCAGTGTCCCCAGAGAACCTCACCTGTAACCTAGTGATGGTTCATTAGAGCAGAATATAGGTGACTGTAGTGACTGGTTCCAATAGGTAATGACAAAGCGATAATATTTGGGTGAAACGCATCTACCGCCGTGTCCCCTGCTCCATCTGTTAACCACCTGTCACATGAGCTTCAATAAAGAGGACTTTTGGAAGTGCAGCTGTCCGGAATCATTCGCTGGCTCAATTGTTTGTACTCTGTCAGGAGGTGATACCTACTGATTACTGAATAAGAAATACATTATTCTGGTCATCTGAAGTTCCTAGGCCTCAGTATTTTGGCTGGCCATACGTTATAAAATAAATTTTGTACAATTTTCCTTTAGATTTACCAGTGGTGGCCCATAATGCAGGGCGCAGGGGCACCGCCCCCCTAATCTACATGCGGGGCACCAGATGCATGGATTCCCATAGGTTTTTTTTTTGAAGCACATGTTTAGAGCCTGAGGCTCCGGGAGAAGAAGCAACAGCCCCGGAGTAAGGAGTACCAGGAGCAAGGAGCAGCAGCCCTACCTCGGATTCTTGTCATCTGCCTCCTAAGGTAAGGAGGCCTCTGATCGTCACCTTTCCGTCCATCTCTCACGGGGTGAGGATCACCGCCTTCCAGTCCATCTCCTGCAGGGGGGGGGGATTGCCACCTTTCCGTCAGTCTCCTGCGGGGAGGATTGCCGCCTTTCCGTCCCTCTCCTTCCAGGGGGAGGATCACCGCCGACCAGAATGCTTTGCACATAAGAAAGATTAGGAAGTGGCATGGTCCCAAAATCAGTGGCTAGGGACCAATGAGCTGAGGATGCATTGAGATGACAGCTCAGGACTACAGAGCCCAGAATGCATTTGGTGATGGAACACAACATCTCTGCAGTCAGAAGTTGCTGGGAGGGGCAGCTGGGCCAGTCTGCTAGATAGAGGATCCGATAGCGAGGAAGGCTAAGCACACTCATAGCTCCCAACTGTCCCTGATTCGGAGCAATGTCCCTCTGTCCCTCTTTCCTCCTAATTTGTCCCTCATTTTGGTCTGATCTATATAGTTGTATATAAAATGCACTTTTTATCTTTCAAAAAGTATTACCCAGAGCTAAACCTTTCATCCGATTTCTAAATTGCTGCATTTGTAAATGTTAAAAGCCAATATAAAGGAATAGTAGTGGTAAAAAAGCACTTTAATTAACCTTTTTTTTTGGTTATGTCCCCTTTAAGGGGTGTGCCAAGGGGCGTGTCCCATGCCTACATACGTTTGCTAGTGGGTGTCCCTCATTGCCATCTCAAAATGTTAAGAGGTACACACTGTATCAGCACAAGGACAGAGGGGGAGCCCCCAAATCCAGGAAGAAAGGGGAGCACACATCACCTGGATCCATCCATGTGATTCCAAGTCCTCCTTAGCTTGCATTTCACCCTCCTTCCCTTACCTGCATTCCATCGCCTTCCTTCTCCTTGGATGTTGGATATTCGCTATTGCAATGCTGATCCTCCTCCTGGCCGATCAGCAAAGCGGGTTGCGAAATCCGTCACCTGATTGGCTGAGAGAACAGGTGATCCTAGTTGATGCCTAGGAGGAGGGGAGGAGATGCATGGCCGCCGAGATGGAGGAATGGAGGAGATGCCAGATGCCCACTGCCGATGCCTGCTGCCGAGATTGGGTAAGACAGCAAGAGGGCGTGGGGGAGGGGGGGTCTGGGGTGCCACTGGAGGGTGGTTGTTTGCCGCCCCTCCCAAAAAAGAAAATCACCAGCCACCACTCCATAACATCTACACCCTGTCCCAGGAGATGACCAGTCCCATCTGATAGAAGGTGACAGTGGCGGCTGGCGCTCCAGTGGGGTGGGAGGGCGTCAAACAAACCACAATTGTAAAATAGAGCTGTGCAGTTTTTGAAATACTCAGACTAGCCCATCTGGCACCAACAACCATCCCACGTTCAAAGTCACCACTTCCAGACCACCCACCGTGGATATACATTGCTACTTTGACTTTAAATACCGTGGTTATGGTAGCAGATAGCTGCCATATCCCCGGTATTTCTATCCATGGCCGGCGATCCTCTTTTACATTAAAGTGGTCTCAGTGGCAGATTCAGCGTGAGATCACTTATATGGGTGGCGGGAGAGGTGACCCCCTGTTGCTTCCTGGGCGTCTCCCCCGCTTACCGGAGCCGGTGGAAACGGCTGAAACAATCCGGTCCAGGTGGACTAATGGGCATGAAGTCCAGTGAAGGCAAGATGGCCCCCACTCGACTCTATGCCCCTGGAGGACCAGAGCGGCGTCAGACGTCACTTCTACCCTCCGGCCTTTAATAGAAAAAAAAATAGACTTTTTTACTTTTTTTTTTTTTTTTTTTGCTTTAAAGTGTAAATGTGAGATCTGAGGTCTTTTTGACCCCAGATCTCACATTAAAGAGGCCCTGTCGTGCTTTTCTTCTTCAAGGGATGTTTGCATTCCTTATAATAGGAATAAAAGTGATCCAAAAAAAGTTTTTAAAGGGACAGTGTAAAAATAAAAAAATAAAAAGTAAAATAAATAAGAAAAAATTTTTTAAAGCGCCATGTCCCTCCGAGCTCGCGCGCAGAATCGAACGCATTCGCAAGTCGCGCCCACATATGTAAACGGTGTTCAAACCACACATGTAAGGTATCGCCGCGATCGTGAGAGCGAGAGCAATAATTCTAGCACTAGAACTCCTTTGTAACTCAAAACTTGTAACCTGTAGAAATTTCTAAACGCCGCCTATGGAGATTTTGCCGTCATTCCACGAGCGGGCGCAATTTTGAAGGGCCACATGTTGGGTATCAATTTACTCGGCGTAACATCATCTTTCACATCATAGAAAAAAATTGGGCTAATTTTACACTTTTCTTATTTTTTAATTTAAAAAAAAGATTTTTTCCAAAAAAAAAAAATAGCATTTGTAAGACCGCTGCACAAATACGGTGTGACATAAAGTAACGATCTCCATTTTATTCTCTAGGGTAAAAATTGTTGGGTGTAGCTTCAGGTAGACAATGTCAAAACTTATGATAAAAAAGTACCATCATCCAAATTTTTATATAGACACAAATGGGGAAGGAGAGAGAGTACAAACAGTTGCTGAGGCTGTCCTCCAACACTCTCAAACCAAAAAGAGGGAACGTATTTATTTTATTTATTTTTATTTATTTCAGGTACTTATATAGCGCCGTCAACTTACGCAGCGCTTTATGGACTATCCCGGTACTGATAGACAAACAGTCAAATTATTAAAAAAAAAAAAAAAATGTATTACATATAAAAAACATACAGGAAAAACAATAACAATAAAATGGGATATTAAACCTCACAGAATACAAAACTTGTAGGTTTATTCCCAAAGGGTACGTTTTATATGTAATAAATGTTTTTTTTTTTTTTTTTTACTAATCTGACTGTTTATCAGTACCGGGATAGTCCATAAGTTCCCTCTTTTTGGTTTGAGAGTGTTGGAGGACAGCCTCAGCAACTATTCGCACTCTCTCTCCTCCCCCCTTTGTGTTTATTCTCTAGGGTGACTGAAAAAATATATATATAATGTTTGGGGGTTCAACTTCTAAGTCATTTTCTAGCAAAAAAAATAATAATAAAATGATTTTAACTTGTAAACAAGTGTGAAAAATAGGTCTGGTTCTTAAGCGGTTAAATCGCTTTTCTTCCCCGTTCTGATACTCGGACTGAATTTCAGTAAGTCGTCTTCACCACGTCTAGATGCCTAAATGCATTGAGTGGCTGCTGTGTGATTGGCCGATTAGCAGTTTGTGTTACCAGGCAATTGAACAGGTGTACCTAATAAAGTGGCCAATGAGCGTACAGTATATGCAATATGTATAGAGCATCTGTCTATGTACAATGTATAGAGCATCTGTCTATGTACAATGTATAGAGCATGCATATGATGCAGATAGGTGGTACCTGCGTACAGCCTGTTGTTTTCCTCTTCTGCTCTCTGTGTTGCTCTTCCTGGAGTGCTGGGAGTGAGATCTGTGCAGTCACTGTGGGGAGTGTCCTGCAGGGGGAAGAGCGAGGATCATAGAGGGAGACACAGAACAGATTCCATTTTCCTGATTACTGTACTGTCTGCTTTACCGGTCTTCTGCAATCCATCTCCCCATTATAGGTTAAGTTGACTGCCAAATAAAAGTCACCGGATACAACTGTATCACACTCACAGCTGGGAAATGTTAGGACTTTAAAGTGCCAGCAATACGTAAAGTCTGTTAGCGAAACTAAATAAATAAAAATAATTACAAAATATAGAAAGTCCTGTGAGCCTCCACTAGCCAAAAATGCCTAATTACCGTAAATCAGCTGCAAGCTTTAAACACGTCTCATAAAATCATGCAGAAGCAAATAAATTAAATGCATGCGCTGTGCTTCCAAATACTAAATAGACTACACACTATACAAATGTGATAAACAAAGTGTATACAGATATACAGTGGGGCAAAAAAGTATTTAGTCAGCCACCAATTGTACAAGTTCTCCCACTTAAAAAGATGAGAGAGGCCTGTAATTGTCATCATAGGTATACCTCAACTATGAGAGACAACATGTGGAAACAAATCCAGACAATCACATTGTTTGATTTGGAAAGAATTTATTTGCAAAGTATGGTGGAAAATAAGTATTTTGCCAATATCATCTCAATACTTTGTTATATATCCTTTGTTGGCAATGACAGAGGTCAAACGTCACAAGGTTGTCACACACTGTTGCTGGTATGGAATTCATCTTTCCCTCGATTGGAACCAGTCGTCCTGTCCCTGCGTCTGAAACCCCCCCTCCACACCATGATGCTGCCACCACCATGCTTCACTGTTGGGACTGTATTGGACAGGTGATGAGCAGTGCCTGGTTTTCTCCACACATACCGCTTAGAACTAAGGCCAAAAAGTTCTATCTTGGTCTCATCAGACCAAAGAATCTTATTTCTCACCATCATGGAGTCCTTCAGGTGTTTTTGAGCAAACTTCATGCGGGCTTTCTTGTGTCATTCCAGCATGTCTGCATGCTGGAATGTTGGCCCATTCCTCCATGCAGATCTCCTCTAGAGCAGTGATGTTTTGGGGCTGTCGCTGGGCAACACTGACTTTCAACTCCCTCCAAAGGTTTTCTATGGGGTTGAGATCTGGAGACTGGCTAGGCCACTCCAGGACCTTGAAATGCTTCTTACGAAGCCACTCCTTCGTTGCCCGGGCGTGTGTTTGGGATCATTGTCATGCTGAAAGACTCGGCCACGTTTCATCTTCAATGCCCTGGCTGATGGGAGGAGGTTTGCACTCAAAATCTCACGATACATGGCCCCATTCATTCTTTCAGTTGTCCTGTTCCCTTTGCAGAGAAACAGCCCCAAAGTATGATGTTGCCACCCCCATGCTTCACAGTAGGTATGGTGTTCTTTGTTTGCAACTCAGCATTCTCTCTCCTCCAAACACGACAAGTTGTGTTTCTACCAAACAGTTCTACTTTGGTTTCATCTGACCATATGACATTCTCCCAATCCTCTTCAGGATCATCCAAATGCTCTCTAGCAAACCTCAGATGGGCCCGGACATGTACTGGCTTAAGCAGGGGGACACGTCTGGCACTGAAGGATCTGAGTCCCTGGCGGCGTAGTGTGTTACTGATGATAGCCTTTGTTACGTTGGTCCCAGCTCTCTGCAGGTCATTCACTAGGTCCCCTCCGTGTGAATCTGGGATTTTTGCTCACCGTTCTTGTGATCATTTTGACCCCACGGGGTGAGATCTTGCGTGGAGCCCCAGATCGAGGGAGAATATCAGTGGTCTTGTATGTCTTCCATTTTCTAATTATTGCTCCCACAGTTGATTTCTTCACACCAAGCTGCTTGCCTATTGCAGATTCAGTCTTCCCAGCCTGGTGCAGGTCTACAATTTTGTTTCTGGTGTCCTTCAACAGCTCTTTGATCTTCACCATAGTGGAGTTTGGAGTGTGACTGTTTGAGGTTGTGGACAGGTGTCTTTTATACTGATAACAAGTTCAAACAGGTGCCATTAATACAGGTAATGCTTGGAAGCCAGAGGAGCCTCTTAAAGAAGAAGATACAGGTCTGTGAGAGCCGGAAATCTTGCTTGTTTGTAGGTGACCAAATACTTATTTTCCACCATAATTTGCAAACAAATTCTTTCAAAAATCAGACAATGTGATTGTCTGGATTTGTTTCTACATTTTGTCTCTCATAGTTGAGGTATACCTATGATGACAATTACAGGCCTCTCTCATCTTTTTAAGTGGGAGAACTTGCACAATTGGTGGCTGACTAAATACTTTTTTGCCCCACTGTATGTGAAAGTCATACAGTGGTATAAATCAATCTAACGACGGTAGAAAGTGACAATAGTGTAACAAAATACATATATATATGTAATACATATATATAAATAAATAAAGTGCTTCTGTGCATACATCCATGTTTTTTTTCCGACGGATGTTGGCTCAAACTTGTCTTACATACACACGGTCACACAAATCTTGTCGGAAATTCCGAACGTCAAGAACACGTACGACGAGCCGAGAAAAATTAAGTTCAATAGCCAGTGCGGCTCTTCTGCTTGATTCCGAGCATGCGTGGAACTTTGTGCATCGGAATTGTGTACATACGATCGGAATTTACGACAACGAATTTTGTTGTCGGAAAATTTGAGATCCAGGTCTCAAATTTTGTTTGTCGGAAATTCCGACGGAAAATGTCTGATGGAGCCTACACACGGTCAGAATTTCCGACAACAAGCTCCCATCGAACATTTCTTGTCGGAAAATCCGACCGTGTGTACGCGGCATAACTGTGTCCAAAGGATCATATACAAAGATCCCACTACTGAGAAACATAAATCAAAGTGCTCCTGTGCATATACGTGACATCCAGCTGTACCAGTTTAAGTGTGCTTAAAGTCCAATGCGATTCTGAAACGGCTAAGTAGGTGATCCAAAGCATGCCGTGGTGTCCTCACTCTGGTGCTCCCCTTAGGTATTGAATGCTCACCTCAGAGCGTGTAACTTTGCAATTAAGAGCAGTCAATACATGCCTCTGAACCACCTCTGAGCTCTTGCAGTTATACCGGAATCCTGGACTCGTCAGTGATCACCTCGGTAAGTATGTAGAATAAAGACTCGATAGTGTAATAAAGTTTAAACAAATTATTTAATCAATGCAAAACCCCCATCTGGCATACTCACATTGATCAGGTGCGCTAGTGCCCCACTCTACATCAAGCGAAAACGGGTAAAAATACCGGATTGGTATTGGGATTGTATGTACTTCCTCCTTAGCAGATCACCTGCCTAACGTGCCGTCCTGTCCCCTCCCCAAAGCGTGTCGATACCGGGATTCTGTATCTTCTTCAGGGGGAATTCTGATTGGACGGTCGATCTGTCAATTTATATAGAACGCCCATGGCCATTTTTTGTAGCCTAAGGACACTCTAGTGCTGAATCATTATGTTCAATGAGTATACCACATAAAACTCTGCTACCAGGATGCATCTACTGGCATTAGCGGTACACATTCATCTCCTATCTACTCCGTTATGCCTGAGCTCTACGGTGTCCTGATTGACCCACCCGAGCTGCCACAAATTTTGTAGTAAACATCACCGGGTGATGTTGACCACGCCCCCCTAAAACGTCACTGTCCCAGCATGCCCAGGGACTGTGACGGCATAAGGGGGTGGGGTCTCCGCCTATATAAGTCACATCGGAGCTCTCAGAGAGCATTCCAGCCGGAGAGACCGTTGTGTCAATATGGGAAGAAGAAAAGAAGAGAAGAAGCCCAGAAGTCTGGGCCTCCGCTGGCAAAAGAGCAGCATGAAGACAGCGGAGGAGCGGGCAGAAGAACTGGAACACCAGGAGAAGAGGCCAGAGAGAGCGGAGAAGAACCAACCGGACGCTGGGAGAAGAGGAACCAGAGGGACCCCCAAAGTCGGAAGAAGACCCCCGAAGCCGGAAGAAGACCTCCCCTGGAGCTGTCTAATAAATTACTTCAAAAACTTGTGTATTCTCTAAAAGAGGCAGTACAGGGAGATGTGTAGGTGGTGGAACCATAGAACGAAGCTCGGAGGTGGGTAGGGGTGGAGTCAAAGTGGCGACTCAGAAATTGGAGGGTTCCTATTCTCTGAGAAAAAAAAGCCCTGTCTATAGCATTACCTGTTCCTATAAGCCAAGCAGGCCTAGCCTACCGGTACGTGGCTGCCTAGGGGAATGCTATCTCCCCTGGTCCAGAGGTACAGAACGCTGAACAAAGGGCGAACAAAAGAGTTTTTGTGGTTTGACTCATTCGACAACTGAATTTTTGCACCGGCTAAAAAATGTGGATGTGGCAGCATTTCAGTATAGTTATAAGTTATATATAGGTGTATAAATGCTTCTTTTACAGGTGTGGTAAGGGGGTGCCATTTTCTCCAACAAAACTGTCCCATTATGAGCCCAATTTATTCATAAGAATAAAATCACAGACATAATCTGTAACTATTTTGCCTTTAATGATAATGTCAATATACAAAAAGTAGGATAATGCCAGACTTTCAAAATTGATCAGACAGAAATTTTTAGAAATGGCTTTAAACAATTAAATGTAACAAAAGACTTTGGTGAGAAAATATGAAAGTCCACGAAGGATACAGGTTGGAGTATACAGATCATGTGACCAGACAATAAAAACTGTCTGAAATTGTACGCTTTGTGGCAAGCTCCTTAAAGCAGAACTTCACCAAAAAAGGGGAAGTTCCTCTCGCCTGCCTCCACCCTTTATCTTTTGATACTTTTGCTTTTGACAGGTACCTGCTTCCGCGAATTGCCACCCCCCCTCCCCCAAACTTCCCTCCGCAGTCTTCTGGGATATGTCACAAGTCCCAGAAGCCTGCAGGACCATTCACTAAGCACAGAGTGGCTCACACATGCACAATGGAAATCCAGCTGTGCAGCCAAAGGCAGTCACAGCAGGCTTTCCAAAGTAAACATGCCGGTGGCGGGGACTAAAAGAGCTGGCTTAGGTGAAGACAGCACTGGATCACTGGACAGGTAAGTGTACTATTATTAAATGTCAGAAGCCACAGTATTTGTAGTATTTGTTTGGGTCTGTCACAGGTTATTCACACTAGAAAAAAACAGGAAAGGGGCTTTTGGAGGGGACTTCAGGGTAGCCTCTTGCCTACTTTATATGGGCCTTGGCATTTGAGGGAGCAACGACCATTCAGGAAGATGTCCTGCTACATAAGGTAAGATGACATGTTATAACTACATTTAACAATCATGGAAGCCATGACGGTCTCTGCCAACTTGAAACTCAGTGAGAGGATGGATGTGAAAAGAAGCTGGTTAATGAAATTTTGACAGCCCTGGGTCTTCTTGAATACTGGGGTAGTGGTGCCAGACTGTCTGGGGTGGAGAATTCCTTTGACTGCTAGTCATACGGATACGACTTGTCTAGGGGCCTAGCTGTTAATATAGTTTAATTAGACCCCTGTTAGCTGTTAATTTGATTATTGTTTGATTAGATCACTGTTAACTGTTAATTGGATTGCTGTTTGAAGTTTGCGTTATTCATGTGGTGACTGCCCCTATATTTGAAGTGTATAAAAACCTGTATTTCTGTTCAATAAATGGTTATTCCTTTGGTTTTTACCCCAACATCTTGTCCATGTATGATGCTTGGGGTAAAGGGCTGGTATTAGCTATTGCTCTGCTGAAAAGGGTTTGGAAGGCAGGAGACCATTTGGCAGAGGCACCCAGGCAAGGTGCCAGGCGGTCCGTCACATTCCCTAAATAGTAAACTCATTCCATCTGACTTTGGTATCGCTCACAGATAGAGGAGCGGTGAAAAAAAAGGTACAAAACTGGTTATGCAAATAAAGGAGATGCAGCAACATTCCAGGAAGATTCCAGAACCCATCAGGAGAAGTCTTCTGTCTTCACGGTTCCTACAGACGTCTCTTCTTACAGGCCGAACACTTTGGGGTCCACAGAGGATTTCAGCAGCTCATTCCCGACTCTGACAAACTCACCCAGAGAGGAACCTGAGGACACATTAAATGCCACTTTTATTTATTCCAGGCTCCATGTAATGGTTGGTAAACTAACAATCTGATTTAAACCCTTCAGCATTTACTGATGTTTTCACCCAGACCAGAGCAATATGACAATTCAGCAATGAAGCAAATTGACTCAGCATTAGTTATACTGACGTAATATGTAGAACATTGCAAGGCTTTCCTTAGTAGTATTTTCTTCTGAGAATTATTTAAAACCCAACTCCAGGAAGGTATTAAAATCTCAACTCATGCAGTCCTGTAGAACACCTGTGCATGCGTTGAATGCAGGAGGCCAGGGGCACATATGCGCCCATCAGTTAAACTGATGAGGGAAGAGGGCAGGGTTCTGTAGCGTTCTTGCCTAGGTAATAAAGAAGAGTATTGCACTGCCATACAAAAAGGATAGAAACCTTTTAAAAAAGTGTGTTCAATTGTGGAGGATGGGGGAGTCAGGTGAAAATAAGCTGTTTTTAATAGGGTAAAGGGTGATGTTTAATCTCTGGCCAATAAACAGGCTTGGGAAGCCTGCTGTGCATGCTGGGAGAGATATTAAATATCTGAGATGCTTATATGTTTCTTCCCTTCAGGGTTTCATCCTCAGATCATGTTGATGTAACATCAGTCTTGTTTTTAGGCCTTGGAGCCTAAGTATGAGGAGTGCTGTGGGGATCTTCTCCCTGGGAGGCCTCCCTGAAGATATTGACTGCAATGGGGTGCTACAAGAGCTTAGAGGAAAAAGATTCAGCTGCCCCGAACATTGAGGGAAAGACTTCTAAGAAGGGAAGAAACACAGGACCCTCCCCTGTGCTGCCCTGTCTTGAACCTCCAAGTCTGAGTTACCACATGTACCTCAGATGTCAAGGAACCATCTTAAAGATTCAGTGTCCAGCCAACATAGTCCAGTGGGACCAATAAAGCTAGAGAGACGAGCAAGAAGACCAAAGACTGGGAGGAAGCATGCAGTCCTGTCCTCCCTTTACTACCCTTCCCTACTTTTCAAGCACATGTGCAATACATGTTCGAAGCCCAAAACAAAGTGATTGGCACCCCTCATTCTAACTAAGCTGAGGACAAGAACTGGAGAGGAATGGGCCTGGGGCATTTATCACCAAGTAAGGGGGTCTATGACATTCAAAATTTAGCTATTGTGGCTAACTCTTGTGGCCAAGGGTTAAAGTCACTCAAAGATTACAATCATGTAATTGTAGGAGCCAATCAGAATTTGCTGCATGGAAATCATAACGGTAAGAGGTGGATTCTCATTGGCCGGTAAGGTTAATGCAGTTTACACTCAAATTTTTTCCAGCACTTACCTGCTTTAGCCCTGACCCAGGAGATGGCCTTCACTCCCAGCAGCTCCCACTCGTCTCTCTGTTCTAGATAGTTGGTGTGGAGCCAGATCACTGCCAGGACCGTCACCCACACCGACCCCTCCACGTTCTGCAAAGAAGGGAAGGATGAGATCAAAAAAGTTTTATACTTTTTTTTTTTTTTAGGCTTTACTCTGTGGCCAAGTCAGGGCTGTCTTTAATATTGATTGGACCTTGGGCATAAATTTTCTTGCCCCCCCCCCCCCATCCAATTTCGCTCTCCATCTGCTCTGAGACATACAATAAATATCAGCTAGACTTAAAATCAGTTTACTGTATCAAATCAGGCAGCGATTGTGATGGGTTGCCAGAGGTTACATCATATCATTACCACTTACTGATTGGTTGCTAGAGGTTACAGCACATGATTTCTGCTTGTTGATTGGTTGATAGAGATTACTGGACAGTAATACTGCTCACTGATTGGTTGCTAGTGGTTACAGTACATCATCTCCTCACTGCAGAGGGGCATGATATACATTAGAGTTGCCACCTCATCCCTTTAAACCCGAACACATATTGATTACACAGGTTCTGTGGCTGATTAAGGTGGTAATTAAACTCACTTGGTGCCTTATGTGCAATAAAATAAGCCTCAGAACATGTGTAATTCATATGTGTTCGGGTTTAAAGGGATGAGGTGGCAACCCTAATATACATATGAATGCCGCCTTTATTTACATATCAATGCTGCCAGCCTCAGTTATTTACATAAAAATGCTGCTGCTATTTACATATGAATGCTGTCACTATTTACTTATGAATGCCAGTTATTTACATGTAAACACAGGGTCTGCAGGTGAGTTATCTGTACACAACTATAGGGCAGAGCTGGGCAGTATTAGTAGCAGCACTTCACACTGAGATATCGGGACACAGCACAGGACTAAAACTTCAAGGGACAAGGGAATTTAAACTGGGGTAGTCGGCAAGTATGAGGCAGCTGCTTTGGGCCCCACAACAATGACAGGGCCCAGGGCAGCTGGCCCTTTTGCCCTGCCTTAAAGACGGCCCTGGGCCAAGTGACTGCACAGTCTTTCTTTCTGTCCCTCTTTCTCCCTTGTGGTGGGCATTTCTCAGCTTGTAGCCATCTGAATGATGTAACACAAAACGGGGACATTTTAAAAGTGAGGTTCCTGCTCAGAGCTGCTGACAATCAACAAAGCAAGACTGGGAAAGGGTCAGGATGGCAAAGCTGACTAAGGGAGCTACAGGCATGCCGTACGTCAACAACGGTGTTTTATATTTCCATGCAACAAATTTGAGGACATAAACTGACCTCGCCTGCAATGATCTTGTTCAGCGTTTCTTTCCTTTCCTGTAGAGATTGACCAACTATCACCTGTGGCAAAAAAAAAAAAAACACGTACACATTTTTTAAAATGAGCAATCATCTAGAAAATTACTTAGAACCTCCTAACAGTCTCTACTTTATGAAAGCAGGGGCCCTGGAGAATAAAATGGTGGCTGCTGCAATTTTTGTGATACACGATAAAAGTGTCCGATCTGTCCGCCATAATGTCGCAATCACGATAAAAATCGCTGATCGCCGCCATTACTAGTAAAAAAAAAAATAATAATAATAATAATAATGCTATAAAACTATCCCCTATTTTGTAGACGCTATAACTTTTGCGCAAACCAATCAATAAATGCTTATTGAGATTTTTTTACCAAAAATATGTAGAAGAATACATATCGGCCTAAACTTAGGGAAATTTTTTTTTATATATATTTTTTGGGGGATATTTATTATAACATAAAGTAAAAAATAATGCATTTTTCTCAAAATTGTCGCTAGTTTTTTTGTTTATAGCGCAAAAAAATAAAAACCGCAGAGGTGATCAAATACCACCAAAAGAAAGCTCTATTTGTGGGAAAAAAAAGACTTAATTTTTGTTTTGGGAGCCATGTCGCACGACCGCGCAATTGTCAGTTAAAGCGTCGCAGTGCCGAATTGCAAAAAGTGCTCTGGTCTTTGGCCAGACAAATGGTCCGGGGCTGAAGCAGTTAAAAACCAAACAAATCCGTTTGTTGGGTAATATTTAACATCTCATTGTGATGGTGGTCACGTGGCGAAAGTTCATGTTGAACAGGGATCTCATGTTCGTATATTAACCCGACATGTTTCGCCTTATGGCTTCATCAGGGGATATAAGAATCATTTTTACCAATGTTTTTTGGTAAAATATAAGAGATGCAGTTATGTTGAGTGAACAGATAGCCAACATGTCAATACTCAATTGTTTGTGTCTGTGAAATAGTGAAAAACGACTGTAAATAAAAGTTTTATTGGTGACACTTTTAGCATTTAGAGGTTATCAGTTTAGTACCTTTGAGAAGGGGTGTGCTCCCTTCAGTCCACCTGCCCTCCACCTATCCATCAAAATACATGTGCTTCCATTGTGGAGTCTCCCATAAGCTAGAGGTAGGACCACAGATACCGGGGGGGGGGGGGGGGGGGGCGTGACGAGGCTCTGTGGCTTACGCATGTATTTGCAAATGTGTGCAGACTAAACCCCTGTTTAAACGCATACTGTTAGAAAGGTTGATTCGGTTGTCAGCGGGCTGGCGGGTGAGTAAAGCTTGGATCCTTCCTTGGTCTTGTTTATATCAATTTAGTTAACCATGAATTATGGCTCTAGAATTATTGCTCTCATTCCACGATAGCTCACATGTATGGCGTAATTGCTGTTTATATATACACTCCCTGGCCACTCTATTAGGTTACACCTTGCTAGTACCGGGTTGGACTGCCTTTTTCCTTCAGAAGTGCCTTCATTCTCCCTGGCATAGATACAACACGATGTTGGAAACGTTCCTCAGAGATTTTGCTCCACAGTGACACGATAGCATCACGCAGTTGCTGCAGATTTGTCCGCTGCACATCCAGGATGGGAATCTCCCATTCCACCACATCCCAAAGGTGCTCTATTGGATGAGATCCGGTGACTGTGGAGGCCATTGGAGTACAGTGAGCTCATTGTCCAGTGGTGAGATGATTGGAGCTTTGTGACATGGTGCATTATCCTGCTGGAAGGAGCCATCAGAAGATGGGGACACTGTAGTCATAAAGGGATGGACATGGTCAGCAACAACAATACTCAGGTAGGCCGTGGCATTAAAACAATGCTCATTTGGTACTAAGGGGCCCAAAGTGTGCCAAGAGAATATCCTCCACACCATTACACCACCAGCCTGAACCGGTGATACAAGGCAGGATGGATCCATGCTTTCATGTTGTTTACACCAAATTCTGACCCTGAATGTCACAGCTGAAATTGAGACTCATCAGACCAGGCAACGTTTTTCCAATCTTCTATTGTCCAATTCTAGTGAACCTGCGTGAATTGTAGCCTCTGTTTCCTGTTCTTAGCTGACAGGAGTGGCACCTGGTTTGGTCTTCTGCTACTGTAACCCATCTGCTTCAAGGTTCGATGTGTTGTGCGTTAAGAGATGGTATTCTGCATACCTTGGATGTAACGAGTGGTTATTTGAGTTACTGTTGCCTTTCTATCATCTGGAACCAGTCTGCCCATTCTTCTGACATCAACGAGGCATTTTCCTCCACACAACTGTCGCTCACTGGATATTTTCTCTTTTTCCCACCATTCTCTGTAAAACTGAGAGATGGTTGTGTGTGAAAATCCCAGTAGATCAGCAGTTTTTGAAATACTCAGACCAGCCTGTCTGGCACCAACAGCCTGTAATGTCTTTATCCCTCCACTGGAGGCTTCGACATTTCTCCTGCAATATTCTTATCTTTCCACTGGGAGCTCTGATATCTCCACAAACTCCGTCGCAGATTGATGACGTCACAACGACATCACCCGGCTCCTCCTCTTGTCCCTACTTAAACAGCTGACGCCATTTGCTTGACGTTCATGCTAAGAACCTGATGCCAGGTAAAGATCTCCAACAAAAGACTGCCGTCATCTCTCTCTCTATTGGGTCGGACAGAGCCCCGACCTATCATCTCTCTTTTGGGCCAGACAGAGCACCGACTATCATCTCTCTTTTGGGCCAGACAGAGCCCCGACTATCATCTCTCTTTTGGGCCAGACAGAGCCCCGACTATCATCTCTCTTTTGGGCCAGACAGAGCACCGACTATCATCTCTCTTTTGGGCCAGACAGAGCCCCGACTATCATCTCTCTTTTGGGCCAGACAGGGCACCGACTATCATCTCTCTTTTGGGCCAGACAGAGCACCGACTATCATCTCTCTTTTGGGCCGGACAGAGCCCCGACTATCATCTCTCTTTTGGGCCAGACAGAGCAACGACTATCATCTCTCTTTTGGGCCGAACAGAGCCCCGACTATCATCTCTCTTTTGGGCCGGACAGAGCCCCGACTATCATCTCTTTTTTGGGCTGGACAGAGCCCCGACTAATATCTCTCTTTTAGGCCGGACAGAGCCCCAACTATCATCTCTCTTTTAGGCCGGACAGAGCCCCGACTATCATCTCTCTTTTGGGCCAGACAGAGCCCCGACTATCATCTCTTTATTGGGCCAGTCAGACCCCCGACTATCATCTCTCTTTTGGGCCGGACAGAGCCCCGACTATCATCTCTCTTTTTGGCCAGACAGAGCCCCGACTATCATCTCTCTTTTGGGTCAGACAGAGCCCCGACTATCATCTCTCTTTTGGGCCAGTCAGAGCCCCGACTATCATCTCTTTTTTGGGCTGGACAGAGCCCCGACTAATATCTCTCTTTTAGGCCGGACAGAGCCCCAACTATCATCTCTCTTTTTGGCCGGACAGAGCCCCGACTATCATCTCTCTTTGGGCCAGACAGAGCCCCGACTATCATCTCTTTATTGGGCCAGTCAGACCCCCGACTATCATCTCTCTTTTGGGCCGGACAGAGCCCCGACTATCATCTCTCTTTTTGGCCAGACAGAGCCCCGACTATCATCTCTCTTTTGGGTCAGACAGAGCCCCGACTATCATCTCTCTTTTGGGCCAGTCAGAGCCCCGACTATCATCTCACTTTTGGGCCGATCAGAGCCCCAACTATCATCTCTCTTTTGGGCCGGACAGAGCCCCGTCTTCCACCTCACTTTTGGCCTGGATAGAGCCCCATCTTCCACCTCACTTTTGGGCCGGATAGAGCCCTGTCTTCCACCTCACTTTTGGGCCAGATAGAGCCTCGTCTTCCACCTCACTTTTGGGCCGGACAGAGCCCCTCCAACTTCCACTTGTTGGGCCAGACAAAGCCCCTTTCTCTCTAGTAGTCAGAGACTCTCCTCTGCCCTACCCACAGCTTTCTTTGCATGCAGAAAATCTTACCTGTTCCTTTCCACATAGGAGACCAGTACATCTCTCAAGAAGCCACTGGGTGACCCCATCTCCAGGAATCCACTCACTGCAAGTAACTTTACATTTCCTATAAACTTTATCCCTGTGTAGTGCTACTAAGCTTAGGTTGCCACTGAAGCGCCCCGTCGTGTCTGTGTATTACCACTCTAAATAAAACCAATTGTATTTCCAAACTTATCTGAGTCTTCCTACCTGATAGCTGTTAAGGGTAAAGTTAACTGTTAAGAATATAGTATTCACAGACTTTCGAAGCTGTGATCCACATAATCCGAAATAGTTCGCTGCCTGAAGCATTACGCAACCATGGCACGTTCAAAGTCACTTAAATCACCTTTCTTCCCCATTCTGATGCTCGGTTTTAACTTCAGCAAGTCTTTTTAACCAGGTCTAGATGCTTAAATGCATTGAGTTGCTGCCATGTGATTGGCTGATTAGCAATTTGTGTTCCCAAGCAATTGAACGGGTGTAACTAATAAAGTGACCAGTGAATGTAGGTATGGGACACACAAACATGTAGGCATGAGGGTACTTTAATTTTTTTTTTTAAACTTTATTTTTTTAGTGGGGGGCCAGCCCTTCGCCACTACTGGCTGTAGACCCACCTTGGTCACTTTTACTGAACAGCCAATCGCCAGCTGAAAAAAAAATAACACCAAGCTCATGGCGGCAGTTATGTGAGCTTACGCAAATCCATGGTTCCACTCAAGACTTACCCCCCTACATGGACAACCCGGCAGCTGGCCAATATAGTCCTTCTCCAATCTCCATGCAAAATATGAAAGAATGCATTAGCCGCACCCCACTCTTCACCCCTCTTACCCTATTTATTAATAATAAGTAGACTGCATACAACAATGTCTCCACCCAAGAAACAACCTTAGCTGACGCATTTCACTACTCCTGGCTTGCTCATAAGAATAGGGGAAGGACTTCTCTTATCCTTGTGAGCAAGCCAGGAGTGGTGAAACACGTCAAGGAAGGGGTTGGTTCTCTGGTGGAGACATTCTTGTTTGCAGTCAACTTATTGATTATTAATAATTGCAATAAGAAGAGTTATGGGTGAAGTGCGGCTTATATAGTAATTCAGATTTTTACAGCCATGAGCTTATTTTAACTACTTCCAGTTCAGGAAGTATGGCTGAAGAATATGGTATGAAGTACAGCTCAAGGATGTAAAGTGGTTAACGACTTCAGACTGACACACAGCACTAGAGAACGCCACGCTGCTGGACGCCATACTGGGAGGGTCATCAGGTGTTACATAGGAATCTACTAAAGGCACACTTTACAGGGTAATGTAATAAACCACCAATATATACACCGATCATTGGTGTGTGCAGCCTATTGCATCAGAGTGTGCACCCACCCCAGAGTACAAACACACATGCGTGTATATCAGTAGAGCAGAGACTGGTATCAGTAGGGCAGTGCACAGTGTCAGTAGTTTTTTTTTTTTTTCCTACTTTTTTTTTTTTTTTACAATTTTTATATATTTTTTGCAATATAAAAATAGGGATATTTATTATAGCAAAAAGTAAAAGATATTGTGTTTTTTCAAAATTTACGCTTTTTTTTGTTTATAGCGCAAAAAATAAAAACCACAGAGGTGATCAAATACCCCCAAAAGAAAGCTCTATTTGTGGGGAAAAATTTTCATATGGGTACAGTGTTGCATGACCGTGCAATTGTCATTCAAATTGTTACAGCGCTGAAAGCTAAAAATTGGCCTGGGCAGGAAGGGGGTGAAAATGCCCGGTATTGAAGTGGTTAATGAAATATTTACCAGCCCCTTTCCCCCTCCTGAGAGGAGAGAAGTGAAGCAGGGGGAATTGGCACCACATGTGATTAGGGTGTGCCTAGGACTGGTGCAAGGATTTTTGACACCCTAGGCGAAACCTCCGTTTGCCTGCCCCCCTGGCTCCACCCACTTTGCCCTGCCCAGGCATGTACTGGCCATCGGGACTACCGGGAGTTTCCCGGTGGGCCGATGGCTCAGTGGGCCGGCTTCAGTGACAGCGAACCACCACCCCTCCACTCCTCTGTCTCCCTCTCCCCGCAGCGCTCACCTCCTCTACCTGCCTAATTATAAAGCAGACTGAATAATGACATGCTCCTCGGGAGTCGGCACTGAGAAGCTCATCATGCGATCCGGAAGGAGGGCTCAGGGCAGCCACACACAGCTGTGACATAAGCTTCCTCTGCACTCGTTCTCCTGCTCTTTTCTTTCCCCACTCTCCATCCTGTCTGCTACCGTGGAGAATATAGATGGAGAGCAGGAAAGGAAAGAGCAGGAGAACGAGTGCAGAGGAAGCTTATGTCACAGCTGTGTGTGGCTGCCCCGAGCCCTCCTTCCGGATCGTATGATGAGCTTCTCAGTGCCGACTCCCGAGGAGCATGTCATTATTCAGCCTGCTTCATAACTAGGCAGGGAGAGGAGGTGAGCGCTGCGGGGGGGGGGGGACCAGAGCAGCATAGGGGGGGTCAGAGCTGCATGGGCAATAGAGGAGCATGGGGACCTGAGCAGCAAAGAGGGGGAAGGGGAATAGAGGAGCATAGGGGGTCTGACCAGAGCAGCATGGGGGGGAATAGAGGAGCATGGGGACCTGAGCAGCATGGGGGGAAGGGGAATAGAGGAGCATGGGGGACCAGAGCAGCATGGGGGGGAATAGAGGAGCATGGGGACCTGAGCAGCAAAGGGGGGGGGGGATAGAGGAGCATGGGGGACCAGAGCAGCATGGGGGGGAATAGAGGAGCATTGGGACCTGAGCAGCATGGGGGGAAGGGGAATAGAGGAGCATGGGGGGACCAGAGCAGCATGGGGGGGAATAGAGGAGCATGGGGGGACCAGAGCAGCATGGGGGGAATAGAGGAGCATGGGGACCTGAGCAGCAAAGGAGGGAAGGGGAATAGAGGAGCATGGGGGACCAGAGCAGCATGGTGGGGAATAGAGGAGCATGGGGACCTGAGCAGCAAAGGAGGGAAGGGGAATAGAGGAGCATGGGGGACCAGAGCAGCATGGTGGGGAATAGAGGAGCATGGGGACCTGAGCAGCAAAGGGGGAAGGGGAATAGAGGAGCATGGGGGACCAGAGCAGCATGGTGGGGAATAGAGGAGCATGAGGACCTGAGCAGCAAAGGGGGGGGGGGGGAATAGAGGAGCACGGGGGACCAGAGCAGCATTGGGGGGAGAGGAGCATAGGGGCAGAGCACATGGAGGACCATAGGAGCTGGTGGAGGACCAGCGGAGCACATGGGGGACCAGCGCAGCACGCAGGTGACCAGCGGAGCACATGGGGGACCAGCGCAGCACATGGGGACCAGTGCAGCACATGGGGGACCAGCTCAGCACATGGGGGACCAGCGCAGCACATGGGGGACCAGCGCACCACATGGGGACCAGCGCAGCACATGGGGACCAGCGCAGCACATGGGGGACCAGCGCAGCACATGGGGGACCAGGGCAGCACATTGGGGACCAGCGCATCATGGGGAGAAAATAGAGTAGCAGGGGGGACCAGAGCAGCATGGGGGGGGAATAGAGGAGCATGGGGGGGACCAGCGAAGCATGGGGGGACCAGAGAAGCACAGGGGTACCAGAGCAGCCTGGGGGGAACAGAAGATCAGGAGAGGAATGCAGAAGCATGTGGGGGACCAGAGAAGCATGTGGGGGACCAGAGAAGCATGTGGGGGACCAGAGAAGCAGGGGGGGTACCAGAGGAGCACAGGGGGGACCAGAGAAGCACGAGGGTACAGAGAAGCATGGGGGGAACAGAGAAGCATGTGGGGGAACAGAGAAGCATGTGGGGGAACAGAGAAGCAGGGGGAGGACCAGAGGAGCACAGGGGGGGGGGGGCAGAGGAGCATGGGGGGACCAAAAGGAGCATGGGGGAGGGGACAGACAGCTGACTCAACAGCTATGGCCTGGGAGTTTCTCACTTCTGCCTAATCTTGTCCCATTAGGGGGGGCAAGAAACTGATTCTTTGCCCCGTGTGAAATAATGACTAACTTCCCCACCGGTACCAGCTGTTCTACTCTAATAAAGTAGAACGGTTAATGGCTAATGAAGGGGGAGGGGGGGCTTGGGTGGCCATCGGGTTTGGCCGGCTGGGGGGGCGGGTTTGTCTGGCCGGCATGGGAGAAACCTGTCAAAGTGGGCCGGTCTGGATGAAGTCCAGGGCCAAATTTTTGTCCCAGTCCAGCCCTGGCCCTGCCCATGTATACCCCACCTCACCAGCGCCCATCAAATGCAGCCTCACCAGCGCCCATCAAATGCAGCCTCACCAATGCCCATCAATGAATGTTTGCTTCCTTTCATTCATTTGGGAGTCGGGACACAGACACAGTCCTGTGCCTCTGACATTACAGTCAGGTTCATAAATATTGGGACATCAACACAATTCTAATATTTTTGGCTCTATACACCACCACAATGGATTTGAAATGAAATGAAGAAGATGTGCTTTAACTGCAGACTTTCATCTTTAATTTGAGGGTATTTACATCTAAATCAGGTGAACGGTGTAGGAATTACAACAGTTTGTATATGTGCCTCCCACTTTTTAAGGGACCAAAAGTAATGGGACAGATTAACAATCATCCATCAAACTTTCACTTTTTAATACTTGGTTGCAAATCCTTTGCAGTCAATTACAGCCTGAAGTCTGGAACGCATAGACATCACCCTACACAACAGTTGGCCAGATCAAGAAAACTCTCCAGGAGGTAGGTGTATGTGTGTCAAAGTCAACAATCAAGAGAAGACTTCACCAGAGTGAATACAGAGGGTTCACTACAAGATGTAAACCATTGGTGAGCCTCAAAAACAGGAAGGCCTGATTAAAGTTTGCCAAACAACATCTAAAAAAGCCTTCACAATTCTGGAACAACATCCTATGGACAGATGAGACCAAGATCAACTTGTACCAGAGTGATGGGAAGAGAAGAGTATGGAGAAGGAAAGGAACTGCTCATGATCCAAAGCATACCACCTCATCAGTGAAGCATGGTGGTGGTTGTGTCATGGCGTGGGCATGTATGGCTGCCAATGGAACTGGTTCTCTTGTATTTATTGATGATGTGACTGCTGACAAAAGCAGCAGGATGAATTCTGAAGTGTTTCGGGCAATATTATTTGCTCATATTCAGCAAAGTGCTTCAGAACTCATTGGACGGCGCTTCACAGTGCAGATGGACAAAAACCCGAAGCATACTGCGAAAGCAACCAAAGAGTTTTTTAAGTGGAATGTTATGCAATGGCCAAGTCAATCACCTGACCTGAATCCGATTGAGCATGCATTTCACTTGCTGATGACAAAACTGAAGGGAAAATGTTCCAAGAACAAGTAGGAACTGAAGACAGTTGTAGTAGAGGCCTGGCAGAGCATCACCAGGGATGAAATCCAACGTCTGGTGATGTCTATGCGTTCCAGACTTCAGGCTGTAATTGACTGCAAAGGATTTGCAACCAAGTATTAAAAAGTGAAAGTTTGATGGATGATTGTTAATCTGTCCCATTACTTTTGGTCCCTTAAAAAGTGGGAGGCACATATACAAACTGTTGTAATTCCTACACTGTTCACCTGATTTGGATGTAAATACCCTCAAGTTAAAGCTGAAAGTCTGCAGTTAAAGCACATCTTCTACATTTGATCTTGTTTGTTTTATTTCAATCCATTGTGGTAGTGTATAGAGCCAAAAAAGATTAGAATTGTGTTGATGTCCCAATATTTATGGACCTGACTGTATGTGCGAACGGATCGGTGGCTGCCTGCTGATGCTTAGTTGCTTGCTGCAGAGAGTAGGAACACCAGTGGCCGGACGCCCTAGGCAGCTGTGTGCCCTAGGCGGCTGCCTAGTTTGCCTAGTGGTAACACTGGCCCTGGGTGTGCCCAGGCACATCAGGCACACCCTGTACCCATGCCTATAACAACAATGTACATTTAGGATTCGTTTTACAGTTAACATACACTTTATTATTTTCCATCATTGTTTTCTGACAGCCGTAGAATTACCTAGCGTGCAAATATGGTCAGTACCACCATACCTGGTCAGGGTTCCTGGTCTTTATGTCTGTCTCAGATATACCCAGGACAGCAGAGATCTCGGGGGTCAGGTTCCAGGATCCGTCCGCATTCTGCAGGGGGATCAGCCTCATTAAATCAAGAAACACCCCTCCGTCAGCAGGCTGGGGTGGTGTCTCCAAGCCTTTTTTTATGTTACCTATATATTTAAATAACAAATGTAAGATTAGATACATTTCATAAACAGTTAAACTATAACAAATCTAAAACAATAATTAAATATTTATTTTCAGTACATCACGGGACACAGAGCCATTAATTACCACATGGGTTATAGGACCACCTTCAGGTGATGGACACTGGCATAATCAAGACCGGAAGTCCCCCTCTATATAACCCCTCCCACATGGGGAGTACCTCAGTTTTTTCGCCAGTGTCTAAGGTGTTGGTCACGGTTTACCTTATGCTCCCCAGAAGGGCCCTGCCACAGGGTCAGGGAGCTGTACAATCGGATCCATTCAAAAAGCCAAAAAAAAGGCAAAAGTGGATGGTACCCGAGCCTCGATCCTGAAGAACGAGGTTTTGCCTGTAACACTTCTCCCAGGAGAGCTGGGATCCAGTGCCTTGGTCACATTGCTATACCACAGGTTGTTCTGGCAGGGCGCTCTACAGGTCCAAGGCAGTGGACCCTATTAATTAAAAGGGGACCCCGTCCTTTAAGGTCTGGCAAGACTACAAGCCCGCCGTGATGGGTGAAGATTGGGTCACTGTGCTAATTCCGGTAGTACCCTGCGGCGGGAATGGTAGGTTAAGAAGATCCTTTTGGACTTCTTTTAATGAATAGTTGATGTCTTGCCTGTATTCTCTCCTACCACTAGAGGGTGTGAAGTAGCATACCTGGTATCAGCATCCCATGCCTGCCTGGTTGAAGGTCTGTCAGCAGTGCTTGAGGAGGAGTTCTGCCTTCCCTTTCAGTTCATCAGCCATCTAAAGTGGGGGAGGGAGAGTTTGGTCCCACCAGCAGTCCCCCCCCCCCCCCCAAGATCCTTGTGTGGATCGCCCCTTGCACACGCAAAATGATTCTCTTATTTGAATAGACGCCACAGGGGCGGGGAGCGGCGCTGACAAGCGTGCACGTTTTTCGGCATGTGCGTTGCCCTACGACGCATGCGCGAAACCGGCATTTTTTATAAATTTGAGCCGTGTGTGTGTACAGGTGCACGATGGAGAGACAGACACTATTCACAGGGCACGCAAGCGCTGGGTTGCTGGGGACAGGCATTTTCAAGACTCATCTGTTCAGCATCTGAGCTGTGGCAATTGATAGCGGCATATTAAGATTGCTAAGACTGAGCTCAGCAATAGATGCATAATAACTAGTACCTCTGCTTTGTGCTTAGGACTATGTATTCCATAAGGAGAGGGGCAAAAACAGGGAGGGGGGTGCAAAAGCTCAGCGGTCAGGCTCGGGGAACCCTAGTCGCGCCTCCACGGTACCTGCCTCCCCTGTAAGACCTGAAACGGTTGCCCAAGTCGAACCCTTGTCAGGCATTGTAGCTACCTCCAATACCCCAGTCTCTGCATATGTCACTAAAGATGACTTGGCTGCGGCTCTGGCTGGTTTGGAGGGTAAATTAGCCGGTTTGATCACGTCCATCTCCCAGTCTGGGAGAAAACGTGACAGGTCCCCTTCACCTGCTTCTGGGCCATTGTCTGCAGATCAGGAGTGGGTAGAGGATTCAGATGTGCCTCTAGAGGACCCATTGGAAGGGCGGGAGGAAAGTTCCTCCTTTGAGGATTAAGCCCCAGAGGAAGCCTCCACAACCACAGTCTCATAGGTTGTTAATTCAATCGCTCACTGAGACAGTACGTATTGGTTATAAATTGCCCTTGACAGAGTCGACCGAGGCCCCCTTTTCCTCTCTGGGTTCTCTAAGGCCTCCTCAAGGGGCACATGCTTTTCCTATGCACCCGTTGCTGGAACAGCTTATTTATGCTGACCGGGAATACCCAGACAGACATTTTATTCCTCCTAAGAGATTCTCTCAAATTTATCCTATGGAGGAGAAGTTCACTAAAAAAAAGTGTGCCAGCAGTAGACAATGCTGTTTCTTCCCTGAATAAAAATCTTACTTGTCCGGTCGACAATGTCCAAGTATTTAAAGACCCAGCGGATAAGAGGCTGGAGTCATTGCTTAAAGCCTCCTTTGCTATGGCCGGTGCAGTTGCACAGCCTGCGATAGCAGCTATTAGCATCTGATGGGTTTACTTCCTCTTTGTTTCCCTGCAAAGGTAAAGCATAATGGGCTACTATGCATCGCATAGTAGCCCATTATGTGTCACTTACCTGACACAGGAGCCTGCGATGTCACCGCTGTCCCTTCCTCCACGAAGCGTCCAACTTTTTTCCGGGTATCGAGACTCCGACCGCTCACACGCATGCGCGCTGGTGCCGCCACTATCGCCGTTAGAAATGGCACGCTCAGTGCACCTGCGCGCCCTTGTCTAGGGTGCATGCACCATAGACATCGGTGCCTGTCTTTTGGAAATATCTCCTAAACCATGCATATTTCTTGCACCTACAGGTAAGCCTTAATCTAGGCTTACCTGTAGGTAAAAGTGGTCTGCAAGGGTTTACAACCACTTTAAGCAGTGGTCAGCAGAATTACCTTGTAAGAAGCCACTGACTTTTCAAGGAGAGTGTTTATTTGGCGATGACTTGGATAAATACATCCAAAAGATCTCGGGTGGAAAAAGCGCCCTTCTTCCTGTAAAGAGAAGAACGCTCCTTTTGCATGGAATCAATTCGGTCAGTAGTGTCCTCCCTTCGGGGAAGGGAGTTCTTAGCATCAATAGACATCAAAGACGCATATCTCCATGTCCCAATTTTCCCTGCCCACTCGAGTGTTTACAAAGGTCCTAGCTCCGTTGTTAGCAAGACTTATGCCGCGTACACTCGACCGGTTTTGCCGTCGGAATAAACTCAGAAGGTTTCTCCGACGGAACTCCGACGGAATTCCGCTCAAGCGGTCTTGCATACACACGATCACACCAAAGTCTGACCGTCCAGAACGAGGTGATGTACAACATGTACGACGGGACTAGAAAAAGGAAGTTCAATAGCCAGTAGCCAATAGCTTCCGTCTCATACTTGCTTCAGAGCATGCGTTGTTTTTGGTCTGTCGGAACAGCATACAGACGAACGGTTTTCCCGATAGGAATTGGTTCCATCGGAAATATTTAGAACATGTTCCATTTCTAGGTCCGTCAGAATTTTAGAAAAAAAAAAGTCTGATGAGGCATACACACGATCGAAATAGACGATGAAAAGCTTCTGCCTGACTTTTTCTGTTGGACATTCCGCTCGTGTGTACGCAGCTTAAGAGCTCAGGGGATAGTGATAAAATCATACCTAGACGACTTGTTGCTGATCGATCAGTCCATAAAGGGGCTAGATCTGAGTGTAATCAACACGGTCAGGTATCTGGAGCATCTAGGTTGGATTATCAACCTAGAAAAATCTTCCTTATGGCCAGTAAAAAGACTGGAGTTCCTGGGTCTGGTGGTAGACACAGTCCACAAGAGGGTCTTCTTACCCAAGGCAAAAGTCTGCGCAAAAGGGGATCTGGTGCGCACGGTCAGGACAAGGGAGGAGCCTCCCATTCGTCTCTGCATGAGACTGTTAAGGAAGATGGTAGCTTCATTCAAAGCAATTCCCTATGCTCAGTTCCATTCAAGACTGTTGCAGAACAATATCCTGGCTGCCTGAAGCAAAAGGAGCCAGGATCTAGATTGTCCAATGCACCTGACTCCAAGCGTACGCCGAAGTCTCAGGTGGTGGTTACTAACCGAAAATTTGCAGAAGGGGAGAACCTTCATGCCAATCACTTGGTAAATGGTGACAACCGATGCCAGCCTTGTAGGATGGGGAGCAGTACTAGAAAGGAAGGCTGTTCAGGGAGAATGGTCAGAATCCGATAAGACCTTGCCCATCAACATTTTAGAAATCTGGGCAGTGCGGCTGGCCCTAAGGGCCTGGTCAGGCATACAGCGCGGATACCCCATCAGGATTCAATCCGACAATGCCATGGGAGTGGCCTATATCAATCACCAGGGTGGCACCAAGAGTTGGGTGGCCCAGAAAGAGGTAGATTATATCGTGGTGTGGGCGGAGGTACATGTTCCTTGCCTATCTGCGGTGTTCATCCTAGGGGTAGAGAATTGGCAGACAGACTTCTTAAGCCGCCAGCCATTGCTCGCGGGGGAGTTGTCCCTACAGCCAGAGGTTTTTCTGGCCATTTGCCAGAAATGGGGTACCCCGGATGTGGATCTTTTTGTGTCCAGGTTCAACACAAAACTAGACAAGTTTGTGTCCCGAACAAGAGACCCACTCACTTGCGGGACAGACGCATTGGTAACCGCTTGAGATCAGTTTTCTCTGATTTATGTGTTCCCTCTGGTTCAGTTGCTCCCGCACCTGCTTCGCAGGATCAAAGGGGAGCGGAAACAGGTGATCCTAGTGGCCCCGACGTGGCCTAGGAGGTCCTGGTATGCGGAGATCGTGAGGATGGCAGTGACAGATCATTGGGTTCTATCAGCCCTCCAGGATCTACTGTCACAAGGGCCGGTGTTCCACCCTGCCTTACAAACACTGAATTTGACAGTTTGGCTGTTGAGACCCTCATTATAAAAGATCAGGGGCTTTCAGGCTCAGTGGTATCTACCCTGATTAATGCTAGGAAGCCGGCTTCTAGGGCTATCTACTATAGGATTTGGAAGACCCATGTTTCTTGGTGTGAAAGCAAGGGATGGCATCCTCGCAAGTATAGCATAAGCAGGATTCTAGACTTTCTACAGTTGGGAGTAGAAATAAAGCTAGCCTTGAGTACTATTAAAGGTCAAGTCTCAGCCTTATTAGTTTTTTTTTCCAGAAACCTCTTGCGTCTCAAACCCTAGTACTGGCTTTTATGCAAGGTGTAACGCACATAAATCCTCCGGTCAAGTTGCCGATATGCCCATGGGACTTGAATCTAGTCCTGTCAGTCCTTCAGGGGCCTCGCTTTGAGCCGATGTGTGAGGCCCCATTACCCATGCTCACTAGGAAGCTGGTATTTTTGGTTACGAGAACTTCTGCAAGAAGAATCTCAGATTTGGCAGCGTTATCTTGCAGAGAACCATTTTTGGTGGTTCATAAAGACAAGGTGGTGTTACGTCCCTGGCCGTCTTTTCTGCCTAAGGTAGTGTCCAGTTTTCACTTAAACTGGGATATTTTGCTGCCTTCATTTTTTCCAGAGCCGAATTCGGCAGTAGAAGAGTCATTACATTCTCTTGATGTAGTGAGAGCAGCTCACTACATCTGCTCAGATTCGAGAGTCAAATGCGTTGTTCGTGTTGCCAGAAGGCCCCAGGAAGGGTCAGGCAGCATCAAAGTCGACCATCTCTCGATGGGTCCGTCAGATTATGTCTCAAGCTTATGATTTGCAAGGTAAAGTTCTGCCTTTCCGTCTTAAAGTGCACTCCACCAGCGCAGTTAGCACTTCTTGGGCAGTGCGTCACCCGGCCTCTATGGTTCAAGTGTGCAAGGCAGCAATTTGGTCATCTGTGCATACATTCACAAAATTTTACCAAGTGGATGTGGGTCAACAAGAGGATGCTGCCTTTTGGCGCAGTGTCTTGCAGGCGGCGGTTTAGGTCTTCATGTCGGTCAGAGGTCTGCTTATTATTATTAGTGTCTCCCCTCCACTCAGATGGCATTGCTTTGGGACATCCCATGTGGTAATTAATGGCTCTGTGTCCCGTGATGTACTTAAAAGTAAATAAGATTTTTATAACAGCTTACCTGTAAAATCCTTTTCTTGAAGGTACATCACGGGACACAGAGGTCCCTCCACTCTTTTTGGGATTATTATATATTGCTATGCTACAAAACTGAGTTACTCCCCATGTGGGAGGGCTTATATAGAGGGGGACTTCCGGTCTTGATTATGTCAGTGTCCATCACCTGAAGGTGGTCCTATAACCGATGTGGTAATTGATGGCTCTGTGTCCCGTGATGTACCTTCAAGAAAAGGATTTTACAGGTAAGCTGTTATAAAAATCCTATTATTGCAGCTTACCAGTCCTTAGATGTAGTGGCTGCAGTAATTTTTTTTTTTTTTTATGTCAGAAAGATGCAGCGCTAATTAAAAAAACTCATAATTATATAAATATGAATATATATAAAAAAGGAAAATGTCAAAATGAAAAAAAAAAACGAAAGCAAGGTCCCATTGAAATGGCAAATAGAATAGATGGAAGCCATGTTAACTGCGGGCCGTGAAAAGGGCAAAATAATGTATAGGAAGTAAGAATGCAGTGCAACCCGCCATCTAGCGGGGGACTCAGAAATTAATTTTTTTTTTTTTTTTTTTTTCTCCTTTCTTCTTTTTTTTTTTTTTTTTTTTTAAACCACTTCAGCGTAAGTCAGTAGAGGGCTGAATCAGATTAACGTTCATTTGTCTGACGCCTTCACCAGTTCACATCATTGTGGTATACACTTTCCCCTTCTGATTTTGTATTTTTCTTAGTTAATTTTAGTGTACAACGTACAAGCCCGAGACATACCATTTTACAAAAATTATTTAAATTGAGAGAAATTAATTTAAACACAAAAAAAAATATTAGTGTGCGGAAGATGAAAGATAATTAATGAGACGTATGAGGTCTGAGGACGTAGGAAGGAGAGAGACAACGGAGAATCGCAAAGTGTCCACAATTGTTATTGAAAATGACATGACACATTAAAGAGACTAACCATAGATAAAAAAATAAAAGTAAAACTTAATGATAATTGATTTATCTTGAGTGATTTCATAACATACGAAATATAAATATTTGTAAAGAAATGTATTATCCTTAAAAAACTTTTTAAGTATAAAACTTTAAAAACTTCAAAAAGAGAGAAGGAAAAATGGAAAGGAAGGGAAAAAAAAATCATTAATTAAGAATTTCTGATAAAGCAGTTTATGTCCCAATCGACATTTAAACCAAAAGGCACATAAAACCGCACATCAAAAATCCATCTTGTTTCAAGTTTTGAAATGGACCTGACCATGTTGGTCCCCCTCCAATGAGGTTGAAGTTTATCAAGGGCCAGGAATGTTGTTCCTTTTAAATCTCTGTTGTGGTGTTTGTCGTAAAGTGTGTATTTTTATTTTGTCTTTTTATCTCAGCATCATGACTGAATTGGGGTATTTTAGGACATTTTTGGAAAATTTTAGGATCCCACACTTTTTTTTTTTATTTTGCTTAAAGCAACAATATGTACACAAAAAATGTGTATTGTCACTTTAAGAAAAAATTGATGAGTCCCCCCCCCCCAAAAAAAAATCACAAAAACCCTATCTGGGCACATAGGCTCAAGGTTTTTTTTTTTTTTTTTTTACCTTCATGCATTCTATGCACAAACATAAAAAACCTTCTCTGTGTAGCTTTCCCTTCATTACTTACCTGAGCCCCAACGCAATATCCAGCGATGTGCATAAGAGACTTGGCTCTCCGGGGACTCTCCCTCCTCATTGGCTGAGACAGTCCATCACAGCCAGTGAGCCAATGAGGAGAAAGAGGGGTGGGGCTGAGCCAAGATTCTGTGTGTGAATAGACACGCAGAGCAGCGTCTCAGGTTTATGCCTGCCTGGGTGCCCTCATTGCAAGCTGCTTGCTGTGGTTGCACTAAGAAGGAGGGAGGGGCCAGGAGCGCTGGCGAGGGACCCCAGAAGAGGAGCATTGGGGCTGCTCTGTGCAAAACCATTACACAGAGCAGGTAAGTATGACTTTTTTTAAAAATCATTGCCCTTAACTGGTTTATTACCACCCCACGCAGATTTACTGCGGCAGGGCGGCCGCTCTGCGCCAGATCGCATACTAACTCCAGACTTAGAAATGAGCCGCAACTTAAACAGTTAACTCTTTTTTAACCAGTGACCAAACTCCTCACACTGTTAGCACTGAGCATTCTGGACAAAGCTACTGTTACCGACATTCACTTCTACATGACATTGTACCTGGAAAATAAAGGGTGGAATATATTGCAATAAGGACTGTTGATAACAGAAGTCACCTTTTTTCACGGACTGTTTTTTGTTTTCTTTATTTTATTTTTTCAATTGCTACAATAATTTAATATTTTTTATGTGGTTCATAGCACATTTTTCTGATTTTTCACATTGTGTTGTTATTTGAGTTTATATTTTGATCACTTTATATTTTTTAATTATTCAAAAATGATCTGTATTTAGCGCGGTTCTTTTATATATTGGAAAATAAAGGGGACTGTTCTTACCAGAACATAGTCTGGTCACTGATGACGAATAAGTTGTAGGTAGTCCTAAAACATATCAGAAAGAAAAGCAAAAATCAATATATTTTTTTTTTTTTGTCTTTTTATCTCAGGATCATAACTGAATTGGGGTCTTTTAGGAAATTTTCATATACAAAAAAAAATAAATAAAAAAAACTCATTTAATATATTTTCATTGTTGAAAAATGTGGCACTACATCAATTGAAATTCTATTTGTTATCATTTACTCTGCTAAGAACTAACCCCCAAGTGTCAAAATTTCAACATGATATCGTGCAGCAGCTATCGACATAGCGTTAAACAGTTGTAAGATAATGCAGTGTTTACTGTCAGGGCCATCTTTTTCAACATATTAAGGAAGGGGTCTAACTATAAAAATAAAAGATAAAAGAAGAGAAATGTATACATACTGTATATACAATTGTGCTCATAAGTTTACATACCCTGGCAGAATTTATGATTTCTTGGCCATTTTTAATAGAATATGAATGATAACACAAAAACATTTTTTTTTTTTCACTCATGGTTAGTGTTTGGCTGAAGTCATTTATTATCAATCGACTGTATTTACTCTTTTTAAATCATAATCACAACAGAAACTACCCAAATGACCGTGATCAAAATTTACATACCCTGGTGATTTTGGCCTGATAACATGCACACAAGTTGTCACAAAGGGGTTTGAATGGCCATTAAAGTTAACCATCCTCACCTGTGATCTGTTTGCTTGTAATTAGTGTGTGTGTATGAAAGGTCAATGTTTCTGTACTCCTGACAGACCCTTGCATCTTTCATCCAGTGCTGCACTGATGTTTCTGGATTCTGAGTCATGGGGAAAGCAAAAGAATTGTCAAAGGATCTGCGAGAAAAGGTAGTTGAACTGTATAAAACAGGAAAAAGATATAAAAAGAAAGATATCCAAGGAAATGAGAATGCCAATCAGCAGTGTTCAAACTCTAATCAAGAGGCGGAAAATTAGGTGTTCTGTTGAAACCAAACCACGGTCAGGTAGACCAACTGAAATGTCAGCCACAATTGCCAGGAAAATTGTTCGGGATGCAAAGAAAAACCCACAAATAACTTCAGGTGAAATACAGGACTCTCTGAAAACATGTGGTGTGGCTGTTTCAAGATGCACAATAAGGAGGCACTTGAAGAAAGATGGGCTGCATGGTCGAGTCGCCAGAAGAAAGCCATTACTACGCAAATGCCCCAAAGTATCCTGCTTACGATATGCCAAACAGCACAGAGACAAGCATCAAACCTTCTGGCACAAAGTCATTTAGAGTGATGAGACCAAAATTGAGCCTTTTAGCCACAACCATAAACGCTTCATTTGGAGAGGAGTCAACAAGGCCTATGATGAAAGGTACACCATTCCTACTGTGAAACACAGAGGTGGATTGTTGTTGGCAAGATGAATGCAGTATGTTATCAAAAAATACTGGAGGAACATCTGTATTCATCAGCAAGGAAGCTGCGCATGGGACATACTTGGACATTCCAACATGACAATGATCCAAAACACAAGGCCAAGTCAACCTGTCATTGGCTACAGCAGAATAAATGAAGGTTCTGGAGTGGCCATCTCAGTCTCCTGACCTCAATATCATTGAGCCACGTCTCACACGTATCTCCTTCTCAGCTACACCCGAAGGTGGAAGTGACATCGTAGCTCTCTTCCCCTTCTCTGATTGGCAGCCCGTGAGCGGCGATTCTGCCCACGGCCAAAGACTAGCTGACTCTTTGGCGGTGGCCCCTCCTGCTAGGCAGATCTCTTTAGCGTGCTCTCTCCTGCATGGTGCAGTAACCCCTTCACTGCTGCTATCATGCTGCCCAGCTTCCATGAATGCCGCTGCAGACTGTGTTCCCTGCCACGGACACACACCCATCTGCTGATACCCGGGCCCAGGCTGCATTCTCTTGCTCACATGCTAGCCTGGCTCCCTCTTTGCTGTTGGAAACTGTCCCACTGTTGCTAGCCCAGGGCCGCATGGCCTCCTCGGGGGGGGGGGGGGGAGCAGCCCCTCTCTCTCCTAGGCTCTGTTCCCTGACTCAACTCATCCTGAGCACATGCACTCTGGCCTTATATACAGTATCCCACAATGCAATGCAGCACTTTCTGCCAATTGCCAGGGCTGTACACAAAGCCTGTGCACTCACGTGCCAGGTCCTCTCCCACTGTCCAATATGCCTCCTTATTGGACCAGCAGGGACAGTCAGAACAACCACAGTGGGTATGTGGGAAGGGTCGTTTTTAAGCAGGGCAAAAAGGGGCAGCTGCCCTGGGCCCTGTCATTGTTGTGGGTCCAAAGCAGCTGCCTCATACTTGCCAACTATCCTTGTTTAAATTCCCTCGTCCCTTGAGGTTTAGTCTTGTGCTGTGTCCCAATATCTCAGTGTGAATTGCTGCTACTAATGCTGCCCAGCTCTGCCCTATTGTTGTGTACAGATGACTCACCTGCAGACCCTGTGTTTACATGTAAATTACCGTCATTCATATGTAAATAGCGTCAGCCGGCGGCATTGATATGTATATCATGCCGCCTGAGATCATATCCACAGTAATCTCTAGCAACCAATCAACAAGCAGAAATCATGTGCTGTAACCTCTAGCAACTAATCAGTGAGCTGTAATGTGTGCTCTAACCTCTAGCAACCAGTCAGTGAGCGGTAATGATACACTATAACCTCTGGCAACCAATTGCAATAGCTGCCTGATCTGATTCAGTAAACTGATTTTGAGTCTAGCTGCTATTTATTGTATGTCTCAGAGCAGGTGGGGAGCAAAACTGTATGGGGGGGCCCCAAGAAAAGTTTTGCCCACGGTCCAATCAATATTAGAGATGGCCCTGTATGTGGGGACCAAGTATTAGACTCATTGGCCAGAATATTAATATATGCTGCTCAAGGACTAAATGCACTTAGCGCTTAAAGTGGTTTTAAACCTCAGACATGAAATATGAACAAAGTCTATTCCTCTATAGTATGTACGTGTCTCAATCCAGAGCATTAAAAGAGAAGTATGTACTTTGTTTTTTATTTTACAATCATATTTACCTAGGTAGATGCTGCATCTGTTCCCCGCCAGCTCTAAAACTGAGAACCGAGCGATCTAACACCAGAGATGTTATATCCAATTTGTTTACAATGCACAGTTTAGTGAGGGATGCTGAAGAGTTGTAAAAGTGGGTGGAACTCCACTTTAAGTACGTTTGCACACGTTTAGGCACGTCAAGCAGCAAGAGAGGGTGGTGAGGGGGAGGGGAGGGGACTGCTTCTGAAGCATTCCACATCACATGCCTTTAGCAAGAGGGGGGGCAAACCACTCCCACTCCTTTCAAGGCATCTTTTCATGTTGAGGGGACAAGGGAGACTTATTGGAATTTTCTTTAGACTAAGGTGGCTCCCATTTTTCTACCCCCCCCCCCACCCGTTAAATGAGCATAGTGTATATGATAAACATTGGTACTCATTCACAAATAAAATGTAGAAAAGAAATAACACCCACACCATTAAAACTGCTTTATAAAAAAATAAATAAAAAATGTCCCTGATCTAAAGCCAACGTCAATCACTTTATCCAGTGATGTGGATCCACATCAAACTTGATGACCAGCTGCCTGACGAGGTTCACCCTGTCCCACTGCAGCAACTTATGGATCTGGGGGACGTGGTCTGGACATGGCCGAGTAGAGACGTGTGGTTTGTGAGCTCCTGGCTGTCTCCTGCCTATCCTGGCCTAGTCTACTCGATTCCCATTGGCATGCTCTCGGCAAAAAGAAGGAAGGTAAAGACTAAACCCAAGACACCCGAGGTGACCAAATCCGGAGGGGAGATTTAACACTTTTTTTTTTCCCAACTCCCAGGTCACCAAGATAGCAGAACCACACGGCTCCCTTAGTGAAGCTCCCGATCCGCCGCTGCTTCACCCTCCACATCCGCAGCTTCAGATGCCTTTACAGAGACTCCAGAAGCATTCTAGACAAATGCACATATCTCCTCTCCACACCCCATGATATTAAGGGCAGGTGAGGAACTGTGGGTGCTTCTTCAAGCTCTCCCTACAAAGGCAGACATTGAGGCCCTTATAACCAGGCTGGAAGATACACACTGGTAGAAACTACAAGTGGTAAAATCAGACGTGCACTCCCTGTTGGAATGCCTGATGTCTGGGGAAACATAGCTTACAGCATTAGAGTAGTGTGTGGTTGCCTTGGAGACCTCACAGGTCTTGCATGTGGATGCCGCAGGAGCCCTACAGTTACACCTGGAAGACTTAGAGGACCGAAGCTGTCGTAACAACCTGTGGCTCCGGGGCCTCCCAGAGGCCACATGCACGGAGCATCTGTCCAATAACGCTGTTGTCATCTTCCACAAACTGCTGGGTGACTCGCCCCCTGTGGGTCTGGAATTCTACAGGATACCTAGAACCCTGGGCCCCAGATCTGCAGACCCAAAAAAGCTGCCAGATGTGATCTGCCGAATGCATCGCTACACACACAAAAAGGCCATCCTCTGCAAAGCCTGAGAGTACGTCTCGGTGGATTTTGATGGTGTGGATGTCAAGATCTTCCAGATGGGCACTGATAGGCAGCACTGATGGACACTAATGGGCGACACTGAGGAGTAGGCACTGATGGGCACAGATTGGTGTCACTGATGGGCACAGACTGGCATCACTTGCTGGGCACTGTTGGGGCTGCACTGATGATTAGTGCCCTGATTACCTGTACAGGTCTCCCCTGTGAGGAGATGCCGCTGATTGGCTCTCCTCACCTCACACTTGGCACTTCCGCATTTACATGTGATTGGCTGTGATTGGACACAGCCGATCACATGGGTAAAGACCCGCATCATCCGTAGGACACGGGAGGAGGTTAAACAAAACAAAGTGAAGATTAACCGGTTCAATACAGGGCATTTTCACCCCCTTCCTTCCCAGGCCAATTTTTAGTTTTCAGCGCTGTCGCACTTTAAACAACAATTGCGCGGTCGTGCGATGTTGTACCCCAAAAAAATTGACGTCCTTTTTTTCCCCACAAATAGAGCTTTCTTTTGGTGGTATTTGATCACCTCTGCGGTTTTTATTTTTTGCGCTATAAACAAAAGAAGAGCGACAATTTTGAAAAAAAACACAATATTTTTTACTTTTTGCTATAATAAATATCCCAATTTTTAAAAAAAAAAAATGTTTTCCTTAGTTTAGGCCGATACGTATTCTTCTACATATTTTTGGTAAAAAAATCGCAATAAGCGTATATTGATTGGTTTGCGCAAAAGTTATAGCTTCTACAAAATACGGGATAGATTTATGGCATTTTTAAAAAAAAAATATATATATTTTTTTTTTTACTAGTAATAGCGGCGATTTTTTTTCATGACTGCTACATTATGGCGGACACATCGGACACTTTTGACACATTTTTGGGACCATTCACATTTATACAGCGATTAATGCTTAATTGATTGATTGCATTGATTACTGTGTAAATGTGACAGGCAGTGAAGGGGTTAACCACTAGGGGGACACAAGGGGTTAAATATGTTTCCTAAGGGAGTGTTTCTAACTGTAGGGGGCGGGGACGTACAAGGGGAGGAGACCGATCAGTGTTCCGCTGTACTGGGAACACAGATCGGTCTCCTCACAACTAACAGGACGTGGATCTGTGTGTTTAAATTGATTCGCAATAGCAGCAAATTGCGGGACGCCCGTGCCTTCCTGGTGTGTTGCCCGTCAATTTCAATAGCACCCCAAATGCGGCGCGATTTTCCTGGGATTCGCCGGGAGATAATCGCTGTAAAAACGAGTGAACAGAATCGCGGGACGCTTGTCGCCCCAAAAGAAGTACATGAGCTTCTTTTGGGCGACAGGTGTCCCGCGATTCAATTTGCGCGATTTTACCACGATTGTTGCCCCCATATGCCTAGATGTGAACGGAGCCTAAGGTATAACTCCAGCGAGCAGCAAATTAAACAGTTAACTCTTTTATAACCGGTGACCCAACTCCTCACACTGTTAGCACTGAGCACTCTGGACAAAGCTACTGTTACCAACATTCACTTCTACATGACATTGTAACTGTAGTGGGGGCCTCACACACCGTTTGTTTTTACATTATGGCATGGCATTTTTTTCTTTTTTTTTTAACCGGCAACTTTTTTTTTCTTATTCAGCTATCGGCGGGGAAACCCACTGACAGCTGATGACTCATTGGTTGTTAAGGTCGCCGCGGCGGGTTTCCTGGCCCCGCTCCTTAACAACCAGCTTATACTGCACCCTGATTGGGCAAAGCTTTGCCCAATCAGGGTGCAAAATGCACTGTGCAGCACGCAGTGCATTGCAGAGCGTTCGGCGGGGCGAACACCCTGCAAATTTGGGTGCTGGACGAACTCATGCTCAGGTCGAAGCGTTCGCCCAACGTAACCATTTATGTCCAATGATGAGAATTCAGAAGCAGGTGGTGCTAAATCATATCAGAAAGAAAAGCTAAAATTTTTTATTTTGTCTTTTTATCTCAGCATCATGACTAAATTGGGACCCCACACAATGGGAGAGTACCTGGGGGGGGGGCGCACAACCCTTTGCAAGGCACCTAGTTCCCAAATTTGAGAGAACATGAGAAGACCTTCATCTCCAAATCCTGTCTGGACTTCTCGTAGGCATGCCACCAGCTTTATGCAATGGGCTCCCTCCTTCCGCTGAGGAGGGAGAGTGCCGGGACAGCCAAGGCTATCGTGAACATCGCTGGATCGGAGGAAGCTCAGATAAAGATTTTTTTTGGGGGGGGGGGGAGGACATGCCCCAGCCTTCATAGTTTTTCTTTAACTTACAGAAACAACTCTAAATACTCTGTGGTATCAACACCAGCTCAGTCCATATCGATATAGATATGTCCCCAGAACTACACCTCCCAAGAGCCCTTTCCATGCACAGTGTGTGAACTAGCTTATGGGAGTCAAGGCAACAGCATTGTTTTGCTGGGAAATAAATCAATGTATGGATCTGGGCAGGGGTGGAGAGGGCTGGGGGATAAGCAGTTGCCAGAACACAGGTTTTTTTTTTATACGTGCAACATTTTTAAGTGGATAAAATGTTGGGAAATGTGCGTGTAATACATACATTTTGTTTTTCAGACATATATTTCAACATGACTGGAAAATAAAGATAACCGTTCTTACCCTCTTTCCTCCTAGATACTGCAAAAACATAACAGAAAAAAAGCTAAAATTAGTATTTTATTTTATATTTTTACCTTCAATCTCTGACTGCCTGCCTGCAAAAGGATGTATTATGATTTTTTAGGTGTATCATCACTGTTTCCCTCATGTTTTATTTTTTATTTTTTGTTTCGCTTAAAGAGAATACGGGTGTATTGCCTAAGTTAAAAAAAAAAAAAAAGTGTGTGGTCCCCCTAAAATGTTTATCCACTTCCAGCCCAAGCCAATTCTAGCACTCCTCTCCTACATGTAAGAGTCATCTTTTTTTTTTGCTAGAAAATTACTCAGAACCCCCAAATATTATATATATTGTTTTAGCAGAGACCCTAGGGCAGGGTAGAGCAACCTTTTTCCACTTAAGGGCCGGATTCACCTGCTAATAAATTAAGATAATAATAATCTTAACATAGTAATAATAATAAGTAATAATCCCACCGTAATGTCCTCTGCCCCCTGCATCCCCCATTGTAGTGTCCTCTTCCCCCTACACCCCCAACCTTAGTGTCCTCTGCCCCCTATATCTCCCATTGTAGTGTCTTCTGCCCCCTGTATCAAAAATCTCCATAGGCGACGATGTAACTTTTTACAGGTTTCCTTTTTAGAGTTACAGAGGGAGGCTAGGACTAGAATTATTGCTCCCATTTTAACAATCGTGGCGATACCTCACATGTGTGGTTTGAACACCATTTACATATGCGGATGCAACTTTTGTATATATTCGCTTCTGCGTGCGAGCTCGGAGGGATGGGACGCTTTACATTTTTTTGTCTTGTTTATTTGACTTTCTATTTTTTGCTTTTACACTGTTCCTTTATTTTTTTATCATGTTTATTCCTATTACAAGAAATGTAAAGATCCCTTGTAATAGAAGTAAGCATGACAGGTCCTCTTTATTGAGAGATCTGGGGTCAAAAAGACCCAGATCTCTCATTTACCCATAAAAACAAAAGAAGAAAAAATTTGACACTTTGACTTAAAAAATCAATTAAAAAAGAAAAAAACATTTCTTTAAGCCTGAGAACTGTAAGTGATGTTGGAGGTGGACCAGTCCTCCAAGGACATAGAGCCGAGTAAGGGCCATCTTGCTGCCATTGTGCCTTATGGTGGGTGTCCAGTGTGCACCCTGTGCCTTTAAGGAGGTTTTGGCTACCTCCAGGCCCACCTGCCCCTTATGTATCTATTAGAATGCATGTGCTCCTACTGTTGGAGATCCTCATAAATTTACAAGGGTTAGGACTGCAGGTAATACAGGGTGCCGTGACGGGTCCCTGCAGCTTATGCATGCGTTTACAAATGTGTGCTAACTAAACCCCTGTTTTTAACGCATACCGTTAGACAGGTTAATTCGGTTGGTAACCAGACTGGTTGGTGAGCTGAGCTGGGAATTTTTTCTGTTTTTGTCTTGTATGCGTTGCCCTTCCATGTGCTCCTTGCTCTGAAGGCCAGTTATAGATGGGGCCATTTGTAAGCTCAGAAACGACCGGGAAGCGGCGGGAAGGGGGCACCTCTCCTACCACCTTTTCAAAAGTGATTCAGCGGTGAATGTGCCACTGGGATCACTTTTATACGATGCCGAATTGCCCACAGAATAAAAAGATACCTGGGTTAGCCAGCTGTTGCCATAACACAGGTATTTAATGTCAAAGTAATGATGTATATACTGTACACTGTGGGCGGTCAGCAGAAAATGAAAAAACAATGTCCCCTAATGTAAATACAAAGATAATGATGTTGCCCAATGATGTAAAATTCTTGTCAAACATGATGACCAGCCACCCAATGTTCACCTGTTGCACTACAGCTGCAAAATGACAGATCATTGGCCGGCTGATTTATGTCAAACTGGCTAGGAGTGGTCATTGTTGTTTTTGGCTAAATATGGTCATGACTATATTTGGTCAATTACATCAACCAGGTTTCCCTTCCAGTCTGTTTACAAATACCAGCCAGCAGATCTGTAATTTTGTGGCTGCTGTGTGCTACTACCCGTTTTGTGCCATGAAAGACTTGTGCCGACAAACCACAGAAACACACCAAAAGCTAACGTGAAGACTCCAGACAGGACGGCCAACAGATCATTTAGAGCAGTCAGAGATCAGAGATGGTCAGGGAGAAGCCAAATGGATAAGCCAAGAGCTGTCCCACATCACTGGATATTAAGACCCCATACTAGGGATGAGCTATCTGTTTGGGTCGAACATGAGTTCGACTCGAACATTGGCCTTTCGCCCGTTTATCGAAAACCGAACATTATGGGCCGTTCGCACCAAATTAGAGTGGCGCATAATGGCCCATAATGCACTGCGGGAGCGCAGTGCATTGCTGTATGATGATTGGCCAAAGAATGCACCATGACCTGCATGCTTTGGCCAATTCCAGCGCCCCCAGCTAAGAGAGCCATAATTGGCCAAATGCAAGGTGCCTTTGGCCAATCATGGCTCAGGGGGACTAAGTCCACGCCCCACACTATATATGGCCGCCTGCACGTCTGCCCCATGTAGTGTGTTGTTGGTGTGGACGGAGAGAGAGTGTCATATAGACTGAGCAGGCAGGCAGGTTATTCAGTTAGCTGCAGTGTATTTAATATATATATACAGACAGTCTCGTATATATATATCCACTGTATCCAGTTTAGCTATATCTGACTGCAGGCCGTTCCTGGTGTACTTTTTCTAATATACTTGAGGCGGTGTACACAGTACACGGTACTGTGCACTCATAGTGCAGTTGCTACTACTTTTCTGGTGGTGTACACAGTACACCCATAGTTATTACACTTCTGTTGATGTACACAGTACCGTGCACCCATAGTGCAGTTGCTACTACTTTTCTGGTGGTGCACACAATACAGTACACGCATAGTTGTTATTACGCTTCTGTTGGTGTACACAGTACTGTGCACCCCTAATGAAGTTGCTACTACCACCCCTAGCGGTACACCAACATCAGATTTTAGCAGGCAAATTTCCCTACCCCAGTTGCTAAACCGTCAAAAGAAATTCAGTCCCAGCCATCCACATGCTCAGCGTCTGAATGCTAGCTTGGCCAAATTGCTAGCACTGCAACTGCTGCCTTTTCAGCTGGTAGACTCTGCCCCCTTTTGTGAATTTGTGGAATGTGCGGTACCTCAGTGGCAGGTTCCCAAATGCCATTTCTTTTCACGGAAGGCCATTCCGGCTCTCTACCAGCATGTTAAAGGCAAAGTCTTGGCCTTGTTGGACAGGGCAGTCAGCAGTAAGGTGCATATTACTGCTGACTCATGGTCCAGAAGGCATGGGCAGGGACGTTACCTTTCTTTCACGGCGCACTGGGTAACTCTGCTGGCAGCTGGGATTGATGCAGGACAGGGTTCAGTATTGTTGGGGCTTGATCCACCACCACGCCTCCAAAATGCTAGTGGTGGTTCTGCCACAGCTCTCTCCTCCACCCCCTCCCATTCTTCTTCCTCTATGGCCTCTTCCTCTGCAGATTTGTCCTCTGAACCAGCGGTGCTCCGGCACTCAGGCAAAAAGATGCCATGCAGTGCTTGATTTGGTCTGCTTAGGGGAAAGGAGCCACACTGGGGAAGAAATTCTGTCAGCTCTGCAGGGGCAGGCTCAGAGGTGGTTGACACCACGCCAGCTTCAGCCAGGAATGGTTGTATGCGACAATGGCACCAACCTCCTCTCCGCCCTCTGACAGGGACACTTGACCCATGTTCCCTGTTTGGCTCACGTCCTGAATTTGGTGGTGCAGCAGTTCTTGAGCAGGTACCCTGGCTTACAGGATCTCCTTAGGCAGGCAAGGAAAGTCTGTGGTCATTTCTGCCGGTCATATAATGCCAGTGCTCAGCTGGCTGACATTCAAAGAGAATGCAACCTGCCCAAGAACCGCCTCATTTGTTACATGCCCACCAGGTGGAACTCAACATTGGCAAAGCTGAAGTGACTCATTGATGGCCCTCTGCAGCGGCACACACAGCAGAGGGCCATCAATCAGTACCTGTGTGAGTATGGCACCAGGACAGGGTCAGGGGAGCTTGGCTTTTTTTCGCCACGCCAGTGGCTACTGATCAAGGATGCATGCACTGTCCTGTCACCATTTGAGGGGGCCACGAGGATAGTGATACTGTCCCTCTTGTCTTCCTGTTGAAGCACACGCTTTGTGGAATAATGGACAGGGCACTTGAGGCAGAACAGCGGGAGCAAGAGGAGGCCTTCCTTACCTCTCAAGGCCCCCTTTATCCCTTTATCCAGATACTAGTATTCCTGCAGGCCCGCCGATCACACAGGAAGAAGAAGAGGAGGAGGAGGATTGTGTCAGCATGGAGGTGGAGAATAACACTCAACATCAGCAGCAGTATTCAAGGGATCGTTTGCAGTCCCCAGAAACCCAGGGTGTTGTACTAGGCTGGGAGGAGGTGATTGAGGATCATGTGATCCTTGGTGACCCAGAGGACTCAGGATCGAATGCCTCTGCAAACTTACGCTGCATGGCCTCCCTGATCCTGCGAAGCCTGCAAAAAGACCCTAGGATTCGTGGTATCAAGGAGAGTGATCATTACTGGCTGGCAACCCTTCTTGATCCACGTTACAAGGGTAAGGTTGCAGAACTTATCCAGCCTTCGCAGAGGGAGCAGAGGATGAAACATCTTCGTGAGGCCTTGCAGAAAGGTTTGTGCAATGCGTTTCCAGAGCCTGGGAGGTTACAATTTCCTGGTGCTGGACAACATGTTGCTGAGGCTTCGTTCAGTCACAGAAAGAGCGGTGAAGAAGGTGGCCGGCTGACCGATGCCTTCAGACAACTCTTCAGTCCTCAGCGCCCAGGCCTGATCGGTTCCAGCAACCATCGCCAGCGTCTGAATTACATGGTGCAGGAATATCTAGGGGCAAGATCAGACTTGGAGACCTTTCCAACAGAACATCCACTGGGTTACTGGGTCTTGAGGATGGACCACTGGCCAGAGGTTGCTCAATATGCAATTGAGCTACTGGCCTGTCCTGCATCCAGCGTTCTTTCTGAACGCACAGTTCAGTGCTGCTGGAGGCTTTGTAACCAATTACAGAGTGCGCCTGTCCACAGACTCTGTTGATTGGCTCACACTCATAAAAATGAATCAGTCTTGGATCACCAGCTACCAAGCACCTGATGCTGATGTAACCAATTAATTTTTCTATGGATGTGGGATCCCTTGAAAACTGCATATGCTGAGTGACTATCCTATTATGCTGAGTGACTATCCTATTCCTCCTCAATCTTCATGATGATAGCTTCTAGGAATATTTATGGTTCAGGGCACCACCACCACTGCCTAACGCCCAATTTTTCTGCCCCTGTTTAACAGGGGCGCGTAATTACAAATTTTGATCTAATATTTCCCAGCAGGGCCTGTTACTGCGCTCAACAAAAGTATCTGTGAGGCTTTACAGTTTTGTGCCACCACCGCCTAAGGCCCAATTTTTATGTCCCTGTTTAACACGGGCGCATAATTACAATTCTTGGTATAATATTTCACAGCAGGGACCATTCCAGCGTCCACCAAGAGTAACTGTGAGGGCTTACAGTGTTCTGGTACCACCAACACCTATGCCCAATTTTCCACAGAGTGTATAGGGCAGGCCGTATAGTATATACAGGCGGTCCCCTATTTTCAAACATCCGACTTACAAATGACTCCTACTTACAAACGGAGGGAGACAACAGGAAGTGAGAGGAAATCTACCCCTAGGAAGGGAAATTCTCTCCTGTAAGTGTTAATATGGGAAAAAGGTGTCTCCACTGATGCTTTATCACTAATCCTTGTTTCCCTAATAACCCAAAATTTTCTAAATCCACTTGTCATTGGGACAGAAAGTGAGGTGAAATCTTTTGAACAGGGGCACAGACAGCAAAAGAAATGTTACAGGGGTGATAATAACCCTTCCCTATGTTATCCAAAAAGCTTAAAAATAGATTTTTTTTGGCTGGAGCTACACAAAATGTACCTGTTCCAAATTACAAACAGATTTCAACTTAAGAACAAACCTACAGTCCCTATCTTGTTTGTAACCCGGGCACCGCCTGTATAATGCTGCTGTTTAGAGTATATGGGGCCTGGGGGCCCCACGCCTTTTTTTTTAAATTTGGGTGCAGGGTTCCCCTTAATATCCACACCAGACCCAAAGGGCCTGGTAATGGGCTGGGGGGGGGCAACATTACATTACAGCCGCAAGCAGTTTTAAATGACTTTTATTCCTTTAGAAATGTAATTTTGCTGCAGGGACTGTTCTAAACACGGGAAGCATGCGCCACTTTACAGGCATACTATAGTCACTCGCCAGGCACGATATTTAAAGGAATATTTCACTTTTATTGTTTGACTTTAAGCATTATTAAAATCACTGCTCCCGAAAAAACGGCCGTTTTTAAAACAGTTTTTTGCATTGATATATGTCTCCTGGGAAAGGACCCGGGTCCCCAAACACTTTTTATGACAATAACTTGCATATTAGCCTTTAAAATTAGCACTTTAGATTTTTCACGTTCGAGTCCCATAGACTTTAAAGGTATTCGCTCAAATTTTTTGCTTGTTCGCATGTTCTGCCGCGAACCGAACCGGGGGGTGTTCGGCTCATCCCTACTCCATACACACTATTAGATTTTCTGCAGATTTTTGTCTTCAGATTTACCAAAACCATGTAGTGCAAGGGCCTGCCTGATTGCATACAACTCTTTGAAACTCTTAAGGCTTGACCTCATATTATATGGTTTTGGTAAATGTGAAGACAAAAGTCTGCAGAAAATCGAATAGTGTGTATGGGCCTTATAGGGCGTACACACGGTCGGACTTTGTTCGGACATTCCGACAACAAAATCCTAGGATTTTTTCCAATGGATGTTGGCTCAAACTTGTCTTGCATACACAAAGTTGTCGGAAAATCCGATCGTTCTGAACGCGGTGACGTAAAACACGTACGTCGGGACTATAAACGGGGCAGTGGCCAATAGCTTTCATCTCTTTATTTATTCTGAGCAAGCGTGGCACTTTGTCCGTCGGATTTGTGTACACACGATCGGAATTTCCGACAACGGATTTTGTTGTCGGAAAATTTTATCTCCTGCTCTCCAACTTTGTGTGTCGGAAAATCCGATGGAAAATGTCCGATGGAGCCCACACACGGTCGGAATTTCCGACAACACGCTCCGATCGGACATTTTCCATCGAAAAATCCAACCGTGTGTACGGGGCATTAGAGTGGATGTAAACCCAATTCATGAAATTTGAGCTGGGCACATATACAGTATCTCACAAAAGTGAGTACACCTCTCACATTTTTGTAAATATTTTATTCTATCTTTTCATGTGACAACACTGAAGAAATGACACTTTGTTACAATGTAAAGTAGTGAGTGTACAGCTTGTATAACAATGTGTAAATTTGCTGTCCCCTCAAAATAACTCAACACACAGCCATTAATGTCTAAACCGCTGGCAACAAAAGTAAGTACACCCCTAAGTTAAAATGTCTGAATTGGGCCCAAAGTGTCAATATTTTGTGTGGCCACCATTATTTTCCAGCACTGCCTTGACCCTCTTCGGCATGGAGGTCACCAGAGCTTTACAGGTTGCCATTGGAGTCCTCTTCCACTCCTCCATGACAACATCACAGAGCTGGTGGATGTTAGAGACCTTGCGCTCCTACACCTTCCGTTTGAGGATGCCCCACAGATGCTTAATAGGGTTTTGGTCCGAAGACATGCTTGGCCAGCCTATCACCTTTTACTGTCAGCTTCTTTAGCAAGGCAGTGGTCGTCTTGGAGGTGGGGTCGTTATCATATTGGAATACTGCCCTGCGGATCAGTTCCTGAAGGGAGGGGATCATGCTCTGCTTCAGTATGTCACAGTGCATGTTGGCATTCATGGTTCCCCCAATGAACTGTAGCTCCCCAGTGCCGGCAGCACTCATGCAGTACCAGACCATGACACTCCCACCACCATGCTGGACTGTAGTCAAAACACACTTATCTTTGTACTCCCCACCTGGTTGCCGCCACACACGCTTGACACCATCTGAACCAAATAAGTTTATCTTGGTCTCATCAGACCACAGGACATGGTTCCAGTAATCCGTGTCCTTAGTCTGCTTGTCTTTAGCAAACTGTTTGCGGGTTTTCTTGTGCATCGTCTTTAGAAGAGGCTTCCTTCTGGGATGACAGCCATGCAGACCAATTTGATGCAGTGTGCGGCGTATGGTCTGAGCACTGACAGGCTGACCCCCCATCCCCTCAATCTCTGCAGCAATGCTGGCAGCACTCATATGTCTATTTCCCAAAGACAACCTCTGGATATGACGCTGAGCAGGTGCACTCAACTTCTTTGGTTGACCATGGCGAGGCCTGTTCTGAGTGGAACCTGTCCTGTTAAACTGCTATATGGTCTTGGGCACCGTGCTGCAGCTCATTTTCAGGGTCTTGGCAATCTTCTTATAGCCTAGGCCATCTTTATGTAGAGCAACAATTCTTTTTTTCAGATCCTCAGAGAGTTCTTTGCCATGAGGTGCCATGTTGAACTTCCAGTGACCAGTATGAGAGAGTGAGAGCGATAACACCAAATTTAACACACTTTCTCCCCATTTACACCTGAGACCTTGTAACACTAACGAGTCACATGACACCGGGGAAGGAAAATGGCTAATTGGGCCCAATTTGGACATTTTCACTTAGGGGTGTACTCGCTTTTGTTGCCAGCGGTTTAGACATTAATGGCTTTGTGTTGAGTTATTTTGAGGGGACAGCAAATTTACACTGTTATACAAGCTGTACACTCACTACTTTACATTGTAGCAAAGTGTCATTTCTTCAGTGTTGTCACATGAAAAGATATAATAGAATGATTACAAAAATGTGAGGGGTGTACTCACTTTTGTGAGATACTGTATCTGCAGTATTTTGTTATCTCTCTTCAAAGAGCTATGTCCAGTAGCTTTCTCTGCACCAGAGCTCATACCATGGGGGTGTATTTCTCAAAGAGGTGGATCTTTGTAACCCGCCCATTAACAGTGAACTACCCACCCTTATCAGCTCTGCCCATCATTGTAAAACTGCAAAGACGTGTAGTTTACACGCTTCTCAATATTACATCCGCCCCTTTGAGAAATCCACCCCCATTGTATGAGCTCTGGCCATCATGCGGCCTCTTCTTTATGCATCTGCCCCTACACCCGCCCCTTGCAGAGTTGCACGAGCATCGGGAGTGCGTGGCACAATGTAGTGTTAATTGCGCAGGTGCCGTGTACAGATCACGAACAGCTGTTCACGTTCGGAGACTTTCGGTGTTTCCTTCATCCTCCGTACTGCGCAAGCGCTGCGCCTGCGCAGTACAGTGCGGCCACTATCCGACGGGGGACTATCGACAGGACACAGGCTGCATAGAGAGCCGGTCACAATCTCCTGCTATTGCTAAATGGGAACCCACATCCAATGGTTTGAACCCAGCATAAAGGGGATCGCCAGACATTTCCTAAATCTACAAACCCCAAACCCGTCTCTCACATTCCAGAGCATGTCCCAGCATTCATATTTTTTATATTTTATCTTAGCAAGAAAAATCTCTAATTACACTCTGTGAAATCTTCATCAGACTTGCACATTTCTTGCAGGGGTAGCTGCTGTTAGCTCAGCCCCTATTGATGTAGGCACCCCACCAGAACTACATCTCCCGAGAGCCCTTTCCTTACACCGTGTGTGAACCAGTGGCGTCGCTAGAGGTGGCTATTGGGGCTATAGCTCCGAATCTGAGTCCCATAGCCCCGAGTCTCTTGCTGCAGAGACTCGGGCTGCGGTTGCAGACTGCATGAGAGGCGGATGAGAGGAGAGAAGCGGGGGGGTGTCCTGGCCGCTGAGCAGTATGGCCGCGTGATCCGCTTCACATGGTGAAAAACCCAGCTCTCTGCATCTCAGCCCACCGATTCTGTCTATCCCAGGGAGGGGGAGATCCCTGCACAGCAGCAGAACATGGCCCAGCGGTGATAGCAGACATCGGGTCCCCGACGGTGTTGCTATGGGGGTGCGGGGGGGAGAGGCAGGCCGCACCGCGTGACACCCGCCAGAGGGATGACACCGGGGCCGCCGCCCACCGCTACACACTGTACTTCTGCTTGCAGAGCCGCAGCGGAACGGTGTGAGCAGAGCACCAAGCCGTGCGGGGGAGGCTGCCTGTAGCACTCCCCCACCAACCTGCCCTATACCACCCCAGCCTGCCCTATACCACCGCAAACTGCCCTATACCACCCCAGCCTGCCCTATACCACCGCAACCTGCCCTATACCACCCCACCCCAGCCTGCCCCATACCACTGCAAACTGCCCTATACCACCCCAGCCTGCCCTATACCACCGCAACCTGCCCTATACCACCCCACCCCAGCCTGCCCTATACCACTGCAAACTGCCCTATACCACCCCAGCCTGCCCTATACAACCGCAACCCGCCCTATGCCACCCCAGCCTGCCCTATGCCACTGCAACCTGCCTTATGCCACCCCAGCCTGCCCCATACCACCGCAAACTGCCCTATACCACCCCAGCCTCCCGCAACCTGCCCTATGCCACTTCAGCCTGCCCTATACCACCACAACCTGCCCTATACCACCGCAACCTGCCCTATACCACCCCAGCCTGCTCTATACCACTGGAACATGCCCCATACCACCCCAGCTTGTCCTATACCACTGCAACCTGCCCTATTCCACCCCAGCCTGCCCTTTGCCACTCCAGCCTGCCCTATACTACCCCAGCTTGCCCTATACCACCCCAGCCTGCCCTATACCACCCCAGCCTGCCCCATACCACCGCAAACTGCTCTATACCACCCCAGCCTGCCCTATACAACTGCAACCTGCCTATGCCACAGAAACATGCCTTTTGCCACCCCAGCCAGCCCTATGTCACCGCAAACTGCCCTATGCCACCCCAGCATTCCCTATGCCACCGCAACCTGCCCTATGCCACTCTAGCCTGCCCTATATCACCCCAAGCTGCCCTATACCACCCCAACCTGCTCTATACCACTGCAACCTGCCCTATACCACTGCAACCTGCCCTATACCACCGCAACCTGCCCTATATCACCCCAGCCTGCCCTATACCACCGAAAACTGCCCTATATCACCCCAGCCTGCCCTATACCACCCCAGCCTGCCCTATATCACCCCAACCTGCCCTATACCACCGCAAACTGCCATATACCACCCTAGCTTGCCCTATACTATCCCAGCCTGCCCTATACCGAACCAAAGAAGAGGATTGTGGGACATGTAGTCCCGAGGACTGGCAGCCCCACTGTAACACAGAAACTGCAGCCCACACAGCATGCTCAGCTGAATGGAAGAGAGAGAGAGCCAGGAGCCCAGGAAAACTTTCAGGGAAGTACACCCAGGACTCCAGAGGGAGAAGGCAGTGCTGAGGGAACACCATCAGAGAGAGAACCCCACTGCCCTGCACCACCAGAGGGAAAGCCACACAGCCTGGCGCCATCCCTGACGGAGAAAGGAATGGAGTCATTGCAGGAATACAGATCTGGGTGCTACCCAGCGCAGTCACCATGGGCAATTCAGAGTGAGCTGACTCCTGATCAGAGGAACCGTTGTTGCTGGGTCAGGTGAGAGGGCCGATCGGCCATTATCTACTAACGTCCATAGGAACTGCAGTCTCTGACCATCTCCTGTATTATGTCTGCCGTCTCTGACCATCTCTTGTATTATGTATGCAGTCTCTGACCATCTCCTGTATTATGTCTGCAGTCTCTGACCATCTCTTGTATCATGTTTGCTGTCTCTGACCATCTCTTGTATTGTCTGCCGTCACTGACCATCGCTTGTATTATGTCTGCCGTTTCTGACCATCTCTTGTAGCATGTCTACAGTCTCTGACCATCTCTTGTATCATGTCTGCAGTCTCTGACCATCTCTTCTAATATGTCTGGGGGCTCTTTCTAACAGACTCTCTAACAGAAGCCCTCTCTGTGTGCATTAGAGAGACTCCCCTCCAGGTCTCATTAGTGTACGCTCTTCCTGTATTTTCTTTGTTAAAAGATCATGGGAGGATCCCAGGGTAACGAAGACGCACCCAGGCGTCTGTGACCCTAGGACCGGCCCTGACCCAGACTCTGACATGGATGAGTCCACAGCTGAAGCCTCCCTCTTCTCCTCATCTGACAGAGGTAAGAGAGCTGCAGTCTCCCCAGCCTCATCACCCACTAAGCTGCCCTCAGCCAAAAAGCAGCACTAGGCTTCACTGCCAGCACAGACCCCTGATCATGAGGAGAACACTGATTCCCTCTCTGCCTTCCCTGCAGCAGAGGTCCCACACACAGAGGCTACTCTAAGGGCACTTTCACAATGTGGCGAGGGGGACATCGACGGCAGGGGCATAACTAGAAATAGCAGGGCCCCATAGCAAAATGTTGTATGGGGCCCCCCTGCAAACACCCCCCCCCCACAGCTGCCCTAGTGTCAATGCAGCGTGACCTGTGCCATATACACCATGAACTGTGCCCCATACAGCGTGACCTGTGCCCAATACAGTGTGATCTGTGCCCAATACAGCGTGATCTGTGCCCAATACAGCATGACCTGTGCCCAATACAGCCTGGTCTGCCTGTGCCCCATACAGCCCCACCTATGCAGAGGAAGAGGCAAGCCAACTGGATCAGCAGAGAGCGGGATTGCCCGCTGTAATAGCTTTCATTTGAATTTCCTGTCTTCCCGAGGCTCATCGTCACATAGCCCCACCTCTTGGCCCGACGCCTTTGATGATGTCACATGTCCCGCATTGGATTGGCGTTCTGTCTATCAAAGGCACCGGACCAAAAGGTGGAGCTATGTGACGTGAGCCCCGGTAACACTGGAAGTTCTAATGAAAGCTCTTACATCGGGCAATTCAGCTCTCTGCTGATACGGACAGCTCGCCTCTTCCTTTCCTCTCTCTTCCCCTGGCTGGGAGACTGTGCCGGCGGTACTCTTATTCTCACTGGGCCCCACTCGCCTGCGGGCCCCATAGCGCCCGCATGGGTCGCTATGGTGGTAGTTACGCCCCTGATCGACGGTAAAGCGCCGATATTTTTAGCGGCGCTTTACTGTAGTTTAAGCAGTGCTTTTCGGCCACTAGCGGGGCACTTTTAACCCCCCGCTAGCGGCCAATGAAGGGGTTAATAGTGCCCGCAAAGCTCTGCTACCGAAGCACTTTGCAGGTGCTTCGGCGGTGCTGCCCATTGATTTCAATGGCAGGGGCATTTTAGGAGCGGTGTATACACTGCTCCTAAAGCGCGCAAAAGATGCTGCTTGCAGGACTTTTTTTAACGTCCAGCAAGCGCACTGCCCCAGTGTGAAAATCACTCATGCTTTCACACTGGAGTGACAGGAGAGGTGCTTTACAGGCGCTTTGTAGGCGCAATATTTAGTGTAAAGTGCCTCAGTGTGAAAGTAGTCTAAAAGAGAGGAAAGAAGTGAGCGGGCAGACGAGCAAAGATGACATCATCTCTCACTGCCCACCCACATCACCGCTCTCCTACCCTCACTAACTGGACCAGTGCTGCCAGCCTGCCACCAATACAGCAACAATGCACATTTGGTGGCACTGGCTGGCATGGCAAGTGACAATCCACGTCAGTTGGCAAGTGACAATCCACATCTGGTGCCAGGCGACATGGCAAGTGGCAATCTGCAAATGGTGGCAGGTGACATGGCAAGTGACAATCCGCATCAGGTGGCAGGTGACAGTGGCAAGTAACAAGCTGCATCTGGTGGCATTATATATTAGAACAATAGAAACAATGCGCTTCAATCACCCTGACATAATATCAACCATGGTGCCATGATGATTGAACCGCCAACACTGACCATCGTCCATGAAAAATTGCTTACCACCGGCAACTTTTCTTTTTTTTCTTATTCAGCTGTCGGCGGGGAAACCCACTGACAGCTGATGACTCATTGGTTGTTAAGGTCGCCGTGGCCAATTTCCCGGACCCGCTCCTTAACAACCAGCTTATACTGCAACCTGATTGGGCAAAGCTTTGCCCAATCAAGGTGCAAAATGCACAGTGCAGCACGCAGTTCTACCATAATCATTTATGTCCAATGATGAGAATTCAGAAGCAGGTGGTGCTAAATCATAGCAGAAAGAAAAGCTAAAATTTGTATTTTTTTTGTCTTTGCAAGGCACCTAGTTCCCAAATTTGAGAGAACATGAGAAGACCTTCATCTCCAAATCCTGTCTGGACTTCTCGTAGGCATGCCACCAGCTGTAGGCAATGGGCTCCCGCTGCTGTCTCAGCTAATAAGGAGGGAGAGCGCCAGGACAGCCAAGGCTATCATGAACATCGCTGGATCGGAGGGAGCTCAGATAAAGATTTTTTTTTGGGGGGGGGTTGGTAGGACATGCCCCAGCCTTCATAGTTTTTGTTTTACCTTAGAGAAACAACTCTTAGTAGTCTGTGGATTCAACACCAGCTCAGTCCTTATTGATATGGATTTTAGACATGTGCAGGATGAAAAAATTTGTTTCGTTTCGATTTGTTATTTAACTAAATTCGTTTAGTTAAATTCGTTGCATTCGTTACATTCGTTTTCGGAATTCGTTTCGTTTCGTATTCGAATTCGAAAAAATTCGTCAGCATTCGAAAAAATTCGACCGTATTCGAAAAAAAACTATCAAATTCGAAAAAATTCTACCACATTCGAAAAAACTGTCAAATTCGAAAAAATTCTACCACATTCGAAAAAAACTGTCAAATTTGAAAAAATTCTACCACATTCGAAAAAAAAACTGTCAAATTCGAAAAAATTCTACCACATTCGAAAAAAACTATCAAATTCAAAAAAATTCTACCACATTCGAAAAAAACTGTCAAATTCGAAAAAATTCTACCGCATTCGAAAAAACATTAACTGAATTTGAAAAAGTAAACTATATATAACCATTTTGCGAAATTTGAAATTCGTATAGAATGAAATCGAATTCCAATAGAAAAGATTAGGATAGAATAGAAAGTATAAAAGAATAGCATAGAAAAACAATATAACAGAATAGAAAAAAATATAATATATTGTATTCTAATCTTTTCTATTCGAATTCATTCTGTACCAAATTCCAATTTTGGAAGATGGTTATATATATATATATATATATATATATATATATATATATATATATATATATATATATTATATATATATATTATATATTTTTTCTATTCTGTTCCATTGTTTTTCTATGCTATTCCTTTCTATTCTAAACTTTTCTATTCGAATTTGAATTAATTCTATGCGAAATTAGAATTTCGGAAGATGGCTTCTAAAATTAGAATTTCGTATAGAATGAATTCGAATTTGAATAGAAAAGATTAGAATAGAAAATAATAGAAATAGAATAGACTAGAAAAACAATAGAACAGAAGAGAATAAAATAGAATATATATATTATATTTTTTTCTATTCTGTTCTATTGGTTTTCTATTATTTTCTATTATATTCTGATCTTTTCTATTTGAATTCAAATTCATTCTATACAAAATTTGAATTTCGGAAAATGGTTATATAGAAATAGAATGAAATCAAATTCTAATAGAAAAGAACAGAATAGAAAAACAATAGAACAGTATATATATATATAAATAAAACCATCTCCCGAAACTGGAATTTGGTACAGAATGAATTAGAATAGAAAAGATTAGAATAGAATATTTTATATTTTTTTCTATTCTGTTCTATTGTTTTTCTATGCTATTCTTTTATATTATTTTCTGTTCTATTCTAATCTTTTCTATTTGAATTCATTCTGTACCAAATTCCAATTTCGGAAGATGGTTATATATATATATATATATTTTTTTTTTTTTTTATTGTGTTCTATGCTGGTCTATTGTTTTTCTATTCTTTTCTATTCTTTTCTATTTTATTCTAATCTTTTCTATTTAAATACGAAATTTGAATTTCTGAAAATGGTTATACAGAAACAGAATGGAATAGAATGAAATCGAATTCTAATAGAAAAGACTAAAACAGAATAGAAAAAATAGAAAAGAATAGAAAAACAATAGACCAGCATAGAACAAAATAAAAATAAATAAATAAATAAAAAAAAAATATATATATATATATATATATATATATATATATATATATATATATATATATATATATAAAACCATCTTCCGAAATTTGAATTTCTTATAAAATGAATTCGAATTTGAATAGAAAAGATTAAAATAGAGTAGAAGAGAAAAGACTAGAAAAACAATAGAACAGAATAGAATATATATATTATATATATATATATATATATATATATATATATATATATATATATATATAACATCTTCCAAAATTCGAATTTCATATAGACCGAAATCAAATTTGAATATAAAAGATTAGAATAGAATAGAAAATAATAGACTAGAAAAACAATAGAACAGAATAGAAGAAAATATAATATATATATTATATTTTCTTCTATTCTGTTCTATTGTTTTTCTAGTCTATTCTTTTCTATTATTTTCTGTTCTAATCTTTTCTATTCGAATTCGAATTCATTCTATACGAAATTTAAACTTCAGAAGCCATGTTCTGAAATTCGAATTTTGTATAGAATGAATTTGAATTGAAAAGACTATTATAGAATATAAAATAATAGAAAAGAAAAGCATAAAAAAAAAAGAAGAGAATAATTTAAAAAAATTATATATATATATATATTCTATTGCTTTATTATTTTATATTCTATCATTGTTTTTTTTAGAAAAAGGTTTTCTATTTTTTTCGAATTCGATTCAAATTTTTTTGCAAATTCGATTCGAATTTGTCTTCAAATTCGATTTGAATATGTTTTCGAATTCGATTCGAATTTATTTTCGAATTCGATTTGAATATGTTTTCGAATTCGATTCGAATTTATTTTCGAATTCGATTTGAATATGTTTTCAAATTCGATTTGAATATGTTTTCTCCCAAGAGCCCTTTCCATACACAGTGTGTGAACTGGCTTATGGGAGTCAAGGCAACAGCATTGTTTTGCTGGGAAATAAATCAATGTATGGATCTGAGCAGGGGTGGAGAGGGCTGGGGGATAAGCAGTTGCCAGAACACCTCAGGTTTTTTTTTATACTTGCAACATTTTTAAGTGGATAAAATGTGGGAAATGTGCGTGTAATGCATACATTTTGTTTTCCTGTCGCATCATGGCAGCATACACCTATGGGTTGTGGCTCCGCCCCCGCAACCTGATAGGACCGCGTAGCTATTAAAGTCTGAGAGAGCCCCTGCCCCAGCATTCTCCTTTTTTTCCTCACCTGTCAAGGACCGAAAACATGCATCCCTTACCTAAAACATTCGCCCCAGCCAGGTTCTAGCCTCTCCTGGGTGGAAGTCCTATCCTGTACAGCCTCTAAATGAGCTCAATGGAAGGAACCCCACTCTGATGGTCTCAGGGGTATGTTACAATACATTACAAACCTTAAACAGGTTTATGGATCGCAGCGGTCTCCAGCTCCTTTCTGTGCACCTGTGGGTAACTTCCCCTCCTGTCTGTCTCCATAGCTCCAGCTTGTCAGGACATTCCACTTTCCAGCTTCCAAAATGGCGTCGGAGGCCTCAGAGCGCATCTGAGCATGCTCGAGCGTGACGTCATCACCCCAGGACGGCGGCAAGTTTAAAAATGCTGTAATGTCAGCATTTTCTTGTCTCTTCTCTCCTGAGCCTGTAAGGGGGAATTTTGACCGGATTTCTTTTGCTACTCTACCCAGCTGTTCTACCCTGTCTCTCTCTTGCTATCTCCACGCCCAGGTAAGATCTATGATGGCTTTTTTCTTTGCTTGTTTACTATCTGCTATCCCATGCATGCTAAGCCACCTATATAATTATAGGTTGATTCATCACCTTTCATGGAGACCGTTGCCCAGGTAGACCATCGCCAGCCTACTAGGTAAGAGGGGATGATGGGTAAGTATGAAGAGAAGGAAAAAGAGAGCCCTCACTAATGCTGTTTAAATTGAACAGCCCCACCAGGTCTTCCAGATCGTCACATTCAAGACGAGGGGAGCCTTCAAGAAGGAGCCGCTCAAGCCACAGGCAGAGTCGCTCAGAGCGCGGCAGAAGTCGCTCAAGTCGCAGAAGCCGCTCAAGTCGCAGGAGGAGCAGATCAAGTCGCAGGAGAAGCCGATCAAGATCAAGGCATAGTCGCTCCCACCACAAAAAATCCCCTGCGCGCAGGAAATCTCCTGTCACCCAGCCTTCCCGTCCACCCGGGAACTCCTGCTGGATTTGCGGTGCTACAGCACTTCCAGACAAACTGGCCTGTCGCACATGCTTCATTGAGGCAACTAAGGACAGAGAAACAGAGGCAAGAGAACCAATTGATCCATCACCACAAGTCGCAGAGCCAGAAGCCAGCAGACCTATACAAAGTACCTCATCCACTGCCCCATCATCATCAAAGACGTCAGACCCTCTCTCTGACACTGATGATCTAGAGGCATCCACCGGCTTCGACTTCTCATTGATCGACCCATTCGTGAAGTCAGTAAAAGAGGCGATCGACTGGGTGGAAGGAAAAGAAACTCCTCAAAAAGTGAGGAAATACTTTCCAAATCTAAAAAAAGACCCAGAGAACTTCCCGTTCATTGAGGAACTTGAGGATCTAATTAAGGATGTGTGGCAAAAGCCAGAGAAAAAAACTGGCCTCAGCAACAGATTATCAAAACTCTATCCACTTAAAGAGCCTAACGTCAACCCACTAATATCTCCTCCAGTGGTCGACTCCTCCCTAATGCGCCTCGCCAGGCACGTAACACTTCCAATAGAGGATGCAGTCACATTCAAAGACGTCCTGGATAGAAAGATCGATCTGGATCTTAAGAGAACCTACCTCTCGGCAGGTGGCGCTTGCAGGCCAGCAATAGCATTGGCTGCCGTCGGTAAGGCTATCTCAAGCTGGTCCGCGATGGCCGAGAAGCTGGAGAAAGCAGGAGAAAGTTATCTCAGCACTCCAAGAACTTAGTCTTGCAGGCGACTTTGTCGCAGAAGCCTCTGTGGATATAATTAAAACCACTTCAAGAGCAATGTTAAGCTCAGTAATGGCCAGAAGGGCGCTCTGGTTAAAACCCTGGTCGGCAGATCCCTCCTCAAAATCCAATTGGTGCAAAATACCCTTTGATGGCATAAACCTTTTTGGAGAAAAACTGGACGTGGCTATTTCTAAAGTCACGGGGGGAAAATCGGGACTCATCCCTATAGATAGGAGGCCCAGGCAGCAGAGACCACCGGTTTCTAGAAGAAATCTGCCAGATAAATACAGAGAGGCAAGATCCTACAGGCCCGGAAAAGAGTATAGGAGGAACTGGAAGAATCCCCAGTCATCATTCCTCAAGCTCCAAAAGTCTAAGACCCCTGCGTCAGGGGAACAAAAGTCTTTTTGAAGGTGCGTCCGCCCAACCAGCTTTAGTGGGGGCCAGACTCATGAGTTTCAAGCAGGTCTGGGCGGATACAATAAAGGACCCATGGACGATAGACACTGTCCAGTTCGGCCACAAATGGAAATTCAAGACACGGGCTCCAAGAGACCAATTCTCTGTAACCAGATTACCTGCATCTCGGGAAAAAAGGATGCTACTGACAAAGTACGTCCAAGACCTGTTACAAAAGGAAGCCATAGTGGAAGTTCCAATATCCCAAAGGTCAACGGGATTCTACTCCCCGTTGTTTCTGGTGAAGAAGAAATCGGGGGATCTATGCCCTGTCTTAGATCTAAAGAATCTCAATCGCTCAATCTTAGTCGAGACATTCAAAATGGAGAGCCTCCAGTCAATTCTTCGGGCCATGAATATCGGGGATTGGATGCTTTCCGTCGATTTACAAGACGCCTATCTGCACGTCCCCATTCATATCTCATTCCAAAAATTTCTCCGCTTTGCGGTAGGTCTACATCATTTTCAATTCCGAAGCCTCCCGTTCGGGATCTCCACCGCTCCAAGGACATTCACAAAAATCTTACTGCCAGTAATAGCCTTACTAAGAGAACAAGGATTGAGGGTCCATCATTACCTGGACGACATCCTTTTGCTAGCAGACAATCAGGATTCCCTTCTACTGCATCGATCCATTCTGATTACCACCCTACAAAACTTCGGCTGGATCATAAACTGGGGGAAAAGCAATCTGCAGCCCACTCAGAGAATGATATTCCTGGGGGCGGAACTAGACACCCGTCTCAATACGGTGGAACTTCCGCAGGAAAAAATTCCCAGCCTCATTCAGAAGGCAAGAAAGTTATTAGCCTCTACCACACTACCAGCCCGGGAGTACCTCAGCATACTGGGGTCATTCTCAGCAACCATCCCAATGGTACAATGGGCCCAATGGAACACCAGACCTCTGCAAGCATCATTGTTAAAACAATGGAACGGGGTATCATTGTCTCAGCCGATCGTAGTCCAGAAAGAAATAAAACAATCACTCTGGTGGTGGACCAGATTGAACAATCTGAAGAGATGCAGGCATATAGTCCCTCTTCCTCAGGAAATAATCACTTCAGACGCCAGCCTGAAGGGCTGGGGGGCACACTACCGCCATCACGCAGTCCAGGGCCTTTGGACATTCAGAACACAGAACGTGGTTTCAAATATATTGGAGATGAAAGCAGCTTTCCAAGCTCTGTTAGCCTTCAGCCCCCTCCTCAGGGGGAAAGAGGTCCTGCTAAAATTGGACAACAGAGTGGCAGTTGCCTATATCAACAGGCAGGGGGGCACCAGGAGTCGCTCCATGATGCGGGAAGTCCGTCCAGTCTTTGAGTGGGCACAGCTGAACCTGTCGGGATTAACGGCAGCGTATGTCCCAGGAGTCCAAAATCAACTAGCCGACTCTCTAAGTCGGACCTTTGTATCAAACAACGAGTGGGCCTTAAGTCACCAAGCCTTTACCCTCATAACCCAGACCTGGGGGATACCGGATATAGACCTGGCGGCAACACCGGTCAACACGAAATGCTAGAGATATCTAGCCAGAATTCCTTTCCCATCGGCAGAAGGCACGGATTGCCTACAACACGACTGGAACTTCCGTTTGGGGTACATATTTCCGCCAACACCACTCATTCCGAGATTCTTACTCAGACTCAAGAGGTCGAAAGCCACAGTGCTAGCAGTCCTCCCATTTTGGCCGAGACGACCATGGTTTACGACGCTCCTCCAATTGAGCACAGCAGAACCACTGACACTCCCAATGACAGCGGATATACTGTCGCAGGGGCAACTCCTTCACCCATTTCCGGAGAGGCTGCATCTAACAGCATGGAGATTGAAAGGACTAGGTTCTTAGTCCAAGGTTGCTCCCAGAAAGTGATAGACACTCTCCTCCAGGCCAGAAAATCTACGACCAATAAGACCTATAAAAGGGTCTGGGAGAGTTTTCTCTTAGTCGCACAACAGCAATCCTGGAACCCGGCATCTCCATCAGTTCCTCAGATCCTCGAGTTTCTCCAGTTAGGTCTAGATAAAGGTCTTAGGTCTAGTACCCTGAAGGTACATGTATCAGCCCTATCCGCTATGACAGGAGTGAAATGGGCTCAAGAACCTCTCATCATCCAATTTCAGAAGGCTTGCCTAAAGCTGAGACCACCTAGGAAACCTTCCTTCCCGACATGGGATCTTTCAGTAGTGTTGGAAGCCTTATCCCATGAGCCATTTTTCCCGTTAGAGAATGTTTCCCTGTGGAACCTAACTCTCAAAGTCACTTTCCTAATAGCAATTACATCAGCTAAAAGGGTATCGGAGATTCAGGCCTTACAGGCTAAGGAACCATACTTGATGTTCTATCCAGACAAAGTAGTCTTAAAACCATCGGATCGCTTCATCCCGAAAGTGTCATCATCTTTCCACTTTAACCAAGAACTATGTCTCCCCACCCTATCCACAGAACAGGGTGATCCACATCCGCTTGACATAAAGTCGAATATCCAGGCCTACCTCCTGGCAACCAGCAATTTAAGGAAGACAGAGGACCTACTGGTCATTCCTCATGGGTTTAGAAGAGGACAAGCAGCAACCTCTCGCACCATCGCAGCATGGTTGGTGAAGATCATTAAGAGAGCTTACGCATCTAACAATGCACGAGTACCTGAGGGCTTAAGGGCACAATCCACAAGGGCAATGGCAACCTCCTGGGCGGCCTACTGCAGGGTATCAGCCGAAACCATCTGCAAAGCAGCCACTTGGTCTTCGAAAACCACTTTTATCTCTCATTATAAAGTGGACTCCGCTAGATTGTCCACGGTAGAATTTGGGAGAGCAATTATTCAGGCTAACTCCTCAATACCTTCTAAATAAAAAACTTATCTTTTGCTCATACCCACCCAGTTTGCGAGTTATTCCCCATAGGTGTATGCTGCCATGATGCGACAGGAAAACGGAAAATTGTATACTCACCTTTCCGTAATTTTCCTTTCCTGTCGCATCTCATGGCAGCATACAAATGCCCACCCATCTGAGGTGAGGTATATATACACGGAGAATGCTGGGGCAGGGGCTCTCTCAGACTTTAATAGCTACGCGGTCCTATCAGGTTGCGGGGGGCGGAGCCACAACCCATAGGTGTATGCTGCCATGAGATGCGACAGGAAAGGAAAATTACGGAAAGGTGAGTATACAATTTTCCGTTTTTCAGACATATGACTGGAAAATAAAGATAACCATTCTTACCGAATGAAAGAATCCTTTTAGATCCTGCAAAAACATAACAGAAAAAAAAACTAAAATTAGTATTTTATTTGATCTTTATACCTTCAATCTCTGACTGCTTGCCTACAAAAGGATGTATTATGATTTTTTAGGTGTATCATCACTGTTTTCATCATGTTTTATTTTTTATTTTTTGCTTTGCTTAAAAAGAATAAGGGTGTATTGCCTAAGTTAAAAAAAAAAAAAGTGTGTGGTCCCCCTAAAATGTTTAACCACTTCAATACCAGTCACTTAGACACCTTCCCGCCCAGGCCAATTTTCAGCTTTCAGCGCTGTCGCACTTTGAATGACAATTGTGCGGTCATTCAACACTGTACCCAAACAATTTTTTTTATCATTTTGTTCCCACAAATAGAGCTTTCTTTTGGTGGTATTTGATCACCTCTGCGGTTTTTATTTTTTGCGCAACAAATAAAAAAAGACTGAAAATTTTGAAAAAAAAAAGTTTTTCTCTGTTTCTGTTAAAAATTTTTGTAAATAAGTACGTTTTCTTCTTCAATGACGGGGAACTGATATGGCTGCACTGACGGGCACTGATACGGCGGCACTGATGGGCATCGATGAGGTGGCACTGATGAGGTGGCACTGACGGGCACTGATAATGGGCACTGATAGGCGGCACTGATGGGCACTGATAGGTGGCACTGATGGGCACTGATAGGTGGCACTGGTATGCGGCACTGATGGGCACTCATAGGCGGCACTGATGGGCACTCGTAGGTGGCATTGATGGGTACTTATGGGTGGCACTGATAGTTGGCACAGATGGGCAGGGATGGGCACTGATAGGTGGACACTGATGGGCACGGATGAGCACTGACAGGTGGCACCGATGGACACTGATGGGTGGCACTGATGACACTGATTGTTTGCACTGATGCCCCTAAGGGTGGCATTGCTGGGCATCACTGCAACATAATGGTGCCAATCAGTGCCCATTTGTGGGCACAGATTGGGCACATTGGGAACATGTGGATGGCCATGGGGTACATACCTGGCCATCCACATGTTGCCCCTTCCCTGGTGGTCCTAGTGGCCTCCCTGGTGGTGCAGTGTGGTGATCTGAGGGGGGGCTGCGCTGATAAACAATCAGCACAGACCCCCCTGCCAGGAGAGCCGCCGATCGGTTCTCCTCTACTCGATCAACGGCTCTTCCTATTGACATCGTGATCAGCCATGATTGGACACGGCTGATCACATGGTAAAGAGCCTCCGCCGGAGGCTCTTTACCAAGATCGGTGTAGCGGTGTGTCAGACTGACACACCGATCCACCGATCACTGCGATGCGCGCCCCCGCGGGCACGTGGCGGCATGTTATCCTGCTGGACGTCATATGACGCCCAGTCAGGATAACTGAACCACCGCCCGGCCGTCATCTGCTATGGGCCGGGCGGGAAGTGGTTAACCACTTCCAGCCCAAGCCAATTCTGGCACTTCTCTCCTACATGTAAGAGTCATCATTTTTTTTGCTAGAAAATTACTCAGAACCCCCAAACATTATATATATTGTTTTAGCAGAGACCCTAGGGCAGGGGTCAGCAACCTTTTTCCACTTAAGGGCCAGATTCAATTCATGTGAATGCATGGGGGGGGCCACATTCACCTGCTAATAAATTAAGATAATAATAATCCTAACATAATAATAATAACAGTACAGTTTTATCTCATTTTAAGCAGAGACCCTAGGGCAGGGGTCAGCAACCTTTTTCCACTTAAGGGCCAGATTCAATTTATGTGAATGCATGGGGGGCCACATTCACCTGCTAATAAATTAAGATAATAATAATCCTAACATAATAATAATAACAGTACAGTTTTATCTCATTTTAAGGTGCTTCACTAATACAAAGCCAGTTCACCCTGAGGGAGCAAGTGGCTGGGGATTCAGATTTTACTGCCCCCTCCCCCATCCTGGCACCCAGAATGGTCTGGACATGGGGTTCCTGTCCCTAAGGAAATGAGGTCCCTGTCCCCAGGGGAGAAGGGGGTCCCTAATAGAGCCCCCCACCTATTGCAGTGTCCTCTGTCCCCCTTTACATGACTCTGATAGTGTCTCCTGCCCCCTCCCCCAAATCAAGTTTCCTGCGCCCCTCATTGTAGTGTCCTCTGCCCCCTGCATCCCCCACTGTAGTGTCCTCTGCCCCCTACATCCCCCATTGTAGTGTCCTCTGCCCCCTGCATCCCCCATTGTAGTGACCTCTGCCCCCTGCATCCCCCATTGTAGTGACCTCTGCTCCCTGCATCCCCCACCGTAGTGTCCCCTGCCCCCTGCATCCCCCACTGTAGTGTCCTCTGCCCCCTACATCCCCCATTGTAGTGACCTCTGCCCCCTGCATTCCCCACTGTAGTGTCCTCTTCTCCCTGCATCCCCCATTGTAGTGACCTCTGCCCCCTGCATCCTCCATTGTAGTGTCCTCTGCCCCCTGCATCCCCCATTGTAGTGTCCTCTGCCCCCCCCCCCCCCCGTTGTAGTGTCCTCTTCTCCCTGCATCCCCCATTGTAGTGACCTCTGCCCCCTGCATCCCCCACTGTAGTGTCCTTTTCCCCCTGCATCCCCCATTGTAGTGACCTCTGCCCCCTGCATTCCCCATTGTAGTTTCCTCTGCCCCCTGCATCCCCCATTCTAGTGTCCTCTGCCCTCCCCCCCATTGTAGTGTCCTCTGCCCCCTGCATCCCCCATTGTAGTGTTCTTTGCCCCCTGCATCCCACCGTAATGTCCTCTGCCTCCTGCATCCCCCACTGTCGTGGCCTCTGCCCCCTGCATCCCCCACTGTAGTGTCCTTAGTGGTCTTGCATGTGGATGCCGTGGTAGCCCCATACTGCGTCAAATGCCTTCAGCAATGAGAGAGTACCTTGCAGGGGGTGGTGGGGGCCCACACACCGTTTGTTTTTACATTTTGGCATGGGGTTCCCCTTAAAATCCATACCAGACCCGAAGGACCTGGTATGGACTGGTGGGAGGACCCCACGCCATTGTTTTCTTTTTTTTTTAACCGGCAACTTTTTTTTTTCTTATTTAGCTGTCAGCGGGGAAATCCACTGACAGCTGATGACTCATTGGTTGTTAAGGTCGCCGTGGCGGGTTTCCCGACCCCGCTCCTTAACAACCAGCTTATACTGCACCTTGATTGGGCAAAGCTTTGCCCAATCAGGGTGCAAAATGCACTGTGCAGCACGCAGTGGATTGCAGAGCGTTCGGCGGGGTGAACACCCTGCAAATATGTGTGTTGGATGAACTCATGCTCAGGTCGAACCATTCGCCCAACTCTAGTTCTTACCATAATCATTTATGTCCAATGGTGAGAATTCAGAAGCAGGTGGTGCTAAAACATATCAGAAAGAAAAGCTAAAATTTGTATTTTTATTTTGGCTTTTTATCTCAGCATCATGACTGAATTGGGACCCCACACAATGGGAGAGTACCTGGGGGGGGCAAAGCGACACCCATTTGCAGGGCCCCTAGTTCCCAAATTTGAGAGAACATGAGAAGACCTTCATCTCCAAATCCTGTCTGGACCTCTTGTAGGCATGCCACCAGCTGTATGCAATGGGCTCCCGCTGCTGTCTTAGCCAATGAGGAGGGAGAGTGCCGGGACTGCCAAGACTATTGTGAACATCGCTGGATTGGAGGGAGCTCAGATAAAGATTTTTTTTTTGGGGGGGGGGGGTTGGGAGGACATGCCCCAGCTTTCATAGTTTTTCTTTTACCTTAGAGAAACAACTCTAAATACTTTGTGGCATCAACACAAGCTCATTCCTTATTGATATAGATATGTCCCCAGAACTACATCTCCCAAGAGCCCTTTCCATACACAATGTGTGAACTGGGAGTCAAGGACACAGCATTGTTTTGCTGGGAAATAAATCAATGTATGGATCTGGGCAGGGGTGGAGAGGGCTGGGGGATAAGCAGTTGCCAGAACATCTCAGGTTTTTTTTTACTTGCAACATTTTTAAGTGGATAAAATGTGGGAAATGTGCGTGTAATGCATACATTTTGTTTTTCAGACATTTACTTCAACATGACTGGAAAATAAAGATAACCGTTCTTACTGCATGAAGGAATCGCCTTAGTTTCTGCAAAAACATAACAGAAAAAAAAGCTAAAATTAATATTTTATTTGATCTTTTTACCTTCAATCTCTGACTGCAAAAGGATGTATTATGATTTTTTAGGTGTATCATCACTGTTTCCCTCATGTTTTATTTTTATTTTTTGCTTTGCTTAACCACTTCAGCCCCGGCAGGTTTTACCCCCTTCCTGACCAGAGCACTTTTTACAATTTGGCACTGCTTCGCTTTAACTGCTAATTGCGCGGTCATGCAATGCTGTACCCAAATGAAATTTGCGTCCCACAAATAGAGCTTTATTTTGATGGTATTTGATCACCTCTGCGGTTTTTATTTTTTGCGCTATAAACGGAAAAAAACTAAAATTTTTGAAAAAAAATGATATTTTCTACTTTTTGTTATAAAAAAAATCCAATAAACTCAATTTTAGACATACATTTAAGCCAAAATGTATTCGGCCACATGTCTTTGGTAAAAAAAATGAATAAGCGTATATTTATTGGTTTGCGCAAAAGTTATAGCGTCTACGAACTAGGGTACATTTTCTGGAATTTACACAGCTTTTAGTTTATGACTCCCTATGTCATTTCTTGAGGTGCTAAAATGGCAGGGCAGTACAAAACACCCCCAAATGACCACATTTTTGAAAGTAGACACCCCAAGCTATTTGCTGAGAGGCATGTTGAGTCCATGGAATATTTTATATTTTGACACAAGTTGCGGGAAAGTGACAATTTTTTTTTTTTTTTTTTTGCACAACTGTGATAGGCAGTGAAGAGTGAAATCAAAAATTTACGCCCTTAGAAAGCCTGAAGGCGGTGCTTGGTTTTCGGGGTCCCGTACGCGGCTAGGCTCCCAAAAAGGCTCACACGTGTGGTATCCCCATACCCAGGAGAAACAACAGAATGTATTTTGGGGTGTAATTTCACATATTCCCATGGCATGTTTGAGCAATATATCATTTAGTGACAACTTTGTTCAAAAAAAAAAATTTGTCTTTTTCCCGCAACTTGTGTCACAATATAAAATTTTCCATGGATTCGACATGCCTCTCAGCAAATAGCTTGGGGTGCCTACTTTCTAAAATGGGGTCATTTGGGGGGGTTTGAACTGTTCTGGCATTTTATGCACAACATTTAGAAGCTTATGTCACACATCACCCACTCTTCTAACCACTTGAAGATAAAGCCCTTGCTGACACTTTTTGTTTACATGAAAAAATAATTTTTTTTTGCAAGAAAATTACTTTGAACCCCCAAACATTATATATTTTTTTTAAAGCAAATGCCCTACAGATTAAAATGGTGGGTGTTTCATTTTTCTTTTTTTTCACACAGTAATTGCGCAGCGATTTTTCAAATGTTTTTTTGGGAAAAAAACACACTTTTTAAAATTTTAATGCACTAAAACACACTATATTTCCCAAATGTTTGATGACATAAAAAAGATGATCTTAGGCCGAGTACATGGATACCAAACATGACATGCTTTAAAATTGCGCACAAACTAAATACATTTTTAAAAGCCTTTAAAAGCCTTTACAGGTTACCACTTTAGATTTACAGAGGAGGTCTACTGCTAAAATTACTGCCCTCGATCTGACCTTCGCGGTGATACCTCACATGCATGGTGCAATTGCTGTTTACATTTGACGCCAGACCGACGCTTGTTCGCCTTTGCGCGAGAGCAGGGGGGGACAGGGGTGTCCTTATTTTTTTTTCTTTATTATTTTTTTGCTTTTTTATCTTATTTTTAAACTGTTCCTTTCATTTTTTTTAAAAAATCTTTTCTATTGTTATCCCAGGGAATGTAAATATCCCCTATGATAGCAATAGGTAGTGACAGGTACTCTTTTTTGAAAAAACTGGGGTCTATTAGACCCTAGATCTCTCCTCTGCCCTCAAAGCATCTGACCACACCAAGATCGGTGTGATAAAATGCTTTCCCAATTTCCCAATGGCGCTGTTTAAATCCGGCGAAATCTAAGTCATGAAATGCTCGTAGCTTCTGATTTCTTAGGCCATAGAGATGTTTGGAGCCACTCTGGTCTCTGATCAGCTCTATGGTCAGCTGGCTGAATCACCGGCTGCATTCTCAGGTTCCCTGTTGGGACAGGAGAGCCAGAGAAAAACATGGAAGACGGTGTGTGGGGGGGGGGGATTCCCTCCCACTGCTTGTAAAAGCAGTCTAGAGGCTAATTAGCCACTAGGATTGCTTTTACATGAAAGGTGGCTGAAAAGAATGTTACCAAGATGATACCTAAACCTGCAGGCATCATTCTGGTATAACCACTCAAAGTCCAGCAACATACCAGTACGTTGCTGGTCCTTGTTGGGCATATATTGTAAACTTTTTTGTCATGCAGCCTGTGGGCTGAACGAAAAAAAGATATTGATCGGTGGGTATGCCCACCATTAGAATACCTCCCTTCATCCACCCACTTCTAATGATGGGCATACATGCACCGTATATATATGCCGAAGCATGGGGGCATCCTCCCGCAAAAGTTAGGAACAAATCGCTCCTCCGCCCTCTGCTGCCCCCACGCTTCGGCATATATGCTGAAGTATGTAACTGTGGTGGTGAAATCACCTCCGACAGCGCTGGAGTCACGGCTTTATATATCATGGGAGCAAACGCTGTTGCTGTCAAGATAAATAAATCCGTGCTGCAACTGAATGGCGTACCTGCTAAGCAAATGATGGTTAACAATAAAACAAAGTAACATTTCAGTATAACAGTAAGACTTACCATACCTGCAAAGCAAATACAAAAAAAAATAGTAAAAAATAAAACATTTAACGCAACCTGTGCCTAAAATATATATATGCCGAAGCATGGGGGCATCCTCCCGCAAAAGGCAGGAGCAAATCGCTCTTCCACCCACTGCTGCCCCCACGCTTCGGCATATATGCTGAAGTATGTAACTGTGGTGGTGAAATCACCTCCGACATCGCTGGAGTCACGGCTTTATGTATCGTGGGAGCAAACGCTGTTGCTGTCAAGATAAATAAATCCACTCTGCAGCTGAATGGCGTACCTGAAAACAAAAAAATGGTTACCAATAAAACACAGTAAAGTATAAAAAAATTGCATATCTGAAAAGCAAACATGGTAAAACATAATAACAATAACACATTGCAGAATAGAATACAGTAAAAAAAGAGCAGAACAATAGAGAGGGAATAGAGAGAGAGAGAACAATAAAACAACAACTATTTTTGTTTTTTTTATTTTATATTTTTTTTTGTGTTTTTATTTTTTTTTATTTTTTTTACACTTTTTTTAGTAACTTTAACTTTTGTGACTGGTACCAGGTTTGGGTCTCTCAAAATGTGATGGCATCTCGGGAGACCCTGTGAAAGTGTGCCTAGTCTGTGCAATGCTGTACCCTACGCTAATACTCAACTAGTGTATGGTAGCGTTCAAAACATTCACCAATGCATAGACCAGGATTGTCAGGACAGGAGGGGCAATAATACCGGGTGTCACGCCTATATCCGCGCTTGCTGCAGACACGACATCTTATTTGGGGGGCTCGTTGGGTAGGGGTACTCGGGAGGACATAAGGAAAATGCCTCTCATGCAGCTGGCTTACTGCATTTGGTTGGGGAAGGTGAGGTGGAGCACCGTCTGGAAACAGAAGGGCTCTGACGATCTCTTCCTGGAATTTAAGGAAGGATCCAGTCCGTCCTGAAGCTCTGTATAGCACATGAGCGTTCAGAAAAGCCAATTGAAATAAATAAACAGACACTTTTTTGTACCAGCGTCTGGCCTTACGGGCAACTAGGTACGGCGCCAACAACTGGTCGTTGAGGTCTACCCCTACCATATTTTGGTTATATTTGTGGACACAGAGGGGTTTCTCCATAACACCAGTCGCCATAGTAATTTGGGTCGTCGTGTATGCATGAAGGGAGGTAAGAACGAAAACATTCTTATTATCCCTCCACTTCATAGCGAGCAAGTTATTTCACTGCAAGCAGGCTCTCTCCCCCAGCCTAAGACGGGAATCTACAAGCCTCTAGGGAAAGCCCCGGCGATTAGATCGCACGGTGCCACATGCTCCAATCTGTTGATCAAAAAGGTGACTAAAAAGTGGCACGCTCGTGTAATAATTGTCCACGTACAAGTGGTACCCCTTTCTGAATAAGGGTGACACCAAGTCCCACACTATCTTGCCAGCACTTCCTATGTAGTCAGGGCAGTTTGTCAGCTCTACGTGACTATCTTTGCCCTCGTAAACCATAAAACTACATGTATAGCCTGTGGCCCTGTCACAGAGCTTATACATCTTGACCCCGTATCTGGCACGCTTGCTGGGAAGGTACTGTTTGAATGACAAGCGGCCAGAAAATGTAATCAGGGACTCATCAATGCAGACAACTTGATGGGGGGGTAAACAAGTCTGCAAAACGTTGGTTGAAGTGGTTTACGAGGGGCCGAATTTTGTAGAGCCGATCGTATTCAGGGTCTCCACGAGGACGACAGAGTTCATTGTTGTTGAAGTGCATGAACCGCAAAATCTGCTCGTATCGTGCCCTGGTCATGGAGGCAGAGAACACGGACATATGGTAAATTGGGTCAGTGGACTAATATGACTGCAACTCACTCTTTTTATTTATGCCCATGTTGAGGGAAAGGCCCAGAAAGTTCTTAAATTCGGAGACCGTAATTGGTCTCCAATCTCTGGCAAGGGAGGACTGGGGAATAGTGGCGATGTGTTGACCAGCGTATAAATTGCTTTGGTCCACAATAGATCTATAGAGATCTTCGGTGAAAAACAGCGAATAAAAATCCAGTGGCGTAAAATCAACTGTTTCTACCTGAATTCCGGGTTGGCCAGTGAATGGGGGAAGTACGGGTAATGCAGAAGTGGTGGGTTCCTAATTCAGATTGGCGAATGCAGCAGGAAGGGCACTATGGGCACGACGGGCCTGTGTTCGTGTTCTTGGTGGCAGCGGGACACTACTAGTGCTTGCCACCTCGCCAGCTTGAACTTCACTTATGGGACTCGCCACGTCACCAAGTGTTACTGCAGTGCTGGATGTACGACCAGGGTGTACTAGGCCGCTGGTGCTTGCCAGTTCACCAGAAGGAATGGCGGCGCTAGTATTTCTCTGCTCCATACGAGAGCCCTGCGGTTTTTGCACTTCAAGGACAGAAGAAGATGATTGGGGTCTGGTACGCCTGACCTTAGCAGGGACCACAACTCCGTCGTCAGAGCTATCTGTCATGGAGCCGCTGTCCTCTACAGGATCTTATTCTGAGCCTGAATCTGACAGATGAGTGACTTCCTCTTCACTATCTGTCATGCTCAGAAACGTGTAGGCCTCTTCACTAGTGTACCTTCTATTTGACATTTTGGGCTCTAAATTTAGGGGTACACTAGTGAGACTCACAGGCAAAAAAGCTCCTGACTGTTAGCAACTGATTCAAAACGCTACCAAAAACTGTTAGTGATCGCAGGGATCAGGCCTGACTCTGCGAATGCTGCAGTTATGTGTGCTTAGTGTTTTGTAAGTGACAGTGATCGATCGATACTGCACTTGGGTGGGCTCGGCAGGGCTGGGCCGAGGGGCAAAACGCAGGTGCTAGCAGGTATCTGGGCTGATCCCGCTAACACTGCGTTTTTGGGGACCCTAAACTGCTGGGGATGCTAGTATAGATCTGATCGGATCAGATATTGATCCGTTCAGATACTATAGCACTAAGGGAGGTGTATGCTGCGTGCGTGGGTGTTAGCGGTACTAGCGCTAACCTGACGCTGCTTGGGGCGACGCAGACCTTATCTGACCCTAAAAGGTAACTTATATCACCGCCGGGCAATTAAGGGGTTAAACCTTTATTAGGAAATAAATGGCGGGCGCCCTGAAACTATAATAAACTACAAAAAACAAACTAACTAACCAGTGTCACCCGTAACAGTTATACGGTGATCACTGGTGAAAGGGTTAACTAGGGGGCAATCAGGGGGTTAAAACCTTTAGTAGGTAGTATATGGGGGTCCCTGACACTATAAAACACTGACGGCGAACCTGTATACTTACCTCCCTAACTAGTGTCACCTGTGTCACTAATACAGCGATCAGAAAAATGATCGCTTAGTGACACTGGCGACAGGGGGTGATCAAGGGGTTAACCTTTATTAGGGGGGGTTAGGGGGGTACCCTAGACCTAAAGGGGGGTACCCTAGACCTAAAGGGGGCTAACCCTAACTGCCCTAACACTTATAACTGTCACAAACTGACACCAATGCAAAAAAAAAAACTGCTATTGGTGTCACTGTGACAGGGGGTACAGGGGGGTGATCGGGGGGTGATGGGGGTTGAAAAGTGTGCCTAGTGTGTTCTACTGAAAGTGTAGTGTTGGTGCACTTACTTGGATGTCTTCTCTCCTCGGCGCCGGAAAGAAAAGACCGGCTCGAGGAGAGATGACATTTCCTCTGCCTCTGTTTACATTACAGAGGCAGAGGAAGGATTTCATTCTCTGGGAGCGATCGTGAGGGGGTGGCCACGAATGGATGGCCTCCCCCTCACCTCTGATCGATCGGGAACAAATCCCGTCCGCCTCGGGCACCGGGGGGGGGGGTACGTGATTCTGCCTGCCCTTGCCATTCTGCTGACGTATATCAGTGTGAGGCGGTCGGCAAGTGGTTAAAAAGAATAAGGGTTTTTTGCCTAAGTTACAAAAAAAGAGTGTGTGGTCCCCCTAAAATGTTTATCCACTTCCAGCCCAAGGCAATTCTGCCACTCCTCTCCTACAGTACATGTAAAAATCATATATTTTTTTGCTAGGGAAATGGGGAAATGGGGTCCCTAATAGAACCCCCCCACCTATTGCAGTGTCCTCTGTCCCCCTTTACATCACTCCGATAGTGTCCTCTGCCCCCTCCCCCAAAGCAAGTTTCCTGCGCTCCCCATTGTAGTGTCCTATGCTCCCTGCATCCCACCATAGTGTCCTCTGCCCCCTGCATACCCCACTGTAGTGTCCTCTGCATCCCCCACTGTAGTGACCTCTGCCCCCTATATCCCCGACTGTAGTGTCCTCTGTCCCCTGCATCCCACCGTAGTGTCCTCTGCCCCCTGCATCCCCCACCGTAGTGTCCTCTGCCCCCTGCATCCTCCATTGTAGTGTCCTCTGCCCCCCCCCCCCCATTGTAGTGTCCTCTGCCCCCTGCATCCCCCACTGTAGTGTCCTTTGCCCCCTGCATCCCCCACTGTAGTGACCTCTGCCCCCTGCATCCCCCATTGTAGGGTCCTCTGCCCCCTACATCCTACTGTAGGGTCCTCTGCCCACTGTAGTGTCCTTAGAGGTCTTGCATGTGGATGCTCTGGTAGCCCTACAGTTACACCTGTAAGACTTAGAGGACCGAAGCTGTCGTAACAACCTGCAGCTCCGGGGCCTCCCAGAGGCCACAGGCACGGAGCATCTTTCCAATACCTCTGTTGCCATCTTCCACAAACATTTATTGTTTATGTCGTTTTTTCATATATCGTCCTGTATATCCACCATTGGAACCGCTTCAAACATCGGATGGGTTATCCATGCCTGCTCATGGTCTGCAACTAAGCACAAGCTGTATACCTTACAGCAGCAAGGTGAGATGCTTACAGACACGGAGATGTTTTCACTGAAGATTTCTTTCTTTTTTTTGGAATTTTATGCTACTTGGTGGTGGGACTGTCATACATCTATTTATTCATATGGACTTACCACATTCAGCCTCCAGCTACATGTCAGTCACTATGTGCTAGTTTTGTTACTAGATCATCTTTACCTGGACTGTCCTTTTGAGTTTTTTCACTTATATATATTGTATCCATTCACATTTTGTCATTTTTTGGCTATTTGCTATATGCTAGTCCTGTTACACCATTGTTCCATCACTTTATTTATTATATGTCATTCTAGTGCATCTGTGGCCGTATTCACTTCGGCCGCTTCCACCTCTTCACTTTTTGCTTAGTCCCTCCCACTCTCCACTTCCCTTTTCCCTTGTGTCACAGCGCAATTACCATTCTCTTTATTTTATATTTTGTCTGTTTGGATCAGTCACCCAGGTATTGCAGCAGTGTCCATTAGTTTAGGCCCTTTTTGACAGCGCGGGAGTTACTAATATTTATATTTACAGCTGCGGATGTCAAGATCCTTCCAGATGGGCACTGATAGACGGCACTGATGGACACTGATGAGCACTGATTGGTGTCACTGATGGGCACAGACTGGCGTCGCTGATGGGCACAGCCTGGTGTCACTTGCTGGTCACTGTTGAGGTTGCACTGATGATTAGTGCCCTGACTACCTATACAGGTCTCCCCTGCAAGGATATGCCTCTGATCGGCTCTCCTCACCTCACACTCTGTCAGTGTGAGGCAAGGAGAGCCGATAAAGGGCACTTCCGCATTTTATAATTCAATAATTTTTATTGATTTTCAGATTTTTAATAGGTTTTTAATAGGTTACATAACAAAGCGAACAATAAACAGAAGAGAAAAATAATAAAAAAATGAAAGGAAAATAAGATACATAAAATATTTTGATACACGTATTTCTATATCATATAATGTAAAGTATTATTGATTATGGAATCTGTTTGTCCAAATTAGCCATTTTCTATCGAACATTTTACTGTGCATTGCATTTATTGCTAAGAGGCGCTCAAAGGTGTAGTTGTTATTGACAGCTTGTACTACGTCCGAGAGGTTGGTGGAGGTAGTGTCTTTCCAATGGCGGAGTAGTAAGTTCCTAGTTTCTAGGAGAATGTGGGTAACCACTGATCTGAAGTGTGGTGGAAATTTCTTTATTCCTAAGTGTAGGATTCCCATTGCTGGGTTGGGAGGTGTGAGGATACCAGTGAGTGAGGAAATAAGTTGGAATACTTGATTCCATAGACTTTTTATGCACGGGCAGTGCCAAAACATATGTAGTAAATGTCCTGCGTTTCCATAAAAGCAGACTGCCATTGTGCGATCGTGTGTGTGGTTCCCAACTCTGTTTCCCATTTGTGGATTGAAGCAGTTTTTCTAAGAGTCAGTTTGTTTTGTAATAGATTGTAGAAGAGAGATATCCCTTTGATATTATTGTGGGTAGTGGAATAGAATTCCAAAGCTTTGGCAGGTATTGTGGTTTTTGTGATAGGATTTCAAAAAGTGTGATATGCGCATACAGGTAAATAGAGTTTTTTTTGGTAGTTTATAGTCGTGGAGAATTTGTTCCGCCGATTTAGGCTGTTGTTCTTCATAAAAATCCGAAATCTGTGTGATACCTTGTTGCAAAAGTGGGTTGGTTGATAACATTGGAATTTGGGCTTCTAGGATGTCAAGTGGATGTTGGACATCTATGTCCACTACTTTACAGTGGGGTTCCACCCAAAAAAAAAAAAAATACAATAGCAGAGAAGGCGTTCGACTACGCACAGCATGATAAATAACATTAACAATTCTCCTAGTTGCATCGGAGGTTTGTCTCCCCTTCACAAAGCCCATCTGGTCACGTTTTATGATATTAGGGATTATGGTTGTTAATCTTCTGGCTAGGAGTTTAGCATAGACTTTAATGTTCGAATTCAAGAGGGATATTGGTCTGAAGTTGGCTGGTGTGTTGGGGTCTTTACCTGGTTTGGGTAGAGTTACTATGTAAGCTCTCAGCATCTCTTGTGGGAAACTTAATGATTCCCCCGCTTGTGTGAATACTAATTTTAAATAGGGTGCTAGTATATTTTTGAAGGATTTAAGCTATTCATTAGAGAATCCATCAGGGCCTGGAGATTTCCCTATTAGGCAGTGTGTCAATGGTTTTTGTTATTTCTGTGGTTGTGAAGGGTGCGTTGAGATTAGTTAAATCAGTGCTTGAAAGGGAAGGAAGTTTTAGTTTTTGTAGAAATTCTTGTATCTTCTCCGTGGATGGTTGTGGTGTAGAGTCATCCGTGTGTAGATTATATAGTGCACCATAGTATTTTGCAAATTGGTTTGCTATGTCTTGTGGATTAGTTGTTTTGACGTTTTGGGTAGGGTGAACTAAGTGTGCTATCCTAGTTTTGGTGCAAGCTGCTTTTAACCTTCCAGCCAGGTATTTGCCCGCTTTTTTCGCGTTAGCATAGTGATTCAATTTTAAACGTCTAAGGTGAAAGTCTAATTTTTGGTATAGATGTACTCTAAGGTTTTCCCGGAGTTTGGAAAGAGCGTTAGTCAGTGTTGTTGTGGGAGAACATTTGTTTTTAGATTCCATGGTGCGAATTTCAGAAATTAATGTATTTAATGTGGTAGTGTAGCGTTTTTATTCCCTGGATACTAATTGTATAAATATGCCGCTCATGACAACCTTATGTGCATTCCATAGAATGTGTGGGTCAGATACCGACGTTTCATTGGAGATAAAGAAGTTTTGGAGATGCTGAGAGATAATCAAGTGGGTTTTGGGTTCTTGTAGAAGTCTATTATTACAGCGCCAGATAGGGGAGGAAGGAGAGACACCTGTTTCATTAAATGACAGAGATATTGCTGCATGGTCAGACCACGTTATTTCATGGATTCGTGCACTTGTTACTTGTTGTAATAACCATTTGTCTGTCAGGAACATGTCGATACGGGAGTAAGAGCAGTGTCTGTTTGAGAAAAAAGTGTAGTCTCTCTCGTTTGCATGAAGACACCTCCATGCATCAAACAGATCTTCTCTGTGCAATAGCGACTGTAGTGATGAGGTACTTCTGGATTTCTTGGTGGTAGTGTCCAGATTCGGATCAGTAGTAAGGTTAAAGTCACCGCAGATTAGAAGGTTGCCATGTTTCATGGAGACCGCTTTTTTGAGTACCCTCCTCACAAAGCGTAGTTGATGAGTGTTCGGGGCGTATAGTGATACTAATGTATACGGTTTAGAATTTAGATCTCCCGTTATGATAATATATCTTCCGCTATCATCTATCAGGAATTCTTTAAGTGTGAATTAGAGGGTGTTTTTTAACGGCTAGGAGTACACCTCCTTTTTTTTTGGTGAGGCGTGCATGCCAGGAGTATGTCCGCCCCTTGACTGCAGGCTTCTTGCCACATAGAGAAACGCTTAACGGGGTGGTTAAGGCCCCTGGCGTTAATTGAAAGACACTTGATGGTCATAGTGTGTGGGGTTGCTTGTTGTACTGCTGTATGGTGTGGGTACTCACTGCGGTCACATGGTTTCCTGAAGTTTGCCACTTCATATTGGGAAAGGAAGGATGGGTCCGGTTTATCTCTTTCAATAATCGTTGCTCTTTTTGGATGTAGCTGTATGTATCAACAAATAAAGAAGAGAACAAAAGTTATAAAAAGTTAACATAAGAACTGGATCTTACAACTGATCCTTGGGCAGACGTAACTGCTGCTGTGCTGGGGGTAAAGGAGAAAAGAAAAACTCTTTGCTCCGAAGCCGGAGGATCCGTGTAGCTATAGCTGATGCAATTAGCGTGGAAAACACGATTTGGGCGTATTGAAGAAGGAGATTTGGTGCAATGGACTCAGGAATGCCCCTGATTTTTATATTGTTCCTTCTGGACCTGTCCTCCAAATCTGCGATTTTATCTCTCATCCATGCTAAATCTTCTCCCTGTGTGGTATGTGCTTCCACCATTACATTGTAGGATGAGGTGTATTCCTCCATTTTGCTTTCTACATGGTTTCGATGGCTGCTGAGGATTCTTCCTGCGTCTTGTCATCCCCGCGGTGCTTAGCAGTCCAGCGGTGGTTGTGTGGGTGCTGGATGGCGTTGGTGAGCTCTGATGTTGGCGGATTCACTCCGGCTGGCTGTGGAGCTCCTGAGCTACACGTCCATTACGGAGCTCGGTAGCCACGCCCCCATGGCACTTCCGCATTTTCATGTGATTGGCTGTTATTGGACACAGCCGATCACATGGGTAAAGAGCCGCATCTTCCCTAGGACATGGGTGGAGCTTAACCACTTGCCGACCAGGCCATAGCTGAAAAGTGGCTACAGCGCGGTTGGATAACTCTGAAAGGGCGTACTATAACGTCCTCCCAGAATTGCGCTCCCGCGTGCCCCCTGGAATGTCCGTGTTTGTCAGGTCTTCCAGACCCGGCACTTCATGGATCGGGGTAAAGGGCCAATGACAGCGGTCCTTTACCACATGGTCGCTGCGTCCAATGATGCAGCGATCAGATGTCAACAAACCAGAGCTTGTCTGGTTCAGCTCCTCCCCTCTCCTTGCACCGATCGGTACAGCATGCGAGGAGAGGAGGAAGGCGGTGCAGCAGCGCTTAGGGTTGCCACGTTTTCTTTGAGCCAAACCGGAACACTTCAGCGGTGCTTGGCAATTTTTTTGTAGCATGAGATTGTAAAATACCTCTGTGTGCCCTAAGGGAATAGTAATGCGACACGCGCAGCGGTGAACAGTGGGTGTAGCCAATATAGTGTATAGAGTGCAGGAGTGTGTAATGTACAATATAGTGTATATAGTGCAGGAGTGTGTAATGTACAATATAGTGCAGGAGTGTGTAATGTACAATATAGTGTATATAGTGCAGGAGTGTGTAATGTACAATATAGTGTATAAAGAAGTATTGTAACAACCACCATATTATTCTCTAGGGTGTTGAAAAAATATATATATAGTGTTTGGGGGTTCTAAGTAATTTTCTAGCAAAAAAATGATTTTAACTTGTAAACAACTAGTTTGAAAAATAGGCTTGGTCCTTAAAGTGGTTGTATAGTGTTTTTTTTTTTTTACTTTTACCTACAGGTAAGCCTATAATAAGGCTTACCTGTAGGTAAAAAAAATATCTCCTAAACCTTTACGGTTTAGGAGATATTCCCCTTGCTATGCGCCTCTGACTGCAGCGGAGCATGCGCACAGGGGATTCTCGGCTGAAGGCCCGTCAACTGCCGGACCTTCCCGGGTAAGAAATCTCCCGCGCGCATGCGTGGGAGTGATGACATCGCGGCTCCAGCCACTCACAGCGCTGGAACCGCGATACCCGGAAGACACGCCGAGGCAACATGACAGCTCCCTCAGCGTGGACCAGGTAAGATACCGACGCCTCGTTCTAAGGTAAGTATTTCATAATGAGCTAGTATGCGGTCCATACTAGCTCATTATGCCTTTTGCTTTACAGGGGAAAAAAAAAATTTCAGCGGGTATACAACCGCTTTAAGTGGTTAAACGAAACAGAAAGTAAAGATTAAAAGAGTGTGTGGGCGGGGCTTCAGGTGCCCTAGTGGGGACACTGTGGAACTGCATTCACTAACATCTAAACCTTAGGCAGGAGTTTGTGGTCATATAAAATCAACATTAATGCCCCGTACACACGAGCGTAATTTCCGTCTGAAAAATCTTGGATGTTTTTTCCGACGGGATTCTGCTCAAGCTTGCCTTGCATACACACGGTCACACAAAAGTTCTCTGAACTTTCGACCGTCAAGTTATACCAGACAGAAGCGAGCAGCAATCTAAACAGTTAACCCTTTTGTAACCGGTGACCCAACTCCTCACACTGTTAGCACTGAGCACTCTGGACAAAGCTACTGTTACCGACATACACTTCTACATGACATTGTAACTGGAAAATAAAGGGCAATGTTCTTACCATAACAATCCACTTTTGATGAGGAATCAGGAACAGGTGGTGCTAAAACATATCGGAAAGAAAAGCTAAAATTTGTATTTTTATTTTGTCTTTTTATCTCAGCATCATTAATGAATTGGAGTCTTTTAGGAAATGTTCACACTTTTTTTTTCTTTTCTTTAAGGAACAGTATGTATTTTTACACAAAATGTGTCGCCCTGCTCCTGTTGACCAGGCGCTCGCAGGTAAATTTAGTTTTTGGCTGAGCTGTAGCCAGCTCAGATTAAATGTATATAGTTTACTAGATCTGTTCTGGAATTGACTTGGTTGTGCAGTTCCCACTGTTGCCAGTAGATGTCACTGGTACCACGGGATAGTGTGCGAATAACAACTTAGTGAAACTTTAATGAATATTCTTTTTTCAGAAACAGCCCAGTAGGAAGGTTCCTGCCACTGTGCATTCTGGGAGAGAGTATTTATGGGACAGATGCCATGTGCTTAGGGAGTCTTGACCTTGTGGCCCTCTAGGCTGGAGGCTACGTCACTGCAGCTGTGCAAGTAGGCCCAGAAGTGTCTGGGGTCTACTACTGCAGAGGTGGTCCTTAGGCTGTTTTGCCTGCTAGAAAGAAGCTGAGCCAAGCTGAGGAAATCCAGGGGAGGACCCTTGCTGGAGAGAGCCAGGATGAAGGCTGGTCTCAGAAGGGCCTGGTGACTTACTTGGAGGATGCACCTATCTCTAACCTATCCTCACAGTTTTGACGGGTCGGCTTAAAGGTTCTGGTACTGTGAAGAAGCTGCTCTACAATTCAATCAAGGTAACTAACTGTCTGGCTGCTAAGTTTGTGAGAGAGACTTATCCAGGCGTATACTGGCTACTAAGTCTGTGAGAGAGGCTTATCCAGGCGTATACTGGCTACTAAGTCTGTGAGAGAGGCTTATCCAGACATCTTGCAGGTTACTAGATCTGTGGCAGAGACCTACCCAGCCATACAAGATTTACAGAGAGAAAACTGTGTTTTGTCCTTTATTCTGAAGAGTCTGTAAGTAATCTGCTACAAGAGAAAAAAAATCTATCTGCAACTCCCCTTCAACCTCTTTACTGCTACTACTTTCAAGTTTTTTTTCATTAAAGCATTGAAGAAAAAGAACTAAGTGACTGGTGCATACATTGATGGGCGCAAGACTCCTCTGTCTCCACCAAGTCTCTGATATGGTGAACTGTGGGTAAGGGGTGACGGCAAAGACCCAATTTAAATCAGCAGCTCCTTCGGGGGTCACTGCTACATATATATACTGTGGGCGGTTGGCAGAAAATAAAAAAACAATGGCCCCTAATGTAAATCCAAAGATAATCATGTCGTCCAATGATGTAAAATTCTTGTCAAATATGATGACCAGCCACCCAATGTTCACCTGTCGCACTACAGCTGCAAAATGACAGATCATTGGCCGGCTGCTGTATGTCAAACTGGCTAGGAGTGGTCAGTGTTGTTTTTGGCCAAATATGGTCATGACTATATTTGGTCAATGACATCAACCAGGATTCACATCCAGTCTGTTTACAAACACCAGCCAGCAGGAGATCTGTCATTTTGTGGCTGCTGTGTGCTACGACCCGTTTTGTGCCATGAAAGACTTGTGCCGACAAACCACAGAAACCCACCAAAAGCTAACGTGAAGACTCCAGACAGGACGGCCAACAGATCATTTAGAGCAGTCTGAGATCAGAGATGGTCAGGGAGAAGTCAAATTGATAAGCCAAGAGCTGTCCCACATCACTGGACATTAAGACCCCGTACACACAATTCGATTTTCTGCAGATTTTTCTTCAGATTTACCAAAACCATGTAGTGCAAGGGCCTGCCTGATTGCATACAAATTTAAACTCTTAAGGCTTGACCTCATATTATATGGTTTTGGTAAATCTGAAGACAAAAGTCTGCAGAAAATCGAATAGTGTGTATGGGCCTTAGAGTGGATGTAAACCCAATTCATGAAATTTGAGCTGGGCACATATATCTGCAGTTATTTTGTTATCTCTATTCAAAGAGCTATGTCCCGTAGCTCTCTCCGGACCCGTTCCTCTGTTATCAGCATTAAAACTCCTGACAAATTCTCTGACACATCAGATAAAAGCAGCCTGAAATTTGTGTCAGGGGAGGTTGCTATAAATAGATTAGCAGGGAGATGGCCCTATTACAAAACACCTCTGAGAGTCTCTGCCTATGAGGAGAGGGGGCGTGTGCCTTTCCTCCAATCAGCAATTTTAGCTATCTTGGCTGTATGCCCAGACTAAATGTGAAGACAGCAGATACACATGTAAAACCTATGTAGGGAGATTTGGTTCATCCCTGTGGATCATCTGAGGCTGTTCACTTCACTGGGTGTATGGAGGGTTTACATCCACTTTAACCACTTCTTACTGGGCACTTAAACCCCCCTCTTGCCCAGACCAATTTTCAGCTTTCAGCGCTGATGCACTTTGAATGACAATTGAGCGGTCATACTACCCAAATTAAATTTTTATAATTTTTTCCCCACAAATAGAGCTTTCTTTTGGTGGTATTTGATCAACTCTGCGGTTTTTATTTTTTGTTAAAAAAAATTTGAAAAATACCGAATTAAAAAAAAAAAAAATAATATTTTTTTTATATTTTGTTATAAATGTTGCAAACCGGTAAGCTTTTCCCTTCATTGATGTATGCTGATGAGGGTGCACTGATGGGCACCGATAGGCTGCACTGATGGGCACCGATGGGCTGCACTGGTGGGCACTGATAAGGCGGCACTGAGAGGTGGCACTAAAGGGCATTGAGAAGTGGCACTAATAGGTGGCACTGATGGGCATTGAGAAGTGGCACTAATAGGTGGCAGTGATGTGCACTGATAGGTGGCAGTGATGGACACTGATGGGTGGCAATAATGGGCACTGATCGGCCCTGTTAGGTTACACTGATAGGCAGCACTGATTGGCACCACTGGTTAGCACTGAGCACTCTGGACAAAGCTACTGTTACCGACATTCACTTCTACATGACATTGTAACTGGAAAATAAAGGGGACTGTTCTTACCAAGATCATCCACTTTTGATGAGGAATCAGGAACAGGTGGTGTAAAAACATATCAGAAAGAAAAGCTAAAATTAGTATTTTTATTTTGTCTTTTTATCTCAGCATCATTAATGAATTGGAGTCTTTTAGGAAATGTTCACACTTTTTTTTTCCTTAAAGGAACAGTATGTATTTTTACACAAAATGTGTATTGTCTCTTTAAGAAAAAAATGATATAATTTCCCCCTAAAAAATCATAAGAACCATATCTGGGTATAGAGCCTGGTTGGCCAGGAAAGGTGGGGGGCGGTGAGTGTGTGTACCATACCGTGTCAAATGCCTTCAGCAATGGGAGAGTACCTTGCAGGGTACACCGTTTGTTTTTACATTTTGGCATGGGGTTCCCCTTAAAATCCACCCCACGCCATTTTTTTCTTTTTTCTTTAACCAACAACTTTTCTTTTTTTTTCTTATTCAGCTGTCGGCGGGGAAATCCACTGACAGCTGATGACTCATTGGTTGTTAAGGTTGCTGCGGCGGGTTTCCCGGCCCCGCTCCTCAACAACCAGCTTATACTGCACCCTGATTGGGCAAAGCTTTGAATCATCATTTTTTTTACTAGAAAATTATTCAGAACCCCCAAACATTATATATATTGTTTTAGCAGAGACCCTAGGGCAGGGGTCAGCAACCTTTTTCCACTTAAGGGCCGGATTCACCTGCTAATAAATGAAGATAATAATAATCTTAACATAGTAATAATTACAGTAATAATCCCACCGTAGTGTCCTCTGCCCCCTGCATCCCCCACCGTAGTGTCCTCTGCCCCCTGCATCCCCCACCATAGTGTCCTCTGCCCCCTGCATCCCCCACCGCAGTGTCCTCTGCCCCCTGCATCCCCCATCATAGTGTCCTCTGCCCCCTGCATCGCCCACCGTGGTGTGCTCTGCCCCCTGCATCCCCCACCGTAGTGTCCTCTGCCCCCTGCTTTCCCCCCGGTAGTGTCCTCTGCCCCCTACATCCCCACCGCAGTGTCCTCTGTCCCCTGCATCCCCCACCATAATGTCCTTTGCCCCCTGCATCCCCCACCGTAGTGTCCTCTGCCCCCTGCATCCCCCACTGCAGGGGGCACGCGGGGAGCGTGCAAAGGGGAGGATGTCATATGACGGCCTCCCGAAAATTCAGGTCCACGCTGTGGCCGTCCTTTGGCTATAGCGCGGACGCCAAGTGGTTAAGGCCGGGTTCACATATGAGCCGCATGCGGCTCACAGCAGGGGTCCGGTGCGTCCTGGTTCACCATTTCAGGTCCGAATTTGGCCCGGATTTTGGGCTGTATTTGGACCTGAAACGGTCCAAAAGACACGCAGCGCTTTTGTGCAAACCGCACCGGACTCACTGCGGAGATATGTGAACCGGCTCCATAGAGAGCCGGTCACAATCTCCTGCTATTGCGAATTCGGGAACCCGCATCCAATTCACAATGGTGTGAGCCCAACATAAAGGGGATCGCCAGACATTTCCTAAATTTACACACCCCAAACCCGCCTCTCACATTCCAGAGCATGTCCCAGCATTCATTTTTTTTATTTTATCTTAGCAAGAAAAATCTCTAATTACACTCTGTGAAATCTTCATCAGACTTGCACATTTCTTGCAGGGGTAGCTGCTGTTAGCTCAGCCCCTATTGATATAGGCACACCACCAGAACTACATCTCCCGAGAGCCCTTTCCTTACACAGTGCGTGAACTGACAATGGGGAGTCAAGAGAACAGTATTGTATGCTGGGGAAGAAATCAATGTATGGATCTGGGCAGGGGTGCAGAGGGGTGGGGGATGGGCACATTTTAGAAAATGCTATTTTATTTATTTTTTTCTATACTTGAGGCATTTTAAATGTACAAAACATGCAATGCAGATTTTTTTTTTTTTGCTCCGACATACATTTCAAACATTACATTGTAACTGGAAAATAAAGATGACTGTTCTTACCATCTAAATATGATGCACTATATAATTTGTCTTCTTAAACAAAACAAAAAAAAATTGTATATGGGCGGGGCTTAAGATGCCCTAGTGGGGACACTGTGGAACTGCATTCGCTAATATATAAACATTAGGAAGTAGTTTGTGGTCATATGAAATCAACATTAAGGTATAACTCCAGACAGAAGCGAGCCGCAACTTATACAGTTATCTCTTTTGTAACCGGTGACCAAACTCCTCACACTGTTAGCACTGAGCACTCTGGACAAAGCTACTGTTACCGACATTCACTTCTACATGACATTGTAACTGGACAATAAAGGGCAATGTTCTTACCACAGCAATACACTTGTTGATGAGGAATCAGGAACAGGTGGTGTTAAAACATATCAGAAAGAAAAGCAAAAACTAGTATTTTTATTTAGTTTTTTTATCTCAGCATCATTAATGAATTGGAGTCTTTTAGAAAATGTTCACACTTTTTTTTTCTTTACTTAAAGGAACAGTATGTATTTTTACACAAAATATGTATTGTCTCTTTAAAAAAATAAATGATATAATTTCCCCCTAAAAACAATCATAAGAACCATATCTGTGTATTGAGCCTGGTTGAGCCAGGAAAGGTGGGGGGCGGTAAGTGTGTGTACCATACCGCGTCAAATGCCTTCAGCAATGGGAGAGTACCTTATATCCTTAGTTGTAGAGTAAGACACCTCTAAGCTAGTTGTTTCTTTCCCCATTTATTAGCTTGATATGCTCAATGTGTTTTCCTGCTAGGTGTGATAATTATTTAATAGTTGCCATTTCTTGAGTCACCACTAGATGGAATAAGGGAATTAGTAGTGTTACATATAGCAGTGCTATTTTAATAATCTTTTAATACATGTTTTTTTGTATATTATTAATGTTTGAATATAGTTATGTAGATGAATATCGTACTCTGATCAATTATGTATGAAGTAGTATTTGTAATGCACTGCCAACGGTATTTATTGAGCGAGTTTTAAATATATACATAGGATCGGATTCAAGCAATGTTTACATCATTGCCATGACAGCGGCGCTGATATAAACTGGCTAGCAGGCACCGGACTCCTCATCCCTTTGATAAAGTCACGTGGTGTGACGCAACGCGTCAGGGTAGGAGGAGCCAGGTGCCGACGCTTCCCGGGGACGGCCGAACCCGGAAGCTTTATCGTTTCTGCTGCTATTTTCGTTTTAAATGTAAGTTACTACTTATGTCACATTAAACTTTGATTGAAATTACTTCACTATGGGAGCATCTCCTTCTTCCTTATTATCATTCTGGGGTCTGTGTGAGCGGTGGTGACTATTATAGAAAGCCTGATCCACGCACACCCTCTGGAGGAGGGGGACAGCTTCTGGACCTTCATCCTTTGCATAGAAGCATTAACCATCTGCTTGATTTGGCCCATTGGGGGCCGCCAATTGAGGTGAGAGGCTGGGGGAAACACCTGTGTGCCGCACCAGTTTTTAAGTGAATGAACTCAGCACAAAGTCACCTTTACTGGCACGTTACTATTGACTATTTGTATGGACATTAAGAGTCACACTGCATGAAGCAACATTTATTTGGACTTGATCACATTATTTGTCACAGTTTTTTATTTTTAAAGGAATTTTTTTCAGATGGGAGGGGTGTTGATTTTTGGAGCCATTTTCAGAGTCGCATTCATTTATGCATGTATTTGCACAATTGTCACTTTGTTTTGCACTTGATCACTTATGTATAGATGTGGGGTGCAGAGTCGCATCTTTTAATTTAGTATTATATTGCAGTTTTTTTATGCATCATTCACCCACTATTTATTCTTTTAATTGCTGTTTATATTTTCACACATTGTGCTGAGGAATATTATGCACATTGTATGATATATTTTGAAGAATTGCCATTCATTTATTTATTCCAAAATATTTTTATTCACCATTAATACCTATTTCTGGTCACATTTCCACATGGTGTGGTTTAGGAACAATATGTACACTGGATGATTTATTCATATTTTTATTAGGAATGGCAACCAGCATTTAACACTTTAGTATAGTTTGGCCTGCTCCTCAACGGGAGAAGCTAGTAATGTTTACTGAAGTACAGTGTTCATGTTAGCATAACATGCACACTGGTTCATATTCATCTTTTGCAGGTGCTTATTGGTTGCTACATCAACTATAGGCAATACGTGCATTGTGTATTAAGGAAGTATTGAGATTCATGCTACTTTGAGATTTTTTTTCCATCATTGTGAGTGGTACACTTAGATTAGCGCCACATACCTTTTTACCATTATTACGTTATTCATCAGGGTGGGTGAGGACACCCCTTATGTTGGCAGCTGTTCTATTCTGGTACCATTGTTCATGGTCTCTGAGAGTGTGGTTTTGCGCACTAGTTCTTTGCTATTTTAATAACGGGCACTGATCAGCCCTGTTAGGTTACACTGATAGGCAGCACTGCTAGGTGGCACTGATGAGGCACTGATTGGCACCACTGGTGGGCATTGATAGGTGGCACTCGTGAGCATTGATAGGTGGCACTGGTGGGCACTGGCAGGCGATAATTGTGGGCACAGATGAGGCAGATGTGCCTCCTTCCTCTTCGGGACCGATGTCCCATGCACATAAGCTGGTGATCGGCTTTTTTTAGCGTGAGGAGAAAAAAAAAGGATTAACAAGCTTTTGTTTACATCACATGATCAGCTGTCATTGGCTGACAGCTGATCACGTGGTAAGGGGCCGGGATCAGCCCCTTACTTGGATCTGTGATCTCGGTGATCACAGCGCGCGCCACGCTCGCCCAGCAGGGGGCGCGCGGGGAGCGTGCAAAGGGGAAGACATCATATGACGACCTCCCAGAAATTCAGGTCTGCGCTGTGGCCGTCATTTGGCTATAGCGCGGACGCCAATTGGTTAATGCCGGGTTCACAGCGTGGGTCCGGTGCGTCCTGGTTCACCGTTTCAGGTCCGAATTTGGCCCGGATTTTGGGCTCAATTCGGACCTGAAACGGTCTAAAAGACGCACAGCATTTTTGTGCAAACCGCACCGGACCCACTGCAGAGATATGTGAACCGGCTCCATAGAGAGCAGGTCACAATCTCCTGCTATTGCGAATTGGGAACCCACATCCAATGCGCAATGGTGTGAGCCCAGCATAAAGGGGATCGCCAGACATTTCCTAAATCTACAAACCCCAAACCCGTCTCTCACATTCCAGAGCATGTCCCAGCATTCATATTTTTTTATTTTATCTTAGCAAGAAAAATCTCTAATTACACTCTGTGAAATCTTCATCAGACTTGCACATTTCTTGCAGGGGTAGCTGCTGTTAGCTCAGCCCCTATTGATGTAGGCACACCACCAGAACTACATCTCCCGAGAGCCCTTTCCTTACACTGTGTGTGAACTGACAATGGGGAGTCAAGAGAACAGTATTGTATGCTGGGGAAGAAATCAATGTATGGATCTGGGCAGGGGTGCAAAGGGGTGGGGGATGGGCACATTTTAGAAAATGTTATTTTATTTATTTTTTTCTATACTTGAGGCATTTTAAATGTACAAAACATGCAATGCAGATTTTTTTATTTTTTTGCTCCGACATACATTTCAAACATTACATTGTAACTGGAAAATAAAGATGACTGTTCTTACCATCTAAATATGACGCACTATATAATTTGTCTTCTTAAACAAAACAGAAAAAAATTGTATATGGGCGGGGCTTAAGATGCCCTAGTGGGGACACTGTGGAACTGCATTCACTAATACATAAACATTAGGAAGTAGTTTGTGGTCATATGAAATCAGCATTAAGGTATAACTCCAGACAGAAACGAGCCGCAACTTATACAGTTAACTCTTTTGTATCCGGTGACCAAACTCCTCACACTGTTAGCACTGAGCACTCTGGACAAAGCTACTGTTACCGACATTCACTTCTACATGACATTGTAACTGGAAAATAAAGGGCAATGTTCTTACCACAATCATCCTCTTTTGATGAGGAATCAGGAACAGGTGGTGTTAAAACATATCAGAAAGAAAAGCAAAAATTAGTATTTTTATTTTGTCTTTTTATCTCAGCATCATTAATGAATTGGGGTCTTTTAGGAAATGTTCACACTTTTTTTTTCTTTTCTTAAAGGAACAGTATGTATTTTTACAAAAAATGTGTATTGTCTCTTTAAAAAAATAATTGATATAATTTCCCCCTAAAAACAATCATAAGAACCATATCTGGGTATTGAGCCTGGTTGGCCAGGAAAGGTGGGGGGCGGTAAGTGTGTGTACCATACCGCGTCAAATGCCCTAAGCAATGGGAGAATACATTGCAGGGGGTGGTGGGGGCCCACACACCGTTTGTTTTTACATTTTGGTATGGGGTTCCCCTTAAAACCCATACCAGACCCGAAGGATCTGGTATGAACTGGTGGGTGGACCCAACACCATTGTTTTTCTTTTTTTTTTTTAACCGGCAACTTTGTTTTTTTTTTCTTATTCAGCTGTCGGCGGGGAAACCCACTGACAGCTGATGACTCATTGGTTGTTAAGGTCGCCGCGGCGGGTTTCCCGGCCCCGCTCCTTAACAACCAGCTTATACTGCACCCTGATTGGGCAAAGCTTTGCCCAATCAGGGTGCAAAATGCACTGTGCAGCACGCAGTGCATTGCAGGGCGTTCAGCAGGGCGAACACCCTGCAAATTTGGATGCCTCCTGCATCCCCCACCGTAGTGTCCTCTGCCCCCTGCATCCCCCATTGTAGTGTCCTTTGCCCCCTGCATCCCACCGTAGTTTCCTCTGTCCCCTGCATCCCCCATTGTAGTGTCCTCTGCCCCCTGCATCCCCCACCGTAGTGTCCTCTGCTCCCTATATCTCCCATTGTAGTGTCTTCTGCCCCTGCATCCCCCACCGTAGTGTCCTCTGCCCCCTGCATCCGCCACCGTAGTGTCCTCTGCCCCCTGCATCCTGATTGGGCAAATCTTTTCCCAATCAGGGTGCAAAATGCACTGTGCAGCACGCAGTGCATTGCAGGGCGTTCAGCAGGGCGAACACCCTGCAAATTTGGATGCCTCCTGCATCCCCCACGTAGTGTCCTCTGCCCCCTGCATCCTCCATTGTAGTGTCCTCTGCCCCCTGCATCCCCCACCGTAGTGTCCTCTGCCCCCTGCATCCACCACCGTAGTGTCCTCTGCCCCATGCATCCCCCACCTTAGTGTCCTCTGCCCCCTGCATCCCACCATAGTGTCCTCTGCCCCCTGCATCCCCCACCGTAGTGTCCTCTGCCCCCTGCATCCCCCACCGTAGTGTCCTCTGCCCCCTGCATCCCCCACCGTAGTGTCCTCTGCCCCCTATATCTCCCATTGTAGTGTCTTCTGCCCCCTGCATCCCCCACCATAGTGTCCTCTGCCCGCTGCATCCCCCACCGTAGTGTCCTCTGCCCGCTGCATCCCCCACCGTAGTGTCCTCTGCCCCCTGCATACCCTACCGTAGTGTCCTGTGCCCCCTGCATCCCCCACCGTAGTGTCCTCTGCCCCCTGCATCCCCCACCATAGTGTCCTCTGCCCCCTGCTTCCCCACCATAGTGTCCTCTGCCCCCTGCGTCCCCCACCGTAGTGACCTCTGCCCTCTGCATCCCCCACCGTAGTGTCCTCTGCCCCCTGCATCCCCCACCGTAGTGACCTCTGCCCTCTACATCCCCCACCGTAGTGTCCTCTGCCCCCTGCACCCCCCACCGTAGTGTCCTCTGCCCCCTGCATCCCACTGTAGTGTCCTCTGCCCCCTGCATCCCCCATTGTAGTGTCCTCTGCCCCTATATCTTCCATTGTAGTGTCTTCTGCCCCCTGCATCCCCCACCGTAGTGTCCTCTGCCCCCTGCATCCCCCACCGTAGTGTCCTCTGCCCCCTGCATCCCCCACTGTAGTGTCCTCTGCCCCCTGCATCCCCCACCATAGTGTCCTCTGCCCCCTGCATCCCCCACCGTAGTGTCCTCTGCCCCCTGCATCCCCCACTGTAGTGTCCTCTGCCCCCTGCATCCCCCACCATAGTGTCCTCTGTCCCCTGCATCCCCCACTGTAGTGTCCTCTGCCCCCTGCATCCCCCACCGTAGTGTCCTCTGCCCCCTGCATCCCCCACTGTAGTGTCCTCTGCCCCCTGCATCCCCCACTGTAGTGTCCTCTGCCCCCTGCATCCCCCACTGTAGTGTCCTCAGAGAAGGAAGCAGGAAGAAAAAAATTTCCTTACAGATCTGAACTTTCTAAACAGTATATAAATGTGAATACAGCAGATATACATGTAAAACCTATGTAGGGAGATTTGGTTCATCTCTGTGCATCATCTGAGGCTGTTCACTTCACTGGGTGTATGGAGGGTTTATATCCACTTTAACCATTTGCTTACTGGGCACTTAAACCCCCCTCCTGCCCAGACCAATTTTCGGCTTTTAGCGCTGACGCACTTTGAATGACAATTGCACGGTCATGCTAACAGAGGAATCAGGAACAGGTGGTGTTAAAATATTTAATTCAGCAGGGCGAACACCCTGCAAATTTGGATGCCTCCTGCATCCCCCACGTAGTGTCCTCTGCCCCCTGCATCCACCACCGTAGTGTCCTCTGCCCCATGCATCCCCCACCTTAGTGTCCTCTGCCCCCTGCATCCCACCATAGTGTCCTCTGCCCCCTGCATCCCCCACCGTAGTGTCCTCTGCCCCCTGCATCCCCCACCGTAGTGTCCTCTGCCCCCTATATCTCCCATTGTAGTGTCTTCTGCCCCCTGCATCCCCCACCATAGTGTCCTCTGCCCGCTGCATCCCCCACCGTAGTGTCCTCTGCCCGCTGCATCCCCCACCGTAGTGTCCTCTGCCCCCTGCATACCCTACCGTAGTGTCCTGTGCCCCCTGCATCCCCCACCGTAGTGTCCTCTGCCCCCTGCATCCCCCACCATAGTGTCCTCTGCCCCCTGCTTCCCCACCATAGTGTCCTCTGCCCCCTGCGTCCCCCACCGTAGTGACCTCTGCCCTCTGCATCCCCCACCGTAGTGTCCTCTGCCCCCTGCATCCCCCACCGTAGTGACCTCTGCCCTCTACATCCCCCACCGTAGTGTCCTCTGCCCCCTGCATCCCCCACCGTGTCCTCTGCCCCCTGCATCCCACCGTAGTGTCCTGCATCCCCCACCGTAGTGTCCTCTGCCCCCTGCATCCCCCACCGTAGTGACCTCTGCCCTCTACATCCCCCACCGTAGTGTCCTCTGCCCCCTGCATCCCCCACCGTAGTGTCCTCTGCCCCCTGCATCCCCCACCGTAGTGTCCTCTGCCCCCTGCATCCCCCACCGTAGTGTCCTCTGCCCCCTGCATCCCACTGTAGTGTCCTCTGCCCCCTGCACCCCCCACCGTAGTGTCCTCTGCCCCCTGCATCCCACTGTAGTGTCCTCTGCCCCCTGCATCCCCCATTGTAGTGTCCTCTGCCCCTATATCTTCCATTGTAGTGTCTTCTGCCCCCTGCATCCCCCACCGTAGTGTCCTCTGCCCCCTGCATCCCCCACCGTAGTGTCCTCTGCCCCCTGCATCCCCCACCGTAGTGTCCTCTGCCCCCTGCATCCCCCACCATAGTGTCCTCTGCCCCCTGCATCCCCCACCGTAGTGTCCTCTGCCCCCTGCATCCCCCACTGTAGTGTCCTCTGCCCCCTGCATCCCCCACCATAGTGTCCTCTGTCCCCTGCATCCCCCACTGTAGTGTCCTCTGCCCCCTGCATCCCCCACCGTAGTGTCCTCTGCCCCCTGCATCCCCCACCGTAGTGTCCTCTGCCCCCTGCATCCCCCACCGTAGTGTCCTCTGCCCCCTGCATCCCCCACTGTAGTGTCCTCTGCCCCCTGCATCCCCCACTGTAGTGTCCTCAGAGAAGGAAGCAGGAAGAAAAAAATTTCCTTACAGATCTGAACTTTCTAAACAGTATATAAATGTGAATACAGCAGATATACATGTAAAACCTATGTAGGGAGATTTGGTTCATCTCTGTGCATCATCTGAGGCTGTTCACTTCACTGGGTGTATGGAGGGTTTATATCCACTTTAACCATTTGCTTACTGGGCACTTAAACCCCCCTCCTGCCCAGACCAATTTTCGGCTTTTAGCGCTGACGCACTTTGAATGACAATTGCACGGTCATGCTAACAGAGGAATCAGGAACAGGTGGTGTTAAAATATATCAGAAAGAAAAGCAAAAATTAGTATTTTTATTTAGTTTTTTTATCTCAGCATCATTAATGAATTGGGGTCTTTTATGAAATGTTCACACTTTTTTTTTCTTTTCTTAAAGGAAAAGTATGTATTTTTACACAAAATGTGTATTGTCTCTTTAAAAAAATAAATGATATAATTTCCCCCTAAAAACAATCATAAGAACCATATCTGGGTATTGAGCCTGGTTGGCCAGGAAAGGTGGGGGGCGGTAAGTGTGTGTACCATACCGCGTCAAATGCCTTCAGCAATGGGAGAGTACATTGCAGGGGGTGGTGGGGGCCAACACACCGCTTGTTTTTTCATTTTGGCATGGGGTTCCCCTTAAAATCCATACCAGACCCGAAGGACCTGGTATGAACTTGTGGGGGCACCCCACGCCATTTTTTTCTTTTTTAACCGGCAACTTTGTTTTTTTTTTTCTTATTCAGCTGTCGGCGGAGAAACCCACTGACAGCTGATGACTCATTGGTTGTTAAGGTCGCTGCGGTGGGTTTCCCGGCCCCGCTCCTTAACAACCAGCTTATACTGCACCCTGATTGGGCAAAGCTTTGCCCAATCAGGGTGCAAAATGCACTGTGCAGCATGCAGTGAATTGCAGAGCGTTTGGCGGGGCGAATACCCTGCAAATTTGGGTATTGGATGAACTCATGCTCAGGTCGAACCGTTCGCCCAACACTAGTTGTTACCAAAATTATTAATGTCCAATGATGAGAATTCAGAAGCAGGTGGTGCTAAATCATATCAGAAAGAAAAGCTAAAATTTGTATTTTAATTTTGTCTGTTTATCTCAGCATCATGACTGAATTGGAACCCCACACAATGGGAGAGTACCGGGGGGGGGGGGGGCTGGGGGCAAAGCCACAACCCTTTGCAAGGCACCTAGTTCCCAAATTTGAGAGAACATGAGACCTTCATCTCCAAGTCCTGTCTGGACCTCCCGTAGGCATGCCACCAGCTGTATGCAATGGGCTCCCGCTGCTGTCTCAGCCAATGAGGAGGGAGAGCGCCAGGACAGCCAAGGCTATCGTGAACATTGCTGGATCGGAGGAAGCTCAGATAAAAAATTTTGGGGGGGGGGGGGTTGGGAGGACATGCCCCAGCCTTCATAGTTTTTCTTTTACCTTAGAGAAACAACTCTAAATACTCTGTGGCATTAACACCAGCTTAGTCCTTATTGATATAGATTTGTCCCCAGAACTACATCTCCCAAGAGCCCTTTCTATACACAGTATGTGAACTGGCTTATGGGAGTCAAGGCAACAGCATTGTTTTACTGGGAAATAAATCAATGTATGGATCTGGGCAGGGGTGGAGAGGGCTGGGGGATAAGCAGTTGCCAGAACACCTCAGGTTTTTTTTATACTTGCAACATTTTTAAGTGGATAAAATGTTGGGAAATGTGCGTGTAATGCATACATTTTGTTTTTCAGACATATATTTCAACATGACTGGAAAATAAAGATAAGTGTTCTTACCGATTGAAATAGCGTCTGCAAAAACATAACAGAAAAAAAGCTAAAATTAGTATTTTATTTTATATTTTTACCTTCAATCTCTGACTGCTTGCCTGCAAAAGGATGTATTATGATTTTTTAGGTGTATCATCACTGTTTTCATCATGTTTTATTTTTATTTTTTGCTTTGCTTAAAAAGAATAAGGGTGTATTGCCTAAGTTACAAAAAAAAAAAAAAGTGTGTGGTCCCCCTAAAATGTTTAATCACTTCCAGCCCAAGCCAATACTGGCACTTCTCTCCTACATGTAAGAATCATCATTTTTTTCCTCTGCCCCCTGCATTCCCCCCGGTAGTGTCCCTCACCCCCTAAATCCTCCACCGTAGTGTCCTCTGCCCCCTGTAACCCACCATAGTGTCCTCTGCCCCCTGCATCCCCCACCGTAGTGTCCTCTGCCCATTGCATCCCACCGTAGTGTCCTCTACCCCCTGTAACCCACCATAGTGTCCTCTGCCCCCTGCATCCCCCACCGGAGTGTCCTCTGCCCCCTGTATCCCCCACCGGAGTGTCCTCTGCCCCCTGCATCCCCCACCGTAGTGTCCTCTGTCCCCTGCATCCCACCATAGTGTCCTCTGCCCCCTGCATCCCCCATTGTAGTGTCCTCTGCCCCCTATATCTCCCATTATAGTGTCCTCTGCCCCCTATATCTCCCATTGTAGTGTCTTCTGCCCCCTGCATCCCCCACCATAGTGTCCTCTGCCCCTATATCTCCCATTGTAGTGTCCTTTGCCCCCTGCATCCCCCACCGTAGTGTCCTCTGCCCCCTGCATCCCCCACCGTAGTGTCCTCTGCCCCCTGCATCCCCCACCGTAGTGTCCTCTGCCCCCTACATCACCCACCGTAGTGTCCTCTGCCCCCTATATCTCCCATTGTAGTGTCCTCTGCCCCCTGCATCCCCCACCATAGTGTCCTCTGCCCCCTGCATCCCCCACCGTAGTTTCCTCTGCCCCCTGCATCCCCCACCGTAGTGTCCTCTGCCCCCTGCATCCCCCACCGTAGTGTCCTCTGCCCCCTGCATCCCCCACCGTAGTGTCCTCTGCCCACTATATCTCCCATTGTAGTATCCTCTGCCCCCTGCATTGCCCACCGCAGTGTCCTCTGCTCCCTGCGTCCCCCACAGTAGTGTCCTCTGCCCCCTGCATCCCCCACCGTAGTGTCCTTTGCCCCCTGCATCCCCCACCGTAGTGTCCTCTGCCCCCTGCATCCCCCACCGTAGTGTCCTCTGCCCCCTGCATCCCCCACCGTAGTGTCCTCTGCCCCCTGCATCCCCCACCATAGTGTCCTCTGTCCCCTGCCTCCCACTGTAGTGACCTCTGCCCCCTGCATTTCCCACTGTAGTGTCCTCTGCCCCCTGCATCCCCCACCGTAGTGTCCTCTGCACCCTGCATACCCCACCGTAGTGTCCTCTGCCCCCTGCATCCCCCACCGTAGTGTCCTCTGCCCCCTGCATCCCCCACCGTAGTGTCCTCTGCCCCCTGCATCCCACTGTAGTGTCCTCTGCCCCCTGCATCCCCCACTGTAGTCTCCTCTGCCCCCTGCATCCCCCACTGTAGTGTACTCAGAGAAGGAAGCAGGAAGAAAAAAATTTCCTAACAGATCTGAACTTTCTAAACAGTATATAAATGTGAATACAGCAGATATACATGTAAAACCTATGTAGGGAGATTTGGTTCATCTCTGTGGTTCATCTGAGGCCGTTCACTTCACTGGGTGTATGGAGGGTTTATATCCACTTTAACCATTTGCTTACTGGGCACTTAAACCCCCCTCCTGCCCAGACCAATTTTCGGCTTTTAGCGCTGACGCACTTTGAATGACAATTGCGCGGTCATAGAACACTGTACTCAAATTACATTTTTATCATTTTATTTTCCCACTAATAGAGCTTTCTTATGGTGGTATTTGATCACCTCTGTGGTTTTTATTTTTTGTTAAAAAAAATTGAAAAAGACCGAATTTTTAAAAAAAAAATTATATTTTTTTTATATTTTGTTATAAATTTTGCAAACAGGTAATTTTTTTCCTTCACTGATGTACACTGATGAGGGTGCACTGATGGGCACTGATGGGCACCGATGGGCTGCACTGATGGGCACAGATAAGGCAGCATTGGTGGGCACTGATAGGCGGCACTGGTGTGCACTGAGAGGTGACACTGAGAGGTGGCACTGAAGGGCATTGATAGGTGGCACTGGTGGACACTGAGAAGTGACACTAATAGGTGGCACTGATAGGTGGCACTGATAGCTGGCAGTGATGGGCACTGATAGGTGGCAGTGATGGTCACTGATGGGTGGCAATAATGGGCACTGATCAGCCCTGTTAGGTTACACTGATAGGCAGCATTACTAGGTGGCACTGATGAGGCACTGATTGGCACCACTGGTGGGCATTGATAGGTGGCACTTGTGGGCATTGATAGGTGGCACTCGTGAGCATTGATAGGTGGCACTGGTGGGCACTGGCAGGCGATAATTGTGGGCACAGATGAGGCAGATGTGCCTCCTTCCTCTTCAGGACCGATGTCCCTTGCACATAAGCTGGTGATCGGCTTTTTTTAGCGTGAGGAGAAAAAAAAAGGATTAACAAGCTTTTGTTTACATCACATGATCAGCTGTCATTGGCTGACAGCTGATCACTTGGTAAGGGGCCGGGATCAGCCCCTTACTTGGATCTGTGATCTCAGTGATCACAGCGTGCGCCACGCTCGCCCTGCAGGGGGCGCGCGGGGAGCGTGCAAAGGGGAGGACATCATATGGCGACCTCCCAGAAATTCAGGTCCGCGCTGTGGCCGTCATTTGGGTATAGCGCGGACGCCAATTGGTTAAGGCCGGGTTCACATATGAGCCGCATGCGGCTCACAGCAGGGGTCCAGTGCGTCCTGGTTCACCGTTTCAGGTCCGGATTTGGCCTGGATTTTGGGCTGAATTCGGACCTGAAATGGTCTAAAAGACGCACAGCATTTTTGTGCAAACTTCACCGGACCTGCTGCGGAGATATGTGAACCGGCTCCATAGAGAGCCGGTCACAATCTCCTGCTATTGCGAATTGGGAACCCGCATCCAATGCGCAATGGTGTGAGCCCAGCATAAAGGGGATCGTCAGACATTTCCTAAATCTACAAACCCCAAACCCGTCTCTCACATTCCAGAGCATGTCCCAGCATTCATATATTTTTATTTTATCTTAGCAAGAAAAATCTCTAATTACACTCTGTGAAATCTTCATCAGACTTGCACATTTCTTGCAGGGGTAGCTGCTGTTAGCTCAGCCCCTATTGATGTAGGCACACCACCAGAACTACATCTCCCGAGAGCCCTTTCCTTACACAGTGCGTGAACTGACAATGGGGAGTCAAGAGAACAGTATTGTATGCTGGGGAAGAAATCAATGTATGGATCTGGGCAGGGGTGCAAAGGGGTGGGGGATGGGCACATTTTAGAAAATGTTATTTTATTTATTTTTTTCTATACTTGAGGCATTTTAAATGTACAAAACATGCAATGCAGATTTTTTTATTTTTTTGCTCCGACATACATTTCAAACATTACATTGTAACTGGAAAATAAAGATGACTGTTCTTACCATCTAAATATGACGCACTATATAATTTGTCTTCTTAAACAAAACAGAAAAAAATTGTATATGGGCGGGGCTTAAGATGCCCTAGTGGGGACACTGTGGAACTGCATTCACTAATACATAAACATTAGGAAGTAGTTTGTGGTCATATGAAATCAGCATTAAGGTATAACTCCAGACAGAAACGAGCCGCAACTTATACAGTTAACTCTTTTGTATCCGGTGACCAAACTCCTCACACTGTTAGCACTGAGCACTCTGGACAAAGCTACTGTTACCGACATACACTTCTACATGACATTGTAAATGGAAAATAAAGGGCAATGTTCTTACCACAATCATCCTCTTTTGATGAGGAATCAGGAACAGGTGGTGTTAAAACATATCAGAAAGAAAAGCAAAAATTAGTATTTTTATTTTGTCTTTTTATCTCAGCATCATTAATGAATTGGGGTCTTTTAGGAAATGTTCACACTTTTTTTTTCTTTTCTTAAAGGAACAGTATGTATTTTTACAAAAAATGTGTATTGTCTCTTTAAAAAAATAATTGATATAATTTCCCCCTAAAAACAATCATAAGAACCATATCTGGGTATTGAGCCTGGTTGGCCAGGAAAGGTGGGGGGCGGTAAGTGTGTGTACCATACCGCGTCAAATGCCCTAAGCAATGGGAGAATACATTGCAGGGGGTGGTGGGGGCCCACACACCGTTTGTTTTTACATTTTGGTATGGGGTTCCCCTTAAAACCCATACCAGACCCGAAGGATCTGGTATGAACTGGTGGGTGGACCCAACACCATTGTTTTTCTTTTTTTTTTAACCGGCAACTTTGTTTTTTTTTCTTATTCAGCTGTCGGCGGGGAAACCCACTGACAGCTGATGACTCATTGGTTGTTAAGGTCGCCGCGGCGGGTTTCCCGGCCCCGCTCCTTAACAACCAGCTTATACTGCACCCTGATTGGGCAAATCTTTCCCAATCAGGGTGCAAAATGCACTGTGCAGCACGCAGTGCATTGCAGGGCGTTCAGCAGGGCGAACACCCTGCAAATTTGGATGCCTCCTGCATCCCCCACCGTATTGTCCTCTGCCCCCTGCATCCCCCATTGTAGTGTCCTTTGCCCCCTGCATCCCACCGTAGTTTCCTCTGTCCCCTGCATCCCACCATAGTGTCCTCTGCCCCCTGCATCCCCCATTGTAGTGTCCTCTGCCCCCTGCATCCCCCACCGTAGTGTCCTCTGCTCCCTATATCTCCCATTGTAGTGTCTTCTGCCCCTGCATCCCCCACCGTAGTGTCCTCTGCCCCCTGCATCCCCCACCGTAGTGTCCTCTGCCCCCTGCATCCTGATTGGGCAAATCTTTTCACAATCAGGGTGCAAAATGCACTGTGCAGCACGCAGTGCATTGCAGGGCGTTCAGCAGGGCGAACACCCTGCAAATTTGGATGCCTCCTGCATCCCCCACGTAGTGTCCTCTGCCCCCTGCATCCCCCATTGTAGTGTCCTTTGCCCCCTGCATCCCACCGTAGTTTCCTCTGTCCCCTGCATCCCCCATTGTAGTGTCCTCTGCCCCCTGCATCCCCCACCGTAGTGTCCTCTGCTCCCTATATCTCCCATTGTAGTGTCTTCTGCCCCCTGCATCCCCCACCGTAGTGTCCTCTGCCCCCTGCATCCCCCACCGTAGTGTCCTCTGCCCCCTGCATCCTGATTGGGCAAATCTTTTCCCAATCAGGGTGCAAAATGCACTGTGCAGCACGCAGTGCATTGCAGGGCGTTCAGCAGGGCGAACACCCTGCAAATTTGGATGCCTCCTGCATCCCCCACGTAGTGTCCTCTGCCCCCTGCATCCTCCATTGTAGTGTCCTCTGCCCCCTGCATCCCCCACCGTAGTGTCCTCTGCCCCCTGCATCCACCACCGTAGTGTCCTCTGCCCCATGCATCCCCCACCTTAGTGTCCTCTGCCCCCTGCATCCCACCATAGTGTCCTCTGCCCCCTGCATCCCCCACCGTAGTGTCCTCTGCCCCCTGCATCCCCCACCGTAGTGTCCTCTGCCCCCTGCATCCCCCACCGTAGTGTCCTCTGCCCCCTATATCTCCCATTGTAGTGTCTTCTGCCCCCTGCATCCCCCACCATAGTGTCCTCTGCCCGCTGCATCCCCCACCGTAGTGTCCTCTGCCCGCTGCATCCCCCACCGTAGTGTCCTCTGCCCCCTGCATACCCTACCGTAGTGTCCTGTGCCCCCTGCATCCCCCACCGTAGTGTCCTCTGCCCCCTGCATCCCCCACCATAGTGTCCTCTGCCCCCTGCTTCCCCACCATAGTGTCCTCTGCCCCCTGCGTCCCCCACCGTAGTGACCTCTGCCCTCTGCATCCCCCACCGTAGTGTCCTCTGCCCCCTGCATCCCCCACCGTAGTGACCTCTGCCCTCTACATCCCCCACCGTAGTGTCCTCTGCCCCCTGCATCCCCCACCGTGTCCTCTGCCCCCTGCATCCCACCGTAGTGTCCTGCATCCCCCACCGTAGTGTCCTCTGCCCCCTGCATCCCCCACCGTAGTGACCTCTGCCCTCTACATCCCCCACCGTAGTGTCCTCTGCCCCCTGCATCCCCCACCGTAGTGTCCTCTGCCCCCTGCATCCCCCACCGTAGTGTCCTCTGCCCCCTGCATCCCCCACCGTAGTGTCCTCTGCCCCCTGCATCCCACTGTAGTGTCCTCTGCCCCCTGCACCCCCCACCGTAGTGTCCTCTGCCCCCTGCATCCCACTGTAGTGTCCTCTGCCCCCTGCATCCCCCATTGTAGTGTCCTCTGCCCCTATATCTTCCATTGTAGTGTCTTCTGCCCCCTGCATCCCCCACCGTAGTGTCCTCTGCCCCCTGCATCCCCCACCGTAGTGTCCTCTGCCCCCTGCATCCCCCACTGTAGTGTCCTCTGCCCCCTGCATCCCCCACCATAGTGTCCTCTGCCCCCTGCATCCCCCACCGTAGTGTCCTCTGCCCCCTGCATCCCCCACTGTAGTGTCCTCTGCCCCCTGCATCCCCCACCATAGTGTCCTCTGTCCCCTGCATCCCCCACTGTAGTGTCCTCTGCCCCCTGCATCCCCCACCGTAGTGTCCTCTGCCCCCTGCATCCCCCACTGTAGTGTCCTCTGCCCCCTGCATCCCCCACTGTAGTGTCCTCTGCCCCCTGCATCCCCCACTGTAGTGTCCTCAGAGAAGGAAGCAGGAAGAAAAAAATTTCCTTACAGATCTGAACTTTCTAAACAGTATATAAATGTGAATACAGCAGATATACATGTAAAACCTATGTAGGGAGATTTGGTTCATCTCTGTGCATCATCTGAGGCTGTTCACTTCACTGGGTGTATGGAGGGTTTATATCCACTTTAACCATTTGCTTACTGGGCACTTAAACCCCCCTCCTGCCCAGACCAATTTTCGGCTTTTAGCGCTGACGCACTTTGAATGACAATTGCACGGTCATGCTAACAGAGGAATCAGGAACAGGTGGTGTTAAAATATTTAATTCAGCAGGGCGAACACCCTGCAAATTTGGATGCCTCCTGCATCCCCCACGTAGTGTCCTCTGCCCCCTGCATCCTCCATTGTAGTGTCCTCTGCCCCCTGCATCCCCCACCGTAGTGTCCTCTGCCCCCTGCATCCACCACCGTAGTGTCCTCTGCCCCATGCATCCCCCACCTTAGTGTCCTCTGCCCCCTGCATCCCACCATAGTGTCCTCTGCCCCCTGCATCCCCCACCGTAGTGTCCTCTGCCCCCTGCATCCCCCACCGTAGTGTCCTCTGCCCCCTGCATCCCCCACCGTAGTGTCCTCTGCCCCCTGCATCCCCCACCGTAGTGTCCTCTGCCCCCTATATCTCCCATTGTAGTGTCTTCTGCCCCCTGCATCCCCCACCATAGTGTCCTCTGCCCGCTGCATCCCCCACCGTAGTGTCCTCTGCCCGCTGCATCCCCCACCATAGTGTCCTCTGCCCCCTGCATACCCTACCGTAGTGTCCTGTGCCCCCTGCATCCCCCACCGTAGTGTCCTCTGCCCCCTGCATCCCCCACCATAGTGTCCTCTGCCCCCTGCTTCCCCACCATAGTGTCCTCTGCCCCCTGCGTCCCCCACCGTAGTGACCTCTGCCCTCTGCATCCCCCACCGTAGTGTCCTCTGCCCCCTGCATCCCCCACCGTAGTGACCTCTGCCCTCTACATCCCCCACCGTAGTGTCCTCTGCCCCCTGCATCCCCCACCGTGTCCTCTGCCCCCTGCATCCCACCGTAGTGTCCTGCATCCCCCACCGTAGTGTCCTCTGCCCCCTGCATCCCCCACCGTAGTGACCTCTGCCCTCTACATCCCCCACCGTAGTGTCCTCTGCCCCCTGCATCCCCCACCGTAGTGTCCTCTGCCCCCTGCATCCCCCACCGTAGTGTCCTCTGCCCCCTGCATCCCCCACCGTAGTGTCCTCTGCCCCCTGCATCCCACTGTAGTGTCCTCTGCCCCCTGCACCCCCCACCGTAGTGTCCTCTGCCCCCTGCATCCCACTGTAGTGTCCTCTGCCCCCTGCATCCCCCATTGTAGTGTCCTCTGCCCCTATATCTTCCATTGTAGTGTCTTCTGCCCCCTGCATCCCCCACCGTAGTGTCCTCTGCCCCCTGCATCCCCCACCGTAGTGTCCTCTGCCCCCTGCATCCCCCACCGTAGTGTCCTCTGCCCCCTGCATCCCCCACCGTAGTGTCCTCTGCCCCCTGCATCCCCCACCATAGTGTCCTCTGCCCCCTGCATCCCCCACCGTAGTGTCCTCTGCCCCCTGCATCCCCCACTGTAGTGTCCTCTGCCCCCTGCATCCCCCACCATAGTGTCCTCTGTCCCCTGCATCCCCCACCGTAGTGTCCTCTGCCCCCTGCATCCCCCACCGTAGTGTCCTCTGCCCCCTGCATCCCCCACCGTAGTGTCCTCTGCCCCCTGCATCCCCCACCGTAGTGTCCTCTGCCCCCTGCATCCCCCACCGTAGTGTCCTCTGCCCCCTGCATCCCCCACTGTAGTGTCCTCTGCCCCCTGCATCCCCCACTGTAGTGTCCTCAGAGAAGGAAGCAGGAAGAAAAAAATTTCCTTACAGATCTGAACTTTCTAAACAGTATATAAATGTGAATACAGCAGATATACATGTAAAACCTATGTAGGGAGATTTGGTTCATCTCTGTGCATCATCTGAGGCTGTTCACTTCACTGGGTGTATGGAGGGTTTATATCCACTTTAACCATTTGCTTACTGGGCACTTAAACCCCCCTCCTGCCCAGACCAATTTTCGGCTTTTAGCGCTGACGCACTTTGAATGACAATTGCACGGTCATGCTAACAGAGGAATCAGGAACAGGTGGTGTTAAAATATATCAGAAAGAAAAGCAAAAATTAGTATTTTTATTTTGTTTTTTTATCTCAGCATCATTAATGAATTGGGGTCTTTTATGAAATGTTCACACTTTTTTTTTCTTTTCTTAAAGGAAAAGTATGTATTTTTACACAAAATGTGTATTGTCTCTTTAAAAAAATAAATGATATAATTTCCCCCTAAAAACAATCATAAGAACCATATCTGGGTATTGAGCCTGGTTGGCCAGGAAAGGTGGGGGGCGGTAAGTGTGTGTACCATACCACGTCAAATGCCTTCAGCAATGGGAGAGTACATTGCAGGGGGTGGTGGGGGCCAACACACCGCTTGTTTTTACATTTTGGCATGGGGTTCCCCTTAAAATCCATACCAGACCCGAAGGACCTGGTATGAACTTGTGGGGGCACCCCACGCCATTTTTTTCTTTTTTAACTGGCAACTTTGTTTTTTTTTTCTTATTCAGCTGTCGGCGGAGAAACCCACTGACAGCTGATGACTCATTGGTTGTTAAGGTCGCTGCGGTGGGTTTCCCGGCCCCGCTCCTTAACAACCAGCTTATACTGCACCCTGATTGGGCAAAGCTTTGCCCAATCAGGGTGCAAAATGCACTGTGCAGCATGCAGTGCATTGCAGAGCGTTTGGCGGGGCGAATACCCTGCAAATTTGGGTATTGGATGAACTCATGCTCAGGTCGAAGCGTTCGCCCAACACTAGTTGTTACCAAAATTATTAATGTCCAATGATGAGAATTCAGAAGCAGGTGGTGCTAAATCATATCAGAAAGAAAAGCTAAAATTTGTATTTTAATTTTGTCTGTTTATCTCAGCATCATGACTGAATTGGAACCCCACACAATGGGAGAGTACCGGGGGGGGGGGGCTGGGGGCAAAGCCACAACCCTTTGCAAGGCACCTAGTTCCCAAATTTGAGAGAACATGAGACCTTCATCTCCAAGTCCTGTCTGGACCTCCCGTAGGCATGCCACCAGCTGTATGCAATGGGCTCCCGCTGCTGTCTCAGCCAATGAGGAGGGAGAGCGCCAGGACAGCCAAGGCTATCGTGAACATTGCTGGATCGGAGGAAGCTCAGATAAAAAATTTTTTGGGGGGGGGGGTTGGGAGGACATGCCCCAGCCTTCATAGTTTTTCTTTTACCTTAGAGAAACAACTCTAAATACTCTGTGGCATTAACACCAGCTTAGTCCTTATTGATATAGATTTGTCCCCAGAACTACATCTCCCAAGAGCCCTTTCTATACACAGTATGTGAACTGGCTTATGGGAGTCAAGGCAACAGCATTGTTTTACTGGGAAATAAATCAATGTATGGATCTGGGCAGGGGTGGAGAGGGCTGGGGGATAAGCAGTTGCCCGAACACCTCAGGTTTTTTTTATACTTGCAACATTTTTAAGTGGATAAAATGTTGGGAAATGTGCGTGTAATGCATACATTTTGTTTTTCAGACATATATTTCAACATGACTGGAAAATAAAGATAAGTGTTCTTACCGATTGAAATAGCGTCTGCAAAAACATAACAGAAAAAAAGCTAAAATTAGTATTTTATTTTATATTTTTACCTTCAATCTCTGACTGCTTGCCTGCAAAAGGATGTATTATGATTTTTTAGGTGTATCATCACTGTTTTCATCATGTTTTATTTTTATTTTTTGCTTTGCTTAAAAAGAATAAGGGTGTATTGCCTAAGTTACAAAAAAAAAAAAAAGTGTGTGGTCCCCCTAAAATGTTTAATCACTTCCAGCCCAAGCCAATACTGGCACTTCTCTCCTACATGTAAGAATCATCATTTTTTTCCTCTGCCCCCTGCATTCCCCCCGGTAGTGTCCCTCACCCCCTAAATCCTCCACCGTAGTGTCCTCTGCCCCCTGTAACCCACCATAGTGTCCTCTGCCCCCTGCATCCCCCACCGTAGTGTCCTCTGCCCATTGCATCCCACCGTAGTGTCCTCTACCCCCTGTAACCCACCATAGTGTCCTCTGCCCCCTGCATCCCCCACCGGAGTGTCCTCTGCCCCCTGTATCCCCCACCGGAGTGTCCTCTGCCCCCTGCATCCCCCACCGTAGTGTCCTCTGTCCCCTGCATCCCACCATAGTGTCCTCTGCCCCCTGCATCCCCCATTGTAGTGTCCTCTGCCCCCTATATCTCCCATTATAGTGTCCTCTGCCCCCTATATCTCCCATTGTAGTGTCTTCTGCCCCCTGCATCCCCCACCATAGTGTCCTCTGCCCCTATATCTCCCATTGTAGTGTCCTTTGCCCCCTGCATCCCCCACCGTAGTGTCCTCTGCCCCCTGCATCCCCCACCGTAGTGTCCTCTGCCCCCTGCATCCCCCACCGTAGTGTCCTCTGCCCCCTACATCACCCACCGTAGTGTCCTCTGCCCCCTATATCTCCCATTGTAGTGTCCTCTGCCCCCTGCATCCCCCACCATAGTGTCCTCTGCCCCCTGCATCCCCCACCGTAGTTTCCTCTGCCCCCTGCATCCCCCACCGTAGTGTCCTCTGCCCCCTGCATCCCCCACCGTAGTGTCCTCTGCCCCCTGCATCCCCCACCGTAGTGTCCTCTGCCCACTATATCTCCCATTGTAGTATCCTCTGCCCCCTGCATTGCCCACCGCAGTGTCCTCTGCTCCCTGCGTCCCCCACAGTAGTGTCCTCTGCCCCCTGCATCCCCCACCGTAGTGTCCTCTGCCCCCTGCATCCCCCACCATAGTGTCCTCTGTCCCCTGCCTCCCACTGTAGTGTCCTCTGCCCCCTGCATTTCCCACTGTAGTGTCCTCTGCCCCCTGCATCCCCCACCGTAGTGTCCTCTGCACCCTGCATACCCCACCGTAGTGTCCTCTGCCCCCTGCATCCCCCACCGTAGTGTCCTCTGCCCCCTGCATCCCCCACCGTAGTGTCCTCTGCCCCCTGCATCCCACTGTAGTGTCCTCTGACCCCTGCATCCCCCACTGTAGTCTCCTCTGCCCCCTGCATCCCCCACTGTAGTGTACTCAGAGAAGGAAGCAGGAAGAAAAAAATTTCCTAACAGATCTGAACTTTCTAAACAGTATATAAATGTGAATACAGCAGATATACATGTAAAACCTATGTAGGGAGATTTGGTTCATCTCTGTGGTTCATCTGAGGCCGTTCACTTCACTGGGTGTATGGAGGGTTTATATCCACTTTAACCATTTGCTTACTGGGCACTTAAACCCCCCTCCTGCCCAGACCAATGTTCGGCTTTTAGCGCTGACGCACTTTGAATGACAATTGCGCGGTCATAGAACACTGTACTCAAATTACATTTTTATCATTTTATTTTCCCACTAATAGAGCTTTCTTATGGTGGTATTTGATCACCTCTGTGGTTTTTATTTTTTGTTAAAAAAATTGAAAAAGACCGAAATTTTTAAAAAAAAATTATATTTTTTTTATATTTTGTTATAAATTTTGCAAACAGGTAATTTTTTTCCTTCACTGATGTACACTGATGAGGGTGCACTGATGGGCACTGATGGGCACCGATGGGCTGCACTGATGGGCACAGATAAGGCAGCATTGGTGGGCACTGATAGGCGGCACTGGTGTGCACTGAGAGGTGACACTGAGAGGTGGCACTGAAGGGCATTGATAGGTGGCACTGGTGGACACTGAGAAGTGACACTAATAGGTGGCACTGATAGGTGGCACTGATAGCTGGCAGTGATGGGCACTGATAGGTGGCAGTGATGGTCACTGATGGGTGGCAATAATGGGCACTGATCAGCCCTGTTAGGTTACACTGATAGGCAGCATTACTAGGTGGCACTGATGAGGCACTGATTGGCACCACTGGTGGGCATTGATAGGTGGCACTTGTGGGCATTGATAGGTGGCACTCGTGAGCATTGATAGGTGGCACTGGTGGGCACTGGCAGGTGGCACTGGCAGGCGGTAATTGTGGGCACAGATGAGGCAGATGTGCCTCCTTCCTCTTCGGGACCGATGTCCCTTGCACATAAGCTGGTGATCGGCTTTTTTTAGCGTGAGGAGAAAAAAAAAGGATTAACAAGCTTTTGTTTACATCACATGATCAGCTGTCATTGGCTGACAGCTGATCACGTGGTAAGGGGCCGGGATCAGCCCCTTACTTGGATCTGTGATCTCAGTGATCACAGCGTGCGCCACGCTCGCCCTGCAGGGGGCGCGCGGGGAGCGTGCAAAGGGGAGGACCTCATATGACGACCTCCCAGAAATTCAGGTCCGCTCTGTGGCCGTCATTTGGGTATAGCGCGGACGCCAATTGGTTAAGGCCAGGTTCACATATGAGCCGCATGCAGCTCACAGCAGGGGTCCAGTGCGTCCTGGTTCACCGTTTCAGGTCCGGATTTGGCCTGGATTTTGGGCTGAATTCGGACCTGAAATGGTCTAAAAGACGCACAGCATTTTTGTGCAAACTTCACCGGACCTGCTGCGGAGATATGTGAACCGGCTCCATAGAGAGCCGGTCACAATCTCCTGCTATTGCGAATTGGGAACCCGCATCCAATGCGCAATGGTGTGAGCCCAGCATAAAGGGGATCGTCAGACATTTCCTAAATCTACAAACCCCAAACCCGTCTCTCACATTCCAGAGCATGTCCCAGCATTCATATTTTTTTATTTTATCTTAGCAAGAAAAATCTCTAATTACACTCTGTGAAATCTTCATCAGACTTGCACATTTCTTGCAGGGGTAGCTGCTGTTAGCTCAGCCCCTATTGATGTAGGCACACCACCAGAACTACATCTCCCGAGAGCCCTTTCCTTACACTGTGTGTGAACTGACAATGGGGAGTCAAGAGAACATGACTGCTGAGGTGCAATAAGCCCAGGTCCCAACCATCACTTGTCATACCTTACCCCTTCTTCTCATCCAATAAAAAAAAACACACATGCAACCATTAACGTTGGAAAGGGCAAGGCCACAGCTTTATTTAAATCAACATTAACATTAACCTTTTGGACCGTGCCAGTCACAGTTGTACTGTGAGCACTCAACTACCAATGTAAAAGGAAGATGAAGGAGGGGCCTGTCCTTACCATCAGTGCTGGACCGGCCGTCAATCTCCCAATTACCATCCGGGCATCAAAGGGGTTCCATATTTGCTGGCAAGGTTACCAAAACCGCAACACGCTGTGACATACCATCAAAATTAGGGTGGGTGGGTGGGCAGCTCTTCCATGCTTCCGTCCGAAAAGGACCATAATCCCCTGGGGTGCCAAACTCCTGAGCTCAGGCCCAACCCTTTTCCCCCTTGTACCAATCCTGAGTTATAACAACTTTACTGCAACTCCTCCCTGGCCATGCCCCCATCAGTCAGGGCTCTCTTTCCCGATGGGCTCAAGAGGCTCTCATGACTGCTGAGGTGCAATAAGCCCAGGTCCCAACCATCACTTGTCATACCTTACCCCTTCTTCTCATCCAATAAAAAAAACCACACATGCAACCATTAACGTTGGAAAGGGCAAGGCCACAGCTTTATTTAAATCAACATTAACATTAACCTTTTGGACCGTGCCAGTCACAGTTGTACTGTGAGCACTCAACTACCAATGTAAAAGGGAGATGAAGGAGGGGCCTGTCCTTACCATCAGTGCCGGACCGGCCGTCAATCTCCCAATTACCATCCGGGCATCAAAGTGGTTCCATATTTGCTGGCAAGGTTACCAAAACCGCCACCAGCCAGTCAGTGAACCACTGACGGGCGCCCCACCGCAGCCAGCGCCTGTTCCACCCCCCTCTGAAGTCCCAGGTTAAATATGTCCATGCCAATGTCATTGAGATGAACACCATCCCTCCTCAACAAGTCATTGTTGTTTCCCTCCAAATCTTTGTGACGGACAACGACCCCCCCGATCCTCCGAACAAATTTGGACACTTGGGCGTTGACCTTCCTCCGAAAATTTTCTAAACAGGGTCCCGGAACTTCTCTAGCCCAAATAGAACGAGGGACAATCTCTGACCATACGAAAGTCACACTGGTAAACATTGCAAGGCATTGAGCAATATCACCTTTTATGGCAGCAATTAAATCCACGGACCGGGTGTAACCTACGTCATTCCCGCCGGCGTGAACCACAAGGACGATGTGACCGGACACGCGGGTACGGAGGTGCCAACATTCCCACAGTACCTGATGCCAACGCAGCCCACGCAGGCCCAGCCAGCGAATCCTTGCCACGTTTGAAGAGAGTCCCAAATTTCTCCCATAGTTCCGGATCTCTGCGCGACGAGCCGCCCAGAAGACAAAGGAATCGCCCAGTATCCATACTTGCGTCGGGGGAAAACCTGAAATTAACACAAAAGGTGAGGGCGAACATACAGCGAAAAACGAGACGACTCCCATCTACCCAGGCGCTGAAGTTCCGTATCGGAAAACCCTAAGCGGCGGTGGCAGCGCCTATGCGAAATGAGTGAGTCGAAAAATCGCCCGCTGGTAAGCCTAAAGCCTCGAGGCAAAAACGAAAAACTTTTAAAAATTGGAAGCGACTCAAAGAGGAGGAGTCAGCGTGCACGAAAAAAGTGGGAGATGGGGGGCGCGCGGAAAGAAAAGGAAAGGCCAGAGACACAGGACAGAATGGGCCGCCACAGTGGTGCAGCACCACTCGGCGGCCCCTGCCAAGGCTGTCAGTCTTCGAGGAGCGCAATAAAATGGTGACACTGCGCTCCGACAGGGCAATATCCTCCGATCGAATACCCCCAGTAGAAGACCTAGATTTTGCAACTAATTCCCCAATGCGAAAAGCCCCAAAAAACGCCCACGAGAAAGCTACTCGGAACAGCAAAATCTCAAACTCGGATGAGCACACCTCCGGCAACATAGCCAAAACATCCGATAAAATCTGTAAAGAAATGGGGCGCCTGGAATCAGGCAAATGAGTGATGCGTTTCCAGCCCCTCAATATCCGACGCACTGGAAAGGCTTTTGTGACGTCCCCCCACCCCAGAAGCTGAAACCAAAAGGATAAGGCGGACATAGCCGAAGAGACAGTGGAACCCGACACTCCCTTATCCTGTAACTGGACCAGGTAAGCAAATAGGATTAAACGTCTGTCATCAGGGGATGAAATAGAGAACTCACCGCCCGACGCTTGTGACCACTCGTGCCAGACCCGACAATACGACGCCCACGTCCGCGGAGAAAGCGACGACCGAAGCAGTTCTAACAATCCCCGGAAACGAGGTTCCATAAGTGGGCCGGACAGGGGAGGCCCTCCAGCGAAGCAGACGGAGCCAGGGAACGAAAACGGGGGTACTGTTGGCGGGAAAGAGCATCGGCAATGTCATTAGAAACTCCCGGAACGTGTTTTGCCCTAACATAAATGTTAAATTGCAAACATTTTAAGACCAAAAAACGCAACAGTGACACAACCAGGGGGGAACTGGCCGATTGCTTGTTCACTACCTGCACTACGCTCATATTGTCTGACCAAAAGATCACCTGACGATTGTGCAACTGTTCACCCCAAAGCTCCACCGCTACAATGATCGGGAAAAGCTCCAAAAGGGTGAGATTGCGCAATAAGTCCATGCGGGCCCATGAGGCCGGCCAACATTCCGCAGACCACTCCCCCCGAAAGAAGGCACCGAAACCACAGGAGCCTGCCGCATCAGTGTACAACTCCAGCTGTGAGTTCGGTACCTCCTCCTGCAACCAACAAGACTGTCCGTTGTAGGATTGCAAAAAGGTTAGCCAAATGTCCAAATCCGCCCGCATGGGCTTGGTGATCCGAACGTGGTGGTGCGGGGCCGTAACGCCCTTCGTGGCCCAAGACAAGCGCCTGCAGAAAGCCCTCCCCATGCGTATGACCCTGCACGCGAATACTAGGTGTCCCAGCAGAGATTGTAGCTGTTTTAGCTGAAGTTTTTTAGACCCTTTCGCCAAACGAACCAAGGATAGAAGCCTGGTCAGCTTCTCCCTCGGCAGGCGAAAGACCATGGCCACTGTGTCAATCTCGATACCCAAAAAGGATAGTACCGTTACTGGACCCTCGGTCTTGTCAACGGACAGTGGGACGGCGAAACGCCGACAAACATCTTGAAAAACAGAGAGTAAGCATTGACACTGCCCACTGTCCGAGGGACCCACAAAAAGGAAATCATCCAAGTAGTGCAGCATGGACTGAGACCCGGCCTCCTGGGCGACTACCCACTCAAGGAAGCTACTAAATAACTCGAAGAAGTAACACGAAATGGCGCAACCTATAGGCAGGCACAAAAAGCGGATTCAATGTCCGCTTTTGCCAAAAGAGCGGAACGCCCTGCTGCCCTGACGAGGTGAAGAGCCTTATCAAATGACGCGTAATGCACCCGCGATACCTCGCGATCAATTCCGTCGTTGACAGAGGAGCCGGAAGGGTAGGATAAGTGATGAATTAAACGAAATTTACCACTCGCCTTTTTGGGGACCACGCCTAGTGGGGACACCCGCAGGTTGTGAAATGGGGGAAGATCAAAGGGGCCCGCCATGCGCCCCAGTTCCAGCTCTTTCTGGATTTTTTCGGCTACTACGGATTCAAACTCCACAGCCGATTTTAAATTAGCCGACATGGTAGGAGCGTTAGACGGGGAAAACGGTATCCAAAAACCTCGATCCAGGCCATCCTTTAGGATCAGGGCCTCCCTACGAAGGGGGTACCGGTCTAGCCAGGGCAACATCTCTAGGACGTTCACCGGCATCCTCCGGCTTAGGAAGGTCGGTCTTGGCTCCCGCTCTGGAAAGTGTCTGTTTTCCCTTCCTGAAGCACCGGCTGGAGGGGTGAGCGCCCCCACAGCTAGAGCACTCATGCCTGAAACGACAGGCGGAGTACCACTTACAGTGGCTTTCGTTGAAAAGCCAACAGACACCTTTCTTGGAGGCGGCCGACGCTCCGGATTGAGGAGCGCCGACCGCGGACTGAAAGGACGCCGGCCTATGAGGGCACATTAGCAACAACCATAGGCTACCATCCTGACAGTCGAAACAAAGCTCCTTGCGCGCCGCCATCTTCTGTCTAAACTGGGTGTCATACTGGAACCAGCATTGACCCCCATAAACCTTGTACGCTCCCCAGATAAGGTCCAGGTAGCAGAACAAGGAGGTCGCCAACTCTGGGTAACGCTCACAGAGCACACCCGCGTAGGCGCAAAACCCTTGCAGCCAGTTCCCAAATGTTCTAGGAAGCTGCTTGACTTTATCGCCCTGTGTAGCGACGTCCACCCGACGGGATTTGTCGACCGTTTCCCTGTCCGACGGAACTAGAGCGAGGAAATCCACAAAATCCCGACGCCATATTCTTTCCTTCGTCTCCTCCAGTATGTGGGCACCCGTGGGAGCTACCGCCCACAAGGCCCCTTCGGAAGGAGGGGAAAGATTTGCCGCCGTGCCCGAAACGCCCATACTAGAGAGAACCGACCTGACCACCGACACTATACGGTCTTCAGGGCCCGATACGGAATCATCGACAGACCTCCCCCAAATCAGTTCACAATCATACTCACTGATCCTTGGGGGCATCACCGATGGACGATCAACGGGCGAGGCGGTGTCCCACACGACTCCGGGAGACTGCAGGCTGGAACGGCCAGCACCGTGAGGAGCAACGGGGCCGTGTATGTTCGGGCCGTCCCGGCCGACTGATAGATCCAAAGGCGGGGGTCCCTCCCCGGACACTGAAGGGGCCCCTTGGCCGAGGGCAGTGACTGTGCAGGTGCAGGAGTGTCTCTGGATTCTGTCCGGCTGATCCGGGGCGGAAGCTGCCGCCAGCCCGGATCCGGAATCTCCCGCCCAGCCGGGCGTTACCCGCCATGTTGACCGCGTAGGAGGGGTTAAACCCCGGCGACTGGAGGGGGGGAATCCGCGAGCCCTCCCCCGACTGGGCGCTGGGGGGCGTCCGAGAGCACGGGGGGGGGTGGCATCCGTGGGGGCCGAAAAACCCGCACCCGCCCTGCCAGGCGCAGAGGGGGCACATCGCATCCGGGATGCTAAATGACATGGCGCGGCCTGGGTCTGGGACCTGTCCCCCACCCGTCCGGGCGCAATGGGAGTCCTGCCCTGCGAAAAACCCGCTCCCGATGGCCCAGAAGCCGCCGAGGGCCCCGCCCATGAAGGCGCCGGGGGACCTTGCGACCTGGCCACTCTTGTACGATTCGCGTCCCGGGATGAATTACCCCCCACCCAGCCAGGTGCTGAAAGGGCCACATTATGTAGGGCGCCCTGGCCATAGGAATCCTGGGCCAGCTGCGACCCCACCCTGGAGGGCGCAGGATGAGGCAGCTCGCACCCATATGTTCCCCCATGAATGCCCCCACAATCACCCCCCGCCCAGCCGGGCGCAGAGGGGTGCTGGGCACATGCATTGCCTGTGCTGTGCACGGCCAGATCGAATCCTCCCGCCTGGCTAGGCGCAGGGAGCGAGCTGGCCGCTAGGGGGAGCCGGTATCGAACCGAGGCGCCATCAACGCTGCAGACGCCGCCGTCCGAGGGATCGAAAGCCGCCGCTGGAGCGGGCGAACAGCTCCGGCCCCCTCCAGCCGCCCTGCGAGAGGACAGCCTGGCCGAGGAGCGGAGCGGCCGCACACCCGCCGCCCCCCCCGCTGCTAGCAGGGGCGGAAGCAGGTACAGACCAACGCGAGGCCGTGGGCTGGAGTGCTCCAGCTCCATCCAGGCCTCGCGCCATACCCAGGGAAGGGGAGGGGGGCGAGGGGGGAGCTGCGGAGCGGGGGCTACGGGAACGGGGACACCGAGGCGGGGGCCGCAAGGTATTCCTGATGGCCGGGTAAGGCGACCAACGAGGGGGGGCACGCCGAGAGCGGGCGGCCGACCCCCGCTTCCTGGCTGCTGGAGCCCTGGGAGCCCGAACCGGAGAGGGATGGATGGGGGGAGGAGGGGGGAGCAGTGAGAGGCCGCAGAGGGGCTGGGGCTGAAGCGAGAAGGTGGACGGGCACGTCTGCGGGCCCTGCGTCCATCCGACTCGGGAGGAGGAACAGGGGAAGGGGCAGTGGAAGGGGCAGGAGAGGGCACCCCAGGGGATAAGAGGGCAAAGAGCCAGTCAGCCTGACCCTTGAGGGCCAGCTCACGGACCTTAGCCAGGAGGTGATCCGTGTCCATAGCTGGAGCCGCAGGGTCAGGTCCGAGCTCTTCCATGCTTCCGTCCGAAAAGGACCATAATCCCCTGGGGTGCCAAACTCCTGAGCTCAGGCCCAACCCTTTTCCCCCTTGTACCAATCCTGAGTTATAACAACTTTACTGCAACTCCTCCCTGGCCATGCCCCCATCAGTCAGGGCTCTCTTTCCCGATGGGCTCAAGAGGCTCTCAGTATTGTATGCTGGGGAAGAAATCAATGTATGGATCTGGGCAGGGGTGCAGAGGGGTGGGGGATGGGCACATTTTAGAAAATGTTATTTTATTTATTTATTTTCTATACTTGAGGCATTTTAAATGTACAAAACATGCAATGCAAATTTTTTTTTTTTTTGCTCCGACATACATTTCAAACATGACATTGTAACTGGAAAATAAAGATGACTGTTCTTACCATTTAAATATGATGCACTATATATGTTGTTTTCTGAAACAAAACAGAAAAAAAATTGTATAAGGGCGGGGCTTAAGATGCCCTAGCAGCAATTTAAACAGTTAACTCTTTTGTATCCGGTGACCAAACTCCTCACACTGTTAGCACTGAGCACTCTGGACAAAGCTACTGTTACCGACATTCACTTCTACATGACATTGTAACTGGACAATAAAGGGCAATGTTCTTATCACGACCATACACTTGTTGATGAGGAATCAGGAACAGGTGGTGTTAAAACATATCAGAAAGAAAAGCAAAAATTAGTATTTTTATTTTTGTTTTTTTATCTCAGCATCATTAATGAATTGGGGTCTTTTAGGAAATGTTCACACTTTTTTTTTCTTTTCTTAAGGGAACAGTATGTATTTTTACACAAAATGTGTATTGTCTCTTTAAAAAAATAAATGATATAATTTCCCCCTAAAAACAATCATAAGAACCATATCTGGGTATTGAGCCTGGTTGGCCAGGAAAGGTGGGGGGCGGTAAGTGTGTGTACCATACCGCGTCAAAAGCCTTCAGCAATGGGAGAGTACCTTGCAGGGGGTGGTGGGGGCCCACACACCGTTTGTTTTTACATTTTGGCATGGGGTTCCCCTTAAAATCCATACCAGACCCGAAGGACCTGGTATGAACTGGTGGGGGGACCCCACGCCATTTTTTTCTTTTATATTTTAACCGGCAACTTTGTTTTTTTTTCTTATTCAGCTGTCGGCGGGGAAACCCACTGACAGCTGATGACTCATTGGTTGTTAAGGTCGCCGCGGTGGGTTTCCCGGCCCCGCTCCTTAACAACCAGCTTATACTGCACCCTGATTGGACAAATCTTTGCCCAATCAGGGTGCAAAATGCACTGTGCAGCACGCAGTGCATTGCAGAGCGTTCAGCAGGGCGAACACCGTGCAAATTTGGATGCCCCCTGCATCCCCCACCGTAGTGTCCTCTGCCCCCTGCATCCCCCACCGTAGTGTCCTCTGCCCCCTGCATCCCACCATAGTGTCCTCTGCCCCCTGCATCCCACCATAGGGTCCTCTGCCCCCTGCATCCTCCATTGTAGTGTCCTCTGCCCCCTATATCTCCCATTGTAGTGTCTTCTGCCCCCTGCATCCCCCACCGTAGTGTCCTCTGCCCCCTGCATCCCCCACCGTAGTGTCCTCTGCCCCCCTGCATCCCCCACCGTAGTGTCCTCTGCCCTTTGCATCCCCCACCGTAGTGTCCTCTGCCCCCTATATCTCCCAATGTAGTGTCTTCTGCCCCCTGCATCCCCCACCGTAGTGTCATCTACCCCCTGCATCCCCCACATAGTGTTCTCTGCCCCCTGCATCCCCCACCGTAGTGTCCTCTGCCCCCTGCATCCCACCATAGTGTCCTCTGCCCCCTGCATCCTCCATTGTAGTGTCCTCTGCCCCCTATATCTCCCATTGTAGTGTCTTCTGCCCCCTGCATCCCCCACCGTAGTGTCCTCTGCCCCCTGCATCCCCCACCGTAGTGTCCTCTGCCCCCTGCATCCCCCACCGTAGTGTCCTCTGCCCCCTGCATCCCCCACCGTAGTGTCCTCTGCCCCCTGCATCCCCCACCGTAGTGTCCTCTGCCCCCTATATCTCCCATTGTAGTGTCTTCTGCCCCCTGCATCCCCCATTGTAGTGTCCTCTGCCCCCTTCATCCCCCACTGTAGTGTCCTCAGAGTTCTGGTTGGTTCATCTCTGTGGATCATCTGAGGCTGTTCACTTCACTGGGTGTATGGAGGGTTTACATCCACTTTAACCACTTCTTACTGGGCACGTAAACCCCCCTCCTGCCCAGACCAATTTTCGGCTTTTGGCGCTGACGCACTTTGAATGACAATTGCACGGTCATGCTACACTGTACTCAAATTACATTTTTATCATTTCATTTTCCCACAAATAGAGCTTTCTTCTGGTGGTATTTGATCACCTCTGCGGTTTTTATTTTTTGTTAAAAAAATTGAAAAAGACCGAATTTTTTAAAAAAATTTATATTTTTTTATATTTTGTTATAAATTTTGCACTCAGTGCACTGATGGGCACTGATGGGCACCGATGGGCTGCACTTATGGGCACAGATAATGCAGCATTGCTGGGCACTGATAGGCGGCACTGGTGTGCACTGAGAGGTGACACTGAGACGTGGCACTGAAGGGCATTGATAGATGGCACTGGTGGGCACTGAGAAGTGGCACTAATAGGTGGCACTGATAGGTGGCACTGATAGCTGGCAGTGATGGGCACTGATAGGTGGTAGTGATGGGCACTGATGGGGGGCAATAATGGGCACTGATCAGCCCTGTTAGGTTACACTGATAGGCAGCACTGCTAGGTGGCAATGATGAGGCACTGATTGGCACCACTGGTGAGCATTGATAGGTGGCACTCGTGAGCATTGATAGGTGGCACTGGTGGGCACTGGTAGGCGATAATTGTGGGCACAGATGAGGCAGATGTGCCTCCTTCCTCTTCAGGACCGATGTCCCTTGCACATAAGCTGGTGATCGGCTTTTTTTAGCGTGAGGAGAAAAAAAAAGGATTAACAAGCTTTTGTTTACATTACATGATCAGCTGTCATTGGCTGACAGCTGATCACGTGGTAAGGGGCCGGGATCAGCCCCTTATACTTGGATCTGTGATCTCGGTGATCACAGCGTGCGCCACGCTCGCCCTGCAGGGGGCACGTGGGGAGCATGCAAAGGGGAGGACATCATATGACGACCTCCCAGAAATTCAGGTTCGCGCTGTGGCCGTCATTTGGGTATAGCGCGGACGCCAACTGGTTAAGGCCAAGTTCACATATGAGCCGCATGCAGCTCACAGCAGGGGTCCGGTGCGTCTTGGTTCACTGTTTGGCCCGAATTTTGGGCTGAATTCGGACCTGAAACGGTCCAAAAGTTGCACAGCGTTTTTGTGCAAACTGCACCGGACCTGCTGCGGAGATATCTGAACCGGCTCCATAAAGAGCCGGTCACAATCTCCTGCTATTGCGAATTGGGAACCCGCATCCAATGTGCAATGGTGTAAAACCAGCATAAAGGGGATCGCAAGACATTTCCTAAATCTACAAACCCCAAACCCGTCTCTCACATTCCAGAGCATGTCCCAGCATTCATATTTTTTTATTTTATCTTAGCAAGAAAAATCTCTAATTACACTCTGTGAAATCTTCATCAGCACATTTCTTGCAGGGGTAGCTGCTGTTAGCTCAGCCCCTATTGATGTAGGCACACCACCAGAACTACATCTCCCGAGAGCCCTTTCCTTACACTGTGTGTGAACTGACAATGGGGAGTCAAGAGAACAGTATTGTATGCTGGGGAAGAAATCAATGTATGGATCTGGGCAGGGGTGCAGAGGGGTGGGGGATGGGGGATTTTAGAAAATGTTATTTTATTTATTTTCTATACTTATTTTAAATGTACAAAACATGCAATGCAGATTTTTTTTTTTTCGTTTTGTTGCTCCGACATACATTGTAAACATGACATTGTAACTGGAAAATAAAGATGACTGTTCTTACCATCTAAATATGACGCACTATATAATTTGTCTTCTTAACCACATCAATACCAGGCACTTAGACACCTTCCCACCCAGGCCAATTTTCAGCTTTCAGCGCTGTCACAATTTGAATGACAATTGCGCGGTCATGCTACACTGTACCCAAACAAATTTTTTATCATTTTGTTCCCACAAATAGAGCTTTCTTTTGGTGGTATTTGATCACCTCTGCGGTTTTTATTTTTTGCGCAACAAATAAAAAAAGACCGAAAATTTTGAAAAAAAGTTTTTCTTTGTTTCTGTTAAAACTTTTTGTAAATAAGTACGTTTTCTTCTTCAATGACGGGCACTGATACGGCAGCACTGATGGGCACCGATGAGGTGGCACCAATGAGGTGACACTGATGAGGTGGCACTGACGGGCACTGATGATGGGCACTGATAAGCGGCACTGATGGGCACTGATAGGTGGCACTGATGGGCACTGATAGGTGGCACTGGTATGTGGCACTGATGGGCACTCATAGGTGGCACGGATGGGCACTCGTAGGTGGCATTGATGGGCACTCATAGGTGGCATTGATGGGCACTCGTAGGTGGCATTGATGGTTACTTATGGGTGGCACTTATAGTTGGCACAGATGGTCATGAATGGCCACTGATAGATGGGCACTGATGGGCACGGATGGGCACTGACAGGTGGCATGAATGGACACTGATGAGTGGCACTGATGGCACTGCTTGTTTGCAGTGATGCCCCTAAGGGTGGCATTGCTGGGCATCACTGCAACATAATGGTGCCAATCCGTGCCCATTTGTGGGCACTGATTGGCACAGATTTGGCACACTGGGCACATGTGGATGGCCATGGGGTACATACCTGGCCATCCACATGTTGCCCCTTCCCTGGTGGTCCTAGTGGCGATCCCTGGTGGTACAGTGTGGTGATCTGCGGGGGGGGGGGGGGGCTGCGGATCTGTCAGACGCAAATGAGGAAGAGCCGATCAACGGCTCTTCCTATTGACAGCGTGATCAGCCGTGATTGGACACGGCTGATCACGTGGTAAAGAGCCTCCGCTGGAGGCTCTTTACCAAGATCAGTGTAGCGGTGTGTCAGATTGGGGGCGCGCTGCGGCATGTTATCCTGCTGGATGTCATATGACGTCCAGTCAGGATAACAGAACCACTTCCCGGACGTCAATCCGCTATAGGGCGGGCGGGAAGTGGTTAAACAAAACAGAAAAAAATTGTATATGGGCGGGACTTAAGATGCCCTAGTGGGGACACTGTGGAACTGCATTCGCTAATACATAAACATTAGGCAGGAGTTTGTGGTCATATGAAATCAACATTAAAGAGGAGTTCCCATTTAAAAAAAAAAAAAAAAGTCAGCAGCTATAAATACTGCAATTGCTGACTTAATTGGACACTTACCTGTCCCAGGGTCCAGCGATGCGGGGGATCGAAGCCCCACTCATCTCCCCCTCCGTTCGGCGGCGGCGGCATTGCAACTGTGGGCGCCGGGCTGTGGCTTCACAGCCGGGCACCCACTGTGCATGCGCGAGCGGCGCCGTGCGCCGTGATTCGCCGCTCAGTCATCTGGGACCTGTAATGGGTCCCAGATGATTGACAAGAGGGAGGGAGCAGAGCTGAGCCCGTCCTCTGCCGAGGGGAAGTGATGTCACCAGCCCAGGCACTGAAAGAGGCAGACTACGAGGGACCCCCTAGCAACAGGCATTTAGAGGCGAGTAAAAAAAAAAAATTCCAAATGTTTTTTTTTTATTTATTTTTTTTAGGCACATTTATTTATTTTATTTTTTTGGGTGGAACACCACTTTAAGGTAGAACTAGAGAAACCCCCTGGGGGTGGGATTTTAAAGGCACTACCGAAACAGCAATATAAAAAGTATATAAAGTTTATTGATCAAAGAAATAATATAGTACAAAAACAGTGCATGCAGCGCATCGGTGAACAGTGGGTGTAGCCAATATAGTATATATACTGCAGGAGTGTGTAATGTACAATAAAGTGTATATAGTGCAGGAGTGTGTAATGTACAATATAGTGTAGGAGTTTGTAATCTGCAATATAGTGTATATAATGCAGGAGTGTGTAATGTACAATATAGTGCAGGAGTGTGTAATGTACAATATAGTGTATATAGTGCAGGAGTGTGTAATGTACAATATAGTGTACATAGTGCAGGAGTGCGTAATGTACAATATAGTGCAGGAGTGTGTAATGTACAATATAGTGTACATAGTGCAGGAGTGCGTAATGTACAATATAGTGCAGGAGTGTGTAATGTACAATATAGTGCAAGAGTGTGTAATGTACAATATAGTGTATAAAAAAGTATTGTAATGATCACCATATTAGGGTGTTAGAAAAAAATATATATATAATGTTTGGGGGTTCTAAGTAATTTTCTAGCAAAAAAAAATATTTTAACTTGTAAACAACAAGTTTGAAAAATAGGCTCGGTCCTTAAAGCGGGGTTCCACCAAAATTTTGAACAATATCTGTATGTATTGTCTTCCTTGCCTAGATGCTGACATGCCGTTTAAAAAAATTTAAATCGCTCAGAATAAGGTTACCTCTCAGAGTCTTCAATAAAGATGATATTTTTCGATACTAAAACTATATTACTAATTAACATTTAATAAAAATTTATTTCAAATATTGAATACATTATGACAATATAACATATTTGTAATTTTCTTTAATATATTTTCATGACATATGTAAACAACTTTTTTTGTACCAATGTTTTTACACTCAATAAAAGTTTGTAAACAAAAAAAAAATTTAAATCGCCGTAATTACCTTTTATTTTTCTATTCTTCTTTGCACTTCCTGGTTCTCCTCCCGTGGGAGTAGGCGTGTTTCTAGCCTCTCCCAGAATCCTGGGAGCTAGTCTCAGGCTTCCCAGGATGCCACTGAGCATGTGCGGGAATGAGCGGTGAATGCTGGGAGCACAGCATTCACCACATCCAGGAAATAAATGCTTGTGGGCTTCAAATGCCCACAATGAAGATGGAAACCGCCTGCAGTGAATAATATAAGTTATTCTTTCCGACGAAATCTGACACAGGCGGACATATTACACACAATATGTGAGTATGTAATGCTGAGAAGAAAAGTTTGTGAATGAACTAAAAAAAAAAAAAAACGATAGATAGGTGGACCCCCGCTTTAAGTGGTTAAACAAAACAGAATGTAAAGATTAAAAGTGTGTGGGCGGGGCTTTAGATGCCCTAGTGGGGACACTGTGGAACTGCATTCACTAACACCTAAACATTAGGCAGGAGTTTGTGGTCATTTAACCACTAGACATCCGCGCTATAGGCGAATGACGGCCACAGCGCGGACCTGCATTCCCGGGAGGTCATATGACGGCCTCCCCTGTGCACGCTCCCTGCACTGAGACTCAGCTGATCACCGATCCAAATAAAGGGACGGTCCCGGCCCCGTTACCATGTGATCAGCTGTCAGCCAATGACAGCTGATCACATGATGTAAACAAAAGATCGGTAATAGTTTTTTTTTTTTTACTGACAGCTGAGATGTCAGGGATTTTTTTACTTCACTGGCTGAGATGTCAGGGACATCGGTCCCGAAGTGGAAGAGGCACATCTGCCTCATCAGTGCCACTTAAAAGTGCCACCTAACACTGCCCACAGTGCCACCTAAAAAAAATTCAGTTTTTTACATTTTTTTTAACAAAAAGTAAAAACCGCAGAGGTGATCAAATACCACCAAAAGAAAGCTCTATTTGTGGTGAAAAAATGATAAAAATTTCATTTGGGTACAGTGTTGTATGACCGTGCAATTGTCATTCAAAGTGCGTCAGCGCTGAAAGCTGAAAATTGGTCTGGATAGGAGGGGGGTTTAAGTGCCCTGTAAGCAAGTGGTTAAAATCAACATTAAGGCTCCTTTCACATCTCTGCTTTCCGAATCACAGGTCGATTCGGTGCCTTGCCCGTCGATTTCAATAGCACCCAAAACGCGGCACGATTTTCCCGCGATTCGCTGTAAAAATGCGTGAACAGAATTGCGGGACGCCTGTCGCCCAAAGGAAGTACATGAGCTTCTTTTGGGCGACGGGTGTCCCACGATTTTACCACGATTGTTGCCCCCATACACCTAGATGTGAACGGAGCCTAAGGTACAGGCCCGGACTGGGACAAAAAATAGGCCCGGGCATTTTGGATTAAGCAGCCCATGACATGTTAACCGGCCCCTTCCCCACTCTCCACCCTGACAGATCCCCTGAGAGAGGGGAGGGGGGAACCCAGCAGAGGTGTGGAGGGGGGGTGCGACCAGGAAAGAGCATGGGGGTTGGAGAGCACAGGGAAGAACCTTGAGAACATGGGGTGCGGCGACAGCACAGGGGAGAGGCAGAGAACACAGGGAGGAAGAGGAGAGCACAGGGGGGCAGCGGAGAGCATGGGGGGAGGTGGAGAGCCCAGGGAGGACAACGGAGAGCATGGGGGATGTGGACAGCACAGGAGGGCTGGCGGAGAGCATGGGGTGGTGGAGAGCATGGGGGGAGGTGGAGAGCATGGGGGGGGCAACGGAGAGCATGGGGAATGTGAAGAGCACAGGGGGAAGCGGAGAGCGTGGGGGTAATGTGGAGAGCACGGGAGGGGGGGTGGCAGAGAGCACGGGGGGTGGCAGAGAGCATTAGGGAGGTGGAGAGCATGGGGGGAGGTGGAGAGCATGGGGGGGAGTGGAGAGCATGGGGGTGAGTGGAGAGCATGTGGGGGGAGGTGGAGCGTATGGGGGGGAGGTGGAGCGTATGGGGGGGAGGTGGAGAGTATGGGGGGAGGTGGAGAGTTTGAGGGGGTGGCGGAGAGCATGGGGGGGAGGTGGAGCGTATGGGGGGGAAGGTGGAGAGTATGGGGGGGTGGCAGAGAGCATGGAGAGGTGGCAGAGAGCATGGAGGGAGGTGGAGAGCATCGGGGGGGTGGAGAGCATGGGGGGGTGGCGGAGAGCATGGGGGGAGGTGGAGAGCATGGGGGGAGGTGGAGAGCATGGGGGGTGGTGGAGAGCATGGGGGGTGGTGGAGAGCATGGGGGGTGGCGGAGAGCATGGGGGGTGGCAGAGAGCATGGGGGGAGGTGGAGAGTATGAGGGGGTAGCAGAGAGCATGGGGGGAGGTGGAGAGCATGGGGGGAGGTGGAGAGTATGGGGGGGAGGTGGAGAGTATGGGGGGGAGGTGGAGAGTATGGGGGGTGGCAGAGAGCATGGGGGGGAGGTGGAGCGTATGGGGGGAGGTGGAGAGTATGGGGGTGACAGAGAGCATGGGGAAGGTGGAGAGTATGGGGGGTGGCAGAGAGCATGGGGGGGTGGCAGAGAGCATGGGGGGTGGCAGAGAGCATGGGGGGAGGTGGAGACTATGAGGGGGTGGCAGAGAGCATGGGGGGGAGGTGGAGCGTATGGGGGGGTGGAGCGTATGGGGGGAGGTGGAGAGTATGGGGGGTGGCAGAGAGCATGGGGGAAGGTGGAGAGCATGGGGGAAGGTGGAGAGCATGGGGGGTGGCAGAGAGCATGGGGGGTGGCAGAGAGCATGGGGGGGAGGTGGAGAGCATGTGGGGTGGCAGAGAGCATGGGGGGAGGTGGAGAGTATGAGAGGGGGGGAGGTGGAGAGTATGAGAGGGTGGCAGAGAGCATGGGGGGAGGTGGAGAGCATGAGGGGGTGGCAGAGAGCATGGGGGGTGGCAGAGAGCATGGGGGTGGCAGAGAGCATGGGGGTGGCAGAGAGCATGGGGGTGGCAGAGAGCATGGGGGGAGGTGGAGACTATGAGGGGGTGGCAGAGAGCATGGGGGGGAGGTGGAGCGTATGGGGGGAGGTGGAGAGTATGGGGGGTGGCAGAGAGCATGGGGGGGAGGTGGAGCGTATGGGGGGTGGCAGAGAGCATGGGGGGAAGGTGGAGAGCATGGGGGAAGGTGGAGAGCATGGGGGTGGCAGAGAGCATGGGGGTGGCAGAGAGCATGGGGGTGGCAGAGAGCATGGAGGGTGGCAGAGAGCATGGGGGGTGGCAGAGAGCATGGGGGGTGGCAGAGAGCATGGGGGGTGGCAGAGAGCATGGGGGGGAGGTGGAGAGCATGTGGGGTGGCAGAGAGCATGGGGGGAGGTGGAGAGTATGAGGGGGTGGCAGAGAGCATGGGGGGAGGCGGAGAGTATGGGGGTGGCAGAGAGCATGGGGGGTGGCGGAGAGCATGGGGGGTGGCAGAGAGCATGGGGGTGGCAGAGAGCATGGGGGGTGGCAGAGAGCATGGGGGGAGGTGGAGAGTATGGGTGGCAGAGAGCATGGGGGGAGGTGAAGAGTATGGGGGGAGGTGGAGAGTATGGGGGGGGGGGTGGAGAGTATGGGGGGTGGCAGAGAGCATGGGGGGAGGAGGAGAGTATGGGGGTGGCGGAGAGTATGGGGGAGGCGGAGAGTATGGGGGAGGCAGAGAGTATGGGGGTGGCAGACAGCATGGGGGGTGGCAGACAGCATGGGGGGTGGCGGACAGCATGGGGGGTGGCGGACAGCATGGGGGGTGGCGGACAGCATGGGGGGTGGCGGAGAGCATGGGGGGAGGCGGAGAGCATGGGGGGTGGCGGAGAGCATGGGGGGTGGCGGAGAGCATGGGGGGTGGCGGAGAGCATGGGGGGTGGCGGAGAGCATGGGGGGAGGCGGAGAGCATGGGGGGTGGCAGAGAGCATGGGGGGTGGCAGAGAGCATGGGGGTGGCAGAGAGCATGGGGGGGTGGCAGAGAGCATGGGGGGTGGCAGAGAGCATGGGGGGTGGCAGAGAGCATGGGGGGTGGCAGACAGCATCGGGGGTGGCAGACAGCATGGAGGGAGGCAGACAGCATGGGGGGGGTGGAGAGTATGGGGGGGTGGAGAGTATGGGGGGTGGCAGAGAGCATGGGGGGAGGCAGAGAGTATGGGGGGAGGTGGAGAGTATGGGGGGGTGGAGAGTATGGGGGGTGGAGAGTATGGGGGGTGGCAGAGAGCATGGGGGGAGGCAGAGAGCATGGGGGTGATGTGGAGAGCACGGGGTTGGCAGAGAGTATGGGTGCGGTGGAGAGCCCTGCGGGAGCAGCAGAGAGAAGCAGGATAGGAGGATCGGTGGGGGCGGCTGCATATAGAAGAATCATTTTCTCCATCTTCCTCCTGCAGTCTCGGAATGCCTGCTTCTCCTCTACCTCTCACAGGCATTCCGATACTGCAGGAGGAAGATGGAGAAAATAATTGTTCTATATGCAGCCGCCCCCACCGATCCTCCTATCTAGTTCACAGGGGAGGCTGAACTTAAGTTTTCTGTTCCGGCACCTCTCGACATAATACCGGCTCCAAGGTGTCTGCTCTGGCTCCTCCCCCCGGCACTGACGGCTGACCTATACGTGCGGCCGTGCAGCCGTGGTGAGGCCGAAGGCGTCTCATTTAGCTCCTCCCCCCGGCGCCGATGGCTGAGCTCCGGGCGGCCGCGGAGAGGCTTAATGAGCGGCACAAGCTCAAGCCTTGGGCCATGCAAGGACTTGCAGCCTGGCGGCCCCAGCGGCCGCGGCCCACCGGGCAAATGCCCGGTTTGCCCTATGGCCAATCCGGGCCTGCTAAGGTATGACTCCAGACAGAAGCGAGCAGCAAATTAAACAGTTAACTCTTTTGTAACCGGTGACCCAACTCCTCACACTGTTAGCACTGAGCACTCTGGACAAAGCTACTGTTACCGACATTCACTTCTACATGACATTGTAACTGGACAATAAAGGGGACTGTTCTGACCATAACAATCCTTGTACAATAATGAGGAATCAGGAACAGATGGTCCTAAAACAGATCACAAAGAAAAGCAAAAATTCAAAAATTTGTATTTTTATTTTGTCTTTTTATCTCCACATCATTAATGAATTGGAGTCTTTTAGGAAATGTTCACACTTTTTTTTTTTTCTTTTCTTAAAGGACCAGTATGTATTTTTACACAAAATGTGTATTGTCTCTTTAAATAAATAAATGATATGAGCTCCCTCTAAAAACAATCATAAGAACCATATCTGGGTATTGAGCCTGGTTGGCCAGGAAAGGTGGGGGGCGGTAAGTGTGTGTACCATACCGCGTCAAATGCCTTCAGCAATGGGAGAGTACCTTGCAGGGGGTGGTGGGGCCCACACACCGTTTGTTTTTACATTTTGGCATGGGGTTCCCCTTAAAATCCATACCAGACCTGAAGGACCTGGGATGGACTGGTGGATGCCATTTTTTTCTTTTTTTTTTTTAACTGGCAACTTTTTTTTTTCTTATTCAGCTGTCAGGGGGGGGGGACCCACTGACAGCTGATGACTCATTGGTTGTTAAGGTCGCTGCGGCGGGTTTCCTGGTCCCGCTCCTTAACAACCAGCTTATACTGCACCCTGATTGGGCAAAGCTTTGCCCAATCAGGGTGCAAAATGCACTGTGCAGGACGCAGTGCATTGCAGAGCGTTCAGCGGGGCGAACACCCTGCAAATTTGGGTGTTGGACGAACTCATGCTCAGGTCGAACCGTTCGCCCAACACTACTTCTTACCATAATCATTTATGTCCAATGATGAGAATTCAGAAGCAGGTGGTGCTAAATCATATCAGAAAGAAAAGCTAAAATTTGTATTTTTATTTTGGCTTTTTATCTCAGCATCATGACTGAATTGGGACCCCACACAATGGGAGAGTACCTGGAGGGGGGCAAAGCAACACCCATTTGCAGGGCACCTAGTTCCCAAATTTGAGAGAACATGAGAAGACCTTCATCTCCAAATCCTGTCTGGACCTCTCGTAGGCATGCCACAAGCTGTATGCAATGGGCTCCCGCTGCTGTCTCAGCCAATGAGGAGGGAGAGTGCCGGGACAGCCAAGGCTATTGTGAACATTGCTGGATTGGAGGGAGCTCAGATAAAGATTATTTTTGGGGGGGGGGGTTGGGAGGACATGCCCCAGCCTTCATAGTTTTTCTTTTACCTTAGAGAAACAACTCTAAATACTTTGTGGCTACAACACAAGCTCAGTCCTTATTGATATAGTTATGTCCCCAGAACGACATCTCCCAAGAGCCCTTTCCATACACAATGTGTGAACTGGCTTATGGGAGTCAAGGCCACAGCATTGTTTTGCTGGGAAATAAATCAATGTATGGATCTGGGCAGGGGTGGAGAGGGCTGGGGGATAAGCAGTTGCCAGAACACCTCAGGTTTTTCTTATACTTGCAACATTTTTAAGTGGATAAAATGTGGGAAATGTGCGTGTAATGCATACATTTTGTTTTTTCAGACATATACTTCAACATGACTGGAAAATAAAGATAACCGTTCTTACCGAGTGAAAGAGTCCTTATAGATTCTGCAAAAACATAACAGAAAAAAAGCTAAAATGAGTATTTTATTTTATATTTTTACTTTCAATCTCTGACTGCTTGCCTGCAAAAGGATGTATTATGATTTTTTAGGTGCATCATCACTGTTTTCCTCATGTTTTATTTTTTGCTTTGCTTAAAGAGAATAAGGATGTTTTGCCTAAGTTAAAAAAAAAAAGTGTGTGGTCCCCCTAAAATGTTTATCCATTTCCAGCCCAAGCCAATTCTGGCACTCCTCTCCTACATGTAAGAATCATCATTTTTTTTTGCTAGAAAATTACTCAGAACCCCCAAATATTATATATATTGTTTTAGCAGAGGCCCTAGGGCAGGGTAGAGCAACCTTATTCCACTTAAGGGCCAGATTCACCTGCTAATAAATGAAGATAATAATAATCTTAACATAGTAATAATAACAGTAATAATCCCACTGTAGTGTCCTCTGCCCCCTACATCCCCCACCGTAGTGTCCTCTGCCCCCTGCATACCACGTAGTGTCCTCTGCCCCCTGCATCCCCCATTGTAGTGTCCTCTGTCCCCTGCATACCACGTAGTGTCCTCTGCCCCCTGCATCCCCCATTGTAGTGTCCTCTGCCCCCTGCATCCTCCATTGTAGTGTCCTCTGCCCCCTGCATCCCCCATTGTAGTGTCCTCTGCCCCCTGCATCCCACGTAGTGTCCTCTGCCCCCTGCATCCCACGTAGTGTCCTCTTCCCCTGCATCCCCCATTGTAGTGTCTTCTGCCCCCTGTATCAAAAATCTCCATAGGTGCCGATTTAACTTTTTTTACAGGTTTCCTTTTTAGAGTTACAGAGGGAGGCTAGGGCTAGAACTATTGCTCCCATTTTAACGATCATGGCGATACCTCACATGTGTGGTTTGAACACCATTTACATATGCGGACGCAACTTACGTATTCATTCGCTTCTGCGTGTGAGCTCAGAGGAATGGGCCGCTTTACATTTTTTTGTCTTGTTTATTTGACTTTATATTTTTTGCTTTTACACTGTTCCTTTATTTTTTTTATCACTTTTATTCCTAATACGAGAAACGTAAAGATCCCTTGTAATAGAAGTAAGCATAACAGGTCCTCTTTATTGAGAGATCTGCGGTCAAAAAGACCCAGATCTCTCATTTACCCATAAAAACAAAAGAAGAAAAAATTTGACACTTTGACTTAAAAAAATCAATAAAAAAAAAACATTTCTTTAGGCCGGAGAACTGGAAGTGATGTTGGAGGTGGACCAGTCCTCCAAGGACATAGAGCCGAGTAGGGACCATCTTGCTGCCATTGTGCCTTATGGTGGGTGTCCAGTGTGAACCCTGTGCCTTTAAGGAGGATTGGGCTACCTCCAGGCCCACCTGCCCCTTATCTATCTATTAGAATGCATGTGCTCCTACTGTTGGAGATTCTCATAAATTTACAAGGGTTAGGACTACATGTAATACAGGGTGCCGTGACGGGTCCCTGCAGCTTACGCATGCGTTTACAAATGTGTGCTAACTAAACCCCTGTTTTTAATGCATACCGTTAGACAGGTTAATTCGGTTGGTAAGCAGACTGGTTGGTGAGCTGAGCTGGGAATTTTTTCTGTTTTTGTCTTGCATGCGTTGCCCTTCCATGTTCTCCTTGCTCTGAAGGCCAGTTATAAATGGGGCCATTTGTTTGCCATCTTGCCCTCACTCGACTTCCTGCCTTGCCATTGGCTGCATCGGATCGGTTCCGAGCTTACCGAAGCGGCGGGAGGGGGGCACCTCTCCTACCACCTTTTTAAAAGTGATTCCGCAGTGAATCTGCCGCAGGGATCACTTTTATCCGAATTGCCCACAGAATAAAAAGATACCTGGGTTAGCCAGCTGTTGCCATAACACAGGTATTTAACGTCAAAGTAATAATGTATATATTGTATACTGTGGGCGGTCGGCAGAAAATAAAAAAGCAATGTCCTCTGATGTAAATCCAAAGATAATCATGTCATCCAATGATGTAAAATTCTTATCAAACATGATGACCAGCCACCCAATGTTCACCTGTCGCACTACAGCTGCAAAATGACAGATCATTGGCCGGCTGCTGTATGTCAAACTGGCTAGGGGTGGTGAGTGTTGTTTTTGGCCAAATATGGTCATGACTATATTTGGTCAAATATCTGTCATTTTGTGGCTGCTGTGTGCTACGACCCATTTTGTGCCATGAAAGACTTGTGCCGACAAACCACAGAAACCCACCAAAAGCTAACGTGAAGACTCCAGACAGGACGGCCAACAGATCATTTAGAGCAGTCAGAGATCAGAGATGGTCAGGGAGAAGCCAAATGGATAAGCCAAGAGCTGTCCCACATCACTGGATATTAAGACTCCATACACACTATTAGATTTTCTGCTGATTTTTGTCTTCAGATTTACCAAAACCATGTAGTGCAAGGGCCTGCCTGATTGCATACAAATTGAAACTCTTAAAGTGGAGTTCCACCCAAAAAAAAATGTCATTAATGTGCATGAAATACATTTTAAAAAAACATTTGGAGAATTTTTTTTTTTTTTTTACTTACCTTTTTATGCCTGTTGCTATGTGGTCCCTCCAAATCTGCCTCTTTCATCTCCTAGGCTCCTGACGTCATTTCCCTCGGCGCCTTCGCTCGGCACTACTCCTGGGAGATGTGTGTCATCATTTCCCAGGAGGCAATGGGCAGTGCTGAGGGCTAGGTTGCCATAACAATGGGGCGGGCACTTCCAACGATGCTGCCCGTTGTTATGGCAAGCTGTACACTTTACAGCGCCGCTACGGTGCATTATTGCGCATGCGCGAGAACGGGCGGTGCATGCTGGTCGCTCAGCTGCATCATGTCCCGTAAGATAGTGCTTGTGGGATTGAAATGCCCACAAGCAATATGGAAAATGCCAGCAAGGCAGAATAAAAGTTATATTAGTATGGGAAATCGTCAATCGAGCGGCGATCTATATGAAACACGTGAGTAATATAACTAAGGATATTAAAAATACGATATTCATGAAAAAAAAAAATTAAACTGTGGGAACTCCGCTTTAAGGTTTGACCCCATATTATATGGTTTTGGTAAATCTGAAGACAAAAGTCTTCAAATTTACCAAATCTAATATTGTGTATGGGCCTTATGCCCCGTACACACGGTCGGACTTTGTTCGGACATTCCGACAACAAAATCCTAGGATTTTTTCCGACGGATGTTGGCTCAAACTTGTCTTGCATACACACGGTCAAACAAAGTTGTCGGAAAATCCGATCGTTCTAAACGCGGTGACGTAAAACACATATGTCGGGACTATAAACGGGGCAGTGGCCAATAGCTTTCATCTCTTTATTTATTCTGAGCATGCGTGGCACTTTGTCCGTCGGATTTGTGTACACACGAACGGATTTTGTTGTCGGAAAATTTTATCTCCTGCTCTCCAACTTTGTGTGTCGGAAAATCCGATGGAAAATGTCCGATGGAGCCCACACACGGTCGGAATTTCCGACAACACGCTCCGATCGGACATTTTCCATCGTAAAATCCGACCGTGTGTACGGGGCATTAGAGTGGATTTATACCCAATTCATGAAATTTGAGCAGAGCACATATATCTGCTGTATTTTGTTATCTCTCTTCAAAGAGCTAAGTCCTGTAGCTCTCCCCATCCTCTGTTATCAGCATGAGAACTTCTGACAAATTCTTGGACACATCAGATAAAAGCAGCTTGAAATTTGTGTCGGGGGAGGTACTATAAATAGATTAGCAGGGAGCTGGCCCTGTTACAAAACACCTCTGAGAGTCTCTGCCTATGAGGAGAGGGGGTGTGTGCCTTTCCTCCAATCAGCAATTTTAGCTATCTTGGCTGTATGCCCAGACATCACACTCTGTGTTAAACAGGAAGAGAAAATTTTCTAACATGATCTGAACTTTCTAAACAGTATAGAAATGTGAAGACAGCAGATATACATGTAAAACCTATGTAGGGAGATTTGGTTCATCCCTGTGTATCGTCTGAGGCTGTTCACTTCACTGGGTGTATGGAGGGTTTATATCCACTTTAAGGCCGGGTTCACTTATGAGCCGCATGCGGGTCACAGCAGGGGTCCGGTGCGTCCTGGTTCATCGTTTCTGGTCCGAATTTGGCCCGGATTTTGGGCTGAATTTGGACCTGAAACGGTCCAAAAGACGCACCGCACCATACCTGCTGTGGAGATATGTGAACCGGTGTTCTGCTGAGAAAGGTCCCCCGTTGGATAGTGTCCACCCTGTACTGCGCAGGTGCAGTGCTTGGGCAGTATGGAGGACAAAGGTGACACCAAAAGTCTCCGAACATGAACAGCTGTTCATGAGCTGTACACGGTGCCTGGGCAATTAACACTACGTTGTGCCACGTGCTCCCGATGCTCGCGCAACTCTGCAAGGGGCGGGTGTAGGGGCGGATGCATACAGAAGATGGCCAGAGCTCATACAATGGAGGTGTATTTCTCAAAGGGGTGGATCTTTGTAACCCGCCCATCAACATTAAACTACCCACTCTTATCAGCTCTGCCCATCATTGTAAAATTGCAAAGACGTAGTAGTTTACACGCTTCTCAATATTACATCTGCCCCTTTGAGAAATTCCACCACAATCGTATGAGCTCTGGACATCATGCGGCCTCTTCTGTATGCATCTGCCCCTACACCCGCCCCTTGCAGAGTTGCACGAGCATCGGGAGCGTGTGGCACAATGTAGTGTTAATTGCGCAGGTGCCGTGTACAGATCATGAACAGCTGTTCACGTTCGGAGACTTTCGGCGTTTCCTTCATCCTCCGTACTGCGCAAGCGCTGCGCCTACGCACTGCAGTGCAGACACTATCCGACGGGGGACTATCGACAGGACACCGGCTCCATAGAGAGCCGGTCACAATCTCCTGCTATTGCAAATTGGGAACCCACATCCAATGCGCAATGGTGTAAAACCAGCATAAAGGGGATCGCCAGACATTTCCTAAATCTACAAACCCCAAACCCGCCTCTCACATTCCAGAGCATGTCCCAGCATTCATATTTTTATCTTATTTATCTTATCTTAGCAAGAAAAATCTCTAATTACACTCTGTGAAATCTTCATCAGACTTGCACATTTCTTGCAGGGGTAGCTGCTGTTAGCTCAGCCCCTATTGATGTAGGCACACCACCAGAACTACATCTCCCGAGAGCCCTTTCCTTACACAGTGTGTGAACCAGTGGCATCGCTAGGGGGTGGCTATTGGGGCTATAGCCTCGAATCTGGGTCCCATAGCCCCGAGTCTCTTGCTGCAGAGACTCAGGCCGCAGCTGCGGCAGGCAGACTGCATGAGAGGCGGATGAGAGGAGAGAAGCGGGGGTGTGTCCTGGCCGCCGGGCAGTATGGCCGCATGATCCGCTTTTTAGGTTGAAAAACCCGGCTCTCTGCATCTCAGCCCGCCGATTCTGTCTGTCCCAGGGAGGAAGAGATCCCTGCACAGCAGCAGATCATGGCCCAGTGGTGATTGCAGACATTGGGTCCCCGCCGGTGTTGCTATGGGAGTGCGGGGGGGGTGGGCCACACCGCGTGACACCCGCCAGAGGGGTGATACTGGGGCTGCCGCCCACCACTACACACTGTACTTCTGCTTGCAGAGCCGCAGCGGAGCAGTGTGAACAGAGCACCAAGCCGAGGGGGGAGGCTGCCTGTAGCACTCCCCCTGTCTTAAGCTGTCCCTCAGCCTCGGGGATCTCCAATGTCTGCGGAGGCAGCCGGAGTTGGTGGGCGGAGCTGGGGGTGTGGCTGCCTGCTCCACTCCTCCCACAGACTCCTTCACTCACTGGCTGATCCCACAGCTGAAGGAGAAAGAGACGAGGACACAGCAGCCAGAGCGTCTTCAGCTCCAGGCATGCTGTAAGTTACTGCACTGCTGCACATGTCACTACATAGAGTCCTAACCTGGCACCATACCACCCCAGCCTGCCCTATGCCACCGCAACCTGCCCTATGCCACCCCAGCCTTCGCTATGCCACCGCAACCTGACCTATGCCACTCCAGCCTGCACTATATCACCCCAACCTGCCCTATACCACCCCAGCCTATCCCTATACCACCACAAACTGCCCTATACCACCCCAGCCTGCCCTATACCACCTCAACTTGCCCTATACATAGGGCAGGCTGGGGTGGTATGGTACCAGGTTAGGACTCTATGTAGTGACATGTGCAGCAGTGCAGTAACTTACAGCATGCCTGGAGCTGAAGACGCTCTGGCTGCTGTGTCCTCGTCTCTTTCTCCTTCAGCTGTGGGATCAGCCAGTGAGTGAAGGAGTCTGTGGGAGGAGTGGAGCAGGCAGCCACACCCCCCAGCTCCGCCCACCAACTCCGGCTGCCTCCGCAGACATGGGACATTAACGTCCCGCAAGCGCACCGCCGAGTGAAATCACTCGGGCTTTCACACTGGAGTGACAGGAGAGGCGCTTTACAGGCGCTTTGTAGGCGCAATATTTAGTGTAAAGTGCCTCAGTGTGAAAGTAGCTTAAAAGAGAGGAAAGAAGTGAGCGGGCGGACGAGCAGAGATGACATCATCTCTCGCTGACAACCCACATCACCGCTCTCCTACCCTCACTAAATGGACCAGTGCTGCCAGCCTGCCACCAATGCAGCGACAATGCACATTTGGTGGCACTGGCTGGCATTTGCAAGTGACAATCCACATCAGTTGGCAAGTGACAATACACATCTGGTGCCAGGCGACGTGGCAAGTGACAATCTGCAAATGGTGGCAGGTGACGTGGCAAGTGACAATCTGCAAATGGTGGCAGGTGAGGTGGCAAGTGACAATCTGCAAATGGTGGCAAGTGACAATCCACATCTGGTGGCAGGTGACAGTGGCAAGTAACAAGCTGCATCTGGTGGCATTATATATTAGAATGTAACAATAGAAACAATGCGCTTCCATTACCCTGACACCATATCAACCATGGTGCCATGATGATTGAACCGCCAACAACGGCCATCATCCATGAAAAATTGCTTACCACCGGCGGTTGGTGACCGCTGCTATGGGCTCTAGCCCCAGATCTTTTGCAGACCAAGCAAAGCCCCTGGTGTGACCTGACAACGGGGAGGCAAGAGAACAGTATTGTATGCTGGGGAAGAAATCAATGTATGGATCTGGGCAGGGGTGCAGAGGGGTGGGGGATGGGCACGTTTTAGAAAATTGTATTTTATTTACTTTTTTCTATCATTTTAAATGTACAAAACATGCAGTGCAGAATTTTTATTTTTTTTGTTGCTCCGACATACATTTCAAACATGACATTGTAACTGGAAAATAAAGATGACTGTTCTTACCATCTAAATATGACGCACTATATAATTTGTCTTCTTAACCGCTTGCCGCCCGCCGGCTGTCATATGACGGCCAGGCGGTGCGGCTCTCGTTCTCGTTCGCTTTCCCTGCGTGCCCGCAGTATCACTGGGCACCCGATGCGCGTGCCTGGCGGCCGCGATGTCCACCGGGCACCCGCGATTGCCCGGTAACACGGCAGGATCATGGATCTGTGTATGTAAACACACAGATCCACGTCCTGTCAGAGAGGAGAGGAGACCGATGTGTGTTTTCAGTATAGAGCAACACCGATCAGTCTCCTCCCCTTGTGAGTCCCCTCCCCCTTCAGTTAGAAACACCTCCCTAGGAACATAATTAACCCCTTGATCACCCCCTAGTGTTAACCCCTTCCCTGCTAGTTACATTTATACAGTAATCAGTGCATTTTTATAGCACGGATCGCTGTATAAATGTGAATGGTCCCAAAAATGTGTCAAAAGTGTCCGATATGTCCGCGGCAATATCGCAGCACGTTAAAAATCGCAGATCGCCGACATTACTAGTAAAAAAAAATGAAAACAATAAAAATGCTATAAATCGATCCCCTATTTTGTAGACGCTATAACTTTTGCGCAAACCAATCAATATACGCTTATTGCAATTTTTTTTACCAAAAATATGTAGAAGAATACATATCGGTCTAAACTGAGGAAAAAATTAGTTTTATTTAAAAAAAAAATGGATATTTATTATAGCAAAAAGTAAAAAATATTGTGTTTTTTTCAAACTTGTCATTCTTCTTTTGTTTATAGCGCAAAAAATAAAAACCGCAGAGGTGATCAAATACCACTAAAAGAAAGCTCTATTTGTGGGGAAAAAAATAATAAAAATTTAATTTGGGTACAGTGTTGCATGACCGTGCAATTATCATTCAAAATGCAACAGCGCTGAAAGCTGAAAAATGGCCTGGGCAGGAAGGGGGTGAAAGTGCCCGGTATTGAGATGGTTAGCGTACACGACGATGTACGTCGGCAGAATGGCACGGGCAGGCAAAAGGACTTACAGGTACGTCCTTGCCTGCCCGCAGGTGGGGGGTCCGATCGGACCCCCCCGGTGCCTGCGGCGGTCGGATTCAGGTCAGGGGAGATCAAAGGTAAGGGGGAGGCCACTCATTCGTGGCTCCCCCCTCGCGATCGCACCTGGCCAATGACGGGCTTCCTCGGCTTCTGTGAATGTAAACAGAAGCGGAGGAAGTGATGTCACTCTCCTCGAGCCGGTCTTTTCGTTCCGGCGCCGAGGAGAGAAGACATCCAAGTAAGTTTGCACCAACACTACACTAACAGTAGAACACGCAGGCACACTTGTCACCCCCTGTCACCCCCTGATCACCCCCCTGTACCCCCTGTCACACTGACACCAAAAGCTGTTTTTTTTTTTCTGATTATTGCATTGGTGCCAGTTTGTGACATAGTGTTATAAGTGTTAGGGCAGTTAGGGTTAGCCCCCTTTAGGTCTGGGGTACCCCCCTTTAGGTCTAGGGTACCCCCCTAACCCCCCCTAATAAAGTTTTAACCCCGTGATCACCCCCCGTCGCCAGTGTCACTAAGCGATCGTTTTTCTGATTGCTGTATTAGTGACACAGGTGACGCTAGTTAGGGAGGTAAGTATATAGGTTCGCCCTCAGTGTTTTATAGCAACAGGGACCCCCATATACTACCTAATAAAGTTTTTAACCCCCTGATTGCCCCCTAGTTAACCCTTTCACCAGTGATCACCATATAATTGTTACGGGTGATGCTGGTTAGTTGGTTTGTTTATTATAGTTTACTATAGTTTTAGGGCACCCGCCGTTTATTACCTTATAAAGGTTTAACCTCCTGATCGCCCGGCGGTGATATAAATTACGTTTTTAGTGTCAGATAAGGTCTGCGTCGCCCCAGGCAGTGTCAGGTTAGCGCCAGTACTGCTAACACCCACGCATGCAGCATACGCCTCCCTTAGTGGTATAGTATCTGAACGGATCGATGTCTGATCCGATCAGATCTATACTCCCCAGCAGTTTAGGGTTCCCTGAAACGCAGTGTTAGCAGGATCAGCCCAGATACCTGCTAGCACCTGCGTTTTGCTCCTCAGCCCAGCCCAGCCCAGCCCACCCAAGTGCAGTATCGATCGATAACTGACACTTACAAAACACTAAGCACACAAAACTGCAGCGTTCGCAGAGTCAGGCCTGATCCCTGCGATCGCTAACAGTTTTTTGGTAGCGCTTTGAATCAGTCGCTGACAGTCAGGAGCTTCTTTGCCTGTGAGTCTCACTAGTGTACCCCTAAATTTAGAGCCCAAAATGGCAAATCGAAGGTACACTAGTGAAGAGGCCTAAACGTTTCTGAGCATGACAGATAGTGAAGAGGAAGTCACTCATCTGTCAGATTCAGGCTCAGAATACGATCCTGTATACGCCAGCGGCTCCATGACAGATAGCTCTGACGACGGAGTTGTGGTCCTTGCTAAGGTCAGGTGTACCAGACCCCAATCTTCTTCTTCCGTCCTTGAAGTGCAAGAACCGCAGATCCCTCGTATGGAGCAGAGAAGTACTAGTGCCGCTATTCCTTCTGGTGAACTGGCAAGCACCAGCGGCCTAGTACACCCTGGTCATACATCCAGCACTGCAGTATCACGTGGTGACGTGGCGAGTCCCATAAGTGCAGTTCAAGCTGGCGAGGTGGCAAGAACTAGTAGTGTCCCGCTGCCACCAAAAAGACGAACACAGGCCCGTCGTGCCCATAGTGCCCTTCTTGCTGCATTCGCCAATCCGAATTGGGTACCCACCACTTCTGCAGCACCTGTACTGCCCCCATTCACTGGCCAAACCGGAATTCAGGTGGAAACAGTTTATTTTACGCCACTGGATTTTTATTCACTGTTTTTCACCGAAGATCTCTATAGATCTATTGTGGACCAAAGCAATTTATACGCTGGTCAACACATCGCCGCTAATCCCCAGTCCTGCCTTGGAGGGGTTTGGAAACCAATTACGGTTTCCGAATTTAAGCTCTTTCTGGGCCTTTCCCTCAACATGGGCATAAATAAAAAGAGTGAGTTGTGGTCATATTGGTCCACTGACCCAATTTACCATATGCCCGTGTTCTCTGCTTCCATGGCCAGGGCGCGATACGAGCAGATTTTGCGGTTCATGCACTTCAACAACAATGAACTCTGTCGTCCTCGTAGAGACCCTGAATACGATCGGCTCTACAAAATTCGGCCCCTCGTAAACCACTTCAACCCACATTTTGCAGACTTGTTTACTCCCCATCAAGTTGTCTGCGTTGATGAGTCCCTGATTAAATTTTCTGGCCGCTTGTCATTCAAACAGTACCTTCCCAGCAAGCGTGCCAGATACGGGGTCAAGATGTATAAGCTCTGTGACAGGGCCACATGTAGTTTCTTCCTTAAATTCCAGGAAGAGATCATCAGAGCCCTTCTGTTTCCAGACGGTGCTGCACCTCACCTTCCCCAACCAAATGCAGTAAGCCGGCTGCATGAGAGGCATTTTCCTTATGTCCTCCAGAGTACCCCTACCCAACGAGCCCCCCAAAGAAAATTTTGTGTCTGCAGAAAGCGCAGATTTAGGCGTGACACCTGGTATTATTGTCCCTCCTGTCCTGGCAATCCTGGTCTTTGCATTTGTGAATGTTTTGAGCGCTACCATACACTAGTTGAGTTTTAGCGTAGGGTACAGCATTGCACAGACTAGGACACACTTTCACAGGGTCTCCCAAGATGCCATTGCATTTTGAGAGACCCAAGCCTGGAACCGGTACAGTTTTAAAAGTTACAGTTATAAAAAAAAAGTAAAAAAAAAATAAAATAAAATAAAAATACACAAAAAGAATATAAAATAAAAAAAACAAAAATAGTTGTTGTTTTATTGTTCTCTCTCTCGCTCTATTTTCTCTCTACTGTTCTGCTCTTTTTTACTGTATTCTATTCTGCAATGTTTTATTGTTATGTTTTATCATGTTTGCTTTTCAGGTATGTAATTTTTTTATAGTTTACTGTGTTTTAACCATTTTATTGTTTTCAGGTACACCATTCAGCTGCAGTGCGGATTTATTTATCTTGACAGCAACAGCGTTTGCTCCCACGATACATAAAGCCGTGACTCCAGCGCTGTCGGAGGTGATTTCACCACCACAGTTACATACTTCAGCATATATGCCGAAGCGTGGGGGCAGCAGTGGGTGGAGGAGCGATTTGCTCCTGCCTTTTGCGGGAGGATGCCCCCATGCTTCGGCATATATATATTTTAGGTAGGCACAGGTTGAGTTAAATGTTTTATTTTTTACTATGTTTTTTTTTGTATTTGCTTTGCAGGTATGGTAAGTATTACTGTTATACTGTAATGTTACTTTGTCCTTTGTTAACCATCATTTTCTTAGCAGGTACGCCATTCAGTTGCAGCGCGGATTTATTTATCCTGACAGCAACAGCGTTTGCTCCCATGATACATAAAGCCGTGACTCCAGCGCTGTCGGAGGTGATTTCACCACCACAGTTACATACTTCAGCATATATGCCGAAGCGTGGGGGCAGCAGCGGGTGGAGGAGCGATTTGCTCCTGCCTTTTGTGGAAGGATGCCCCCATGCTTCGGCATATATATATTTTAGGTAGGCACAGGTTGTGTTAAATGTTTTATTTTTTACTATGTTTTTTTTGTATTTGCTTTGCAGGTATGGTAAGTATTACTGTTATACTGTAATGTTACTTTGTTTTTTGTTAACCATCATTTGCTTAGCAGGTACGCCATTCAGTTGCAGCACGGATTTATTTATCTTGACAGCAATAGCGTTTGCTCTCACGATACATAAAGCCGTGACTCCAGCGCTGTCGGAGGTGATTTCACCACCACAGTTACATACTTCAGCATATATGCCGAAGCGTGGGGGCAGCAGTGGGTGGAGGAGCAATTTGCTCCTGCCTTTTGCGGGAGGATGCCCCCATGCTTCGGCATATATAAACAGTGCATGTATGCGCATCATTAGAAGTGGGTGGATGAAGGGAGGTATTCTAATGGTGGGCATACCCACCAATCAATATCTTTTTTTCGTTCAGCCCACAGGCTGCATGAAAAAAAAGTTTACAATATATGCCCAACAAGGACCAGCAACGTACTGGTATGTTGCTGGACTTTGAGTGGTTATACCAGAATGATGCCTGCAGGTTTAGGTATCATCTTGGTATCATTCTTTTCAGCCAGCGATCGGCTTTCATGTAAAAGCAATCCTAGTGGCTAAATAGCCTCTAGACTGCTTTTACAAGCAGTGGGAGGGAATAACCCCCCCCCCCCCCCCCACTGTCTTCCATGTTTTTCTCTGGCTCTCCTGTCCCAACAGGGAACCTGAGAATGCAGCCGGTGATTCAGCCAGCTGACCATAGAGCTGATCGGAGACCAGAATGGCTCCAAACATCTCTATGGCCTAAGAAACCGGAAGCTACAAGCATTTCATGACTTAGATTTTGCCGGATGTAAACAGCACCATTGGGAAATTGGGAAAGCATTTTATCACACCGATCTTGGTGTGGTCAGATGCTTTGAGGGCAGAGGAGAGATCTAGGGTCTAAAAGACCCCAATTTTTTCAAAAAAAGAGTACCTGTCACTACCTTTTGCTATCATAGGGGATATTTACATTCCCTGAGATAACAATAAAAATGATTAAAAAAAATAAAAATGAAAGGAACAGTTTGAAAATAAGATAAAAAAGCAAAAAAATAATAAAGAAAAAAAAAAAAAAGCACCCCCTGCTCTCACGCAAAGGCGAACGCAAGCATCGGTCTGGCGTCAAATGTAAACAGCAATTGCACCATGCATGTGAGGTATCACCGCGAAGGTCAGATCGAGGGCAGTAATTTTAGCAGTAGACCTCCTTTGTAAATCTAAAATGGTAACCTATAAAGGCTTTTAAAGGCTTTTAAAAATGTATTTAGTTTGTCGCCACTGCACGTTTGTGCGCAATTTTAAAGCATGTCATGTTTGGTATCCATGTACTCGGCCTAAGATCATCTTTTTTATTTCATCAAACATTTGGGCAATATAGTGTGTTTTAGTGCATTAAAATTTAAAAAAAGTGTGTTTTTTCCAAAAAAATGCGTTTGAAAAATCGCTGCGCTAATACTGTGTGAAAAAAAAACATGAAACACCCTCCATTTTAATCTGTAGGGCATTTGCTTTAAAAAAATATATAATGTTTGGGGGTTCAAAGTAATTTTCTTGCAAAAAAAAAAAAATATTTTCATGTAAACAAAAAGTGTCAGAAAGGGCTTTGGTGTCCGTTTATGAAGCAGTGATCAGCGGTGATCCCGAGGATCGCCGCTGATCACAGTCCATAAACAGTTTATGAAACAGTGATGATCGGGGGAGAACATGTTTGAACTTGTTCTCCCGCCGATTATCTCTACACACGAGAATCCCCATGAATGACACAGTAATGGCCAGTTTATGAAGCGGTGATCTCACCGCTTCACTGGCGATCTGTCTCAGAATTCACACTCCCAGGTTCACCAGCTCAGAGGTGGTGAATTGGGGAGTGAAGAGGAAATCTGGGGGGATCTGAGGGGGAAGGAGGAAGTTTTTTAACTTCCTTATGCCTTGTTCAGACCCCCCAACACTGTAACCATGTCCCCCTGTCATATTTATGTGTATACATATATATACATATATACATATAATGTGTATATGTATATATATATCATGTGTGTGTATATACATGTATATATAATGTGTGTGTATACATATGTATTTAATGTAGGGGGACTCGTTATTTTATTAACATTAATCCACATGGTTTGTCCGTGTATTGAGCGGTGATAATTTATCACTGCTTAATAAACTGACATCTTTGTATTTCTGTGAATTTCTGGTGCTGTAATCTCGTAAAGTCTCACGAGATTCCAGTATCAGGGGCCGTTCTCCACTGTTTGAAGCATTTGTAGATCTCTTCACTCCTCCAAAGGTGAAGCGATCTACACCGCTTCAAAAACAGGCACATAGAGGAGAAAAATCTTCACTGTGAATGCCGGAGAACGAAGCAGTGAATAGATTTCACTGCTTCATAAACGGAAACCTTTGTCTTCAAGTGGTTAGAAGAGTGGGTGATGTGTGACATAAGCTTCTAAATGTTGTGCATAAAATGCCAGGACAGTTCAAAACCCCCCAAATGACCCCATTTTGGAAAGTAGACACCCCAAGCTATTTGCTGAGAGGCATGTCGAGTCCATGGAATATTTTATATTGTGACACAAGTTGCAGGAAAAAGACAATTTTTTTTTTTTTTTTTGCACAAAGTTGTCACTAAATGATATATTGCTCAAATATGCCATGGGAATATGTGAAATTACACCCCAAAATACATTCTGTTGCTTCTCCTGAGTACAGGGATACCACATGTTTAGGACTTTTTGGGAGCCTAGCCACGTACGGGACCCCAAAACCAAGCACCGCCTTCAGGCTTTCAGGCCATGGAATGCCCAGATGGCACAACCCCCCCCCCCCAAATGACCCATTTTGGAAAATAGACACCCCAAGCTATTTGCTGAGAGGTATAGTGAGTATTTCGCAGACTTCACTTTTTGTCACAAACTTTTGAAAATTGAAAAAAGAAAAAAAAAAACATTTTTCTTGTCTTTCTTCATTTTCAAAAACAAATGAGACCTGCAAAATACTCACCATGCCTCTCAGCAAATAGCTTAGGGTGTCTACTTTCCAAAATGGGGTCATTTTGGGGGGTTTTGTGCTATCTTGGCATTTCATGGCCTTCGAAACTGTGATAGGTAGTGAGGAGTAAAATCAAAAATTTACGCCCTTGGAAATCCTGAAGGCGGTGATTGGATTTTGTGGCCCCGTATGAAGCTAGGCTCCCAAAAAGTCCCACACATGTGGTATCCCCATACTCAGGAGAAGCAGCAGAATGTATTTTGGGGTGTAATTCCACATATGCCCATGGCATGTTTGAGCAATATATCATTTAGTGACAACTTTGTGCAAAAAAAAAAAAAAAAAATTGTCACTTTCCCGCAACTTGTGTCAAAATATAAAATATTCCATGGACTCAACATGCCTCTCAGCAAATAGCTTGGGGTGTCTACTTTCCAAAATGGGGTCATTTGGGGGGGTTTGTGCCATCTGGGCATTTTATGGCATTCAAAACTGTGATAGGTAGTGAGGAGTGAAATCAAAACTTTACTCCCTTAGAAATCCTGAATCGGTGCTTGGTTTTCGGGGCCCCGTACCCGGCTAGGCTCCCAAAAAGTCCCACACATGTGGTATCCCCGTACTCAGGAGAATCAGCAGAATGTATTTTGGGGTGGAATTCCACATATGCCCATGGCCTGTGTGAGCAATATATCATTTAGTGACAACTTTGTGCAAAAAAAAAAAAAAAAATTAGTCATTTTCCCGCAACTTGTGTCAAAATATAAAATATTCCATGGACTCAACATGCCTCTCAGCAAATAGCTTCGGGTGTCTACTTTCCAAAATGGGGTCAATTGGGGGGTTTGTGCCATCTTAGCATTTTATGGCCTTCAAAACTGTGATAGGTAGTGAGGAGTGAAATCAAAAATTTACGCCCTTAGAAATCCTGAAGGTGGTGCTTGGATTTCGGGGCCCCGTACGTGGCTAGGCTCCCAAAAAGTCCCACACATGTGGTATCCCCATACTCAGGAGAAGCAGCTAAATGTATTTTGGGATGCAATTCCACATATGCCCATGGCCTGTGTGAGCAATATATCATTTAGTGACAACTTTGTGCAAAAAAAAAAAAAATTGTCACTTTCCCGCAACTTGTGTCAAAATATAAAATATTCCATGGACTCAATATGCCTCTCAGCAAATAGCTTGGGGTGTCTACTTTCCAAAATGGGGTCATTTGGGGGGGGGGTTATGCCATCTGGGCATTTTATGGCCTTCAAAACTGTGATAGGTAGTGAGGAGTGAAATCAAAAATTTACGCCCTTAGAAATCCTGAAGGCAGTGGTTCTGAAGCCCCGTACACGGCTAGGCTCCCAAAAAGTCCCACACATGTGGTATCCCCGTACTCAGGAGAAGCAGCTGAATGTATTTTGGGGTGCAATTCCACATATGCCCATGGCCTGTGTGAGCAATATATCATTTAGTGACAACTTTTTGTAAATTTTATTTTTTTTGTCATTATTCAATCACTTGGGACAAAAAAATAAATATTCAATGGGCTCAACATGCCTCTCAGCAATTTCCTTGGGGTGTCTACTTTCCAAAATAGGGTCATTTGGGGGGGTTTTGTACTGCCCTGCCATTTTAGCACCTTAAGAAATGAAGGCAGTCATAAACTAAAAGCTGTGTAAATTCCAGAAAATGTACCCTAGTTTGTAGACGCTATAACTTTTGCACAAACCAATAAATATACGTTTATTGACATTTTTTTTACCAAAGACATGTGGCCGAATACATTTTGGCCTAAATGTATGACTAAAATTGAGTTTATTGGATTTTTTTTATAACAAAAAGTAGAAAATATCATTTTTTTTCAAAATTTAGTTTTTTTTCCATTTATAGCGCAAAAAATAAAAACGGCAGAGGTGATCAAATACCATCAAAAGCTCTATTTGTGGGAAGAAAAGGACGCAAATTTCTTTTGGGTACAGCATTGCATGACCGTGCAATTAGCAGTTAAAGTGACGCAGTGCCAAATTGTAAAAAGTGCTCTAGTCAGGAAGGGGGTAAATCCTTCCTGGGCTGAAGTGGTTAAACAAAACAGAAAAGAATTGTATATGGGCGGGGCTTAAGATGCCCTAGTGGGGACATATGAAATCAACATTAAGGTATAACTCCAGACAGAAACGAGCCGCAACTTATACAGTTAACTCTTTTGTAACCAGTGACCAAACTCCTCACACTGTTAGCACTGAGCACTCTGGACAAAGCTACAGTTACCGACATTCACTTCTACATGACATTGTACCTTGACAATAAAGGGGACTGTTCTTTTTACAATCATCCACTTTTGATGAGGAATCAGGAACAGGTGGTGCTAAAACATATGAGAAAGAAAAGCTAAAATTAGTATTTTTATTTTGTCTTTTTATCTCAGCATTATTAATGAATTGGAGTATTTTAGGAAATGTTCACACTTTTTATTTTCCTTAAAGGAACAGTGTGTATTTTTACACAAAATGTGTATTGTCTCTTTAAGAAAAAAATTATATGATTTCCCCCTAAAAAATCATAAGAACCATATCAGGACCTGGTATGAACTGGTGGGGGGACCCCATGCTATTTTTTTTCTTTTTTTTTTTAACAGGCAACTTTTCATTTTTTTCTTATGCAGCTTATTAAGTGGATAAAATGTTGGGAAATGTGCGTGTAATGCATACATTTTGTTTTTCAGACATATATTTCAACATGACTGGAAAATAAAGATAAGTGTTCTTAACGATTGAAATAGCGTCTGCAAAAACATAACAGAAAAAAAGCTAAAATTAGTATTTTATTTTATATTTTTACCTTCAATCTCTGACTGCTTGCCTGCAAAAGGATGTATTATGATTTTTTAGGTGTATCATCACTATTTTCATCATGTTTTATTTTTATTTTTTGCTTTGCTTAAAAAGAATAAGGGTGTATTGCCTAAGTTACAAAAAAAAAGTATGTGGTCCCCCTAAAATGTTTAATCACTTCCAGCCCAAGCCAATACTGGCACTTCTCTCCTACATGTAAGAATCATCATTTTTTTCCTCTGCCCCCTGCATTCCCCCCGGTAGTGTCCCTCACCCCCTAAATCCTCCACCCTAGTGTCCTCTGCCCCCTGTATCCCCCACCGTAGTGTCCTCTGCCCATTGCATCCCACCGTAGTGTCCTCTGCCCCCTGCATTCCCCCTGGTAGTGTCCTCTGCCCCCTGTAACCCACCGTAGTGTCCTCTGCACCCTGCATCCCCAACTGTAGTGTCCTCTGCCCCCTGCATCCCACCGTAGTGTCCTCTGCCCCCTGCATCCCACCGTAGTGTCCTCTGCCCCCTGCATCCCCCACCGTAGTGTCCTTTGCCCCCTGCATCCCCCACCGGAGTGTCCTCTGCCCCCTGCATCCCCCACCGTAGTGTCCTTTGCCCCCTGCATCCCCCACCGGAGTGTCCTCTGCCCCCTGCATCCCCCACCGGAGTGTCCTCTGCCCCCTGTATCCCCCACCGTAGTGTCCTCTGCCCCCTGCATCCCCCACCGGAGTGTCCTCTGCCCCCTGCATCCCCCACCGGAGTGTCATCTGCCCCCTGTATCCCCCACCGGAGTGTCCTCTGCCCCCTGCATCCCCCACCGTAGTGTCCTCTGTCCCCTGCATCCCACCATAGTGTTCTCTGCCCCCTGCATCCCCCATTGTAGTGTCCTCTGCCCCCTATATCTCCCATTATAGTGTCCTCTGCCCCCTATATCTCCCATTGTAGTGTCTTCTGCCCCCTGCATCCCCCACCATAGTGTCCTCTGCCCCCTATATCTCCCATTGTAGTGTCCTTTGCCCCCTGCATCCCCCACCGTAGTGTCCTCTGCCCCCTGCATCCCCCACCGTAGTGTCCTCTGCCCCCTGCATCCCCCACCGTAGTGTCCTCTGCCCCCTGCATCACCCACCGTAGTGTCCTCTGCCCCCTATATCTCCCATTGTAGTGTCCTCTGCCCCCTGCATCCCCCACCGTAGTATCCTCTGCCCCCTGCATCCCCCACCATAGTGTCCTCTGCCCCCTGCATCCCCCACCGTAGTGTCCTCTGCCCCCTGCATCACCCACCGTAGTGTCCTCTGCCCCCTATATCTCCCATTGTAGTGTCCTCTGCCCCCTGCATCCCCCACCGTAGTGTCCTCTGCCCCCTGCATCCCCCACCATAGTGTCCTCTGCCCCCTGCATCCCCCACCGTAGTTTCCTCTGCCCCCTGCATCCCCCACCGTAGTGTCCTCTGCCCCCTGCATCCCCCACCGTAGTGTCCTCTGCCCACTATATCTCCCATTTTAGTATCCTCTGCCCCCTGCATTGCCCACCGCAGTGTCCTCTGCTCCCTGCGTCCCCCACAGTAGTGTCCTCTGCCCCCTGCATCCCCCACCGTAGTGTCTTCTGCCCCCTGCATCCCCCACCATAGTGTCCTCTGTCCCCTGCCTCCCACCGTAGTGTCCTCTGCCCCCTGCATCCCCCACCGTAGTGTCCTCTGCACCCTGCATACCCCACCGTAGTGTCCTCTGCCCCCTGCATCCCCCACCGTAGTGTCCTCTGCCCCCTGCATCCCCCACCGTAGTGTCCTCTGCCCCCTGCATCCCCCACTGTAGTGTACTCAGAGAAGGAAGCAGGAAGAAAAAAATTTCCTAACAGATCTGAACTTTCTAAACAGTATATAAATGTGAATACAGCAGATATACATGTAAAACCTATGTAGGGAGATTTGGTTCATCTCTGTGGATCATCTGAGGCTGTTCACTTCACTGGGTGTATGGAGGGTTTATATCCACTTTAACCATTTGCTTACTGGGCACGTAAACCCCCCTCCTGCCCAGACCAATTTTCGGCTTTTAGCGCTGACGCACTTTGAATGACAATTGCGCGGTCATAGAACACTGTACTCAAATTACATTTTTATCATTTTATTTTCCCACTAATAGAGCTTTCTTATGGTGGTATTTGATCACCTCTGTGGTTTTTATTTTTTGTTAAAAAAATTGAAAAAGACCGAATTTTTAAAAAAAAAATTATATTTTTTTTATATTTTGTTATAAATTTTGCAAACAGGTAATTTTTTTTCTTCACTGATGTACACTGATGAGGGGGACACGATGGGCTGCACTGATGGGCACCGATGGGCTGCACTGATGGGCACAGATAAGGCAGCATTGGTGGGCACTGATAGGCGGCACTGGTGTGCACTGAGAGGTGACACTGAGAGGTGGCACTGAAGGGCATTGATAGGTGGCACTGGTGGACACTGAGAAGTGACACTAATAGGTGGCACCGATAGGTGGCACTGATAGCTGGCAGTGATGGGCACTGATAGGTGGTAGTGATGGTCACTGATGGGTGGCAATAATGGGCACTGATCAGCCCTGTTAGGTTACACTGATAGGCAGCATTACTAGGTGGCACTAATGAGGCACTGATTGGCACCACTGGTGGGCATTGATAGGTGGCACTTGTGGGCATTGATAGGTGGCACTCGTGAGCATTGATAGGTGGCACTGGTGGGCACTGGCAGGTGGCACTGGCAGGCGGTAATTGTGGGCACAGATGAGGCAGATGTGCCTCCTTCCTCTTCGGGACCGATGTCCCTTGCACATAAGCTGGTGATCGGCTTTTTTTAGCGTGAGGAAAAAAGAAAAGGATTAACAAGCTTTTGTTTACATTACATGATCAGCTGTCATTGGCTGACAGCTGATCACGTGGTAAGGGGCCGGGATCAGCCCCTTACTTGGATCTGTGATCTCTGTGATCACAGCGTGCGCCACGCTCGCCCTGCAGGGGGCGCGCGGGGAGCGTGCAAAGGGGAGGACATCATATGGCGACCTCCCAGAAATTCAGGTCCGCGCTGTGGCCGTCATTTGGGTATAGCGCGGACGCCAATTGGTTAAGGCCGGGTTCACATATGAGCCGCATGCGGCTCACAGCAGGGGTCCGGTGCGTCCTGGTTAACTGTTTCAGGTCTGAATTTGGCCCGGATTTTGGGCTAAATTCGGACCTGAAACGGTCCAAAAGTTGCACAGCGTTTTTGTGCAAACTTCACCGGACCTGCTGCGGAGATATGTGAACCGGCTCCATAAAGAGCCGGTCACAATCTCCTGCTATTGCGAATTGGGAACACACATCCAATGCGCAATGGTGTGAGCCCAGCATAAAGGGGATCGCCAGACATTTCCTAAATCTACAAACCCGTCTCTCACATTCCAGAGCATGTCCCAGCATTCATATTTTTTTATTTTATCTTAGCAAGAAAAATCTCTAATTACACTCTGTGAAATCTTCATCAGACTTGCACATTTCTTGCAGGGGTAGCTGCTGTTAGCTCAGCCCCTATTGATGTAGGCACACCACCAGAACTACATCTCCCGAGAGCCCTTTCCTTACACTGTGTGTGAACTGACAATGGGGAGTCAAGAGAACAGTATTGTATGCTGGGGAAGAAATCAATGTATGGATCTGGGCAGGGGTGCAGAGGGGTGGGGGATGGGCACATTTTAGAAAATGTTATTTTATTTATTTATTTTCTATACTTGAGGCATTTTAAATGTACAAAACATGCAATGCAGATTTTTTTTTTTGCTCCGACATACATTTCAAACATGACATTGTAACTGGAAAATAAAGATGATTGTTCTTACCATTTAAATATGACGCACTATATATGTTGTTTTCTGAAACAAAACAGAAAAAAAATTGTATATGGGCGGGGCTTAAGATGCCCTAGTGGGGACACTGTGGAACTGCATTCGCTAATACATAAACATTAGGCAGGAGTTTGTGGTCATATGAAATCAACATTAAAGAGGAGTTCCCATTAAAAAAAAAAAAAAATTAAAAGTCAGCAGCTACAAATACTGCAGCTGCTGACTTAATTGGACACTTACCTGTCCCAGGGTCCAGCGATGCGGGGGATTGAAGCCCCGCTCGTCTACCCCTCCGCTCGGCGGCGCCGGCATTGCAACTGTGGACGCCGGGCTGTGGCTTCACAGCCGGGCACCCACTGACATGCGCGAGCGGTGCCGTGCGCCGTGATTGGCCGCTCAGTCATCTGGGACCTGTAATGGGTCCCAGATGATTGACAGGAGGGAGGGAGCAGAGCGGAGCCCTTCCTGTGCCGAGGGGAAGTGATGTCACCAGCCCAGGCACTGAAAGAGGCAGACTACGAGGGACCCCCTAGCAACAGGCATTTAGAGTTGAATAAAAAAAAAAATTCCAAATGTTTTTTTTTATTGTTTTTTAGGCACATTCATTTATTTTATTTTTTTTGGGTGGAACACCACTTTAAGGTAGAGCTCCACGCAGAAACGAGCCGCAATTTAAACAGTTAACTCTTTTGTAACCGGTGACCAAACTCCTCACACTGTTAGCACTGAGCACTCTGGACAAAGCTACTGTTACCGACATTCACTTCTACATGACATTGTAACTGGAAAATAAAGGGAACTGTTCTTACCACAACCATACACTTCTTGATGAGGAATCAGGAACAGGTGGTGTTAAAACATATCAGAAAGAAAAGCAAAAATTAGTATTTTTATTTTTGTTTTTTTATCTCAGCATCATTAATGAATTGGGGTCTTTTAGGAAATGTTCACACTTTTTTTTTCTTTTCTTAAGGGAACAGTATGTATTTTTTACACAAAATGTGTATTGTCTCTTTAAAAAAATAAATGATATAATTTCCCCCTAAAAACAATCATAAGAACCATATCTGGGTATTGAGCCTGGTTGGCCAGGAAAGGTGGGGGGCGGTAAGTGTGTGTACCATACCGCGTCAAAAGCCTTCAGCAATGGGAGAGTACCTTGCAGGGGGTGGTGGGGCCCACACACCGTTTGTTTTTACATTTTGGAATGGGGTTCCCCTTAAAATCCATACCAGACCCGAAGGACCTGGTATGAACTGGTGGGGGGACCCCACGCCATTTTTTTCTTTTATATTTTAACCGGCAACTTTGTTTTTTTTTCTTATTCAGCTGTCGGCGGGGAAACCCACTGACAGCTGATGACTCATTGGTTGTTAAGGTCGCCGCGGTGGGTTTCCCGGCCCCGCTCCTTAACAACCAGCTTATACTGCACCCTGATTGGGCAAATCTTTGCCCAATCAGGGTGCAAAATGCACTGTGCAGCACGCAGTGCATTGCAGAGCGTTCAGCAGGGCGAACACCGTGCAAATTTGGATGCCCCCTGCATCCCCCACCGTAGTGTCCTCTGCCCCCTGCATCCCCCACCGTAGTGTCCTCTGCCCCCTGCATCCCACCATAGTGTCCTCTGCCCCCTGCATCCCACCATAGGGTCCTCTGCCCCCTGCATCCTCCATTGTAGTGTCCTCTGCCCCCTATATCTCCCATTGTAGTGTCTTCTGCCCCCTGCATCCCCCACCGTAGTGTCCTCTGCCCCCCTGCATCCCCCACCGTAGTGTCCTCTGCCCTTTGCATCCCCCACCGTAGTGTCCTCTGCCCCCTATATCTCCCATTGTAGTGTCTTCTGCCCCCTGCATCCCCCACCGTAGTGTTCTCTGCCCCCTGTATCCCCCACCGTAGTGTCCTCTGCCCCCTGCATCCCCCACCGTAGTGTCTTCTGCCCCCTGCATCCCCCACCGTAGTGTCCTCTGCCCCCTGCATCCCACCATAGTGTCCTCTGCCCCCTGCATCCTCCATTGTAGTGTCCTCTGCCCCCTATATCTCCCATTGTAGTGTCTTCTGCCCCCTGCATCCCCCACCGTAGTGTCCTCTGCCCCCTGCATCCCCCACCGTAGTGTCCTCTGCCCCCTGCATCCCCCACCGTAGTGTCCTCTTCCCCCTGCATCCCCCACCGTAGTGTCCTCTGCCCCTATATCTCCCATTGTAGTGTCTTCTGCCCCCTGCATCCCCCATTGTAGTGTCCTCTGCCCCCTGCATCCCCCACCGTAGTGTCCTCTGCCCCCTGCATCCCCCACCGTAGTGTCCTCTGCCCCCTGCATCCCCCACCGTAGTGTCCTCTGCCCCCTGCATCCCACCATAGTGTCCTCTGCCCCCTGCATCCTCCATTGTAGTGTCCTCTGCCCCCTATATCTCCCATTGGAGTGTCTTCTGCCCCCTGCATCCCCCACCGTAGTGTCCTCTGCCCCCTGCATCCCCCATCGTAGTGTCCTCTGCCCCCTGCATCCCCCACCGTAGTGTCCTCTGCCCCCTGCATCCCCCACCGTAGTGTCCTCTGCCCCCTGCATCCCCCACCGTAGTGTCCTCTGCCCCCTATATCTCCCATTGTAGTGTCTTCTGCCCCCTGCATCCCCCACCGTAGTGTCCTCTGCCCCCTGCATCCCCCACCGTAGTGTCCTCTGCCCCCTGCATCCCCCACCGTAGTGTCCTCTGCCCCCTGCATCCCCCACCGTAGTGTCCTCTGCCCCCTGCATCCCCCATTGTAGTGTCCTCTGCCCCCTGCATCCCCCACTGTAGTGTCCTCAGAGTTCTGGTTGGTTCATCTCTGTGGATCATCTGAGGCTGTTCACTTCACTGGGTGTATGGAGGGTTTACATCCACTTTAACCACTTCTTACTGGGCACGTAAACCCCCCTCCTGCCCAGACCAATTTTTGGCTTTTGGCGCTGACGCACTTTAACAAGCTTTTGTTTACATCACGTGATCAGCTGTCATTGGCTGACAGCTGATCACGTGGTAAGGGGCCAGGATTAGCCCCTTAATCGGATCTGTGATTACCCAAGTCTCAGTGACTCGGTGATCACAGCGCGCGCCGCGCACGCCCTGCAGGGGGCGCGCGGGGAGCGTGCAAAGGGGAGGACGTCATATGACGGCCTCCCGGAAATTCAGGTCCACGCTGTGGCTCTCATTTGGCTATAGTGCGAATGCCAAGTGGTTAAGGCTGGGTTCACATATGAGCCGCATGTGGCTCACAGCAGGGGTCCGGTGCGTCCTGGTTCACCATTTAAGGTCCGAATTTGGCCCAGATTTTGGGCTGAATTCGGACCTGAAACGGTCCAAAAGACGTACAGCGTTTTTGTGCAAACCGCACCGGACCCACTGCGGAGATATCTGAACCGGCTCCATAGAGAGCCGGTCACAATCTCCTGCTATTGCGAATTGGGAACCCGCATCCAATTCGCAATGGAGTGAGCCCAGCATAAAGGGGATCGCCAGACATTTCCTAAATCTACAAACCCGTCTCTCACATTCCAGAGCATGTCCCAGCATTCATATTTTTTTATTTTATCTTAGCAAGAAAAATCTCTAATTACACTCTGTGAAATCTTCATCAGACTTGCACATTTCTTGCAGGGGTAGCTGCTGTTAGCTCAGCCCCTCATGATGTAGGCACACCACCAGAACTACATCTCCCGAGAGCCCTTTCCTTACACTGTGTGTGAACTGACAATGGGGAGTCAAGAGAACAGTATTGTATGCTGGGGAAGAAATCAATGTATGGATCTGGGCAGGGGTGCAGAGGGGTGGGGGATGGGCACATTTTAGAAAATGTTATTTTATTTATTTTTTCTATACTTGAGGCATTTTAAATGAACAAAACATGCAATGCAGAATTTTCTTTTTCCTGACAGGCTCCATGGCAGCATACGTGTGGGTAGGCTCCGCCTCCATAACTACCCAATAGGACCCCCTCTCCCATAAATCTTTGCTCTAGGCTGCTATCCATGTTCCTTTTTTGTCCTCCTCCGTAGGACCAGGTGTTGGTTCTCCTACCTGAAGATAAATCCTCCCTACAATCGATAATGCCGAGTGCCTAAGATTCCTCCGATAGGCCCTGACTGTTAAGCAGGGTATGGAGTGTAAAGCAGAGTAGCGCTGAAGATTGGATCGGTTCGTCTATGTGCGCACGGTCTATTGCCTAATGTTTCAGGCGACCATTATCTGCTGCCAAGTCCGGTGTGTATGTGTATGGAAGGCGTTCCTCGGCCCAGGTGATCGTAGGTGGAGTGGTAAAGTTTTTTTATTTCATTCACATATGGCAGCAGTGTTTATGTGTATCATACCTCTGTGTGTTTTCTTCCTGCTTCCTGGTGTCCTAGATTGGCGCTGACGCTCTCTGCGTTCCAGCAGCCGCTCTCTCTGTGACTTCCGGGTACCGACGTACGTTCTGCACATGCGCGGACCCAATACGAAGTCGAGGCTTGGTTCGCGCATGCGCGCGAGCGTCTCGCGTCTGACGTCGGCGATGACGTCACGGGCGCCACTTTTAAAAGCTGTGAGAAGCTTTCAGAGCCCTGGGAATGATCGTGGGGGATACAGCGACTTCCCGGGGCTACTATCTTGGCGGTTCAAGGTAAGACAATCTCTATTGTCTGGGGGTGGAGGTCTGTTGTCAGTCAGCTGATCCTGTGAATCTGTCTCTGCAGCTTCCTATTGTATTGACATTATGGACTCCTCACTGCCCCCTAGTGGCCAGCCCGCTTGTAGCAGGTATGTTTGCAGTTTTGCCTTTCTGCCTGTACAAGGATTGAGAGTAGGACACCAGCTGATTTTCTTTTCTATCTTCTCTGTGTTTCTTTCCTCACAGCCCTACTAGGTCTGATCCACACCGTAGTTCTCATAAAGGAAGTGGATCATCAAAATCACACCACCGGCAATCTTCCTCCAGGTCTAGCCATCATAAATCTTCCAGATCTGAACAGCGCAATAAGAATCCTTCTCACCCCCCTTCATCTCACTCTAAAGAGAGTTCAGGGAAATCATGCTGGGGATGTAGGATGCCTGTTCCAACAGACAAATCTCTCTGTGATCACTGCTTTTCTAAAGCCGCAGATGAGAGGGATGGTGCAGACCAGCGTTTGGAATCTATGGTTAGGCGGGTTGTGAAAGAATCTCTACAGGAGAGAGAAGCCCAGCAGCCCCGTGATTCCCCATCAGACCCATTATGCCCTCCAGTGGGCGAAGGTTCTGTGCATGAGACATGGGATTCCTCCCAACCAAGTCACCCTTCTGCTCCTGTTTCAGACAGCGAATCGGATCTGGAAGATCCTGGCGTGGGGTTTGAGTACGCTTTAGTTCCTTCTTTGGTAAAGGCAGTAAAGGAGGCCCTGAAGTGGGAAGATCCAGTTACTTCCCCCCCAAAACAGAGGAAGTTTTTTAAGCAGCTCAATAAGGAGCGACAATATTTTCCTTTTCTCTCTGAGCTGGGTGAGGTCATTTCTGAAGAATGGAGCAAAATGGACAAGAAAAGTTCCATGCAGTCAAAGGTCTCGAAACTATATCCTTTCAAGGAAGAGGAAGTAAAGCACCTTGAATCAGCCCCATTAGTGGATGCGGCTTTAATGAGACTAGCAAGATATGTAACGCTTCCCTTGGAAGACACTGTATCTTTTAAAGATCCTTTGGAAAGGCGAATTGATGCAGATTTAAAGAAGATCTACCTGACGTCAGGAATGGCATGTAAGCCAGTACTTGCAATAGCTGCAGTTTCCAAAGCTTTGGAATCTTGGTCTGATAATGTGGATGAGTTCTTAAGAGGTATCTCTACTGAAACAGCTAAAGATTCTCCTATCCAAGAGATCAGGCTGGCATCAGCCTTTCTTGGGGAGGCATCTATTGATGTCATCCGCCTGATGTCCCGGGTTATGTTGGCAGCTGTTTCAGCTCGTCGTGCCCTATGGCTCCGTCCGTGGTTGGCAGACCCAGCTTCCAAGCAAGCTTGGTGCCGAATTCCGTTTGAAGGTTCTTCATTGTTCGGCAATAAGCTCGATAGTGCCATAACCCGGGCCAAAGGTGGGAAGTCTGGTTTCCTCCCTCAAGACAGACGCCTACAAATTCAGAAACGCAGTTTTCCTAGAAGACAAAACTCTGATCGCGCTAGGGATGCGCGCAGCTACAGACCTGGTCGGGAGTTCTCTAGATCCTGGAAAGCCAGGCAGTCTTCTTTCAAGAAACCCGTAAAAGGGGGTTCCTCTGGTAACCAGGACGCCACAAAGTCCTTTTGAGATTGGGCCCGCTCAGGCATGCCAGGTGGGGGCTCGTCTTCGCCACTTCGGGCATGTCTGGGCGGCCTCAATTCGAGATTACTGGACCGTCAAGACGGTCTCCTCCGGTCACAAGTGGGTTTTCAGCAATACCCCAAGACTCAGATTTGTTCCCACAGCTCTTCCAGGTTCAGAAGAGAAAAAGCAGGTCCTATTAACCTACGTGAGCTGTTTATTGGATCAAGGCGCAGCCGTCCCTGTTCCAGAAGACGAACAAGGCAAAGGCATGTATTCTCCTCTGTTCATGATACAGAAGAAAAACGGTACATGGAGGCCAGTAATAGATTTGACACATCTCAATTCTTTTATCCGAAAAGAAAAATTCAAAATGGAATCTTTAATTACGATCCAACACTCAATACATCTGGGAGATTGGATGATTTCAATCGATCTGAAAGATGCATACTTTCATGTGCCAGTTGCAACAGAATTTCAGCAGTACCTCCGCTTTGCGGTAGGCAATCAACATCTGCAGTTTACATGTCTACCCTTCGGCCTAACAACTTCACCTCGGGTCTTCTCAAAGGTCCTGTTGTCAGTTGTGGCTCTACTCCGTATCAAAGGGGTTCGTCTCCACCACTATTTAGACGACCTACTTCTCCTAGCTCAGAACGAAGATCAACTGTTAGAGCACAGGAGCTTAGTCATCTCCACCTTGCAGGAATTCGGGTGGCTTCTGAATCTAGAGAAGAGCCATTTAGAGCCAACACAATCTCTGGTGTTTCTAGGGGCTCACTTCAACACATTGGAAGGCACCATCTCCCTTCCAGAGGAGAAGATTGGAGTGATTCGGGACAGAATACACGCAGCCCTAGCGTCGTCTCACCTCTCAGCTCTCCAATGCCTGAAAGTAATTGGCACAATGACAGCTACCATTCCTATGGTGAAGTGGGCCCAATGGCATACACGACCCTTCCAAAAAGGGTTCCTTCAGCAATGGGATTCTTCCAGCAAAATCCAGCGCATACACCTTACGTCATCCATGAGGACGTCTCTTCTTTGGTGGCTTCAAGGGAAGAATCTGCGCAATCACCATTTAATCATGCCCATCTCATGGGTCACGTTAACCTCGGATGCCAGCAGTCGAGGTTGGGGCGCTCACTGCCTTTCAGAAGTGGCGCAAGGCCGATGGGGTTTTTCCGCTCGGGGGATTGTCTCCAACATCCTGGAGCTGAAGGCCGCCTTTCAGGCACTCCTGTCATTTCGTCACCTAATAGAAGGTTCATCTGTGATGCTAAGGTTGGACAATACAACCGCGGTGGCTTACATAAAGAAGCAAGGTCGAACCCGCAGCTGGTCGCTGCTACAAGAAGTAGAGCCAATAATGAGCTGGGCTCAGAAATATTTGTCCAACATCTCGGCAGTTTACATTCCGGGGGTCCAGAATGTACGGGCAGACTTCCTCTCGAGAGTACAAATGGACAACAACGAGTGGTCTCTCCACAGAGAGGTGTTCGAGTGGCTTCTGACCCTGGGAGTACTTCCAGAGGTCGATCTATTTGCTTCTCCATGCAATCACAAGATGCCCAGATATTATTCGAGGTTCAGAGACCCTCAGGCTTACGGGATAGATGCTCTCTCAGAGCGTTGGAAGTTTCAGAAGGCTTATGCCTTCCCTCCGGTACCGGTGATTCTGCAATTCCTCCGGAGGCTCAGAACAGAGAAGGTGGAGATCATTGCAGTGATTCCTTTCTGGCCCAACAGGCCTTGGTTTCCTCTGTTATCACTCCTGAGTTATCAAGACCCAGTTCCCCTTCCTCTCAGGCCGGATCTACTGTCGCAAGGCTCGAGGTTACACCCATGCCCATCTTGCCTACACCTCAGGGTGTGGTTCTTGAGAGGGAAAGGCTTGAATCCCTAGGCTGTCCGGAAGAAGCTATTCCAACTCTTCTTAGTGCCCGGAGGGGAAGTACGAACAGAGTATATGAACGGATATGGTCTAAATTCTCTGATCACATGTCTTCCCGGTCAAATCCGTGTAAGTCTCCAGCAGTAGAAGACATTCTAAGTTTTCTCCAATCAGGGCTGGACCTATCTTTAGCAGTCAGCTCACTAAGAGTGCAAGTTTCAGCCATCTCGGCCTTCACAGGAGTATCGTGGGCTAATCATACATTAGTCCGTCAATTTTTTAAAGGAGCTATCAGGCTTAAACCTCAGAGAAGACCTAGGTTCCCCAAATGGGACCTTCCTATTGTCTTGGATTTTCTCTCCAATCTCGGATCAGATCCTGACAAACCTCTTTCCATGAGAGATCTCACGCTCAAGACCACCTTCTTAGTAGCCGTGACGTCGGCTAAAAGAGTATCAGAGATTAGAAATTTAGGCTCAGAAGAACCTTTCCTAACCTTTTTTCCAGATAGGGTAGTTTTGATTCCCATGCTTGGGTCAAACCCTAAAGTGACCTCAGTCTTTCATGAAAATCAAGAGATTGTACTTCCTACTTTTAGATCATCGGACGATCAGGATGTTCATCCACTTGACGTAGGCTACACTCTAAAGCAATATCTGGAGGTCACAAGTCCATTCAGACAAACGGAATTCCTCTTCGTTCTTCTTCATGGCAAAAACAAAGGAAAGCGAGCTTCGGTCAGATCAATCTCTTCTTGGATTGTGCAGACCATTCAGAGGGCATACAAGGCAAAGGGCTTGGCTCCTCCAGAGGCAGTGACGGCTCATTCGACCAGAAGTATCTCGACCTCGTGGGCAGCTTCAAGGCATGTCGCGCCTGAAATCATTTGTAGAGCGGCTTCCTGGTCTTCTATAAACACATTTGTTTCTCATTATTGTGTTGAGCCTGCGGCTCTGTCATCTATTAATTTTGGTTTACAAGTATTGTCGGCTGACAATGTAAAATAAATTTGGTTTCTTTGCTCAAACATTTTTGCCCGCCCGTGTGTATTTTTGGGCGAGTTATTTCCCACACGTATGCTGCCATGGAGCCTGTCAGGAAAACGGAAAATTTATATCAAATACTTACCGTAATTTTCCTTTCCTGATAGGCTCCATGGCAGCAGGAGTCCCTCCCAAAATGTCTGGAGTAGGCTAGTTACGGAACATGGATAGCAGCCTAGAGCAAAGATTTATGGGAGAGGGGGTCCTATTGGGTAGTTATGGAGGCGGAGCCTACCCACACGTATGCTGCCATGGAGCCTATCAGGAAAGGAAAATTACGGTAAGTATTTGATATAAATTTTCCGTTTTTTTGTTGCTCCAACATACATTTCAAACATTACATTGTAACTGGAAAATAAAGATGATTGTTCTTACCATCTAAATATGACGCACTATATAATTTGTCTTCTTAAACAAAACAGAAAAAAAATTGTATATGGGCGGAGCTTAAGATGCCCTAGTGGTGACACTGTGGAACTGCATTCACTAATACATAAACATTAGGCAGGAGTTTGTCGTCATATGAAATCAACATTAAGGTAAAACTCCAGACAGAAACGAGCCGCAACTTATACAGTTATCTCTTTTGGAACCGGTGACCAAACTCCTCACACTGTTAGCACTGAGCACTCTGGACAAAGCTACTGTTACCGACATTCACTTCTACATGACATTGTAACTGGAAAATAAAGGGCACTGTTCTTACCAGGATGATCCACTTTTGAGGAGGAATCAGGAACAGGTGGTGCTAAAACATATCAGAAAGAAAAGCAAAAATGTGTATTTTTATTTTGTCTTTTTATCTCAGAATCATGACACACCTAGTTCCCAAATTTGAGAGAACATGAGAAGACCTTCATCTCCAAATCCTGTCTGGACCTCTCATAGGCATGCCACCAGCTGTATGCAATGGGCTCCCGCTGCTGTCTCAGCCAATGAGGAGGGAGAGTCAAAGGCTATTGTGAACATCGCTGGATCAGCCTTCATAGTTTTTCTTCTACCTTAGAGAAACAACTCTAAATACTCTGTGGCATCGACACCAGCTCAGTCCTTATTGATATAGATATGTCCCCAGAACTACATCTCCCAAGAGCCCTTTCCATACATAGTGTGTGAACTGGCTTATGGGAGACAAGGCAACAGCATTGTTTAACTGGGAAATAAATCAATGTATGGATCTGGGCAGGGGTGGAGAGGGCTGGGGGATAAGCAGTTGCCAGAACACCTCGGGTTTTTTTTATACTTGCAACATTTTTAAGTGGATAAAATGTGGGGAAATGTGCGTGTAATACATACATTTTGTTTTTCAGACATACCTGTATACTTCAACATGACTGGAAAATAAAGACAACCGTTCTTACCGAGTGAAAGAGTCTTCCGAGGTCCTGCAAAAAGATAACAGAAAAAAAAAGATAAAATGAGTATTTTATTTTATATTTTTACCTTCAATCTCTGACTGCTTGCCTGCAAAAGGATGTATTATGATTTTTTAGGTGTATCATCACTGTTTTCATCATGTTTTATTTTTATTTTTTGCTTTGCTTAAAAAGAATAAGGGTGTTTTGCCTAAGTTAAAAAAAAAAGTGTGTGGCTCCCCTAAAATGTTTAACCACTTCCAGCCCAAGCCAATACTGGCACTTCTCTCCTACATGTAAGAATCATATTTTTTTTTTTTTTGCTAGAAAATTACTCAGAACCCCCAAACATTATATACCGTATTTATCGGCGTATAACACGCACTTTTTTCCCCTTAAAATCAGGGGAAAGTCGTGGGTGCGTGTTATATGCTGATCCCCGCTATCGCTATGTGAATGTCGGCGATCGCCGCCGACATTTACATAGCGAGTAGTTTTAAATATGGCGCAGCGGAGTTCGGAGGGACTCGGCGGTGCTAAAAGAGCGCCGCCGAAATCACAGAGCCGAGATACACATAGTCGAGTGTATTCGGCTCTTTCCGGCGCCGCTCACAGTCACGCCCAGTCCTGCCATTGGACCTGTGTTATGTCCATCATAGGGCGGGACTGGGCGGGACTGTGAGCGGCGCCGGAAAGAGCCGAATACACTCGACTATGTGTATCTCGGCGGCGTTTGTTCAGTTCCGCCGGCGCCGAGTCCCTCCGAACTCCGCGGCCCCATATTTAAAACTACTAGCATGTGTATGTCGGCGGCGGTAGGCATGGACACTGGGGGCAAGGCTGCACTGGGGACAAGGCTGAACTGACAAGGCTGCACCGGGGACAAGGCTGAACTGACAAGGCTGCACTGGGGACAAGGCTGCACTGGGGACAAGGCTGCACTGGGGACAAGACTGCACTGGCAAGGCTGCACTGGGAACAAGGCTGCACTGACAAGGCTGCACTGGGGACAAGGCTGCACTGACAAGGCTGCACTGGGGACAAGGCTGCACTGACAAGGCTGCACTGGGAACAAGGCTGCACTGACAAGGCTGCACTGACAAGACTGCACTGACAAGGCTGCACTGGGGACAAGGCTGCACTGACAAGGCTGCACTGACAAGGCTGCACTGGGGACAAGGCTGCACTGGGGACAAGGCTGCACTGACAAGACTGCACTGACAAGGCTGCACTGGGAACAAGGCTGCACTGACAAGGCTGCACTGGGAACAAGGCTGCACTGACAAGGCTGCACTGACAAGACTGCACTGACAAGGCTGCACTGGGGACAAGGCTGCACTGACAAGGCTGCACTGGGGACAAGACTGCACTGACAAGGCTGCACTGGGGACAAGGCTGCACTGACAAGGCTGCACTGGGGGCAAGGCTGCACTGACAAGGCTGCACTGGGGACAAGACTGCACTGACAAGGCTGCACTGGGGACAAGGCTGCACTGACAAGGCTGCACTGACAAGACTGCACTGGGGCAAAGCTGCACTGACAAGGCTGCACTAACAAGGCTGCAGATGAACACTGATGAGGCTGCATTGATGGGCATTTTAATGTAAGTTTCTTTTCCTTAAATTTCCCTCCTAAAAGTTTTTTTTCTTAAAATTCTCTCCTAAACTTGGGGTGCGTGTAATACGCCGGCGCGTGTTATACGCCGATAAATACGGTATATTGTTTTAGCAGAGACCCTAGTGCAGGGGTCAGCAACCTTTTTCCACCTAAGGGCCGGATTCAATATATGTGAATGCATGGGGGGCCGCATTCACCTTCTAATAAACTACAGTAAGATAATAATAACCCTAACATAGTAATAATAACAGTACAGGTTTATCTCATTTTAAGGTGCTTCACTAATACAAAGCCAGTTCACCCTGAGGGAGCAAGTGGGTGGGGATTCAGATTTTACTGCCCCCTCCCCCATCCTGGCACCCAGCATGGTCTGGAGATGGGGTTCCTGTCCCTAGGGAAATGGGGTCCCTGTTCCCAGGGGAGAAGGGGTCCCTAATAGAGCTCCCCCACCTTTTGCAGTGTCCTCTGTCCCCCTTTAAATCACTCCGATAGTGTTCTCTGCCCCCTCCCCCAAAGCAAGTTTCCTGCACTCCCCATTGTAGTGTCCCCTGCCCCCTGCATCCCCCACTGTAGTGTCCTCTGCCCCCTGCATCCCCCACCATAGTGTCCTCTGTAGGGTTGCCACCTTTTCTTCGAGCCAAACCCGAACACTTCAGCGGGGCTTGGCATTTTTTTGTAGCATACACAATGAGATTGTAAAATACCTGGGACACCTCTGTGTGCCCTAGGGGAGTATTAATGTGGCACGCGCAGCGGTTAACAGTGGGTCTAGCCAATTGCATATAGTGCAGGTGTGTAATGTGCAATATAGTGTATATAGTGCAGAGTGTGTAATGTGCAATATAGTGTATATAGTGCAGAGTGTGTAATGTACAATATAGTGTATTTAGTGCAGGCGTGTGTAATGTACAACATAGTGTATATAGTGCAGGCGTGTGTATTGTACAATATAGTGTATATAGTGCAGAGTGTGTAATGTACAATATAGTGTGTATATAGTGCAGAGTGTGTAATGTACAATATAGTGTGTATATAGTGCAGGCATGTGTAATGTACAATATAGTGTATATAGTGCAGAGTGTGTAATGTACAATATAGTGTGTATATAGTGCAGAGTGTGTAATGTACAATATAGTGTGTATATAGTGCAGAGTGTGTAATGTACAATATAGTGTGTATATAATGCAGAGTGTGTAATGTACAATATAGTGTAGGTGTGTGTAAAGTACAATATAGTGTATATAGTGCAGAGTGTGTAATGTACAATATAGTGTATATATAGTGCAGGCGTGTGTAATGTACAATACAGTGTGTATATAGTGCAGAGTGTGTAATGTACAATATAGTGTAGGTGTGTGTAAAGTACAATATAGTGTATATAGTGCAGGTGTGTAATGTACAATATAGTGTGTATATAGTGCAGAGTGTGTAATGTACAATATAGTGTGTATATAGTGCAGGCGTGTGTAATGTACAATATAGTGTGTATATAGTGCAGAGTGTGTAATGTACAATATAGTGTGTATATAGTGCAGGCGTGTGTAATGTACAATATAGTGTGTATATAGTGCAGAGTGTGTAATGTACAATATAGTGTGTATATAGTGCAGAGTGTGTAATGTACAATATAGTGTGTATATAGTGCAGGCGTGTGTAATGTACAATATAGTGTGTATATAGTGCAGAGTGTGTAATGTACAATATAGTGTGTATATAGTGCAGAGTGTGTAATGTACAATATAGTGTGTATATAGTGCAGAGTGTGTAATGTACAATATAGTGTGTATATAGTGCAGGCGTGTGTAATGTACAATATAGTGTGTATATAGTGCAGAGTGTGTAATGAACAATATAGTGTGTATATAGTGCAGAGTGTGTAATGTACAATATAGTGTGTATATAGTGCAGAGTGTGTAATGTACAATATAGTGTGTATATAGTGCAGGCGTGTGTAATGTACAATATAGTGTAGGTGTGTGTAAAGTACAATATAGTGTATATGTAGTGTGTAATGTTTGGTGGGGAGCCTCCCAGTGTAATTTTGGGGGGTGGGGGAGGTCTCCTGGTGTAGTATGGGGGGACAGGGGAGAGGAGGAGGGGGCTGACAGAGGGGAAGGGGGGCTGACAGAGAGGAGAGGGGGGCTGACAGGGAGGAGAGGGGGGCTGACAGGGAGGAGAGGGGGGCTGACAGGGAGGAGAGGGGGGCTGACAGAGGGGAGAGGGGGGCTGACAGAGAGGAGAGGGGGGCTGACAGAGAGGAGAGGGGGGCTGACAGGGAGGAGAGGGGGGCTGACAGGGAGGAGAGGGGGGCTGACAGGGAGGAGAGAGGGGCTGACAGAGGGAGGAGAGGGGGGCTGACAGAGAGGAGAGGGGGTCTGACAGAGAGGAGAGGGGGGCTGACAGAGAGGAGAGGGGGGCTGACAGAGAGGAGAGGGGGGCTGACAGAGAGGAGAGGGGGGTTGACAGAGAGGAGAGGGGGCTGACAGGGAGGAGAGGGGGGCTGACAGAGAGGAGAGGGGGGCTGACAGAGAGGAGAGGGGGGCTGACAGAGAGGAAAGGGGGCTGACAGAGAGGAAGAAGGGGCTGACAGAGAGGAGAGGGGGGCTGACAGAGAGGAGAGGGGGGCTGACAGAGAGGAGAGGGGGGCTGACAGAGAGGAGAGGGGGGCTGACAGAGAGGAAGGGGGGCTGACAGAGAAGAGAGGGGGGCTGACAGAGAGGAAGAGGGGGCTGACAGAGAGGAAGAGGGGCTACAGGGGCTAACAGAGAGAAGAGGGGGCTGACAGAGAGGAAGAGGGGGCTACAGGGGCTAACAGAGAGAAGAGGGGGCTGACAGAGAGAAGAGGGGGCTACAGGGGCTAACAGAGAGAAGAGGGGGCTGACAGAGAGGAGAAGGGCTGACAGAGAGAAGAGGGGGCTAACAGAGAGAAGAGGGGGCTAACAGAGAGGAGAGGGGGGCTGACAGAGAGGAGAGGGGGGCTGACAGAGAGGAGAGGGGGGCTGACAGAGAGGAGGGGGGGGCTGACAGAGAGGAGGGGGGGGGCTGACAGAGAGGAGGGGGGGCTGACAGAGAGGAGGGGGGGGCTGACAGAGAGGAGGGGGGGTTTGACAGAGAGGAGGGGGGGTCTGACAGAGAGGAGAGGGGGGCTGACAGAGAGGAAAGGGGGCTGACAGAGAGGAAAGGGGGCTGACAGAGAGGAAAGGGGGGCTGACAGAGAGGAAAGGGGGGCTGACAGAGAGGAGGGGGGGGCTGACAGAGAGGAGAGGGGGGCTGACAGAGAGGAGGGGGGGGCTGACAGAGAGGAGGGGGGGGCTGACAGAGAGGAGGGGGGCTGACAGGGAGGAGAGGGGGGCTGACAGGGAGGAGAGGGGGGCTGACAGAGAGGAGGGGGGGGCTGACAGAGAGGAGGGGGGGGCTGACAGAGAGGAGGGGGGGGCTGACAGAGAGGAGAGGGGGGCTGAACGGAGAGGAAAGGGGGCTGACAGAGAGGAGTGGGGGCTGACAGAGAAGAGGGGGGCTGACAGAGAAGAGGGGGGGGCTGACAGAGAAGAGGGGGGGGCTGACAGAGAGGAGGGGGGGCTGACAGAGAGGAGGGGGGGGCTGACAGAGAGGAGGGGGGGCTGACAGAGAGGAGGGGGGCTGACAGAGAGGAGGGGGGGGCTGACAGAGAGGAGGGGGGGCTGACAGAGAGGAGGGGGGGCTGACAGAGAGGAGGGGGGGCTGACAGAGAGGAGGTGGGGCTGACAGAGAGGAGGGGGGGGCTGACAGAGAGGAGGGGGGGCTGACAGAGAGGAGGGGGGGCTGACAGAGAGGGGGGGGCTGACAGAGAGGAGAGGGGGGCTGACAGAGAGGAGGGGGGGCTGACAGAGAGGAGGGGGGGGCTGACAGAGAGGAGGGGGGGCTGACAGAGAGGGGGGGCTGACAGAGAGGAGAGGGGGGCTGACAGAGAGGAGGGGGGGCTGACAGAGAGGGGGGGGCTGACAGAGAGGAGAGGGGGGCTGACAGAGAGGAGGGGGCTGCCGCTGCGATCATACCTTTGGGTTCCCGCATCCCGCTGTGCTGACAAGGTCTCGGGCTCCCCGGTCACCTCTCGTCTCCCACGGTCCCCAGCTGTGGTGGAGCAGGAAGAGGGCGAGGCCGAGGCTCCATGAGATGAGGACCGTGAGGTCGGTCGGAGCTCACGGCTGCTCGCCTCTTACACAGACAGGCTACACCGGCGGTCTGTGATATGGAGCAGAGAGGCACGCGCCGCACAGTCGCCCCAGCCACATAATAAATACTGAGCTATGGGGGCGGAGGACGGGACACAGACAGAGGTACTGAATATTAGTTGTGCCCGGGTTTCCAGGGGACAGAAACCCGGGCACAAGTTGCCAAACCCGTACTGTCCGGGTCAATCCCGTACGGGTGGCAACCCTAGTCCTCTGCCCCCTGCATCCCCCACCGTAGTGTCCTCTGCCCCCTGCATCCCCCACCGTAGTGTCCTCTGCCCCCTGCATCCCCCACCGTGGTGTCCTCTGCCCCCTGCATCCCCCACCGTAGTGTCCTCTGCCCCCTGCATCCCCCACCGTAGTGTCCCCTGCCCCCTGCATCCCCCACCGTAGTGTCCCCTGCCCCCTGCATCCCCCACCGTAGTGTCCTCTGCCCCCTGCATCCCCCACCGTAGTGTCCTCTGCCCCCTGCATCCCCCACCGTAGTGTCCTCTGCCCCCTGCATCCCCCACCGTAGTGTCCTCTGCCCCCTGCATCCCCCACCGTAGTGTCCTCTGCCCCCTGCATCCCCCACCGTAGTGTCCTCTGCCCCCTGCATCCCCCACCGTAGTGTCCTCTGCCCCCTATATCTCCCATTGTAGTGTCTTCTGCCCCCTGCATCCCCCACCGTAGTGTCCTCTGCCCCCTGCATCCTCCACCGTAGTGTCCTCTGCCCCCTATATCTCCCATTGTAGTGTCCTCTGCCCCCTGCATCCCCCACCGCAGTGTCCTCTGCCCCCTGCATCCCCCACCGTAGTGTCCTCTGCCCCCTATATCTCCCATTGTAGTGTCTTCTGCCCCCTGCATCCCCCACCGTAGTGTCCTCTGCCCCCTGCATCCCCCACCGTAGTGTCCTCTGCCCCCTGCATCCCACCATAGTGTCCTCTGCCCCCTGCATCCTCCATTGTAGTGTCCTCTGCCCCCTATATCTCCCATTGTAGTGTCTTCTGCCCCCTGCATCCCCCACCGTAGTGTCCTCTGCCCACTGCATCCTCCACCGTAGTGTCCTCTGCCCCCTGCATCCCCCACCGTAGTGCCCTCTGCCCCCTATATCTCCCATTGTAGTGTCTACTTCCCCCTGCATCCCCCACCGTAGTGTCCTCTGCCCCCTGCATCCCCCACCGTAGTGCCCTCTGCCCCCTATATCTCCCATTGTAGTGTCTACTTCCCCCTGCATCCCCCACCGTAGTGTCCTCTGCAGCCTGCATCCCCCACCGTAGTGTCCTCTGCCCCCTGCATCCCCACCATTGTGTCCTCTGCCCCCTGCATCCCACTGTAGTGTCCTCTGCCCCCTGCATCCCCCATCGTAGTGTCCTCTGCCCCCTATATCTTCCATTGTAGTGTCTTCTGCCCCCTACATCCCCCACCGTAGTGTCCTCTGCCCCCTGCATCCCCCACCGTAGTGTCCTCTGCACCCTGCATCCCCCACTGTAGTGTCCTCTGCCCCCTGCATCCCCTACCGTAGTGTCCTCTACCCCCTGCATCCCCCACCGTAGTGTCCTCTGCCCCCTGCATCCCCCACCGTAGTGTCCTGTGCCCCCTGCATCCTCCACTGTAGTGTCCTCTGCCCCCTGCACCCCCCACCATAGTGTCCCCTGCCCCCTGCTTACCCACCGTAGTGTCCTCTGCCCCCTGCATCCCCCACCGTAGTGTCCTCTGCCTCCTGCATCCCCCACCGTAGTGTCCTCTGCCCTCTGCATCCCACTGTAGTGTCCTCTGCCCCTGCATCCCCCATTGTAGTGTCTTCTGCCCCCTGCATCCCCCACCGTAGTGTCCTCTACCACCTGCATCCCACTGTAGTGTCTTCTGCCCCCTGCATCCCCCACCGTAGTGTCCTCTACCCCCTGCATCCCCCACCGTAGTGTCCTGTGCCCCCTGCATCCTCCACCGTAGTGTCCTCTGCCCCCTGCATCCCCCACCGTAGTGTCCTCTACCTCCTGCATCCCCCACCGTAGTGTCCTCTGCCCTCTGCATCCCACTGTAGTGTCCTCTGCCCCTGCATCCCCCATTGTAGTGTCTTCTGCCCCCTGCATCCTCCACCGTAGTGTCCTCTACCCCCTGCATCCCCCACCGTAGTGTCCTGTGCCCCCTGCATCCTCCACCGTAGTGTCCTCTGCCCCCTGCATCCCCCACTATAGTGTCCCCTGCCCCCTGCTTACCCACCGTAGTGTCCTCTGCCCCCTGCATCCCCCACCGTAGTGTCCTCTGCCTCCTGCATCCCCCACCGTAGTGTCCTCTGCCCCCTGCATCCCCCACCGTAGTGTCCTCTGCCCCCTGCATCCCACTGTAGTGTCCTCTGCCCCCTGCATCCCCCATTGTAGTGTCTTCTGCCCCCTGCATCCCCCACCGTAGTGTCCTCTACCCCCTGCATCCCACTGTAGTGTCCTCTGCCCCCTGCATCCCCCATTGTTGTGTCTTCTGCCCCCTGCATCCCCCACCGTAGTGTCCTCTGCCCCCTGCATCCCCCACCGTAGTGTCCTGTGCCCCCTGCATCCTCCACCGTAGTGTCCTCTGCCCCCTGCATCCCCCACCGTAGTGTCCTCTGCCCCCTGCATCCCCCACCATAGTATCCCCTGCCCCCTGCTTCCCCACCATAATGTCCTCTACCCCCTCAGTCCCCCACCGTAGTGACCTCTGCCCTCTGCATCCCCCACCGTAGTGTCCTCTGCCCCCTGCATCCCCCACCGTAGTGTCCTCTACCACCTGCATCCCACTGTAGTGTCTTCTGCCCCCTGCATCCCCCACCGTAGTGTCCTCTACCCCCTGCATCCCCCACCGTAGTGTCCTGTGCCCCCTGCATCCTCCACCGTAGTGTCCTCTGCCCCCTGCATCCCCCACCGTAGTGTCCTCTACCTCCTGCATCCCCCACCGTAGTGTCCTCTGCCCTCTGCATCCCACTGTAGTGTCCTCTGCCCCTGCATCCCCCATTGTAGTGTCTTCTGCCCCCTGCATCCTCCACCGTAGTGTCCTCTACCCCCTGCATCCCCCACCGTAGTGTCCTGTGCCCCCTGCATCCTCCACCGTAGTGTCCTCTGCCCCCTGCATCCCCCACTATAGTGTCCCCTGCCCCCTGCTTACCCACCGTAGTGTCCTCTGCCCCCTGCATCCCCCACCGTAGTGTCCTCTGCCTCCTGCATCCCCCACCGTAGTGTCCTCTGCCCCCTGCATCCCCCACCGTAGTGTCCTCTGCCCCCTGCATCCCACTGTAGTGTCCTCTGCCCCCTGCATCCCCCATTGTAGTGTCTTCTGCCCCCTGCATCCCCCACCGTAGTGTCCTCTACCCCCTGCATCCCACTGTAGTGTCCTCTGCCCCCTGCATCCCCCATTGTTGTGTCTTCTGCCCCCTGCATCCCCCACCGTAGTGTCCTCTGCCCCCTGCATCCCCCACCGTAGTGTCCTGTGCCCCCTGCATCCTCCACCGTAGTGTCCTCTGCCCCCTGCATCCCCCACCGTAGTGTCCTCTGCCCCCTGCATCCCCCACCATAGTATCCCCTGCCCCCTGCTTCCCCACCATAATGTCCTCTACCCCCTCAGTCCCCCACCGTAGTGACCTCTGCCCTCTGCATCCCCCACCGTAGTGTCCTCTGCCCCCTGTATCCCCCACCGTAGTGTCCTCTGCCCCCTGCATCCCACTGTAGTGTCCTCTGCCCCCTGCATCCCCCACCGTAGTGTCCTCTGCCCCCTGCATCCCCCACCGTAGTGTCCTCTGCCCCCTGCATCCCCCACCGTAGTGTCCTCTGCCCCCTGCATCCCCCACCGTAGTGTCCTGTGCCCCCTGCATCCTCCACCGTAGTGTCCTCTGCCCCCTGCATCCCCCACCGTAGTGTCCTCTGCCCCCTGCATCCCCCACCATAGTATCCCCTGCCCCCTGCTTCCCCACCATAATGTCCTCTACCCCCTGATTCCCCCACCGTAGTGACCTCTGCCCTCTGCATTCCCCACCGTAGTGTCCTCTGCCCCCTGCATCCCCCACCGTAGTGTCCTCTGCCCCCTGAGTCCCCCACCGTGGTGACCTCTGCCCTCTGCATTCCCCACCGTAGTGTCCTCTGCCCCCTGCATCCCCCACCGTAGTGTCCTCTGCCCCCTGCATCCCCCACCGTAGTGTCCTCTGCCCCCTGCATCCCCCACCGTAGTGTCCTCTGCCCCCTGCATCCCCCATTGTAGTGTTCTCTGCCCGCTCCCCCAAAGCAAGTTTCCTGCACTCCCCATTGTAGTGTCCTCTGCTCCGTGCATTCCACTGTATTGTCCTCTGCCCCCTGCATCCCCCATTGTAGTGACCTCTGATCCCTGCATCCCTCATTGTGGTGTCCTCTGCCCCCTGCATCCCCCATTGTAGTGTCCTCTGCCCCCTACATCCTCGACTGTAGTGTTCTCTGTCCCCTGCATCCCCCATTGTAGTGTCCTCTGCCCCCTACATCCTCGACTGTAGTGTTCTCTGTCCCCTGCATCCCCCATTGTAGTGTCCTCTGCCCCCTGCATCCCACCGTAGTGTCCTCTGCCCCCTGCATCCCACTGTAGTGTCCTCTGCCCCCTGCATCCCCCACTGTAGTGTCCTCTGCCCCCTGCATCCCCCATTGTAGTGTCCTATGCCCCCTGCATCCCCCATTGTAGTGTCCTCTGCCCCCCCCCATTGTAGTGTTCTCTGCCCCCTGCATCCCACTGTAGTGTTCTCTGCCCCCTGCATCCCCCATTATAGTGTCCTCTGCCCCCTGCATCCCACCGTAGTGTCCTCTGCCCCCTGCATCCACCACCGTAGTGTTCTCTGCCCCTGCATCACCCACTGTAGTGTCCTCTGCCCCCTGCATCCCCCACCGTAGTGTCCTCTGCCCCCTGCATCCCCCACAGTAGTGTCCTTTGCCCCCTGCATCCCCCACCGTAGTGTCCTCTGCCCCCTGCATCCCCCACCGTAGTGTCCTCTGCCCCCTGCATCCCCCACCATAGTGTCCTCTGCCCCCTGCATCCCCACCGTAGTGTCCTCTGCCCCCTGCATCCCACCGTAGTGTCCTCTGCCCCCTGCATCCCCCACCGTAGTGTCCTCTGCCCCCTGCATCCCCCACCGTAGTGTCCTCTGCCCCCTGCATCCCCCACCGTAGTGTCCTCTGCCCCCTGCATCCCCCACCGTAGTGTCCTCTGCCCCCTGCATCCCACTGTAGTATCCTCTGCCCCCTGCATCCCCCACCTTAGTGTCCTCTGCCCCCTGCATCCCACTGTAGTGCCCTCTGCCCCCTGCATCCCCCATTGCAGTGTCCTCTGCCCCCGATATCTTCCATTGTAGTGTCTTCTGCCCCCTGCATACCCCACCGTAGTGTCCTCTGCCCCCTGCATCCCCCACCGTAGTGTCCTCTGCCCTCTGCATCCCCCACTGTAGTGTCCTTTGCCCCCTGCATCCTCCACCATAGTGTCCTCTGCCCCCTGCATCCCCCACTGTAGTGTCCTCTGCCCCCTGCATCCCCCACTGTAGTGTCCTCAGAGCAGGAAGCAGGAAGAAAAAAATTTCCTTACAGATCTGAACTTTCTAAACAGTATATAAATGTGAAGACAGCAGATATACATGTAAAACCTATGTAGGGAGATTTGGTTCATCTCTGTGGATCATCTGAAGCTGTTCACTTCACTGGGTGTATGGAGGGTTTATATCCACTTTAACCATTTGCCTACTGGGCACTTAATCCCCCCTCCTACCCAGACCAATTTTCGGCTTTCAGCGCTGACGCATTTTGAATGACAATTGCACGGTCATGCTACGTTGTACTCGAATAAATTTTATTTTCCCACTAACAGAGCTTTCTTCTGGTGGTATTTGATCACCTCTGTGGTTTTTATTTTTTGTTAAAAAAATTGAAAAAGACCGAATTTTTTTAAAAAAATGTATATTTTTTTTATATTTTGTTATAAATTTTGCAAACAAACAGGTAATTTTTCTCCTTCACTGATGTACACTGATGAGGGTGCACTGATGGGCACCGATGGGCTGCACTGATGAGCACAGATAAGGCAGCATTGGTGGGCACTGATAGGTGGCACTGGTGTGCACTGAGAGGTGACACTGAGAGGTGGCACTGAAGGGCATTGATAGGTGGCACTGGTGGGCACTGAGAAGTGGCACTAATAGGTGGCACTGATAGGTGGCACTGATAGCTAGCAGTGATGGGCACTGATAGGTGGTAGTGATGGGCACTGATGGGTGGCAATAATGGGCACTGATCAGCCCTGTTAGGTTACACTGATAGGCAGCACTTCTAGGTGGCACTGATGAGGCACTGATTGGCACCACTGGTGGGCATTGATAGGTGGCACTGGTGGGCATTGATAGGTGGCACCCGTCAGCATTGATAGGTGGCACTGGTGGGCACTGGCAGGTGGCACTGGCAGGCAGTAATTGTGGGCACAGATGAGGCAGATGTGCCTCCTTCCTCTTCGGGACCGATGTCCCTTGCACATAAGCTGGTGATCGGCTTTTTTTAGCGTGAGGAGAAAAAAAAAAGATTAACAAGCTTTTGTTTACATCACATGATCAGCTGTCATTGGCTGACAGCTGATCACTTGGTAAGGGGCCGGGATCAGCCCCTTACTTGGATCTGTGATCTCTGTGATCACAGCGCGCGCCACGCTCGCCCTGCAGGGGGCGCGCGGGGAGCGTGCAAAGGGGAGGACATCATATGACGACCTCCCAGAAATTCAGGTCTGCGCTGTGGCCGTCATTTGGCTATAGCGCGGACGCCAATTGGTTAAGGCCAGGTTCACATATGAGCCGCATGTGGCTCACAGCAGGGGTCCGGTGCGTCCTGGTTCACCGTTTCAGGTCCGAATTTGGCCTGGATTTTGGGCTGAATTCGGACCTGAAATGGTCTAAAAGACGCACAGAGGTTTTGTGCAAACTTCACCGGACCTGCTGTGGAGATATGTGAACCGGCTCCATAAAGAGCCGGTCACAATCTCATGCTATTGCGAATTGGGAACCCACATCCAATGCGCAATGGTGTTAGCCCAGCATAAAGGGGATCGCCAGACATTTCCTAAATCTACAAACCCCAAACCCGCCTCTCACATTCCAGAGCATGTCCCAGCATTCATATTTTTTTATTTTATCTTAGCAAGAAAAATCTCTAATTACACTCTGTGAAATCTTCATCAGACTTGCACATTTCTTGCAGGGGTAGCTGCTGTTAGCTCAGCCCCTATTGATAAAGGCACACCACCAGAACTACATCTCCCGAGAGCCCTTTCCTTACACAGTGCGTGAACTGACAATGGGGAGTCAAGAGAACAGTATTGTATGCTGGGGAAGAAATCAATGTATGGATCTGGGCAGGGGTGCAGAGGGGTGGGGGATGGGCACATTTTAGAAAATGTTATTTTATTTATTTTTTTCTATACTTGAGGCATTTTAAATGTACAAAACATGCAATGCAGAATTTTTTTTTTTTTCCGTTTTGTTGCTCCAACATACATTGTAAACATGACATTGTAACTGGAAAATAAAGATGACTGTTCTTACCATCTAAATATGACGCACTATATAATTTGTCTTCTTAAACAAAACAGAAAAAAATTGTATATGGGCGGGGCTTAAGATGCCCTAGTGGAGACACTGAGGAACTGCATTCACTAATACATAAACATTAGGAAGTAGTTTGCGGTCATATGAAATCAGCATTAAGGTAAAACTCCAGACAGAAAGGAGCCGCAACTTATACAGTTAACTCTTTTGTAACCGGTGACCAAACTCCTCACACTGTTAGCACTGAGCACTCTGGACAAAGCTACTGTTACCGACATTCACTTCTACATGACATTGTAACTGGAAAATAAAGGGGACTGTTCTTACCAAGATGATCCACTTTTGATGAGGAATCAGGAACAGGTGGTGTTAAAACATATCAGAAAGAAAAGCAAAAATTTGTATTTTTATTTTGTCTTTTTATGTCTTTATTTTGTCTCAGCATCATTAATGAATTGGAGTCTTTTAGAAAATGTTCACACTTTTTTTTTCCTTAAAGGAACAGTATGTATTTTTACACAAAATGTGTATTGTCTCTTTAAGAAAAAAATGATATAATTTCCCCCTAAAAAATCCTAAGAACCATATCTGGGTATTGAGCCTGGTTGGCCAGGAAAGGTGGGGGGCGGTAAGTGTGTGTACCATACCGCGTCAAATGGCTTCAGCAATGGGAGAGTACATTGCAGGGGGTGGTGGGGGCCCACACACCGTTTGTTTTTACATTTTGGTATGGGGTTCCCCTTAAAATACATACCAGACCTGAAGGACCTGGTATGGACTGGTGGTGGGACCCCACGCCATTTTTTTCTTTTTTTTTAACCAGAAAGTTTTCTTTTTTTTTTCTTATTCAGCTGTCGGCGGGAAAATCCACTGACAGCTGATGACTCATTGGTTGTTAAGGTCGCTGCGGAGTTAAGGTATAACTCCAGACAGAAACGAGCCGCAACTTATACAGTTAACTCTTTTGTATCCGGTGACCAAACTCCTCACACTGTTAGCACTGAGCACTCTGGACAAAGCTACTGTTACCGACATTCACTTCTACATGACATTGTAACTGGAAAATAAAGGGCACTGTTCTTACCACGATGATCCACTTTTGATGAGAATTCAGAAGCAGGTGGTGCTAAATCATATCAGAAAGAAAAGCTAAAATTTTTATTTTTATTTTGTCTTTTTATTTTAGCATCATGACTGAATTGGGACCCCACACAATGGGAGAGTACCTAGGGGAGGGGCAAAGCAACACCTATTTGCAAGGCACCTAGTTCCCAAATTTGAGAGAACATGAGAAGACCTTCATCTCCAAATCCTGTCTGGACCTCCCGTAGGCATGCCACCAGCTGTATGCAATGGGCTCCCACTGCTGTCTCAGCCAATGAGGAGGGAGAGTGCCGGGACAGCCAAGGCTATTGTGAACATCGCTGGATCGAAGGGAGCTCAGATAAAGATTTGGGGGGGGGGGGGGGGGGGTTGGGAGGACATGCCCCAGCCTTTATAGTTTTTCTTTTACCTTAGAGAAACATCTCTAAATACTCTGTGGCATTAACACCAGCTCAGTCCTTATTGATATAGTTATGTCCCCAGAACTACATCTCCCAAGAGCCCTTTCCATACACAGTGTGTGAACTGGCTTATGGGAGTCAAGGCAACAGCATTGTTTTACTGGGAAATAAATCAATGTATGGATCTGGGCAGGGGTGGAGAGGGCTGGGGAATAAGCAGTTGCCAGAACACCTCAGGTTTTTTTTATACTTGCAACATTTTTAAGTAGATACAATGTGAGGAAATGTGCGTGTAATGCATACATTTTGTTTTTTAGACATATACTTCAACATGACTGGAAAATAAAGATAACCATTCTTACTGAGTAAAAGAGTCCCCCTAGGTCCTGCAAAAAGATAACAGAAAAAAAAAGATAAAATGAGTATTTTATTTTATATTTTTACCTTCAATCTCTGACTGCTTCCCTGCAAAAGGATGTATTATGATTTTTTAGGTGTATCATCACTGTTTCCCTCATGTTTTATTTTTATTTTTTGCTTTGCTTAAAAAGAATAAGGGTGTTTTGCCTAAGTTAAAAAAAAAAAGTGTGTGGCTCCCCTAAAATGTTTAACCACTTCCAGCCCAAGCCCATTCTGGCACTTCTCTCCTACATGTAAGAATCATATTTTTTTTTTGCTAGAAAATTACTCAGAACCCCCAAACATTATATATATTGTTTTAGCAGAGACCCTACCCATTGTAGTGCCCTATGCTCCCTGCATCCCATCGTAGTGTCCTCTGCCCCCTGCATCACCCACTGTAGTGTCCTCTGCCCCCTGCATCCCCCATTGTAGTGTCCTCTGCCCCCTATATCCCCAACTGTAGTGTCCTCTGTCCCCGGCATCCCCCATTGTAGTGTCCTCTGCCCCCTGCATCCCCCATTGTAGCGTCCTCTGCCCCCTGCATCCCCCATTGTAGTGTCCTCTGCCCCCCCCCCATTGTAGTGTCCTCTGCCCCCTGCATCACCCACTGTAGTGTCCTCTGCCCCCTGCATCCCCCATTGTAGTGTCCTCTGCCCCCTATATTCCCAACTGTAGTGTCCTCTGTCCCCTGCATCCCCTATTGTAGTGTCCTCTGCCCCTGCATCCCACATTGTAGTGTCCTCTGCCCCATGCATCCCCCATTGTAGTGTCCTCTGCCCCCTGCATCCCCCATTGTAGGGTCCTCTGCCCCCCCCATTGTAGGGTCCTCTTCCCCCTGCATCCCACCGTAGTGTTCTCTGCCCCCTGCATCCCACCGTAGTATCCTCTGCCCCCTGCATCCCCCATTGTAGTGTCCTCTGCCCCCTGCATCCCCCACTGTAGTGTCCTTTGCCCCCTGCATCCCCCACTGTAGTTTCCTCTGCCCCCTGCATCCCCCACTGTAGTGTCCTCTGCCCCCTGCATCCCCCACTGTAGTGTCCTTTGCCCCCTGCATCCCCCACTGTAGTGTCCTCTGCCCCCTGCATCCCCCACTGTAGTGTCCTCTGCCCCCTGCATCCCCCCATGGTAGGGTCCTCTGCCCCATGCATCCTACTGTAGTGTCCTCTGCCCCCTGCATCCCCCACTGTAGTGTCCTTAGAGGTCTTGCATGTGGATGCTGTGGTAGCCCTACAGTTACACCTGAAAGACTTAGAGGACCAAAGCTGTCGTAACAACCTGCGGCTCCGGGGCCTCCCAGAGGCCACAGGCACAGAGCATCTTTCAAATACCGCTGTTGCCATCTTCCACAAACTGCTGGGTGACTTGACCCCAGTGGGTCTGGAATTCTACAGGATAGAAAGAGCCCTGGGCCCCAGATCCGCAGACCCCAACAGGCTGTGAGATGTAATCTGCCGACTGCATCGCTACACACACACAAAAGAGGCCATCCTCTGCAAAACCTGGGAGTACAGCTCTATGGATTTTGATGGTGCGGATGTCAAGATCCAGATGGGCACTGATAGGTGGCACTGGTGGACACTGATGAGCAGGCACTGATGAGCACAGACTGGTGTCACTGTTGGGCACAGACTGGTGTCACTGATGGGCACAGACTGGTGTCACTGATGGGCACAGACTGGCGTCACTGATGGGCACAGACTGGCGTCACTGATGGGCACAGACTGGTGTCACTGATGGGCAAAGACTGGCGTCACTGATGGGCACAGACTGGCGTCACTTGCTGGGCAATGTTGAGGTTGTACTGATGATCAGTGGCCTGACTACCTGTACAGGGCACTTCCGCATTTCCATGTGACTGTGATTGGACACAGCCGATCACATGGGTAAAGAGCCGCATCTTCCCTAGGACATGGGAAGAGGTTAACCACTTGCTGAGCAGGCCATAGCTAAAAAATGTCTACTATAACGTCCTCCCAGAATTGCGCTCCCGCACGCCCCCTGGAATGTCCGTGTTCATCAGGTCTTCCAGACCCAGCGCTTCACGGATCAAGGTAAAGGGCCAATGACAGCGGTCCTTTAACACATGGTCGCTGCGTCCAATGACGCAGTGATCAGATGTCAACAAACCGGAGCTTGTCCAGTTAAGCTCCTCCCCTCTCCTTCACCGATTGGTACAGCGTGCGAGGAGAGGAGGGAGGCGGTGCAGCAGCGCTTAGGGTTGCCACCCCTTCTTTGAGCCAAACCGGAACACTTCAGCGGTGCTTGGCAATTTTTTTGTAGCATACACTATGAGATTGTAAAATACCTGGGACACCTCTGAGTGCCCTAGGGGAGTAGTAATGTGGCACGTGCAGCGGTGAACAGCGGGTGTAGCCAATATAGTGTATATAGTGCCGGAGTGTGTAATGTACAATATAGTGTATAAAGTGCAAAGTGCAGGAGTGTGTAATGTACAATATAGTGTATAAAGTGCAGGAGTGCCTAATGTACAATATAGTGTATAAAGTGCAGGAGTGTGTAATGTACAATATAGTGCAGGAGGGCGCAACGTACAATATAGTGTATAAAGTGCAGGAGTGTGTAATGTACAATATAGTTTATATAGTGCAGGAGTACGTAATGTACAATATAGTGTATAAAGTGCAGGAGTGTGTAATGTACAATATAGTGTATATAGTGCAGGAGTGTGTAATGTACAATATAGTGTATAAAGTTGTGTAATGTACAATATAGTGTATAAAGTGCAGGAGTGTGTAATGTACAATATAGTGTATATAGTGCAGGAGTGTGTAATGTACAATATAGTGTATGTAGAAGTATTGTAACGACCACCATATTATTCTCTAGGGTGTTAGAAAAAAATATATATAATGTTTGGGGGTTCTAAGTAATTTTCTAGCAAAAAAAATGATTTTAACTTGTAAACAACAAGTTTGAAAAATAGGCTTGGTCCTTAAGTGGTTAAACAAAACAGAAAGTAAAGATTAAAAGAGTGTGTGGGCGGGGCTTTAGGTGCCCTAGTGGGGACACTGTGGAACTGCATTCACTAACACCTAAACATTAGGCAGGAGTTTGTGGTCATATAAAATCAACATTAAGGCTCCATTCACATCTCTGCTTTCCGAATCACAGGCCGATTCGGTGCATTGCCTGTCAATTTCAATAGAATAAACAGGGGTTGGTGCTGGGTTGGTCTAAGGGGTAGGGTGAACCCACATCCCAAGTTGAACTAGCTAAATGGAAATTGATCCTCTTACGGGACTTTAAAGGGAACACCTACTCACAGGTCATAAAGAGTATGGGAGATGTAAAAATTGTATGATAAATATCATACAATTTTTACATCTCCCATACTTTTTATGACCTGTGAGTAGGTGTTCCCTTTAAAGTCCCGTAAGAGGATCAATTTCCATTTAGCTAGTCAATTTCAATAGCACCCAAAACGCGGCATGACTGTCCCGCGATTTGCCGGGTGATAATCGCTGTAAAAACGTGTGAACAGAATCGCGGGACGCCTGTCGCCCAACGGAAATACATGAGCTCCTTTTGGGCGACGGGTGTCCCACGATTCAATTTGCGCAATTTTACCACGATTGTTGCCCCCATACGCCTAGATGTGAAAGGTATAACTCCAGACAGAAGCGAGCAGCAAATTAAACAGTTAACCCTTTTGTAACCGGTGACCCAACTCCTCACACTGTTAGCACTGAGCACTCTGGACAAAGCTACTGTTACCGACATTCACTTCTACATGACATTGTAACTGGACAATGAAGGGGACTGTCCTTATTATAATGATCCACTTTTGATGAGGAATCAGGAACAGGTGGTGCTAAAACATATCACAAAGAAAAACAAAAATTTGTATTTTTATTTTGACTTTTTATCTCCGCATCATTAATGAATTGGAGTCTTTTGGGAAATGTTCACACTCTTTTTTTTTTTTTTTTTCTTTAACCACCTCAACACAGGGCACTTTCACCCCCTTCCTGCCCAAACCATTTTTCAGTTTTCAGCGCTGTCTCACTTTGAATGACAATTGCGCGGTCATGCTACACTGCACCCAAACTAAATTTTTATCATTTTTTCCCCATAAATAGAACTTTCTTTTGGTGGTATTTGATCACCTCTGTGATTTTTATTTATTGCGCTATAAACAAAAAAAGAGCAACAATTTTGAAAAAACACGATATTTTTTACTTTTTGCTATAATAAATATCCAATTTTTTTTTTAAAAACAAATTTTTTCCTCAGTTTAGGCCAATATGTATTCTTCTACATATTTTTGGTAAAAAAAAAAACGCAATAAGCGTATATTGATTGGTTTGCGCAAAAGTTATAGCGTCTACAAAATAGGGGATAGATTTACAGCATTTTTATTTATTTATTTATTTTTTACTAGTAATGGCGGCGATTTTTCTTTTCAATAATTTTTATTGGTATTTTTTTCTTTAAATCATTACAGAACACAAAAAGAATGGTTGACAAATAGGAAAGTGAAGTAAACACAATTATGTATCATATAAAGACAGATCATTTGTAAAAAAAAAATATATATATATTACATTTTGGTATAATTACACTTGTAAGATATATATTGTTTTACCAAGAAGAAATATTTAGCTAGGTGTGAGCCCCATGGCCACAACCTGCAACGTGGCCATGGTTTTCACTAATACATTTGAGATGCACCTCCACTACATGGCATGCGCACCGTCTCCCCACCTCCCCCACCGCCCCATCTGGGGACAAACTGCGGTGTTGGATAAGGACAGACGAGTGTAACTCACCGCCACGCAGCAGGCACCCAAACTTTATTCATCCTGGTTGTTGTATTTTATGCTCAGTTTATTCTGTCTTAAAGAGTATCTGATAAACTATTCACATAACTTGAACTTGTAACAAATATTGGGATACGATTTGACGCAGAGGAACATAGATTGATAATTTTTATTTAGATAGTAGGTAGTTTGTATTAAACTTTATTTAAATTGTACCAATCTAACCAAGGCTTCCAGGATGTGTATAAAGATTGGGTATTATTTTGGGATATGGCAAACATTATTTCGTACGATACGTGCAGATTAGTGGTTCTTATTATTTCAGTAAAAGTTGTCACAGCTTTTTGTTTCCAGTGTCTAGTGATCTCCAAACGCATAGCTAATAGTATGTGTGTTACTATTTTCCTTAGGGGGGGAGGGATCAGTTCAATCCCAAGGGATAAAATGGCTAATTCTGGTTTCCTAGTGGTTTTTGTCCCTATAATTTGATCTATAATGTTAAAAATGGATGACCATATGGGTTGCAGTAGTGGGCACTTCCAGAATATGTAGATTAGTGAGCCTCTATGACCACTAGGGATGAGCCGAACACCCCCCTGTTCGGTTTGCACCAGAACATGCGAACAGGAAAAAAGTTCGTTCGAACACGGGAACACCGTTAAAGTCTATGGGACACGAACATGAATAACCAAAAGTGCTAATTTTAAAGGCTTATATGCAAGTTATTGTCATAAAAAGTGTTTGGGGACCCGGGTCCTGCCCCAGGGGACATGGATCAATGCAAAAAAATGTTTTAAAAACAGCCGTTTTTTTCAGGAGCAGTGATTTTAATAATGCTTAAAGTCAAACAATAAAAGTGTAACATCTCTTTAAATTTCGTACCTGGGGGGTGTCTATAGTATGCCTGTAAAGGGGCGCATGTTTCCCGTGTTTAGAACAGTCTGACAACAAAATTACATTTCAAAGGAAAAATTCCATTTAAAACTACCCGCGGATATTTTATTGCCGACAATACACATAGAAGTTCGTTGATAAAAACGGCATGGGAATTCAACACAGGGAAACCCTGAACCAAAATTTTAAAAAAAAATGACGTGGGAGTCCCCCTAAATTCCATATCAGGCCCTTCAGGTCTGGTATGGATATTGAGGGGAACCCCGGCCAAAATTTAAAAAAAAATGACGTGGGGTTCCCCCTAAATTCCATACCAGACCCTTCAGGTCTGGTATGGATTTTAAGGGGAATCCCGCGCCAAAAAAAAAAAAAAAAAACGGCGTGGGGTCCCCCCAAAAATCCATACCAGACCCTTATCCGAGCACGCAAGCTGGCAGGCCGCAGGAAAAGAGGGGGGGACGAGAGTGCGGTCCCCCCACCTGAACCGTACCAGGCCACATGCCCTCAACATTGGGAGGGTGCTTTGGGGTAGCCCCCCAAAACACCTTGTCCCCATGTTGATGAGGACAAGGGCCTCATCCCCACAACCCTGGCCGGTGGTTGTGGGGGTCTGCGGGCGGGGGGCTCATCGGAATCTGGAAGCCCCCTTTAACAAGGGGACCCCCAGATCCCGCCCCCCCCCTGTGTGAAATGGTAAGGGGGTACTTACCCCTACCATTTCACTAAAAAACTGTCAAAAATGTTAAAAATGACAAGAGACAGTTTTTGACAATTCCTTTATTTAAATGCTTGTTCTTTCTTCTATCTTCCTTTATCTTCTTCTGGTTCTTCTGGCTCTTCTGGTTCTTCCTCCGGCGTTCTCATCCAGCATCTCCTCCGCGGCGTCTTCTATCTTCTTCTCCTCGGGCCGCTCCGCACCCATGGCATGGGGGGAGGCTCCCGCTCTTCTCTTCATCTTCTTCTTCATTCTCTTCTCTTCTTCTTTCTTCTCTTCTTCATTTTCTTCTCCGGGCCGCTCCGCACTTATGCTGGCATGGAGGGAGGCTCCCGCTATGTGACGGATTCTCCTCGTCTGACGGTTCTTAAATAACGGGGGGCGGGGCCACCCGGTGACCCCGCCCCCTCTGACGCATGGTGACTTGACGGGACTTCCCTGTGACGTCACGGGGAATGCCACAGGCTAGTCCTGTCATGTCCCGTGCGTCAGAGGGGGCGGGGTCACCGGGTGGCCCCGTCCCCCATTATTTAAGAACCGTCAGACGAGGAGACGCCGTCACACAGCGGGAGCCTCACTCCATGCCAGCATGGATGCGGAACGGCCCGGAGAAGAAAATGAAGAAGAGAAGAAGGAAGAAGAGAAGAGGATGAAGAAGAAGATGAAGAGAAGAGCGGGAGCCTCCCCCCATGCCATGGGTGCGGAGCGGCCCGAGGAGAAGAAGATAGAAGACGCCGCGGAGGAGATGCTGGACGATAACGCCGGAGGAAGAACCAGAAGAACCAGAAGAAGATGAAGGAAGATAGAAGAAAGAAGAAGCATTTAAATAAAGGAATTGTCAAAAACTGTCTCTTGTCATTTTTAACATTTTTGACAGTTTTTTAGTGAAATGGTAGGGGTAAGTACCCCCTTACCATTTCACACTGGGGGGGCGGGATCTGGGGGTTCCCTTGTTAAAGGGGGCTTCCAGATTCCGATAAGCCCCCCACCCGCAGACCCCCACAACCACCGGCCAGGGTTGTGGGGATGAGGCCCTTGTCCTCATCAACATGGGGACAAGGTGTTTTGGGGGGCTACCCCAAAGCACCCTCCCAATGTTGAGGGCATGTGGCCTGGTACGGTTCAGGTGGTGGGGGCCGCACTCTCGTCCCCCCCTCTTTTCCTGCGGCCTGCCAGCTTGCGTGCTCGGATAAGGGTGTGGTATGGATTTTTGGGGGGACCCCACGCCGTTTTTTTTTTTTTTTTTTTGGCGCGGGATTCCCCTTAAAATCCATACCAGACCTGAAGGGTCTGGTATGGAATTTAGGGGGAACCCCACGTCATTTTTTTTTAAATTTTGGCCGGGGTTCCCCTTAATATCCATACCAGACCTGAAGGGCCTGATATGGAATTTAGGGGGACTCCCACGTCATTTTTTTTTTAAATTTTGGTTCGGGGTTTCCCTGTGTTGAATTCCCATGCCGTTTTTATCAATGAACTTCTATGTGTATTGTCGGCAATAAAATATCCGCAGGTAGTTTTAAATGGAATTTTTCCTTTGAAATGTAATTTTGTTGTCAGACTGTTCTAAACACGGGAAACATGCGCCCCTTTACAGGCATACTATAGACACCCCCCAGGTACGAAATTTAAAGGGATATTACACTTTTATTGTTTGACTTTAAGCATTATTAAAATCACTGCTCCTGAAAAAACAGCCGTTTTTAAAACTTTTTTTTGCATTGATCCATGTCCCCTGGGGCAGGATCCGGGTCCCCAAACACTTTTTATGACAATAACTTGCATATAAGCCTTTAAAATTAGCACTTTTGATTTCTCCCATAGACTTTTAAAGGGTGTTCTGCGGCATTCGAATTTGCCGCGAACACCCCAAATTGTTCGCTGTTGGGCGAACTTGCGAACAGCCAATGTTCGAGTCGAACATGAGTTCGACTCGAACTCGAAGCTCATCCCTAATGACCACATTGTCTCCAGCATAGTGGAGATGTTTGTGGGTCGAACCCTGCTATTCTCGTGGGTGTTAAGTACCATCTCAACAATAACTTTTGATATAATTCCCATAAATTAGCACTTTTAGTGGATTTATAGATGGATGGCAGCGCCTTTTTCCACTGCTCAGTCGAAAAAGTGGCCAACATGTCAATCTCCCATGTTCTCATAGAGGCTGATTTAAAGTGGAGTTCCACCCACTTTTACAACTCTTCAGCATCCCTCACTAAACTGTGCACTGTAAACAAATTGGATATTTTTTTATTTTTTTTCTTAGCACTTACTGTATATCTGCTGTATTCATTTTTCACTTCCTCCTCCCTGGCCGCTGCCCATCGCATCATTTCCTGTTTGCAATGCCTTCTGGGAAGGGGCGGCAACTTCCTCTGACACTGCTGTTGCTATGGAAACCTGACCTGAAACCTATTACACTGCTTGTGCTGCACTGAGCATGTGTGAGATCTGCAAGGATGAGATCCAGGAAGAAATACAGTCTGGCTTCAGATGCCCAGACTTAAGATGGCCACGGCCTGCTGTACATTTATAAAATAACAAACTACTGCTATAAACTAACAAAACAGACCTTAGTTTACAGACTAACTTTACTAGAATACATTAAGCTTGTGTATTATTGGGGTATTTTTATTTAAAAAGAATAATTTTGGCCGGAACACCACTTTAACAAATATTGATTTTTGATTCAGAATGCTATAAAATAGCGAGATGCCTTTAATTGTAGTAGTGGGATTTGATAGGTATAAAGCTATCTTACACTATCTTACACTATCGAATGGTGTAACAATTTTTGCTAGCAAGTGTGAGATCTGGAGATATGTAAACAGATCTTTATTGTTTAAATTATACTCTATTTGGAGTGTCCTGAAAGTTTTGAGAGATGGACCAATTTGGAGATCTGTGACATTAACAATGCCTTTAGACCCCAAGTGTTTGATATTTAAATTGGGTATTAAGAGCTGTAGGCTTGATATGGGTAAGGGGATTGATTTAGAGGGAATATCATCTATGGGGGTATTCAAAAGAGTTTTCCAAGCACGAAGTGATGCTACTATGGTAGGTGAGATGTCTCTTGGTGATTGTGCCATGAAACAACTTGCCATGAGTAAATCTGATACTTTTTTGTTTGGGCTTTGTTGATTCTCTAATTCATACCATCTGGGTGTGTGGGTGTGTTGGAACCATTGGCGAATCTGTGCTAAAATGGCTGCTTGATAATAGTCCTTTATAAGGACATGGCCCACTCCTCCCACATTCCTAGCTTTGATCAATTTCTGGAACGCACATATAGCCTTCTTTCCTTGCCATAGATATTTATTAATTAGTGATTGTGCCTTACAGAAAAAAGAGTTTGGGACTGGGATGGGGAGGGTGCGGAACAAATAGATAAATTGTGGCAATACATTCATTTTGAATGCTGCCAACCTTCCAGACCATGTTAATTCAGTTCTGGAGATGGCGTTTAATTTGGGGGTGAGTTAGTTCAGAAATGGAGTGTAATTTGTATTTTGCCTCAAGCAATTGGTCAGTCTTTGCAGTGAGAGTAATGCCAAGGTAATGTATTCCCTCTGCATTCCATGAAAATGGGTATTGAGACTTAAGTCTGGTTTCTGTATGACTAATGGATGTGTGGACAGGGGATTATAACGGTGCTAGGGTAAAAAGATATAAAGGAGAAATACACGAAAAAGAGAGGTGTAAAAGGCAAAAAATTACAAAGTTTATTGATAATAATACATGGATAGAAAATTACACTTAAAGCAATTAACATTTAAAATAAGTACGTATACTGTATATGACCCAAGGGGATCGATGCTGACCGAAAAAGTGAATGACAAGTCCAGAGTGACTCCTATAAAAAATGTTTAGGAGCATGGTAAGTGATACACTAGGGGAAAAGTTGTTTTTAAATGCCATAAAGGAAAGAGATTACCTTATTGCTGTGTGCAGAGCGAGTACAGGCACGTCCCTCGTCCAACAAGGAACTGAGGGACTGGCCGGTTACTTGTATACCCCCCACACCTGATCAGATGCTGATCAGGTGTGCGGACGCCGACGTCCCAGGTACGTTTGCGTCACCGGAGTTCAGTGGGACCTGTGGGTCGCATGACTGTCCAGCCACAATATTAACTCTTTTTTGTGTATACTAAGTACTGTACCGATAAACAATTTTGCTTACATGATGTTTTCTATATCCCATATACAGAACTGTTTTACATATTCATTTTTTGAGCTCTTGTTCCCTGAAGAAGCCAATGCCTTGGCGAAACATGTAGGAAATCGAGCCCCCCCTCTCGACGGCCATCTCCATCTGGCCTACCTCATCATTCTTTGGGTCATATACAGTATACGTACTTATTTTAAATGTTAATTGCTTTAAGTGTAATTTTCTATCCATGTATTATTATCAATAAACTTTGTAATTTTTTGCCTTTTACACCTCTCTTTTTCGTGTATTTCTCCTTTATATCTTTTGACCCTAGCACCGTTATAATCCCCTGTCCACACATCCATTAGTCATTTGATTATTTTGGGGATGAGGTGCTGCATCCTATGGTACCATCTAGCCACCCTTACACTGGTTTCTGTATGTTTGTCTATTCCTAGACCTAGTATGTGGGATTTGCCTTCAGTGATCTTATAGTAAGATATACGATTAAACATGTTCAAGGTTTCGTATGCTGCTGCCAGGGAAGGATCCACTTCTGTTAGTATCAAAATTATATCGTCTGCAAATAAGCTGATAGTGTGGTCTCCGCTGTTTGATGGGAAGCCTTTGATGAGAGGATGGTTTCTAATGTAAATGGCCAGGGGTTCCATCAAAAGATTAAAAATTAAAGGTGATAGTGGGCACCCCTGTCTAGTGCCGTTTGATATGGTAAAGGGTGTAGACAGGACACCAGACATGTATACTCTAGCAGATGGTTTAGAATATAGAGCCATTATAGCCGTGAATATACCACCATCAAACCCAAATGACCGCAGCACCTCGGCCAGATACCGCCAATGTATGCGATCCAAGGCCTTCTCTGCATCCAACGTGAGAAGCAGAGAAGGCCTCTTCTGTAGTTCTGCCATATGGATGATATTCACGATTCTACGGGTGGCATCGGAAGTTTATCTGTTTTGGGTGAATCCTGTTTGGTCAGAATGTATGAGTGTAGGTAGTATGGATATTAGGCGTATCGCTATGAGCTTAGCATATATCTTTTAATCAATATTTAAAAGTGAAATCGGTCTAAAATTTGTTGGTGAGCTAGGATCCTTCCCTGGTTTTGGCAAAGTGACAATCAACGCTTCCAACATTTCGGGGGGAAAAGAGGCAGAGGCAGCGGCAGAATCACAAATTTGAAGTAAATATGGGGATAGTAAATTCGAGAATTCTCTATAATATTCCCCACTGAATCCATCAGGACCTGGAGATTTGTTTGATGGGAGGGATTTTATCGCATTTTGGATTTCCTGCAATGTAAACGGTTGGCTCAGAGATTGGGTTTGTGCTTTGGTTAATTTTGGTAGGTCTATTTTGGCAAGAAAGTTATTGATATCTTCAATCTTAGGTTGTATTGTATTGGGGTCATCTTTTAAATGATATAGTGTTCCGTAATAAAAACTAAAAGCGTCTGCTATTTCCTGTGGATGATATACTGTTTTTTTAGTGTCTGGGTGTACTATAGAAGGTACCGTATATACTCAAGTATAAGTCGAATTTTTCAGCACATTTTTTTGTGCTGAAAGTGCCCCCTCGACTTATACTCGAGTCAAGCACTTTTCTGCAGCAAAAAATTTCATTTTCTGAACCGACTTTGGGGCCCCGTATCTCAGGGCCACTTGGTGCTAGGAACCCCAAATTTGGTGTGCAAACATATCCAAAGCTGAAGTTCCTAGCACTAAGTGGCCCCGAGATACGGGGCCCCAAAATCGGTTCGGAAAATGTCATTCTCTGCTGCAGAAAAGTGCTTGACATTTTCTGAACCGACTTTGGGGCCCCATATCTCAGGGCCAAGATACAGGGCCCCAAATTCGATCAACTGTGTCCATCTGCAGCAATGTCATTTCGGGACCCTTTGGGTTCAGAGACCCCAAATTTTGGCTGCAGCTAGGGGGCATCTAGGAACCCTTAACTACCAAGTTTGAAGTTCAGGGGACCTATGGCTGCAAATGGGCACAGTGATGCTGCAAATGGGCATTGTTGACCCTCTTTTCCACTTACAGTAGCTGTGCATTTCTCACCCTCGTCTTATACTCGGGTCAATAAGTTTTTCCCATTTTTTTTGTGGTAAATTAGGGCCTCGACTTATACTCGGAACGACTTATACTCGAGTATATACGGGTATTTTAGTTCTATATCTTTGCCCTTTTAAGTTTTGCGCTAGTAATTTCCCTGCTCTGTTTTCATGCACATAGTAGTTCATTTTTAATGTACGGGAGCTTTTTTCAAAATTGTCTAGTAGCATTAATCTTGTCTGAGTTGGGATATTTGTTTGGATAAAGTAGGGGTGGTTATATTTTTATTTTGGGCTTCTAGGATTGATATGTTTTCAGTGAGCTCTGCTAGCCGTTTTTGCCTCTGCCTCTTTGCTTTTGCCCCCAACTGTATCAATATCCCTCTCATATACGCCTTATGGGCGTTCCATAATATAAAAGGGTCCTGGACTAATCCTTCATTGAGAGTGAAAAATTCCCTTAAGCGGGTTTGGATAGTCATCCTGTGTTCTTCTTGCTGTAGTAAAAAAGGGTTCAACCGCCACATTGGTTTCTGTTTAGAGGATGCCAAGTCAGCTAAGGAAAGGACAATAGAGGCATGGTCAGACCAGGATATTGTGTTAATAGTAGCGGATGCGGTTTGGAATAGGACCCGTTGGTCTATTAGGAACATGTCGATCCTCGTGTAAATTTGATGCGGTGGAGAAAAGTAGGTGTAGTCTCTTTCACTAGCATGAAGGCACCGCCATACGTCGTATAGATTATGATTATGTATAACAGGGAGTAGAGTAGAAACTTTACGTTTTGGTTGAGACGTAGAATCCATTTCTGGATCTGGGATAGTATTGAGTAGAGATGAGCCGAACACCCCCCCGGTTTGGTTCGCACCAGAACCTGCGAACGGACCGAAAATTCGCACGAACGTTAGAACCCCATTGACGTCTATGGGACTCGAACGTTCGAAATCAAAAGTGCTCATTTTAAAGGCTAATTTGCATGGTATTGTTCTAAAAAGAGTTTGGGAACCCGGGTCCTGCCCCAGGGGACATGTATCAATGCAAAAAAAACTTTTAAAAACGGCCGTTTTTTCAGGAGCAGTGATTTTAATGATGCTTAAAGTAAAAAAAAAAAAAAGTGAAATATTCCTTTAACCACTTGCCGACCGGGCCATAGCCGAAAGACGGCAACAGCGCGGTCGGCTAGTTCTGGGTGGACGTCCATGGACGTCCTCCCAGAATACTGCTCTCGCGCGCCCCCTGGGGCACGCACCCGAGAACTTCCGTGACCGCCGGGTCCAGAGGACCCAGCGCATCACGGATCACGGTAAACGGCCGCTGATCGCGGCCGTTTACCATGTGATCGCTCCGTCAAATGACGGAGCGATCACATGTCAACAGACCGGCGTCATCTCATGACGCCGGTTCCTCCCTCCCCTCTCTGTACCGATCGGTACAGTGCGAGGGGAGAGGGGGAGGGATCGGATGGCAGCACCGCTGTGGGCTGCATGTGTAGTGCCCACAGCGGTGCTCAGTGACATTTGCAGTCACATCCATCCATCCCTCAATGCTCAGCCAACCCTGCAATACTCTGCATAACACCCTGCAATACTCTGCACTATACCCTGCAATACTCTGCACTATACCCTGCAATACTCTGCATAACACCCTGCAATACTCTGCATAACACCCTGCAATACTCTGCACTATACCCTGCAATACTCTGCACTATACCCTGCAATACTTTGCATAACACCCTGCAATACTCTGCATAACACCCTGCAATACTCTGCATAACACCCTGCAATACTCTGCATAACACCCTGCAATAATCTGCACTATACCCTGCAATACTCTGCATAACACCCTGCAATACTCTGCATAACACCCTGCAATACTCTGCATAACACCCTGCAATACTCTGCATAACACCCTGCAATACTCTGCACTATACCCTGCAATACTCTGCATTATACCCGGCACTACTCTGCATTATACCCGGCACTACTCTGCAATATACCCGGGCACTACTCTGCAATATACCCCGCAATACTCTAAAATATACCCCGCAATACTCTGCAATATACCCCGCAATACTCTGCAATATACCCCGCAATACTCTGCAATATACCCCGCAATACTCTGCAATAGCCCGCAATACTCCGCAATTTTTAACCAGTTCCCGCCCACAGTCATATGACGTCCTTGACTTTAAGCGGGTATATCTGAATGATGGGTGCAGCTACAGGCATTATTCAGATATCAGCTTTTTCAGTCAGCGATTTCCTACACCATAGGAATGATCATAGCTGCTGTTCCACTGCTTGATCATTCTTATGGGAGGCGAGAGGGGACGCCCCCCCCCCCTTCCCGCCACCCTCCGGTGCTTCTACCGACTCACCGCTACGATCGAAGCCAAGATCGTTTTTTTTTTATTATTATTTCAGGCTTCCTAGCCTAGAGGTGAGATGTGGGGTCTTATTGACCCCATATCTCACTGTAAAGAGGACCTGTCATGCCATATTCCTATTACAAGGATGTTTACATTCCTTGTAATAGAAATAAAAGTGATCAAAAAATTTTTTGGGGGGAAAAAGTGTCAAACTAAAATAAATAAAGTAAAATAAACAATAAAAAAAAAAAAAAAAAAAATTTAAAGCGCCCATGTCCGTGTGCTCGCATGCAGAAGCGAACACATACGTAAGTCCCGCCCACATATGAAAACAGTGTTCAAACCACACATGTGAGGTATCGCTGCGATCGGTAGAGCGAGAGCAATAATTTTGGCCCTAGACCTCCTCTGTAACTCAAAACATGTAACCAGGAAAAAATTTTAAAGCGTCACCTATGGAGATTTTTAAGTAGCGACGTTTGGCACCATTCCACGAGAGTGTGCAATTTTGAAGGGTGACATGTTGGGTATCTATTTACTCGGCGTAACTTCATCTTTCACATTATGCAAAAACATTGGGCTAACTTTACTGTTTTTTTTTTTTTTTTAAAGCACAAAACTGTTTCTTTCCCCAAAAAAACGCGTTTGAAAAATTGCTGCACAAATACCGTGCGAGATAAAAAGTTGCAACAACCGCCATTGTATTCTCTAGGGTCTTTGCTAAAAAAAATATATATAATGTTTTGGGGTTCTATGTAATTTTCTAGCAAATAAATTATGATTTTTACATGTAGGAGAGAAATGTCAGAATTGGCCTGGGCGCTCCAGAACGCCTGGAGGTGCTCCCCTGCATGTTGGGCCTCTGTATGTGGTCATGCTGTGTAAAAGTCTCACACATGTGGTATTGCCATACTCGGGAGTAATAGCAGAATGTGTTTTGGGGTGTAATTTGTGGTATGCATATGCTGTGTGTGAGAAATAACCTTCTAATATGACAATTTTGTGAAAAAAAAAAAAGAAAAAAAAAATCTTGATTTTGCAAAGAATTGTGGGAAAAGATGACAATTTCAAAAAAACTCACCATGCATCTTTCTAAATACCTTGGAATGTCTTCTTTCCAAAAAGGGGTCATTTGAGGGGTATTTGTACTTTTCTGGCATGTTAGGGTCTCAATAAATGAGATAGGCCGTCAGTACTTCAGGTGTGATCAATTTTCAGATATTGGCACCGTAGCTTTTGGACTCTCTAACATTCACAAAGACCAAATAATATACACCAAGTTGTACTTATTTTTACCAAAGATATGTAGCGGTATAAATTTTGGCCAAAATTTACGAAGAAAAATTACTAATTTGCTAAATTTTATAACAGAAACAAAGAAAAATTCATTTTTTTTACCAAATTTTCAGTCTTTTTTCTTTTATAGCGCAAAAAATAAAAAACCCAACGGTGATTAAATACCACCAAAAGAAAGCTCTATTTGTGTGAAAAAAAGGATAAAAATTTCATATGGGTAAAGTGTTGTATGACTGAGTAATTGTCATTCAAAGTGTGAGAGCACCGAAAGCTGAAAATTGGTCTGGTTAGGAAGGGGGTTTAAGTGCCCAGTGGTCAAGTGGTTAAATATCGTACCTGGTGTGTGTCTATAGTATGCCTGTAAAGTGGCGCGTGTTTCCTGTGGGTAGAACAGTCCCTGCACAAAATGTCATTTTTAAAGGAAAAAATCTCATTTAAAACTGCTTGCGGGTTTAATGTAATGTTGGGTCCTGGCAATATGGATGAAAATCAGTGAGACAAACGGCATGGGTACCCCCCAGTCCATTACCAGGCCCTTTGGGTCTTGTATGGATATTAAGGGGAACCCCGCACCCAAATTAAAATAAGGAAAGGTGTGGGGCCACCAGGCCCTATATACTCTGAACAGCAGTATACAGGCGGTGCAAACAAGACAGGGACTGTAGGTTTGTTGTTAAGTAGAATCTGTTTGTAATTTTGAACGGGTACATTTTTAACGTGTTTAGCTCCAGCCAAAAAATCTTTTTTAAGCTTTTTGGAAAACATAGGGAAGGGATATCACCCCTGTGACATTTGTTTTGCTGTCTGTCCTCCTCTTCAGAAGATTTCACCTCACTTTTTGTCCCAATGACAAATGTTTTTTGAAAATTTGGGTTTTTTTGTGGAACAAGGATTGGAAAGCATCAGTGGAAAGGAGAAATGTTTTTCCCATATTAACTCTTACAGGAGAGAATTTCCCTTCCTAGGGGTAGATTTCATCTCACTTCCTGTTGTCTCCATCCGTTTGCAAGTAGGAGTCGTTTGTAAGTTAGATGTTTGAAAATAGGGGCCTGCCCTTTATACTCAGCAGAAATTTGGGCCTTAGGTGTTGTTGTGGCCACAACACTGTAAGCCCTCACAGGGCCTTGCTGTGAAATATTAGATCAAGAATTGTAATTACATGCCCCTGTTGAACAGGGGCAGAAAAATTGGGCCTTTGGTGGTGGTGGTGGTGCTGGTGCCACAACAATGTAAGTCCTCACTCGCTCTTGGTGGGCACAGAAATGGGCCCTGCTGTGAAATATTAGATCAAGAATTGTAATTACATGCCCCTGTTGAACAAGGGCAGAAAAATTGGGCCTTTGGTGGTGGTGGTGGTGGTGCTGGTGCCACAACACTGTAAGTCCTCACTCGCTCTTGGTGGGTGCAGAAATGGGCCCCTTCTGTGAAATATTAGATCAAGAATTGTAATTACGGTACATGCCCCTGTTGAACAGGGGCTGAAAAATTAGGCCTTAGGCACTGGTGCTGGTGCCACAACACTGCAACCCCTCACAGATACTCTAGTTGGAACGCAGAAATGAGCCCTGCTGCAAAGTATTGCATCAAAAATTGTAATTACATGCCCCTGTTAAACAAGGGCTGAAAAATTGGGCCTTAGGCACTGGTGCTGGTGCCACAACACTGCAACCCCTCACAGATACTCTAGTTGTAACGCAGAAACGAGCCCTGCTGCAAAGTATTGCATCAAAAATTGTAATTACACGCCCCTGTTAAACAGGGGCTGAAAAATTGGGCCTTAGGCACTGGTGGTGGCGCCCAGAACCAAAAATGTTCTTACAAGCCATCAGCGTGATCATTGAGGAGGAAGAGGATAATTACTCAGGGATAGTCACTCAGCATCAGCATAGGCAGTCTCTGAAGGGATCTGAGATTTAAAAAAAAATTATTCGGTTACATCAGCATCAGGTGCTTGGTAGCTGGTGGTGATCCAAGACTGATTCATTTTTATGAAGGTCAGTCGATCGACCTAGTCGGTGGACAGACGCACCCTGTGATCGGTTACAAAGCCTTCAGCAGCACTGAATGTGCGTTCCGAAAGAACGCTGGATGCAGGACAGGCCAGTAGCTCAATTGCATACTGTGCAAGCTCTGGCCAGTGATCCATCCTCAAGACCCAGTAACCCAGAGGATTTTCGGTGGGAAAGGTGTCCAAGTCAGATCTTGCCCCTAGGTATTCCTGCACCATGTAAAACAGACGCTGGCGATGGTCGCTGGAACCGATCATACCTTGGGGCTGCGGACCAAAAAATTGTCTGAACGCATCGGTCAGACGGCCACCTTCTCCACCGCTCCTTCTTTGACTGACCGAAGCCTCAGCAACACGTTGTCCAGAAACAGGAGTTTGTAACCTCCCAGTCTCTGGGAACGCATTGCACAGACCTTTCTGCAAGGCCTCCCGAAGATGTATCATACTCTGCTCCCTCTGCGATGGCAAGATAAGGTCCGCAACCTTACCCTTGTAACGTGGATCAGGGAGGGTTGCCAGCCAGTATTGATCCTTCTCCTTGATACCACGAATACGAGGATCCTTACGCAGGCTTTGCAGGATCAGGGAGGCCATGCAGCGTAGGTTTGCTGAGGCATTCGGTCCGGAGTCCTCTGGGTCACTAAGGATGACATGGTCCGCAGCCACCTCCTCCCAGCCACGTACAAGTCCATGTGTTTCTTGGGACTGATCCCTTAAAGACTGCTGCTGATGCTGAGTGCCAGGCTCCACCTCCATACTGACACAATCTTCCTCCTCCTCCTCCTCCTCGTCCTCTTCCTGTGTGATCGGCGGGCACGCAGGAACACTGTCTGGATAAAGGGGACCTTGAGAGCTAAGGAAGTCCTCCTCTTCCTGCCTCTGTTCTGCCTCAAGTGCCCTGTCCATTATTCCACGCAGCGTGTGCTCCAACAGGTGGACAAGGGGGACAGTGTCACTGATGCATGCACTGTCACTGCTCACCATCCTCGTGGCCTCCTCAAATGGTGACTGGACAGTGCATGCATCCCTGATCATGGCCCACTGGCGTGGGGAAAAAAATACAAGCTCCCCTGACCCTGTCCTGGTGCCATAGTCGCACAGGTACTCATTGATGGCCCTCTGCTGCATGTGCAGCCGCTGCAGCATGGCCAACGTTGAGTTCCACCTGGTGGGCATGTCACAGATTAGGCGGTTCTTGGGCAGGTAAAACTCCTTTTGGAGGTCCGCCAGCCGAGCACTGGCATTATATGCCCGGCGGAAATGCACACAGACTTTCCTGGCCTGCCTCAGGACATCCTGTAAGCCCAGGTACCTGCCCAAGAACCGCTGCACCACCAAGTTAAGGGCGTGAGCCAAACAGGGCACATGGGTCATTTGTCCCTGTCGGAGGGCAGAGAGGAGGTTGGTGCCATTGTCGCAAACCACCATTCCTGCCTTAAGTTGGCGTGGCGTCAACCACCTCTGAACCTGCCCCTGCAGAGCTGACAGAACCTCTGCCCCAGTGTGGCTCCTGTCCCCCAAGCACACCAGCTCAAGCACCGCATGGCATCTTTGGCCTGCGTACTTGCGTAGCCCCTTGAATGGCTACGGAGCACCGCTGGTTCCGAGGACAAAGCACAGGAAAAGGCCATGGAGGAAGAAGAAGAGGAGGGGGTGGAGGAGAGAGGTGTGTCACAATTATTAGCATTTTGGAGGTGTGGTGGTGGAACAACCTCCAACACTACTGCACCTTGTCCTGCATCCTTCCCAGCTGGCAGCAGAGTCACCCAATGCGCCGTGAAACTTAGGTAACGTCCCTGTCCATGCCTGCTGGACCATGAGTCAGCGGTAATATGCACCTTACCGCTGACCGCCCTGTCCAGCGAGGCATGGACATTGTCTTCCACATGCCGGTAGAGAGCCAGAATCGCCTTCCGTGAGAAAAAGTGGCATTTGGGTACCTGCCACTGAGGAACCGCACATTCCACAAACTCACGGAAGGGGGCAGAGTCTACCAACTGAAAAGGTAGCAGTTGAAGTGCTAGCAATTTTGCCAAGCTAGCATTCAACCGCTGGGCATGTGGATGGCTGGGAGCAAACTTCTTTCGGCGGTGCAGCAGCTGGGGCAGGGAAATTTGCCTGGTACAATCTGACGTCGGTGTACCAAAAGCAGATTGCCCACAAGTACTTGGCTGTGACACACCTAATTCTACACCTTCATTCCTCTCAGTGCAGGTCTCAGAGAGGACTGAAGGCATAGTGGGGTTGGAGATCTCAGCTGATGAGGAGCAAGGAGAGGTCCTCTTTGTTCTTTGGTGTGGGTCTTTTAGATAAGCTTGCCAACAAACTGCATGGCAGGTCAACATATGTCTGGTCAAGTATGTGGTACCCAAGCGGGAGATGTTTTGGCCACGCGAGATACACTTGAGACATATGTTGCAAATAGCAGCGGTGCGATCTGATGCACTCGTCTCAAAAAAGGCCCACACCAAAAACTTTTTGAATAACGCGCAGAGACTGCAGCGCCCTGCACATGTGGAGCTTTGGGGTGTGATGCAGTCAATGTGCTGCCCTTAGGCTGGCCCCTGGAGGGCATCCTGCCTCGTTGGTGATGTGCCGCCTCCTCCTCCTTCTCCACCCTCCTATCAGGCACCCACGTTGAGTCAGTGACCTCATCATCCCCTCCCTCCTCATCACTGGAGCAAACCTGGCAGTATGCTGCAGCAGGGGGAGCATGACTGCCAGATTGCTGTCCTTCTTGGGCACCCCCTCTTTGCGTGCTCATGTTACTGCCTTCATTGAGCTCAGTATCATCATCAGAGCCTTCCAAACGCTGGGCATCCTCCTGGAGCATGTACCCAACACTGTGGTCAAACAGTTCGAGGGACTCCTCAGGAGGACATGGTGGGGTTAGGGAAGGAGTCACTGATGACATTGAGCCGAGGGAAGAGGCCGCTGCTTTGCCAGACAAAGTACCCTGGGCATGGGTGAGAGAGGATGAGGAGGATGAGGACGACTTGGTCATCCACTCGACCAAGTCTTCCGCATGTTGCGGCTCAACATGGCCAGCTGCCGAAAAAAAGGCCAAGCGTGTCCCACGGCCACGTGCTGATGAGCATGCACCGTCTCCATGACCAGCACTAGACACAGAGCCTGCTTGACCTCTCTTTTTGGCTTGTGACTGTCTGCCTCTCCTTCTTGGCCTTCCAGACATACTAATGGCCTGTAGCTGCACTAAGCTGGGATATATATATATATATATATATATATATATATATATATATATGTACTGATACTGCAGCTAGCAAAATCAACTGCCTGCCTGTAGTATGAGAACACCACCAACCTTCTACAGGTAGCTTTAGCTGAACACTGTGCAGAGCTCGCAAAAAACTAACTTGTAGCTTTTTTAGCTGCCTGCGGTAGTGATAGGATCAGGAAAACACCACCAACCTTCTACAGGTAGCTTTAGCTGAACACTGTGCAGAGCTCGCAAAAAAATAACTTGTAGGTTTAGCTGAACACTGTGAGGAGGACGCACCACACTAACTTGTAGTTTTAGCTGAACACTGTGAGCAGGACGCACTGCACTAACTTGTAGCTTTAGATGAACACTGTGCAGAGGTCTCACTACACTAACTTGTAGTTTTAGCTGAACACTGTGAGCAGGACGCACCGCACTAACTTGTAGTTTTACCTGAACACTATGAGCAGGACGCACCGCACTAACTTGTAGTTTTTGCTGAAAACTGTGAGCAGGAGGCACCCCACTAACTTGTAGTTTTAGCTGAACACTGTGAGCAGGATGCACCGCACTATCTTGTAGTTTTAGCTGAACACTGTGAGCAGGACGCACCCCACTAACTTGTAGTTTTAGCTGAACACTGTGAGCAGGACGCACTACACTAACTTGTAGCTTTAGATGAACACTGTGCAGAGGTCTCACTACACTAACTTGTAGTTTTAGCTGAACACTGTGAGCAAGATGCACCGCACTAACTTGTAGTTTTAGCTGAACATTGTGAGCAGGACGCACCCCACTAACTTGTAGTTTTAGCTGAACACTGTGAGCAGGACGCACTGCACTAACTTGTAGCTTTAAATGAACACTGTGCAGAGGTCTCACTACACTAACTTGTAGTTTTAGCTGAACACTGTGAGCAGGACGCACTGCACTAACTTGTAGCTTTAGATGAACACTGTGCAGAGGTCTCACTACACTAACTTGTAGGTTTAGCTGAACACTGTGAGGTGGACGCACCACACTAACTTGTAGTTTTAGCTGAACACTGTGAGCAGGACGCACAGCACTAACTTGTAGTTTTAGCTGAACACTGTGCAGAGGTCTCACTACACAAACTTGTAGTTTTAGCTGAACACTGTGAGCAGGACGCACTGCACTAACTTGTAGCTTTAGATGAACACTGTGCAGAGGTCTCACTACACTAACTTGTAGTTTTAGCTGAACACTGTGAGCAGGACGCACCGCACTAACTTGTAGTTTTAGCTGAACACTGTGAGCAGGACGCACCGCACTATCTTGTAGTTTTAGCTGAACACTGTGAGCAGGACGCACCGCACTAACTTGTAGTTTTAGCTGAACACTGTGAGCAGGACGCACCGCACTAACTTGTAGTTTTAGCTGAACACTGTGAGCAGGACGCACCCCACTAACTTGTAGTTTTAGCTGAACACTGTGAGCAGGACGCACCGCACTAACTTGTAGTTTTAGCTGAACACTGTGAGCAGGACGCACCCCACTAACTTGTAGTTTTAGCTGAACACTGTAAGCAGGACGCACCGCACTAACTTGTATTTTTAGCTGAACACTGTGAGCAGGACGCACCACACTAACTTGTAGTTTTAGCTGAACACTGTGAGCAGGACGCACCCCACTAACTTGTAGTTTTAGCTGAACACTGTGAGCAGGACGCAAAGCACTAACTTGTGGTTTTAGCTGAACACTGTGAGCAGGACGCACTGCACTAACTTGTAGCTTTAGATGAACACTGTGCAGAGGTCTCACTACACTAACTTGTAGTTTTAGCTGAACACTGTGAGCAGGACGCACAGCACTAACTTGTAGGTTTAGTTGAACACTGTGAGCAGGACGCACCCCACTAACTTGTAGTTTTAGCTGAACACTGTGAGCAGGACGCACTGCACTAACTGTAAATAGTGTAGCTGCCTGACTGTGGTACTAATAGGATCAAAAGAACACCAGTAATTTTCTTCAGGTAGCTGTAAATACTGTAATAAGACAAGCCTGCCTGTCAGTAAGAAGATAACAGGAACGGATCCAGGAGCGGACTGACCATTCGGTCACTCGGTCGCCGACCGAGGGCCCGACGTCAGGAGGGGCCCCATGAGCGGCTCAGTCAGCAGCGGAAAAAAGCCGCCCGCCGCACCGCACGAAAACCCCGTCCTACTGGATTTTTACAGCTCCCAGCACCGCGGCCAGCCCGCTGCCCGAGCAGACCTCGGCTTAGGCTGAGAGAGGCTCTGTCAGCAGGGAGGGGAGGGGCAGGGAGCTCTACTGACGCTTTGACCCTGCCCCGCCCCTCCTCTCCTCATGTAGTCTGAGTCTGTATAGAGCGTCTCTCCTGCACTTCTGAGAGCTCCGCTCTGGACCACAAAAATCCCCGCCCCTACCGACGAAAGCCCCGCCCCCTATCGACGAAAGCTCCGCCCCCTACCGACGAAAGCTCCGCCCCCTACCGACGAAAGCTCCGCCCCCTACCGACGAAAGCTCTGCCCCAGGACCTCTGAGAGCTGGAGGTGAGCCCGACTGGTCAGGTAGGTCCTTCTGCCTACATTATATACACGGCCTGTAGACCCCTGTTTTTTTTGCTAAACCATCCCTGGAAATGTTGTTTACCCCCCTGTATAGCTGTGCATTGCCGAAAGTTTAAATTTTAAAGCTGGCTACCTGGTTATCTCCTGTAGTCGCATTCGCAGTCTCTGGTTATTTCCTGTAGTCACATTCGCAGTCTGGTCATCTCCTGTAGTCGCATTCGCAGTCTCTGGTTATTTCCTGTAGTCACATTCGCAGTCTGGTTATTTCCTGTAGTCACATTCGCAGTCTGGTCATCTCCTGTAGTCGCATTGACAGTCTGGTTATTTCCTGTAGTCGCATTCGCAGTCTGGTTATTTCCTGTAGTCGCATTCGCAGTCTGGTTATTTCCTGTAGTCACATTCGCAGTCTCTGGTTATTTCCTGTAGTCGCATTCGCAGTCTCTGGTTATTTCCTGTAGTCGCATTCGCAGTCTCTGGTTATTTCCTGTAGTCACATTCGCAGTCTCTGGTTATTTCCTGTAGTCACATTCGCAGTCTGGTTATTTCCTGTAGACGCATTCGCAGTCTGGTTATTTCCTGTAGTCGCATTCGCAGTCTGGTCATCTCCTGTAGTCGCATTCACAGTCTGGTCATTTCCTGTAGTCGCTTTCACAGTCTGGTTATTTCCTGTAGTCGCATTCGTAGTCTCTGGTTATTTCCTGTAGTCGCATTCGCAATCTGGTTATTTCCTGTAGTCGCATTCGCAGTCTGGTGATTTCCTGTAGTCGCATTCGCAGTCTGGTCATTTCCTGTAGTCGCATTCGCAGTCTGGTTATTTCCTGTAGTCGCATTCGCAGTCTGGTTATTTCCTGTAGTCGCATTCGCAGTCTCTGGTTATTAACTGTAGTCGCATTTGCAGTCTCTGGTTATTTCCTGTAGCCGCATTCGCAGTCTCTGGTTATTTCCTGTAGTCGCATTCGCAGTCTCTGGTTATTTTCTGTAGTCACATTCGCAGTCTGGTTATTTCCTGTAGTCGCATTCGCAGTCTGGTTATTTCCTGTAGTCGCATTCGCAGTCTGGTTATTTCCTGTAGTCGCATTCGCAGTCTCTGGTTATTTCCTGTAGTTGCATTCGCAGTCCCTGGTTATTTCCTGTAGTCGCATGCGCAGTCTCTGGTTATTTCCTGTAGTCACATTCGCAGTCTGGTTATTTCCTGTAGTCGCATTCGCAGTCTGGTTATTTCCTGTAGTCGCATTCGCAGTCTGGTCATTTCCTGTAGTCGCATTCGCAGTCTGGTTATTTCCTGTAGTCGCATTAGCAGTCTGGTTATTTCCTGTAGTCGCATTAGCAGTCTCTGGTTATTTCCTGTAGTCGCATTCGCAGTCTGGTTATTTCCTGTAGTCGCATTCGCAGTCTGGTCATCTCCTGTAGTCGCATTCGCAGTCTGGTCATTTCCTGTAGTCGCATTCGCAGACTGGTTATTTCCTGTAGTCGCATTCGCAGTCTGGTTATTTCCTGTAGTCGCATTTGCAGTCTCTGTTTATCTCCTGTAGTCGCATTCGCAGTCTGGTTATTTCCTGTAGTCGCATTCGCAGTCTGGTTATTTCCTGTAGTGGCATTCGCAGTCTGGTCATCTCCTGTAGTCGCATTCGCAGTCTGGTCATTTCTTGTAGTCGCATTCGCAGTCTGATCATCTCCTGTAGTCGCATTCGCAGTCTGGTTATTTCCTGTAGTCGCATTCATAGTCTCTGGTTATTTCCTGTAGTCGAATTCGCAGTCTGGTCATTTCCTCTAGTCGCATTCGCAGTCTGGTCATCTCCTGTAGTCGCATTCGCAGTCTCTGGTTATTTCCTGTAGTTGCATTCGCAGTCTCTGGTTATTTCCTGTAGTCGCATTCACAGTCTGGTCATCGCCTGTAGTCGCATTCGCAGTCTGGTTATTTCCTGTAGTCGCATTCGCAGTCTGGTCATCTCTTGTAGTCGCATTCGCAGTCTGGTCATTTCCTGTAGTCGCATTCGCAGTCTGGTCATTTCCTGTAGTCGCATTCGCAGTCTGGTTATTTCCTGTAGTCGCATTCGCAGTCTGGTTATTTCCTTTAGTCGCATTCGCAGTCTCTGGTTATCTCCTGTAGTCGCATTCGCAGTCTCTGGTTATTTCCTGTAGTCGCATTCGCAGTCTGGTCATTTCCTGTAGTCGCATTCACAGTCTCTGTTTATTTCCTGTAGTCGCATTCGCAGTCTGGTTATCTCCTGTAGTCGCATCCCCAGTCTCTGGTCATCTCCTGTAGTCGCATTCGCAGTCTGGTTATTTCCTGTAGTTGGATTCGCAGTCTGGTCATCTCCTGTAGTCGCATTCGCAGTCTGGTTATTTCCTGTAGTCGCATTCGCAGTCTGGTTATTTCCTGTAGTCGCATTCGCAGTCTGGTTATTTCCTGTAGTCGCATTCGCAGTCTCTGGTTATTTCTTGTAGTCGCATTCGCAGTCTCTGGTTATTTCCTGTAGTCACATTCGCAGTCTCTGGTTATTTCCTGTAGTCACATTCGCAGTCTGGTTATTTCCTGTAGTCGCATTCGCAGTCTGGTTGTTTCCTGTAGTCGCATTCGCAGTCTGGTCATCTCCTGTAGTCGCATTCGCAGTCTGGTCATTTCCTGTAGTCGCATTCACAGTCTGGTTATTTCCTGTAGTCGCATTTGCAGTCTCTGGTTATTTCCTGTAGTCGCATTCGCAGTCTGGTTATTTCCTGTAGTCGCATTCGCAGTCTCTGGTTATTTCCTGTAGTCGCATTTGCAGTCTCTGGTTATTTCCTGTAGTCGCATTCGCAGTCTCTGGTTATTTCCTGTAGTCGCATTCGCAGTCTGGTTATTTCCTGTAGTCGCATTTGCAGTCTGGTTATTTCCTGTAGTAGCATTCGCAGTCCCTGGTTATTTCCTGTAGTCGCATTCGCAGTCTCTGGTTATTTCCTGTAGTCACATTCACAGTCTGGTTATTTCCTGTACTCGCATTCGCAGTCTGGTTATTTCCTGTAGTCGCATTCGCAGTCTGGTCATCTCCTGTAGTCGCATTCGCAGTCTGGTCATTTCCTGTAGTCGCATTCGCAGTCTGGTTATTTCCTGTAGTCGCATTCGCAGTCTCTGGTTATTTCCTGTAGTCGCATTTGCAGTCTGGTTATTTCCTGTAGTCGCATTCGCAGTCTGGTCATCTCCTGTAGTCGCATTCGCAGTCTGGTCATTTCCTGTAGTCACATTCGCAGACTGGTTATTTCCTGTAGTCGCATTTGCAGTCTGGTTATCTCCAATAGTCGCATTCGCAGTCTCTGGTTATTTCCTGTAGTCGCATTTGCAGTCTGGTTATTTCCTGTAGTTGCATTCGCAGTCTCTGGTTATTTCCTGTAGTCGCATTCGCAGTCTGGTCATCTCCTGTGGTCGCATTCGCAGTCTGGTCATTATCTGTAGTTGCATTCGCAGTCTGGTTATTTCCTGTAGTCGCATTCGCAGTCTCTGGTTATTTCCTGTAGTCGCATTCGCAGTCTGGTTATTTCCTGTAGTCGCATTCGCAGTCTGATTATTTCCTGTAGTCGCATTCGCAGTCTGGTCATCTCCTGTAGACGCATTCGCAGTCTGCTCATTTCCTGTAGTCGCATTCGCAGTCTGGTTATTTCCTGTAGTCACATTCGCAGTCTGGTTATTTCCTGTAGTCGCATTCGCAGTCTGGTTATTTCCTGTAGTCGCATTCGCAGTCTCTTGTTATCTCCTGTAGTCGCATTCGCAGTCTGGTTATTTCCTGTAGTCGCATTCACAGTCTCTGGTTATTTCCTGTAGTCGCATTCGCAGTCTGGTTATTTCCTGTAGTCGCATTCGCAGTCTCTGGTTATTTCTTGTAGTCGCATTCGCAGTCTCTGGTTATTTCCTGTAGTCACATTCGCAGTCTCTGGTTATTTCCTGTAGTCACATTCGCAGTCTGGTTATTTCCTGTAGTCGCATTCGCAGTCTGGTTGTTTCCTGTAGTCGCATTCGCAGTCTGGTCATCTCCTGTAGTCACATTCGCAGTCTGGTCATTTCCTGTAGTCGCATTCACAGTCTGGTTATTTCCTGTAGTCGCATTTGCAGTCTCTGGTTATTTCCTGTAGTCGCATTCGCAGTCTGGTTATTTCCTGTAGTCGCATTCGCAGTCTCTGGTTATTTCCTGTAGTCGCATTTGCAGTCTCTGGTTATTTCCTGTAGTCGCATTCGCAGTCTCTGGTTATTTCCTGTAGTCGCATTCGCAGTCTGGTTATTTCCTGTAGTCGCATTTGCAGTCTGGTTATTTCCTGTAGTAGCATTCGCAGTCCCTGGTTATTTCCTGTAGTCGCATTCGCAGTCTCTGGTTATTTCCTGTAGTCACATTCGCAGTCTGGTTATTTCCTGTACTCGCATTCGCAGTCTGGTTATTTCCTGTAGTCGCATTCGCAGTCTGGTCATCTCCTGTAGTCGCATTCGCAGTCTGGTCATTTCCTGTAGTCGCATTCGCAGTCTGGTTATTTCCTGTAGTCGCATTCGCAGTCTCTGGTTATTTCCTGTAGTCGCATTTGCAGTCTGGTTATTTCCTGTAGTCGCATTCGCAGTCTGGTCATCTCCTGTAGTCGCATTCGCAGTCTGGTCATTTCCTGTAGTCGCATTCGCAGACTGGTTATTTCCTGTAGTCGCATTTGCAGTCTGGTTATCTCCAGTAGTCGCATTCGCAGTCTCTGGTTATTTCCTGTAGTCGCATTTGCAGTCTGGTTATTTCCTGTAGTTGCATTCGCAGTCTCTGGTTATTTCCTGTAGTCACATTCGCAGTCTGGTCATCTCCTGTGGTCGCATTCGCAGTCTGGTCATTATCTGTAGTTGCATTCGCAGTCTGGTTATTTCCTGTAGTCGCATTCGCAGTCTCTGGTTATTTCCTGTAGTCGCATTCGCAGTCTGGTTATTTCCTGTAGTCGCATTCGCAGTCTGATTATTTCCTGTAGTCGCATTCGCAGTCTGGTCATCTCCTGTAGACGCATTCGCAGTCTGCTCATTTCCTGTAGTCGCATTCGCAGTCTGGTTATTTCCTGTAGTCACATTCGCAGTCTGGTTATTTCCTGTAGTCGCATTCGCAGTCTGGTTATTTCCTGTAGTCGCATTCGCAGTCTCTTGTTATCTCCTGTAGTCGCATTCGCAGTCTGGTTATTTCCTGTAGTCGCATTCACAGTCTCTGGTTATTTCCTGTAGTCGCATTTGCAGTCTGGTCATTTCCTGTGTTCGCATTCACAGTCTCTGGTTACTTCCTGTAGTAGCATTCGCAGTCTGCTCATTTCCTGTAGTCGCATTCGCAGTCTGGTTATTTCCTGTAGTCACATTCGCAGTCTGGTTATTTCCTGTAGTGGCATTCGCAGTCTGGTTATCTCCTGTGGTCGCATCCCCAGTCTCTGGTCATCTCCTGTAGTCGCATTCGCAGTCTGGTTATTTCCTGTAGTCGCATTCGCAGTCTGGTTATCTCCTGTAGTCACATTCGCAGTCTCTGGTTACTTCCTGTAGTCGCATTCGCAGTCTGGTCATCTCCTATAGTCGCATTCGCAGTCTGGTTATTTCCTGTAGTCGTATTCACAGTTTGGTCATCTCCTGTATTCGCATTCACAGTCTCTGGTTATCTCCTGTAGTCGCATTCGCAGTCTCTGGTTACTTCCTGTAGTTGCATTCGCAGTCTCTGGTTATTTCCTGTAGTTGCATTTGCAGTCTCTGGTTATTTCCTGTAGTTGCATTCGCAGTCTCTGGTTATTTCCTGTAGTTGCATTCACAGTCTGGTTATTTCCTGCATCAAGAAAACGACTTCAGTGTAGCGCTCAATTAAGGAAAGGGGGGGAACAAAATGTGTGTAATGAAACACAAATGGATCAAAGTCCAAATGCTGACAATAATGTCTATAAAAACAATGTGTAGTCCTCTGGACCGAATAATGAGCCCGTGATGTAAATCCTCTATGAAGAAAGCCCACACACCACCAATAGTAACAGGGAGGCTTACCAGACTCGGTGGACCCGACCGGGCGTACGCCAAGTGGGGTCAAAACAGGCTTAGGTGGTGCTGGGCTGAAGCGGATACTGGAGAGCAGGGGTGATGAGATGACTTCCACGTGACCTTGCTCCTGGTAGGTGGTCCGGGCCAAGACCGTGATGCTCAGATCCGCGTTGAAACGTAGAAAAGGAAAAAATTGGGCCAAATAGTGTGATTCCGTATAGATAAAATTTATTTGAAGTGAAAATACACACTTACATGAAAAATAGCTAAAACCAGCGCTGTATATCAAAATGGCGACAGTGGGGTCCTACCCGACGCGTTTTGTCTGCAAAGACATCATCTGGGGGGATCCCCCCAGATGACGTCTATGCAGACGAAACGCGTCGGGTAGGACCCCACTGTCGCCATTTTGATATACAGCGCTGGTTTTAGCTATTTTTCATGTAAGTGTGTATTTTCACTTCAAATAAATTTTATCTATACGGAATCACACTATTTGGCCCAATTTTTTCCTTTTCTACGTTTCAACACGGATCTGAGCATCACGGTCTTGGCCCGGACCACCTACCAGGAGCAAGGTCACGTGGAAGTCATCTCATCACCCCTGCTCTCCAGTATCCGCTTCAGCCCAGCACCACCTAAGCCTGTTTTGACCCCACTTGGCGTACGCCCGGTCGGGTCCACCGAGTCTGGTAAGCCTCCCTGTTACTATTGGTGGTGTGTGGGCTTTCTTCATAGAGGATTTACATCACGGGCTCATTATTCGGTCCAGAGGACTACACATTGTTTTTATAGACATTATTGTCAGCATTTGGACTTTGATCCATTTGTGTTTCATTACACACATTTTGTTCCCCCCCTTTCCTTAATTGAGCGCTACACTGAAGTCGTTTTCTTGATGCTGTTTACATTTGTTGGTTGTGTTAGCTGCTTTTTCTTTCCCCCCCCCCACCTCTTAGGTAGCGCAGAATTATTGTGCATATATTTGGTTATTTCCTGCAGTCGCATTCGCAGTCTGGTTATTTACTGTAGTCGCATTCGCAGTCTGGTTATTTCCTGTAGTCGCATTCGCAGTCTGGTTATTTACTGTAGTCGCATTCGCAGTCTGGTTATTTCCTGTATTCGCATTTGCAGTCTGGTTATCTCCTGTAGTCGCATCCCCAGTCTGAGGTTATCTCCTGTAGTCGCATCCCCAGTCTCAGGTTATCTCCTGTAGTCGCATCCCCAGTCTCTGGTTATTTCCTGTAGTCGCATTCGCAGTCTGGTTATTTCCTGTAGTTGCATTCGCAGTGTCTGGTTATTTCCTGTAGTCGCATTCGCAGTCTGGTTACTTCCTGTAGTTGCATTCGCAGTCTCTGGTTATTTCCTGTAGTTGCATTCGCAGTCTCTGGTTATTTCCTGTAGTCGCATTCGCAGTCTGGTTATCTCCTGTAGTCGCATCCCCAGTCTCTGGTCATCTCCTTTAGTCGCATCCCCAGTCTCTGGTTATCTCCTGAAGTCGCATCCCCAGTCTCTGGTTATTTCCTGTAGTTGCATTCGCAGTCTTTGGTTATTTCCTGTAGTCGCATTCGCAGTCTGGTTATTTCCTGTAGTTGCATTCGCAGTCTCTGGTTATTTCCTGTAGTCGCATTCGCAGTCTGGTTATCTCCTGTAGTCGCATCCCCAGTCTCTGGTCATCTCCTGTAGTCGCATCCCCAGTCTCTGGTTATCTCCTGTAGTCGCATCCCCAGTCTCTGGTTATTTCCTGTAGTTGCATCCCCAGTCTCTGGTTATTTCCTGTAGTCGCATTTGCAGCCTCTGGTTATCTCCTGTAGTCGCATTCGCAGTCTGGTTATATGCTGTAGTCGCATTCGCAGTCTCTGGTTATTTCCTGTAGTCGCATTTGCAGCCTCTCGTTATCTCCTGTAGTCACATTCGCAGTCTGGTTATTTCCTGTAGTTGCATTCACAGTCTCTGGTTATTTCCTGTAGTCGCATCCCCAGTCTCTGGTTATTTCCTGTAGTTGCATCCCCAGTCTCTGGTTATTTCCTGTAGTCGCATTCGCAGCCTCTGGTTATTTCCTCTAGTCACACTCGCAGTCTGGTTATTTCCTGTAGTCGCATCCCCAGTCTGGTCATCTCCTGTAGTCGCATCCCTAGTCTCTGGTTATCTCCTGTAGTCGCATTTGCAGTCTGGTTATCTCCTGTAGTCGCATTTGCAGTCTGGTTATTTCCTGTAGTTGCATTCGCAGTCTCTGGTTACTTCCTGTAGTCGCATTCGCAGTCTGGTTATCTCCTGTAGTCGCATCCCCAGTCTCTGTTTATCTCCTGTTGTCGAATTCGCAGTCTCTGGTTATTTCCTATAGTTGCATTCGCAGTCTCTGTTTATCTCCTGTAGTCATTTATGATATCTATGGCTATGAATATTTCTTGAATCCACATTGAGCACTATATTTGATTGGCTGTTTGCTTCTGCTTAGGCCTGGCAAACACGCACAATCGCACATGATGATGACTTCATCATCATGTGCTTGATTGTGATTGTGCGTGTGTGCCAAGCAGAAGCAGATTAAATAAATAGTGGGAAGATTGTTCCTTCCATTGGTGATCAGTGAGAAGAATGTTCCTTACATTGGTGATCAGTGAGAAGAATGTTCCTTACATTGGTGATCAGTGAGAAGAATGTTCCTTACATTGGTGATCAGTGAGAAGAATGCTCCTTACATTGGAGGTCAGTGGGAAGAATGTTCCTTACATTGGTGGTCAGTGGGAAGAATGTTCCTTACATTGGTGATCAGTGAGAAGAATGTTCCTTCCATTGGTGGTCAGTGAGAAGAATGCTCCTTACATTGGTGGTCAGTGGGAAGGAGGAGGAGGACACACCTAAGGAGCTCTCTGAGAACCAGCCTTTTTTCAAGCCTGGGCCTTGCCTGCTAGCTTGGCCCAGGAACAATGCCTGATCCTGGGGGAGGCCCAGGGAGGGATCCCCCTGATGACATGGGGCCTAGTGAGGAGGAGGTGGAGGATCTGACTGTGGGTCCAGGCCCTGGTATGGATGCAAGTATCTTCAGACAGAAGATTGTTGATCGTTTTAGGGAAATTGGAAGGGCTGAAGAGAAACTTCAAGTTTTGAAAACTGAACATAAGAACTTCAGAGCCAAATACTTCCAGGCCTGGAGTAGAAATCACACAGCCATGAAGCCTGAGTTACAGGAATTAGAGGAAAAAGTAAAGCAGCAAACTTTATTGTTGGAGAAGTTAAAAGCCAGAAGTGGAGCTTTTAAAGAAAAATTTGACAATGAGAAGAGATTTGCCAGCCAGTTGTCAGTAAGTTGCATGGATCAGCAGCCTCAGGTTATGGATGACCCGGGTCCATCTGCCTCTGCACCTCTCCCCCCATGTAAGGCCTTGGAATCGCCAGCGGCAACCAGCCAGGGGGTTGAGAGTGAGCATGGCACCCTGACCTTCATCCAGCAGATGGAGTCACCCCTGAGAGCAGACAAGGTTGCCATTTCTGATGATCCATCAGAAACCCCTGAGGATGAGAAAAAAAATAAACCAGGGAATGAAGATGGACCTGCACCAAACACCCTGAGCATGGATGTTTCTACTCCTGCATTTTCTGAGACCAGTAGTTCCTCTACCAAGTTTCACACAGTATGGCTGACACCAGCAAAGAGATTGCCTCACCTGAGCCTCCCTGTGTTCCAGCAGAGCTGATTGATGCTGATGGGGGAGGGGATCAGCACATTGCACCATGTGCAGTGGAAGCCATGGATGTGTCAGACCAGCCTGCTGAAAGTCCTGTCCTGATGGAAGAGAACAGGCCAGCTGAAGATTCCACCAGCACAGCAGTGGGAACTGACACTGTTGGGAAGACTACAGGAACTGTGAATATACCAGCAAGTATTAAGAATGACAGTAATGATAAAACAATGAATGTGGTGGGTGGTGGTGAAGGGGTTAATACTGCTGGGAAAAATAAAAATGACATTGCTCTCCCTGCTCAGCAGAGGAAAGACTCATCGATTGTTCAGACCAAATCTGTACAATCGATATCTGCTAGAAATGTGTCAGACGGTTCAAAACTCACAAATGTTTCTTCTGCTGGGAGAAATGTGGGCAGTTATGCATCTGTTCTGGGGAGTCGCACCAAGGAGGGTGGAGGGAATTTTGTAAATATTAGTGGTCACTAGGGATGAGCTTCGTGTTCGAGTCGAACCCATGTTCGACTCGAACATCGGCTGTTCGACCGTCCGTCGAATTGCGAACGATATGGGCCGTTCGCGCCAAATTCGTGTGGCGCGTCACGGCCCATAATTCACTGCGGCATCGCAGTGCATTGCTGGCTGATGATTGGCCAAGCATGCACTATGACCCGCATGCTTGGCCAATCACAGCGCCGTCAGTAGAGAGAGCTGTAATTGGCCAAAGCCAGGGTGGCTTTGGCCAATTATGGCTCAGGGGATTTAGTACACACCCCACACTATATAAGGCCGCCTGCACGGCGGCCCTGTGTAGTGTGTGTTCCGGTGTGCTGAGCGATAGAGAGAGAGAGAGACAGTGTCATTTGATTTGAGTTAGATAGATTAGGCAGAACAGTCAGTCAGTTAGCTGCACTTACAGTGTATTGTGTATATATATGCATCCCAGGTGTTGCATATATATATATACACTGTATTCAGTTTAGCTAGATCCGTTCCTGTTATCTTCTATCTAGACTATTTACATTCAGTGCAGTGTGTCCTGCTCACAGTGTTCAGCTAGATCCGTTCCTGCTATTTACATTCAGTACAGTGCTTCCTGCTCACAGTGTTCAGCTAGATCCGTTCCTGCTATTTACATTCAGTGCAGTGCGTGCTGCTCACAGTGTTCAGCTAGATCCGTTCCTGCTATTTACATTCAGTGCAGTGTGTCCTGCTCACAGTGTTCAGCTAGATCCGTTCCTGCTATTTACATTCAGTACAGTGCTTCCTGCTCACAGTGTTCAGCTAGATCCGTTCCTGCTATTTACATTCAGTGCAGTGCGTGCTGCTCACAGTGTTCAGCTAGATCCGTTCCTGCTATTTACATTCAGTGCAGTGTGTCCTGCTCACAGTGTTCAGCTAGATCCGTTCCTGCTATTTACATTCAGTACAGTGCTTCCTGCTCACAGTGTTCAGCTAGATCCGTTCCTGCTATTTACATTCAGTGCAGTGCGTGCTGCTCACAGTGTTCAGCTAGATCCGTTCCTGCTATTTACATTCAGTGCAGTGCGTCCTGCTCACAGTGTTCAGCTAGATCCGTTCCTGCTATTTACATTCAGTGCAGTGCGTCCTGCTCACAGTGTTCAGCTAGATCCGTTCCTGGTATTTACATTTAGTGCAGTGCGTCCTGCTCACAGTGTTCAGCTAGATCCGTTCCTGCTATTTACATTCAGTGCAGTGCGTGCTGCTCACAGTGTTCAGCTAGATCCGTTCCTGCTATTTACATTCAGTGCAGTGCGTCCTGCTCACAGTGTTCAGCTAGATCCGTTCCTGCTATTTACATTCAGTGCAGTGCGTCCTGCTCACAGTGTTCAGCTAGATCCGTTCCTGCTATTTACATTCAGTGCAGTGCGTCCTGCTCACAGTGTTTAGCTACATCCGTTCCTGCTGTTTACATTCAGTGCAGTGCGTCCTGCTCACAGTGTTCAGCTAGATCCGTTCCTGCTATTTACATTCAGTGCAGTGCGTCCTGCTCACAGTGTTCAGCTAGATCCGTTCCTGCTATTTACATTCAGTGCAGTGCGTCCTGCTCACAGTGTTCAGCTAGATCCGTTCCTGCTATTTACATTCAGTGCAGTGCGTCCTGCTCACAGTGTTCAGCTAGATCCTTTCCTGCTATTTACATTCAGTGCAGTGCGTCCTGCTCACAGTGTTCAGCTAGATCCGTTCCTGCTATTTACATTCAGTGCAGTGCGTCCTGCTCACAGTGTTTAGCTACATCCGTTCCTGCTGTTTACATTCAGTGCAGTGCGTCCTGCTCACAGTGTTCAGCTAGATCCGTTCCTGCTATTTACATTCAGTGCAGTGCGTCCTGCTCACAGTGTTCAGCTAGATCCGTTCCTGCTATTTACATTCAGTGCAGTGCGTCCTGCTCACAGTGTTCAGCTAGATCCGTTCCTGCTATATACATTTAGTGCAGTACGTCCTGCTCACAGTGTTCAGCTAGATCCGTTCCTGTTATCTTCCTACTGACAGGCAGGCTTGTCTGGTTACAGTATATAAAGCTACCTGAAGAAAATTACAGGTGTTCTTTTTGATCCTATTAGTACCACGGTCAGGCAGCTAGACTATTTACATTTAGTACAGTGTGTCCTGCTCACAGTGTTCAGCTAGATCCGTTCCTGTTATTTACATTCAGTGCAGTGCGTCCTGCTCACAGTGTTCAGCTAGATCCGTTCCTGCTATTTACATTCAGTGCAGTGCGTCCTGCTCACAGTGTTCAGCTAGATCCGTTCCTGTTATTTACATTCAGTGCAGTGCGTCCTGCTCACAGTGTTCAGCTAGATCCGTTCCTGCTATTTACATTCAGTGCAGTGCGTCCTGCTCACAGTGTTCAGCTAGATCCGTTCCTGCTATTTACATTCAGTGCAGTGCGTCCTGCTCACAGTGTTTAGCTACATCCGTTCCTGCTGTTTACATTCAGTGCAGTGCGTCCTGCTCACAGTGTTCAGCTAGATCCGTTCCTGCTATTTACATTCAGTGCAGTGCGTCCTGCTCACAGTGTTCAGCTAGATCCGTTCCTGCTATATACATTTAGTGCAGTACGTCCTGCTCACAGTGTTCAGCTAGATCCGTTCCTGTTATCTTCCTACTGACAGGCAGGCTTGTCTGGTTACAGTATATAAAGCTACCTGAAGAAAATTACAGGTGTTCTATCCCAGCTTAGTGCAGCTACAGGCCATTAGTATGTCTGGAAGGCCAAGAAGGAGAGGCAGACAGTCACAAGCCAATAAGAGAGGGCAAGCAGGCTCTGTGTCTAGTGCTGGTCGTGGAGACGGTGCATCCTCATCAGCACGTGGCCATGGGACACGCTTGGCCTTTTTTTCGGCAGCTGGCCGTGTTGAGCCGCAACATGCGGAAGACTTGGTCGAGTGGATGACCAAGCCGTCCTCATCCTCCTCATCCTCTCTCACCCATGCCCAGGGTGCTTTGTCTGGCAAAGCAGCGGCCTCTTCCCTCAGCTCAATGTCATCAGTGACTCCTTCCCTAGCTCCACCATGTCCTCATGAGGATTCCCTCGAACTGTTTGACCACAGTGTTGGGTACATGCTCCAGGAGGATGCCCAGCGTTTGGAAGGCTCTGATGATGATACTGAGCTCAATGAAGGCAGTAACATGAGCACGGACAGAGGGGGTGCCCAAGAAGGACAGCAATCTGGCAGTCATGCTCCCCCTGCTGCAGCATACTGCCAGGTTTGCTCCAGTGATGAGGAGGGAGGGGATGATGAGGTCACTGACTCAACGTGGGTGCCTGATAGGAGAGAGGAGGAGGAGGAGGAGGAGGAGGTGGCACATCACCAACTAGGCAGGATGCCCTCCAGGGGCCAGCCTAAGGGCAGCACATTGACTGCATCACACCCCAAAGCTCCACATGTGCAGGGCGCTGCAGTCTCTGCGCGTTATTCAAAAAGTTCTTTGGTGTGGGCCTTTTTTGAGACGAGTGCATCAGATCGCACCGCTGCTATTTGCAATATATGTCTCAAGCGTATCTCGCGTGGCCAAAACATCTCCCGCTTGGGTACCACATGCTTGACCAGACATATGTTGACCTGCCATGCAGTTCGTTGGCAAGCGTATCTAAAAGACCCACACCAAAGAACAAAGACGATCTCTCCTTGCTCCTCATCAGCTGAGATTTCCAACCCCACTAGACCTTCAGTCCTCTCTGCGACCTGCAGTGAGAGGAATGAAGGTGTAGAATTAGGTGTGTCACAGCCAAGTACTTATGGGCAATCTGCTTTTGGTACACCGACGTCAGATTGTACCAGGCAAATTTCCCTGCCCCAGCTGCTGCACCGCCGAAAGAAGTTTGCTCCCAGCCATCCACATGCCCAGCGGTTGAATGCTAGCTTGGCAAAATTGCTAGCACTTCAACTGCTGCCTTTTCAGTTGGTAGACTCTGCCCCCTTCCGTGAGTTTGTGGAATGTGCGGTTCCTCAGTGGCAGGTACCCAAACGCCACTTTTTCTCACGGAAGGCGATTCCGGCTCTCTACCGGCATGTGGAAGGCAATGTCCATGCCTCGCTGGACAGGGCGGTCAGCGGTAAGGTGCATATTACCGCTGACTCATGGTCCAGCAGGCATGGACAGGGACGTTACTTAAGTTTCACGGCGCATTGGGTGACTCTGCTGGCAGCTGGGAAGGATGCAGGACAAGGTGCAGTAGTGTTGGAGGTTGTTCCGCCACCACGCCTCCAAAATGCTGATTGTGACACACCTCTCTCCTCCACCCCCTCCTCTTCTTCTTCCTCCATGGCCTCTTCCTCGGAACCAGCGGTGCTCCGTAGGCGTTCAAGGGGCTACGCAAGTACGCAGGCCAAAAGATGCCATGCGGTGCTTGAGCTGGTGTGCTTGGGGGACAGGAGCCACACTGGGGCAGAGGTTCTGTCAGCTCTGCAGGGGCAGGTTCAGAGGTGGTTGACGCCACGCCAACTTAAGGCAGGAATGGTGGTTTGCGACAATGGCACCAACCTCCTCTCTGCCCTCCGACAGGGACAACTGACCCATGTGCCCTGTTTGGCTCACGTCCTTAACTTGGTGGTGCAGCGGTTCTTGGGCAGGTACCCGGGCTTACAGGATGTCCTGAGGCAGGCCAGGAAAGTCTGTGTGCATTTCCGCCGGTCATATAATGCCAGTGCTCGGCTGACGGACCTCCAAAAGGAGTTTAACCTGCCCAAGAACCGCCTAATCTGTGACATGCCCACCAGGTGGAACTCGACGTTGGCCATGCTGCAGCGGCTGCACACGCAGCAGAGGGCCATCAATGAGTACCTGTGCGACTATGGCACCAGGACAGGGTCAGGGGACCTTGGTTTTTTTTCCCCACGCCAGTGGGCCATGATCAGGGATGCATGCACTGTCCTGTCACCATTCGAGGAGGCCACGAGGATGGTGAGCACTGACAGTGCATGCATCAGTGACACTGTCCCCCTTGTCCACCTGTTGGAGCACACGCTGCGTGGAATAATGGACAGGGCACTTGAGGCAGAACAGAGGCAGGAAGAGGAGGACTTCCTTAGCTCTCAAGGCCCCCTTTATCCAGACAGTGTTCCTGCGTGCCCGCCGATCACACAGGAAGAGGACGAGGAGGAGGAGGAGGAGGAGGAGGAAGATTGTGTCAGTATGGAGGTGGAGCCTGGCACTCAGCATCAGCAGTCTTTAAGGGATCAGTCCCAAGGAACACATGGACTTGTACGTGGCTGGGAGGAGGTGGCTGCGGACGTTGTTGTCCTTAGTGACCCAGAGGACTCCGGACCGAATGCCTCAGCAAACCTACGCTGCATGGCCTCCCTGATCCTGCAAAGCCTGCGTAAGGATCCTCGTATTCGTGGTATCAAGGAGAAGGACCAATACTGGCTGGCAACCCTCCTTGATCCACGTTACAAGGGTAAGGTTGCGGACCTTATCTTGCCATCGCAGAGGGAGCAGAGGATGAAACATCTTCGGGAGGCCTTGCAGAAAGGTCTGTGCAACGCGTTCCCAGAGACTGGGAGGTTACAAACTCCTGTTTCTGGACAACGTGTTGCTGAGGCTTCGGTCAGTCAAAGAAGGAGCGGTGGAGAAGGTGGCCGTCTGACCGATGCGTTCAGACAATTTTTTGGTCCGCAGCCCCAAGGTATGATCGGTTCCAGCAACCATCGCCAGCGTCTGTTTTACATGGTGCAGGAATACCTAGGGGCAAGATCAGACTTGGACACCTTTCCCACCGAAAATCCTCTGGGTTACTGGGTCTTGAGGATGGATCACTGGCCAGAGCTTGCACAGTATGCAATTGAGCTACTGGCCTGTCCTGCATCCAGCGTTCTTTCGGAACGCACATTCAGTGCTGCTGGAGGCGTGGTAACCGATCACAGGGTGCGTCTGTCCACCGACTCGGTCGATCGGCTGACCTTCATAAAAATGAATCAGTCTTGGATCACCACCAGCTACCAAGCACCTGATGCAGATGTAACCGAATAATTTTTTTTGAAATCTCAGATCCCTTCAAAGACTGCCTATGCTGATGCTGAGTGACTATCCCTGAGTAATTATCCTCTTCCTCCTCAATCATCACGCTGATAGCTTGTAAGAACATTTTTGGTTCTGGGCGCCACCACCAGTGCCTAAGGCACAATTTTTCAGCCCCTGTTTAACAGGGGCGTGTAATTACAATTTTTGATGTAATACTTTGCAGCAGGGCTCGTTCCTGCATTCCAACTAGAGTGTCTGTGAGGGGTTGCAGTGTTGTGGCACCAGCACCAGTGCCTAAGACCCAATTTTTCAGCCCCTGTCTAACAGGGGCGTGTAATTACAATTTTTGATGCAATACTTTGCAGCAGGGCTTGTTCCTGCGTTTCAACTAGAGTGTCTGTGAGGGGTTGCAGTGTTGTGGCACCAGCACCAGTGCCTAAGACCCAATTTTTCTGCCCCTGTCTAACAGGGGCGTGTAATTACAATTTTTGATGCAATACTTTGCAGCAGGGCTCGTTCCTGCGTTCCAGCTAGAGTGTCTGTGAGGGGTTGCAGTGTTGTGGCACCAGCACCAGTGCCTAAGGCCTAATTTTTCAGCTCCTGTTCAACAGGGGCATGTAATTACAATTCTTGATCTAATATTTCACAGCAGGGCCCTGTGAGGGCTTACAGTGTTTTGGCCACAGCAACACCTAAGGCCCAAATTTCTGCTGAGTATATAGGGCAGGACCCTACTTTCAAACATCTAACTTACAAACGACTCCTACTTGCAAACGGAAGGAGACAACAGGAAGTGAGATGAAATCTACCCCTAAGGAAGGGAAATTCTCTCCTGTAAGAGTTAATATGGGAAAACAATTTTTCCTTTCCACTGATGCTTTCCAATCCTTGTTCCACAAAAAAACACAAATTTTCAAAAAACATTTTTCATTGGGACAAAAAAGTGAGGTGAAATCTTCTGAAGAGGAGGAAAGACGCAAAACAAATGTCACAGGGGTGATAACCCTTCCCTATGTTTTCCAAAAAGCTTAGAAAAGATTTTTTGGCTGGAGCTAAACACATTAAAAATGTTCAAAATTACAAACAGATTCTACTTAACAACAAACCTACAGTCCCTGTCTTGTTTGCACCGCCTGTATACTGCTGTTCAGAGTATATAGGGACCTTTCCTTATTTTAATTTGGGTGCGGGGTTCCCCTTAATATCCATACAAGACCCAAAGGGCCTGGTAATGGACTGGGGGGTACCCATGCCGTTTGTCTCACTGATTTTCATCCATATTGCCATGACCCGACATGACATTAAACCCGCAAGCAGTTTTAAATGAGATTTTTTCCTTTAAAAATGACATTTGGTGCAGGGACTGTTCTAAACATGGGAAACACGCGTCACTTTACAGGCATACTATAGACACCCCCCAGGTACGATATTTAAAGGAATATTTCACTTTTTTTTTTTTACTTTAAGCATCATTAAAATCACTGCTCCCGAAAAAACGGCCGTTTTTAAAAGTTTTTTTTGCATTGATACATGTCCCCTGGGGTAGGACCCGGGTCCCCAAACCCTTTTTAGGACAATACCATGCAAATTAGCCTTTAAAATGAGCACTTTTGATTTCGAACGTTCGAGTCCCATAGACGTCAATGGGGTTCTAACGTTCGTGCGAACTTGCGGTCCGTTCGCGGGTTCTGGTGCGAACCGAACCGGGGGGTGTTCGGCTCATCCCTAGTGGTCACAATTTGGGGAGGCTTGGTGGTGGGATGGTTGGTGGGTACAGGAGGAGGAATGTGGTTCAATTGAAGTGGGAGGGGGAGGGGACCCCACCAGTAAGGGGGGAGGGTGGCTGAGTTGGTTTTAGAAATGGGGTTTAAAGCATTGGATATATTTGATTTGCCCAGTGGGGAGTTATAAATTTGATTTGTCCTTTGTAAAGCCTGAGGGTCTGGATTTATTTTGGGAGAGGTATAGGAGGTGCAAGGGCCTTCCGCAGTGGAGTGGTTTGGTACCAAAGGTGATTTCTAGGCAGCCTCTGATAAAGTCGGTGACAATCTTGGTGCGCAATGAATTCATACCAGAGGCTGATTTGATAGTATGGCTACGCCGATATGGTGAGGTCCTCGCTCCACTGCGGAAGGTCCTTGATCAGCATGGGATATGGACAGGGGCCTGGACAGTGTCACTAAAATTGGGGGTGCTTGGAAATGTAGTTCAACACCTTCCCTGTTCAGCTTTTCTGGGGAGGGATAGGCTGACTATTTTTTTACCAGGGTCAGCCTAAAGTCTGTAATAAATGTGGTGACAAAGGCCATTTTGCACCCGTAAGAAATGCTCACTATGCCAGGATCTGGACCATTTGGCTAAGGATTGTACTGAAATTCGGTGCAATTTGTGCCAAAAGCTCGGTCATCCTTATAGCCAGTGCCCGGAGGCATTACATAACTTGCCAGGATTAGAGGCTGAGTTGCAGAGACTTGATAAGGAGGATGAGGCCGCTAAAACTGTTATTGTCCCTCCTGTTTCTGTTACATCTGTTCCAGATTCTGTTTCCCCTAGTGATGTGGTCCCTGAGTCTGTCCCTCCTGTGTCTGTTACATCTGTTGTTTCGGATTCTGTTTCCCCCAGTAATGTGGTCCCTGAGTCTGTCCCCCATGTGGTGGTCCCTAATCCTGCTGTACGTAGATCCTCCAGACTGGCAGGGGGGGGGCAGGTTTGGCAGATCTTCCCTCTCGGCCTCCAGTCCCTGTCCCTCAGCAGCACAAACGTGGTCAGGGGAATGTGGGGGTGTTGGATGGGGGTGGGGCTGATAGAAGGGTGTCCATATCCCATGTCTCACCCTCTGTTGAGGGGGATTCGGATGATGAGGGGTGGGAGAAGTTTAGGAGGAAGAAAAAGAAGAAGAGGAAGACAAGTAAAGTGGTCATTTCTTCCTCAGGGTTGGACCCAGGAGGGGTTCCTCTTGGTAATACCTTTTCAGTTTTGTCGGGTGATGATATGTCTGATATATCTTTCTCTTTATCATCCATGGATGAGGGGGAGTCACATAGTCTTAAGAGAGCTGTTTCTGATGATGAGAGTGTGGTAAAGGTTAAGAAACGACTACCCCAATCATCCTGATGGCAGTTCCCACTCCGATAAAGGTGGCGACCATTAATGTCGCCAGCATTAAATCTGCAAGAGCTCGTGATATTGCCTTATTTTTGCTCAGCGAGTTTGATGCAGAGATTTTATTTTTACAAGAGACCTGGCTCAATACTTTGGCCGATGTCCATCTAGCAAAAAGGGAGTGGAGATGCGGTCCCTCCTTTTGGTCTCTTGCAGCTGAGCCCTGCAGCGGAGTTGCGGTCCTTTTTAAAACCGATATGGTAACATGCCGGCGGGTAATTGAGGTAGAAATGGGGAGATGCATGGTCTTAGACGTCTCTGTTAGGGGGCAGGACCTGCGCCTGATCAATATCTATGGACTGCAGTCAAAATGGGGCAGGAAATGCCTCCTCACAGAGATCAAGCCCTTCCTTTTTACGTCCTAGCAGGTTGTCTTTGGAGGTGATTTTAACACCATAATTAGGCCTGAAGACAGGAGAGGCTCCATAGACAGACAGGGTTACGATAGCGTTTTTCTTAGAGATATGGTGAGACAAGCAGGCCTGGTAGATGTGCATATTAAGCACTGCCCTGGCAGCACGGGATTCACATTTCAGAGAGGGAATAGTCAGAGTAGGATAGATAGGTTTTTTTTTTTAAAGGAGAACTCTGCTTTCTCGGCTCCTGAGTTGAGGGCGGTGGAGTTCTCTGACCACTGTATGCTGTCTGTGACTCTGAATGCCTCGGACACTCCACCCAGGGGAAGGGGTACCTGGAAACTGAATTCGGCTCTCCTGGAAGATGTAGAGGTAAGACAATCCTTTGAGGATTTTTTTCAGGCACAGGTTTCTATTCTGGATTTTTGCAGCAGTAAGTCAGAGTGGTGGGAGCTTGTGAAACAAAGGACAATTGGACTTTTCAAGGCCATAAGTAAGAAGAAGCAGCTTGGTATATACATTGCCTACCAGCATTTGCGGAGGAAGCTTGATCGTCTTGTCTCGTATAGAGGAGATCCAGGGGAGATCTCTGAGGTGAAGTTTCTTCTTAGGAAGTGTCAATACGACCGGCATGCCTCCTTGGTTCTGGAGAGGGATTATGGAAAATATCACTCGCCTGATCCTTACCAGAACTTTAAACAAGGCATAGCAGTTAAGACGGTCATAGGCCTGAGGGATAGTACGGGTTCCCTGGTGAAGTCCAGATCAGGGATCCTGGAGATCTTCAGGTCATATTACGCAGACCTTCTGGGAAGAAAGGACCTTTGTGGGGACAGGATGGAAAGCTTTCTGGATTCTACTCCAGGATTGGGAAATGGTACGTTGCCTTTGATGGATTTGACAGAACCAATTTCAGTGGATGAGGTAGTTCATGCTATAGAGAAGCTGGCTACCAAAAAATCGCCTGGACCAGATGGGTTGACAGCTGAATTCTACAAGTGTTTTAAGTCAATTCTGGCTCCCTTTTTAGCAGAGGTTTATAACAGCTGTCTAGAAGAGGGTTCGCTCCCTCCCTCCATGAGGCAATCCGCTGTGATTCTTCTGTCAAAAGGTAAAGACCCCTCAATGATTGAGAACTGGCGCCCCATCAGTCTTCTCAATGTTGATAGAAAGATCCTGGCGAAGATTCTTTTTTGGCGCTTGTCGTCAGTAGCAGGCGATTTGTTGTCCAGTCATCAGCACTGCTCGGTCCAAGGTAGAAGTACCTTTTCAGCAGTTTTAGCTGTCCGGGAGGCTTTGGAACGATGCAGGGCTGCTGGATGGAGAAAGTACTTGCTGGCATTGGATCAGGCGAAGGCTTTTGATAGAGTCAATCACGAGTACCTGTATTTGCTACTTGGTAGATACGGCCTGCAGGGGAGGTTTATAGATTGGCTGAAGACATTATATAGAGGGGCTGAGAGCTTCCCACTGGTTAATGGTTGGGTTGGACGGCCTTTTGAGGTTGGCTCTGGTGTGCACCAGGGATGTCCTCTGAGCCCCCTGTTATATGTATTCGCAATCGACCCCTTCATAAGAAGGCTAGAGAATGGATCTTTGTGCGGGGTGCCTTTGGGCATTGCTGGTGTGCTGCCTCTGAAGGTCGTGGCCTATGCCGATGATGTGTCTGTTATTGTCTCTGGGACAGAGGAGGCGCAGGAGGTGGTCTCTATGATAGAGCAGTACACGGAGGCTTCTGGTTCTAAAGTCAACCATGAAAAGAGTGAAGTTTTCTGGATGGGTGAGGAGGGTGAAAGCTTCGAACTTCCGGATGCCTTCCCAGAGCCCCAGCAGGAAATTAAAGTGTTGGGCATCAAATTTGGTCCTGGTGACTATGGTCATCGAAATTGGGAAAGCAGGTTGGTGTGTGCCAATGCCAAAGTAGCAAGCTGGAAGAAATGGAAGCTTTCCTTGAGGGAGAGGGTTGACTTGATCAAAACGTACCTGGTCCCAATCTTTTTATATGTCAGCTTCGTCTGTATCTTGTCAGCATCTCTCTATGCAAGGGTGTACAGCTGTTTTTTCCAACTGTTATGGGGAAGTAGGCTGAACCTGATTAAACGCAATGTAACTTACCTGTGTAGGCGGGAGGGTGGCCTAAGAATGGTCAACCCAATAGTTTTCTTTTCTCTGCTCTTTTTAAAGTACAATCTTGGTAACATGCTAGCAGAGAACCCGCCGGGATGGGTGGGCATTTTTCAATCTTGTTTTAGGCCTTTTCTGCGATGCTGGGAAGATGGCGGGCCAGTGAAAAGTCTGAGAGTCCGACATGGCAAGCTCCCGGCTTATGTTGCCCCGTGTCTGAAAATACTTCGGCAGTGGCAGGTGACAGTGGAGGATATCAAGTCCCTCCCCAGGAAGCTTCTGGAGAAGAGGATTTAGAGCTCTGCTTTCAGTGTGTCACTGGCCTTAAGGGATTGCCCAGGCTCTGTAATTAGGGAGGGGTTGCGTTTAATCAATTTAGAAAGAATCCCCTTGAAGTTTAGGGATCAAGCCTGGCTCGCTTTCCATGGAAGGCTCTATGTCAGAGGGAACTTGAAGCATCGCCCTGTGGATGATCGGGATTGTCCTAGAGCGGAGTGTGTTGGTAAAGTGGAGTCTATGGACCACTTTTTGCTGCAGTGTCCCTTTAACATAGAGGTGTATAAAAGGGTGGGGAGGGCTCTAGGCATCCCCTTTTTCTATCGCATGAGTTATGCGGAGTGGGTGTACGGGGCATTCCCGACTTGCTGGGATTTTGATTTGGATACACTGTTTTTAGTTAGTATAGTTGTCCGTTACTTCACATGGAATGCACGGTGCCAGATTACCCTGCGGAAAAAAGTCCTCTCTGTTGAGGTGGTGGTGCACGATATTCTGGGTGAGGTTGGGAAAATTCGGTGTCTTGAGAGGGGCAGGGAGCCTCGGGCGGTCTGGAAACGGGCGTGGAGGAATATCAGACCTGCCTTTGGTGAACTGCCCATCTCTGGGTGAGGTGCTCCTTTTCTTTTTCTGTTTCTTTCACTCCCTTAGCTTTTGTTGGTTAGTAGCTTCTTTTTGAAGAAGGGCTGCATGCATAATGGGTGCGGGTTTGTTTCTTGACCTCACAGTTTGGATGTCTGGTGTTGGTGTGAGTTGTAGTAAGATTATCCCCAATAATGACATGTTCATGATGAGTTTTGTTTTTGCTGTAAAGTCATTTTTTGTTTGAGAGCAGATTTGCTATATTTATTTTCATTTATGTAAATATGTATATATTTATGTATATTATATATATATATATATATATATATATATATATATATATATATATATATATATATATATATAGTGATTTTATGCTTATTGATTGCAAGACTTTTAATAAAGAAAAATTGGGAAGAATGCTCCTTACATTGGTGATCAGTGGGAAGAATGCTCCTTACATTGGTGATCAGTGGGAAGAATGCTCCTTACATTGGTGATCAGTGAGAAGAATGTTCCTTACATTGGTGATCAGTGAGAAGAATGTTCCTTACATTGGTGATCAGTGGGAAGAATGTTCCTTACATTGGTGGTCAGTGGGAAGAATGTTCCTTACATTGGTGGTCAGTGGGAAGAATGTTCCTTACATTGGTGATCAGTGGGAAGAATGTTCCTTACATTGGTGGTCAGTGGGAAGAATGCTCCTTACATTGGTGATCAGTGGGAAGAATGTTCCTTACATTGGTGATCAGTGGGAAGAATGTTCCTTACATTGGTGATCAGTGGGAAGAATGTTCCTTACATTGGTGGTCAGTGGGAAGGAGGAGGAGGACACACCCAAGGAGCTCTCTGAGAACCAGCCTTCAAGCCTGGGCCTTGCCTGCTAGTTTGGCCCAGGAACAATGCCTGATCCTGGGGGAGGCCCAGGGAGGGATCCCCCTGATGACACGGGGCCTAGTGAGGAGGAGGTGGAGGATCTGACTGTGGATCCAGGCCCTGGTATGGATGTGAGTATCTTCAGACAGAAGATTGTTGATCGTTTTAGGGAAATTGGAAGGGCTGAAGAAAAACTTCAAGCTTTGAAAGCTGAACATAAAAACTTTAAAGCCAAATACTTCCAGGCATGGAGTAGAAATCGCACAGCCATGAAGCCTGAGTTACAGGAATTAGAGGAAAAGGTAAAGCAGCAAACTTTATTGTTGGAAAAATTAAAAGCCAGAAGTGGAGCTTTGAAAGAAAAGTTTGACAATGAGAAGAGATTTGCCAGCCAGTCCTCAGTAAGTTGCATGGATCAGCAGCCTCAGGCTATGGATGACCCGGGTCCATCTGCCTCTGCACCTCTCCCCCCATGTAAGGCCTTGGAATCGCCAGCGGCAACCAGCCAGGGGGTTGAGAGTGAGCATGGCACCCTGACCTTCATCCAGCAGATGGAGTCACCCCTGAGAGCAGACAAGGTTGCCATTTCTGGTGATCCATCAGAAATCCCTGAGGATGAGGAAAAAAATAAACCAGGGAATAAAGATGGACCTGCATCAAACACCCTGAACATGGATGTTCCTACTCCTGCATTTGCTGAGACCAGTAGTTCCTCTACCAAGTTTTCTCCATGTGTTTCACGCAGTATGGCTGACACCAGCAAAGAGATTGCCTCACCTGAACGTCCCTGTGTTCCAGCAGAGCTGATTGATGGGGGAGGGGATCAGCACATTGCACCATGTGTAGTGGAAGCCATGGATGTGTCAGACCAGCCTGCTGAAAGTCCTGTCCTGATGGAAGAGAACAGGCCAGCTGAAGATTCCACCAGCACAGCAGTGGGAACTGACACTGTTGGGAAGACTACAGGAACTGTGAATATACCAGCAAGTATTAAGAATGACAGTAATGATAAAACAATGAATGTGGTGGGTGGTGGTGAAGGGGTTAATACTGCTGGGAAAAATAAAAATGACATTGCTCTCCCTGCTCAGCAGAGGAAAGACTCATCGATTGTGCAGACCAAATCTGTACAATCGATATCTGCTGGAAATGTGACAGACGGTTCAAAGCACACAAATGCTTCTCCTGCTGGGAGAAATGTGGGCAGTTATGCATCTGTTCTGGGGAGTCGCACCAAGGAGGGTGGAGGGAATTTTAGTGGTCACAATTTGGGGGGGCTTGGTGGTGGGATGGTTGGTGGGTACAGGAGGAGGAATGTGGTTCAATTGAAGTGGGGGGGGGAGGGGACCCCACCAGTAAGGGGGAGGGTGGCTGAGTTGGTTCTGGAAATGGGGTTTAAAGCATCAGATATATTTGCTTTGATTTGCCCAGTGGGGAGTTATGAATTTGATTTGTCCTTTGTAAAGCCTGAGGGTTTGGATTTATTTTGGGAGAGGTATAGTAGGTGCAAGGGCCTTCCGCAGTGGAGTGGTTTGGTGCCAAAGGTGATTTCCAGGCAGCCTCTGATAAAGTCGGTGACGATCCTGGTGCGTAACGAATCCATACCAGAGGCTGATTTGATAGTATGGCTACGCCGATATGGTGAGGTCCTCGCTCCACTGCGGAAGGTCCTTGATGAGCATGGAATATGGACAGGGGCCTGGACAGTGTCACTAAAATTGGGGGTGCTTGGAAATGTAGTTCAACACCTTCCCTGTTCAGCTTTTCTGGGGAGAGATAGGCTGACTATTTTTTACCAGGGTCAGCCTAAAGTCTGTAATAAATGTGGAGACAAAGGCCATTTTGCATCTACCTGTACCCGTAAGAAATGCTCACTATGCCAGGATCTGGACCATTTGGCTAAGGATTGTACTGAAATTCGGTGCAATTTGTGCCAAAAGCTTGGTCATCCTTATAGTCAGTGCCCGGAGGCATTACATAACTTGCCAGGATTGGAGGCTGAGTTGCAGAGACTTGATAAGGAGGATGAGGCCGCTAAAACTGTTATTGCCCCTCCTGTTTCTGTTATATCTGTTCCAGATTCTGTTTCCCCTAGTAATGTGGTCCCTGAGTCTGTCCCTCCTGTGTCTGTTACATCTGTTGTTTCGGATTCTGTTTCACCTAGTAATGTGGTCGCTGAGTCTGTCCCTCCTGTGTCTGTTACATCTGTTGTTTCGGATTCTGTTTCACCTAGTAATGTGGTCCCTGAGTCTATCCCCCATGTGGTGGTCCCTAATCCTGCTGTACGCAGATCCTCCAGGCTGGCAGAAGCTGCTGGGGGGGCAGGTTTGGCGGATCTTCCCACTCGGCCTCCAGTCCCTGTTCCTCAGCGGCACAAACGTGGTCAGGGAAATGTGGGGGTGCTGGATGGGGGTGGGGCTGATAGAAGGGTGTCCATATCCCATGTCTCACCCTCTGTTGAGGGGGATTCGGATGATGAGGGGTGGGAGAAGTTTAGGAGGAAGAAAAAGAAGAAGAGGAAGACAAGTAAAGTGGTCATTTCTTCCTCAGGGTCGGACCCAGGAGGGGTTCCTCTTGGTAATACCTTTTCAGTTTTGTCGGGTGATGAGATGTCTGATATATCTTTCTCTTTATCATCCATGGATGAGGGGGAGTCACGTAGTCTGAAGAGAGCTGTTTCTGGTGATGAGAGTGTGGCAAAGGTTAAGAAACGACTACCCCAATCATCCTGATGGCAGTTCCCACTCCGATAAAGGTGGCGACCATTAATGTCGCCAGCATTAAATCTGCAAGAGCTCGTGATATTGCCTTATTTTTGCTCAGCGAGTTTGATGCCGAGATTTTATTTTTGCAAGAGACCTGGCTCAATACTTTGGCCGATGTCCATCTAGCAAAAAGGGAGTGGAGATGCGGTCCCTCCTTTTGGTCTCTTGCGGCTGAGCCCTGCAGCGGAGTTGCGGTCCTTTTTAAAACCGATATGGTAACATGCCGGCGGGTAATTGAGGTAGAAATGGGGAGATGCATGGTCTTAGACGTCTCTGTTAGGGGGCAGGACCTGCTCCTGATCAATATCTATGGACTGCAGTCAAAATGGGGCAGGAAATGCCTCCTCACAGAGATCAAGCCCTTCCTTTTTACGTCCCAGCAGGTTGTCTTTGGAGGTGATTTTAACACCAAAATTAGGCCTGAAGACAGGAGAGGCTCCATAGACAGGCTGGGTTACGATAGCGTTTTTCTTAGAGATATGGTGAGACAAGCAGGCCTGGTAGATGTGCATATTAAGCACTGCCCTGGCAGCACGGGATTCACATTTCAGAGAGGGAATAGTCAGAGTAGGATAGATAGATTTTTTTTAAAGGAGAACTCTGCTTTCTCGGCTCCTGAGTTGAGGGCGGTGGAGTTCTCTGAACACTGTATGCTGTCTGTGACTCTGAATGCCTCGGACACTCCACCCAGGGGAAGGGGTACCTGGAAACTGAATTCGGCTCTCCTGGAAGATGCAGAGGTAAGACAATCCTTTGAGGATTTTTTTCAGGCACAGGTTTCTATTCTGGACTTTTGCAGCAGTAAGTCAGAGTGGTGGGAGCTTGTGAAACAAAGGACAATTGGACTTTTCAAGGCCATAAGTAAGAAGAAGCAGCTTGGTATGTACATTGCCTACCAGCATTTGCGGAGGAAGCTTGATCGTCTTGTCTCGTATAGAGGAGATCCAGGGGAGATCTCTGAGGTGAAGTTTCTTCTTAGGAAGTGTCAATACGACCGGCATGCCTCCTTGGTTCTGGAGAGGGATTATGGAAAATATCACTCGCCTGATCCTTACCAGAACTGTAAGCAAGGTATAGCAGTTAAGACGGTCATAGGCCTGAGGGATAGTACGGGTTCCCTGGTGAAGTCCAGATCAGGGATCCTGGAGATCTTCAGGTCATATTACGCAGACCTTCTGGGAAGAAAGGACCTTTGTCGGGACAGGATGGAAAGCTTTCTGGATTCTACTCCAGGATTGGGAAATGGTACATTGCCTTTGATGGATTTGACAGAACCAATTTCAGTGGATGAGGTAGTTCATGCTATAGAGAAGCTGGCTACCAAAAAATCGCCTGGGCCAGATGGGTTGACAGCTGAATTCTACAAGTGTTTTAAGTCCATTCTGGCTCCCTTTTTAGCAGAGGTTTATAACAGCTGTCTAGAAGAGGGTTCGCTCCCTCCCTCCATGAGGCAATCCGCTGTGATTCTTCTGTCAAAAGGTAAAGACCCCTCAATGATTGAGAACTGGCGCCCCATCAGTCTTCTTAATGTTGATAGAAAGATCCTGGCGAAGATTCTTTTTTGGCGCTTGTCGTCAGTAGCAGGCGATTTGTTGTCCAGTCATCAGCACTGCTCGGTCCAAGGTAGAAGTACCTTTTCAGCGGTTTTAGCTGTCCGGGAGGCTTTGGAACGATGCAGGGCTGCTGGATGGAGAAAGTACTTGCTGGCATTGGATCAGGCGAAGGCTTTTGATAGAGTCAATCACGAGTACCTGTATTTGCTACTTGGTAGATACGGCCTGCAGGGGAGGTTTATAGATTGGCTGAAGACATTATATAGAGGGGCTGAGAGCTTCCCACTGGTTAATGGTTGGGTTGGACGGCCTTTTGAGGTTGGCTCTGGTGTGCGCCAGGGATGTCCTCTGAGCCCCCTGTTATATGTATTCGCAATCGACCCCTTCATAAGAAGGCTAGAGAGTGGATCTTTGTGCAGGGTGCCTTTGGGCATTGCTGGTGTGCCGCCTCTGAAGGTCGTGGCCTATGCCGACGATGTGTCTGTTATTGTCTCTGGGACAGAGGAGGCGCAGGAGGTGGTCTCTATGATAGAGCAGTACACGGAGGCTTCTGGTTCTAAAGTCAACCATGAAAAGAGTGAAGTTTTCTGGATGGGTGAGGAGAGTGAAAGCTTCGAACTTCCGGATGCCTTCCCAGAGCCCCAGCAGGAAATTAAAGTGTTGGGCATCAAATTTGGTCCTGGTGACTATGGTCATCGAAATTGGGAAAGCAGGTTGGTGTGTGCCAATGCCAAAGTAGCAAGCTGGAAGAAATGGAAGCTTTCCTTGAGGGAGAGGGTTGACTTGATCAAAACGTACCTGGTCCCAATCTTTTTATATGTCAGCTTCGTCTGTATCTTGCCAGCATCTCTCTATGCAAGGGTGTACAGCTGTTTTTTCCAACTGTTATGGGGAAGTAGGCTGAACCTGATCAAACGCAATGTAACTTACCTGTCTAGGCGGGAGGGTGGCCTAGGAATGGTCAACCCAATAGTTTTCTTTTCTCTGCTCTTTTTAAAGTACAATCTTGGTAACATGCTAGCAGAGAACCCGCCGGGATGGGTGGGCATTTTTCAGTCTTGTTTTAGGCCTTTTCTGCGATGCTGGGAAGATGGCGGGCCAGTGAAAAGTCTGAGAGTCCGACATGGCAAGCTCCCGGCTTATGTTGCCCCGTGTCTGAAAATACTTAGGCAGTGGCAGGTGACAGTGGAGGATATCAAGTCCCTCCCCAGGAAGCTTCTGGAGAAGAGGATTTTGAGCTCTGCTTTCAGTGTGTCACTGGCCTTAAGGGATTGCCCAAGCTCTGTAATGAGGGAGGGGTTGCGTTTAATCAATTTAGAAAGAATCCCCTTGAAGTTTAGGGATCAAGCCTGGCTCGCTTTCCATGGAAGGCTCTATGTCAGAGGGAACTTGAAGCATCGCCCTGTGGATGATCGGGATTGTCCTAGAACGGAGTGTGTTGGTAAAGTGGAGTCTATGGACCACTTTTTGCTGCAGTGTCCCTTTAACATAGAGGTGTATAAAAGGGTGGGGAGGGCTCTAGGCATCCCCTTTTTCTATCGCATGAGTTATGCGGAGTGGGTGTACGGGGCATTCCCGACTTGCTGGGATTTTGATTTGGATACACTATTTTTAGTTAGTATAGTTGTCCGTTACTTCACATGGAATGCACGGTGCCAGATTACCCTGCGGAAAAAAGTCCTCTCTGTTGAGGTGGTGGTGCACGATATTCTGGGTGAGGTTGGGAAAATTTGGGGTCTTGAGAGGGGCAGGGAGCCTCGGGCGGTCTGGAAAAGGGCGTGGAGGAATATCAGACCTGCCTTTGGTGAACTGCCCATCTCTGGGTGAGGTGCTCCTTTTCTTTTTCTGTTTCTTTCACTCCCTTAGCTTTTGTTGGTTAGTATCTTCTTTTTGAAGAAGGGCTGCATGCATAATGGGTGCGGGTTTGTTTCTTGACCTCACAGTTTGGATGTCTGGTGTATTGGTGTGAGTTGTAGTAAGATTATCCCCAATAATGACATGTTCATGAGTTTTGTTTTTGCTGTAAAGTCATTTTTTGTTTGAGAGCAGATTTGCTATATTAATTTTCATTTATGTAAATATGTATATATTTATGTATATTCTATATATATATATATATATAGTGATTTTATGCTTATTGATTGCAAGACTTTTAATAAAGAAAAATTGGGAAGAATGTTCCTTACATTGGTGGTCAGTGGGAAGAATGTTCCTTACATTGGTAGTCAGTGGGAAGAATGTTCCTTACATTGGTGGTCAGTGAAAATTATATAAAGTTAATAAAAATAATAAAAAAATGTAAAGCACCCCCATGATCCCCACACATGCTCTATATAAAAAGCTTTATGTAGGATGAGCACATGTATGTAAACATGTGTCTATAGACGCAAATGCTGGACATGGGAGCCCACTTGCAAGGTAACCCCCCCACGGGAGGGCGCTTCTCCTAGGGAGTTATCTGATGTGGGGAGGAGCCGCGAGAGCCACCCCCAGATGTCGAGGTTCGGGGCCACTCTGTGCAAAAACGAGCTGCACAGTGAAGGTAAGTATGATATGTTTGTTATTTAAAAAAAAAAAAAAAAACGAGCCTTTACAATCACTTTAGTTTTGGAAAGGTACCGTTGTTGCACTTTCTTTAATATAATTCTGTGACAAACGCATGTAGTGTTGGCAGTGCAAAATGTAGGTGGGGATTTGTGTGGGTGTGGGTGGGAACACATGAGCGGGGACAGGGGGCCCCAGGACCTCCTATTGCCCGGGGGCCCCATGAGTTGTCAGTCCGCCCCTGAATGGATCTAGCTAAACTAAATACAGTGTATATATATATATATATATATATATATATATATATATATATATATATATATATATATATATATATATAATGTGCGCAACACCTGGGATGCATATATATACACACAATACACTGTAAGTGCAGCTAACTCACTGATTGTCCTGCCTAATCTAGCTAACTCAAATGAAATGACACTGTCTCTCTGTCTATCTATCTCTCTTTCAACGCCGAAACACACACTACACAGGGCCGCCGTGCAGGCGGCCTTATATAGTGTGGGGCGTGTTCTAAACCCCCTGAGCCATAATTGGCCAAAGCCACCCTGACTTTGGCCAATTACAGCTCTCTCTACTGACGGCGCTGTGATTGGCCAAGCATGCTTGGCCAATCATCAGCCAGCAATGCACTGCGAAGCCGCAGTGAATTATGGGCCGTGACGCGCCATACGAATTTGGCGCGAATGGCCCATATCGTTCGCAATTCGGCAAACGGGCGAACAGACGATGTTCGACTCGAACATGGGTTCGACTCGAACATGAAGCTCATCCCTAGCATTGAGGTCACCACAAATTATGAGCAAGCCTTGGAGATGAGTAATAATTTTTTTCATTAGCTTGTTGAAGAAGTGGATTTGGCGTTTGTTAGGTGAGTATACAGTAACTATCGCATAAGTGGTTGAGTTTAGATCGCACGTAAGAATTAGGAACCTGCTGTTCGGATCTTTAATTTCTTTGTGTATTTTAAACGCGATTGAGTCTCTAATTGCTATCAACACTCCTTTGGTTTTGGAATTTGCATTGGCAGTAGTAATAAAAGGATATTTCTTGTGCGTGCATTTGGGTAGAGCTGCTGCGCTGAAATGAGTCTCCTGTACACAGACTATATCACTATCATGCAGAAGAGCCTCAGTCCAGAGAGACTTGCGTTTCGCCGGGTGGTTGAGTCCCTTTGCATTAATGGATAAAAAATTAATTGTCATATTTGACAGATTTTGAGCATGCTAGGATCCTGCAGGGATCTTTAACCGAATCAATACCTTATAGTTATCACATGCCAGCTTTGTAGTGAAGTTGTGATGTATAATATGCATGTTGACCATACCTTCACGCAGCGGTTGAGGAGATGCTTTTCTACGGGTGAACACAGTTGAGATTGAAGTTTGGTGGAATGTTCCTTCCATTGGTGTGAAGCCTTCTGTATCCCAAAAAACAAATAAGAAAAATTAAAAAAGAAAACAAGGAAAACACTAAAACGGATAAGACAAGTATAGTGCACTTAATATGGTGCAAAGAGTAGAACTGGTGCAAAGCACCTTTAGGCAGCGGTTGCTGCTAAATGGTATTGGGGGAATTTAGTTCAGCCTGTAAATCCCGTGTTTCGCCCCCCCCCCCAGGGATTAGGGAGCTAAAAGAAGGTTTCCGCTTGGATTTATACTTGAGATTTCGCATTTTTAGCAGTAACTTCTTTCCATTCGCCGTCAATTTGGGGTGGTGTGCTGGTGGTGGGGTTGACCTCATCTGATTCTAGGAGTATGCCCCATTCTCGCAAAATTGCAAGTCCTTTATCCAAGGAAGATATCTCATATGTGCGATTTTCTCTGGTCACAGTGATTTTGGTTGGGTATCCCCATCTGTAAGGAATTTTATGGTTCCTCAATACTTTGGTTACTGTGTTCAGATTTTTCCTTTTTAGGAGCGTGTATTACGAGAGATCGGCAAAGAATTGCTAATTCTGATAGGTTGGCGGTAATTGCTGCTGTTTTCTCATACTGTATAGTGCATTCGATTTTCTTTTACATGACAGAAATGTAAGCGTAATAGCACATCTCTCGGGATGTGGTCAGATAGGTGGGACGGTTTGGGTAAACGATGAATCCTGTCTATTGTGACATCTAAGTCAGTGAGGCCTGGTATAAGATTTTTGAATAAGGTCGTTGCGTAGGAGCGTAGATCTGTTTGGTGTACTGATTCTGGTATCCCTCTTATTTTCAAGTTATTCCTTCTCGACCTATCTTCCAAATCAGCCAATTTTGCTTTGATCCATTAGTTTTCCCCTTCTTTTTCTTCATATGCATCAACCAGATCGTTTATGGTATGAGCATACTCTCCCATTTTAACCTCCACATGATCCACCCTGTCCCCTATTGCTTGGATATCTTTATTAAATCTGCTGATGCATGAGGCCATATCCGTCTGGATGGTGCTTCTCAGAGACATTAACATGTCTTTTAAGACTGTGTCCATCACAGGCTGATTCTGTGTGGGGAAGGTTTCAATGGAATCAGGCATCTCCCTTGTGTCTTCCCCTGACTCTAGTGCAGGCCTCACAGGCGATCCCCATCTAGTGCCATCCAGCCTGGGTTTGGACTTAGCTGGGCTGTTAGATGAAGGGGTAGAGGGACAGGAGTGTTGGCTGTTAGGGGATGTCGTTTTGAGATGAGGATTGCCCTTTTTTTATGTATTTTTTGTACTCGAGGCCGCCGGCGGCGTTTAGGCCTCTGCGCCATCTTGCTTACCTCCAGCGTCTGTGATGGAGTAGAAGTCTGTCAGGCGCTGGGGATGACTATCGTTACACCGCTTGTTAGGCATGGTCCTAGCAGTGTCCCGGTCCGAACCGCCGTGAAAACGGGGTAAAAAGATGCCTTGGAAGGGTTGCTTTGTGCCCCTGTGTCCCTGGGTAGACGGAGCTCCGAGGTTATGCGACCATTCGGCTCCGCTGCAGGCCACGCCCCCCATGGTGGCAATTTTTATTGTGACTGCGATATTGCAGCGGACATATCGGACACTTTTTACAAATTTTTGGCACCATTCACATTTAAACAGCGATCCGTGCTATAAAGATGCATTGATTACTGTGTAAATGTGACTGGCATGGAAGGGGTTAACACTAGGGGGCGATCGAGGGGTTAATGAGTGTCCTAGGGAGGTGATTCTAACTGTGTGGGGAGGAGACTGACTGGGGGAGGTGACCGATCGGTGTCCCTATGTACAAGGAACACACCATTGGTCTCCTCTCCTCTGACAGGACGTGGATCTGTGTTTACACACACAGATCCACGGTCCTGCTCTGTTACCCGGCAATCACGGGTGCTCGGCGGACATCGCAGCCAACGGGCACGCACACCGGGTCTCAAACGACGGAACAGGCACGCGCGCCCCCTAGTGGCTCGGGAGGGCGATCACATCATATGATGTACGCCCAGAACAAGAGCTATGACGGTGGGCGGTAGCCTAGTGGTTAAAGTGGATGTAAACCCGAATTTTTTTTGGCATGGGGTTCCCCTAAAAAATCCATACCAGACGCGAAGGACGCCATTTTTTTTTTAACCGCCAACTTTTTTTTTTTTCTTATTCAGCTGTCGGCGGGGAAACCCACTGACAGCTGATGACTCATTGGTTGTTAAGGTCGCCGCGGCGGGTTTCCCGGCCCCACTCCTTAACAACCAGCCTTTACTGCACCCTGGTTGGGCAAAGCTTTGCCCAATCAGGGTGCAAAATGCACTGTGCAGCACGCAGTGCATTGCAGAGCGTTCGGCGGGGCGAACACCCTGCAAATTTGGGTGTTGGACGAACTCATGCTCAGGTCGAACCCTTCGCCCAACACTAGTTCTTACCATAATCATTTATGTCCAATGATGAGAATTCAGAAGCAGGTGGTGCTAAATCATATCAGAAAGAAAAGCTAAAATTTGTATTTTTTTTTTTGTCTTTTTATCTCAGCATCATGACTGAATTGGGACCCCACACAATGGGAGAGTACCTGGGGGGGGGCAAAGCCACACCCCTTTGCAAGGCACCTAGTTCCCAAATTTGAGAGACCATGAGAAGACCTTCATCTCCAAATCCTGTCTGGACCTCTCGTAGGCATGCCACCAGCTGTATGCAATGGGCTCCCACTGCTGTCTCAGCCAATGAGGAGGGAGAGTGCCGGGACTAGGGATGAGCCTAACTACCCCCCCCCCCCGGTTCGGTTCGCACCAGAACCTGCGAACGGACCGAAAATTTGTGCAAACTTTAGAACCCCATTGAAGTCTATGGGACTTGAACGTTCGAAATCAAAAGTGCTCATTTTAAAGGCTAATTTGCATGGTATTGTCCTAAAAAGGGTTTGGGGACCCGGGTCCTGCCCCAGGGGACATGTATCAATGCAAAAAAAGTTTTAAAAACAGCCGTTTTTTCTGGAGCAGTGATTTTAATGATGCTTAAAGTGAAAAAAAAGTGAACTATTCCTTTAAATATCGTACCTGGGGGGTTTCTATAGTATGCCTGTAAAGTGGCGCGTGTTTCCCGTGCTTAGAACAGTCCCTGCACAAAATGACATTTTTAAAGGAATAAAAGTCATTTAAAACTGCTTGCGGCTTTAATGTAATGTCGGGTCAAAAAATCTATTTTAAGCTTTTTGGAAAACATATGGAAGGGTTATCAGCCCTGTGACATTTGTTTTGCTGTCTGTGCACCTCTTCAGAAGATTTCACCTCACTTTCTGTCCCAATGACAAATGTTTTTTGACAATTTGGGGTTTTTAGTGAAGCAAGGATTGGTGAAAAAGCATCAGTGGAGAGGAGACACCTTTTTCCCATATTAACTCTTATGCCCAATACACACGGTCGGACTTTGTTCGGACATTCCGACAACAAAATCCTAGGATTTTTTCCGACGGTTGTTGGCTCAAACTTGTCTTGGATACACACGGTCACACAAAGTTGTCGGAAAATCCGATCATTCTGAACGCGGTGACGTAAAACATGTACGTCGGGACTATAAACGGGGCAGTGGCCAATAGCTTTCATCTCTTTAATTATTTATTCTGAGCATGCGTGGCACTTTGTCCGTCGGATTTGTGTACACACGATCGGAATTTTCGACAACAGATTTTGCTGTCGGAAAATTTTATATCCTGCTCTCAAACTTTGTGTGTCGGAAAATCCGATGGAAAATGTGTGATGGAGCCTACACACGGTCGGAATTTCTGACAACAAGGTCCTATCACACATTTTCCGTCGGAAAATCCGACCGTGTGTACGGGGCAATACAGGAGAGAATTTCCCTTCCTAGGGGTAGATTTCATCTCACTTCCTGTTGTCTCCTTCCGTTTGCAAGTAGGAGTCCTTTGTAAGTTGGATGTTTGAAAGTAGGGGCCTGCCCTATATACTATGCAGAAATTGGGGCCTTAGGTGTTGGTGTTGCCACAACACTGTAAGCCCTCACAGTTACTCTTGGTGGGCGCAGGAACGGGCCCTGCTATGAAATATTAGTTTAAGAATTGTAATTACATGCACCTGTTGAACAGGGGCAGAAAAATTTGCCTTTGGTTGTGGTGGTGGTGGTGCCACAACACTGTAAGTCCTCACAGTTACCCTTGGTGGGCGCAGAAACGGGCCCTGCTGTAAAATATTAGATCAAGAATTGTAATTACATGTCCCTGTTGAACAGGGGCAGATAAATTGGGCCTTAGACACTGGTGCCACAACACTGCAACCCCTCACAGACACTCTAGTTGGAGCGTAGGAATGAGCCCTCCTGCAAAATATTGCATCAAAAATTGTAATTACACTCCCCTGTTAAACAGGGGCTGAAAAATTGGGCCTTAGGTACTGGTGCTGGTGCCACAACACTGCAACCCCCCACAGATACTCTAGTTGGAGCGGAGGAACGAGCCCTGCTGCAAAGTATTGCATCAAAAATTGTAATTACACGCCCCTGTTAAACAGGGGCTGAAAAATTGGGCCTTAGCCACTGGTGGCGGTGCCCAGAACCAAAAATATTCTTACAAGCTATCAGCATGATCATTGAGGAGGAAGAGGATAGTCACTCAGCATAACTGGATAGTCACTCAGTATCAGCATAGGCAGTCTTGAAGGGATCTGACATTTCAAAAACAATTATTCGGTTATATCAGCATCAGGTGCTTGGTAGCTGGTGGTGATCCAAGACTGATTAATTTTTATGAAGGTCAGTCGATCGACTGAGTCAGTGGACAGGCGCACCCTGTGATCCTTTAAAAAGCCTCCAGCAGCACTGAATGTGCGTTTCGAAAAAACGCTGGATGCAGGACAGGCCAGTAGCTCAATTGCATACTGTGCAAGCTCTGGCCAGTGATCCATCCTCAAGACTCAGTAACCCAGAGGATTTTCGGTGGGAAAGGTGTCCAAGTCAGATCTTGCCCCTAGGTATTCCTGCACCATGTAAAACAGACGCTGGCGATGGTTGCTGGAACCGATCATACCTTGGGGCTGCAGACTAAAAAATTGTCTAAACGCATCGGTCAGATGGCCACCTTCTCCACCGCTCCTTCATTGACTGACCGAAGCCTCAGCAACATGTTGTCCAGGAACGGGAGTTTGTAACATTCCAGTCTCTGGAAACGCGTTGCACAGACTGCAAGGCCTCCCGAAGATGTTTCATCCTCTGCTCCCTCTGCGATGGCAAGATAAGGTACGCAACCTTATCCTTGTAACATGGATTGAGGAGGGTTGCCGGCCAGTATTGATCCCTCTCCTTGATACCACGAATATGAGGATCCTTCCGCAGGCTTTGCAGGATCAGGGAGGCCATGCAACGTAGGTTTGCTGAGGTATTCGGTCCGGAGTCCTCTGAGTCACTAAGGACGACATGATCCGCAGCCACCTCCTCCCAGTCACGTACAAGTCCATGGGTTTCTTGGGACTGTAAATAATCCCTTAAAGACTGCTGCTGATGCTAAGTGCCAGGCTCCACCTCCATGCTGACACCATACTCCTCCTCATCCTCTTCCTGTGTGATCGGCAGGCACGCAGGAACACTGTCTGGATAAAGGGGGCCTTGAGAGATAAGGAAGTCCTCCTCTTCCTGCCTTTGTTCTGCCTCAAGTGCCCTGTCCATTATTCCACGCAGCGTGTGCTCTAACAGGTGGACAAGGGGGACAGAGTCACTGATGCATGCACTGTTACTGCTCACCATCTTCGTGGCCTCCTCAAATGGTGACAGGACAGTGCATGCATCCCTGATTATGGCCCACTTGCATGGGGAAAAAAACCAAACTCCCCTGACCCTGTCCTGGTGCCATAGTCACACAGGTACTTATTGATGGCCCTCTGCTGCGTGTGCAGCAAATGCAGCATGGCCAACGTTGATTTCCACCTGGTGGGCATGTCACAGATTAGGCGGTTCTTGGGCAGGTAAAATTCCTTTTGAAGGTCAGCCAGCCGAGCACTGGCATTATATGACCGGTGGAAATGCACACAGACTTTCCTGGCCTGCCTCAGGACATCCTGTAAGCCCGGGTACCTGCCCAAGAAAACCGCGTCACTACCAAGTTAAAGACGTGAGCCAAACAGAGCACATGGGTCAGTTGTCCCTGTCGGAGGGTGGAGAGGAGGCTGGTGCCATTGTCGCAAACCACCATTTCTGCCTTAAGCTGGCGTGGCGTCAACCACCTCTGATCCTGCCCCTGCAGAGCTGACAGAATCTCTGCCCCAGTGTGGCTCCTGTCCCCCAAGCACACCAACTCAAGCACTGCATGGCATCTTTTGGCCTGTGTACTTGCGTAGCCCCTTGAACGCCTACGGAGCACCGCTGGTTACGAGGACAAAGCACAGGTGGTGGAACAACCTCCAACACTACTGCACCTTGTCCTGCATCCTTCCCAGCTGCCAGCAGAGTCACCCAATGCGCCGTGAAAGATAGGTAACATCCCTGTCAATGCCTGCTGGACCATGAGTCAGCGGTAATATGCACCTTACTGCTGACTGCTCTGTCCAGCGAGGCCAAGACATTGCCTTCCACATGCTGGTAGAGAGCCGGAATTGCCTTCCGTGAGAATAAGTGGCGTTTGGGAACCTGCCACTGAGGAATTGCACATTGCACAAACTCACGGAAGGGGGCAGAGTCTATCAATTGAAAAGGCAGCAGTTGAAATGCTAGCAATTTAGCCAAGCTAGCATTCAACCGCTGGGCATGTGGATGGCTGGGAATGAACTTCTTTTGGCGGTGCAGAGCTGGGGCAGGGAAATTTGCCTGGTACAATCTGACGTCAGTGTACCGATAGCAGATTGCCCGCAAGTACTTGGCTGTGACATACCTAATTCTACACCTTCATTCCTCTCAGTGCAGGTCTCAGAGAGGACCGAAGGTATAGTGGGGTTGGAGATCCCAGCTGATGAGGGGCAAGGAGAGGTCCTCTTTGTTCTTTGGTGTGGGTCTTTAAGGTACGCTTGCCAACGAACTGCATGGCAGGTCAACATATGTCTGGTCAAGCATGTGGTGCTCAAGCGGGTGATGTTTTGGCCACGCGAGATACCATTGAGACATATGTTGCAAATAGCAGCGGTGGGATCTGATGCACACATCTCAAAAAAGGCCCACACCAAAGAACTTTTGGAATAACGTGCAGAGACAGCAGCGCTCTGCACATGCGGAGGTCTGTGGTGTGATGCAGTCGGTGTGCTGCCCTTAAGCTGGCACCTGGAGGGCATCCTGCCTCGTTGGTGATATGCCTCCACCTCCTCCTCCTGCTCCTCTCTCCTATCAGGCACCCACGTGGAGTCAGTGACCTCCTCATCCCCTCCCTCCTCATCACTGGAGCAAACCTGGCAGTATGCTGTAGCTGGGGGAACATGACTGCCAGATTGCTGTCCTTCTTGGGTACCCCCTCTGTCTGGGCTCACATTACTGCCTTCCTCTAGCTGAGTACCATCACCGAAGCCTTCAAAACGCTGGGCATCCTCCAGGAGCATGTGCCCAACACTGTGGTCAAACAGTTCGGGGGACTCCTCAGGAGGACATGGTGGGGCTAGGGAAGGAGTGACTGATGCCATTGAGCCGAGGGAAGAGGCCGCGTTGGAAGCTGCTTTGCCAAAGTACCCTGAGCCTGGGTGAGAGAGGATGAGGAGGATGAGGACGGCTTGGTCATCCACTCTACCAAGTCTTCCGCATGGCCAGCTGCCGAAAAAAGGACAAGCGTGTCCCACGGCCATGTGCTGATGGGGATGCACCGTGCCCACGACCAGCACTGTTGCCTCTAGACACAGAGCCTGCTTGCCCTCTTTTATTGGCTTGTGACTGTCTGCCTCTCCTTGTTGGCCTTCCAGACATACTAATGTCCTGCAGTGAGATGTAGCTGCACAAAACTGGGATGTATACATATAGTGATTATACTGCAGCTAGCAGAATGCCTGCCTGTGGTATTATTAGGATCAGCAGAAGCACACCAGCAATTGTCTTCGGGTAGCTATAGGTGCAACTGTGTAGGGGTACACAGTACACTAACTGTAAATACTTCAAGCTGCCTGCCTGTGGTAATAATAGGATCAGAAGAAGAACACCAGCACTTGTCTTTAGGTAGCTATAGGTGCAACTGTGCAGGGTACACAGTACACTAACTGTAAATACTGTTAAAACAACTGCCTGCCTGTCAGTATATTAGAAAGAGAATAACAGGAACGGATCTAGCTAAACTGAATACAGTGTGTATATATATATATATATATATATATATATATATATATATATATATATATATATATATATATATATATATATATATATATATATTTACATTTACACAATACACTGTAAGTGCAGCTAACTGACTCGCCTACCTACTCTAGTTTAAATCAAAAGACACTGTCTCTCTCTCTGTATAATTCTCTCTGCCGCCGCAACACACTACACAAGGCCGCCAAGCAGGCGGCCTTATATAGTGTGGGGCATGTACTAAACCCCCTGAGCCATAACTGGCCAAAGGCACCCTGGCTTTGGCCAATTACGGCTCTCTGTGCAGACGGCGCTGTGATTGGCCAAGCATGCGGGTCATAGTGCATGCTTGGCCAATCATCAGCCAGCAATGCACTGCAATGCCGCAGTGAATTATGGTCCATCACGCGCCACTCAAATTTGGTGCGAATGGCCCATAACGTTCGCAATTTGGCGAACAGTTGAACACACAATTTTCAAGTCAAACATGGGTTTGACTCTAACTCGAAGCTCATCCCTAGCCGGGACAGCCAAGGCTATCGTGAACATCGCTGTATCGGAAGGAGCTCAGATAAAGATTTGGGGGGGGGGTTGGGAGGACATGCCCCAGCCTTCATAGTTTTTCTTTTACCTTAGAGAAAGAACTCTAAATACTCTGTGGCATGAACACCAGCTCAGTCCTTATTGATAAAGATATGTCCCCAGAACTTCATCTCCCAAGAGCCCTTTCCATACACTGTGTGTTAACTGACTTATGAGAGTCAACAGCATTGTTTTACTGGGAAATAAATCAATGTATGGATTTGGGCAGGGGTGGAGAGGGCTGCGGGATAAACAGTTGCCAGAACACCTCAGTTTTTTTTTATACTTGCAACATTTTTAAGTGGATAAAATGTGGGGAAATGTGAGTGTAATGCATACATTTTGTTTTTCAGACATATTTTTTTCAACATGATTGGAAAATAAAGATAACCGTTCTTACCGCTTAAACAATCTGTAAAAACATAACAGAAAAAAAGCTAAAATTAGTATTTTATTTTAGATTTTTACCTTCAATCTCTGACTGCTTGCCTGCAAAAGGATGTATTATGATTTTTTAGGTGTATCATCACTATTTTCATCATGTTTTGTTTTCATTTTTTGCTTTGCTTAAAGAGAATAAGGGTGTATTGCCTAAGTTAAAAAAAAAAGTGTGTGGTCCCCCTAAAATGTTTATCCACTTCCAGCCCAAGCCAATTCTAGCACTCCTCTCCTACATGTAAGGGTCATCATTTTTTTTGCTAGAAAATTACTCAGAACCCCCAAACATTATATATATATTGTTTTAGCAGAGACCCCAGGGCAGGGGTCAGCAACCTTTTTCCACTTAAGGGCCGGATTCATCTGTTAATAAATGAAGATAATAATAATCTTAACATAGTAATAATAACAGTAATAATCCCACCGTATTGTCCTCTGCCCCCTACATCCCCCACTGTAGTGTCCTCTGCCCCCTACATCCCCCACTGTAGTGTCCTCTGCCCCCTGCATCCCACCGTAGTGTCCTCTGCCCCCTGCATCCCCCACTGTAGTGTCCTCTGCCTCCTGCATCCCTTCGTAGTGTCCTCTGCCCCCTGCATCCCACCGTAGTGTCCTCTGCCCCCTGCATCCCCCATTGTAGTGTCCTCTGCCCCCTGCATCCCCCATTGTAGTGTCCTCTGCCCCCTGCATCCCCCATTGTAGTGTCCTCTGCCCCCTGCATCCCACCGTAGTGTCCTCTGCCCCCTGCATCCCACCGTAGTGTCCTCTGCCCCGGCATCCACCACCGTAGTGTCCTCTGCCCCCTGCATCCCACCATAGTGTCCTCTGCCCCCTGCATCCCCCATTGTAGTGTCCTCTGCCGCCTGCATCCCACCGTAGTGTCCTTTGCCCCCTGCATCCCCCACCATAGTGTCCTCTGACCGTGCATCCCCACCGTAGTGTCCTTTGCCCCCTGCATCCCCCACTGTAGTGTCCCTCACCCCCTGCATCCCCCACCCTAGTGTCCCATTGCCCCCTACATCCACCACCGTAGTGTCCTCTGCCCCCTGTATCCCACCATAGTGTCCTCTGCCCCCTGCATCCCCCACTGTAGTGTCCCTCACTCCCTGCATCTTCCACCGTAGTGTCCTCTGCCCCCTGCATCCCCCACCCTAGTGTCCTCTGCCCCCTGCATCCCCCATTGTAGTGTCCTCTGCCCTCTGCCCCCTGAATCCCACCGTAGTGACCTCTGCCCCCTGAATCCCACTGTAGTGTCCTCTGCCCCCTGCATCCCCCACCGTAGTGTCCTCTGCCCCCTGCATCCCCCACTGTAGTGTCCTCTGCCCCCCCTGTATCCCACCATAGTGTCCTCTGCCCCCTGCATCCCCCATTGTAGTGTCCTTTGCCCCCCCTGCATCCCCCATTGTAGTGTCCTTTGCCCCCCCCTGCATCCCCCATTGTACTGTCCTCTGCCCCCCCTGCATCCCCCATGATGCAGGGGGGATGCACCATTTACATATGCGGACGCAACTTACGTATTAATTCGCTTCTGCGTCTTGTTTATTTTCCTTTATATTTTTTGCTTTTACACTGTTCATTTATTTTTTTACATTTTTTATCACTTTTATTCCTATTACAAGAAATGTAAACATCCCTTGTAATAGAAGTAAGCTTGACAGGTCCTCTTTATTGAGAGATCTGGGGTCAAAACGACCCAGATCTCTCAATTACACATAAAAACAAAAGAAGAAAAAATGTGACACTTTGACTTAAAAAATAAATAAAAAACAAAACAAAACATTTCTATAAGCCTGAGAACCATAAGTGATGTTGGAGGTGGACCAGTCCTCCAAGGGCATAGAGCCGAGTAGGGGCCATCTTGCTGCCATTGTGCTTTATGGTGGGTGTCCAGTGTGCACCCTGTGCCTTTAAGGAGGATTGGGCTGCCTCCAGGCCCACCTGCCCCTTGTCTATCCATTAGAATGCATGTGCTCCCACTGTTGGAGATTCTCATAAATTTAGGGTTAGGACTCCAGATAATACCGGAGTGCCGTGACGGGTCCCTGCAGCTTACGCATGCATTTACAAATGTGTGCTAACTAAACCTCTGTTTTTAACACATACTGTTAGACAGGTTAATTTGGTTGATAAGCAGACTGGTTGGTGAGCTGAGCTGGGATTTTTCTCTGTTTTGTCTTGCATACATTGCCCTTACATGTGCTCCTTGCTCTGAAGGCCAGACCAATTTCTTTATCGTACATCATAGGACACAGAGCCTCAAGTAATTACTTAGTGGGTTATGGGCCTACCTTCAGGTGTTGACACTGGTATAACCAATACAGGAAGTTGACTCCCCTAAATAACCCCTCCTCCTTCCAGGAGTCCTCAGTTTTTTCGCCAGTGTCTAAGGTGTTGGTCACGAGTAGGGATGAGCCGAACACCCCCCGGTTCGGTTCGCACCAGAACCCGCGAACGGACCGCAAGTTCGCACGAACGTTAGAACCCCATTGACGTCTATGGGACTCGAACGTTCGAAATCAAAAGTGCTCATTTTAAAGGCTAATTTGCATGGTATTGTCCTAAAAAGGGTTTGGGGACCCGGGTCCTACCCCAGGGGACATGTATCAATGCAAAAAAAACTTTTAAAAACGGCCGTTTTTTCGGGAGCAGTGATTTTAATGATGCTTAAAGTAAAAAAAAAAAAGTGAAATATTCCTTTAAATATCGTACCTGGGGGGTGTCTATAGTATGCCTGTAAAGTGACGCGTGTTTCCCATGTTTAGAACAGTCCCTGCACCAAATGTCATTTTTAAAGGAAAAAATCTCATTTAAAACTGCTTGCGGGTTTAATGTCATGTCGGGTCATGGCAATATGGATGAAAATCAGTGAGACAAACGGCATGGGTACCCCCCAGTCCATTACCAGGCCCTTTGGGTCTTGTATGGATATTAAGGGGAACCCCGCACCCAAATTAAAATAAGGAAAGGTCCCTATATACTCTGAACAGCAGTATACAGGCGGTGCAAACAAGACAGGGACTGTAGGTTTGTTGTTAAGTAGAATCTGTTTGTAATTTTGAACATTTTTAATGTGTTTAGCTCCAGCCAAAAAATCTTTTCTAAGCTTTTTGGAAAACATAGGGAAGGGTTATCACCCCTGTGACATTTGTTTTGCGTCTTTCCTCCTCTTCAGAAGATTTCACCTCACTTTTTTGTCCCAATGAAAAATGTTTTTTGAAAATTTGTGTTTTTTTGTGGAACAAGGATTGGAAAGCATCAGTGGAAAGGAAAAATTGTTTTCCCATATTAACTCTTACAGGAGAGAATTTCCCTTCCTTAGGGGTAGATTTCATCTCACTTCCTGTTGTCTCCTTCCGTTTGCAAGTAGGAGTCGTTTGTAAGTTAGATGTTTGAAAGTAGGGTCCTGCCCTATATACTCAGCAGAAATTTGGGCCTTAGGTGTTGCTGTGGCCAAAACACTGTAAGCCCTCACAGGGCCCTGCTGTGAAATATTAGATCAAGAATTGTAATTACATGCCCCTGTTGAACAGGAGCTGAAAAATTAGGCCTTAGGCACTGGTGCTGGTGCCACAACACTGCAACCCCTCACAGACACTCTAGTTGGAACGCAGGAACGAGCCCTGCTGCAAAGTATTGCATCAAAAATTGTAATTACACGCCCCTGTTAGACAGGGGCAGAAAAATTGGGTCTTAGGCACTGGTGCTGGTGCCACAACACTGCAACCCCTCACAGACACTCTAGTTGAAACGCAGGAACAAGCCCTGCTGCAAAGTATTGCATCAAAAATTGTAATTACACGCCCCTGTTAGACAGGGGCTGAAAAATTGGGTCTTAGGCACTGGTGCTGGTGCCACAACACTGCAACCCCTCACAGACACTCTAGTTGGAATGCAGGAACGAGCCCTGCTGCAAAGTATTACATCAAAAATTGTAATTACACGCCCCTGTTAAACAGGGGCTGAAAAATTGTGCCTTAGGCACTGGTGGTGGCGCCCAGAACCAAAAATGTTCTTACAAGCTATCAGCGTGATGATTGAGGAGGAAGAGGATAATTACTCAGGGATAGTCACTCAGCATCAGCATAGGCAGTCTTTGAAGGGATCTGAGATTTCAAAAAAAATTATTCGGTTACATCTGCATCAGGTGCTTGGTAGCTGGTGGTGATCCAAGACTGATTCATTTTTATGAAGGTCAGCCGATCGACCGAGTCGGTGGACAGACGCACCCTGTGATCGGTTACCACGCCTCCAGCAGCACTGAATGTGCGTTCCGAAAGAACGCTGGATGCAGGACAGGCCAGTAGCTCAATTGCATACTGTGCAAGCTCTGGCCAGTGATCCATCCTCAAGACCCAGTAACCCAGAGGATTTTCGGTGGGAAAGGTGTCCAAGTCTGATCTTGCCCCTAGGTATTCCTGCACCATGTAAAACAGACGCTGGCGATGGTTGCTGGAACCGATCATACCTTGGGGCTGCGGACCAAAAAATTGTCTGAACGCATCGGTCAGACGGCCACCTTCTCCACCGCTCCTTCTTTGACTGACCGAAGCCTCAGCAACACGTTGTCCAGAAACAGGAGTTTGTAACCTCCCAGTCTCTGGGAACGCGTTGCACAGACCTTTCTGCAAGGCCTCCCGAAGATGTTTCATCCTCTGCTCCCTCTGCGATGGCAAGATAAGGTCCGCAACCTTACCCTTGTAACGTGGATCAAGGAGGGTTGCCAGCCAGTATTGGTCCTTCTCCTTGATACCACGAATACGAGGATCCTTACGCAGGCTTTGCAGGATCAGGGAGGCCATGCAGCGTAGGTTTGCTGAGGCATTCGGTCCGGAGTCCTCTGGGTCACTAAGGACAACAACGTCCGCAGCCACCTCCTCCCAGCCACGTACAAGTCCATGTGTTCCTTGGGACTGATCCCTTAAAGACTGCTGATGCTGAGTGCCAGGCTCCACCTCCATACTGACACAATCTTCCTCCTCCTCCTCCTCCTCCTCCTCGTCCTCTTCCTGTGTGATCGGCGGGCACGCAGGAACACTGTCTGGATAAAGGGGGCCTTGAGAGCTAAGGAAGTCCTCCTCTTCCTGCCTCTGTTCTGCCTCAAGTGCCCTGTCCATTATTCCACGCAGCGTGTGCTCCAACAGGTGGACAAGGGGGACAGTGTCACTGATGCATGCACTGTCAGTGCTCACCATCCTCGTGGCCTCCTCGAATGGTGACAGGACAGTGCATGCATCCCTGATCATGGCCCACTGGCGTGGGGAAAAAAAACCAAGGTCCCCTGACCCTGTCCTGGTGCCATAGTCGCACAGGTACTCATTGATGGCCCTCTGCTGCGTGTGCAGCCGCTGCAGCATGGCCAACGTCGAGTTCCACCTGGTGGGCATGTCACAGATTAGGCGGTTCTTGGGCAGGTTAAACTCCTTTTGGAGGTCCGTCAGCCGAGCACTGGCATTATATGACCGGCGGAAATGCACACAGACTTTCCTGGCCTGCCTCAGGACATCCTGTAAGCCCGGGTACCTGCCCAAGAACCGCTGCACCACCAAGTTAAGGACGTGAGCCAAACAGGGCACATGGGTCAGTTGTCCCTGTCGGAGGGCAGAGAGGAGGTTGGTGCCATTGTCGCAAACCACCATTCCTGCCTTAAGTTGGCGTGGCGTCAACCACCTCTGAACCTGCCCCTGCAGAGCTGACAGAACCTCTGCCCCAGTGTGGCTCCTGTCCCCCAAGCACACCAGCTCAAGCACCGCATGGCATCTTTTGGCCTGCGTACTTGCGTAGCCCCTTGAACGCCTACGGAGCACCGCTGGTTCCGAGGAAGAGGCCATGGAGGAAGAAGAAGAGGAGGGGGTGGAGGAGAGAGGTGTGTCACAATCAGCATTTTGGAGGCGTGGTGGCGGAACAACCTCCAACACTACTGCACCTTGTCCTGCATCCTTCCCAGCTGCCAGCAGAGTCACCCAATGCGCCGTGAAACTTAAGTAACGTCCCTGTCCATGCCTGCTGGACCATGAGTCAGCGGTAATATGCACCTTACCGCTGACCGCCCTGTCCAGCGAGGCATGGACATTGCCTTCCACATGCCGGTAGAGAGCCGGAATCGCCTTCCGTGAGAAAAAGTGGCGTTTGGGTACCTGCCACTGAGGAACCGCACATTCCACAAACTCACGGAAGGGGGCAGAGTCTACCAACTGAAAAGGCAGCAGTTGAAGTGCTAGCAATTTTGCCAAGCTAGCATTCAACCGCTGGGCATGTGGATGGCTGGGAGCAAACTTCTTTCGGCGGTGCAGCAGCTGGGGCAGGGAAATTTGCCTGGTACAATCTGACGTCGGTGTACCAAAAGCAGATTGCCCATAAGTACTTGGCTGTGACACACCTAATTCTACACCTTCATTCCTCTCACTGCAGGTCGCAGAGAGGACTGAAGGTCTAGTGGGGTTGGAAATCTCAGCTGATGAGGAGCAAGGAGAGATCGTCTTTGTTCTTTGGTGTGGGTCTTTTAGATACGCTTGCCAACGAACTGCATGGCAGGTCAACATATGTCTGGTCAAGCATGTGGTACCCAAGCGGGAGATGTTTTGGCCACGCGAGATACGCTTGAGACATATATTGCAAATAGCAGCGGTGCGATCTGATGCACTCGTCTCAAAAAAGGCCCACACCAAAGAACTTTTTGAATAACGCGCAGAGACTGCAGCGCCCTGCACATGTGGAGCTTTGGGGTGTGATGCAGTCAATGTGCTGCCCTTAGGCTGGCCCCTGGAGGGCATCCTGCCTAGTTGGTGATGTGCCACCTCCTCCTCCTCCTCCTCCTCCTCCTCCTCCTCTCTCCTATCAGGCACCCACGTTGAGTCAGTGACCTCATCATCCCCTCCCTCCTCATCACTGGAGCAAACCTGGCAGTATGCTGCAGCAGGGGGAGCATGACTGCCAGATTGCTGTCCTTCTTGGGCACCCCCTCTGTCCGTGCTCATGTTACTGCCTTCATTGAGCTCAGTATCATCATCAGAGCCTTCCAAACGCTGGGCATCCTCCTGGAGCATGTACCCAACACTGTGGTCAAACAGTTCGAGGGAATCCTCATGAGGACATGGTGGAGCTAGGGAAGGAGTCACTGATGACATTGAGCTGAGGGAAGAGGCCGCTGCTTTGCCAGACAAAGCACCCTTGGCATGGGTGAGAGAGGATGAGGAGGATGAGGACGGCTTGGTCATCCACTCGACCAAGTCTTCCGCATGTTGCGGCTCAACACGGCCAGCTGCCGAAAAAAAGGCCAAGCGTGTCCCATGGCCACGTGCTGATGAGGATGCACCGTCTCCACGACCAGCACTAGACACAGAGCCTGCTTGCCCTCTCTTATTGGCTTGTGACTGTCTGCCTCTCCTTCTTGGCCTTCCAGACATACTAATGGCCTGTAGCTGCACTAAGCTGGGATAGAACACCTGTAATTTTCTTCAGGTAGCTTTATATACTGTAACCAGACAAGCCTGCCTGTCAGTAGGAAGATAACAGGAACGGATCTAGCTGAACACTGTGAGCAGAACGTACTGCACTAAATGTATATAGCAGGAACGGATCTAGCTGAACACTGTGAGCAGGACGCACTGCACTGAATGTAAATAGCAGGAACGGATCTAGCTGAACACTGTGAGCAGGACGCACTGCACTGAATGTAAACAGCAGGAACGGATGTAGCTAAACACTGTGAGCAGGACGCACTGCACTGAATGTAAATAGCAGGAACGGATCTAGCTGAACACTGTGAGCAGGACGCACTGCACTGAATGTAAATAACAGGAACGGATCTAGCTGAACACTGTGAGCAGGACACACTGTACTAAATGTAAATAGTCTAGCTGCCTGACCGTGGTACTAATAGGATCAAAAAGAACACCTGTAATTTTCTTCAGGTAGCTTTATATACTGTAACCAGACAAGCCTGCCTGTCAGTAGGAAGATAACAGGAACGGATCTAGCTGAACACTGTGAGCAGGACGTACTGCACTAAATGTATATAGCAGGAACGGATCTAGCTGAACACTGTGAGCAGGACGCACTGCACTGAATGTAAATAGCAGGAACGGATCTAGCTGAACACTGTGAGCAGGACGCACTGCACTGAATGTAAATAGCAGGAACGGATCTAGCTGAACACTGTGAGCAGGACGCACTGCACTGAATGTAAACAGCAGGAACGGATGTAGCTAAACACTGTGAGCAGGACGCACTGCACTGAATGTAAATAGCAGGAACGGATCTAGCTGAACACTGTGAGCAGGACGCACTGCACTGAATGTAAATAGCAGGAACGGATCTAGCTGAACACTGTGAGCAGGACGCACTGCACTGAATGTAAATAGCAGGAACGGATCTAGCTGAACACTGTGAGCAGGACGCACTGCACTGAATGTAAATAGCAGGAACGGATCTAGCTGAACACTGTGAGCAGGACGCACTGCACTGAATGTAAACAGCAGGAACGGATGTAGCTAAACACTGTGAGCAGGACGCACTGCACTGAATGTAAATAGCAGGAACGGATCTAGCTGAACACTGTGAGCAGGACGCACTGCACTGAATGTAAACAGCAGGAACGGATGTAGCTAAACACTGTGAGCAGGACGCACTGCACTGAATGTAAATAGCAGGAACGGATCTAGCTGAACACTGTGAGCAGGACGCACTGCACTGAATGTAAATAGCAGGAAAGGATCTAGCTGAACACTGTGAGCAGGACGCACTGCACTGAATGTAAATAGCAGGAACGGATCTAGCTGAACACTGTGAGCAGGACGCACTGCACTGAATGTAAATAGCAGGAACGGATCTAGCTGAACACTGTGAGCAGGACGCACTGCACTGAATGTAAACAGCAGGAACGGATGTAGCTAAACACTGTGAGCAGGACGCACTGCACTGAATGTAAATAGCAGGAACGGATCTAGCTGAACACTGTGAGCAGGACGCACTGCACTGAATGTAAATAGCAGGAACGGATCTAGCTGAACACTGTGAGCAGGACGCACTGCACTGAATGTAAATAGCAGGAACGGATCTAGCTGAACACTGTGAGCAGCACGCACTGCACTGAATGTAAATAGCAGGAACGGATCTAGCTGAACACTGTGAGCAGGACGCACTGCACTAAATGTAAATACCAGGAACGGATCTAGCTGAACACTGTGAGCAGGACGCACTGCACTGAATGTAAATAGCAGGAACGGATCTAGCTGAACACTGTGAGCAGGACGCACTGCACTGAATGTAAATAGCAGGAACGGATCTAGCTGAACACTGTGAGCAGCACGCACTGCACTGAATGTAAATAGCAGGAACGGATCTAGCTGAACACTGTGAGCAGGAAGCACTGTACTGAATGTAAATAGCAGGAACGGATCTAGCTGAACACTGTGAGCAGGACACACTGCACTGAATGTAAATAGCAGGAACGGATCTAGCTGAACACTGTGAGCAGCACGCACTGCACTGAATGTAAATAGCAGGAACGGATCTAGCTGAACACTGTGAGCAGGAAGCACTGTACTGAATGTAAATAGCAGGAACGGATCTAGCTGAACACTGTGAGCAGGACACACTGCACTGAATGTAAATAGTCTAGATAGAAGATAACAGGAACGGATCTAGCTAAACTGAATACAGTGTATATATATATATGCAACACCTGGGATGCATATATATACACAATACACTGTAAGTGCAGCTAACTGACTGACTGTTCTGCCTAATCTATCTAACTCAAATCAAATGACACTGTCTCTCTCTCTCTCTATCGCTCAGCACACCGGAACACACACTACACAGGGCCGCCGTGCAGGCGGCCTTATATAGTGTGGGGTGTGTACTAAATCCCCTGAGCCATAATTGGCCAAAGCCACCCTGGCTTTGGCCAATTACAGCTCTCTCTACTGACGGCGCTGTGATTGGCCAAGCATGCGGGTCATAGTGCATGCTTGGCCAATCATCAGCCAGCAATGCACTGCGATGCCGCAGTGAATTATGGGCCGTGACGCGCCACACGAATTTGGCGCGAACGGCCCATATCGTTCGCAATTCGACGGACGGTCGAACAGCCGATGTTCGAGTCGAACATGGGTTCGACTCGAACACGAAGCTCATCCCTAGTCACGAGTGAAGATGTGCTCTGAGGAGCTCCAGGGAGGGATCCATGCTAGAACCTCCACAACCGGATCCATCCTCGCCACTGACGCTGCCCGCCGTGATGGGTGAAGGTTGGATCTGTCTGTTAAATCAGCAGTATCCTGCAGCGAGGAAAAGGTAAGGGAAGAGGCTAGGTACTGTAAAAGGTGCCTATGCTTTCCTTCCATATTTAAAAATGCCTTTAGAAAGTCTCCTTTAAGGAGTAAAAATTACAGCGGGCTCCTCGGCAACTCCGCCTCCTCCTCTCGTGTTGTCAGGAGAACATGGCCCTCAGCCGCCAAAATCATGTTCCTGCGCGCATGCGTGGCGGGAACGGCGCCACGGCGCATGCGCATTCACGGGTCGGCAATCCGGCGCATGCGCAATAGCGCACGCCCCACGTGATCCTTGGGCTGGCCTATAAAAGGGACTCTGGCACACAGATCAATTGCTGGTTTGTCTTCAGCTTCCTGTGATAGCTCTGCTTCCTGTTGTTGTGACCTGATTACCTGTTTTTTGACCCGGATTGGCCTTGACTGCTCTACTTGTCTCTCGAACCTGACCCTTGGTTTGCTACATGGACTTCTGCTCTTCTCCAGTGTTTGACCCTCTGCCTGCGACCCGGATTTGCCTACTGTCTACTGCCTCATACCTCAGCCTGCTGTGATTATACTTATCCTGTGTGTGTTTGACGCTCAGCCTGGTTCTGGACTTTCTCTTGTACCCGCTTCATCAGATCATCCACCTGCCAGTTGCTGCACAGTTGCTTCCCTCTTCTAAGGACTTCACGTCAGCAACCTCCTGCTTCCTGAGGTAGCCTGTGCCTCTTTGTGCTACCTGTCTCACCTCCAGGGGGCGGACTGCGCTTAGTCGCAAGGGTAAACCGCTCTCGGCATTTCGGCCTCGGTAAGTACTTTCCTGATAGTACAAACCAGCCATGTCTGAGGCCGACAGAGCGCGTTCACCCCTTGAGATCCTTTGTCAGCAAGTGTCAGCATTTACAGATGCAGTCCAAAAATTGCAAGATGGTTACACTAAGATTGATGGTCGTCTCCAACAGCTGGCGGGTCCATCCGCAGCTCCCATCTCTGCTCCTGTGACCGCCAGTGGGTTCTCCTCCCAAGTGGCATCTAACCCCACAGTGATCATGGCTACCCCAGAACCCAGGGTTCCTATACCGAGCGATTTTCAGGCGATCGCAAAAAGTTCCAGGCCGTCAAAAATGCTTGTTCCTTGTACTTGGCCTTACAGCCTAGGACTTTCTCCTCTGAGGTAGTAAAAGTGGGCTTTGTTATTTCGCTGTTAACTGATGAACCTCAAGCTTGGGCCCACAGCCTGATGGAACAATGAAGCCCGATATTAAATACAATTGATTCTTTCTTCGAAAGTATAGGACAGCTCTACGACGATCCTCAACGTATGGCTACAGTCGAGGCCACTTTACACAAATTATTCCAGGGACGCAGGCCTGTAGAGGATTATACCGTTGAATTTCGGAAATGGTCAGCTGACACCGGTTGGAATGAGCCGGCCCTTAAATACCAATTGCGCCAAGGATTATCTGAAATCCTAAAGGACAAGCTGGCCAGGATGGAGACTCCTGCTACTTTAGAGGACTTGATCCAAACTGCCACCAAGCTGGACAGACGCATGCGAGAGCGACACTCGGAACGCTTTCAGGTCCCTCGACCCAGCTGGATGCTGCCTAAACCCACTCCCATCCACCCACCTTGTACTGCCTTCCCAGTTTCCACCTCCTCTGAGGTTGAGCCCATGCAATTGGGATTGGTCCGGGCTCCTCTCACCCCGGAAGAAAGTCTGCGCAGGCGTCAGGCCAACCTGTGCCTCTACTGTGGAGGGTCTGGCCATTTCCTTCGTTCCTGCCCTGTAAGACCTAGTAAGTCCTACTCACCAGTTATTATGAACTATCAAAATTCTGTTTTTTCACAGACTTACGTAAACCTCTTTGTTTCTCCACAGCTAACGGAAAAAACAACCTGCCTGCCGGCCATAATTGACTCTGGAGCATGCAGCTGCTTTCTGGATGCTGTATTAGCTGCTAACCTGCATATCCCCCTAGTAACCAAGAAACAAGGCTTCCGGGTACACTTGGCTGATGGGTGTCTTCCCCGTTCCGGACTTATCACCCAGGAAACAAGTCCCATTCTGATCACCACGGACTCCGGTCATCAGCAGCTTTTACGCTTTGATATTATCCCATCACCTATGTTCCCTATCATATTGGGACTTCCTTGGCTACAAGCACATGAACCCCAAATCAGTTGGAGAAAGAAGGAAGTCGCCTTTTCCTCCAAATATTGCTTTCAGCACTGTTTTTCTTCAGCACCAGCTTCTTGTTCCGCTGTTGTACCAGTACCTGACAGCCTCCAGCATGTGCCTGTGACTTACCTTGAGTATAAAGACGTCTTTTTTTTTTTTAAACAGCAGGCTGACCATCTACCTCCCCATCGGTACTACGACTGCCCCATTGATCTTCTACCTGGCTCTGAGGTTCCTTTTGGACACATCTTCCCGCTATCTGAAACTGAATTAAAGGCTCTCAAAGCCTACATTGATGAAAACCTAAAGAAAGGGTTTATTCGTCATTCCTCATCACCGGCCAGAGCCGGCATCTTCTTTGTAGAAAAAAAAGATGGCTCTCTCAGACCCTGCATTGACTACAGAGAATGAAATAAAATTACCGGTAAAAAACGGTACCCACTCCCTCTTATCCCAGAGTTGTTTCAGCGCTTCCAATCCGCCAAGGTTTTTTCTAAGTTGGATCTCCGCGGGGCCTATAATCTCATTCGGATCCGGGCTGGCGATGAGTGGAAGACCGCCTTCAGATCCAGGTTCGGGCATTATGAGTACTTGGTTATGCCATTTGGGCTCTGCAACGCCCCAGCTAGCTTCCAACACTTAGTAAACGATATCTTCCGAGAATACCTTGATGACTTTTTAGTCGTTTACTTAGATGACATTCTCATTTTTTCTGTCCATGTTAAACTGGTCCTCGCAATCCTCAGGAAACACAAGTTGTATCTAAAGGCGGAAAAATGCAAATTTGAAAAAACAACGGTTCAGTTCTTGGGATTCATCATCTCCACCAACGGGGTTGCAATGGACCCTCAAAAGGTCAAGGCTATTCAGGAGTGGCCGGCTCCCGTAGATAAAAAAGGAGCCCAACGCTTTATAGGATTTTCTAACTTCTATCGAAGATTTATCGCTGGCTTTTTGGCAATTGTGGCACCCATTACCCAGCTCACACGCCAACATAGCCGTTTTTTGTGGTCCTCGGAAGCCCAGGAAGCTTTTACCAAATTAAAAGCCCTATTTTCTTCTGCACCAATCCTACGGCACCCTGACCCTCTTCAGCCTTTTGTATTAGAAGTTGACGCCTCTGAAACAGCCACCGGAGCCATTCTCTCTCAAAGACAAGGGTCCAAAGCTTTTCTGCATCCTGTAGCGTTTGCTTCCCGGAAGTTAAGTGCACCAAAAAAGAATTATGATGTGGGTGATAGAGAGCTACTGGCCATCAAGTTTGCTTTGGAGGAATGGAGGTATCTGCTAGAGGGGGCATCTCATCCTGTCATGATTTTTACAGACCATAAAAATCTGGAGTACCTCAGGACTGCCAAACGCTTGAGACCCAGACAGGCTCGGTGGGTTCTCTTTTTCTCTAGGTTTAATTTTCACATTGCTTACAGGCCCGGCTCAAAGAACCGTAAAGCAGACGCACTATCCCGAATGTTTCACGAGACCACCCAAGAAATGGAAACCAGCACCATTCTATCTCCTCAGAATTTTTGTATGATCACACAGACTGATTTGTTAACCACCATTAAAACTGCATCCAGTCACTTTTCTGATCCTGAAATGCCTTTTTTGCAGAAACAAGATGACCTCCTGTTGGCTCGGGGGAAGATCTTTGTTCCACCAGAAACTAGACCTCTTGTTCTACAGACATGTCACGACCATAAACTGGCAGGTCATTTTGGAATGCTAAAGACTATTGAACTAGTATCCCGTTCCTTTTGGTGGCCGGGCTGGAGACAAGAATGTAAGGACTATGTGGCTTTCTGTATTCGTTGTCAGCGCAGTAAAGGGTCAAACATGAAGTCTTGGGGCTTGCTTAAACCATTACCCATTCCTGAACGTCCATGGGCAGACATTTCCATGGATTTCATTGTGGATTTACCGCCCTCAGGAGGGTTCACCTCTATTCTGGTTTTTATTGATCGTCTCTCCAAGATAGCACATTTCCTGCCCATGGTGGGCACTCCTGCTTCGGCTACAGCTGATGTCTTTTTCAAAGAAGTTGTTAGACTTCATGGTGTTCCTCTCAGTATCACCTCAGACAGAGAGGCCCAGTTCACATCCAAGTTCTGGAAGGAACTTTCTACATTTTTGGAAATAAAGATCTGCCTCTCCTCTGCATATCACCCACAGAGCAACGGCCAGACGGAGAGGACAAACCAAACTCTGGAGCAGTATCTCCGCTGCTTTTCTTTTGACTCCCAAGATGACTGGTCCTCTCTCCTACCATATGCCGAGTTTGCATACAATAATTCTATTCATTCTGCCACTAACCAAACACCTTTCTGGTCAAATATTCGTTTTCATCCTTCTTTTCTCCCAAATTTTCTTCCAGAAATACCCGTCCCTGCGGTGCAGGACCGTGTAAGCTCCATTCAACTGAATTTCCGGAGGATTCAGGAAGCTATGCAGAAAGCCCAAGATGACTACAGCAAGCATTACAACAAAGGAAGGAAGAAGAATCTAGCTTTTAAGGTGGGTGAAGAAGTGTGGCTGTCAGCAGTTAACCTTAGATTACCAATCCCAGCACAGAAATTAGGACCAAAATTCATAGGGCCTTTCAAGATCAAGAGGATGATCAATCCTGTGGCTTTTGAACTGGCTTTACCCAACTCATATAAAATTCATCCAATATTTCAGGGGCGTGGCCTGACGCGGACCATGATGGACGTCTAAGCCCTGTTCTCCGCGCCGCTGATGGGATCTAAAGCCACTCTACGCTACGATCCGACCCCCGTTCCAATCACACGGAGGGGGGAACACAGTAGGACCATCCCGGGCATGTCAAGGAGGCGGAATAAGCCGCCAACACCTCACCGCCTCACGGACTACTATCCCCCCGCAGCTATGAACGAGGCCCAAGATGGCGCCGGGAGCTTCACCTCAGAAGTGTCCCGCGCTGCACACACTGAGACACAGCTGGCAGCTTCTCTTCATGACGATCTCCTCTCCTAGCCGCTCAATCGCTCACACAAGGAGGACATGGACACCCTCCCATCGCCCGATGTCTCTTCCTCACAACAGGGCACAGATAGAGGTAAGAGACTGGTCTCCGCCCCAGCCATCTCCCCCAGCAAGGAGCCACAGCACAAAAGACATCAATGGGCTGACAGAGATCTTGACACAGCACACACCCCAGCTCTGGCAACCATCCCTGTCTCTGACAGCCCTGTGACAGAATCAATGCTGAAAGCCATACTCCTTACCCTGCAGAGAGACCTACACAGAGAACTGCAACTCTCTGTATCTCAGATACATGGAAGGGTAGATCACCTGGCAGAGAGAACGACTGTGCTTGAGGATAACATGCAGGACCATGTCAGGGCCCACAATGAATTACTAGACGCACATGAACATCATGCGTCTGAAATACACCATATGAAGCTGAAATTAGCAGATTTGAAAGACCGTTCCAGAAGGAACAATATTAAATTCAGAGGTGTCCCCGAATCTGTTAAGCCAAATGAAATCACGTCCTACCTGCAAGAGATGTTCTCCAGCTTACTACCCCGCTTAAACGCACGAAACATCATGATTGATAGAGCGCACAGAATCCCCAAGCCAGCACACCTCCCCCATGACACCCCCAGGGACATACTAGCGAGAGTGCATTACTTTCAAGTTAAGGAGCAGATTCTACAAATTGCCAAAACCACTAAACCGCTGCCAGCACCTTACACAAATGTCCTCATGTTTAGTGACCTCTCCAAGGCCACGATGGAGATAAGAAGAGCGTTCACCCCTGTAACCTCTGTGTTACAGGAGAAGAAAATTACATATTAATGGGGTTTCCCCACCAAGCTACTGGTCACATACCAGCAACAGATAATTCCCATCCTTACTCCCAAAGATGGATATAAAAAGCTGACCAATTGGGGATTTCTGCCCGTATCTGCCAACCAAAAAGAATACAGGGGTTCCTACTCATGTCCTCCATCTGCAAGGAACGGGATACACGATCCAGGCGAGATCCGTAACAACAAGCAGGCCCTCGGTCCTCCGCACCACTAGGATCTCTGATGGGCGCAGTTACTGAAACACATCCACCCCCTAAGGTTATAGTGTGCTAAGCACACTGTTATAATTGTTTTACTTACTTTTTGTTCCTACAGAGATATATATTACTTTTCTCTTTTTATTCTTATTTTTTTCTTTTTGGTCCTCCTAACAGTGTTTATGCGTTCATACCGAACGTATAATCTATTTACCATTTGACCTGCTTCCGCATTATAGCATATTTGACAGTCCTGTGTAACTGCTACGGGTGTTTCTTGTACGACTTTTGTATATAACAGCCATATTCTGTATAGATACCTACTCTATTGTTTGATTCATATTTAGTTAGGGCAAACAGAAGAGGTGTGGAATCTTGCTCCTTTCATTCCCAACCCGGGTCATCCCCCAATATCATGGCCTTCAAAATCACCTCCTTAAATGTAAAAGGACTGAATTCCCCATTCAAACTCCCCAAAATGCTCGCATAAGCGATACCCGCACTGCTTTTTTGCCAGTGCCCCCACCAAAAAAAGGGGAGTAATGATTGCAATTATTTCCTCTGTCTCCTTTCAGCTACACCACTGTGAAGCTGATGAAGACGGCAGATACCTGATTCTCTCTGCAACGATTGCAAACCAACGCCTCACGCTAGTGAACCTATACGCCCCCAACACTGGCCAAAAGAAATTTTTTAACACACTGATCTCCAAACTGACACCGTATAGATCTGATCCAGTTATACTATGTGGAGACTTTAATGAAATCGTTGACACAACCCTAGACACATCAAACCCAACTAAACGTAGGCCCTCTGCCTTGTCCTCCCTTCTACATAAAGAAGATCTTTATGACCCGTGGAGATGTACCCATGACACAGAGCGAGATTACACCTTCTCCAGCCCCCAGCAGTCTTACTCTCGGATCGACATGTTCCTCACAGATAAATTTCTCCTCCAATCAATCACTGAAGCATGCATAGGTACAATCACGTGGTCGGATCACACACCCATATCCATCACGTTATTCAATTGCAAAAAGACTGCAAGTCATAATATTTGGAGACTAAACACATCCCTCCTCACCAACCTATCCTTTGAAAATGAGCTTCGATCCGAGATTGAGACCTACTTTGATATCAATGTACATTCTACTGCTGACCAATCCATAGTTTGGCATGCGCATAAAGCTTTCTCACGTGGCCTCCTCATTAAATATGGAGCACAAACTAAAAAACAACAAACGGCCATCACAGAAACCCTACTAAAGCAGATCAGGGCTTTAGAATATGCCAACAAACAAAATCCATCTACCAAATTGTCCCTAGACCTCAAAAACCTAAGATACGACCTTAGCGAACACCTCCACAAAAGATTTGATTACTACGTTAAACGTCTTAGGCTACAATATTACTCCTCAGCCAACAAGTCAGGTGCGTTCCTGGCCAAGCAACTACAAAAACACAGGGCCAATAATAAGATACAATACTTATCCAACTCCCAAGGTAAAAAAGTTCATAATCCTCTAGATATAGCAAACGAATTTAGTACCTTTTACGCCAAACTTCACAATCTCAATGACCTAAATCAAGAAACCAAGCCAAAATTAGCAGACATAGATGAGTTTCTCTCCTCTATTCATCTTCCCTCAATATCCACTGAGCAACTAGACTCCATTTCTGTGCCTTTCTTCCCTGAGGAAATCCGCATGGCCATCAAACGATTACCCCTACACAAAGCCCTGGGACCGGATGGATTCCCGAACGAATATTACAAACACTTTTCGGACGTGATCACCCCGTACTTATGCACTACCTTTAACCAGTACATTAATACAGGCAAAATCCCCACAGAAGCCCTGGAGGCCCTCATTGTCACCATACCCAAACCAGGCAAATCTCCTGATAACCCAGCCAATGACCGCCCGATCTCACTCTTGAATACTGATACCAAAATATATGCAAAAATACTAGCCCAACGATTATCCAAAGTCATCCCCCTCATCATACACCCAGTCCAAGTCGGATTCGTGCCTGGCAGGCAGGCCTCCGATGGTACCAGACGCCTTATTGACTTGATCCAGTGGGTGGAGCTCTCTTCCTCTCCCTGGATGCAGAGAAGGCGTTTGACAGGGTGCACTGGAAATACATGGAGAAGGTCATGTTCAAGTTCGGACTGACAGGGAATATCCTCCAGGCTATACTCAACCTTTACTCCTCCCCTAGCGCCCGAGTATGGACCTCAGGCATAATATCAGACCCCGTTCTCATCACTAATGGCACTAGACAGGGGTGCCCACTTTCCCCCCTGATTTTTGCCATGGTGATGGAACCACTTGCACAAGCCATTAGATCCACAACCAGCAATATCGGGCATCACCGCGGGGACTGTTGAACATAAAATTGGTCTATACGCGGACGATGTTATTATTACCCTCACAAATCCCAGATATTCCCTTCCCAATATCCAAAAAACATTGGAAAAATTTAGTTCAATCTCTCTATATAAAATAAATCACAGCAAATTCACCATGCTGAACCTAGGGATAGACCCTCAAACTTCACATCATATCTCGACAACCACTCCTTTCACTTGGGCTAAAAACTCCTCGCTCCCATACCTGGGTATTCAACTAACCTTCCCCAGTAAATCTATGCTTCAACTAAACTATGCCACCCTACAGGAAAAACTTTTGCGCATCTTCAAAGATATGTGTAACTATACTGTCTCTTGGGCGGGTAGAATAGCTCAAGTCAAAATGTATTTACTGCCACATATTTTGTATATGTTTCGCACGATCCCAATACCTATGCTACCCCAGCAACTGGTGCAGATACAAAGTATACTCAATACACATATTTGGCAACATAAACATCCCAGACTCAAAAAAGACATCCTCTTGTCTCCTGTACAAAATGGAGGAATGGGAGCCCCCAACGTCCACGCATACTACAAAGCAGTTATACTGGATCAACTACGGGAATGGTGGGCGCCCACCTCGACCAAGACTTGGACACAAATCGAAACCATGGCCCTTAACGCGAACCCACAACACACACTAATGGCTGCGCTACTCAACTTGCAACCACATCGACACTTCCTACTTACGGTAACCGCAGCCATGCGAGTGTCGTCAGCCACTGCAAAAAAATCCAAGCGTATACCCAAAGTTATCCTTTCTAAAATAAACCTCCAAGCACTAGAGTTGATCTCTCCTAATTTATCCCTTCAGGTATGGATACAAAAAGCACTTACCAACTTGGGACAACTCATTTCCACATCTGGACCCCACCCGTTCCCACATCTTCAACAAACTTTTGACCTCCCTGCTAATACATCTTTTTTGTATATGAGGATCCACTCTATCATAGCTAAACTTGATCTCACAGCATGTGAATCCCAAATGACTGACATCCTGAATTTTTACAATACCCTGAACCCAGCAGTTAAAGGCATTGCATGGATTTACAAGCTGGTAACAACGCTCTCTGAAGATCACACCTCTTCATCCATCACATTTTGGTCCACATTCACAAGCTCGCCACCAAAGCCCCCATTGTGGCACAAAGCCCTGACCATCCCTCTTCAAGCCTCAAAATGCATATCTCATTGGGAATCGACACAAAAACTATTACACAAGTGGTACTACACCCCAGCCAGATTGGCAAATATTTACCCGGCTACCTCCTCTCAATGCTGGAGAAACTGTTCAGGCAAAGGCACCCTGCGACACATATGGTGGGACTGCCCTAACATCCACCAGTACTGGAAGGAGGTCTCCAACCTCATCTCACAGCTCTGCAAAATCCCATTGCCGTTATCTCCACTGGACCTACTCCTGGGTCTTAACGTCCCCAACTGGCCCAAGAATGTCAGAGCCCTTGCGACACATATACTCATTGCAGCCCGATTTAGCTCTAACAAAAAAATGGAAAGCCTCACAAGCCCCCTCTAGATCGGAACTCATCGCTCTACTAAACAACCACTTCCTAATGGAATTCTCCTTTGCTAAGGCCAACATGTACACCGCAACGTTTCGTCTCAACTGGGATCCCTGGATCGCCGACCCGAGGAGTGCAACACTACCCTGATTGTCTTCTTCTTTTACGTTGTGACATATCTAATGTTATACATCTTTCTCCCTGTAGATTGCTACAACCCCGCACATCTAACATGCACATAAAGTAGGAACCCCCACACCCATGCACCGCTCCGCTTAGGGACACTTCTCTCAGTTACTACTCAGGATGGGACTTGCAAACATGTAATATACTCATAGCAAGTAGGCCCACAAGTTGCTTTTGCTCTTCAGTTTTTCAGTTTTACGTACCTAGAATGTTACTGGTTCTACAAGGTACCTAGTTCTGACAAGTGGATGATTGATGGCGCTGCCTCTAGTCCCATGGCACAGTAAGTACCCAGATGGGGTGCCGGGGATTGGAGATGGCGCCTCCACTCATCAAACTTCAACCTAAAGACTATGTATTCGCTATATACATTTGTTACAGAATGACACTGGTTACCGCACTGTGTACTAAACTATGTAACCTTGCTAATACATCAACCGTCTGTACTGATACCCTGTGAAAAATTCAATAAAATTATTGTTAAAAAAAAAAAAATTCATCCAGTATTTCATGCATCTCTTCTGAAACCTAGGATCCCTAGTCCTTTTCCGGGCAGAGAAGAACCACCTCCTCCACCGGTCCTAGTGGACGGCGAGGATGAATTTGAGGTGGAAAATATTCTGAATTGCAGAAAGAGGGGAAGGCAGCTCCAGTACTTAGTTCAATGGAAGGTGTGACAGACCTAGCTGGGAGAGAGACTTTTGGAGGGGACTGAATTCTAGCCTCTTGCCGATCGATCGTGGGCCCTGGCATTTGGGGGAATGGTGCTCTTTGTGAGCTGAATGCCTGGGGACCCTTGAGGTGGTATTACAGTGGATTCGGGTCCTGGTCCCCCAGGACACACAGACTCTGGGGACCCTGGATTTGCCATATTAGAAATAGTGGCTGATTCATAATGCTGGGACAGATACTGTTAGGAGATGCTGATGTCAATTCCAGCCACCTGCCTGTCTGTTGCCTGCTAGAATGTGTATTGTAAATAAGTCTCTAGTATGGGATCTAAGAGTCATTAGATCCCCATTGTTGTTTGTTTTAATTAACTCTGCTATTGTGATAATGTTGATTGGGTTTTCTGAGCTACAAGACAGCCAGTCTGGTCTAAAGGTCATGTCTGAGTCATCTAGGCTGTCTAAAGAGATTAGTTAATTAGCCCATGTTAATTAGATTAATTAGGTTACAGGTGTATTGTTAGAGTAATATGAGCAGGAGGTCTGCACCTCCTCTTTTACTGTATAAAAGAGACTGTATTCCTGTCAATAAAGAGAGATTCCTGGTTGAACTTACATACAGCCTGCCTGGTGTTTGTTCTGAGCTACACAACTGGATTAGAACGGCACATAGCTGTAGTTCTAATCCCGGAGTATCAGATGACTGAACCATCAGACATGCGATCTGCAATCTGATTCTATAGCAGCAGAGGAGTGTCGGGAGAGTGGAACCGAGCAAGCAGGGGCTCGTTACATTGGTTGGCAGCCGTGGGATTTGCTCTCCAGTTACTGGGACACTCCAAACCAGCCTGCAGTAGAGCCAGGCTGAAAGACTTAATTGAGAGCCATGGAGGGAATGGTGGGATTGTGCTTCCTTGCCGTGAACACATCCAAACCATCACCTGGATCCAAGGTCCAGATAGCAGGAGAGGAGAGATACCAGCCACCATGGATGAGGAATTCAGAAGGAGGTTGCGAGAGATGCAGATACAGAGGACCAGTATCAGAGCAGGTCCTGCTAGGATGGTTTGATTCTATCCGCTGCGAACTCTGGAAGGAAGCGCTAGCCCGTGAGCAGTGAAACCAGGGAAAAGTTCTCCCCTCCATCCATGTAAGGTACTGGTCGCAGTATGAAGTGCGAATGCTTTTATTGAGGGAACAGCCGAACCAGGAGTAGACAGCCGAGTTAAGCAGGCTGATCTGGGCAGAAATGCGGTTGGACGAGAACTACAGACCCCTCCGGTGGTATGTAGCCCAAGTGTGTCCGTGGACAGCGGATGACAGCCCCACGGAAGGCTTTGACTACAATGGCCTAGGATTGTTGTACTGGAGACTGTCTGGGGAACCTGACTTTGGGAGTGATCGGGAGTGGCGTTTGGAGGAAATAATGGAGCACAGAGAGCGAAGACTGAATGTCTCAGAAGTGCACTGGGCACAGGAAGATTTGGAGTTTCTGGCCGTTCAGGAATGGGAGCTTGAGATTGCCTACAGACAGCTGCTAGACTCTGCTCAGCAGCAGGGTGGGGCTCCCTTTGCCTTGGACTATCAGGAATTACCAGTTGACAACTCTGAAATCCTGGCTGAAGAGTTGACAATGTGGCAGAGTAACAGTGTGCTTTGCCAACCTGCCCCCGCAGCTATGGAGGCGGAGGTCTTATGGCGGATGCAGCAAGTGCTGACTGACCTTGATGAACCTGTTTCTGCATTGGATGATCTTGGATGGAGGAATGTGCCTGTCCAGCAGCATGTCAGAGAATCAGCAGTGGAAAATCTGAAGATTGCCATTCCCAAACCTGAAGTGCTGACAACAGGGCAGAGTTCTGTTAACCTCTGCCCAGCACTGATAGCATCTTCTGGGTTCCAGGGATAGGAGATGTTGAACCTTTATCCCGAGACACTAGTTGCAGAGACAGGGGATTTAATAGACTTTTCTGCTGAGGAAGAACAACCTGGTGAGCCTCCAGCAGAAGAAGAGCTGTTATTAGGGCCAAACTTCACTGTGCTCTGCCCAGCACCAACAGAAGTATCTGTGAAGTTACAAGGAACTTCCCCAGCTGAAGCGCTGGCAACTGGACAGAGGGTCCAAGATCTCTGCCCTACACCTGCGGCGGTTCCGGAGGCTCAGGGCGAGAAGGAGGGGGTCACTTCCCAGCAGCAGATCAGGATACAGGGGGAGAAGGGAGAGGAGGTGTTCGTTGTCCCTCCCCAACAGTTGGCCAGGGTGAAGGAAGTGGTCTTTCCTCCCCAACAAAGATCCTTGCACCTGGGAGAGAGTACCACAGACATATCGTCCCAACATCCAGATGAGGGAATGGAAAAAGAAGCAGCCAGCTCACCTCCCCAATGGCAGCTACACAGTTTGGGAGTGGAGGAAGCCAGCCTCCTGCCCCAACAGTTAGATGGTGTGGGGTTTCCAGCAGAGGGGCTGGCAACAGGGCCGAATACTGCTGGACTCTGCCCTCAACTAACAGAGAATGGATTTCCTGTGAAGGTGGATGGGACTTCAGTCTCCACCTGTATACCCCAGGGATGCTGGGCAGTCGGCCCAGATCCCCAACAGCATGACGGAGTGAGCCCAGACACCCTGTCCTCTCTCCAGCGGCAGAAAGGACTCCAGGGAGAAGGGCCAGTCCAGGCCTCTCCCCAGCGGCAGATATGTTCTCTGAGAGAGGCAGAGGTTGGCAGGGTGAGTAATGCTTTGTTTGGAACAATTTGTTTGGGGTACTGTGTGGGTACAGGCATTAGAGGACTGGAACTACTGACTAACTTCGGAGTCAACCCGTCTGGGGTCTCCTCCTGTGTTAGTCTCCTGCCGAAAGGCGAGAAATGTGACAGACCTAGCCGGGAGAGAGACTTTTGGAGGGGACTTAATGCTAGCTTCTTGCTGATCGATCGTGGGCCCTGGCATTTGGTGGAACGGTGCTCTTTGTGAGCTGTATGCCTGGGGACCCTTGAGGTGGTATTACTGAGGATTCGGGTCCTGGTCCCCCAGGACACACAGACTCTGGGGACCCTGGATTTGCCATATTAGAAATAGTGGCTGATTCATAATGCTGGGACAGATACTGTTAGGAGATGCTGATGCCAATTCCAGCCACCTGTCTGTCTGTTGCCTGCTAGAATGTGTATTGTAAATAAGTCTCTAGTATGGGATCTAAGAGTCATTAGATCCCCATTGTTGTTTGTGTTAATTAACTCTGCTATTGTGATAATGTTGATTGGGTTTTCTGAGCTACAAGACGGCCAGTCTGGCCTAAAGGTCATGTCTGAGTCATCTAGGCTGTCTAAAGGGATTAGTTAATTAGCCCATGTAAATTAGGTTAATTAGGTTACAGGTGTATTGTTAGAGTAATATGAGCAGGATAAAAGAGACTGTATTCCTGTCAATAAAGGGAGATTCCTGATTGAACTTACATACAGTCTGCCTGGTGTTTGTTCTGAGCTACACAACTGGATTAGAACGGCACATATCTGTAGTTCTAGTCCCGGAGCATCGGATGACCGAACCATCAAATGTTGTGATCTGCAATCTGATTCTATAGCCGCAGAGGAGTGTCGGGAGAGTGGAACCGAGCAAGCAGGGGCTTGTTACAGAAGCGGTATCCCCCTGAGAATAATTCCTGGGAACCTGCTAAAAATGTGCCTGCCCCACGTTTGGTTCAAAATTTACATCAGGAACATCCTGAATTAATGTCCAGTTTGGGTGACCGGAGGCCACCCTCGGGGGGGGGGGGGGGGGGGTTGGGGGGGCGGGGGGAATACTGTCAGGAGAATATGGCCCTCAGCCGTCAAAATCGTGTTCCTGCACACATGCGCGTCGGAACGGCGCTCCGGCGCATGCGCATTCGCGGGCCGGCAATACTAAAGAAACACAGCAGCGCTGGGCACATAAGGGGTGTAAGACAGGCATTTCCAGTACAGGAAATTTATTGTTATCAGCATTTAAATACTGATCCTATGGTGACACTTTTAAATTGCTTGTAAATTGTTGTTAAAACAAAAGGAGATATATATTCTGTTACCTCTGTTTTTTGTACCTTACATTAAGGCTTCCAGAGCTACTGTAAAGGTACCTAAGGTGCCACCCCCAGGCACTGGGAAACCCAGTCATGCCGCCATACTGTCGTCCTCTCCGGAGATACCAGACATGGCAAGCCAGGGTGAGTCATTGGAAGCTAGCGGTGGTGCAACTGCTTTACACACTTCAGCCCCTGTATACGTGACTGAAGATGCATTTTCCTCAGCCCTGCAGGGCCTAGAAGGAAGATTAGCGGCTTTAATCGCATCCTCCATCTAGGTGGATAGGAAGCGTCCTAGGTCCCTCTCCCCCACCTTAAACTCTTTACAAACAGTGGAGGGTCCAAGGGAATTGTGAGAACAAGCTGAGGTATCACCCTCAGACAATATAAAGGAAAAACAAGCCAGTTATTCCTCTGCAGAGGAAACAATACTTGATGTTTCAGCTTCACAAACTGAAGAACAGAGCCTTACTGAAATGTTTCGCTCTGCTTTCATGCTACCCCTAACAGAGTTAGCTGGAGGTCCAGTCTCCTCCCTGGGTTCCTTGAAACCTTTACAGCCTTTGCATGCATTTCCTGTTCACGCATTACTAGAGAAGCTTATTTATACCGAATGGGATCATCCGGATAAGCATTTTCCCCTTCCGAAGAGATTCTCAGTTCTCTATCCTATGGAGTAAAAGTTCACAAAAAGATAGAAAGTTCCTGCAGTTGATGCTGCGATTTCCAATGTGAATAAAAGTTTAACTTGTCCAGTGGACAATGCGCTTGTGCTTAAAGATCCAACAGATAAGAAGTTGGAAGGCCTGTTAAAATACTCTTTTTCCTTAGCAGGAGCGTGACTCAGCCTGCAATTGCAGCTATAGGCATCTGTCAGTCCTTAAAGGACCAGTTCACAGATGCTCTAAACGAGCTCCCTGCACAACAGGCCCGGGAGTTGGCAGAGCTGCCTAGAGCATTATGCTTTGCCATAGATGCTATGAAGGATTCTCGCCTTGCGCTTGTGCTAGTTCACATGCGAAGGACCCTTTGGTTAAAGGGTTGGTCAGCTGAAGCACCTTGCAAGAATCTTTTAACTAGTTTTCCCTTTTATGGAGAACGACTATTTGGCAAGAGTTTGGATAAATATATCCAAACAATTTCTAGTGGAAAGAGTACTCTTTTGCCAGTTAAAAGAAAATATAAACGTCCTTCATTTAAGCGCACTTTTTCACCCACGCCAGGTACATCCACCTCTAGGCAGGGGCGATGGCTTCCACCGTCAGACTCTAGAGGAAAACCTCAGGGTCAAACCCAGGCACAAATGTAGACCTGGGGCCGCAAGTCTGCAAAGCAGAATACCAAGGTCTCGTCATGAAGAGGCATCTCCCCTCACCAGGGTGGGGGGAAGACTTCTGAGGTACTCAGAAGTCTGGCAAAGGGAAATTCAGGACAAATGGACTCTCTCCACGGTCTCTCTAGGATACAAGCTAGAATTTCGAAAGTTTCCTCTGTCTCGTTCTCGGAGATCAAATGTTCCCAAAGATCCAGGGAAAAGGCAGTCCCTGTTGCAAGCATTAGACCCATTATTGGCTCAAGGGGTGATCATACATATTCCCAAACACGAGCAAGGGTTGGGGTTCTACTCAAACCTGTTTACGGTACCAAAGCCAAATGGGGAGATCAGACCAATTCTAGATCTATGGAATCGAAATCAGTTACTGAAGATCCGCTCCTTTCGCATGGAGTCAATCAGATCAGTTGTTTCCATCCTACAAGGAGGAGAACTTTTGGCATCCATCGACATTAGAGATGCATATCTGCATGTCCCTATATTCCTCCTCACCAGAAGTTTCTGCAATTTGAAGTAGAACAAAAGCACTTCCAGTTTGTAGCCTTGCCCTTCGGGCTAGCTACAGCACCCCCCCGGGTATTCACAAAGGTACTAGCCCCCCCTCTAGCGAGGTTAAGGGCACAGGGCATAACTGTCTTGGCTTACTTTGATGATCTATTGTGAATAGCAGAATGTAGCCATTACAAGCAGTTACCTGGAGAATCTGGGTTGGATTCTCAACCTGAAGAAATCCTCCTTAAAGCCACTAAAAAGGCTGGTGTATCTGGGCCTGATCATAGACACAACCCAGGAAAGGGTGTTCTTGCCTCCTGCAAAAATCAGCTCCATACAAGAGCTGGTGCGGATGGTCAGGTCAAAGAGAAATCCCTCAATACGTCTTTGCATGAGGTTATTAGGAAAGATTGTAGCTTCATTCGAAGCTGTTCCCTATGCCCAATTCCATTCGAGACTGTTTCAAAACAGTATCCTGTCTGCTTGGAACAAGACGATTCAAGCTTTAGATTTACCAATGCGGCTGTCCCCAAGAGTGTCCCAAAGCCTCAGTTGGTGGTTACTATCTCGGAACCTGCTGAAGGGAAAGTCTTTCAGACCAATTACCGTATTTATCGGCATATAACACGCACTTTTTTCCCCTGAAAATCAGGGGAAAATCGTGGGTGCGTGTTATAGGCCGATCCCCGCCGATTTCTGTGTCATCGGAGCGATCGCGGCAATTGCCGCGGTCGCCGCCGACATACACAGCCGTGGGTACATTCAAAAATGGCGCCGAGACTGCAGGGAGCCGAGATACACATACTCGAGTGTTCTCGGCTTTTTCCGGCGCCGCTGTCATGCCCAGTCCCGCCCCTGGACCTGTGTTATGTCCATCATAGGGCGGGACTGGGCGTGACTGTCAGCGGCGCCGAAAAAAGCCGAGAACACTCGGGTATGTGTATCTCGGCTCTTGTCGGATCCGAGATACACATACCCGAGTGTTCTCGGCTTTTTTCGGCGCCGCTGACAGTCACGCCCAGTCCCGCCCTATGATGGACATAACACAGGTCCAGGGGCGGGACTGGGCGTGACGACGGCGCCGGAAAAAGCCGAGAACACTCGTGTATGTGTATCTCGGCTCCCTGCAGTCTCGGCGCCAGTTTTTGAATCTACACTGAGTGCACAAAGCTGCACTGACATGGCTGGACTGGGGCAGACCTGCAGGAACGAAGCTGCACTGGGGCAAGGCTGCACTGGGGCAAGGCTGCACTGGGGCAAAGCTGCACTGGGGCAAAGCTGCACTGAGGCAAGGCTGCACTGGGGCAAAGCTGCACTGACAAGGCTGCACTGGGGCAAAGCTGCACTGACAAGGCTGCACTGGGGCAAGGCTGCACTGGGGCAAAGCTGCACTGACAAGGCTGCACTGGGGCAAAGCTGCACTGACAAGGCTGCACTGGGGCAAAGCTGCACTGACAAGGCTGCACTGACAAGACTGCACTGGGGCAAGGCTGCACTGACACTGAAAAAGCTGCAGATAGACAGATAAGGCTGCATTGATGGGCATTTTAATGTAAGTTTTTTTTCCTTACACTTCCCTCCTAAAAATGTTTTTTCCTTAAAATTCTCTCCTAAACTTGGGGTGCGTGTTATACGCCGGCGCGTGTTATACGCCGATAAATACGGTATCTGGAAAGTAGTCACGACAGATGCCAGCCTTTCAGGCTGGGGAGCAGTACTAGAGAAGACGACTGTCCAGGGACAGTGGTCGAGAACTGAAAGAGCCTTGCCCATAAACATCTTGGAGATTCGGGCAGTGTATTTGGCTCTGAGAACCTGGACCTCCAAGTTGAAGAATTGTCCTGTCAGGATCCAATCGGACAATGCCACGGCTGTGGCATATATCAATCACCAAGGGGGCACCAAAAGTCTTTCAGCTCAGAGAGAGGTGAACCAGATTCTAACTTGGGCAGAAAAGAATGTCCCGTGCTTATGGGCAGTTTTCATTCCGGGAGTAGAGAATTGGCAGGCGGACTACTTAAGCCGCCAGCAGTTGTTCCCGGGGGAATGGTCTCTTCATCCCGAGATGTTTCGGGCTGTTTGCCAAAGATGGGGGACTCCAGACGTAGACCGTCTAGCATCCAGGTTCAACACAAAGCTAGTCAATTTTGTGTCCAGGACAAGGGACCCACTTGCATATGGAACAGATGCGTTGGTTACCCCATGGGTTCAGTTCTCACTGATCTATGCATTCCCCCCAATTCAGTTGCTACCTCGACTTCTTTGCAGGATCAGGCTGGAAAGAAAGTCGGTAATACTGGTAGCACCAGCATGGCCCAGAAGGTCATGGTATGCAGAGATCGTAAAGATGGCAGTGGAGGGTCCATGGCTCCTCCCACAAAGACCAGACCTGCTGTCACAGGGGCCAATATTCCATCCTACTTAACGAACGCTAAATTTAACGGCCTCACTATTGAGACCCACATTCTGAAGAAACGTGGGCTTTCTAAGTCAGTTATTTCTACTTTGATTAATGCTAGGAAGCCAGCTTCTAGAGCTATATCTTATAGAGTCTGGAAAGCTTATGTTTCCTGGTGTGAAATCCAAGGGTTGGCACCCTCGGAGATATATTATAGGCAGAATTCTTGCCTTTCTACAATTAGGCGTAGAGATGAAGTTGGCCCTGAGTACTATTAAGGGCCAAGTCTCAGCCTTATCAATTTTAGTTCAAAGACCACTTGCTACGCATTCTTTAGTCCGGGGTTTCATGCAAGGAGTGATGCGGATTAATCCGCCAGTTAAATCACCCTTAAGCCCTTGGGACTTGAATTTAGTTTTATCGGTGTTACAAAAACAGCCATTTGAACCGATACAGCATATTCCTTTAGTCCTTTTGACAAGGAAACTGGTATTTTTGGTTGCTATATCCTCAGCAAGGAGGGTTTCAGAATTAGCTGCTCTTTCTTGTAAGGAGCCATATTTAATTATTCATGAGGACAGAGTGGTGTTACGCCCTCGTCCAGGCTTTTTGCCAAAAGTGGTTTCAGGCTTTCATCTGAATGAAGATATTGTCCTGCCATCATTTTTTTCAAAGGAAGAAAAGTCACTACATTGTATTGATGTGGTGAGAGCAGTGAAGATCTATTTAAGGAAAACTGCTCAGATTCGTAAGACTGATGTCTTATTTATTCTGCTAGAGGGTCCTAAAAAGGGACAGGCAGTGTCAAAATCCACTGTGGCTAAGTGGATTCAGCAAGTTATAATTCAAACTTATGATTTAAAGGGAAAGATTCCCCCTTTTCAAGTGAAGACGCACTCTACCAGAGCGGTTGGTGCTTCTTGGGCAGTGCATCACCAGGCCTCCATGTCTCAGATCTGCAAGGCCGTGGCCTGGTCTTCAGTGCATACATTTACACAATTTTATCAAGTAGATGTAAGATGGAATGAGGATATCGCCTTCGGGCGCAGTGTGCTGCAGGCAGCAGTATAATTCCTCAAGGTCTGGGGATGCCCCACGGGTTGTGTCTCCCTCCCCTCAAGTAGCATTGCTATGGGATGTCCCACTAAGTCATTACTTGAGGCACTGTGTCCTATGATGTACGATAAAGAAAATAGGATTTTTAAAACAGCTTACCTGTAAAATTCTTTTCTTGGAGTACATCACAGGACACAGAGCTCCCGCCCCTCTGTTTTATGGGGTGAGAGTATATTGCTTATATTGCTTGGCTACAAAAACTGAGGACTCCTGGAAGGAGGAGGGGTTATATAGGGGAGTCAACTTCCTGTATTGGTTATACCAGTGTCAACACCTGAAGGTAGGCCCATAACCAACTAAGTAATTACTTGATGCTCTGTGTCCCATGATGTACTCCAAGAAAATAGGTGGCAGTGATGGGCGGCAATAATGGGCACTGATCAGCCCTGTTAGGTTACACTGATAGGCAGCACTGCTAGGTGGCACTGATTGGCACCACTGGTGGGCATTGATAGGTGGCACTTGCAGGCATTGATAGGTGGCACTCGTGAGCATTGATAGGTGTCACTGGTGGGCACTGGCAGGTGTCACTGGCAGGCGGTAATTGTGGGCACAGATGAGGCAGATGTGCCTCCTTCCTCTTCGGGACCGATGTCCCTTGCACATAAGCTGGTAATCGGCTTTTTTTAGCGTGACAAGAAAAAGAAAAGGATTACCAAGCTTTTGTTTACATCACGTGATCAGCTGTCATTGGCTGACAGCTGATCACGTGGTAAGGGGCCAGGATTAGCCCCTTAATCGGATCTGTGATTACCCAAGTCTCAGTGACTCAGTGATCACGGCGCGCGCCGCGCACGCCTTGCAGGGGGCGCGCAGGGAGCGTGCAAAGGGGAGGACGTCATATGACGGCCTCCCAGAAATTCAGGTCCGCGCTGTGGCTCTCATTTGGCTATAGCGCGAACGCCAAGTGGTTAAGGCCGTGTTCACATATGCACAGCAGGGCTCCCGTGCATCCTGGTTCACCGTTTCAGGTCCGAATTTGGCCCGGATTTTTGGCTGAATTCGGACCTAAAACGGTCCAAAAGACGCACATCGTTTTTGTGCAAACCGCACCGGACCCACTGCGGAGATATTTGAACCGGCTCCATAGAGAGCCGGTCAAAATCTCCTGCTATTGCGAATTGGGAACCCGCATCCAATTCGCAATGGAGTGAGCCCTAAATCTACAAACCCGTCTCTCACATTCCAGAACATGTCTCAGCATTCATATTTTTTTATTTTATCTTACCAAGAAAAATCTCTTATTACACTCTGTGAAATCTTCATCAGACTTGCACATTTCTTGCAGGGGTAGCTGCTGTTAGCTCAGCCCCTATTGATGTACTGTAGGCACACCACCAGAACTACATCTCCCGAGAGCCCTTTCCTTACACTGTGTGTGAACTTACAACAGGGAGTCAAGAGAACAGTATTGTATGCTGGGGAATAAATCAATGTATGGTTCTGGGCAGGGGTGCAGAGGGGTGGGGGATGGGCACATTTTAGAAAATGTTATTTTATTTATTTTTTTCATTACTTGAGGCATTTTAAATGTACAAAACATACAATGCAGATTTTTTTTTTTGTTGCTTCGACATACATTTCAAACATGACATTGTAACTGGAAAATAAAGAAGACTGTTCTTACCATCTAAATATGACGCACTATATAATTTGTCTTCTTAAACAAAACAGAAAAAAAATTGTATATGGGCGGGGCTTAAGATGCCCTAGTGGAGACACTGTGGAACTGCATTCACTAATACATAAACATTAGGCAGGAGTTTGTCGTCATATGAAATCAACATTAAGGTATAACTCCAGACAGAAACGAGCCGCAACTTATACAGTTAACTCTTTTGTATCCCGAGACCAAACTCCTCACACTGTTAGCACTGAGCACTCTGGACAAAGCTACTGTTACCGACATACACTTCTACATGACATTGTAACTGGAAAATAAAGGGGACTGTTCTTACCAAGATCATCCTCTTTTGATGAGGAATCAGGAACAGGTGGTGTTAAAACATATCAGAAAGAAAAGCAAAAATTAGTATTTTTATTTTGTCTTTTTATCTCAGCATCATTATTGAATTTGTGTCTTTTAGGAAATGTTCACACTTTTTTTTTCTTTTCTTAAAGGAACATTATGTATTTTTACACAAAATGTGTATTGTCTCTTTAAAAAAAAAATAATTTGAGCTTCCCTCTAAAAACAATCATAAGAACCATATCTGGGTATTAAGCCTGGTTGGCCCGGAAAGGTGGGGGGCGGTAAGTGTGTGTACCCTACCGCGTCAAATGCCTTCAGCAATGGAAGAGTACATTGCAGGGGGTGGTGGGGGCCCACACACCGTTTGTTTTTACATTTTGGCATGGGGTTCCCCTTAAAATCCATTCCAGACCTGAAGGACCTGGTATGGACTGGTGGTGGGTGGGACCCCACGCTAGTTTTTTCTTTTTTTTTAACCGGCAACTTTGTTTTTTTTCTTATTCAGCTGTCGGCGAGGAAACCCACTGACAGCTGATGACTCATTGGTTGTTAAGGTCGCCACGGCGGGTTTCCTGACCCCGCTCCGTAACAACCAGCTTATACTGCACCCTGATTGGACAAATCTTTGCCCAATCAGGGTGCAAAGTGCACTGTGCAGCACGCAGTGCATTGCAGAGCGTTCGGCGGGGCGAACACCCTGCAAATTTGGGTGTTGGATGAACTCATGCTCAGGTCGAACCGTTTGCTCAACACTAGTTCTTACCATAATCATTTATGTCCAATGATGAGAATTCAGAAGCAGGTGGTGCTAAATCATATCAGAAAGAAAAGCTAAAATTTGCATTAGTATTTTTATTTTGTCTTTTTATCTCAGCATCATGACTGAATTGGGACCCCACACAATGGGAGAGTACCGGGGAGGGGGGGGGCAAAGCAACACCCATTTGCAAGGCACCTAGTTCCCAAACTTGAGAGAACATGAGAAGACCTTCATCTCCAAATCCTGTCTGGACCTCCCGTAGGCATGCCACCAGCTGTATGCAATGGGCTCCCGCTGCTGTCTCAGCCAGTGAGGAGGGAGAGTGCCGGGACAGCCAAGGCTATCGTGAACATCGCTGGATCGAAGGGAGCTCAGATAAAGATTTTGGGGGGGGGGGGGGGGTTGGGAGGACATGCCCCAGCCTTTATAGTTTTTTTTTACCTTAGAGAAACAACTCTAAATACTCTGTGGCATCAACACCAGCTCAGTCCTTATTGATATAGATATGTCCCCAGAACTACAACTACCAAGAGCCCTTTCCATACATAGTGTGTGAACTGGCTTATGGGAGACAAGGCAACAGCATTGTTTTACTGGGAAATAAATCAATGTATGGATCTGGGCAGGGGTGGAGAGGGCTGGGGGATAAGCAGATGCCAGAACACCTCAGGTTTTTTGTATACTTGCAACATTTTTAAGTGGATAAAATGTGGGGAAATGTGCGTGTAATGCATACATTTTGTTTTTCAGACATATACTTCAACATAACTGGAAAATAAAGATAACCATTCTTACGGGTTGAAAGAGTCCTAGCACCTGCAAAAACAGAACAGAAAAAAAGCTAAAATTAGGATTTTATTTTATATTTTTACCTTCATCCTCTGACTGCTTGCCTGCAAAAGGATGTATTATGATTTTTTAGGTGTATCATCACTGTTTTCCTCATGTTTTATTTTTATTTTTTGCTTTGCTTAAAAAGAATAAGGGTGTATTGCCTAAGTTAAAAAAAAAGTGTGTGGCTCCCCTAAAATGTTTAACCACTTCCAGCCCAAGGCAACTCTGGCACTTCTCTCCTACATGTAAGAATCATTTTTTTTTTTTGCTAGAAAATTACTCAGAACCCCCAAACATTTTATATATATATATATATATATATATATATATATATATAGAAAAAGAGTCAAAGAGGTTGCTGCACTTAAAAATTTCTTTGCTTTATTTGACAAATTGTTCAGTAGGGATTTACAAAGCAAGTATAATCCAAAATCACAGGCACGAAATGCCTACACAGTTTCAGACACAGGTAGATTCAGATATGGATGGATGGATGGATTACGTCTCGGGCTAGTCAGCTTACGCCCTTCCTAAGATCCATTGAAGCACATATATATATATATATATATATTTATTGTTTTAGCAGAGACCCTAGGGCAGGGGTCAGAAACCTTTTTCCACTTAAGGTCCGGATTCAATATATGTGAATGCATGGGGGGCTGCATTCACCTTCTAATAAACTACAGTAAGATCATAATAACCCTAACATAGTAATAATAACAGTACAGGTTTATCTTATTTTAAAGTGCTTCACTAATACAAAGCCAGTTCACCCTGAGGGAGCAAGTGGGTGGGGATTCAGATTTTACTGCCCCCTCCCCCATCCTGGCACCCAGCATGGTCTGGAGATGGGGTTCCTGTCCCTAGGGAAATGGGGTCCCTGTTCCCAGGGGGGAAGGGGTCCCTAATAGAGCTCTCCCACCTATTGCAGTGTCCTCTGTCCCCCTTTAAATCACTCCGATAGTGTCCTCTGCCCCCTCCCCCAAAGCAAGTTTCCTGTGCCCCCATTGTAGTGTCCTCTGCTCCCTGCATCCCACCGTAGTGTCCTCTGCCTCCTTCATCCCCCATTGTAGTGACCTCTGCTCCCTGCATCCCTCATTGTGGTGTCCTCTGCCCCCAACATCCCCGACTGTAGTGTTCTGTCCCCTGCATCCCCCATTGTAGTGTTCTCTGCCCCCTGCATCCCACCGTAGTGTTCTCTGCCCCCTGCATCCCCCACTGTAGTGTCCTCTGCCCCCTGCATCCCCCACTGTAGTGTCCTCTGCCCCCTGCATCCCCCACTGTAGTGTCCTCTGCCCCCTGCATACCCCATTGTAGGGTCCTCTGCCCCCTGCATCCTACTGTAGGGTCCTCTGCCCCCTGCATCCCCCACTGTAGTGTCCTTAGAGGTCTTGCATGTGGATGCTGTGGTAGCCCTACAGTTACACCTGGAAGACTTAGAGGAAAGAAGCTGTCGTAACAACCTGCCCAGAGGCCACAGGTACAGGCATCTTTCCAATACCGCTGTTGCCATCTTCCACAAACTGCTGGGTGACTCAACCCCTGTGGGTCTAGAATTCTACAGGATAGAAAGAGCCCTGGGCCCTAGATCCGCAGACCCCAACAGGCTGTGAGATGTGATCTGCCGACTGCATCGCTACACACACACAAAAGAGGCCATCCTCCGCAAAGCTTGGGAGTACAGCTCTATGGATTTTGATGGTGCAGATGTCAAGATCCTTCCACATGGGCACTGATAGGCAGCACTGATGGACACTGATGAGCAGGTACTGATGAGCACTGATTGGTGTTACTGATGGGCACAGACTGGTGTCACTGATGGGCACTGTTGAGGTTGCACTGATGATCAGTGGCCTGACTACCTGTACATGTCTCCCCTGCAAGGATATGCTGCTGATCGGCTCTCCTCACCTCACACTCTGTCAGTGTGAGGCGAGGAGAGGCGATAAAGGGCACTTCCGCATTTCCATGTGATTGGCTGTGATTGGACACAGCCGATCACATGGGTAAAGAGCCGCATCTTCCCTAAGACACGGGAGGAGGTTAACCACTTGCTGTCCAAGCCATAGCTGAAAAGTGGCTACAGCGCGGTTGGATAACTCTGGAAGTGGGTACTACAACAGCCTCCCAGAATTGCGCTCCCGCGTGCCCCCTGTAATGTCCGTGTTCATCAGGTCTTCCAGACCAGGCACTTCACGGATCAAGGTAAAGGGCCAATGACAGCGGTCCTTTACCACATGGTCGCTGCGTCCAATGAAGCAGTGATCAGATGTCAACAAACCGAAGCTTGTCCGGTTCAGCTCCTCCCCTCTCCTTCACCGATCAGTACAGCGTGCGAGGAGAGGAGGGAGGCGGTGCAGCAGCGCTTAGGGTTGCCACCTTTTCTTTGAGCCAAGTGTTCTTCGAACACTTCAGCGGTGCTTGGCAATTTTTTTGTAGCATATACTATGAGATTGTAAAATACCTGGGACACCTCTGTGTGCCCTAGGGGAGTAGTAATGCGGCACGCGCAGCGGTGAACAGTGGGTGTAGCCAATATAGTGTATATATAGTGCAGAAGTGTGTAATGTACAATATAGTGCAGGAGTGTGTAATGTACAATATAGTATATAAAGTGCAGGAGTGTGTAATGTACAACATAGTGTATATAGTGCAGGAGTGTGTAATGTACAATATAGTGCAGGAGTGCGTAATGTACAATATGGTGTATAAAGTGCAGGAGTGTGTAATGTACAATATAGTTTATATAGTGCAGGAGTACGTAATGTACAATATAGTGTATAAAGTGCAAGAGTGTGTAATGTACAATATAGTTTATATAGTGCAGGAGTGTGTAATGTACAATATAGTGCAGGAGTGCGTAATGTACAATATAGTGTATAAAGTGCAGGAGTGCGTAATGCACAATATTGTGTATAAAGTGCAGGAGTGTGTAATGTACAATATAGTGTATATAGTGCAGGAGTGTGTAATGTACAATATAGTGTATAAAGAAGTATTGTAATGACCACCTTATTATTTTCTAGGGTGTTAGAAAAAAATATATATAATGTTTGGGGGTTCGAAGTAATTTTCTAGCAAAAAAAATTACTTTAACTTGTAAACAACAAGTTTGAAAAATAGGCTCGGTCCTTAAAGCGGAGCGCCACCGAAATTTTTTTTTTTAAAAGTCAGCAGCTACAAATACTGCAGCTGCTGACTTTTAAAACATGGACACTTACCTGTCCAGGGCGCCCGCGATGTCGGCACCCAAGGCCGAAGCGTCTCTCCGTCCTCGGGTGCTGCCGCCTCCATCTTCGGTAAGGGAATCAGGAAGTGAAGCCGTGCGGCTTCACTTCCCGATTCCCTACTGCGCATGCGTGAGTCGCGCAGCGCAATACGAATGGTCCCTGCTGCCTCTGGGACCCGTGTGTTTCCCAGCAGGCAGCGGGAAGGGAGCAGGAAGTGGCGTAAATAACCGCAGATTCTGCGGCTATCTATGCCGGAAGTGGGTACAGATACCTGTAATATACAGGTATCTGTACCCCCCTCCCCCCTGAAAGGTGCGAACTGTGTCACCGGAGGGGGGGAGGAATCTTATGAGTGGAAGTTCCACTTTTGGGTGGAACTCCACTTTAAGTGGTTAAACAAAACAGAAAGTAAAGATTAAAAGTGTGTGGGCGGGGCTTTAGGTGCCCTAGTGGGGACACTGTGGAACTGCATTCACTAACACCTAAACATTAGGCAGGAGTGTGTGGTCATATAAAATCAACATTAAGGCTCTGTTCACATCTCTGCTTTCCGAATCACAGGTCGCCTGTCGCCCAAAGGAAGTACATGAGCTTCTTTTGGGCGACAGGCGTCCCACGATTCAATTTGCGCGATTTTACCATGATTGTTGCCCCCATACGCCTAGATGTGACTTTAGCCTAAGGTATGACTCCAGACAGAAGCGAGCAGCAAATTAAACAGTTAACCCTTTTGTAACCGGTGACCCAACTCCTCACACTGTTAGCACTGAGCACTCTGGACAAAGCTACTGTTACCGACATTCACTTCTACATGACATTGTAACTGGAAAATAAAGGGGACTGTTCTGACCAAAACAATCCACGTCCAATAATGACGAATCAGTCACAGATGGTGCTAAAACATATCACAAAGAAAAGCAAAAATTCAAAAATTTGTATTTTTATTTTGTCTTTTTATCTCCACATCATTAATGAATTGGAGTCTTTTAGAAAATGTTCACACTTTTTCTTTTCTTTTCTTAAAGGAACATTATGTATTCTTACACAAAATGTGTATTGTCTCTTTAAAAAAATAAATGATATAATTTCCCCCTAAAAACAATCATAAGAACCATATCTGGGTATTGAGCCTGGTTGGCCAGGAAAGGTGGGGGGCGGTAAGTGTGTGTACCATACCGCGTCAAATGCCTTCAGCAATGGGAGAGTACCTTGCAGGGGGTGGTGGGGCCCACACACCGTTTGTTTTTACATTTTGGCATGGGGTTCCCCTTAAAATCCATTCCAGACCTGAAGGACCTGGTATGGACTGGTGGGGGGACCCCAGGCTAGTTTTTTCTTTTTTTTTTAACCGGCAACTTTGTTTTTTTTCTTAGAGCCGGTTCACACTGGGGCGACTTGTCAGGCGACCTAGTCGCCTGACAAGTCGCCTCCCGTTCTGTACAATGGAACCGTTCTAATCGGAGCGACGCAAGTCGCTCCGACTTAGAAGAAAGGTTCCTGTACTACTTTGGGGGCGACTTGCATAGACTTCTATACAGAAGTCGTCTTGCAAGTCGCCCCGGCAGTCGTGTGCAGGTCGCCTCGGTGAGGCGACCTGCAAGTCGTGCCGCGTCTAGTGTGAACCGGCACTTATTCAGCTGTCGGCGAGGAAACCCACTGACAGCTGATGACTCATTGGTTGTTAAGGTCGCTGCGGCGGGTTTCCCGGTCCCTCTCCTTAACAACCAGCTTATACTGCACCCTGATTGGGCAAAGCTTTGCCCAATCAAGGTGCAAAATGCACTGTGCAGCATGCAGTGCATTGCAGAGCATTCGGTGGGGCGAACACCCTGCAAATTTGGGTATTGGATGAACTCATGCTCAGGTCGAAGCGTTCGCCCAACACTAGTTCTTACCATAATCATTTATGTCCAATGATGAGAATTCAGAAGCAGGTGGTGCTAAAACATATCAGAAAGAAAAGCTAACATTTGTATTTTTATTTTGTCTTTTTATCTCAGCATCATGACACACCTAGTTCCCAAATTTGAGAGAACATGAGAAGACCTTCATCTCCAAATCCTGTCTGGACCTCTCGTAGGCATGCCACCAGCTGTATGCAATGGGCTCCCGCTGCTGTCTCAGCCAATGTGGAGGGAGAGTGCCGGGACAGCCAAGGCTATTGTGAAATTCGCTGGATCGGAGGGAGCTCAGATAAAGATTTGAGGGGGGGGGTGGGAGGACATGCCCCAGCCGTCATAGTTTTTCTTTTACCTTAGAGAAACAACTCTAAGTACTCTGTGGATTCAACACAAGCTCAGTCCTTATTGATATAGATATGTCCCCAGAACTACATCTCCCAAGAGCCCTTTCCATACACAGTGTGTGAACTGGCTTATGGGAGTCAAGGCAACAGCATTGTTTAACTGGGAAATAAATCAATGTATGGATCTGGGCAGGGGTGGAGAGGGCTGGGGGATAAGCAGTTGCCAGAACACCTCAGGATTTTTTTATACTTGCAACATTTTTAAGTGGATAAAATGTGGGAAATGTGCGTGTAATGCATACATTTTGTTTTTCAGACATATACTTCATCATGACTGGAAAATAAAGATAACCATTCTTACCGGGTGAAAGAGTCTTAGATTCTGCAAAAACATAACAGAAAAAAAAGATAAAATTAGTATTTTATTTTAAATTTTTACCTTCAATCTCTGACTGCTTGCCTGCAAAAGGATGTATTTTGATTTTTTAGGAGTGGATAAAATGTGGGGAAATGTGCATGTAATTGTAGCGCTGGTAGATTTGCAATCTACTGCATGTTAGCTAAATTTAGTAAATTGTGTGTTAGGAAGGTTAAAGTTTGCCTTTGTTCCAGCTTGGCTGACGTTGTGTGTGTTTCCGTGCTGACCAGTGGGTGTCACTGTTGCCACTGGTCATGCTCCTCTGTCCCCGAGGCACGCTCGGTGGAGGTGGTCCTCCGAGTTGCATTCTGGGCGAGGGTATTTATGGGACAGACGCCATATTTTGAGGTTCGTTTTACAGCCACCTGTTGGCCCTCCTGGCCGACAGGTATGCGTTAAGGAGCTACCTCGTGGTCCTCCGTTCAGGAGGCCCACGATGCAGCGGCGCAGGGGTGGTTCCAGAGGCTTGTCTGGGGCCTACCACCATGGCCGAGGAATGGTCCTGAGCTGTCGGTCCTGTGTGACGAAGCTGGACAGCCGAGGAAATCCCAGGGGAGGACCCATCTTGGAGAGATCACGCCGCATGCTGGTCTATAGTGGGGCCTGGTGACTCGGTTGGAGGACGTATCCAAAAGTAACTATACAGCATAGTGTTGCCAGCTCGGTTTAAAGATTCAAGCACTGTGACTGACTTTCACTATAGAAAAACCTATACATCCTGTGGCAGAGGATCGTACGGATTTTGTTCCCAAACAAGTCTGTGGCAGAGACTTTGATTTGTGCTGCGTACTGTCTGCTAGACCGGTGAGAGAGGCCTATCCAGACGAGCAAGGAGTGTGTCCCACGAGGGGAGCGCATTTCAAATAGTATTTGAATTCTACCAGGACATTTTGTCAAGAGAACCCTACCAGAGAATATTTGAGTTTCTTCTGCAAGTTTCCTTTCTACCTCTTTCCTGCTACTTCCTAAGTCGTTTGTTTTAATAAAGCATTGAAAACGTACTCCAGTGTTGGTGCGTGTGTCGTCCAGAGGTAAACTCAACGGAATCCTAGACCCGATGCCGGTGAAACAAAGGGAAGCAGAGTGAAGGTAACAGACCCGCTTAAACCAGCAGCTCCACCGTGAGTTAGTGCTACATAATGCATACATTTTTTTTTCAGACATATACTTCAACATGACTGGAAAATAAAGATAACCGTTCTTACTGAGGCAAAGGGTCTTAGTACCTGCAAAAACATAACAGAAAAAAAGCTAAAATTAGTATTTTATTTTATATTTTTACCTTCAATCTCTGACTGCTTGCCTGCAAAAGGATGTATTATGATTTTTTAGGTGTATCATCACTGTTTCCCTCATGTTTTATTTTTATTTTTTGCTTTGCTTAAAGAGAATACGGGTGTATTGCCTAAGTTAACCACTTAAGGACTAGCCTCGTTTTGGATTTTAAGGTGTTTACTGTACATGTTTAAAACAGTTTTTTTGCTAGAAAATTACTTAGAACCCACAAACATTATATATTATTTTTTTTCTAACACCCGGTCTTATAAGCGCACTTTTTTTGGAAAAAATTCACTTTTTTGAATAAAAAAATAAGACAAACAGTAAAGTTAGCCCAATTTTTTTTTAGATGAAAATTAGATGTGAAATATAATGTTACGCCAAGTAAATTGATACCCAACAAGTCACGCTTCAAAATTGCACCCGCTCGTGGAAGAGCGTCAAACTTTTACCCTCAAAAATCTCCATAGGCGACTTTTAAAAAATTCTACAGGTTGGATGTTTTGTGTTACAGAGGAGGTCTAGGGCTAGAATTATTGCTCTCACGGCGATACCTCACATGTGTGGTTTGACCACCGTTTTCATATGCGGGCGCTACTCACGTATGCGTTCGCTTCTGCGCACGAGCTCGTCGGGACGGGGGGTCTTTTAATTTTTTTTTATTATTTATTTTACATGATTTTATTTATTTTTACACTGTTTTTTAAAAAAAAAATTATGTCACTTTTATTCCTATTACAAAGAATGTAAACATCCCTTGTAATAGTAAAAAGCATGACAGGACCTCTTAAATATGAGATCTGGGGTCAAAAAGACCTCAGATCTCATATATACACTAAAATGCAATAAAAAATAAAAGTCATTTAAAAAAATGACATTGAAAAAAATGTGCCTTTAAGACGTATGGGCGGAAGTGACGTTTTGACGTCGCTTCCACCCAGCAGGGTCATTTAGACGAGTGGGCGCCATCTTAGTCTCACTCGTCTCCAGGCACAGAAGGGAGACAGACGCGATCGCCTCCGCCTCTACCGACCGGCTACGGTAAGCGGCGGAGGGCACCGGGGGGGCCCTCTCCCGCCACTCATAAAAGTGATCTCGCCGCAGAGACCACTTTTATCTGAAAGCCGACCGCCGCACGAAAACGGGGATACTGGGGTTATGGCAGCTAGCTGCTGCCATAACAACGATATCCGCCGGCAAACTTTAGACGTACATCGGCGTGCGGCGGTCGGCAAGTGGTTAAAAAAAATAAAAATAAAAAAAGTGTGTGGTCCCCCTATAATGTTTAACCACTTCCAGCCCAAGCCAATTCTGGCACTCCTCTCCTACATGTAACAATCATCATTTTTTTGCTAGAAAATTACTCAGAACCCCCAAACATTATATATATTGTTTTAGCAGAGACCCTAGGGCAGGGGTCAGCAACCTTTTTCCACTTAAGGGCCGGATTCACCTGCTAATAAATGAAGATAATAATAATCTTAACATAGTAATAATAATAATAATAAGTAATAATCCCACCGTAGTGTCCTCTGCCCCCTGCATCCCCCATTGTAGTGTCCTCTGCCCCCTGCATCCCACCGTAGTGTCCTCTGCCCCCTGCATCCCCCATTGTAGTGTCCTCTGCCCCCTGCATCCCACCGTAGTGTCCTCTGCCCCCTGCATCCCACCGTAGTGTCCTCTGCCCCCTGCATCCCACCGTAGTGTCCTCTTCCCCCTCCATCCCCCACCTTAGTGTCCTCTGCCCCCTATATCTTCCATTGTAGTGTCTTCTGCCCCCTGTATCAAAAATCTCCATAGGCGCCGATGTAACTTTTTTTTTACAGGTTTCCTTTTTAGAGTTACAGAGGGAGGCTAGGGTCACGCCCCCTTATGACGCCAGAGTCCCTGCGCATGCTGGGACCATGACGTCGTAAGGGGGCGGGGTCACCGCCTATATAAATGGCTCCGCAGCTCGCACACAGCATTCGAGCCGGAGAGAGCGTCGTGTCAACATCGGGGAAGAAGAAAAGAAGAGAAGAAGTGGCGAGACAGCGGCGACAAGACAGCGGCGGCGAGACAGCGACGACAAGACAGCGGCAGCAGACCGGGCCCCTCGCTGGCAATAGAGCTGGAAGAAGATAGCGACGGGGCCCGGGAGAAGAGGCCGAACACCGGGAGAAGTCGGAAGGAGACCCCCCGAAGTCGGAAGAAGACCCCGGAACTGACTAATAAATTATTCTTAAAACCTGTGTACTGTGTTTTTTTTATATTGACACTTTTCCCTAGGTGAATGGGTAGGGGTACCATGTACCCCAAACTCATTCACACAGGGTGGGGGGCCGGGATCTGGGGGCCCCCTTATTAAAGGGGGCTCCCGGTTTCCGATAAGCCCCCCGCCCGCAGACCCCGACAACCAACGGCAAGGGTTGTCAGGAAGAGGCTCTTGTCCTCATCAACATAGGGACAAGGTGCTTTGGGGTGGGGGGGCCCCCCTCCCCCAAGGCACCCACCCCCCCATGTTGAGGGCATGCGGCCTGGTACGGCTCAGGAGGGGGGTGGGGGCGCTCGCTCGTCCCCACCCCCTTTCCTGGCCGGCCGGGCTGCATGCTCGGATAAGGGTCTGGTATGGATTTGGGGGGGACCCCCACACCGATTTTTCGGCGTAGGGGGTTCCCCTTACAATCCATGCCAGACCTAAGGGCCTGGTATGCCCCTGAGGGGGGAACCCACGCCGGTTTTTTCATTTAAAATTTGGCACGGTGTTCCCGCCTCAGGATTCATACCAGACAGCTGTCAGCACTGCCTGTCACTCATCACGGAAGGAAAACAAAGTTTTCCTTTCCCGATGAGTGAGCCAGCGTGACATGCACAGTACCCTGTCGCCGAGAACCAGCGCGATGGTATCGCGCTGGAAACACAATCTCGCGGTCAGGTACTGTATTTTTTGCTTTTACACTGTTCCTTTATTTTTTTTATCACTTGTATTCCTATAACAAGAAATGTAAAGATCCCTTGTAATAGAACTAAAGCATGACAGGTCCTCTTTATTGAGAGATCTGGGGTCAAAAAGAGCCAGATCTCTCATTTACCCATAAAAACAAAAGAAGAAAAAATTTGACACTTTGACTTAAGAAATAAATTTAAAAAAAAACAATTTCTCTAAGCCAGAGAACTGTAAGTGATGTTGGAGGTGGACCAGTCTTCCAAGGACATAGAGCAGAGTAGGGGCCATCTTGCTGCCATTGTGCCATATGGTGGGTGTCCAGTGTTCACCCTGTGCCTTTAAGGAGGATTGGGCTACCTCCAGGCCCACCTGCCCCTTATCTATCCATTAGAATGCATGTGCTCCCACTGTTGGAGATTCTCATAAATTTACAAGGGTTAGGACTGCAGGTAATACAGGGTGCCATGACGGGTCCCTGCAGCTTACGCATGCGTTTACAAATGTGTGCTAACTAAACCCCTGTTTTTAACACATACTGTTAGACAGGTTAATTTGGTTGGTAAGAAGACTGGTTGGTGAGCTGAGCTGGGAATTTTTTCTGTTTTTGTCTTGCATGCGTTGCCCTTCCATGTGCTCCTTGCTCTGAAGGCCAGTTATAGATGGGGCCTGTAAAGGGGCGCATGTTTCCCGTGTTTAGAACAGTCTGACAGCAAAATGACATTTCAAAGGAAAAAAAGTCATTTAAAACTACTCGCGGCTATTAATGAATTGCCGGTCCGACAATACACATAAAAGTTCATTGATGAAAACGGCATGGGAATTCCCCACAGGGGAACCCCGAACCAAATTTAAAAAAAAATGACGTGAGGGTCCCCCTAAATTCCATACCAGGTCTGGTATGGATTTTAAGGGGAACCCCGCACCAAATTTTTTTTAAAAATGGCGTGGGGTACCCCCAAAAATCCATACCAGACCCTTATCCGAGCAGGCAACCTGGCAGGCCGCAGGAAAAGAGGGGGGACGAGAGAGCGCCCCCCCTCCTGAACCGTACCAGGCCACATGCCCTCAACATTGGGAGGGTGCTTTGGGGGTAGCCCCCCAAAACACCTTGTCCCCATGTTGATGTGGAAAAGGGCCTCATCCCTACGAACCCTTGCTCGGTGGTTGTGGGGGTCTGCGGGCGGGGGGCTTATTGGAATCTGGAAGCCCCCTTTAACAAGGGGACCCCCAGATCCCGGCCCTCCCCCCTGTGTGAAATGGTAAGGGGGTACAAAAGTACCCCTACCATTTCACAAAAAACTGTCAAAAATGTTAAAAATGACAAGAGAACTGTCAGAAGAGGAGAGGCGTCACACAGTGGGAGCCTCCCGTCCAATCGTGGATGCGGAGCGGCCGGAGGAAAGAAGATGAAGTGAAGAAGGCGCCGCTGAGGAAGATGCCGGGCGAGAAGACCAGATGAAGAACCAGAAGAACAAGAACAAGAAGATGGAGGAAGAAACCGAAGGAAGATAGAAGACAAAAGAAAGAAGAAAGAAGAAGCATTTAAATAAAGGAATTGTCAAAAACTGTTTCTTGTCATTTTTAACATTTTTGACTTTTTTTTTGTGAAATGGTAGGCGGCCTGCGGCCTGCCAGGTTGCGTGCTCGGATAAGGGTCTGGTATGGATTTTTGAGGGTACCCCACGCCATTTTTTTAAAAAATTTTGGCCAGGGTTCCCCTTAAAATCCATACCAGTCCTGGTATAGATTTTGGTCTGGTATAGATTTTGAGGGGGATCCCACACGCATTTTTTTTTTAAAATTTTGGCCGGGGTTCCCCTTAATATCCATACCAGACCTGAAGGGCCTGGTATGGAATTTAGGGGGACCCCCACATCATTTTTTTTTAAATTTTGGTTCAGGGTTCCCCTGTGGGGAATTCCCATGCCATTTTTATCAATGAACTTTTATGTGTATTGTCGGACCGGCAAGTGTAGTAGTTTTGAATGACTTTTTTTCCTTTTGAAATGTAATTTTGCTGTCAGACTGTTCTAAACATGGGAAACATGCGCCCCTTTACAGGCATACTATAGACACCCCCCAGGTAAAAAATTTAAAGGAATATTACACTTTTATTGCATTATTAAAATCACTGCTCCTGAAAAAACGGCCATTTTTAAAACTTTTTTTTGCATTGATCCATGTCCCCTGAGGCAGACTTTAACGGTGTTCGGGTGTTCAAACTAAATTATTGCCTGTTCGCATGTTCTGGTGCGAACCGAACAGGGGGGTGTTCGGCTCATCCCTACCCAGCTGCACCGTGTCCCGTAAGATAGTGCTTGTGGGCTTTGCATGCCCACAAGCAATATGGAAAATGCCAGCAAGGCAGAATAAAAGTTATATTAGTATGGAAAATCAGCAATCGAGCGGCGATCTATATGAATCACGTGAGTAATATAACTAAGGATATTAAAAAACAATATTCATGAAAAAAAAAACTTAAACTGTGGTAACTCCTCTGTAAGTTTTGAACTCATATTATATGGTTTTGGTAAATCTGAAGACAAAAGTCTGCAGAAAATCTAATATTGTTTATGGGCCTTACAGTGGATGTAAACCCAATTCATGAAATTTGAGCTGGGCACATATATCTGCAGTATTTTGTTATCTCTCTTCAAAGAGCTAAGTCTGTAGCTCTCTCCATTCCTCTGTTATCAGCATGAGAACTTCTGACAAATTCTCCCACACATCAGATAAAAGCAGCTTGAAATTTGTGTCGGGGGAGGTACTATAAATAGATTAGCAGGGAGCTGGCCCTGTTACAAAACACCTCTGAGAGTCTCTGCCTATGAGGAAAGGGGGCGTGTGCCTTTCCTCCAATCAGCAATTTTAGCTATCTTGGCTGTATGCCCAGACATCACACTCTGTTAAACAGGAAGAGAAAATTTCCTAACAGGATCTGAACTTTCTAAACAGTATATAAATGTGAAGACAGCAGATATACATGCAAAACCTATGTAGGGAGATTTGGATCATCCCTGTGTATCATCTGAGGCTGTTCACTTCACTGGATGTATGGAGGGTTTACATCCACTTATGAGCCGCATGCGGATCACAGCAGGGGTCTGGTGCGTCTTGGTTCACCGTTTCAGGTCCAAATTTGGCCCGGATTTTGGGCTGAATTCGGACCTGAAATGGTCCAAAAAGAGGCACAGCGTTTTTGTGCAAACTGCAACGGACCTGCTGCGGAGAACCGGTGTTCTGCCAAGAAAGGTCCCCCGTCGGATAGTGTCCACCCTGTACTGTGCTTGCGCAGTATGGAGGACAAAGGAGACGCCAAAAGTCTCAGAACATGAACAGCTGTTTATGAGCTGTACACGGCTCCGGCCCACTACATTGTGCCACACGCTCCCGTTGCTCTTGCAACTCTGCAAGGGGCGGGTGTAGGGGCGGATGCATACAGAAGATGGCCAGAGCTCATACGATGGGGGTGTATTTCTCAGAGGGGATCTTTGTAACCCTCCCATCAACATTAAACTACCCACTCTTATCAGCTCTGCCCATCATTGTAAAACTGCAAAGACGTGTAGTTTACATACGCTTCTCAATATTACATCCACCCCTCTGAGAAATCCACCCCCATTGTATGAGCTCTGGACATCATGCGGCCTCTTCTGTATGCATCTGTCCCTACACCCGCCCCTTGCAGAGTTGCACGAGCATCGGGAGCGTGTGGCACAATGTAGTGTTAATTGCGCAGGCCCCGTGTACAGCTCATGAACAGCTGTTCATATTTGGAGACATTCGGCGTTTCCTTCGTCCTCCGTACTGCGCAGGAGCTGCGCCTGCACAGTGCAGTGCGGACACTATCTGACGGGGGACTTCCATAGAGAGCCGGTCACAATCTCCTGCTATTGCGAATTGGGAACCCGCATCCAATGCGCAATGGTGTTAGCCCAGCATAAAGGGGATTGCCAGACATTTCCTAAATCTACAAATCCCAACTCCGCCTCTCACATTCCAGAGCATGTCCCAGCATTCATATTTTTTTATTTTATCTTAGCAAGAAAAATCTCTAATTACACTCTGTGAAATCTTCATCAGACTTGCACATTTCTTGCAGGGGTAGCTGCTGTTAGCTCAGCCCCTATTGATGTAGGCACACCACCAGAACTACATCTCCCAAGAGCCCTTTCCTTACACTGTGTGTGAACTGACAATGGGGAGTCAAGAGAACAGTATTGTATGCTGGGGAAGAAATCAATGTATGGATCTGGGCAGGGGTGCAGAGGGGTGGGGGATGGGCACATTTTAGAAATATTTATTTATTTATTTTCCTATACTTGAGGCATTTGAAATGTACAAAACATGCAATGCAGAATTTTTTTTTTTTGTTGCTCCGACATACATTGTAAACATGACATTGTAACTGGAAAATAAAGATGACTGTTCTTACCATCTAAATATGACGCACTATATAATTTTGTCTTCTTAAACAAAACAGAAAAAAATTCTATATGGGCGGGGCTTAAGATGCCCTAGTGGGGACACTGTGGAACTGCATTCGCTAATACATAAACATTAGGCAGGAGTTTGTGGTCATATGAAATCAACATTAAGGTATAACTCCAGACAGAAACGAGCCGCAACTTATACAGTTAACTCTTTTGTATCCGGTGACCAAACTCCTCACACTGTTAGCACTGAGCACTCTGGACAAAGCTACTGTTACCGACATTCACTTCTACATGACATTGTAACTGGAAAATAAAGGGCAATGTTCTTACCACGATTATCCACTTTTGATGAGGAATCAGGAACAGGTGGTGTTAAAACATATAAGAAAGAAAAGCAAAAATTAGTATTTTTATTTTGTCTTTTTATCTCAGCATCATTAATGAATTGGGGTCTCTTGGGAAATTTTAGGAAGACCCCACACTTTTTTTTTTGCATAAAACAGGCTGGCCAGGAAAAGGGGGGCAGTACTTGTGTGTCCCCCCCTCCTGAACCGTACCATGTCAAATGCCTTCAGCAATGAGAGAGTACCCTGCAAGGTTGGGGGGGGGGCCTCACCCCTTTGCAAGACACCTTGTCCACAATGTTGAGAGAACATGAGAAGGCCCTCATCTCCAAATACTGTCAGGACTTATCGTAGGCATGCCACCAGAACTACATCTCCCAAGAGCCCTTTGCCTACACACAATGTGTTGGGTGGCTTTTGGGAGTCAAGGCAACAGCATTGTTTGCTGGAAAATAACTCAATGAATGCATCTGGGCAGGGTGAAGAACTGTGGGGGGGGGGGCATTTTAGAAAATGTCAGTCGATAATTTTAATTTTTTTTTTGCTCAGCCATACACTTCAAACATGACATTGTAACTGGCAAATAGAGATGATCGTTCTTACTGATTAAATGTGAAGCAGTATACCTTAAAGTAGTTCTAATGGCTCAAGGTTTTTTTACTTTCATGCGTTCTATGCATGAAGGTAACAAACCCCCTCTGTGCAACAATCCCACCTAATACTTACCGGAGACCCATTGCGATCACGTGCACAAAAGCCTCAGCTCTCTGGAGGCTTTCCCTCCTCATTGGCTGTCAATTACCGTCAGCCAATGAGGAGAGAGAGGGGCGGGGCCACGCTACGGTTCTGTGTCTGCATGTAGAGCAGCGGCTTGGAATCGCACCTGCCTGGGTGCCCCCCATTGCAAGCTGCTTGCTCTGGGGGCACTCAGCAGGAGGGTGGGTCCAGGAGCACCAGCGGAGGACCCGAGAAGAGGAGGATCTGGGCTGCTCTGTGCAAAACCACGTTAGTTTGTTTTTTCTAATCATTGCCTTTAATATCAATAGCCCAGGGGACAGAATGCCGGTGCCGGCTGTATGGGAAACAGGGGAAGGTACGTGTGTTGGGAAAACACAGCTGGATGGTATGGATCCTGGGGGAGACCCCACACCGTTTTTTTGTTTTTTTTTATCGCATGGGGTAAAAGGGCCTGGTATGAACTGGGGTGGGGGGGACCCCACAATGTTTTTTCTTTCTTTTTTCTTTTTTTCAATTGCCGGGTGGCGGAAATTGCAACGGGGAGTCAATTTAAATGTGATTTGACTCTTTTGTTTTTGCTTTTATTAGAAATGTCCTATTTGCTGCTGCATGTTGTATGTATGCTACAGATGCACCACTTTTACAGGCAGACTAAGGGGACCCCCAGGCACTATATTTAAAGGAATTTTTCGGTTTTATTGTTTCACTTTAGGTGGGGTTAAATATAGTGCCTGGGGGGTCCCCTTAGTCTGCCTGTAAAGCGGCCCATCTGTATCGTGTATAGAACCTGCTGCAGCAAAAATGACATTTCTAAAGAAAAAAAAATGTTTTTGAAACAAAAAGAACTATAATCCCAATACCCTTAAAAATAATAAATAATCTTCCCAATTGGCATCCCAATTGATGTCTCAGTTGGCATCTCTGTTGGCATCCCTGGTAACTTCAGATCTATAATTCTTAACCATAATTTTAGCTGCTGGAATAAATTACTAAACATACTGTACTCATGAGAAGTAGAAATCTCATTCAAACCATCATTGCTATTTCAATTTAGCAAATGCCTAGCCATGTTTTGTGAACAAACTTCTTAAATTCCTGTACCTTTTGTTTGCCATGTTTGCAACCACACTTCTTTCTATACAACAGATTATATAAATAACTAAGTATGCTAATCTCAAAAGACATAGAAGAATAGACATTCTTCATCCTGTCATTAACTAAAAAAGTTAACAAACCCGATGTTTAGAAAATACTAAAGTTTTTAAACTAAAAATATAGCAGGTAAATAAGTCATCCAATCTTTACCTTTTTCTTGAATCATCTTACTCTATTTAGAATTTTAAATACTTTCCTTACGTTCTACAATACCTGAGTACTTAAGATGATAAGAAACATAAAAACTATTACTAAATACCTAAAATTGCATACATGTCCTTCCTTACCTATCCTATAAAATTAAAAATCATTATCAGATTCCATGGTTTGAAACCCAAACCCAATGGAATATGACATAAGTTCACAATAACTTAGCTTTTGTAAAAAATATTATTTTTTCTCGAATTACCTCAATTAATTTATCAAAATGAAATATTAACAAAAAAAAAAAAATTCTTGTATCCTCCTTTAGCAGGTGAAAAAAACGAATATAATCAATCTATATAGATTGCCAAATCTATCAATACTCTGTAGAATCAGGTTACTCTCTCCTTTTGAATTGTTCTATAAACAAATAAAACAAAATTCAGAAGTTTGATGAAAAAGTGCTCTAATATGAGTAGTTCAGAATTTCTTTCATTAGTTTAAACAAAAAAAAATCAATTACTCAGTTAGTCAGTCAGTCAATCAATCAAGTACCTGGATATGCAAAATGAAAATATTTTCATTTAAAAATAACTCTATCCATTATTGGTTGACTCAATTATTTCTACAATAAATGTTATCTCCACAATCAATCCGTACTGATTCTAAGACAAAATTTCATAGTCCCTCTCTTTATCCTGTGATTAAGTCTTGTAAAAAAAAAGTAATCTTACCAGATTATTGTATTTTTTTTCTTTACACTGACAATTGCTTTAATTTTGCAAAAGAACATTACTGTATATACTCGAGTATAAGCCGAGTTTTGGATATGTTGTAGTGCTAGTTCCACTGGGTTTGCACACCAAATTTGGGGTTCCTAGCACTAAGTGGCCCCGAGATACTGGGCCCCAAATTTGGTCAACTGTGTCCATCTGCAGCATTGTCATTTTGGGACCCTTTGGGTTCAGAGACTCCAAATTTTGGCTGCAGCTAGGGGGCATCTAGGAACCCTTAACTACTGAGTTTGAAGTTCGGGGGACCTATGGATGCAAATGGGCACAGTGAGACTGCAAATGGGCATTGTTGACCCTCTTTCCACTTACAGTAGCTGCGCATTTCTCACCCTAGGCTTATACTCGAGTCAATAAGTTTTCCCAGTTTTTTGTGGTAAAATTAGGTGCCTCGGTTTATAATGAATCGACTTATACTCGAGTATATATGGTAATTTAGGTTGGGCTTTGCTAAATATTCTATTTTTGAAAGAAATGTGATCACGTTGAACTAGATTCTTTTTCAGAACCAACCATGCCTCTCATACAACAGGAGTGAATGAACCACACATGCTCTGTCACTCTCACTGCTAAACAAACACATGGCAGTCTTAAAGCGGAGTTCCACTCTAAAATTTTATTTTACAGTATTCAGCAGCATTTAATACAAGGAACAACCTGTGAAAAATGTTTTTCTTTTTTTTACTCACCTTTTCAGGTCTGTTGCTAGGGGTTCCCTCGTAATGCCTTTTCCTCTCCAAGGTGCCTGACGTCACTTCCCTCGGCACCCATGCTCGCTAGTGCTCCTGGGAGATGTCTGTCATCATTTCCCAGGAGTCACTGGGCAGTGCCGAGGGCTTCGTTGCCATCACAACGGGGATGGGCACTTCCGACAACGCTGCCCGTTGTGATGGCAATGTCTGAAGTGTACGGCGCTGCGCCATCCATACGGCGCATGCCCAAGAACGGGCGGTGCATGCTGGTCGCACCAGAGCCCGGAAGATAGTGCTTGTGGGCTTCACATGCCCACAAGCACTATGGAAACTGCCCAGAAAGAAGAATGTAAAACAAATTCCTCTAGGAAATCCTCAATCCAGGGGGCATTCTGCATAAAAACATGAGTTCTTTAAATGATCCTTCTTAACAAAATATATGGTTACTAAAAAAAAAAAAAAATGTATCAGTGGGAACTCCGCTTTAAGTTCACCTTTCAGTGTAGACACATATACAGAAAGTTTATATTGTCATTCCATTGTGCCAATATTTGGATCCATCTATAGAAGCACAAGAAATTCTTTCCCAATAAATGTCCACTAAATGTCGTAAAAGTGACTTTTGCATGATTAATTTACACAACTGTGGCTCTATCCCTCACACTCACACTCACACAGGGAGTCTATTTCACATTTTCACAGCTCTTACTGTGAAGAAACCTTTCTGTATTTGGAGGTGAAATCTCTTTTCCTCTAGACATAAAGAGTGCCCCCTTGTCCTATGTGCTGACCGTAAAGAGAATAACTCAATACCATGTTCACTATATGGACCCCTTATATATTTGAACATGTTGATCATATCCCCCCTTATTGTCCTCTTCTCAAGAGTGAATAAATTCAGTTCTTCTAATCTTTCCTCATAGCTGAGCTCCTCCGTGCCTCTTATCAGTTTGGTTGCCCTTCTCTGCACTTTCTCCAATTCCCCGATATCCTTTTTGAGAACTGGTGCCCAAAACTGAACTTCATATTCCAGATGAGCTCTTACTAATGATTTGAACAGGGGCAAAATGATATCTCTCTCTCTGGAGTCCATACCTCTCTTAATACAAGAAAGGACCTTGCTCACTTCGGAAACCGCAGCTTGGCATTGCATGTTATTATTGAGCTTATGATCTACCAAAACCCCCAGATCCTTCTCCACTTCGGATTCCCCTAGTTGTACTCCCCCTAGCATGTATGATGCTACATGTCACAAACTCTTCAGAGAATGATCTGTTACTGTCAGTCTTAGCTGCCATACTTTGTATCCCTTCATTGTACAATTCGGTAGCATTCCCATTTATCGTTTTTATAATTGTTAACCTTTTTTCCCATTTTTAAAACATATTTTGTTTGTACATCTGCCGAAAATCATGTACACTACGTTATAATATGACTTTCCTGATTATAGCAATGACAAAAAAATTGGGGGATGTAGAATTTTTATGAATTTTTGGCAAATGATAGAAGTATGGGATCTGATAAAAAACTTTTACGAAAAAAAAGAGGCTTCTGTTTTGCTAATTACTCCCTTGTCAAGGGCTGATTTGACTAAAACATTAACCTCATGGGCGAAATCAGTGGTGGGGTCTTTCCTCAGTTTATTATATGTGGTCCTATCGGAAAGAAATCTATGGGCTTCTTTAATATAGTCTGCTTTGTTTTGCAAGACTATTCCTCCTCCTTTATCGGCAGATTTTATAATAATATCTGCCATATGGATCAGGGAGTCAAGAGCTCGAGTTTCAAGAACAGAGAGGTTATGTTGGTGAGGTGACACAGTGGAGGATGACTGGCAGAACTTTAGGAAGTCAGCGTACACTACTCTATAGAAGCTCTCAAGATAGGGACCTTTAGATTGACTAGGGTAAAAAACTGACTTTGGCCTAAAAGATGAATGTACTATGGGGGGGGAGAGGTGGCAAGATGCTGTGTGAAGAGGCTCAATGAGCCATCTTCCTCAGTTAGAGATTCTAGAGCATCTATAATGTCGCCATCATATTCAAAAGAACTGGGGGACAGGATGAATGGTTGTGCATTAGCACCATCCGTGCTGGATCTATTTTGTTTAGCATAGAAAAACCTTTTGAGGGCAAGATTGCGGATGTATCTATTGATATCTTTAAACAAAAGAAAGGTGTTTGGCTTGTTTATCGTAGCAAAGTTAAGTCCTCGGCTAAGCAGAGTAGTATCTGCTATAGAGAGGTTGTGGGATGATAGATTAAATATATTCACAGTTTGCAGGATTTGAGTGTGTTGGTTTCTGAGCTTTTTTCGTCCTCCTCCGCAGCCTTTCCGGTGAGTTTTCTTTTTCTGGGGTTGGCTCGAGGAGGACTGGGGACTAAAAAAGTGGGATCTGTAGAAGAAGATGAAGACAAAACATGAGGCGTAGGAGTAAAAATTATTGGAGGGTCAGAAGTATCCACGGACCTGTGGTTGGTCAAGTGAATGGCTGCAGATGAATCAGAGGTATTAGCAGAACTAGTAGTAAATGAACATCCATAGATTCATGGGGATGTTGAGATTCAATAGGTCAGTAGCATCATCAGACCGAATGGTATTCGGTGATGGTATTGACGAAAATGGAAAGGATAGGGTGGCAGTGGGATATATGGTGTTCTGGCCGAGGATACCTGGAGTGTGACTAGGCATAGGTGTATTAGTCCTAGTAACCCTAGTACCCCAGCACCACATGTGTAGGTGGGTCTGTTATAAAACCGATTCAGGTTGGCTAATAGGGTGCTAGTTTTGAGCGTTTGGTTCTTATGTACTGTACGAACAGGACAATTGGAAGAGGGATGGTGAGAATTTATGTTGGCTGTAGAAATTCCTGGGGATAGGGGATTGCTGTGGTGAGGGGGTAGTGAAAGAGGAGGTTAACGATGGGGATAAGGAGTATGTGTGAATCTACTTTGTGGGGTAGGTGATGGGGGATGGGGATTAGGAGGATGTATAGATCTGGTATCATAAAATGGTGGTGTAAATTTTTGTTTCCAATTAAAGACCCGATCTAAATTGAAATCGTCTAGGTCTCTTTTGAATTTGCCTAATTTTGATTTAATAATAAAGTCCTCATCTGACTTGGTGTTTTTCTTTAGTACATCAAGCCAAGAGAGTGGAACGGTAACTTTTTGGCCAATAATATCTATAACTATAGTTTGGGCTTCATGTCTGAGTTTTTCAAAAAGATGTAGTCTGTACTCGATAAGAATTTCCATCCATTTGGATGTACAAAATTCTGAGATATTTTCCCACTTCTTTTTGCTAGTAGCATTGAGAAATGGGAAATCCTTGGTGATTCTAAGTCCTCGAGGTGAGACTTTGGTGGAGATGTATTTCTCCAATAAGAATTTATCCCACTATTGTTGGTTAGTATGTTTGACAATTCTTTCTAGATGTTTAGAAACCAATTATGCATCACAAAGTATCCCACTCAAAAAGAAATTCATAGACAGAGAATACGCAGAGGCACTGGTAGATAAAGCAAGTGACTTCTACTCTAAGGGCAAACCTGCCAAAACAGAAAAAGAACAGATAGATCACTCCAGAAGATTCATCACTAATTTCCACTTTCAATACAAAAAATGGAAACAATACTTAGTAAACATTGGAACATTCTACAACAAGATCCCCATCTCAAAACTATCCTTCCAACGGTACCCAGAATCACCTATCGTAAAGCTCCAAATCTTAAAAACAAAAATGCTCCCAGTAAACTTAAAAACATCCACACCACCTCTAATCCTACTACCCTCATACCCCTGGTGGGCATGTATCAATGCAAAAAAGCCTTATGTAAAACGTGCTCTTTCGTCCAGCATGGCAAAAAATCCTTCTCCTCAAAAGGTAAAACCTATCTAATAGATCATTTTTACAACTGCTCATCAGATTTTGTTGTGTATGACCTTACATGCCCCTGTGGGTTGATCCATGTTGGTCGCACAATCTGCCCCCTTAGGCAGCGGTTTGGGCAGCATAGAAGACTCATTGAGGGTGGTAAGGACATGCATAGTGTCCCACAGCACTTTGCAGAGTCTCACAAAAAATCCACCATTGGCCTAACAGTTTGGGTTAATGAACAAATTCCAAAATCACGGACAGAAGCTGAACGCTTTAAGAAACTTTGCGCCAGAGAGACTTTCTGGATTTATAATCTCGATGTTCTCTCGCCTGGTGGCCTAAACGAGGGTATTGAGATTGCTACTGTACTATGATGATTCTTTGCTAGATAGATCATCTGATATCATCAGCTCCTAACCTTGTTTTTGTGATTTCTACCACAGATTTCTATATTTCCTTCTTATCTGTAATATGGGGGGGTCGGGTTCGTATTTCAGTAAGTATATGGTAACCCTGCCCTGAAATTTATAATTAGAGATAAAAATATACATTATGCATTGTAATAGACTAAGGATAACCAATTTCCATCTTTGCACTTATTGTCCTAAATTACACTCCCCCCCCCCTATTTCTCCTTTCCCTTTCTTTTTTTAAATAATTAAAAATTATTTTTTTAAGATTTTTTAAAGATTTTTGATTAATTATGTTTTCTTTGCTCATTATCAATAAATAGAATGCCTAACTATCACTTTGAGCTATCTAATGGTCATTTTTCTACAGCTAGTCATTTTCCCCTACTGCTTATATTTGTTCTGGCCCCGCCCCCTGATTCATTATATAAACACTGCCCCTTGACCCCACACTCTATGCTTGAGAAAGGAGTGCGGCAATCACACCATTCATAGCACGCAGGCTCGGGAAACGCGTCGCATGATAGTGACGTCACAGCCCAGCGCCACGCTGTTTGCCTTCCAAGCATTGTTCTGGTTCCAACTGCCCGGCCGTTTTTTCCATCGTAGCGGACTCTGGACGGGAACCATGAAGCTGCAGCACGGCTTGTCACAGGCTCTGGCGGTACACTGCCCTTATCCTCCCTGAAACCTACACCCTGCTAAGTGGACTCTCTTTGATTCCACTTTATTCGGATGTGCAAACACCTGGTCAGCTTGAAGAGGACTTGCTGTGACCTGCTGTTGCACCCTACCCTCCTTGGGATCTGATGTGGTGCAAGTCAGAAAAGGACTCACTTTGACCTGTAGTCCCACCTCTTCAGCCCAGAGATGTACCTGGATTTAACTTTAATTCTCTCCATGTGAGTGGATATTGTTTTTTCAATAAATTTGTTTTTTATTATATATACTCAGAGGCGCCCCTTTCCTTGTTTCCTTCCTAGTTTTACTGGAACCCGCTTCTGGTCTTCTTGGTGGCTGCCCTGACAGACTCACCTATATATATATTTTCCCCTGATCTCTGCCCTTTGGACTATTAAGGACTACATATTATCATATTGAGGTATCTGAGCATTGCGCCTTTTTACTTGTTAATGCTACCTTCAGGAGATTGGCCACTGGAGAGCAAAGCTGTAATGACAACCCAGTACACCCCCTCCCATTCCCAGTCTGCCTCAATTTGTTAGCAAAGAGCGGATCGTATAAACAGAAGGGAGGGACCTGTGTCCTGTAATATACTCCAAGAAAAGAAATTTAAGGTAGGTCAAAATCCTGTTTTCTTAAACGTACATTACGGGACAAGGGAACAATATTCAGGTACACTGGGATATAAAAATGCATTAAAACTGAGGGGTGAGTAACAGAGCAAACAAAGACTAACAGGTCCACACAAAAAAAACCAATGGCTTAACAGAAATGGCTCAACATTGTCTACAGGGCTGCCTAAAGAGCCCTAGGACCCAAGTCTTCATTGGATGAGGCCAGAACATCCAACTAGTAAAACTTATAGAAAGTTGTAGCTTTACAAATCCGAGAGGCCAATGCCCGATGATGAAAATCCAGGAAGCACTAACTGATCTGGTAGAGTGCGCCCTGACAGGTAAAGGGGGAACCTTGTACTTGAGGTAATAAGCTTGAATAATGAGCTGTCAAATCCACCTAGTGATAATGAAATGAGAAGCAGGCTTCAGGAACAAACAGTTAAACTATCAAAGACTGTAGTTGATAAATACATTTGTACAGCTCGCGCCATATTCAAACAATTGAGAGAAATCCCAATAGGATGTTTAGGAGCAGCACAGTGAGATGGTAGAACAGTAGACACACAGGGAGCTTGGAGCACGTGTTACAAATGCAATACCACAAGCATAAGACTGCAGGCTTGGCTGGCTTAAACCAGGTTTGGTCGCAACCCAGAGACTGGCCACATCAATTACCTTGCAGGTAGACATTCAGGAAAAATGCATCATAACCAAAACCAGGATGCTGGAACCAGCAGCTATGATGAAGAAGGATCGCACATGCTCCTGACACTGGAGAATGTAAATGAGGGACATTGTGAGTGACACCCAGTACAAAGGCCTTCCCTATGAAATGAAAGGTAAGCAGTCTCTACAAAAGAACAGCTAAGGCGAAAATTCCAGTTTGTAGCCTCTGGATAAAAAGTTCTGGACCTAAACGTCTAAAAAAGTTCTAAGACTAGATGGCCGCAATGGCCAACAGGTTTCCCCCACTCAGGGTGGGAATGTACCATTATTCTGAGAAGGACTTGCCTGTGGGCTTGGAGGTCCAGGACTTACAGTGACACCGAGTTCCAGGCTAAGTGTTTGACTTGGTGGCCTGAATTAACAAAAAGAACTCTGTTTAGCTTCTAAAGTAGAGGGCTTTAAAGCTGAAGGTTTGGCCTTTTCTTCCTGGGACAAAATTCTACTTTTCCCACCAGTGACTTCCTTAACAAAGCTTTCCCAGAAATCCCCACAATGTGTCCTCCCCAAAAGGCATATTTTGTTGCCTCACAACCTGGAATTGACATAGATTATTTGAGGATTTGCATCATTCAATTTACAGAACATGCCCACAACTTTGAAGATGTTTTTTTTTTTTATTGTGAAGCAAACAACAAATAGGACAAAATAACAGAAAAAGTCAATGTGCATAACTATTCACCCCCCTAAAGTCAATACTTTGTAGAGCCACCTTTTGCAGCTATCACAGCTCCAAGTCGCTTTGGATAAGTCTCTTTGAGCTTGCCACATCTTACCACTGGGATTTTTGCCCATTCCTCCTTGCAAAACTGCTCCAGCTCCTTCAAGTTGGATGGTTTGCGCTTGTGAACAGCAATCTTTAAGTCTGACCGCAGATTTTCTTTTCGATTGAGGTCTGGGCTTTGACTAGGCCATTCCAACACATTTACATGTTTCCCCTATAAACCACTCAAATGTTGCTTTAGCAGTGTGTTTGGGGTCATTGTCCTGCTGGAAGGTGAACCTCCGTTCTAGTCTCTAATCACACACAGAGCTGTACAGGTTTTCCTCAAGAATATCCCTGTATTTAGCACCATCCATCTTTCCCTCAACTCTGACCAGTTTCCCAGTCCTGACTGCTGAAAAACATTCCCACAGCATGATGCTGCCACCACTATCTTTTACTGTGGGGATAGTGTTCTTTGGGTGATGTGATGTGTTGAGTTTGTGCCAGACATAGCGTTTTCTTTGATGGCCAAAAAGTTCAATTTTAGTCTCATCAGACCAGAGCACCTTCCTCCATTTTGGGAGTCTACCACATGCCTTTTTGCAAACTCAAAACGTGCCATTTTGTTTTTTGCTGAAAGTAATGGATTTCTTCTGCCCACTCTGCCATAAAGCCCAACTCTATGGAGCGTACGGCTTATTGTCGTCCTATGTACAGATACTCCAGTCTTTGCTGTGGAACTCTGCAGCTCTTCGAGGGTTACCTTAGGTCTCTGTGCTGCCTCTCCGATTAATGCCCTCTTTGCCCGGTCCGTGAATTTTGGTGTGCGGCCGTCTCTTGGCAGGTTTGCTGTTGTGCCATGCTGTTTCCATTTGGTTATGATAGATTTGATGGTGCTCCTAGGGATCATCAAAGATTTGGATATTTTTTATAACCTAACCCTGACTTGTAATTCTCAACAACATTGTCCCTTACTTGTTTGGAGAGTTCCTTGGTCTTCATGGCAGTGTCTGGTTAGTGGTGCTTCTTGCTTAGGTGTTGCAGCCTCTGGGGCCTTTCAAAAAGGTGTGTATATGTAATTTCAGATCGTGTGACACTTAGATTGCACACAGGTGGACATCATTTCACTAATCATGTGACTTCTGAAGGTAATTGGTTGCACCAGAGCTTTTTATGGGCTTCAAAACAAAGGGGGTGAATACATACGCACATGCCAATTATAATTTTTTTATTTCTGAAAAAAAGTTTTATGTATGTATTTTTCTAATTTTACTTCACCAACTTAGACTATTGTGTTCTGATCCATCACATATAGTTCAGATTAAAAAAACATTGAACTAAAGGCTGTAATGTAACAAAATAGGTAAAAAGCCAAAGGGGGTGAATACTTTTGCAAGGCACTGTATATTGCCGAGACCCGACAATACATTATAGCCGCGATCAGTTTTAAATTTCTTTTTTTCCCTTTAGAACTGTCATTTTGGGTGCTATTGTTCTAAACATGGGAAAAATGTGCCACTTTACAGGCATAATATAGACACCCACCAGGCACGATATTTAAAGGAATATTTCATTTTTATTGTTTCAATTTAAGCATTATTAAAATCACCGCTCCCAAAAAAACAGCAGTTTTTAAAACTTTTTTTTTGCATTAATACATGTCCCTTGGGGCAGGACCCGGGCCCCCAAACACTTTTTATGACAATAACTTGCGTATAAGCCTTTAAAATGACCACTTTTGATTTTTCATGTTCCTGTCCCATAGACATTAATGGTGTTCGTCCAAATTTTTTGCCTGCTCGCAAGTTCTGGTGCGAACCGAACCAGGGGGGGTGTTCGGCTCATCCTTACTAACCAACAACCCAAATCAGTTAAATCAGCAGCAACACATAATATATTACATAAACTAACAGTTGCAAGTAGATACTGTACATTACAGTACACCCTAGTGGAAATTCATGACCAAATCAAATCAATACTTCTCCAGTGAAAGTACAATCATGTCCAAATAATTCACAATACCACCCCCAATTAGCTGGGCATACACTATGCAGAAAATCGTTCATACTCATCTTTAATAATAGGAAAAAGAAAAACACCCGGCCATGAAAACAAACGATCCCACAACATACATGCCCAGCCTTTGATTTACCAAATCATTCGAAAGACTTAAATTATCCATTTCCCACCTATTATAACCTTTTAAGTTATCATTCATTCAGCAGGGTTCCTCCAACCTCCCCTTGGCTTCCTTGGCTCAAGGCCCCCCAACCAATGTCCAATTTATGCCCACTAACTGACCTAAACACGAACAAGCTCTCCAAATAGCAGACCCCCGAACGACTCTCCACCCCATGCATGGACAGCAATAGGGTACCTCTACCCCCTAACAAAATTGCAACTAAACTAAAACTCTAAATAGAGTGGCAAATGGTGGAGAAGAACTAGAGGGAGAATCTACTACAATAGGCAATAACCAAGGGAACCCTACTTGGAGTTCTCTCGGACAGAAGGTGACCCGCAGGGCACCGGATATCCGCCGACACCTGACGATCTTTAACCAGAGACGCAGAGCAGAGCTCCACATCCACGAACAAGGCAAAATCTCTGCTCCCCCTCCCTAATATTCCTTATTCATTACCATGCTAGTAAATGACCCATTTCATGTACATACAGAGGACACTTTGTAACCACAAGGTGTAGCTTGTTTATGTTATTTGAAAGCAGTATTAACCTGAGATGTATTTATTTCATATCACTGCTTAAATTTATTTTCTTTGTTATACCTTTCCTTTCCCACTTTAATAAGAATAAGCCCCCCATGCGGACACCCATGGTCGATTCTTAGTTTCAAAGTGATGCTCTGCTTTGTCCATGCAGGTTAAAAGCAACAATCGTTATTAAAGCGCCTGTTGCTTTTAACCTGCATGGACAAAGCAGAGCATCACTTTTAAGAATTGACCATGGGCGTCTGCATAGGGGGGTAAGTGCTCTCCTTGGAGCAAGGTGTCCACACACGACCACTCAGGGTCGATCCTGGGCAGGTGCCCAGGGTGCACCGCACCCAGGAAGTGGTGTCGCTATGGGCCAGAGGGGTGCCAACAGTGAAGCGGTGACAGCTGGGTCTTTTCCCCAGATTAATCTGCCAGTGAACACAAGTGGCCACGCTGTAACACGAGAGAGGGGAGCTGCTGGCTGTCAGCATATCTTCCCCGCTCGCTCCCCCCTGTCAGCAGTGGAGAAAAGAGAGCGGCTCTCATCTAGTTCGCCGCTCAACTTGAGGCCCGGTTTACTTTCCTCCCCATTGGCCACAGCGAGGGGCCAATCAGAAAAGGCAAGGGAAGCATCATGTAGTACCGGAAGATTGGCGACCCCATTGTTGTCTACAGGCAGCAGACTTCAGTCCCCAGCATGCACTCTGCTGGGGGGGAAGATTGAGAGCCTGGAACCCAGGAAGAAGCTGAATGACTGCTACAGGAAAAAGAGAGGACTGTGCTGAGGGAAGCCAGAAAGAGCCACGCTGTACCTGCACCACCAGAGAGCCACACTGTACCTGCGCCACCAGAGAGAGAGAGCCACGCTGTACCTGCACCACAAGAGAGAGAGACACGCTGCTGCCAGCACCACCAGAGAGAGAGCCACACTGCCCAGCACCACCAGAGAGAGAGCCACACATCCCAGCACCACCAGAGAGAGAGCCACGCTGCTGCCAGCACCACCAGAGAGAGAGCCACGCTGCTGCCAGCACCACCAGAGAGAGAGCCATGCTGCCCAGCACCACCAGAGAGCCACGCTGTACCTGCACCACAAGAGAGAGAGACACGCTGCTGCCAGCACCACCAGAGAGAGAGCCACACTGCCCAGCACCACCAGAGAGAGAGCCACACTTCCCAGCACCACCAGAGAGAGAGCCACGCTGCTACCAGCACCACCAGAGAGAGAGCCACGCTGCTGCCAGCACCACCAGAGAGAGAGCCATGCTGCTGCCAGCACCACCAGAGAGAGAGCCACGCTGCTGCCCAGCACCACCAGAGAGAGAGCCACACTGCTGCCAGCACCACCAGAGAGAGCCACGCTGCTGCCAGCACCACCAGAGAGAGAGCCACGCTGCACCACCAGAGAGATAGACAAGCTGCTGCCCAGCACCACCAGAGAGAGCCACACTGCTGCCCAGCACCACAGGAGAGAGAGCCACACCGCCCAGCACCACCAGAGGGAGAGCCACACTACCCAGCACCACCAGAGAGCCACGCTGCTGCCCAGCACACCAGAGAGAGAGCCACACTACCCAGCACCACCAGAGAGCCACGCTGTTGCCCAGCACCACCAGAGAGAGAAAGACACACACTGCCCAGCACCACCAGAGAGAGAGCCACACTGCTGCCCAGAACCACCAGAGAGAGAGAGCAACGCTGCTGCCCAGCACCACCAGAGAGAGAGCAATGCTGCTGCCAGCACCACCAGAGAGAGAGCCACACCGCTACCCAGCACCACCAGAGAGAGAGCCACGCCGCTGCCAAGCACCACCAGAGAGAGAGCCACACTGCTACCCAGCACCACCAGAGAGAGAGCCACGCCCAGCACCACCAGAGAGAGAGCCACGCTGCTGCCCAGCACCACCAGAGAGAGAAAGACTGAGCCACTGCCAGGGTAAAGACATGCAACACTACTGAGCAGTCGACCTGGGCAACCCAGAGTGAGTGAACGTCCAGCTGGAGGAATCACTGCTGCTGTTTTTCGATGGGTCTGGTAAGAGGGGCCCGTCGGCCACTATCTGTTACTGCTCCTAGGGAAATATCATTGCTAACATTCTAAAAATGCTTTTTACCTGGCTGTAATGCTGACCCGTGGGTCTGAATGCTTTCTAAGTCAGAGCCTGTATGCACATCAGAAATGTTTAAAGAAAGGTAACATTTTTTTATCTGCATACCTCCTCGGGGTTAATGAATATAAATATTGGAACAATAGAGCCATGGTGCTGGCATTTTCAGAAAGAAAAGTCAATAGTGGAAACCTCCTCTGTAAACATAAAAACACTTTAGAATTTGCTAATCAGACAATGGCAGCTTGATCCTTCTAATAAGCTGTTGCATCAGGTTTCTCAAATCTTTGCATGCCTGCGCTTTATGTGATAATGACTAAACCCCTCCCCTTCATGACATTGTCAAAAAAGGGGCGGGGCATTGGTGACCTTAACCACTTCAATACTGGGCACTTTCGCCCCCTTCCTTCCCAGGCCAATTTTCAGCCTTCTGCACTCTCGCAATTGCGCGCTCATGCAACATGGTACCCAAATGAAATTGTTATCATTTTGTTCACACTAATAGAGCTTTCTTTTGGTGGTATTTATTCACAACTGCGTTTTTTATTTTTTGCGATATAAGTGAAAAAGTAGCGGAAATTTTCGAAAAAAACCCCCAATATTTTCTACTTTCTATTTTAAAAGAAATCCAATCAAATCAAATTTTGTCATAAATTGAAGCCAAAATGTATTCTGCTATATGTCTTTGGTAAAAAAAAAAATCATGTTAAGTGTATAGTAATTGGTTTGTGTGATCACGGACAGATGTACGCAGATGATCACGGACATATGTATGCAGATAATCATTGGGACATATGATTTTACTAGGACATACAGTATGTGGGGACAGGTGTTTTTACTGTGTGGGGACATTATTTTGATGACATGTGTGTGTTTACACTGTGTGGGGACACTGGGTTGGTGATTAGTGTGTAAAAAGCTGTAAAAAACAGCTCATACACACTGATCACTGGCCGTCTGCAGCGACCAGCTCTACTCTCCTCACTGACAACTTTCGTGTGAGGAGAGCAGATTGCCTACCAACCTGCTCTCTATTTACATCACATGACTGCTGTGATTGGACAAAGCCGTCATGTGATCAGGAGGGCCAATCGCAGATCCCTCCTGCCGATCGGAGATGCACCATGTCCGGGTGGCACGAGCGCATCGGGATCGCGGTCCTGCGCAGGCACGCACACACGCAATCCCCCTCTTTCTGAGGGACATTCCTGAATGTCCACTCAGAAGGAGGAAGCGCCCACCCGGCCGTATATTTGCAGTGGGAGGTGGTTAAAATGATGCCCCTCCCTGAGAAAAGTTCTGCAGACACCCATGGAATCGAAGGTCTTTTGATCATGCAGCTTTCTTGGAATTCATTAGAAGGTGAATGCTTTTAGATACTGAAAAGGGTGCTGTGCAATGGTGCAGATATCAAAAAGATGTGACTGACCTTTGGAGGGCCCTCTGAGAAGTTTAGAAAATTTTTTCTTCATTACTGAAGCTGCACCTGTACATAAAAGAAAAGATTCATATACATCAAAGCAAATACTGTAGGACAATCCCTTCATGAGAAGCTATAATGTGATTGGGTCAGTTTTATTTATTTATTGGTTTGTTTGTTTTTAAACTGATGTGTTATACCTTGTGTATAAACATAGGATTGGTGACTTATCGTAACATCCTTTTTCTTGGGTTACATTACAGGGCACAAGAACAGTATTCAGGTAGATTGAGTTATGCTGCTGCCTTCAGGAGATTGGCCACTGGAAAGCAAAGCCGTAAGGACACCTCAGTACAACCCAGTACAACCCCTCCCATTCCCAGTCTGCCTCAATTTGTTAGCAAAGAGTGGATCATATAAACATAGGGGAGGGACCTGTGCCTGTAATATACTCCAAGAAAAGGATTTTATGGTAAGTCAAAATCGTTTTTTCTTAACCGCACATTACGGGACACAGGAACAATATTCAGGTACACTGGGATGTAAAAATGCAGTCCAAAAGAGGGGTGAGTACCAAAGCAAACAAAGACTAACAGGTCCACACAAAAATAAAAATAAAAAATGGCTTAACAGAAATGGCTCAACATTGTCTACAGGGCTGCCCGAAGAGCCTTAGGACCCAAGTCTTCATTGGATGAGGCCAGAACATCGGCCTGGTAAAAATTATAGAAGATGTGAACAGTGGTAGCCTTGCAAATCCGAGAGGCCAATGTCTGATAATGAAAATCCAGGAAGCACTAACTGATCTGGTAGAGTGCGCCCTGACAGGTAAAAAGGGGGACCTTGTACTTGAGGTAATAAGCTTGAATAATAAGCTGTCAAACGCACTTAGTGATCATGAAATGAGAAGCAGGCTTCAGGAACAAAGAGTCAAACTATCAAAGACTGTAGTTGATAAATAAATTTGAACAGCTTGCGCCATATTCAAACAATGGAGAGAAATCCCCATAGGATGTTTATTGTAGAACAGTGTACTAGTTAAGGTGAAAGGAAGAAGCAACCTTGAGAAGAAAAGAGGCACTGGGACTCAGAAGAACCTTGTCCTTGTGTAGCACAAGAAAAGGTTCCTTATGCCGCGTACACACGATCGGACTTTTCGGCTACAAAAGTCCGACAGACTTTCAACAGACTTTTGGCGGACTTGCGGTGGACTTTTTAACGAACAGATTAAACTACATACGATCACACAAAAAATACGTGATGACGTACGACCGGACTAAAATGAGGAAGTTAATAGCCAGTAGCCAATAGCTGCCTTAGCGTGGGTTTTTGTCCGTCGGACTAGCATACAGACGAGCGGATTTCTGGGTCCGGCGGAGTTACGACGTAAAGATTTGAAGCATGTTCCAAATCTAAACTCCGTCAGATTTGCGACTGGAAAAGTCCGCTGAAGGTCCGGGGAAGCCCACACACGATCGGATTGTCCGCCGGATTTTGTCCGTCGGCGTCCGTCGGACCAGTCCGGTCGAAAAGTCCGACCGTGTGTACGCGGCATTACAGGTTAAGGCTGTCAATTCACTTTGTAGAAGTAAAATTTGCCTTGTAGAAGTGATGGTGAAGAGAAAGGCAACCTTGTGAGTAGGGAGAGACAGAGGAATATCTCTGATAGGTTCAAAGAGCAATCTTCGAAGAACCGACAGAACCAGGTTAAGATCCCATGGAGTCAGTGGGTGTCACGCTTACCCCTAACGCAGGTAGCAAGATGCTATAGCTAGCTGGCGAATGGTGAAGAACTAGAGGGAGAATCTGCTATAATAGGCAATAACCAAGGGAACCGTACTTGCAGTTCTCTTGGACAGAAGGCGACCCGCAGGGCACCTGACGATCTTTAACCAGAGACGCAGAGCAGAGCTCCACATCCGCGAACAAGGCAAAATCTCTGCTCCCCCTCCCCAATATTTCTTATTCATTACCATGCTAGTAAATGACCCATTTCATGTACAGAGGACACTTTGTAACCACAAGGTGTAGCTTGTTTATATTATTTGAAACTAATATTAACCTGAGATGTATTACTTTCATATCACTGCTTACATTTATTTTCTTTGTTATACCTTTCCTTTCCCGCTTTAATAAGGATAAGCCCCCCCCCCCCCATGCAGACACCCATGGTCGATTCTTATGCCGCGTACACACGGTCGGACTTTTCGTCTACAAAAGTCCAACGGACGCTGACGGACTAAAGCTGGCTGGTAATCCGATCGTGTGTGGGCTTCTCCGGACTTTCAACTGACTTTTTTTGCCTCAAATCCGACGTACTTTAGATTTGAAACATGCTTTAAATCTTTCCGACGGACTCGAGTACGGTCGAAAAATCCGCTCGTCTGTATGCTAGTCCGACGGACAAAAACCCACGCTAGGGCAGCTATTGGCTACTGGCTATCAACTTCCTTATTTTAGTCCGGTGTACGTCATCACGTAAGAATTCGACGGACTTTTGTGTGATCGTGTGTAGGCAAGTCTGTTCGTTAGAAAGTCCGCCGCAAGTCCGTCGAAAGTCCGCCGCAAGTCCGTCGAAAGTCTGTCGGACAGGCTGTCGGACTTTTGTAGACGAAAAGTCCGACCGTGTGTACGCGGCATTAGTTTCAAAGTGATGCTCTGCTTTGTCCATGCAAGTTAAAAGCAACAAGCGTTATTTAAGCGCCTGTTGCTTTTAACCTGCATGGACAAAGCAGAGCATCACTTTGAAACTAAGAATCGACCATGGGTGTCCGCATGGGGGCAAGAGCCCCCCCTGGAGCAAGGTGTTCACACACAGACACTCAGGGTCGATCCTGGGCGGGTCCCCCCGGATGCACTGCGCCCAGGCATTAGTGTCGCTATGAGGGGGACTGTGGACTGTCAGCGTATCTCCCCCACTCCCTCCCCCCTTTCTCCTGTCAGTAGTGGAGAAAAGAGAGTGGCACTCATCTGGTTGCCGCTCAGCTTGGTGCCCGGTTTGCTTTCCTCCCCATTGCCACAGCGGAGGGCAAATCAGAAAAGGCAAGGGGAGCATCATGTAGTGCCGGAAGATGGGCAGCCCCATTGTTGTCCACAGGTAGCAGACTTCAGCCCCCAGCATGCACTCTGCTGGGGGGGAAAGATTGAGAGCCTGGAACCCAGGAAGTAGCTGAATGACTCCTACAGGAAAAAAAAAGAGGACTGTGCTGGGGGAAGCCAGAGAGAGCCACACTATACCAGCACCACCAGAGAGAGCCACGATGTACCAGCAACACCAGAGAGGGAGCCACGCTGTACCCGCACCACCAGAGCTAGAGCCACGCTGTACCTGCACCACAAGAGAGCAACGCCGCTGCCCAGCACCACCAGTGAGAGAGGGAGACACACTGCCCACCACCACCAGAGAGAGAGCCACGCTGCTGCCCAGCACCACCAGAGACAGAGGCACGCTGTACCCGCACCACCAGAGAGAGAGCCACGCCGCTGCCCAGCACCACCAGAGAGAGAGAGGGAGACACACTGCCCAGCACCACCAGAGAGAGAGCCACGCTGCTGCCCAGCACCACCAGAGAGAGAACCATGTTGCTGCCAGCACTATCAGAGAGAGAAAGACTAAGCCACTGCCAGGGTACAGACATGCTACAGTACTGAGCAGTCGGCCTGGGCAACCCAGAGTGAGCGAACGTCCAGCTGGTGGGATCACTCCTGCTGTTTTGATGGGTCTGGTAAGAGGGCCTGTCAGCCACTATCCATTACTGCTCCTAGGGAAAAATCATTGCTAACCTTCTAAAAATGCTTTTTACCTGTCTGTAATGCTGACCCATGGGTCTGAATGCTTTTTAACCTAGAGCCTGTATGCACATCAGAAATGTTTAAGGAAAGTTAATATTTTTTTGAGGTTTATGAGGCCAAGTAAGCTTTCCAAATATAGGCAGAAATTAGTACATTTTATTTTTCTCGAGGTAAGATCACTATTACTAATGCGTGGAAGCAGTCCTGCTTCTCCCTAACTACAGCTAAACGAAAGATATCATGGATAATGTCATATGAAAAGATGGCGAGCATTCTACAGGACTAAACAGTTTGCAGCAATCTGGGATCCATGGTCCACCTACATCACCTCCCCTGTAATTCACTGATGCAACACCATAACAAAATCTCATCTCGGTGTTTGGTTTCTGACTATTCTAACTCTTTTCTTCCACTGCTATTCCTCTCTAGTTCTCTCGCTCCGCTTTTCTTCTTATACCTGAATGTTACAAGACCTACTCGGTAGGCTATACTTAACCAGCAATGTGTTGATGTCAACTGTACTTGTTGACCTCTAATATATGGTGGAGTTTGTCACTTTCCTCCCATCGCCTCAGAGGCATTTGTTGGGTCTCTGAGTGTCTCTCACTCCAGGCCCCATCAATGGAATTTGTTACCCTGACTACAAAGGTGATGACAAATAAATAACACCACCATTCTTCACCCAGAAGGGGGACCTCGGTCTCTCTGGTTCTCAAAAAGGGTATACAATGAGACTGCATTTGATGTTGGATAATTCTCCTCTGTATTTTGTTTCTAATGTAACTCCATATGGCTTAATGCCCCAGTTGTAACTTTTTATTTGAAAATTAATAAACAGATTGAAAGTAAGATACGCACTGCTCCTAGGTTCTGCAGACCAACACTTGACCCTTTTAGGTCCTCCCTATAGGGATCAAAAAGAGACCCATTCTGAATATATTCTATTTAAATTCTTTTTATTATCGTTTTTACATAGAAATAATAGAAAATAGTGCACCTAGAACTGCCCAACAGAGCATTGTGCATAAAATAAAAAAAAAATGATAAAAATAAAATTTATATTGACCTTGCTGGCCATGCAGAGCTCAAAAGTTTAAAACAGTGGTGAAACTACCAGGGTCGCAAAGGTCACACTGTCGAGTTACCCCAGCAGAGTTGCTGGCTGCAGGGCTCTGAGCTGAGAGTGACTCTCTCATACAGCCCAGAGCCTGCACTGACAATTCCCCTTCCCTCCTCCCGCATACGGATGGTAAAGGAGAAAGACGATCTGCTTCTCCTCCTCCAGCCCCTCTCCTCAAGTGTGCACTGCAGGAAGTGTGACTCTAAGCAGCTAAATTTAATCATTCAGGTGCTGGTCTTCACACTTCTCGCAGTGAAAGGAGGAGAGAGGTAGGAGGAGAAGGAATAGATTGTCTCTCTCCTCTACCATCCGTGAGAGGGAGGAGGGAGTGGTAATTGTCAGTGCAGGCTCTGGGCTGTATGAGAAAGACACTCTAAGCTCAGAGCCCTGCATCTGGCAGCCTCCCTGGGGCCCCTCAACAGTGCCCAGTCACAAATGCGACCTTTGCGACCCTGGTAGTTCCACCACTGTTTTAAACGTCTTTAAATGTCTTTTCAGCAATTTGCAACAAAGAAGAATTGCCCCCCCGTGGGACTTTAAATGAGGTGAGCACAAAAAGGTCAGAGTATACAAAGTAAACATGGTTTATAATTTTTTTAAAATTGTATAACATTCATCATATATGAAATGCATGAACAGAGATGCCAAACCACCTGGCAGTGATAAAACACATTACCAAGCGACCACATACATATATATTTAGAATTGTTGATGTACAGTAATACACAGGCTTGCTTCTTCAGGAGTATACAATATGTAAATGCAGTGTATCTACAGAATAAAAATGTCAATGAGAAATATTTAACATAAAAATAAATACCATACAGCAAATATGGGGAACCTTACACAAAGAGATCCCATACCCACATATGGACTGAGCCAACGTCTCAAAAGCCAATAAACCAACAGGTGGCAGCAAGGTGTGTCTGTCCCGGGAGCTGAAGGAAAGGAGCCAGCAAAGACCCACCTGGGGACAGATGGGGGGGTAAGCATAACATGGGAGCCAAGGAGTGTGACCTTTGATGTCCCTCAATGTCAAACAGGATTTGCAGCTGCAACAAAAGTGTATATCTAAGTAGTCAAATATGTACTAGGAAGGCCAACCATATATGTAGTACATATGTGAAGGGTCTATAGAGTGTATGATCCAATCAGGTAATATAGACCTATCTGGTAGGTGTATGTACTAGTACATAATAAAAAATAAACTACATAGTATCAGTGGCAGCCCGTGCATTGTGAGTGCATGGGCGCCACCCCCCCCCCCCCCCCTAACATCTCCACCGTCCTCCCTATCCATGTGCCCGGCCCCTCTCAGGACACAGGACATATGAATTTCTGTGGAGGGGTTGGGTGGAAGTGTGTTTTTTCTAGCACCTGATTAGAGCCAGAGGCTCTAATAGGTTTCAAAATATGGTGGGCTCGGGGAGCAGAGAGTATTGCCCGATCCCACGCAATTGTGTGACCATAGCAAAATGTTCGCTATTTTCAAACTACAGTTACTCCCCGCCAATCAGGAGGCAGGTCAGTGAAACCTGTTTTCTGATTAGCCAAAGCGCCAGGCAATCCTATTGGATGCCTAGTGCTGTGGAAGAGGAGACAAGCTGGAGCCGCACCCCCAGAAAAAAAGCACACCAGCCACCACTGAATAGTATACAAGCAAAACAAGTAGAAAAGTGTGGGCATGGAGACAGATGGGAGGTGAGGTGCAAAGCAATATTGATGGGGACAACAATGAAAGGGAAACTGTGATGAAGAAAATAAATAAATAAAAACAAAAACAGAAAAAAGGTGACATGTGAACTCAGTTGCACAGGTGTAGAATTAGGTGTAATGTTGCATGCTAGTGAAGAGTAAGATTGCTTATGCTTACCATGATACATGTGTCTTGAACATGTGAAGTCTGTGGCCATGAAGAGAGAAATCCATTGATGCTAATCCCTTCATATATACCCCACAGAGGGTGCAGCGGGTTCCACCCAAACACCATGTGCAGGTGGCCGAATGGACGAGCATAATAAACGCTCGCCGCTAGATGGAGAGAGCGCACATGTGCAAGCATCCTCCAAGCCATCTGGGATGACATAGTAGTACAAACACCGATGTATAGGTGGCCTCTCTTGTCAATGGAAAGGAGGGGACAGCAAGGGAGGAATACCCCCTGATGTACATCGCAGCTCCCGGGACATGGCAGATCTCACAGCCACCGATGAGAAACAGCTGAAGGGATAGGCAAAGAAGTGGGCCTGTAAAAAGGATGACATAAAAATCCATAATAAAAACTATATGCAAATGTATTGACCGAGGGCAGCAGCAGACCAAAGTTGGGCATGTAGGCGTCTTCCACCTGGGTTCAAAATATACAAAAGAAAATGGTCTGGCGTTTCCAGTGACACACCTCTATCCCCAAATTTAAGCAATCTGAGCAGAGTCCCATCACGAACAATTAGATAGACTGAGCTCTTCAGAACACCAATGTCCCCTTTAACACACAGCTGGCTCTCTTCTAGCATTAGGGGGTGGCAGGAGCCCACAGTCTCTAGGATCTCTAACACCAATCTGTACTCATAATTGTCCTCAGCTGTTGGTTGCCTCAGCGAAAATCTTCCAGACACATTTACCAGTAATATCAGACTACATTCTTAGATGACAGCCCCTCAGTCAGCTTTCAGCAACTTTCAGCATCCAGGCCCCCCAGCTAGCCCATCTGTGTTCTCATGAAGAGCAAGTACATAGTTGCCGAAGAGTATAAGACTGGGATCCTCTCCTGCAGGACAAGATAATTCTGTTCCAGGTCTCAGACTATTTATACCCATTTCCCAGCAGCCATCTGTGCAGGGTCCACAGGGATGGGCTGGGACCAGTGGCGGCTGGTGCTCAAAATTTTTTGGGGGGGGAGCAAACAAACTGAAAAAAAAATTGCAGCTACTGTGCCATCAAACGCAGCTACTGTGCCATCAAACGCAACCACTGTGCCATCAAACTCAGCTACTGTGTCATCAAACGCAGCCACTGTGCCATGAAACGCAGCCACTATGCCATCAAACGCAGCCACTGTGCCATCAAACGCAGCCACTGTGCCCATCAATTGCTGACACTGCCCATCAATTTCTGCCAGTGTGCCCATCAATTGCCGCTACTGTGCCCATCAATTTCTGCCAGTGTGCCCATCAATTTCCGCTACTGTGCCCCATCGAATGCTTCCAGTGTGCCCATCAATTGCCGCTACTGTGCCCCATCAGATGCTGCCAGTGTGCCCATCAATTGCCACTACTGTGCCCCATCAGATGCTTCCAGTGTGCCCCATCAGATGCCATCAGTGCGCCCCATCAGATGCTGCCAGTGTGCCCCATCAGATGCTGCCTGCACTTGCCTGTCTCGGAGGGGGTCAGCGGCAATCTCCTGCACGTCCTCCATGTCTTTTTCCGTCCTCTCTCAGGCTCTCAGGTGTCCAATCACAGCGCCTGATGCTTCAGCCAATTAGGTAACAGACCCGGTAACCTGATTGGCTGAGAGATGGATTCAGTGTTAGGAAAGCAAATTCCTTTGCTTTGCTAACACACAGCTGAGGGATCAGCGAACGCCCAGCATGGCGCCCGCTAATCACTGTTTTGGGCGCCTAATAGAGCCTTTTAATGCATAGATAGATAGATAGATAGATGCATGAATCTATCTATGGTAATAGAGCGGTGCAGGAGAGAGGGGGCGGCGCTCCTGCATCCTTTATGGACATGCCGCCACTGGCTGGGACAGTATAAATATTCATGCTGCCCATTTACATTACTCCATGCCTATGTTCTGGAACTGCCCAGAGGGCATTGAAAATACAGGAAGAGAGCAATCAAGCCTGTGAAACACAAAACCAACCATACTAATCAAATGCAGCTACACTAATTACAGTGAAACAAACTACATTTATCTAATCCTAGAACCTATCTAGGAGGGTTAGAGGTGCAGGCTCCAGGGAGCCTGTAACTCTCAAGAGTTTTTGTCCTTTTCAGGGAGAGAGTGCCATCAGACAGGGTTTACCACAGCCCACAGCAGGTTTTCTTTATTTGACTCATATGAGGAGACAAGTTACAACAAAAGGACAGATATTTGTCCATTGGTTCTGATCTCTATGACCCGTGCAATAGGGCAGCATACATAGAGTTTAGCCTTATGAGCTCCTATCTGACTTGTCTGTCTAACAATTGTAAAACTTGCATTTATATACCCTTTTACAAGCCTTATCTTAGCCATCTCTTCTAGATATGATTGGTTGCTAAGATCTATGTCAATGTAACTATCCATAAATCTGACACCTGTTCTACAACCAGACAAACTTATTCATTCCCAGAATTCCTATATGTTCATTAAAGTGATTTATGACTGGTTTTGTCCAATTAAAAACACCTGTGTAGAGACAGCATGGCACCCAGCTGTGTTAAATCAACCCTCCTTGTCCTGATAAGACTTCAGAACTGCAAGGATAACAGATTTACGACTTTGGGAGAATGAACTTTCAATAACCCCACCAAATGTGTTATGTCTTATGCCGCGTACACACGGTCCGACTTTTCGTCTACAAAAGTCCGATGGACGCCGACGGACTAAAGCTGGCTGACAATCCGATCGTGTGTGGGCTTCCCCGGAGTTTCAGCGAACTTTCAGCGGACTTTTCCAGCCGCAAATCTGACGGACTTTAGATCTGAAACATGCTTCAAATCTTTACGTCGTAACTACGCCGGACCCAGAAATCCGCTAGTCTGTGTGCTAGTCCGACGGACAAAAACCCACGCTAGGGCAGCTATTGGCTACTGGCTATCAACTTCCTTATTTTAGTCCGGTGTACGTCATCACGTACAAATCCGTCGGACTTTTGTGTGATCGTATGTAGGCAAGTCCGTTCGTAAGAAAGTCTGCCGCTAATCCGCCAAAAGTCTGCCAAAAGTCCGTCGAAAGTCTGTCGGACAGGCTGTCGGACTTTTGTAGCCAAAAAGTCCGACCGTGTGTACGCGGCATTAATGTTTTTCACTATACAATCCTATGGAAAGGAAATCTTGATAAAACAAAAAAGCCCATCATTTTCTCAGGAGAGAGAAGGCATCCTTTCTCCTAGGACGCTAGCAAAAAGACAGACGGATAGAGGGAGGGGTTATACTAGACTGCCCTAACAAATTTGCTCTTCCAATCTCCTGAAGGCAGCAGCATAAACCTGTGTGCCAAAATCTTTATTTTGCAAATAACCATGTCATACAAGGTATACCCATGACAGCATTGCAAGAGACTTAGAGGTCCACTGGTCTCCTTTCCCTCTATCCAACGGCACCATGCCAGGTAGTTTAGGAGCTAGGAGGGAAACCAGGAGGGTTATATACATTTCACAAACTTGTTTTTTTAAAGAATAAATCCACCTTCGGGGAACATGGTGGAACATGTAACATGTTCCCGCTCCTGCAGCTCTTCCCTCAATCTCCTCTCCCCCTGTGACAATGGGCCGGGGATCTTTTCCCCGCACCCACTCTCTCAATTTGAAAAGATTGCGGTGCTGCAATGCTCTGCCCACACAGCCACGTCATTCATTTACAGAGTTCTGTGAATGATTAGAATACAGGATACAAAATACTTTTATTAATCCCAAAGGGAATTGGGAAATTATTTTGACACAGACACACTAATGCCCCGTACACACGATCGGATTTTCCGATGGAAAATGTCAGATCGGAGCGTGTTGTCGGAAATTCCGACCGTGTGTGGGCTCCATCGGACATTTTCCATCGGATTTTCCGACACACAAAGTTGGAGAGCAGGAGATAAAATTTTCCGACAACAAAATCCGTTGTCGGAAATTCCGATCGTGTGTACACAAATCCGACGGACAAAGTGCCACGCATGCTCAGAATAAATAAAGAGATGAAAGCTATTGGCCACTGCCCCGTTTATAGTCCCGACGTACGTGCTTTACGTCACCGCGTTCAGAACGATCGGATTTTCCGACAACTTTGTGTGACCATGTGTATGCAAGACAAGTTTGAGCCAACATCCGTCGGAAAAAATCCTAGGATTTTGTTGTCGGAATGTCCGTGTGTACGGGGCATAACAAAGACAGCACAAGATCACAACAATAACTTCACAAGATACAAAAACACAACAAAATGACGAATAACAGCCATTAGTACCAAATAAACAAAATTAAAACTACACTACAAATAAATAATTCATAGAATTAAAATTCAACATAGAATGAATAACACAGATTAAAAAACAGACAAACTACAAAATACAAATAATATACTAGTTTCTCTAACACCCCCCCCCCCCCAAATAATAGCCAACACAATACCAACATACTATAGAAACAACACAAAATCCTGATCATAAACCAGAATTATACATTTTGATTGCCACAGGCAAAAATGATTTCCTGTTTCGCTCTGTGGTGCATCGTGGGTGCAACAATTGGGGTTCCCCCAGAGTACTGGACAGATTTGGGTCTGTGGAGCACTTATTTTCTTTGCCGTTCTCAGAAGAAGGCTCAAGTGAGGAGGAGTGGGAGACAGGAGAGTCCCCCTCAACAGAAACCCAGTCAGAGGCAGTGGAGGAACCACAACCCCCAGTATGGACCCCAGTTCAAACCAGAAGACTTTTCATCGGTCAGCCTTCCACTACCCAGACCAGGGCACCCACATACAAGCAGTGGGTCATCAAGGCCCAGGATGCTTGGGTCCTGCCTGGCAGAGGGAAACCCAAGGAACTGCCCAGGCTCTGCCATTTCCAAAGGGAGTTTCAACTTAGGGTTGCTCTGGAGTGGGGCCTTGACTACCCTTATGTCCCATCCCAAGTCATGGACGTCATTGAGAACTCGCGGGGGGAGTCGGAGGATGACCTGATTTGGGATTATTTGCATGTCCTCAAACCATTGAGGGTTTCAGATAGCAGTGTCTGGGCTCGCTTCAAGGACATTCGGGAGGAATGGAAGTTGGGGCGTGCAAAGTAAACTGTTCTATGGGCATCCCATATTCCCTTTCCCCAACCAAGTTATATCCCCCGATAAACAAAAACAAAACAACACAAATGACTGTTTATTGTCTCTGAGAGTGATAGATGGAGGTCTGGCAGCAGGGTGATTTTGTGGATGTTAGTAACTAGTAGCAACCATCCGCTACACACAGGTCTAATATCACCGCTAATGATCAGTCTGCAATATTCAAACATTAAAGCTATATACCTGGAGCTGGGACATTCTTACGCATAGGAGGTACCTCCACACGTGTCTTGGCGTCCTTGTTGATGGCTACATAGGCTGTGAGAGAGGAGACAACACCAGACTGCAGACTGGTCTCCAAGATCTTCTTCTTCACCTCTTCAGACTTAGACTCTGTTCCATGTTCCAGCTCAGAGATCAGAGCTTTGGCTGCCAGTCTGTGGATGGTGGGCCTGAAAGAGGAAATACAGCACATGAGGAGACCAGAGCCTGTCTTGTTTGTGGGTAGTGAGTTAAAGAAAATGGACAGCGCACAAGGACACCAGATCTCTGCCACTCTGTGGATGGTTGGTGAGAGAAGATAGTGCATGAGGAGACCAGAGCTCTGCCAGTCTGCGGATGAAGTTTGAGAGAAGATAGTGCATGAGTAAACCAGAACTCCGTCAGTCAGTGTATGGTAGGTGATAGAGGATAGACAGTGCATGAGGAGACATGAGCTCTACCAATCTATGTATAGGGATGAGCCCGCGGTTCCAGTCAAACATAACTTCGACTCGAACATCGGGTGTTGGTTTGTTCTAAAACAAACCGAACATATGGGGCGGAATGCCCCATGATGCACTGCGAGATAGCAGTGCATTGCTGTATGATGATTGGCTAAAGCATTCACCTGACCTGCATGCTTTAGCCAATCACAGTGCGTTTTGCTGGGAGAGACATAATTGGCCAAAGGCAAGGTGCCTTTGGTCAATCATGGCACAGGGTGACCAAGTCCACACCCCACACTATTTAAGGCTGCTTACAGAGCGGCCGTGTGTAGTGTTGTTGGCGGGACAGAGAGATAGCTTGAGTTAGATTAGCAGGCAGGTTATTCAGTTAGTGCGAGTGTATTTGATATATACAGTATATACCCATGTATACAGTCAGTCTAGAATATATATATATATATATATATATATATATATATATACATACTCTGCATTCAGTGTAGCCTATATCTACAATGTATTCTAATACTGTTACTGTTTCTAATATATTTCAGGCAGTGTACACAGTATCTACAGTTTCTACTACACTTCCAGTGGTTTACACAGTATAAAATACAGTGCAACCGGTGTACAGATGCTAATACAGTGCAGGCGGTGTACACAGTATCTAATACAGTGTAGTGCTGTGTTGTACAGAGGAGTCCCCAGAATTTTTCAACCACAGTGACGGTTATATGCTGCTGGAGGGTGCACAGCGATTTGAAGGCTCTGATGTTGGTTCCCAGGTTGAGGAAGGGAATAATGTGAGCCTAGAGAGAGGGGATGCCACAGAAGGACAAGAAACTGGCAGTCATGTTTCACAGCAGGGCCTGTTCCTGCGCCCAACAAGAGTATCTGTGAGGGGTTACAGTGTTGTAGCACCACCACCACTGCCTAAGACCCAATTTTTCTGCCCCTGTTTAACAGTGGCATGTAATTCCAATTTTTGATTTAATATTTTACAGCAGGATCCATTCCTGCGCCCAAGAGTAACTGTGAGGGCTTACAGTGTTCTGGTGCCACCAAAACCAAAGGCCCAATTTTTCTGCCCCTGTTTAACAGGGCCATGTAATTACAATTCTTGAGATAATATTTCACAACAGGGCTTGTTCCCGTGCCCAACAAGAGTATCTGTGAGGGGTTACAGTGTTCTGGTACCACCAACACCTAGGGCCCAGTTTTCTGCAGAGTATATAGGGCAGGCCGTACAGTATATATACTGCTGTTCAGAGTTTATAGTGCCTGGGGGCCTGGGGGACCCCCACGCCATTTAGAAAAAAAAATTGATGTGGGGTTCCCCTTAATATCCATACCAGACCTGAAGGGCCTGGTATAGATTTTGGGTGGGGACATCCACGCCATTTTTTGGGGGGTATTTTTATCTATATTGCCGGGATGTGATAATACATTACATTACATTGCATTACAGTTTTAAATGACTTTTTTTCCTTTAGAAATGGCATTTTGCTGTGGTACTGTTCTAAACATGGGGAAAATGTGCTACTTTACAGGCATACTAAGGACACCCCCCACGCACAACTTATAAAGGAAAATTGTATTTTAATTGTTTCACTTTTTAACATTTTTTGCATTGCATTTTTGCAGGACCCGGGTCCCCAAACACTTTTTATGGCAAAAACTTGCACATAAGCCTTTAAAATTAGCACTTTTGATTTTTCATGTTCGTGTCCCATAGACTTTAATGGTGTTTGCTTGTTCATACAAATTTTTTCCCTGTTCGCATGTTCTGCTTCGAACCGAACCGGGGGGTGTTCGGCTCATCCCTATCTATGTATAGTGGACCAAAAGACGATAGACAGTGCATGAGAACATTACAGCTTTGCCAGTCTGTGGATGGTGGGTGGGAGAAGACAGACAGTGCATGAGGAAACATAAGCTCCGCCAGTGGTGGTGATCCTTAAAAAGACATGGGAATTTTTGCCGATGATTTAGGTTTCAATATATTTAATACTGACCTTTCCAAACTCTGCACATCCAAGGGGAAACGAAGGTCATTCTTTAGAATAATATTTTGTAACTTGTACTGCAGACAGACCACACCTTCAGCTTCTTTCTCCACCTAGGAAAATTATTTCAAGAGTGTAAATCTCAAATCGCTCAATACTCTGAAATGTATGTATATGAGACAGAGATGGGCCTGATGTTCGAGTCAAGCGTAAGTTCGACTCGAACATCGGGTGTTCTTTTGTTCGCTGAACACACAAACAAATGGGGCACTCGTGGGATGTTCGCCTGGTGCTGAGTGGCCCACAATGCACTGCGATCTCGCAGTCCATTTATTGCTGCTGATTGGCCAAAGCATGCACCTGACCCGTATGCTTTGGCCAATTACAGCGCAATGTACTGTGAGAGCCATGATTGGCAAAAGGCAGGGTGCCTTTCGCAAATCATGGCTCAGGGGCTAAGTCCACATCCCAAACTATATAAGGCTGCTTACATGGCAGCCGTGTGTGCAGTGTATTGGTGGATATTAGGCAGGTTAGTTAGTGTATTGTGCGGTCAGTCAGTTTAGTGCAGTCAGTGTAGTGTGTATAATACAGTGTAGTGTATATAATACAGTGTAGTGCAGTGTGTATAATACAGTGTAGTGTGTATAATACAGTGTAGTGTAGTGTAGTGTGTATAATACAGTGTAGTGCAGTGTAGTGTGTATAATACAGTGTAGTGCAGTGTGTATAATACAGTGTAGTGTGGTGTGTATAATACAGTGTAGTGTAGTGTGTATAATACAGTGTAGTGCAGTGTGTATAATACAGTGTAGTGCAGTGTGTATAATACAGTGTAGTGTAGTGTGAATAACAGCGTTGTGATGCTGCTGAAGTGTTAGTTTGTACAACACTTCTGTGTCACCAATGATCCCATTTTTTTTTCATGAATCTTTTTTTTTTTTTCCGTTTCTTTTTTTTGCAGTATCAGGTTCTGTTGCTGCATTATTAGTACTCCCCCTTCTGTGTCGCAGGTGTTATTCCTTCTACGTCAGCACAGCAGTGGTATACTTCTTTTTTTTTTTGCCGGGGCAGCAGCACTAAGAATATTTAGGGCATAATTGCTGTCCCTTCTTCTGCGTTGCAGGTGCTCCTCTTTCTGCGTCAGCAGTGGTTCCCTACAGGCTAATAGATGCTATGCGGTGCTTCAGTTGGTCTGTCTAGGGGACAGGAGCCACACCAGGGCAGATAATCTTTCAGCTCCACAGGGGCAGGCTCAGAGGTGGTCAAAGGACGAGTGGGGAAGAAGGTGGCTAGCTGACTGATGCCTTTAAACAATTCTTCAAGTCCTCAACGCCCCAGGGCCATTAGGTTTAAGCAACCATCAGCAGCATCAAGAAAGTTTAAAATACATTTTTTTTTCTTTTAGAACTGTCATTATTGCTGCAGCTGTATACACAGTACAGATGTGCCAATTTACAGGCAGACTAAGGGGACCCACCAGGCATGATATTTAAAAGAAATATTTCATGTTTATTGTTTCACTTTAATCATCATTAAAAACAGTGCTCCTTTAAAAACTATTGTTTTAAAAACTTTTTTTATACATTGGTACATGTCCCCTAGGGCAAGACACCCGGGTCCCCATACACTTTTTATGGCAATAACTTGCATATAAGCCTTTAAAATTAGCACTTTTGATTTTTCATGTTCGTGTCCCATAGACTTTAATAGAGCTTGCATGTTCAGTAGAACTTTTTCCCTGTTCGCAGATGCTGTGGTGCAAACTGAACCTGTTTATCCCATCCCTAATAAGAGATAATGTACAAAGTAATGGAGTATTATGCTGTGTTGGAGTAACCTTGGTTCACCTAATAACACATAACTGCGTTCACCTTTCATTGATACTCCAATGTATACAAACATATACAATATATATATATATATATATATATATATATATATATATATATATATATATATATATATATATATTGAGTGTGATAGGGATGTATGAGTAGACCCAAGCTCTACCAGTCTGTGGATGGAGTGTGATAGACAGTAAGTGTAGCACCCTTCTAGATAGTAACTAAATTTACCTAACCTAGCACCTATCTCCCTGTAATCATGACTGTTGTATAACAGATGTGATTACCCATTACCTAAAACCCCAACCTCTTAACCTTATTCTAAACAATTAAGACCAAACCAAAGGGTTGGAGTTATAAAAGGCCGTAGCAGCCTACTTTATTAAACAATAAATATCATAACAAAAACACATCTGTTATTCAAAGATTCCTCATCTATCTAGCGTTGGTCTTTGCAGGAGATTCGTAAAATATCAGTAACATAACCATATTGCACTGCATCCCTTCTCTTAATGTAATAATAGGCCTCAAGCCGACAAGCTGGCTCAGAGACAACCAATGACCGCAGTGCCCCCATTAACACTTTCCGTCTAACCTCCGTTATCCGGAAACCACCATCAGTACCATCAGGACCATAGCAACGCTAGTTCCCGAAATTCTCATTGTGCCATATCTTCTTTCCCCTGCAAAGACCAAAACGCCCGCCACAGCACCCAAAGGTAACAACCTTACCCTTGGGTGCACCTCCACACCCGAAGAGCTCTCTGGATACCGTCCTGCAATCCCAACGCCCACAGATCAATACCCACATCATTTAAATGAACGCCATCTCTCCTCAAGTACCTCCAAGTTTTGAACTCTAGTTCCAAATGCCTAATAGCCAATCCCCCATTCTTCACCATGAACTTACTCACCTCCCGGTTAATCTTCCTCCGTGCCCTATTCACACCCTCAACCGACCTGGCCATCCTCCATGTTGTCCGAGCCACCATGTCCGACCAAACTATAACCATCTTTGGAAACTCCTACCTCAAACGCCAAACATCAAATTTGATGTCCCGCGATATATTCACCATAGATCTCACCCCAAATCATTGCCCCCTAAGTGCAAAACTAAAACATCCAGTGCCCTGTCCCTAAGCGCATATCGATGCACCTTGGAAATCAGTCTTCCCCACAACATACCCGGGAACCCAAACTACTTGATGCAGGCTTCCTGCCTATCAAAACCCTTCTGCCTACCTTCATATCTCACATCTCCCCTCCTGGCCCCCCAGCTCACAATGGAATGGCCCATTATCCAAACCAGGCCTGCCGCCGAACCTGTAAAGAAAATAACACAAAACAATACCCATGACCACAAGTATTCTGCAAACCTACCCTCCAACATGAACAAAATTCTTCCCAACTAACATTTTACAGCCCCACCACCAAATGCGGCCGAACATATATCTGGAACCTCCGCGATTCCCACTGCCCTATGCGTTTTACAGCCTCTGCATCCATCCCATTTCTAGCCGCCTCTGTCGCAGCCCCAATCCGAAAGGAATGAGACGAAAATTCCTTTTCATTCAAACCCAAAGCCCTTAAACATTTCCTAAATACGGCCACAAATTGATAACGCGATAACAGAACCCCATCCAAATGCACCAAAAAGCCCCCCCCCCCTTGGGCGGATACCCATAAATCCCTTAACCGCTTCCACTGGGCACATCCACTTCCGGATGTTGCATTGCTGACCTCAAATTGCGCGGAACGGGGGGAACAACCTCTAAAGAACACGGAATCCTAAAACCTACTGTAAAACCTGACTCTAACAACCTCGCCGCCTCCCTGTCCGGATACCTACTTAGAAACGGCCGCATTCTGTCCACCTTCACCAGAGGCCTCCCTCCCGTTTCCAGCCTCTCCAGCACGGCCCTTCCCTTGTTTAAAACATCTGGATCCCGGATGAGTTCCTCCACACCCAGAACATTCGTGCTTGTACCTACATGCACCTCCAAACTTACAGGTCCCTGAATTATATTGCCAACATACCCCTTGTTTGTTTCCGGCTGATTGTCCCTGGGCCGAAGGTCCACCGGCCCCCCCTAGAAAAAACTGGCTAGGAGCCCTCGGTGACGTCATCAGGCGCATCCACAAGCTGATGTCCTTGTGGTCCCATCTCAATTCTGGCCTTACCGCTCTGCGTTGACGAAACTGCTCATCATACCACAGCCATCCTGTACAGCCATAAACCCTGTAGGCCTCCCCTATAGCATCCTGGTAGCAGAAGAGCCCCGAACAATGTTCGGGATTCCTCTCCCCTATGACACACGCCATTATCGCGAACGCTTGCAAGCAGTTAGCAAATGTCCTCGGGATCAACCGGTACCTTCTCTTTTCCTCGTCCTCCTTCTTTGAATCATCCGGTTTTACCCTGTCCAGGTTAAATTTTTCTAAAGGCAGCAGGGAAAATATCTCAACGTACTCACCTTTTCACAGCTTTTCCCGCACCTCCTGTTTCAGATGAGCTCCCAGCGGTCCCTCATAGCAGACATATACCTCGCATTTTGCTGCATCTCCCAACCTGATAATGTCCTGCCTCCCCTCAGCCTTTTTGCACATACTGTACTTTACCAATACTACCATATTTACCAACTGGATCGTACCAACGAATTATGATACATTTTTTACCAGGGAGACACGCTTTTATGAAAATGGCTTTCTATGATGTGCATGATATTAATCTACTATGTCTTTACTGTTGGTGTCACTATCATTGTTATACCAATCTATCTAATGTACTTGGTTTTATACAGTGTTCTAAAATATGAACTGACCTTGTCATTATTTTATTATGCTACTATTACTATTATTGTTATTTTTTATATACCAATAAACTATTGACTGCCAATTGTATCGTATGTTTGTCATCCATGCCCATAGTGTTGTTACTACCCATTTTCATGTATATCGTGATTTCTCCAAGGGTGCATTCTTCATATAAAGTCCCACTTTCCTTTCTCCTTTTTTTAAACTAACAGGGATGGAGGCGCCTGGCGGTGGTAGCCTTGCGTTCTCATATAAAGTCCCAACCGGTTGCTCCTTGCTCTGGTAGCAGAAGAGCCCCGAACAATGTTCGGGATTCCTCTCCCCTATGACACACGCCATTATCGCGAACGCTTGCAAGCAGTTAGCAAATGTCCTCGGGATCAACCGGTACCTTCTCTTTTCCTCGTCCTCCTTCTTTGAATCATCCGGTTTTACCCTGTCCAGGTTAAATTTTTCTAAAGGCAGCAGGGAAAATATCTCAACGTACTCACCTTTTCACAGCTTTTCCCGCACCTCCTGTTTCAGATGAGCTCCCAGCGGTCCCTCATAGCAGACATATACCTCGCATTTTGCTGCATCTCCCAATCTGATAATGTCCTGCCTCCCCTCAGCCTTTGATGTCCCCTGCGGGGAACTACCCACCGTTGACACCACAGCAGGCGCAAGGACTTCAGGCGCAACGACCAGCACCACTGAGCTCCCTCCAGCCGCACTGGCATCCCCGGCACTCCCAACTTGCGAGACCCATGCCGACGCTGGCCCAGCTGCGACTCTTTCCGCATTCTCAAATTTCTGTACCAGTTTCTTCATACCTGCCAAAAACCCCAGTAACCCAGCAGACCCCCCTGGACGGTCCCGCAACCCCTGCACCCGGAGCGGTCCCATCTAAGCCACTACTAACCCCAACAGTATCAGACATTCCCACAACAGGCATAGATGAAGGTAACTTACCGGGCTGCACAGGCGTGGACCCATCAGCCGATCGTCCGTGTTCCTACGATCGCACGCTCCTGGTTAATGGCCCCACCTCCTCGTCAGATCCAGACTGTTCTCCTGGGGACCTCAGCTCCAATCCTTTTTCCTCCTCAGATGATAGCCCACCAGGCGATACAGCCCTGGTTGCCGCTGGAACTGCCGACTTCCGACCCTGCCTCCGTGCAGCATAGCTATCTGATGATTTTTGGACAGCCTTGCCAGGACCAGTGCATTGTACTTCAGTCCTGCCAGCCTCCGCTCTCCCATGCGCCAATCCTGACCTCCTCCCACGATCGTTCTCTTTTCGGTCCCCTGCTGCAGTGTTAGAAAGCCCGGGGACTGCCGCCATAGCTCTCTGCGCTGTGTGTCCTGTCCCCTGTGACGCAATCCTCCTCTGCGCAGCGTGTCCGGTCTCCTGTGACTGTCTCCGGGGGGTGGAGGAGGGGCCCGCACTCACACTGTCCCTGCGCCTTGTAGGCCGCACGTTCCCCCCAGGGGCCTGCAGTGAGCTCATCGATCCCCCCTGCTGTCCTGGAACACTAACCGGCTCCCCCTGGCCACTAACGCTGCATGCTTTGCCGCCGGACCCGACAGGGTCCAAGCAGCATCACCACCCCCCACCCTCCGCTGCGGTCCCGCATGGCGGTCTGGGGAGAACCGCTCCGGCGGTCTGGACCTCCATCCCCGCGTACCTGGCAAAAGCTCAGAGCCTTGTAACACAGTCCCCAGAGCAGCCAAGAAGCCCCCCGCACCGCCTCCTCCTCCCTAAGCTGGGACAAGATCCTCTCCACATAAGCCATGCTGTCTGCTCACTGGAACCTTCCCCCACGCTTGTGATGACTCATCAGGGCGGGGACAGAATTTAACACCTTCTATGGCCCCTCCCGCTCGGCACCAAACATTTCACCCTTTCTCATGATACCATCTCTCTGTTAACCCTGTCATGTCAGCCCTTCGCCTATGTATTTCTTACTTTGCTCCGGGCTTCTCTGTTGAGATGCATGTGATTATTTTGGTCTGTTCTGTGTTTCACTGGCTACAAGGTTGACTGCTGCCCCATATTTCTGGAGGATTTTGGAGGATAGTGGTCTGGGAGAGTAAAATCCCAATTGCTGGGGGATGGTGCCCAGATGGTGGTTGGGAGAAATTTTAATCAGTCTGGGGTTCTTTTCCTAGAGGAGAAGATTCCAACCTGGAGGGCTGCTGTCTTTCTGGGCAGGTCTGCCATGCTTCTACTGTTCATCAAGGTCCCAGGTATGCTAGCTGGATGGCCTATTCTGCATAAACTTGCGAGAGCTGATGAGGGAGTTCTTTTTGGGGATCTGATCTGAAGACTTCATAGGAGAGGTGTATGGAAGATATCGGAAGGAGGCATCCATATATCCATGGACATTAGTGAGTACAGACTGCTGTTCGAGATCTCAGTGACTGTGTACTGCTGCTATACCTCTTGCATTAGAGTCAGCGTTGGTTAAAGAGAATATTGTTCATGGTGTACCAGTGTAGTTCAGCCCATCATTTGCTGCTGCAAAGACTGTGCTGAGGTTCTTTAGGAGGATAATTAGTGTCCTCAAGTTACTTCTTTACGTTGCTGGAGTCTCCCACCGTTACCCTGCACTCGTCCAATTTCAAGTTCTAAAATAAAACATCACAAGAGCACACTCCTAGACGGATTACTGGGCCAAAAGAGTGACTGTGACTGAGTGCCTGGTTGCTGGTGCATCTACTGGGAAAGAAACTCATGGCCTAAACAACAGGCCCTTAAGGAAGTGAGCATTACGCATGAGGAAACCAGAGCTCTGCCAGTCTGAGTATGGTGGGTGAGAGAAGATAGACAATGCATAAGAAGACCAAAGCTCTGCCATTCTGTGGATGGCATGTGGCATTGCGGCGCCTGCGTGATGAAATTGTTTGTGCGTATATTTACACATACCTTGATTATTTTACATTTTGGCCATTTTAGATTTATCCTTGATTTCATCATTTCCATAATATTTTATTAGAAGTATTCAAAGATACAAGAATAGGTACATAAAAGTTACATGGACCCATCAGCCTGAAGAAACATTTGAGTTTCATAGTCATAACAATGGAAAAACATTTTAACCTAATGTAGGTAGAATGTAGAGCAGAACAGAGCTGGTTTGTTTATTCGGAAGTTGTATACATTATAGAATATACAGGAGCTTTTTGTTATTTAGGCCTTTGAAGCCTGTTTCTATAGAGAAATCAGAATCCTAATGGTATAGAATCTGGCGTGTGTTGAGCTGGTTCTTGAGACCGACGGAGTTGGATAGCTAGGTTTAATTAGGATAGAGTGGGAGTTTTCGTTTAGGTAGCTGAGTGGCTAGTGTCATAGGGTGGATGTTAGTGATTGGGGGTAGATCCAAGGTTGACGGTCCTGCTGGTCACCTTGATAATTTACAATATTTGGCTATGGGATGACAGGGGCGGGGGAGGTTGGGAGAGGAGGGATGTAACTATAGGTAAGGGCTATTGATGTGTAGGGGATGAGGGATAGGAGGGGGCTGGAACCCTACCTATCAAAAGAGTATAATTATTGTTCCGACTTAGGTGAAGGGTGGGCGTATGGTTTGTGTGTATTCTGGGGTTGTTTTATAGTGGTACCAGCAAGCCCAGTGGGCTGTGTGTTTGGAGATAGTTCAGTGGTTCAGTGATTTTGTTGATTCTCTGTAACCATTCTTTGATTGAGGGAGCACGTGTCTTGCACCACAAGACTGGGATACATAACTTAGCTGCGTTTATCATATGCATGGCTAGAGAACTATGACAAGAGCATCTGGATAATGTGGTGTGGTGTAAGAGAAGTTGAGCAGGGGGAAAATCCAAAGTTAGGGTGGAAACCCTTGATGTTACGTCATGGATTTCCCTCCAGAACTGTTGTATGATGGGGCATGCCCACCAAATGTGTATAAGAGAACCTGGCTCTGAGGTGCATCTCCAACATAAGTTGGACATTGATGGAGCAAATTTGTGAATAATGGTCGGGACTATGTACCATCGAGTTAGGATCTTATACCCATTTTCTTGAGTTGAGACTGTAATGGAAATTTGTAAGTACTGTATATAATTGTATTCTATTTTGTATGTATTGCACACTGCCCTCACTGTGCACACGGCACTAATAATGTTTTCAGTAAATGTTTACATTCTTTCGAGTCCTGATTAGAATTAGCCTGCCTATGTAACGCCCCTTGTTACCATAAATGTACAATTGTAATATTAATGTGATACCTACGTAATCATGTGCATAAAAACCTTCAATTGCGTCATAATAAAGCAGAACAGTTATTTGGAAAGATGCTGAGCGTATCTTTTGTGTCTGTTCCCTACTGCAGTAGTTATTATTAATTTGGAACCACTTATCAATACGAGGATAGGAGTTGCCTATCATCAATTTAACCGAGTCAGCATGGCGAGCTTTGCCTTAGGAGGGGATTCCAGGTGACCCTGAGTATCCGAAACGAGGAGCTTGAGACGATCCGGGAATTTCTGATAATCAGCCGGCTGAGGTAAGCCTTTTGCTTACATTTGAGTTATCAGACTTCCTTGATCGGTAAGGCATTTTCGGGACAAAGGGTACCTATTTTACTCCCCTTAATCGAACTGTATTGATTGGTGGTTATATGTTATGTTGTCCCTGTCTATTGTCCATCGGAGTGTTATAGATAAGAAAGGGAAGAATAGTGCTGTTCACAGGTATATGTAGTACATCTGCTAGATAAAGTAGTTTAGAGGCAAGAGGGTATAGGCACATGTAGAGAAGACTGGCCAGTCATTATGGGCATTGAATTAAGTAAGGGAATGAAGGGTAAGAGACCCTAAAAAATGCCCAGCGCAAGAGGAGCGCTATATATGAACCGAAGGTGCGGTTCAGCCTATACTGAGCCCCTAGATTAATGGTTAAAGTGGACAGGGATCCACAATAGGTAACTGGGTTGCCAAAGTCCACAGGGACTAAGAATCATGCAGAGTAAACAGCTAGAGAAACAGCTATCTTTGTGAGCAGTATGGATCAAGGGTGACATTAACACTAGACAGAAAGGGACATTTTCATGTTAAGTTGTGGAATGAATTTAGGGTCAGGCACTACAACTATTAGAGTCAGAAACAGAGAAATGAGAGTTAAAACAGAATACTTTATATGTTTTTAGAGAGGGAAGATGGGATGAGCACTCTGGCTGCCTGTCTGATCATAGAAGCTAGATATAAAAGATATCTGAATAAAATAAGGAAAGCAGAATTTAGGCAGGGAAATATTAAAGAGTTAAAAGAAAGTGAGACAATGATATGCATGTGTTGTGTACAAATGGGAAAAATGTAAGCGATTTTAGAGAGATATTAGTGTATGCCTGTGCGAATGCTGGGAGCTTTAGTTCTATCCCTTGTGTGTGTCTTATACGCAGATGTGACCCCCTCCTTTGTGCTCTCATGAACGAATGTGGCTGGGATGAGAGGTCAGTGAGAAGCTGGAAGGACACCATGCCAATTCCAGTTTTTTAGACAAAACATTTATAACAAAATGTGCCGGGTTAACGAATCCAATGATCACAATTATTTTGAATCTGTTTTCCAAACATGGTAAAATGAAGGTTACATTTAACCGTGTATTACACAAATTGAATATCCTTTGATAGTGGAAACAGTGCATTTAAAAAAGGGAAATTAAGTAAAATTAAGTAATAATGAGTATTAATTTCTAATATGAGTTTAACAATTTTATTATTAATATAGATACATTGAAACTGGTTTAGACAACCTTTGGTTGGAAATGAAATCCAGGTTATTGGGGAAATTTGTAAAAATGGGATTAGTTTAGATTAAGATAACAATTTTTGTAATTTTACATTTATTCAATAAGCTCTTATTGAGAGAAAAAAAAAGATTAAGATGAGGTTTTTATTTGGAATAAAGCTGCCATAATATTTAACAAAGCCAAGATGGATGGGATACATAAGAAGTTTTTCTACAAAAATGAAATTTCAAGGTTCTTGATAATAACTTGATGTCAGTCCATGATGTGAGAGTTGTTATAAATAAAATTTAAATATAACAGACCCATCACATTAAGTCCACACACACTGTTAGGATAGATGCCACCTGCAGCCAGTTGTTTTATAGTTTTTGATGTTTTCTGGTCCATTATACAGATTGTTGATCCTTTTGTTTTTATTCATTTTTATTTTTGAAATCCAAAGCAGAATGTGTGGATTTGTGAAATGATGTGACCCTTTTCCTTTGTAAGTGCCGTGGTAAAAAAACAAGAATATTTTGGATTTATGGGCATCTCTCCATGACCGCAGGGTATTGTTATCATTTGTTATAATATTGCCAGGAAAAAAGTTGTCTTTTGAAACATGAAACTGGAGTTCTTACACAAACAGCATGATAGAAAACAAGCCATTGTAATATATTTATGCAAGCTGGACCCAGTAATGAAGGGTTCACCCCGATATATCAGAGCTGCAGCTTTTATGCAAAGGTGCTATTAGACAAAGTTAGATATTGTTTTGGTCAAACATTTAATTTTTAATGGTCCGACATTCTGTGCAGCAAATATACAGCTAACTAAATGTTTGTCTAATGAAAGGTTTAAAATATGAGTTTGTTTATGTACAAATCTAACAATGAAAAATGCATATATATATTCAAAAGAAAGAAAAAGACACATGTGTTAAATTGATGACGTAGGAATCAGCTGCTGTGAGCCCAGTGCAGGACACACTCCCTGAAGACCCAGATATTTAATTTTTTGTAGATTTGAGTATGCAGTTTATCACCCAGAAGGATACTCTGTATTCAAAGTCATTGGATCCTTTTTCCCCAGCTCAAGAAGCAGAGCTCCATGTTTTAGCAAAGCCTGTGAGCTATAAAAAGAATGTATATTTATATAGATAGTCGAGATATAGAGAGCTTTTGGTTCCATTTGAAGGGCCAGAAGTTTGTTTTTACTTCGGCAGGTAAACCAATAAAGCATGCCAAGTTAATTTGATTGTCTGTTTTCAGCCTTCCAGGTTCTTGCTGAGGTAGCCATATTAACTTTAACACATGGAAGCATACCAGGTGACTAAGGATGCTGCATTTACAGCCCCGGACACTTGATGGGTCTGTGCAACTCACAGATTCCACCCTAGTTCTGGCCCAGTATAGCTGGGACTAATAATTCAACTTTAAGGACCCCAGAACGAGAAGAACAAGTGGTCCACAGGGGGCAACTTCTTATGAAACAGGACTTTGGAAAAGGTGATCATTTATGTCTGCCAGCCACTCTTTTCCCTCCAGCTTGACACATGGACCGTGTCATCAGTCACAAGCAGTTATGGCTGCCTTAGTAAATGAGCATGGGATAGAGCCAGGGTTCACCACAGTTGTTTTTATAACATACCACTTCTTGTTTTACCTGTTACCAAAGGTGTTACTAAAAGCTGAACATCCCTTCCAGAGATTACAAAAAAAGGATATATCCAGATGCCCATATATCTGGATATCCCGATATATCAGGATCTTAAGAGTATGCATTTTGTCTGTATGGACATGTTTTTTGGATGTCCAGTGGCAAATGCTACTGCAAAGGCCACAGTAAAACGTGTTATCAGAAGTAGTTTGTAAATATAGAGTGCAGAAAGTACAGAGAGTAACAGAGGAAATCATTTTTATAGGAGAGTCCTTACTAGAAGTTTTGAGGTTTTATTTTTACACCCCCTACTGTCTACAATGTAGCGGAAAAAGTAGAGTAAGAAACTAGAAAACTTTTGCCTGAATGTTTTCTTATATTTTATGAAGCCCCTAAGGGGGATGTTGGACTCTCTCCCTATGGGATTTGGTTTGGGAGTGTGTTACTCACTTGCTTATATTTTGTCTCAGCAGCTGAAGTCCTCCATTCGGATCTCACAGAGAATGTTGCTGATCTTTTAGTGCCGGTTCACACTGATACGAGTTCATGACGAATTTGATGCGTCCAGAACATTCTAAATTCGCATGTCATCCATAAAGTCATTGTTTTCAATCATCGTCGTTCACATACATGCGTTGCGATTCCCCTACGAATGCAATGCGATAAAAAAAAGGGTCTTGTGCGTGTTTACTGCGTTGCGCTGCGAATTTAGCCTCCATAGACATCAATGTAAATCGTTCTGGAATCGCATTGTTGGTTCAGATATGTGCGAATTCCACCACACTACTCTCCACAAAAACCAGGAAATACACAGGAAGTTAACACCTTTTTTCTTTTTCCATTATGATTCCATTGGCTAGAACATCAATCGCAGCTATGACCAACTCCTGACATTCGCGGTAAAATCGCGGTAAAATCGTGGTAAATTCGCGGTAAAATCGCACCTCACACAGGACAAAAAAACGGAACAAATTTGCAGCGCAGCAGTGTGAACCGGCACTTAAGGTTTTTTTACAAACTCATTTATGTGTTTTCTCCCCAATTCCAGATCCTAAAAGTTTGGAAGGATCTAAAACTAAAGCCAGGTGACTTGTGGATTAACCAAGTCAATACATTTGTCGAACCCTTAAGGATGTTTTCATAAATTCGTACTCAATGTTTATCCTTGATTTCTTATTAGCGTATAGGGATGAGCCGAACACCCCCCGGTTCGGTTCGCACCAGAACCCGCGAACGGACCGCAAGTTCGCACGAACGTTAGAACCCCATTGACGTCTATGGGACTCGAACGTTCGAAATCAAAAGTGCTCATTTTAAAGGCTAATTTGCATGGTATTGTCCTAAAAAGGGTTTGGGGACCCGGGTCCTACCCCAGGGGACATGTATCAATGCAAAAAAAACTTTTAAAAACGGCCGTTTTTTCGGGAGCAGTGATTTTAATGATGCTTAAAGTAAAAAAAAAAAAGTGAAATATTCCTTTAAATATCGTACCTGGGGGGTGTCTATAGTATGCCTGTAAAGTGACGCGTGTTTCCCATGTTTAGAACAGTCCCTGCACCAAATGTCATTTTTAAAGGAAAAAATCTCATTTAAAACTGCTTGCGGGTTTAATGTCATGTCGGGTCATGGCAATATGGATGAAAATCAGTGAGACAAACGGCATGGGTACCCCCCAGTCCATTACCAGGCCCTTTGGGTCTTGTATGGATATTAAGGGGAACCCCGCACCCAAATTAAAATAAGGAAAGGTCCCTATATACTCTGAACAGCAGTATTCAGGCGGTGCAAACAAGACAGGGACTGTAGGTTTGTTGTTAAGTAGAATCTGTTTGTAATTTTGAACATTTTTAATGTGTTTAGCTCCAGCCAAAAAATCTTTTCTAAGCTTTTTGGAAAACATAGGGAAGGGTTATCACCCCTGTGACATTTGTTTTGCGTCTTTCCTCCTCTTCAGAAGATTTCACCTCACTTTTTTGTCCCAATGAAAAATGTTTTTTGAAAATTTGGGTTTTTTTGTGGAACAAGGATTGGAAAGCATCAGTGGAAAGGAGAAATTGTTTTCCCATATTAACTCTTACAGGAGAGAATTTCCCTTCCTTAGGGGTAGATTTCATCTCACTTCCTGTTGTCTCCTTCCGTTTGCAAGTAGGAGTCGTTTGTAAGTTAGATGTTTGAAAGTAGGGTCCTGCCCTATATACTCAGCAGAAATTTGGGCCTTAGGTGTTGCTGTGGCCAAAACACTGTAAGCCCTCACAGGGCCCTGCTGTGAAATATTAGATCAAGAATTGTAATTACATGCCCCTGTTGAACAGGAGCTGAAAAATTAGGCCTTAGGCACTGGTGCTGGTGCCACAACACTGCAACCCCTCACAGACACTCTAGTTGGAACGCAGGAACGAGCCCTGCTGCAAAGTATTGCATCAAAAATTGTAATTACACGCCCCTGTTAGACAGGGGCAGAAAAATTGGGCCTTAGGCACTGGTGCTGGTGCCACAACACTGCAACCCCTCACAGACACTCTAGTTGGAACGCAGGAACGAGCCCTGCTGCAAAGTATTGCATCAAAAATTGTAATTACACGCCCCTGTTAGACAGGGGCAGAAAAATTGGGTCTTAGGCACTGGTGCTGGTGCCACAACACTGCAACCCCTCACAGACACTCTAGTTGAAACGCAGGAACAAGCCCTGCTGCAAAGTATTGCATCAAAAATTGTAATTACACGCCCCTGTTAAACAGGGGCTGAAAAATTGTGCCTTAGGCACTGGTGGTGGCGCCCAGAACCAAAAATGTTCTTACAAGCTATCAGCGTGATGATTGAGGAGGAAGAGGATAATTACTCAGGGATAGTCACTCAGCATCAGCATAGGCAGTCTTTGAAGGGATCTGAGATTTCAAAAAAAATTATTCGGTTACATCTGCATCAGGTGCTTGGTAGCTGGTGGTGATCCAAGACTGATTCATTTTTATGAAGGTCAGCCGATCGACCGAGTCGGTGGACAGACGCACCCTGTGATCTGTTACCACGCCTCCAGCAGCACTGAATGTGCGTTCCGAAAGAACGCTGGATGCAGGACAGGCCAGTAGCTCAATTGCATACTGTGCAAGCTCTGGCCAGTGATCCATCCTCAAGACCCAGTAACCCAGAGGATTTTCGGTGGGAAAGGTGTCCAAGTCTGATCTTGCCCCTAGGTATTCCTGCACCATGTAAAACAGACGCTGGCGATGGTTGCTGGAACCGATCATACCTTGGGGCTGCGGACCAAAAAATTGTCTGAACGCATCGGTCAGACGGCCACCTTCTCCACCGCTCCTTCTTTGACTGACCGAAGCCTCAGCAACACGTTGTCCAGAAACAGGAGTTTGTAACCTCCCAGTCTCTGGGAACGCGTTGCACAGACCTTTCTGCAAGGCCTCCCGAAGATGTTTCATCCTCTGCTCCCTCTGCGATGGCAAGATAAGGTCCGCAACCTTACCCTTGTAACGTGGATCAAGGAGGGTTGCCAGCCAGTATTGGTCCTTCTCCTTGATACCACGAATACGAGGATCCTTACGCAGGCTTTGCAGGATCAGGGAGGCCATGCAGCGTAGGTTTGCTGAGGCATTCGGTCCGGAGTCCTCTGGGTCACTAAGGACAACAACGTCCGCAGCCACCTCCTCCCAGCCACGTACAAGTCCATGTGTTCCTTGGGACTGATCCCTTAAAGACTGCTGATGCTGAGTGCCAGGCTCCACCTCCATACTGACACAATCTTCCTCCTCCTCCTCCTCCTCCTCCTCGTCCTCTTCCTGTGTGATCGGCGGGCACGCAGGAACACTGTCTGGATAAAGGGGGCCTTGAGAGCTAAGGAAGTCCTCCTCTTCCTGCCTCTGTTCTGCCTCAAGTGCCCTGTCCATTATTCCACGCAGCGTGTGCTCCAACAGGTGGACAAGGGGGACAGTGTCACTGATGCATGCACTGTCAGTGCTCACCATCCTCGTGGCCTCCTCGAATGGTGACAGGACAGTGCATGCATCCCTGATCATGGCCCACTGGCGTGGGGAAAAAAAACCAAGGTCCCCTGACCCTGTCCTGGTGCCATAGTCGCACAGGTACTCATTGATGGCCCTCTGCTGCGTGTGCAGCCGCTGCAGCATGGCCAACGTCGAGTTCCACCTGGTGGGCATGTCACAGATTAGGCGGTTCTTGGGCAGGTTAAACTCCTTTTGGAGGTCCGTCAGCCGAGCACTGGCATTATATGACCGGCGGAAATGCACAGAGACTTTCCTGGCCTGCCTCAGGACATCCTGTAAGCCCGGGTACCTGCCCAAGAACCGCTGCACCACCAAGTTAAGGACGTGAGCCAAACAGGGCACATGGGTCAGTTGTCCCTGTCGGAGGGCAGAGAGGAGGTTGGTGCCATTGTCGCAAACCACCATTCCTGCCTTAAGTTGGCGTGGCGTCAACCACCTCTGAACCTGCCCCTGCAGAGCTGACAGAACCTCTGCCCCAGTGTGGCTCCTGTCCCACAAGCACACCAGCTCAAGCACCGCATGGCATCTTTTGGCCTGCGTACTTGCGTAGCCCCTTGAACGCCTACGGAGCACCGCTGGTTCCGAGGAAGAGGCCATGGAGGAAGAAGAAGAGGAGGGGGTGGAGGAGAGAGGTGTGTCACAATCAGCATTTTGGAGGCGTGGTGGCGGAACAACCTCCAACACTACTGCACCTTGTCCTGCATCCTTCCCAGCTGCCAGCAGAGTCACCCAATGCGCCGTGAAACTTAAGTAACGTCCCTGTCCATGCCTGCTGGACCATGAGTCAGCGGTAATATGCACCTTACCGCTGACCGCCCTGTCCAGCGAGGCATGGACATTGCCTTCCACATGCCGGTAGAGAGCCGGAATCGCCTTCCGTGAGAAAAAGTGGCGTTTGGGTACCTGCCACTGAGGAACCGCACATTCCACAAACTCACGGAAGGGGGCAGAGTCTACCAACTGAAAAGGCAGCAGTTGAAGTGCTAGCAATTTTGCCAAGCTAGCATTCAACCGCTGGGCATGTGGATGGCTGGGAGCAAACTTCTTTCGGCGGTGCAGCAGCTGGGGCAGGGAAATTTGCCTGGTACAATCTGACGTCGGTGTACCAAAAGCAGATTGCCCACAAGTACTTGGCTGTGACACACCTAATTCTACACCTTCATTCCTCTCACTGCAGGTCTCAGAGAGGACTGAAGGTCTAGTGGGGTTGGAAATCTCAGCTGATGAGGAGCAAGGAGAGATCCTCTTTGTTCTTTGGTGTGGGTCTTTTAGATACGCTTGCCAACGAACTGCATGGCAGGTCAACATATGTCTGGTCAAGCATGTGGTACCCAAGCGGGAGATGTTTTGGCCACGCGAGATACGCTTGAGACATATGTTGCAAATAGCAGCGGTGCGATCTGATGCACTCGTCTCAAAAAAGGCCCACACCAAAGAACTTTTTGAATAACGCGCAGAGACTGCAGCGCCCTGCACATGTGGAGCTTTGGGGTGTGATGCAGTCAATGTGCTGCCCTTAGGCTGGCCCCTGGAGGGCATCCTGCCTAGTTGGTGATGTGCCACCTCCTCCTCCTCCTCCTCCTCCTCTCTCCTATCAGGCACCCACGTTGAGTCAGTGACCTCATCATCCCCTCCCTCCTCATCACTGGAGCAAACCTGGCAGTATGCTGCAGCAGGGGGAGCATGACTGCCAGATTGCTGTCCTTCTTGGGCACCCCCTCTGTCCGTGCTCATGTTACTGCCTTCATTGAGCTCAGTATCATCATCAGAGCCTTCCAAACGCTGGGCATCCTCCTGGAGCATGTACCCAACACTGTGGTCAAACAGTTCGAGGGAATCCTCATGAGGACATGGTGGAGCTAGGGAAGGAGTCACTGATGACATTGAGCTGAGGGAAGAGGCCGCTGCTTTGCCAGACAAAGCACCCTGGGCATGGGTGAGAGAGGATGAGGAGGATGAGGACGGCTTGGTCATCCACTCGACCAAGTCTTCCGCATGTTGCGGCTCAACACGGCCAGCTGCCGAAAAAAAGGCCAAGCGTGTCCCATGGCCACGTGCTGATGAGGATGCACCGTCTCCACGACCAGCACTAGACACAGAGCCTGCTTGCCCTCTCTTATTGGCTTGTGACTGTCTGCCTCTCCTTCTTGGCCTTCCAGACATACTAATGGCCTGTAGCTGCACTAAGCTGGGATAGAACACCTGTAATTTTCTTCAGGTAGCTTTATATACTGTAACCAGACAAGCCTGCCTGTCAGTAGGAAGATAACAGGAACGGATCTAGCTGAACACTGTGAGCAGGACGCACTGCACTGAATGTAAATAGCAGGAACGGATCTAGCTGAACACTGTGAGCAGGACGCACTGCACTAAATGTAAATACCAGGAACGGATCTAGCTGAACACTGTGAGCAGGACGCACTGCACTGAATGTAAATAGCAAGAACGGATCTAGCTGAACACTGTGAGCAGGACGCACTGTACTAAATGTAAATAGTCTAGCTGCCTGACCGTGGTACTAATAGGATCAAAAAGAACACCTGTAATTTTCTTAAGGTAGCTTTATATACTGTAACCAGACAAGCCTGCCTGTCAGTAGGAAGATAACAGGAACGGATCTAGCTGAACACTGTGAGCAGGACACACTGTACTAAATGTAAATAGTCTAGCTGCCTGACCGTGGTACTAATAGGATCAAAAAGAACACCTGTAATTTTCTTCAGGTAGCTTTATATACTGTAACCAGACAAGCCTGCCTGTCAGTAGGAAGATAACAGGAACGGATCTAGCTGAACACTGTGAGCAGGACGCACTGTACTAAATGTAAATAGTCTAGCTGCCTGACCGTGGTACTAATAGGATCAAAAAGAACACCTGTAATTTTCTTAAGGTAGCTTTATATACTGTAACCAGACAAGCCTGCCTGTCAGTAGGAAGATAACAGGAACGGATCTAGCTGAACACTGTGAGCAGGACGTACTGCACTAAATGTATATAGCAGGAACGGATCTAGCTGAACACTGTGAGCAGGACGCACTGCACTGAATGTAAATAGCAGGAACGGATCTAGCTGAACACTGTGAGCAGGACGCACTGCACTAAATGTAAATACCAGGAACGGATCTAGCTGAACACTGTGAGCAGGACGCACTGCACTGAATGTAAATAGCAGGAACGGATCTAGCTGAACACTGTGAGCAGGACGCACTGCACTGAATGTAAATAGCAGGAACGGATCTAGCTGAACACTGTGAGCAGGACGCACTGCACTGAATGTAAATAGCAGGAACGGATGTAGCTGAACACTGTGAGCAGGACGCACTGCACTAAATGTAAATACCAGGAACGGATCTAGCTGAACACTGTGAGCAGGACGCACTGCACTGAATGTAAATAGCAGGAACGGATCTAGCTGAACACTGTGAGCAGGACGCACTGCACTAAATGTAAATACCAGGAATGGATCTAGCTGAACACTGTGAGCAGGACGCACTGCACTGAATGTAAATAGCAGGAACGGATGTAGCTGAACACTGTGAGCAGGACGCACTGCACTAAATGTAAATACCAGGAACGGATCTAGCTGAACACTGTGAGCAGGACGCACTGCACTGAATGTAAATAGCAGGAACGGATCTAGCTGAACACTGTGAGCAGGACGCACTGCACTAAATGTAAATACCAGGAACGGATCTAGCTGAACACTGTGAGCAGGACGCACTGCACTGAATGTAAATAGCAGGAACGGATCTAGCTGAACACTGTGAGCAGGACGCACTGCACTGAATGTAAATAGCAGGAACGGATCTAGCTGAACACTGTGAGCAGGACGCACTGCACTAAATGTAAATACCAGGAACGGATCTAGCTGAACACTGTGAGCAGGACGCACTGCACTGAATGTAAATAGCAGGAACGGATCTAGCTGAACACTGTGAGCAGGACGCACTGCACTAAATGTAAATACCAGGAACGGATCTAGCTGAACACTGTGAGCAGGACGCACTGCACTGAATGTAAATAGCAGGAACGGATGTAGCTGAACACTGTGAGCAGGACGCACTGCACTAAATGTAAATACCAGGAACGGATCTAGCTGAACACTGTGAGCAGGACGCACTGCACTGAATGTAAATAGCAGGAACGGATCTAGCTGAACACTGTGAGCAGGACGCACTGCACTAAATGTAAATACCAGGAACGGATCTAGCTGAACACTGTGAGCAGGACGCACTGCACTGAATGTAAATAGCAGGAACGGATCTAGCTGAACACTGTGAGCAGGACGCACTGCACTGAATGTAAATAGCAGGAATGGATGTAGCTGAACACTGTGAGCAGGACGCACTGCACTAAATGTAAATACCAGGAACGGATCTAGCTGAACACTGTGAGCAGGACGCACTGCACTGAATGTAAATAGCAGGAACGGATCTAGCTGAACACTGTGAGCAGGACGCACTGCACTAAATGTAAATACCAGGAACGGATCTAGCTGAACACTGTGAGCAGGACGCACTGCACTGAATGTAAATAGCAGGAACGGATCTAGCTGAACACTGTGAGCAGGACGCACTGCACTGAATGTAAATAGCAGGAACGGATCTAGCTGAACACTGTGAGCAGGACGCACTGCACTAAATGTAAATACCAGGAACGGATCTAGCTGAACACTGTGAGCAGGACGCACTGCACTGAATGTAAATAGCAGGAACGGATCTAGCTGAACACTGTGAGCAGGACGCACTGCACTAAATGTAAATACCAGGAACGGATCTAGCTGAACACTGTGAGCAGGACGCACTGCACTGAATGTAAATAGCAGGAACGGATCTAGCTGAACACTGTGAGCAGGACACACTGCACTAAATGTAAATAGTCTAGATAGAAGATAACAGGAACGGATCTAGCTAAACTGAATACAGTGTATATATATATATATATGCAACACCTGGGATGCATATATATACACAATACACTGTAAGTGCAGCTAACTGACTGACTGTTCTGCCTAATCTATCTAACTCAAATCAAATGACACTGTCTCTCTCTCTCTCTATCTCTCAGCACACCGGAACACACACTACACAGGGCCGCCGTGCAGGCGGCCTTATATAGTGTGGGGTGTGTACTAAATCCCCTGAGCCATAATTGGCCAAAGCCACCCTGGCTTTGGCCAATTACAGCTCTCTCTACTGACGGCGCTGTGATTGGCCAAGCATGCGGGTCATAGTGCATGCTTGGCCAATCATCAGCCAGCAATGCACTGCGATGCCGCAGTGAATTATGGGCCGTGACGCGCCACACGAATTTGGCGCGAACGGCCCATATCGTTCGCAATTCGGCGAACGACCGAACAGCCGATGTTCGAGTCGAACATGGGTTCGACTCGAACACGAAGCTCATCCCTATTAGCGTACATTCCCCCTTTTTTGGTTCTCACATAGTCCAGGGTCTTGTCTTCCTGGGTCCTCCTGTATGCCCTGGCTGGTTGGCCTGCTCCATCTTCAGCTCCCAGACAGAGCATGTCCTTGCATGTCCCTTAATGTCTTCGCTCTTTTGTATATTTTTGGATCTTTTTTCCCACAAATTTTCTAGTTGATATGCAAGTACACTTATTGTAGGGAGTGGAGATTGTGATATTTTACCCATAGCAGGTTTATATGTAGTTATATTAACATAATTTCTATGACATGGTCTCTCCACAGGTACATTATCTTGGTTTTGACTGTCTTCTGAAGGAGTGAACGCTGCTTCACGAAACATGTGGAGATACTAATCCATCATGTATTACGCTGATTATATCTGCAGTGTTGTTCACATTAAATCAATATATATCAACTTATATTTGTATCTTTTGCATTTTTATATTATGACATATCTATCATTTACTGCAGGGGTGTCAAATGGCAGCCTTCCAGCTGTTGCAGAACTACAAGTTCCATCATGCCTCTGCCTGTGAGGGTCATGCTTGTAACTGTCAGCCTTGCAATGCCTCATGGGACTTGTAGTTCCATAACAGCTGGAGGGCCAGCAATTTGACACCTAAGATTTACTGTGCCTATTTTTAACTTGAATATGGAATAAACATTGTAAATGTCATGTAAAGTGGCATTAACTTTTTTGGTGTAACTTTACTGTCCTATAGGCACAGCCTTTTTCTGTTAATTTGTGGTAATAGGGACTGAGTTCCACCAACATGTTTGCACTTTTAGCCTCTTTTGATAGGTGAGAGAAGATCGACAGTGCATGAGAAGACCAGAGCTCTGCCAATCTGTGGATGGTGGGTGAGAGAAGATGGACAGTGCAAAAGGAGACCAGATGTCAAGGAAATAGGGGCATCCCTATGCGCAATACTACAAGGATGGTGAACCGGTATAGACAAGGACACGCTGACGTGCATCAAGGATGCGCAGCATCACAAGCAGATGGACGCGCAGCGCCAATATCAGGTGAACGCGCATGCACAACGGCACGCGCACGACGTGATAGGGGCGCCACTGCCTATTTAAACCCACTGCTGACAATGGCGCATCGCTGGTTTATTGTGAGCTTCCCCTGCATTCCTGTGCCTGGTATCTCCTACTTATCTGATCTCCTGTGTACCAACCCGGCTTGTCTGACTTGCTCCTTCTGATTCCTTGACTTGACCCCCTGGCTTGTATCTGACTTCCTCCTGCCTGCTTTCTGCATCTGACCCCGGCCTGGCTAACGGACTCTGCTTATCCTGTCTCCTGTGCTAAGGACTCAGCTGCTCTTTGATCTCAGACTGTCTTGCTGTGTTTGACCCCTGGACTGGCTCCTGAATCTGCTACCTGAATATCCCACTGGTCCTCATCCACTGGACCTCCTAAGCACGCCTGCTTCCAGTAACTTTGCCTGTCCTACCAAGTTCCTGCAACCAGCTCCACCAACCAGGCAACCCGTGCCTCAGTGGGCACCACATCCCCTGTGTCATCTTCAGGGTTGTGCTGCGCTCGGCCACAAGGGGAGCCCCCCTCAGCATCTCAGCCTCCTACCAAGTTCCTGACACCAGTTTGTGAATGGTGGGTGAGAGAAGATGGGCAGTGCATGAGGAGACCAGGGCTCAGCCAATCTGTGGATAGTGGGTAAAAGAAGATCGACAATGCATGAGAAGAACAGAGCTCTGCCAGTCTGTGCATAGTGGGTCAGAGAAGATGGACAGTGTATGAGGAAACCAGAGGTCAGCCAATCTGTGGATGGTGGGCGAGAGAAGATAGACAGTGCATGCGGAGAACAGGGCTCTGCCAGTCTGTGGATGGTGGGTGAGAGAATATGGACAGTGCATGAGAAGACCAGAGATCTGCCAGTCTGTGGATAGTGGGTGAGAGAAGAATGACAGTATATAAGGAGACCAGTGAGCTGCCAGTCTATGGAGGGTGGGTGAGAGAAGATAGACAGTACTCCCCTTGTGGCACTTACTGTATGTGTTTTGTGATCTGGGAAGTACAGTATCTCTTTAGTTTTCATGTTTATTAAATTGTTACTTTAATCCACAGCCAGCAGCTGCCTATGCCAGATATAAATATTCCACTTTTCCTTAAAGTCTTAAATGTTTGGTACTTTTTTTGTATCACTTTGAGAGACTATTATGTCTTGCAATCTGTTCACTTCTGCCAGACCTTGTCCTTCCCTTTGTAATGCTCAATTAATAAACATTTTTGGCAGCCTTGAAGCTGAAGTAACACACTAATCACAATCTTTCCAGGGCTCACATACCTTTCCCTTCAGCTGAGCATAGATAATAGATCTTTCACCCTGGAAGATGGCAGTGGGGACTTTGGACAGGACGATGGCTTCCACACCGGAAGGAAGGGTCCATGTCAGGGAGATGTCCTTCACAGGGGGCTGTAAAGAGTACTTGAGTGTCCGAAGAACCTAGAGAGGTTAGAAGAAAAAAAAAACAATACGTTACCAGCTGGGCCATTACAACAAGTAAATTGTCACACATGATAAACTATGGAGGTCTTTTAAATGATAGACGAATATGATAGACGAATATGGGGCATATGGTCAGATATACCTACAAAAAAGGACGGAAGCTTTATTTATATTGACACAGGGTAAAATTCTTGGACCACTGTTCTGGAAACACAAGTCGCTGGTCCTTAAAGCGGAGTTCCACCCACAAATGGAAGTGTCAAACCCAGGTATCTGCTCCCATTTCCGGGCATAGATCGCCGCACTTTGTGCGGCGAACTACGCATTGTCCAGCTCCTCCTCCTTCCCCTTGCTGTCTTCTGGGAGACACACAGGTCCCAGAACACAGCAGGGACCATTCAGAACGCGCAGCGGGACTCAGGCATGCGCAGTAGGTACCAGGCTTTGAAGCCGCAAGGCTTCACTTCCTGTTCCCCTTAGGAAGGATGGCAGCGCTTGCACCCGGAGCCCAGGGACAGGTCGGCTTTGGGTGCCAACATCACAGGCTCCCTGGACAGGTAAGTGTCCTTGTATTAAAAGTCAGCAGCTACAGTTTTTTTTTTTCCTCAGGCGGAACTCTGCTTTAACTACAAAATTTATAGTGTTTTCTGGAGGGTAAACCTTTCTCTGTGGCTTCTAGTTTGCAGCCTATTCTACTGCTCCACCAACCAAGAATATTGACTACATATGGCTATTGTTTTGCTGAAATAGTGTACTCTTAACTATGATTTCTTCACTAAACCAGCCTGGTCTCTCCTTGTTAAACTGCAGCCTAGTAAAACGTGCTTATATATTGTGAATGGCGACAGCAAAATATTTTTTTGGGGTGAAATTAAATACACTAACGGGGATCGTTTTTATTAAATGTTGTCCAGTGTCTCCTCTGTTCAAAATGTGGCCAAGTAAATTCCTTTAAATACTATATATATACATAGTCTATACAATATTTACAGTAGCTGTCTTTATTTCTGCGAAATAAATACACTCTAAAGTGAATTTTAGATTTTAGATTAAAAGCTGACTGCTATCCTTTTCTGTTTAAAATGTTTCCTGCCAAATGTGCCTAAATAAAATCTATGGAGTAACTAAAATATTTCTTGTGGCGTTTTATTTTCAAAATGTGTTCTATTTTATTGTTAAAAAAATATATATATATTTTTTTTTTGTCCTCCACAGTTGAGGGCTGTGGTTTGGTAAATAAGATATATAAGAGCTTTCTGTGAATGGACAGGACAGAGAAGGGGTGGACATGATGGCTTTGGTGTATTGGACCGTCCAGTGTCCAGTCTGATACAGCACTTCCTGGCATCAGTGGAATTGTGAATTGTAAAGAACAGTGATCCGGAATACACTTCCTGAGATTTAAAGTGTTACTAAACCCAGTACCCTGCATTCACTATATCTGGTACCCTGCATTCGCTATATCTGGTACCCTGCATTCGCTATATCTGGTACCCTGCATTCGTTATATCTGGTACCCTGTATTCACTGTATCTGGTACCCTGCATTCACTGTATCTGGTCTCCGACAGTACACAGAACATGGAAATACAATAGTTTTAGTAAATATAAACTGCTAAATACCTTTTCTCACCAGCAGTATATAGCAGTCTTGTGACTTCTATAAGTGCCTGGTTAAAGCCTGTAGGAGGAGTTTCCACACTGCACTGGCTGTCCTATCAGGATCCAGGACCCCCTGACCCTCTGCCTGGATAGTACTGATTGGCCCTGTGTTGATAACATGCACCCTCCCAAGAAAAAAAAAACTTTCTAGCAATGCACCAAATTGAGCATGTGCAGCCTGTCTCCAGTAACTGTCTTATCCTGGCCTGTTTTGGAATCAGTGGAAAAAGACGAGGATCTGTGCATACAGGATCAAACAGTCTTCTTCCAAACTGCGGAGGATTAACCCCTTAGGTTCCACAGTGAGTATAACAAGCATGCTTTACTGCATATACAGACTGATTTTACTTTGGTGGGTTTAGTAACACTAACTATTTTTAACCCAGTAGATTTAAAAAAAAAAAAGTTTTTATGGAGTTCCTTCTTAGTAAACTGCATCCTTTCTGTTCGCACCAGAACTTGCGAACAGGCAAAGAATTTGTGCAAACACGCGAACACCGTTAAAGGCTATGGGACACAAACGTGAAAAATCAAAAGTGCTCATTTTAAAGGATTATATGCAATTTATTGCCATAAAAAGTGTTTGGGGACCCGGGTCCTGCCCCAGGGGACATGTATCAATGCAAAAAAAAAGTTTTAAAAAACTGCAGTTTTTTCAGGAACAGTGATTTTAATAATGCTCAAAGTGAAACAATAAAAATTAAATATTCCTTTAAATATTGTGCCTGGGGGGGTCCCCTTAGTCTGCCTGTAAAGTAGCGCAACTTTCCCACGTTTATAACAGTACCGCAGCAAAATGACATTTCTAAAGAAAAAAATGTAATTTAAAACTGCTCACGGCTGTAATGCATTGTTGGATCCTGGCAATATAGATAAAGATCATTTAAAAAAAGCACCAAAATTAAAAAGAAAAAAAAATTGCGTGGGGGTCCCCCCAAAATCCATACCAGGACCTTTAGGTCTGGTATAGATATTAAGGGGAACCCTGCACCAAAATTTTAAAAGAAAAATGATGTGGGGGTCTCCCCTCCAAAGTCCATACTAGGACCTTTAGGTCTAGTATGTATTTTAAGGGGAACCCCCCCCCCCCGCCGAAATGTAAAAAAAAAATGGTGTGGGAGTCCCCCCAAAATCCATACCAGACCCTTATCCGAGTACGCAACCTAAGGGGCACCCTGCCTTTGGCCAATCATGGCTCTCACAGCAGAGCGCACTTTGAATTGCCAAAGCATGCAGGTCTGGTGCATGCTTTGGCCAATCAGCAGCCGTCAATGCACTGTGATCTCGCAGTGCATTGACGGTCTCACAGTTCATTATGGGCCTTCTTGCGGTCGCTCCAATTTCCCACGAATGCCCCATAATGTTCTAAATTCAGTGAATGGGGGCGAACACCTGATGTTTGAGTCGAACTTATGTACGACTCGAACATCGGGCTCATCCCTACCGGGTACTTTTACGCTCCAATCTGCCCAGGGCAATTCACAGCGCTGTCACACTTTGAATGACAATTACTCAGTCATGCAATACTGTGCCCAAGTGAAATTTTTATCATTTGTTTTCACACAAGTAGAGCTTTCTTTTGGTATTTAATTACCAATGGGTTTTTTGTTTTTTGCTAAAAAATGAAAAAAAAAGAAAATTCTGGAAAAAAAAATTAATTTTATTTTCTGTCAGAAAATTTTGTAAATAAGTAATTTTTCTCCTTCACTGATGTGCGCTGATAAGGCTACACTGATGGGCACTGATAGGCTGCACTGATGACCACTGCCACTAAAGGACACTGATGAGGTGGCACTGATGAGGTGGCACTGATTGGCGGCACTAAAATGCAGCACTGATGAGCACTGATAGGCAGCAATGATGGGTACTAATAGGGGGCACTGATAGGAACTAAAAGGTGGCAACAATAGGCTATGATAGGCGGCACTGATGGGCTCTGATGGGTGGCACTGATGGACGACACTGATGGGCACTGAAATGCAGCACTGACTTGCATCACTGATGGGCACAGATTGGCATCCATGATGGGCACAAATTGGCATCACTGATGGGCACAAATTGGCATCACTGATAGGCACTGACTGGCATCACTGATGGGAACTCTTGCAGCTGCACTGATTAACAGGGCATTGATGATCAGTGCCCTGACTATCTGTACAGGTCTCCTTTGTGAGGAAATTCCGCTGATCGTCTTTCTCTGTCAGTGTGAGTTAAGGAGTGCTGATAACCCACATTTTCTTGTTTACATGTGATCAACTGTGATAAGACACAGCTGATCACATGGGTAAAGAGCCACATCATCATCTCTTTCCCGCGATCGGGGTCGCACCGTGTCCCAGGGACACAGCACGCCCGCAATGACCGTGCTGCATGCCCCCGGGGAAGCGCAAGCGTGATAAGGCTGGGGTAACGTCATATGACATTGCCACAGAACAAGAGAGCACGCTGCCTGCCATCATTTGTCTATACGGTGGGCGAGAAGTAGTTAAAGTGTCTTTGGTACCACATTAATAATAAAACTAATCATCTTCTTGCAAAAAAAATAAATAAATGATATGTACTTGTTCTGTCGCCATGCCTTGAATCTTTGCTGGAATACAGCTCATTCAAAAAAATAAGTGGGTGTGTGAGTCCCAGTGCAGAGAAACAGAACTATACTGTAACAGAAGTTCAGCAATAACCACCCGGCCCGGCGGGAAGGTAACCCGACTGGGAACACTCACAGCATGTAACAGAGATGTGACGGTAGTAGTAGGCCTCAGGTGTGCCGACAGCATGTCTCTTGAGGGGTAAAATGCGGGCTGGCTGGTCCAGACCCCAATGGGGAGGCTTCCAGGAGGGAGGTATGGCGTGCCCCTGCACTTTCCCTACACCTCTGGATCCTCTGCCTACAATATACACTGTCCCTGACAGACAGGTGACCTGTCCGTATTCTAGCCGCATGTAAAATGCACACCAAAAAGCCAGGTTCTTAAACAAACTGACTGAAGATGACTGCCAGAGTCACATGGGGTGCCAGCGTCCAGTCGGATAGCTGCCCCAGTGACCCAGGAAACCATAGAGGAACCATGCTCCTCTTGACTTCCTCTTCCTCTGCAATGCTGCTACAGTCAAGTGCCATCTTCAGTGGAGAAAGAAGACTGCACCTGCCTATACGCACATGCACACTAAGTAATGCACACATGCACATGTTCACTAAGTAAACGAGTTAGCAGGGACGTTTCTCGGACAAAGGCTGAGTGTGGTCAGGCAAGACCACACAGTAAAGATTGCTGGAACGGAGAGGAAATTGTTAAAATTAAGTAAAAGTTCACTTAAACTAAACTCTTAAACCACTGACCCTAACACTAACCTAATCCAAGCTCTAACAAAAAACTAAGTTCTCAACAACATAAAAACAGAATTCTATTACACACTGTTGTAAAGGAAATTTGTAAGTTCTGTATATAATTGTATTCTATTTTGTATGTATTGCACACTGCTCTCACTGTGCACACGGCACTAATAATGTTTTCATTACATGTTTGCATTCTTTCGAGTTCTGATTAGAATTAGCCTGCCTATGTTACGCCCCTTGTTACCATAAACTTACAATTGAAATATTAATGTGATACCTACATAATCATGTGTATAAAAACCTTCAATTGCATCATAATAAAGCAGAACAGTTATTTGGAAAGATGCTGAGTGTATCTTTTGTGTCTATTCCCTACTGCAGTAGTCATTATTAATTTGGAACCACTAATCAATATGAGGATAGGAGTTGTCTATCTATTAAATGTCCAGGTCAGGGGGGGAGCCAGCCAGGAGTGATATTTATAGGTGACCCCAAGGATCCGAAACGAGGAGCTTAAGACGATCCAGGAATTTCTGATAATCAGCCGGCTGAGGTAAGCCTTTTGCTTACATTTGAGTTATCAGACTTCCTTGATCGGTAAGGCATTTTCGGGACAAAGGGTACTTATTTTACTCCCCTTAATCGAACTGTATTGATTGGTGGTTATATGTTATGCTGTCACTGTCTACTGTCCATCGGAATGTTATAGATAAGAAAGGGAAGAATAGTGCTGTTCACAGGTATATGTAGTACACATCTGCTAGATAAAGTAGTTTAGAGGCAAGAGGGTATAGGCACAAGTAGAGAAGACTGGCCAGTCATTATGGGCATTAAATTAAGTAAGGGAATGAAGGGTAAGAGACCCTCAAAAATGCCCAGCGCAAGAGGAGCGCTATATATGAACCGAAGGTGCGGTTCCGCCTATACTGAGCCCCTAGATTAATGGTTAAAGTGGACAGAAATCCGCAATGGGTAACTGGGTTACCACCAAAGTCCACAGGGACTAAGAATCATGCAGAGTAAACAGCTAGAGAAACAGCTATCTATGTGGGCAGGATGGATCAAGGGTGACAATTAACACTGGACAGAAAGGGACATTTTGATGTTAAGTTGTGGGATGAATTTGGGGTCAGGCACTACAACTAGCAAAGTCAAAACAGAGAAATGAGAGTTAAAACAGAATACGTATATGTTGGCAGAGAGGGAAGATGGGATGAGCACTATGGCTGGCCATCTGATCATAGAAGCTAGAGTATGTGAAGTACGGGATTGCAATACATGGGATGCAAAGGATAAAAGAACAAAAAAAGGAGAGCAGGGAAATATTAAAGAGAGTTAAAAGAAAGTGAGAGAATGATATGCATGTGTTGTGTGCAAATGGGAAAAATGTAAGCGATTTTAGAGAGATATTCGTGTGTATGTGTGAATGCTGAAACCTTTAGTTCTATCTCTTGTGTGTGTCATGTATGCAGATGTGACCCCCTCCTTTGCGCTCTCATGAAAGAATGTAGCTGGGATGAAAGATCAGTGATAAGCTGGAAGGACACATGCCAATTTCTGTTTTTTTAGACAAAACATTTATAACAAAATGTGCCGGGTTAACGAATCCAATGATCACAATTATTTTGAATCTGTTTTCCAAACATGGTAAAATGAAGGTTACATTTAACCGTGTATTACACAAATTGAATATCCTTTGTGCCGGGTTAATTAATCTAATGATAAACAATGTGATCACAATTATTTTTGAATCTGTTTTCCAAACATGGTAAAATGAAGGTTACATTTAACCGTGTATTACACAAATTGAAACAGTGCATTCAAACAGTGCATTTAAAAAAAGGGAAATTAAGTAAAAATGTCCTCATTTAAGAAAATATATATTTGTGTATATATGTTACAATTAGGATCTGATATTGAGATTATCACTTGAGTATTAATTTCTGATATGAGTTTAACAATTTTATTAATAATATAGATATATTGTAATTGGTTTAGACAACCTTTGTTTGGAAATGAAATCCAGGTTATTGGGGAAATTTGTAAAATGGGATTAGTTTAGATTAAGATAACTATTTTGTAATTTTACATTTATACAATAACCCTTATTGAGGAAAAGAAAGATTAAGATGAGGTTGTTAATTAGAATACAGCTGCCATAATATTTCACAAAGCCAAGATGGATGGGATACATAAGAAGTTTTTTCTACAAAGATGAAATCTAAAGGTCTGATAATAACTTGATGTGTGGTCCATGATGTGAGAGTAATAATAAATAAAATATAAATATAACAGACCTATCACATCAAGTCCACACACCCTGTTAGGATGGATGCCACCTGCAGCCAGTTGTTTTATAGTTTTTGATCTGGCTGAGGGCTTTCTGTTCTGTCATATACAGATTGTTATGCCGCGTACACACGAGCGGACTTTACGGCGGACTTTGCCCGGCGGACTGGATTTCGTCGGACAATTCGATGTGTGTGGGCTCCAGCGGACTTTGTTTTCTCAAAAGTTGGACGGACTTAGATTTGAAACTTGTTTCAAATTTATCCGTTGAAATTGAGTCCGGTCGAAAAGTCCGCCGTCTGTATGCTAGTTCGACGGACAAAAAAGCCACGCTAGGGCAGCTATTGGCTACTGGCTATGAACTTCCTTGTTTTAGTCCGGTCGTACGTCATCACGTACGAATTTGACGGACTTTGGTGGATTGTGTGTAGGCAAGTCCGTTCATTCAGAAAGTCCGTCGGAAAGTACGTCGAAAAGTCCGCCGGGCAAAGTCCGCCGTAAAGTCCGCTCGTGTGTACGCGGCATTAGTCCTTTTATTTTTATTTATTTTTATTTTTGAAATCCAAAGCAGAATGTGTGGATTGTGAAATGATGTGCCCCTTTTTCTTGTAAGTGCTGTGGTATAGGCAGAATATTACTTTGGATTTATTGGACATCTCTGCATGACCGCAGGGTATTGTTATCAATTATGTTATGACATCAGGAAAATCATGTCAGATGTAAACTAAGGACGTGTGTTATCTAGTTAAAACTAACAACAGAGCAAGCAATGAGAAATTATAATATTGCCAGGAAAAAGTTGTCTTTTTGAAATATGAAACTGAAGTTCTTACATAAACAGCATGATAGAAAACAAGCCATTGTAATATATTTATGCAAGCTGGACCCAGTAATGAAGGGTTCACCCCGATATATCAGAGCTGTAGCTTTATGCAAAGGTGCTATTAGACAAAGTTACAGACATTATTTTGGTCAAATATTTTGGTCAAATGGTCCCAGATTCTGCGCAGTAAATATACAGCTAACTAAATGTTTGTCTAATGAAAGGTTCAAAATATGAATTTGTTTTGTTTGTTTATGTACAAATCTAACAATGAAAAATGTGTACATTTGAATCCAGCCACCTTATTGCCTCTACTGGAGGAGGCTGGAGACAAATGAAACCACGTGTTAAATTGATGACGTAGGAATCAGCTGCTGTGAACCCAGTGCTGGACACACTCGTGGAAGAACCGGATATTACATTTTTTGTAGATTTGATTCCGGTTTTAGACTGAGGAAGCAGTTTATCACCCAGAAGGACACTCTGCATTCAGAGTCATTGGATCCTTTTCCTCAGCTCAAGAAGCAGAGCCCCATGTTTTAACAAACCTGTGAGCTATAAAAAGAGTATATATTTATATAGATAGTTGAGATATAGAGAGCTTTTGGTTCCATTGGAAGGGCCAGAAGCTTGTTTTCACTTCAGCAGGTAAACCAATCAAGCATACGAAGTTAAATTGATTGGCTGTTTTCAGCCTACCAGGTTCTTGCTGAGGTAGCCATACTAACATTAAAACTCACATATGGAAGCAGACCAGGCAACTAAGGATTCTGCATCTGCATCCGGACACTTGCTGGGTCTGCGCAACTCACAGATTCCACCCTAGTTCTGGCCCAATGTAGCTAAGATTAATAATTCAACTTTAAGGACCCCAGAACGAGAAGAACAAGTGGTCCACAGGGGCAACTTCTTATGAAACAGGACTTTGGAAAAATTTGATCTTTTATGTCTGCCAGCCACTCTTTTCCTCTCCAGCTTGACACATGGACCGTGTCTTTAGTCACAAGCAGTTATGGTTGCCCTAGCAAATGAGCATGGGATAGAGAGGGTTCACCACAGTTGTTGTTATAATATACCACTTCTTGTTTTACCTGTTACCAAAGGTGTTACCAAAAGCTGAAGATCCCTTCCAGAGATTACAAAAAGATATATCCAGATGCCCATGTCAGCATCTTACGAGTATGCATTTTGTCTCTATGGACATGTTTTCTGGATGTCCAGTGGCAAATGCTACTGCAAAGGCCACAGTAAAAAGTGTTATTAGAAGTTATTTGTAAGTACAGAGTACCAGAATCTACAGAGAGTAACAGAGGAAATCATTTTTATAGGAGAGTCCTTACTAGAAGTTTTGAGGTTTTATTTTTACACCCCCCCTACGGTCTACAATGTAGCGGAAAAAGTACAGTAATAAACTAGAAAACGTTTGCCTGAATGTTTTCTTATATTTTATGAAGCCCCTAAGGGGATGTTGGACTCTCTCCCTAATGAGATTTTGTTTGGGAGTGTGTTACTCACTTGCTTATATTTTTGTCTCAGCAGCTGAAGTCTTCCATTCGGATCTCACAGAGAGAACGTTACTGATCTTTTAAGGTTTTTGACAAACTAATTTATGTGTTTTCTCCCCAATTCCATATCCTAAAAGTTTAGATGGATCTAAAACTAAAGCCAGGTGACTTGTGGATTGTTAAGAGACATTTATATATAAGCAATTGTTTGGAGACTCAACACAGCATCTATTTCATGTACAGTTGTGCAAAACCTGAAGGGAAAGTCACCTGGATCCACACCAGACACTGCAAAAATTACTAAATTAAAGAAATCTCTGTGTTTGATTTGTTTCCCTCTTGGAATCACAGCCTAGGGTACTATTTATTCAAATAATTTAATGTGATTTGAAAAGTAGTTTAGCCATGTTGAAGTCATATTTGTCTTTTGTACGTCTTCCATTTTATGTAGAATTATCTGTGTTTACATATGCTGATAAGTCAGCATGCCCACAATTCAGCTAGAAGGCCATTCTAGCCACAGAAGTGTACAGCCAGTACTCTGTAAATATGTCTTATCAATCATTTGTTTTTCACAATGAAAAGTCATTTTGTAATGAAAAAATCTGCTCAGCTATTATAGTCTCCACAATGGAGTTTTACCTCTTTGGCCAGGACTACCTTCACCTAAGCGTGTGAAGGTTCTAGGTTAAAGGTGATAGCAGGTATGGTTAGTGATCAAAATATCGATCAAAAGAGAGGAGACTGTAAAGGAAATTTGGAAGTTCTGTATATAATTGTATTCTATTTTGTATGTATTGCACACTGCCCTCACTGTGCACACGGCACTAATAATGTTTTCATTACATATTTGCATGCTTTCGAGTCCTGATTAGAATTAGTCTGCCTATGTTACGCCCCTTGTTACCATAAAAGTACAATTGTAATATTAATGTGATACCTACATAATCATGTGTATAAAAACCTTCAATTGCGTCATAATAAAGCAGAACAGTTATTTGGAAAGGTGCTAAGTGTATCTTTTGTGTCTGTTCCCTACTGCAGTAGCCATTATTCATTTGGAACCACTAATCAATATGAGGATAGGAGTTGCCTACCTATAAAATGTCCAGGTCAATGTATAAAAAACTAGTAAAATTGAAATGGGTGATGACTGTATACCACATCATTTCATGGTGGAACTCCAGCACAATCTTTGTACAGTGGAACTTTGGATTACGTGCATAATCCGTTCCAGGAGAATGCTTGTAATCCAAAGCACTCGCATACCAAAGCAAGTTTCCCCATAGAAGTCAATGGAAACGAAAATAATTTGTTCCACATTGACTTCTATGGCATGCAATACTGCATGTGGCCAGAGGTGGGGGGGCGCTGTAGAGACTCGGAAATACTCGGAGATCGTGTTTCCGAGTATTTCCGAACGGCCAGGACTACCTTCACCTAAGCGTGTGAAGGTTCTAGGTTAAAGGTGATAGCAGGTATGGTTAGTGATCAAAATATCGATCAAAAGAGAGGAGACTGTAAAGGAAATTCGGAAGTTCTGTATATAATTGTATTCTATTTTGTATGTATTGCACACTGCCCTCACTGTGCACACGGCACTAATAATGTTTTCATCACATGTTTGCATTCCTTCGAGTCCTGATTAGAATTAGTCTGCCTATGTTACGCCCCTTGGTACCATAAAAGTACTATTGTAATATTAATGTGATACCTACATAATCATGTGTATAAAAACCTTCAATTGCGTCATAATAAAGCAGAACAGTTATTTGGAAAGGTGCTAAGTGTATCTTTTGTGTCTGTTCCCTACTGCAGGAGCCATTATTCATTTGGAACCACTAATCAATATGAGGATTGGAGTTGCCTACCTATAAAATGTCCAGGTCAATGTATAAAAAACTAGTAAAATTGAAATGGGTGATGACTGTATACCACATCATTTCATGGTGGAACTCCAGCACAATCTTTGTACAGTGGAACCTTGGATTACGAGCATAATCCGTTCCAGGAGAATGCTTGTAATCCAAAGCACTCGCATACCAAAGCAAGTTTCCCCATAGAAGTCAATGGAAACGAAAATAATTTGTTCCACATTGAATTCTATGGCATGCAATACTGCAATACTGTATGTGGCCAGAGGTGGGGGGGGTGCCGTAGAGACTCAGAAATACTCAGAGATCGTGTTTCCGAGTATTTCCGAACGGCTCAGATCGGCTCCGGCGCCCCCGCACCTCTGGAAGACAACACTCACAAACAGAGTCAGGATTTTTTTAAAAATTGCTCGTATTGCGAATTGCTCGTTAACCTCATTACTCGCAATTCGAGGTTCCACTGTATATAGTTATGAAGTATGAACAAAGCAAGGAAGGGATTGAATCTCTTCCACATTTTTAGGTTTTCTGTGTCCCCATTTGAAATAGTTATGCTCATTTTTTTTTTTTTTTTTTTTAATAAAGCATACCATGCATTTACAGGTTTCAGTTTTACTCTTACCTTAGGTTGCAACCGGTCTTTTATAGTGATAAACTCGAAGGTTCCATTTCCTGCCCGGGCCATGCCTTTAATGAGGGATGTAGAGGCTCCTTCACCGATCCCAAATGTAAAACATCTACAAAGGGGGAACAAGTTTTAATACCTCCCTATTGGCTCTACAATCCCTGCCGCTGCTATTGGCTGAAAAATAACTGAAAGACCTCCAGGAGGCATAAGGAGTTAAAGCTTCCTCATGATCCTGATGCTGTCCTGACCCTTTATTTTTCCTGCACATTTCTATATGCCAGTAAGGGAGCCCATCATAGTGACAAGCTTATGTTGTTATTAAAAAAAAAAAATATGTCACAATAAAGGGCCAGAAATATTTCACGAACATGCTGCACACCATATAACTGTTTTTACTAGGCCAGAATGGAAAAGATTTAGCAGGTGCTATATGTGACTAAATTAAAATTAAATTTCCCAGCGCTACAAGCAAGAATTTTTCCTGCCATCCAGTGGAGGGCAGTTTGGTGTGTAGCACATTCCCGTTAAGGACAGCTTGGATTTACCTGCTCATCTGCATCACCATGACCCTGTGAACCTTCCAACCCACCTGACACTCTGGGTTCAGACATCTTTTCACAAGCACCTTTAAATGACACGTCACACAAGTCAATACTTTTATTTTATCTCAACTTTTACTGGAGTAAGCAAAGTAGTATTAATGTACAAAAGTGGGCAATAGATCAACCGAGTTCTGAATAACAGCCCAGACTCGGTAGAGGAATTCCCCAATGACAGCTTAAGAACAGTTTAACAGTATGAAGATACAAGATACATATATGTACAATGAGATACCACTTGAAGCATGACCTGTAGGACAATAGAGAGTCAAGTATTTAAGGCAGGTAGTTACACTCTAAAGGGGAACCCCAGACCACCTATTCCACCCTTAAATCCTAATGAGAGATCAGACAGAATAAGGATAGTGTAGGGTCATTTAAATAGTAACAACAGCAATGTTTGAAATGCAGGCCTGGTAGTCTTCACCGGCAGTTGGAGCTCATTAGATCGCATCCAATAAGGCACAGTGATGAATTGACTGACTGAATGGCATAAACAGGCTAATGGTACTCTTTGAAATGGTTGTAGGTAAAGGTGTCTATGTACAGTGTTCAAATAGATGTGCAGTAAAGTGGCCCCAAGGTAAAGGTGTCTGTACACAGTGTTCCAATAAAGTAACCAGGGAAAGATTGCAGAAGATGGGCAATTGCCCTCTCACCAGCGACTGGTGCGAACTAGATGCCTTGCAGACAGCGACCCGGGAAGAAACATCCATCAATGAAGCCACCGGCGATGACTCACAGGTGCGGAGTGTGGACAAATATAGTGTCGAGCTGCTGAGTTGGTGCCATGCAGATGTCTGACAAACAGCAAGCAGATTTGGGCCCTTTGAGGCAGGGCTGGAATCACTTTAACACCGCGTGGTAGACGGCAATCTCTCTCTCCTCATCACGGAGAGGTGTGCATTACGCCAGGCCCAGGAAGAAGAGACCATGAGGCGGATTGCCTGTTTCCTTTATAGTCTCTTTTGAAGTCTCCTCGAATGGTAGCACGGATCCCTGGGATGTGTAGTTCCAGTGTATGGTTATGTAATGGAACTGCCGGTCAGAAAGACTACTAGTCCCACAATCCATTGGGTTTGGCTCACAGATATGATGACAGTCACTGGCGCCCAGCATTAAAGGGGTACAACTGTAGATGAGGAATGACGGGGAAAGCACACGATATTACACTCATAGTCCACCATTGCTACAGGTGTAATAGTCATATACAACCTTTCCTGGCATAAGATGGAGTAAACTTAAACACCTCTGGGCCTGCTCCTGCAGAGCTGACAGAATTTCTGCCCCAGTGTGACTGTTGTTGCTCAGGCATATTGCATGTGCTGCAACACTGCTTGGCAATATTTTGCCTGGGCCAGTGCATAGCCTCCTGAACCCTTTCATGGGACTGGTGGTAGCAAGTAGGATTGAGGAGGAGATGGAGATAACTGCACTGTCTCAATCTGTAAAGCCAAAGGGTGGCACAAGAAGCTGCAATGGTGTGCCTCTTCCTGCATCCCTCCCAGAGTTATTCTAACTAGACCATGTGTCAGGTGGACCCTCCTGCTGACCATATGGTCCAGCTACATGGAAACACTACTTTCCACATAGTTACATAGTTGAAAAAAGACACAAGTCCATCAAGTCCAACCTATGAATGGTGGTGGGCAGGAATAAGCTTTTGGGTAATGAAATGGTGGTCAGGAATCTGCCACTGCAATACAGCACAGGCCACTAAATCACAAAAAGAGGCTGGATCCACCACCTGGAAAGGTAAGAGCTGTAAAGCCAGCAGTTTAGTCAAGATGGAAATGAGCTACTGTGCACAAACACGGCTAAAGGCATACTTTTTCTGTTCCAGCAGCTGGGGCAGAGAACCTTGCCTGCTTAAAACCACAGCTAAAGATGACAGGGTGGGGTTGGCAGAATCAAAAGTTTTCAGCATACACTTGCCCCTACTCAGTGTGGTACCATGCTAACTTTCGTCCTTGGAAGAGTAATTAGATAAACCTCTGGCACCACTTGAAATACTTTCATCCCTATTATTGCAAGTGGTCGTTAGAGAATCTTATATCATGGGGTAAAGGTGGAAAAGGAGAAGATAGAAGGAACAGGTGGAGTGTGGCCCATTTCCTACTGACAGTATTCAGGTGTTTGGAGACCCCTGGTCTATAGGGAGAGAGAAGGGCTGTACATTGGACACCCTGTGTACCACTTACTCTCTGTAATGCTGCGTACACACGGTCGGACTTTTCGTCTACAAAAGTCCGCCGGACGCCGACGGACTAAAGCCTGCTGATAATTCGATCGTGTGTGGGCTTCCCCGGACTTTCAGCTGACTTTTTCAGCCGCAAATCTGACGGACTTTAGATTTGAAACATGCTTCAAATCTTTACGTCGTAACTATGCCGGACCCAGAAATTTGCTCGTCTGTATGCTAGTCCGACGGACAAAAACCCACGCTAGGGCAGTTATTGGCTACTGGCTATCAACTTCCTTATTTTAGTCCGGTGTACGTCATCACGTACGAATCCGTCGGACTTTTGTGTGATCGTATGTAGGCAAGTCCGTTTGTTAGAAAGTCTGCCGCAAGTCCGCCAAAAGTCCGCCAAATGTCCATCGAAAGTCTGTCAGACGGGCTGTCGGACTTTAGCCGAAAAGTCCGACCGTGTGTACGCGGCATAAGTCTTCAAGGAAACCAAGTGAAACATCTCATGGGTTGTTCAGGTTGTGCTGAGGTAAGGTGATGTCATTCCACAAAATCAGTACCTGAGTGTATGTTCATTACATCCTAGCACTACTTGAGATTGATAAAGTAGTTGGAGAAGTGGTTGTGCTACTAGTCCTTGAATCACCCACAACCAGGTAGACTCCAAATGTAGCAAGGTAACGGTGAGTATCCCCTCATGAGGGGGAGGCAGCCTTGTCCTTGTGCTGCAGGTTCCACAGTAGGCCCCTTGTGTGGGAACTGGATAAACAACCCGCTACTATAAGGTGCTATAAGAAGGTGGGAAGGTTTGTAATTACCTGTGATTTTGAGTGTTTCTCTGAACTTCATCAATCACTTGATTTGTGTTTGCAACTTCTCCATCAGTGAGGAGAAACAGCTGAGAGGGGAAGATTGAGGAAATCAGATACAACAGAATGAGGAAAATCTGAGCAGATCTGATTTTATCCATCATGCAGCAAATATAATAGGAAAAATGAAACACTATAGGTAATCAACACTGTTTAAATTTTATTACTTCACTGTCTTGCGTTGCTATGTAAATTCATGCTAAAGTCATATTGTAGAGATTTTTGGGCAAAACTCAAAATTCAGAGATATGTTAAAAGTAGGCTCTGTAACCCCATAATTGTAACTATAATTGTCACAGTCCCACATACCTGTCGGGGGTGCTCGGCTCTCCCAGCTGTTTGGTAGATCCTCTTAAGGGGTTGGAGAATTTCCGTTCCTCCAAAGTTGGCGTGCATTTCATTCACCCTTTTCAGCGCCACCTCCATGGACTGCTGTGTGTACTCTACACTCTCCCTGGGGAACGTGATTTAAAAAGGACAAGTTATAAGATTGCTTGAGGAAATCTCAACTGCGACTCAAAAAATGTATGGTGATCTGGACCTTTAGGGGGCTCTACTGATAGACTGAGTTGTCTGACCAATATGGCCGCAATAACACACTCAATCAGCAAAAAGAACAACAATGATCTCCTTCTGCCAACTAACCATCTGTAATACTTTGTGAATGTAGAGAAATATTGAATGGAATTTGAGAATTGATCTTTCCTTTCTTTCAAATGCCATTGTTGTGAAAAGACTTAAAATGCATAAAAGGATATGCAAACCCTGGCAATAAACCATTGAAAATGGTTGTATCGATAGGTGCAAAAAAATACATGTTGATACCTTGTCAGCTGATAACTTCTGCTTTGTCAATTACACTATTTCCTGCGATGTCTGTGCTATCGATGTGTACTACAAACCCTCTCCCATCTATGTTTTAGAGAACTTAAAATGGTAAGGTGTCGGTCCTACTCTAAGATGAAACAATGCAGAGTAGAAGGCGCTTCTAAGTGACGGAAGTGACGTCAGAGGCACGCCCACTCTGACGCCACTTTCAGTTGCCTGGATTCCGTGCTGGTCCTAACAGCACGGCTCTCCATCTTGGAACAGAGAGACAGTGTTTCCCACCGCTGGTCAGTTGGAACTTCCACCTGCAGCTCTCTTTACTCCCAGGAGGCATCCCGCTGGAGGATATGGATTCATTGATGTGCCTGCTTTTCACTTCCATCTTGTAAGTGTTTTTAACCCTTTCCTTGTCATTAAAGTGTTTTATTACTGCACATTAGGGATGGGCCGAACACCCCCCGTTTGCGCAAACATTTTGAACACCGTTAAAGTCTATGGGACTCGAACGTGAGAAATCAAAAGTGCGAATTTTAAGGGCTAATATGCAAGTTATTGTCCTAAAAAGGGTTTGGGGACCCCGATGCTGCCCCAGGGGACATGTATCAATGTAAAAAAAGTTTTAAAACTGATGTTTTTTCGGGAGCAGTGATTTTAATGATGCTTAAAGTGAAAAAATAAAAGTGAAATATTCCCTTAAATATCGTACCTGGGGGGTGTCTATAGTATGCCTGTTAAGTGGCGCGTGTTTCCCGTGCTTAAAACAGTCCCTGATCAAAATGACATTTCTAAAGGAATAAAAGTAATTTAAAACTGCTTGAGGCTTTAATGTAATGTCGGGTCCTGGCAATATGGATGAAAATCAGTGAGACAAATGGCATGGGTACCCCCCCACACCCATTACCAGGCCCTTTGGGTCTTGTATGGATATTAAGGGGAACTCTGCACCCAAATTAAAAAAAGAAAAGGCGTTGGGCCCCCAGGCCCTATATACTCTGAACAACAGTATACAGGCAGTGCAAACAAGACAGGGACTGTAGGTTTGTTATGTAGAATCTGTTTGTAATTTGGAACAGGTACATTTTGAAAGTGTAGCTCCAGCCAAAAAATCTATTTTAAAGCTTTTTGGAAAACATAGGGAAGGGTTATCACCCCTGTAACATTTGTTTTGCTGTCTGTTCAGAAGATTTCACCCCACTTTCTGTCCCAATGACAATTGGATTTTGAAAATTTGGGGTTTTTAAGGGAAACAAGGATTGGTGATAAATCAGTGGAGGAGACACCTTTTTTCACATATTAACTCTTACAGGAGAGAATTTCCCTTCCTAGGGGTAGATTTCCTCTCACTTCCTATTGTCCCCCTCCGTTTGTACGTAGGAGTCGTTTGTAAGTCGGATGTTTGAAAGTAGGGGACCACCTCTATATACTATACGGCCTGCCCTATACACTCTGGCCCTTAGGTGTTGGTGGTACCAGAACACTGTAAGTCCTCACAGTTACTCTTGGTGGGTGCAGGAATGGGCCCTGCTGTGAAATATTATATTAAGAATTGTAATTACATGCCCTTGTTAGACAGGGGCAGAAAAATTGGGCCTTAGGCGGTGGTGGTGGAGGTGGTGGCACAACACTGTAAAGCCTCACAGATGCTTTTGTTGAGTGCAGGAACAGGCCCTGCTGTGAAATATTAGATCAAAAATTGTAATTACACAGCCCTGTTAAACAGGGGCATAAAAATTGGCCCTTAGGCAGTGGTGATGGTGCCACAACACTGCAACCCCTCACAGATACTCTCGTTGAGCACTGGAACAAGCCCTGCTGTTAAATATTTGATCAAAAATTGTTATAACAGTTACTTAGTTAAACAGGGGCAAAAAAAATTGGGCCTTAGCCACTGGTGGCGGCGCCCAGAACCAAAAATGTTCTTACAAGCTATCAACATGAACATTGAGGAGGAATAGGATAGTCACTCAGCATAACAGGATAGTCACTCAACATCAGCATAGGCAGTCTTGAAGGGATCTCACATTCATAAAAAAATTAATCGGTTACATCAGGATCAGGTGCTTGGTAGCTGGTGATTAGGGATGGGCTTTATGTTCGGGTCGAACATGAGTTCGACTCGAACATTGGCTGTTCGCCAGTTCGTCGAACAGCGAACAATTTGGAGTGTTTGCGGCAAATTCAAAAGCCGCGGAACACCCTTTAAAACTCTATGGGAGAAATCAAAAGTGCTAATTTTGAAGGCTTATATGCATGGTATTGTCATAAAAAGTGTTTGGGGACCTGGGTCCTGCCCCAAGGGACATGTATCAATGCAAAAACTGAACCTCACTGAGTCACCTGCCTGTTCAAAGTCACCTGAAAGTGTCTTTGAACACGCACTCCAGGAATGGCCTACAGTCAGGTATAGGCTTGGCTAGACTATATATATATATATATATATATATATATATATATATATATATATATACAAGCCTGTATATATATATTTTAAATGCACTGCAGCTAGCTGAATCCACTGCCTGCTTGAAGTATATTAGAAACAGTACACCAGGAATGGTCTGCAGTGAGTTCTAGCTAAACTGTTTATAGTGGGGATATATATATATATATATATATATATATATATATATAATACACTGCAGCTAACTGAATCAACTGCCTGCCTGAAGTATATTAGAAACAGTACAGCAGGAACGGTCTGCAGTGAGATCTAGCTAAACTGGATACAGTGGATATATATATACAAAGCCGGGATATATATGTATACTAAATACACTGCAGCTAACTGAATCAAATGCCTGCCTGAAGTATATAAGGAACAGTACACCAGGAACGGTCTGCAGTGAGATCTAGCTAAACTGGATACAGTGGATATATATATGTAGCAGTCTGACTGTATATATATATGAAATACACTGCAGTTAACTGAATCAACTGCCTGCCTGAAGTATTTTGGAAACAGTACAGCAGGAACGGTCTGTAGTGAGTTCTAGATAAACTGTATACAGTGGATATATATATATATATATATATATATATATATATATATATATATATATATATATATATATATATATATATATATATTTATTTATTTATTTATATTAAATACACTGCAGCTAACTGAATTAACTGCCTGCCTGAAGTATATTAGAAACAGTACAGCAGGAACGGTCGGCAGTGAGATCTAGCTAACTGAATAAACTGCCTGCTCAAAGTAAATGAAATGACACTCTTTCTCTCTCTCTCTCTCTCTCTCTCTCTCTCTCTCTATCTCTCTCTCCGCCAGCAACACACTACACAAGGCCGATGTGCAGGCGGCCTTATATAGTGTGGGGCGTGGACTTAACCCCCTGAGCCATAATTGGCCAAAGGCATCCTGCTTTTGGCAAATTATGGCTCTCTTCGCTGATGGCGCTGTGATTGGTCAAAGCATGCGGGTCATAGTGCATGCTTCGCCAATCATCAGCCAGCAATGCACTGTGATGACGCAGTGTATTATGGGCCGTGACGCGCCACTCGAATTTGTCGCGAACGGCCCATAATGTTCGATCTTCGTTGAACGATCGAACAGCTGATGTTTGAGTCAAACTTATGTTCGACTCGAACAGACAGACCTGCACATAGAAACGCCTTCTTCTCTGCTTTGTTTTTTTTTTTCTATAGAGTGTGCTTCTCTCTTCTGAAGTGCTGCTGTGGTGCATTAATCGCATTTCAAGAGGCAATCATGTACTATTTGTTAAAGTCTCCTCGTTATCCAGAGCGCAGAAGGTACAGCAACATACTAATAGGTCATCAACTCAGCTTGCTCTGTTCCCCTCTCCTTTCACCACCTGTGCATGCACTAGAGCTTTATAGGCTGCTAGTCATGCCTATCCTTCCCTCTAAGACTAAGTGCTACTTTGCAGAAGGTTAACTGCCTTAAAGAAAAACTATTCACAAATTCAAAAAGTACTAAATTCATAACACACACAGTACACTGTAATCTGTAAGATTACATTACTGTATGAAATAATTTCACCTCCCTTTTGTCCCTAGTGCTTTGTCCAGTGCTCTGCCTGCACTTTTATATTATAAATACTGTTCTTTCTGCTTGGAAACTGGAGATTGTCCATTGCATACAAAAAGTGTCCCTTTTCGTCAAAATAGGTTTTAGACCAGCTAGAAAAAAGTGATAGTAAATTAGAACACTTGCAGAACTGAGCGATAAATTCATTTTATTATTATTATTATTATTATTATTATTATTATTATTATTATTATTTTATTATTATTATATTTTATAATTATTTATTATATTATAGTTTATGATTTTGTGTTTCAAACTTTATCATACCTGGGATATCTACTAGACTCTTGTTGGGACAGATTTAAGTGAGTTATTCCTAAGAATTACAGGCCTACAATATAAAATGCAAAATTTCTATGCAAAACAATTGCACCGCTTTGCAATGCAAAAATCTGACATAATCATACCGCCAGGGTGGTTAACCATGGACAATAAAACCTGGAAGCTGATTAGTTTCTATGAAGAGCTGCACCAGATTTTGCACCCTTCAGTTTTAGTAAATCTCCCCTACTATGTTGCACATTAACCTCCCTGGCAGTAATCCCAAGTGTGGCTCGGGGGTTGGGGGTAATTTTCACTACCAAACGCGGTAACCCCGAGCCACACTCGGGATTGCACCGCAGTATACAGGTAAAGTTACTTACCTTGTCCCCGGAATCCTGCAATGTCCTGCCGCTGTGTCTGCAGGCTGTGTCCTCCGCCCGGTGTATCACTGTGGCGGGCTCCCTTCCCTGCGAGCATCGCAACGCATGGGGGCGGAGCCCTGCGGCAAATTCAAAAAGTGAAAAATACATAACACACACAGTACACTGTAATCTGTAAGATTACATTACTGTTTCAAATAATTTCACCTCCCTTTTGTCCCTAGTGCTTTGTCCAGTGCCCTGCCTGCAGTTTTATATTATATATACTGTTCTTTCTGCCTGGAAACTTGAGAATGTCAATGGCAACCAAAAAGTGTCCCTTTACGTCAAAAGCGGGTTTTAGACCAGCTAGAAAACAGCGATAGTAAATTAGTGTGGGGAAATTCGTCATCAGACACTGAAAGTGACGACAGCAACAGTTCTATAACTGAGCAAATTTCAGTGTTTTTGATTTATTTACTTATCGAATACAATTTATTATTATTATATTATTATTTGTTATAAATATTTATAGTTATATATTATATTATAATTTATGATTTCGTGTTTCAAACTTTATTATACCTGGGATGTCTACTAGACTCTTGTTTGGACAGATTTAAGTGAGTTATTCCTAAGAATTACAGGCCTACAATATAAAACGCAGAATTTCCAATGTGAAACATTGTACCGCTTTGAGCTTCAAAAAATCAGACATATTCATACTGCCAGGGAGGTTAATGTGTGTTGCATTAAAGCAGCCCATTGAAATTAATGGACTGCCATGCACCCTAATGTGCTAAAAGTTTTACATGGCCTTGCTTTTCCTAAATCAATGCACCGCAACACACTACACTGCAGCTTGCTACAACACAGATGCATTGCCTTAGTGCCTTTGGGGTATCATTCAAAAGGAATGCATATTTTGTGCCTTACTGCGTGGAATTGTAATTGGGCCTTTATAGATTGATGATAACTGCACTCCCCCAGAGGAGGGTGATAAGTGTCTGAACTTCAGCAGAGCAGGTATTGTCTATACCAGTGGTTCTCAACCTGGGGGCTGGGACCCCCCCAGGGGTCAAATGACAATTTGCCAGGGGTCACCAAATCCTGGGCTGTTCCTGAAGCCCGTGCCACTCTCCCAGCCTTTTCGCGACCGCCTAGAAGGGCTGTCCCTGTCCCTTGCCTTGGGAGCTGACAACCCACGCTATGAAAATAATTTTACTGTTAGGGGTCCCCACAACTTGGGAAATTTTATCAAGGGGTCATGGCACTATAAAGGTTGAGAACCACTGGTCTAAACTTTTTAGAACCGATAACTGGTGTATCGGTACGATCCTTGGTAACTGGATATTTACACAGTAGTGTCTACACATGGATACCAAGCAAAGACATGAGCGCTTAAAGTGTATGAAAGGGCAAAAACATTTTTTTTCGTTTTAATAGGAAAGGCAAGGGGTTTATATTGCTCTGTGTCCCCATTGGGGAGTTCCCCCCCTCTATTGGTCTTGACTTTCCTCACTGAGTCAGAAAGTGATGAGAAATCATTAATTTTAGAGTTGTCATCAGAGCAAGAGATCAGGGTAAGTAATCCAATGGGGACACCTGTCTAAGAGGGTATATTCCCTCACTTTAGTGAGATTTCCTCTCATTTCCTGTTGCATTTCTGGAACAGAAAGTGACACCCAGCATGACTCTTCTTGAGTCATTGTCATAATCCTTTTTTACCTGAAAAATGTAAGTACTTGAAGTACAGCACTCTCTGTCTTACATACTGTTTCCATTTCCTTGGAGGTTACCACAGGACTGATAGGTTCCATACAGACATAGACATCATAACATCAATATAGAGGCGCCCATACTCGTAAGGTTCATCCCAGACTCCAAATCTCAGAATAGAACCGCTAAACTTAGGCTACCAACAGTCCAACTTTTATACTTACGGGAAGAAAGACTCAAAATGGGAGCCAAAGCCATAGATGTTAAAGTAACAACCGAGAGGTAAACTCTTCAAAAGTAGAACCAGTGTCTCCTGCAAAAGAAAAACAATGAACACGATGACAGGATAGGTAGGAATTGAAAGGCTAGAATACAAAGAGTTATATACCAGACCTACTTCTGTTGGGTAAAAGGTAGCTGTGATATGTTACAATGGGTCAGGGTTTGGCCATTTAAACAGGGTTTGGAGCAAATAAGGAGAGCCTGTCTGCGTTAACCTGGCCATTACTTTTGCCTCCAGCCAAAAATGGCAAACTGTCCTTTTCAAGTTTGTTATGATATATGCTCATTGACTTTTTGTTCAATGCTCACAGCCTCAAATTATGTATAGGTAGATCTGCTTTGCTGAACAAAAATGATGTTGTTTACAGAGGTCAATAACTCAAGCTGAAATTTATACACACAGTTTGAGGATTGTCTTCCTCTTCCTGCCTGCTCTGATCAGTCATCTCTTTTTATTCATGGAGGGACACAGGATTTAGAGACACCTTGGTTATACAGGAGGATGAGGATAACACAGGAAACAAAAAAAAAAAAGAACAGTGACCAGCGTGGTATATTCAGTTTGTTAGTGGCTTAGGAGGATTGATGTCTTTTCTCTTCTGAGAAAAGCTTCACCATTTTTACTAGCTTTTTTATTTTTCTTCACTACAAGCAGCTTGAGCTAATCTCACAGACTGGCGCATCCTCAGCAATCGTTTTGCAGGCCAGACCCAACTGGAATAAAGATTGTAAAGGCTTTGATGGAAACTAATCCTCGGGCACTCAACTCTGCATTGTGGCACTTTTTAGACCCTTCTGTACTGTGTTAGTTAGCCTCAGAGCATTTTCAAGCTCCAGACCCAGGGCACACCCTCTGGTGCAACCTGTCTCTGAAATACTAATTTACGATGTAGGCATAGCATCAGAAGCAACTTTTACTACCGTATTTTTTTTTAAAAATACCATCTTTTCAGTTTGTTTGCCAGAGCCTGCGCCCAGCTCGATGACCCAGAGCAGCAGGCTCCGGGTCATCAAGCTGGGCGGCAGGCTCTGGGTCATCGAGCTGGGCGGCAGGTTCCGGGTCATCAGGCTGGGCAGCAGGCTCCGGATCATTGAGCTGGGCAGCAGGCACTGGGACATCAGGCCAAACAGCGAGCCACGTAATGGCAGGCTGGGTAACAGGTACCAGCTCAGCAAGCTGAGTAACGGGCCCCGGCCCAGTGGGCTGAGTAACGGGCCTCGGATTAGCGAGCCGAACACCGGGCACTGGCCCAGAAAGCCGGATAATGGGCACTGGCATGACAGGCTGAGACACAGGCACCGAAACTATAGGGTGAGGCTGGGACACCAGATCTTCAGGCTGAAACACCAGATCTTAAGACTGGAACACCGGGACTTCAGACTGGAACACCGGGACTTCAGACTGGAACACCGGGACTCCAGACCGGGACCCCAGACCGGAACACTGGGACTTAAGACCGGCACACCGGGACCCCAGACCGGGACACTGGGACTTCAGACCGGGACACCAGGACTCCAGATCGGGACACTGCGACTTCAGACCGGGACACCGGGACTTCAGACCGGGACACCGGTACTTCAGGCTGGGACACTGGATCTTCAAGCGGGGACACAGGATCTTCAAGCGGGGACACAGGATCTTCAAGCGGGGACACAGGATCTTCAAGCAGAGACACAGGCACTGAAACTTCAAGCGCAGACACAGGCACTTCAAGCGGGGACACAGGCACCAGAACTTCAGACTGGAACATGGGCACGGGAACATCAGACTGGAAGGCAGGCATGAGACATCAGACTGGAAGGCAGGCACAGAGACATCAGACTGGAAGGCAGGCACCAAGACATCAGACTGGAAGGCAGGCACCGAGACATCAGACTGGAGGGCAGGCACCGGGACACCAGACTGGAAGGCAGGCACCGGGACATCAGACTGGAAGGCATGAACCAGGACATCAGACTGAAAGGCGGGCACAGAGACATCAGACTGGAAAGAGGGCATTGAGACATCAGACTGGAAAGTGGGCACCGAGACATCATACTGGAAAGCGGGCACTGAGACATCAGACTGGAAAGCGGGCACTGAGACATCAGACTGAACAGCGGGCACTGTAACATCAGACTAAACAGTGGGCATTAAAACATCAGACTGGACAGCAGGCATCAGGACATCAGGCTGGAGTGGATTAGCTGGTGTGGAGGCAGGAATGGTTGATGGCAGGATGGTATGTGTTGGGAAAAACTTCAGCTTCTTTTTGGTTTTAGTCGCTGAAGATTTGTATGTGGGTACAGGGCTGTAGGTAGTGGATGCAGCTGATAGAAGCGAAGAGCGGAAGGATGGTAAAACAGAGGGAGCAGATTTCAAAGGGAGATTTAGTGGAACTGATGGAGGCAGCCAAGAAGAATCAGAGGGGTTAAAGGCAGAGTGGGTGCAGCAGGAAGAAACAGGGTACTGGTACTTCATGGGTAGCAGGGTGTATTGGTTGGCAACTGTGGTTGTTGGGGGTAACGGAGAGGAAGACATCCCAGCAGGCTGGTATCTAGACATAGAAATGGGTGGTTGGGAACTGACAGAGGTTGAGTATAACAAGCTTGACCAGGCCTGTAACACAGGTTGAACAAAAGTTGGTTTACAAACAGCCTGTCTAACCAGGGATTGTACTGAACAAATGCAATCAGACAACACCTGCTGGGAACAAGAGGAATAATGTTCAGTGAAAAAAGCCGGATCATCCTCCAACAGCCATACTAGAGACTCCACCTGATCATCACTGAAGGGGGGAGAAAAATCATCATAACCCTTAGCACTGCTAGACAAAACTAGCTCAGCACGCACCTGTATCAGGGGCTGAACGTTTTTAAACAGCAATCTACCCTGATCAACCAGAGAATGGGCCAGATGGATACATTCCAGGAGCTGATCCCTGGCCCACTCTTTCAATACCAGACGACAATAATTGTTGTTCTCCTTGCCTCACTGGTATTGGAGGATAACTGTTTCTGATTGGATCTTAGTAGCAGTAACAGCACTACAATGGTCCCTCTGCGCAGTCACTTCTGGTCAGAGATGGCCCTGGTATACTGTCATGAACAGGTGTGACCAGAACCGTGTGATCTGCGACAGAGGACACCAAAACATATGTAAAGTGAATAATATAAAGTTTATTAAAGATAAGTAGTAAATAGGTAAACACCCCAAATACAAATAGTGCGTAACCAACCAACAGAAACCCACAGACAACAGATAATATATACAGCCCAAGGAAAGTACCAAAATCAAACACGTTAGCCAGGCTAGGGTCATACACAGAAGATCAACAGATAAAGTCAGGACAGGAGAGGGAGATGATGGATGGGATCAGGCTACAAGGGAACAGGAACACAGGAGGGACAGGATCAGGATGGGATCGGGTACAGGTACAGGCTAACAGGTCAGGGTGCAAGGACGATACCAGGGCAAGCATGTGAATGCTTGCCGGGTATTTATATGCACACCTGCAATTAGCCTCAGGTGACACCTGATCGCAGGAGGTGCTGTCTGCTCCACACTGCCAGGATCCATCTGCTGGTGGATGCCAGTACTGTAGCCCAAAGATGACATAACACCAGCAGGGGAAAGCTCTCCTGACAGTTCCAAACTGCCAGGAGACACCTGCTGGTGGACCTCAGTAATGCATGTCAAATAATAGATATTTCCAGCGGATGGAACCTTTCCTGACACATGGTCACGTGGTAAACATAAGGCAACTTTTCGGAGTCACGCGGGACTCCTTCGTCAGGCAAGTGCCTGCATGGCTATGAAATGTTGACCTATGTTTACCATGTGACCACAAAAATAAACCTTTGGAACCTTTTTGAGGAATCCTTGGTGTGCTAATGACATTTCTTCACTTCTGTTCAGCAGGAAGTTTGTGCAGCAGTCGCTTGAGCTTCAGGATTTACCAAAGGGCCTGAGTGAGTAGCTGCACCCCAGAGCCCTGAGAGAGGAGAAGCAGCAAGGTGCAATACCCAATTGCTCACTATCAAGGGGAAGCTCAGTGCCAATTAAAGCCTGTAGAGCCACCCTACACCTCTTGCTTGAGGACCTGTGGAACACCCAGGTGCAAGAGCATATTCTACAGAGAGAGAGAGAGAGAGCATCTGCAAGGGTTCCAGATAGCTTTCTTAGTTTAGATGTAGTTTGTGCTATACAGTCTACATCGCAGCTACCGCTACTATTAGGAATAAAGACTCTCTGTTATCTCAGATAATCCCTCAAAGTGGAAACCAGTTTATTGCTCTACCGTTTTTAAGTGGCTTAAGCTGGCCATACATTATACAATTTTCTTACTTAATTTCCTTTAGATTTACCTTCAACTATATAGTGCAAGGGCCTGCCTGATTGCATACAAATTGATAGTGTTTAGGTTTGACCTTGTGGCAAACCCGACCAGGACAAGGGCTTTTAGAGGGGACTAGGGGCTAGCCTTCTACCCACTGATTATGGCCCATGGAGAAGACTGGGGATTTTGTCTGCCTCTGGTAGTCAGAGGATGGTAAAGAGCTCAGTTCAGCCTCTGATCCCATAAGGACAGCAGATCATTCTCTAATGATGGACACTAACATGATGAATGCTGAGAGCAAGACGTGGGTTATTTCTCTGAATAAAGACACTAAAGCTTCCCTTCTGGAGTGGATGGAAAGGTGTAATATTAATCTGGTACAGGTTAATGGTCAGAGAAAATATGGCTGCCCTCCTGCAGACTGAGTTGGAGAAGCTCCTCCACTTGGGACAAAAATATTTATCAACAATCCCGCTCAAGAAATCTATGAAGATAAATAATTCCACTTTTTCAGACTGCTGGAATATTGTAAGAGTTTTGTCTCGTTGTTGGTGCTGACCTGTCTGAGGTGGGGTGGGATCCCTGATTAATCAAAGCATTGTCTGGGTGTCTGGCTGTTGATTAGTTTACTGTTAATCACATCACTGTTTAATTAGGATCACTGTTAGTTGTTAGCTGTTAATGAAGTTTGCATTGCCATGCTAATATCCCCATGAGGGGAATGTCCTCCTGTGGGGTATAAAGTATGTGTCTGAGTTTTAATAAAGAGTCATCCCTTTGGTTTTTACCTCAACATCATGTCTGTGTATGATGCTTGGGGTAAAGGGCTGGTATTAGCGCTCGGCCTGCTGGAAAGGTTTGGAGGGCAGGAGGCACTGTTTGGCGGAAGCACCCAGGTGGGGTGCTAGGTGGTCTGTCACAGACCTCATTACATGGTTTTGGTAAATCTGAATTAAAATTGAAGAACAAAAATTGTATAATATTGTATGGCCAGCCTTAGAGAGATTATTGGTCAAGCCCATAGTCTTAAAAATAGGCTTCAACCTTTTCCTGTCACAGCACACTCCACTACCAAGTTTTTTTTTATGGACCTGTTAGATCTTGGTTTGCTGTGTTGCCCACTCCTCAGTTGGACTGCTTTTGGACATCCCAAATGTCTCTACATCGGGGGTCTCAAAGTGGTGGCCCTCCAGCTGTTGCTAAACTACAAGTCCCATGAGGCCTTGCAAGGCTGACAATTACAAGCATGACTCCCTCGGGCAAAGGCATGATGGGACTTGTAGTTCCACAGCAGCTGGAGGGCCACCAGTTTGAGACCCCTGCTCTACATCCTGTGTTTCTCAATGAACTAAAGAGAAAATAGGATACATAGTTAGTAGGGTTGAATAAAGACACCAGCCCATCCAGTTCAACCTGAGTGAGTGTGGGTGCATGTCAGTGGCGTTGTTAGGTGGGTGCGGGGGGTGCGGTCCGCACCCGGGTGACACCCGCCAGAGGAGTGACACCCGTAGGTAGCGGCATGCACCGCTAACACTGCCCGCTGCCCTGATCTGCTCCACGGGACTTGCGCTGTGTCCCTCAGCACAGCGGACTGAAGCCGCCTCCCCCTCCTCTCTGTTTACATTCACACAGGAGGAGGAGGAGCCCGAGGGACACACAAGGCTGTGACTGCTGTGTGTATCATCCGCGCTGTTCTGAGGTCTGTAAACTTCATGTATACAATACAGTATGTGGGTGGACATGTGCAGGGGGGATTCTATACTAATGGGGGGCTCTGCACTGGGGGGATTCTATACTAATGGGGGGCTCTGCACTGGGGGGATTCTATACTAATGGGGGCTCTGCACTGGGGGATTCTATACTAATGGGAGGCTTTGCACTGAGGGGGATTCTATACTAATGGGGCCTCTGCACTGGGGAGATTCTATACTAATGGGGCCTCTGCACTGGGGGGATTCTATACTAATGGGGGCTCTGCACTGAGGGGATTTTATACTAATGGGGGCTCTGCACTGAGTGGGGATTCTATACTGATGGGGCAGTCTGCACTGAGGTGGGAGGTTGATACTGATGGAGGGGGGTCTGCAGACTCTGCACTGAGGGAGGGTTTCTGTACTGATGGGGGGGTCAGTACTTAGTGGGGGGGTCTATACTGGGGAAAGGGGGTCTGCACTGAGTGGGGGTCTGTACTGATGGAAGGGGGCCTGTACTGAGGGAGGTGAGTCTGTACTTAGTGGGGGGTCTATATTGATGGAAGGGGGTCTGTACTGAGGGAGGGGGGCTATATTGATGGACTGGAGTCTGTAGTTAGTGGAGGGGGGTCTGTACTGAGGTAGTTGGTGGAGGGGGGTGACACCAATTTTTTCGGCACCGGGTGACACCAACCCTAGTGACGCCACTGGTGCATGTCTACAATTGTCCCTATCCCTGTACATTGTGTCTCATTAACATGCTCATCTATTATATTATTATTTATTTAAGGTACCCATATAGCACCGTCAATTTATGCAGCGCTCCACACATACATCGCACACTCACATCAGTCCCTACCCTCAAGGAGCCCACAATCCAAGGTCCCCAACTCACATTCATATACTAGGGCCAATTTTTGGACAGAAGGCAATGAACCTACCAGCATGTCTTTGGAGTGTGGGAGGAAACTGGAGTACCCGGAAAGAAACCCACGCAGGCACAGGGAGAACATGCAAACTCCGGGCTGGTAGTGTCGTGGTTGGGATTTGAACCAGCGACCCTTTTTATTGCTAGGCGAGAGTGCTACCCACTACACCACTGTGCCGCCCGTGAAATCTATTACTTTGTGATCGTTGAAGGACACAGGATTTACCCTCTTTGTTTATGGTTTCTGTTCTCAGCTTTGAGTTATTACAAAACTGGTGCATTCTGGAATTGAAAGGGGTTATGCAAGTCTGGTCACTGTTTCCTTTGTTTACCAGTGTCTGATCCTCCTGTAGATGACAGTACAATCCAAAAGTCTCTGACTCCCGCGGGCCTCAATGAACTAAAAGAAATGTTTATTTCTATGGTGAGTATAAAATATCCTATTATTTACTATAATGGAAAGGGACACGATGGCAATCCATGTGCACTTTAAACATCTAATCAAGCATATAGGGAATATTTAAAAAAAAAACCTTGCCATTTGTATGAATGGACCCTTCAACTGAACATCAGTTTACTTCACCTCACTTTATTCTGTAACAAATCAAGCCCAGGTTCAATTCACTCCTTTGAACATCAGATTAGCTTCACACTTCAGTTAATTAGGTTCCCTATCAGATTATCGGGTAGGTCTTTCCAATGCTAGCATTGCAAAAAAATCAGCTTGAGCAGCTTGCCATCTCACATGCAGTAGGTGAATGGTGAGATAAGTTTGTAGACATTTTATCTTTCAACCATTAGACTATTTACAAGAGGAATAGATAGAAAATGGATTTAAAGGACAACAATATGCTTATTAAAATATCAGTTACCAAACATTAGGTAGAGGACGTGCTGCTACATAAGCAATAGATCAGCATCTTTTGCACTCAGCAGTTTTGCTGCTGCATTGTGCGGCCCGTGTGTAGTTTAGTGGCTATAGCATTGGTTTGTTATCAGGGGGACAGAGGATAATGGGAAATTTTAAGGCAGGTTCCACCTATCTTGCTTAGGCTTGTGCATGATGTCTTACGGCAGGCAGAACATGGGACAGCCTATGTTCTGTCTGGTGCTACATTTATTATAAACATATAACTGTTATAAAAACTAACAGCAACGATCCTGGGAAATGTTTACATTTGTGATGGTGTTAGATGTCTAAATTGGGCAATTTACTGACCCTGGTACTCTGAATCCGCTTTGGGGCATTTGGCTCAGAATTCATTGAACATCCCATACTGCCAGACCGGTCTACAAGGAAAATAAACTCTCCACAATTGGACTGTTCCTGTCCAGCTGGGAAACTCGGGTAGAAATTCAACATGGCCACTGACTCTGCCATAATGGACCCTACAGAATACAAAGAGAAAGTAAGTCTGTAACAAATAATGGGAACACATACATTTTACACAACCATATTCAAGTAAGCTTTTACAGAGGCCACTGAAGTATTTCTATGGCCTTCACCACTGTTACAGGTTGTTACAGGTTTGTTCTTTAGCAAAGTCATTTTAGAAGTGGATGTAGTTACTGTTGCAGTCACATTGTTACTTTCTAATGTTTAATATAATATAAGATAACTTGCTTTTTGTATTAATTGTTATATAATTGTGCCATCCAGTATAAAAGTGGAACAAAAAGAACATCTACCATCAAGAAATAAGAGAATAATGAGAGATTATTGGGGAAGTGTATGGGAGAGGATGAGAAAGAAGAGACTGTAAAGGGGGAACTGATGGAAGGAGGAGGAGAACAGATTATATATCCATCCAGACAATGCTTGTGGGCTAGATAAAAGGGGATTTTGCGAGCCACAATGGTATATTGCCTCAAATGTGGAAATCATCTAGCTGCCCGCGCAGAACACGTTTCCTATGCGTGCAATACAATGTATACAAAAGATACGCTGCGCTAAGGTGAAAATATCAATCTGGAGATTATTAATGCATATGAGGTATACTGAAAATACTGCATAAGCGGCTTATTCAGCCACAGCAAGGCACAAAGGATATATATCTATAAAACAAGTGATTTTAAAGTGCAATGTGTAAATAATATACCAGATGTATACCATTAGAATGAGAGTAGCGATTACTGAACTACTACCTGTATATATAATGGATGAAAAAATCATTTATATAGTCTGAAATTTAAATATATCACAGTGATAAGTGCAAAATACAACAAAGTGCCAAGTGTCACACAATGAGTGTGAATATCAAATACGTGATCATTAAAGTCCAATATATGAAAGAAATGCACATAAAGTCCATAAAAACAGTCCATAAAAAATCCAACATGCGTGCAGGAGGATTCCCATTGAGTGGCAGCCCGTCTATACGAGGCGCACGGGTGCCGCCCCCCCTATCCATGCATCTGACCCCCTAATCTACATGCAGGGCGTTGACACATGGATTCCAATTGTTTTTTGTTTGTTTTTTCTTTAGAAGCACGTGATTAGAGCAAGAGGTTCTAATAGGCTTCAAAAAAGGGTGGGCTTGGGGCGCAGTGAGCCCACCCAGTTGTGTGACAATTATTATTCGCTATTGTCTTCCTGATTTTCATCCCGGCCAATCAGGAAACGGGCCCTGAGACCCGTAACCCAATTTGCCAAGAAGAGAATGGATCCCATTGGCAGCCGAGGAGGAGGAGGGAGGAGATGCAGGGGAAGCCGTTGTGAAGCACCAGGCGGAGGAGGAGACACAGGGTGAATCTGCCATTCACCGCCCGGAAGGAACATTGCCCAAGACCTAGATGGTGTAAGTGCGGGACCGTCCGAACGACCACCAGCCGCCACTGTTCCCAATAGATGTGGTATAGTGTCCCCGTGGATTCATTGCATCTCCAACAAGTGGAAGGCAGTATTGGATTTATAGTGTGTAAGGTTTCAGGTGTGAGATACCAGTGGAATAAAATGTTTGGTTTTCTTTATAGAGTGTACACAAAGACATTTTATTAGCGTTATTCCAGATTTCTGCCAATTCTAGGGTTCAGCCTAAGGCATTTTCCTACTTTAGCATGTAACTATGTTTTGGAAATTGGAGAGCATCAGTGGAAGTAAGAAGGCTATAAATGTCTGTTATAAGCTGTTGACATGTTGGGGCCATCAAGGCATATTCTTTTGAATGGGGATAATTTAGAGAATGTGAGTTTGTCGGTAAATGATTGTACATAATGTTTAACTTGTAGATAGAGAAACAGCATTCTAGGTGTCATGGAGTGTTTAGTGAAGGATAATAATTTCCCAGTCATAGGGTTTATAATGTCTCAAAAATGAAATAAGCCTTTATCTAGCTATGGGCAGGTTGTCTGTTGCTTAAATGGAGAAGAGCAAGGAGTTACCTATAAATAAGGTTATGTGAGAAGCCATATATTTTTAATATGGAGCATAAAGGTCAGAAGCTGGGCATTTCTTGCACCAGTGTTGTAAGATCATAACAATGAATTAGTATGGATCCAGAGACGTTCAATCTTCGTCCATATACATGGATGTAACGTAGATCAGAAGGCCAGATGCTAGAGTTGGGCAGCTAAGTTGGGCAGCTAAGCCACCTTCTGATTTGCTTGTCAGCAATATCCATCTGGCAACTCTATGTCTACCGTTTGCCCAAGAAATGTCCAGGACCAGAAGAGCTTGTTGCCATTTTTTTAAATCAGCAAAAGGAACTTTATTATGTAATGTTTCATAAAGATAGATTTGTTTGGGGAGGAGACTCCTTTTAGCTGCCACAGGTTTTTAATGAACTTCCTACAGAAGTTTGCAAAGCTCAAAAAGTGTTTGCCTGCTTTCAAATCCTTAGGCTAGGTGCACTGAGTGATGTACTGTACTTTGTTGGTATAGATAATGATTCCAGAGTTGGATATAATGTAGCCCAAGAAGGGAACTTCTAATACATTAAAGGTGCATTAGAGAGTTTTGCAAGGTGTGTTGCTAGAGGTTGGGTAGAACTGCACGGACATGGTCACAGTGCTCATCAAGGAAGGAAGACTAAATCAGGATATAATCCAAGTAGACTAGGTTGCACTGGCCAAGAAACTCATAGAAAAATTTAATTAACAAGTTTCTGGAAAATGGCTGGTGCATTACATACGGTAAGCTTAATGGCATAATTAGACACTTGTATTGTCCCTCGCATGTATTGATTGCTGTCTTCCACCCATCACATTTACAAATATATATATATGGATTTAGCCCCTCTGTAAACACAGTTTGGTGAATATCCATGCCCCCTGGGTCCAGCTGAAGGCTTCAATAAGGTCAAGTGGATTCTTGTTTGGAACAGTGATCTTATTCAGACCCCCATAATCGATGCAAGCAAAATAGTTCTGTCCCATTTTTTTTCACAAAAAAGAAACCAACTCCTGACTGTAGCAACCCCCCTTTCCTTTAAGACAATCAGTCAGGCCTACTGGTACTTGGTTGCTGCAGGTCTTAGCACATAATGCTATAGTTTTTGGCCAGATTTCACTAGAACTGAGCAAAGGTAACAACAGTAGCTGTTATCAGAATCCAGATGCAGTCCAAGGTCGGGGCAGGCAGTGGGCAAGTATAATCTGGTAAACTTTTCCAAGCTCTAGTTAGGCGGCAGTCCGAAAAAGTAGCCCAAGTTCAAGGCAGGGGTCAGCAACATAGAAGTCCAACAACAGGATAACTAGCAAGGACATACAAAGCACAACAGGTAGGAGGTTAGGCAGCAGGAATTATGACAAATCCAGAGCCCTGGGCTTGTAATGCTTAAATAAAGCACCAAGTTACCACAGCCAACCAGGGGGCAGAATTCATAGGCAAGGGTTTGGGGTCATAGGTCAACCAGGGCTAGAGTAAGCTAGACAGACAGAGCCAACTTGCTGCCTATAAATGAGAATGCACTGCAGGAGCTACACTGCCACTAGCCAATTAGAGCAAATGTGGGCAAGGCAGAGGGCAACTGGGTAGGAAATATGAGAATGAGTCTTGCTCCTAACAAAACAAGCAAGAAAGACTCTAGGCTATCTTGCTCCAAGTGAGCTTGCTCACTAGCAATCTCGCCTAGCAGTAAAAATGGTTGTTGATTTGAATCCCAAACACGACACTACCTGGCTGGAATTTGCATGTTCTCCCTGTGCCTGTGTGGGTTTCCTCCGGGTACTCTGGTTTCCTCCCACACTCCAAAGACATGCTGGTAGGTTAATTGTTAAATTGGCTTCTGTCCAAAATCGGTCCTAGTATATGAATGTGAGTTGGGGACCTTGGATTGTGGGCTCCTTGAGGGTAGGGACTGATGAGAGTGGGCGATGTATGTGTGGAGCGCAGCGTAAATTAACGGTACTACATGGATACCTTATATAAAGAATATATAATAGAGGAGCATCTTAATGAGAAATAATGGATAGGGACAATTGTAGACACGCACCCACACTCACTCAGGTTGAACTGGATGGACTGGTGTCTTTATTCAACCTTACTAATTATGTAACTATGTAACTATGCTATGGCTATGACCAATGAGACTGTCTTTTGTAAATCAGCGTAACCAGAATGTTTAGTTTGCAATGCAACAACAGATTCCTTCCAAACAACATTTTATTTCTAGGTAGGTAAGGTCAATGGTTGGTAGGTATGCCCTAAAATAGTTCCCTTTTTAATTCCATGGCTAACTGTATGTTATACCTGCCATATCTGTAAGGGGCAGCCTCAAAATCTCCCAATACTTGCCTGGTCTTTTTATTAGAGTGAATAAAATCTGTATTTTTTGCTAGAAAATTACTTAGAACTCTCAAACATTATATATATATATATATATATATATATATATATATATATATATATATATATATATATATATATATATATATATATATATATTTTTAGCAGAGGATAAAATGGCGATCATTGCAATATTTGATGTCACACGATATTTGCGCAGCGGTCTTTCAAGCGCAATTTTTTGGAAAAAAAATACACTTTCATGAATTTAATAAAACTAAACAGTAAGGTTAGCCCAAATTTTTTCTACAATGTGAAAGATGATGTTACGCCAACTAAATAGATACCTAACATGTCACGCTTTGAAATTGTGCACACTCATGGAATGGCGACAAACTATGATACCTAAAAATCTCCATGGGCGACGCTTTAAACAAATTTAACAGTTACCAGGTTAGAGTTACAGAGGAGGCCTTTTTCTAGAATTATTGCTCTCACTCTGGTGATTGCGGCGATACCTCACATGTGTGATTTGAACACCGTTTATATATGCAGGCGCGATTTACGCATGCAGTTTCTTTGCTGCGCGAGCTCGCGGGGACAGAGGCACTTAAAAAAAAAGCGCTTTTTTTTCATATTTATTTATTTTTTACATTGTCACTTTAAAAGAAAATTCTGATCCCTTTTATTGCTGTCACAAGGAATGTAAACAGTAATAGGTGGTGACAGGTACTCTTTATGGAGGGATCGGGGAACTAAAAGACCCCAAATCCCTCCTTTACACTTAACAGTATTCAGTTCGCCAAAATTGGCAATTCTGAATACGCTCTTTTTTTTTTAAATTGGCGCCATTGGCAGCCCAGTAAACCAGTGGCGTTGTGATGTTGCTTCCATATTTTTCCATAGGAGACCCAATCTGAGCAGTTTTGGAGCCATTGACATCCGAGTAAACCGGAAGTGATGTCAGGTCATCGCTTCTGGGTTACCATAGTGGAGCACCAGCTGGTTGCTCTGGTTTCCCGGAGGGGCAGATGGGAGAGCCCGAGCAAGCCACAGAAGGAAGTGGGAGGTAGTCCCCACCCGCTGTTTGTAAAAGCAATCCAGCAGCTAGTTAGTCACTAGGATTGCTTTTCCAAATGCGCCGACCGTCAGTCCTATAAACCGGTACCGAAGTGATTCCTGCAGCCTGGTATAACCACCAGAAATCCAGTGACATACGGGTACGTCGCTGGTCTGGAAGTGGATAAACAAGAACATGTTTACATTTGAAAGGTATAGGTGTTATGTGGGAACAAGCAAAAGAAACTCTGGGAGACTCTAGGTTATCTTGCTCCAAAGCCACACACTGATAGTTTTTTTTTTTTTCGTTCAACCCAGAGAGCTAAACGAAAATAACCTGACAGCTCACTGTTCCAACACAAGCGATGTTGGTGCGTTGATCTCCCCCCGCTGTGCCTTTGTATTCTGACAGGTAGAATCCCCAACCCCATAGTGCTTGCAGTCCTTGGCTGGATGCTGGTTTTCCCTCATATCCCTTCGACAAAAATCGGTCGTTAGATCGGCTTCTGTCAGACAGGCAGCTGTACACACTGACTGAATATTGGCCAGTTCCTACTGCTGATATTCGTATCATGTGTACCCAGCCTTAGCAAGCTTGTTATGGGCAAACAATGAGAGCCTCTTCTGGAGATTTACAGGAGGTTTGGATGTCTAGAGGGTTAGACAAGTGGGTTTGGCTGGAGCTGATGAGGGGTCATCCTATGTTAATAAGCTTCTCTGCAAATATGGTCAAGAGTGTTTTGCCATTGATGGCAAACCATCACCTATATTTATTCAATTACCTTGGTTTCAATTTGCAGAGTACAAAACAGTAGCCTGGGTAAAACAACAGTCATACATACAATTAACCGATTCCCTGACCGGCTCACACAGACATACTGCAGCACAATGGCTCTCCTGGGTGAAGCCCCGTATGGGTATGGCTTTCCACTTAGAAGCCACCAGAGGGCACACGCGGGCGTGCGCTGCACGGCGGGGGACTCCATGAGCGTGGCCGGCAGGCGTGATCGCCACCAGCCATGAGTGATTGTGTGCATAAGAGCCAAAATGGGGTTTTGTGTGTGCAAACACACAAATCTCTGTTCTGTCAAGGGGAGGAGACATATTATTTGTTCCTACTAAGTAGGAACAATGATATGTCTCCTTCCTCAGTCAGTCCTATCTCCATACAGTTAGAAAACACAGGTGGCACAGTGGTGTAGTGGGTAGCACTTTCGCCTAGCAGTGAAAAGGGTTGCTGGTTCGAATCCCAACCACGACCCTACCTGCCTGGAGTTTGCATGTTCTCCCTGTGCCTGTGTGGGTTTTCTCCGGGTACTCCGGTTTTCTCCCACACTCCAAAGACATGCTGGTAGGTTAATTGGATCCTGTCTAAATTGTCCCTAGTATGTATGAATGTGAGTTAGGGACCTTAGAATGTAAGCTCCTTGAGGGTAGGGACTGATGTAAATGTACAATGTATATGTAAAGCGCTGCGTAAATTGACGGCGCTATATAAGTACCTGAAATAAATAAATAAAATAAATAAACACACTGAGGGAACACATATTTAACCCCTTGATCGCCCCCTAGTGTTAACCCCTTCCATGGCAGTGACATTTACATGGTAATCAGGGCATATTTATAGCACTGATCGCTGTAGAAAATGTCAAACTATCTGTCTGTCGCAATGTCACAGTACCGCTAAAAATCGCAGATCACCGCCATTACTAGTAAAAAAAAAAAAATAATAAAAATGCCATAAATCTATCTCATAGTTTGTACACACTATAACTTTTGTGCAAACCAATCAATATACGCCTATTGCGTTTTTTTTTTTATCAAAAATATGTAGAAGAGTATATATTGGCCTAAACTGATGAAGAAATTTGTTTTTTAAATTGGGGGATTTATTGTAGGAAAAAGTTAAAAATATATTTTTTTCTTTCAAAATTTACGCTTTTTTTGTTTATAGCGCAAAAAATAAAAACCGCAAAGGTGATCAAATGCCACCAAAAGAAAGCTCTATTTGTGGGAAAGAAAGGATGCAAATTTAGTTTGGGTACAGCATTGCATGACCGCGCAATTGTCAGTTAAGGCGACGCAGTGCCAAATTGTAAAAAGTGCTCTGGTCAGGAAGGGGGTAAAATCTTCCGGGGCTGACGTGGTTAAAATGATCACACACTTACCATGAGAGTATCTTTTTTTCTTTTCAGTGGTTTTAAACTTTGAGCTGACTTCTCGTCGGAGTAGGGCCCACCTTTTCTGTGCAACTATAACAAAAAGAAACCAGATGTATTACCTATTTAAAAATGTAAGTAGATGGGATGTGGAGAAATCTAATGACAGATAGCTAATAAGATATTATTATTTTTCAGAATTTATATAGCTCCAACAGTTTTTACAAAATAAAGGGACACAGTACAGTTACAATACAATTCAATAAAAGAGGAGCACAGCAGGGTACAAACCCTCAGTCAGCACAGCACAGGGATGGTGGGAGCCCCTCATAATGAGCACAGCAGGGGTACAAACCCACGAAGTCATCACAGCACAGGGATAGTGGGAGCCCCTCATAATGAGCACAGCAGTTTGTTTAATACTACACACACACTTAGAACTGTTACAGAGTGTTGCTGGGACTGATAGTCCCACAGAACAAGTTAAGTTGGAAAACAGTACATCTGCATAGACTTCAAGAGCGGATGCTAGATGTTTGTCTTCTTCATATAAGAATACTTAGTCAGTCTGCCGGATTATAACTGCCGCAGTGTATTACCTTACACTGCGCAACACCCAAGAGGAACCCCTTGTGGATTACAATTACAAGTTCTTAGCTAGCGAAGACTGAAGACGTCAAGACTATCTTTTTCATTGCAGGGCTCTGCATTTAGTTACCAAGGATAGTGACTTTACGGTTTAGAGCAGGGGGAGCTCCCTGGTATAGATATATATATAATTAGGTATATTTGTGTATGTTACCAATTGTCATAATTATTTACCATACTATTGCACTACATTGGTGTGATAGTGTAGTCATTGTAATAATCCTTTATATATATATACTACTTACTCAAAGAAAGAAGTTATTTCTGGTTATTATTGAAGTTTGTGTGCAGTGCTGTTATTTCTCCTGCAGGTGGAGCTACAGACACCCAGGTAGAGGTAAATATAAATGTAAGTGTATATTGTGGGTTAAAGTCAATACTCATATCATTACAACACTGCACTACAGCTGTGCCAAGGGGATTGAACAATTTAAGAGGGGTAAAGAGATAAGAGGACAGGCCCGCTTTAAACCAGCAGCTCCACCGAGAGTTATTGCTACAAATATTTACATTTTTTTATTATTTATATTTATATTTGTTTTTATTATTTTTTTATCATAGCTTTTTTTTACAATTTTTTTATGTTTTACATTTTTATCTAATAATATATTATTATTATTATTATTATTATACAACTTTTTAGGAGCTCCATTGGGGGCTTTGGTTTGATATTAGAGGTCTAAGCAGACCCCTGATATCTCACTTTTAAGACAGAGATTCCCTAGTCCCCCCTTCTGCAGCCAAACAGCTGGGGGGATCTGTGCAGCACAGCATGATTAGGGTGTGCCCATTCACACCTGGCACACCTTGTGCGCACGCCTGTGGGGCTTTGTATGTTGTTAGCAATTTGAATTTTATTCATTCGGTAGGAGGAAGCCAGTGGAGGAATTGGAAAAGAGGGGTGCCAGACACTAAACGGTTGTTAAGAGGGACGGGTCTGGCAGTAGAAATGATAATGCACTTGTAGCCTATATAAAGGTAGACCTGTAGGTGTGTTGCAGCGTGTTGTGGAGGCAATAATTCACACAGTCAGGTGCAATATAATACTTGCATTGAAGTAACGGCAACAGTTCACAATAGACCCGGTGGGACAGCTACCCAGTTGGACACACTCCCAGTTTCCAATGACACGAAGAAGCAGATTTCAGTCGAACCGACAGTGTCTGTTGAGAGGGGGCATAATGTGGCCTAGACATCTAATGCCAAATCAGGAAAGTATTCAGAGAGATGTAACTATAAGCTTGTCAGGATCCTTTCCCTATCACTAGTACTGTTCCTAACAGATGGGGTACCTTTTCATACACTACCCACCTAAAAGCATAAAGCTCGCCAGACCCAGGGACCAGGGTCTTAAAAAGGCTCTGCCACACCTAAGATGACCGCCAAAGTCACATGGGTGGCCAGAATCCAATTGGATCACTATCGGAGTGACTGAGGAAACCGTAGAGGAACATGGTTCCTCATGACTTCCTTTCCCTCTGCACTGCCACTGCGGTTGAGAGCCAGCTGCAATGGAGACAGCAGACTGCACCTACCTACAGGCCAACAAGGATGAAGTTGCAATAGTCCAGGGGAAAGGCAAAAAGGCATAAATATTCTGGATTCAAGCAGTCACTTCCAGTGCTATGAGGTCTTCTGTAGTGTAGAACAGCAAGGACAATGGTAATTCCAAAAACTGAGCAGATGCTGACCTCCTCAGACGGGGTAATCTGATTGATACAAAAAAACAAAAAAAAACGGAAGGCGCACACACCTAGTGCATTACCAAAAGACATTTATTCAAATGATACGATAAAAAAAAATGATCAATAAAAAATGGGTAAACCTAGATAGCTTAGGTCTGAGGAAGGGAGTGAGCTTCCAAAACACATCAGCTGTATACCCTGTGATGTGATTACGGCACATGTGTGTCCACACTGCTCAGCGCTGTGTGTTTTTATGGCTTACTACTGTTGTAACAATTTTATTAAGATGTATTTAATATGTATTGTCACAGTGTCTTCCGGTGTCAGTTCTACTTGTGGCTCGCTCATAAGAGCGAACCGGCACCGGTGAAGGACCATTGGTAGTGAAAACCTTCCTGTGGATGTGGAGAGGTGTTCGCTCTGCATAGATATGTACGCCAGTGAGGGCCCCTGCGTTATGCTCAGATTTGTCCGCTTGGTGGAGATATGTTCGCTCTGCAAAGACATTATCGGTTTGATACCTATCTGCTTTTGCGGGGGAATGTACTCTCATGTCTTTCCGTGTGTCTGATCACCATGGAGAGACTGTGACATGTCCCTGCAGATAGCTTCCCATCCATAGGAACGGTAGTATAGTCCGGCTATGCAATGTTCTCTGAACCTTGCAGAATAAGGATTCGCACCAATGGTAGAAGCGAGAATGTGTGCCCGAGCTTGGTCGGAACGGCGTTCGTGATTTCTTAGGTGCCAATCCCACTACATGTGGGTTTTTTTGTTAACTGTTAAGCGCAGTTTTCCAAGTACAAACGGTGGGAAATTGTGCACACTAGTTTGCCCGGGCACAATCAGACACTCCCCTAGTCATTGTTCTTTTTGAATGTACACATGTGTTTTCATTGGTTGAGTTTTGTATAACACCTACTTTTTGAATGTATACATGGGCTTGATTGGCTGAACTTTATAGTCACCACCAAGTCCCTTTTGTTACCACTGTTCAAAGTCCGTTCAAAGTCCTATAAATAAACGGAGCTCCCTTTGTTAAGGAGGACTAACTAAGGAGCTTCCAATGTGATAACAGCTGCTGTGTCTGTTTTACTTGGTAACCACGAGCGCGCTCCATTACACTATCCAAAAGAGCTGAAAAGTGTGCTTATTAGCGCAAGTGAAGTTGATTGCGCATAGCGCACATCAATCTCCATGACACTACTACTAACATAGTACTATTGATCGTATCATTGAATAAATGTCTTTTGGTAATGCACTAGGTGCGTTCGCCTACCATTTTATTTTGTTTTTGTAGTATAAATATTCTCACCATAGAGAGCCGGTCACAATCTCCTGCTATGCAAATTGGATACGGGGAAACCTGCATCCAATTTGCATAGGTGTGAACCCAGCTTAAAACAAAAATAAGAGTTTCCCAAAAATAAATAAGGAAATGTTCCTAAACACTCCTAAAAGCTTCAAAAAGCCACTAAAATGCTACTAAAAGCCAGCACAAAAACGCTATTATCAGCATTTTCATCCAGCAATTTTTCTAGGTACAGTAACTACTAATAATCACTGAAGGCGATTTAAAAGTACTTGCAACACTTGGCAAATAATGAGTTGGTAATTGGTGTCTTCTTCTGGGAGGAAAGAGGTCCTGATTCCTCTATGTAGATCTTTATACAGTATCACCAGGGATCACCAGCAGGAGGAAGGAGTTACATATTCCCCTATTTAGATCTTTATATCACTAGAAAGGTCACCATCAGGAGGAAGGAGGTCTTGATTCCTCTATATAGATCTTTAGTTATCACTAGAGGGATCACAAGCAGGAGGAATGAGGTCCTAATTCTTCTATATAAATCTTTACATCACTGGATGGGTCACCAGCTGGAGGAAGGAGGTCCTGATTCCTCTATATAGATCTTTATATCACTAGAGGGTTCACCACCAGGAGGAAGGAGGTTCTAATTTCTCTATATAGAGCTTTTTTTTACTAGAGAGGTCACCAGCAGGAGGAAGGAGGTCATGAATCCTTTACATACAACTTTAGTTATCACTAGAGGTAACAATAAAACAGGAGGAAGGTAGTCCCGACCACTCTATTTAGATCTTTAAATCACAAGAGGTGTCACCAGCAGGAGGAAGGAGGTCCAGATTCCTCTATATAGATCTTTAGTTATCACTAGAGGAATCACCAGCAGGAGAAAGGAGGTCCTGATTCCTCTGTATAGATCTTTATATCACTAGAGGAATCACCAGCAGGAAAGAAGGAGGTCCTGATTCCTCTATATCAGTAGTTCTCAACCCCTCTAGTGCCATGACCCCTTGATAAAATTTCCCAAGTTGTGGGGGCCCCTAACAGTAAAATTATTTTCGTAGCGTGGGTTGTCAGCACCCAAGGCAAGACAAGTAATTTGCACCCCTAACCCGCATACATTTAGCGCTTCCCGAGTCCCTTCTACTCGTACAGTATTAAAACCTCTTATGGTACATTTTAGGATGTACCACTCTCTCTCTATCCTAATTTCTTGTTTTTTTCTTACAATCCCTCTCCCTAGCTGTTTTTTTTTTCCTCCCCCTCTTTTCCTCTCCCTTCCGTGTATTCTCTATTTTTATTCCTTCTCTTACTGCTTGGTGGGGAGTTGGGATGTGTGGCAGTGCTGGCGGGGAGTTGGGATGAGTTCTGATCAGCCAACTTAAGTGCTCTTGATCAAGGTCATCTGCTGATCTGAGAACTGTAGTGGGGACTTTTAATGGGAACTATAATCACAGGTAGTGTTACTCACGGTGTCTCCGATTTCACTGTGTCTTCGACTTTGTGGTGTCTCGTAGCAGTGACACCTATTCCGAAATCAGGAGCTAGGGTCTCCACCAGCCCCTCTCACTTCACATTCCTCACCAGTCAGCTGACCTCTAGTCCCTGCCCCCTCCATGCCGTGAACTGAATGGGTGGCTGCGAAGAGGCTGGATGGGCAGCCAGGTACAGCCCAGCTGGGCAGCCAAAGGTTCCAGGGACAGCCCTGCTGGGCGGCTGCAAAAAAGGCTGGGAGAGCAGTGCGGTGCTTCAGGAACAGCCCAGGATTTAGTGACCCCTAGCAAATCATCAATCGACCCCCGAGGGGGTCCCGACCCCCAGTTTGAGAACCACTGCTCTATATAGATCTTTAGTTATCACTAGAAGGATAACCAGCAGGAAGGAGGAGTTTCTGGGTCCTTTATATAGAGCTTTATATCATTAGAGGGATCGCCAACATGAGGAAGGAGGTTGTGAATCCTCTATATAAAACATTGTATCACTAGAGGGGTTACCAGCAGGAGGAAGGAGGTTCTGATTCCTTAATATAGATGTTTATATCACTAGAGGGATCACCATCAGGAGGAAGGAGGTCATGATTCCTCTGTATAAAAGTTTAGTTATCACTAGAAGGATAACCAACAGGAAGAAGGAGGTCCTGATTCCTCTATTTAGATCTTTATATCACTAGAGGAGGAACCAGCAGGGGGAAGGAGGCCTTGATTCCTCTATATAGATCTTTAGTTATCTCTAGAGTGATCAACAAGATTAAGATAGAACAAGTCAAGAGAGGAGCAACAAAAATGGTGAAAGGTCTGAGGAATAAAGCATCGGGAGAGACTTCATGAATTTACTTGTACAGTCTGTAGGAAAGAAGGGAAAGGAGGGACATGACTGAAACATTTAAATACATCAAGGGTGGAGATGCCACAAGGAACATGGCACAATGCTTCACATATTTGGGTCTTGCTCAAAGCTCACTCCATTTTGGAACCAGGCGACACAGGTTATATATAGATTAATGGATATCCGGATGCCGAATGATCAGCCAGCCTTCCTCCTTCATCTAACTCCAATTTTTTTTAAACAATTTGAACGCTCCCTTCTAATTAATTGACTTAAAACGCAGCCAAAGGAAACATTCCCCTACATTGGAAGCAACCTGCAGCTCACCACTTAGCCTACGGCTAACTAAGATCAATAAAACTTACCGTACATGGTGGAGGAATTGATGGCTACGGTCCAAAACAAAGAAGCACATTTTTGCAAACGCTGGTTCTACTGGACTGAATTTACGTTCTCCACGGATTACCAGTCCCTACGGTCTACTCCACAGTAACATAGCCGATAAGATGTATTTAAAGTCAAAAGCCACGTGCAGCACTTCCCTACTCTTATGTCTTATATCTTACCTTCCCCATGTTTTAACTAGCAGTTTTTCTACAAGTCATGTCCAAAGGAACATGGCAGTTCCTCCCCAGGAATGTTTTTAGGAATGTGACCTAAAACAATGGACACACGCTTCTACTCACTCTGATGGCACCTGCCTTGATCTTGTATTATCCTACCTATGCACTCCTTGCAGCCATTCCAACACTATTTTTTTCTATTTGATCACTACCTTATCAACTTCACTCTCTCCTTGCCCTCCTCCACCTGCCTCCCAACTACCTAACAGTTACCCATAGAAACCTTTGTCATCTTAACCCTTCTCTTCTTTTTTCTGCAACAGATCCTCTCTATGACAAAATCTCAGCCCTGTCCTGCCCCAACCTGGCCACTTCTGTCTACAACAGTTCATTGTCATCCACCCTGGACACATTGGCCCCCTCACTATACACAGAATCAGGCCTCAATCACTACAACCCTGGAAACAGACAATACCCGAAGCCTCAAAAAACGTAGCCGTGCTTTTGAGCGTCTGTGGCGCAAGACTAAGTCTCAGCAAGACTTCAACCAAAATAAGTCTGCCCCTTCAAAAATACAATTCTTGCCTCCACACTGCCAAACAGACCTATTTTTATCACTCCCATTAGCACCCTCTCACTCAGTCCCCATCAACTCTTTTCTACCTTTAACTTTCTACTTTTCCTTTATTACCTCCACTCACTAACTTACTCACTGCCCAGGAGATTGCTAATCACTTAAAAACCAAAATTGATACCATTTGTGATGAGATCTCCACTGTACAGATCTCACCTTACACTCCTTGTCCAACTGCACAATCAATACCTCCCTTGTTTAATCCAGCTACTATAGAGAAAGTCACTAAACTTTTTTTCTAAACGCCCAACTAACCATCTGCCCCCTGGACTCTGTTCCCTCGCAAATACTCTTTAACTCATATCTTCAATCTCTCCCTCTCTACTTCCGCATCTTCCCCAACCCTCATACCTAAAAAGGCCTCACTGGACCCCACCAATCTTAACAACCTAAGACCAAACTCCTTACTCCATTTTGTCTCCAAACTCCTTGAATGTCTAGTCTACAAATGGCTGGGCTGCCACCTCATTGAGAATAACCTTTTTGACCCCCTTCAATCTGGATTTCGCCTGCAACACTCCTGAAACTCGCAAATGACTTACTAACAGCTAAAACTAACAGTCACTATTCCATACTGTTACTCTTGAACCTCTCTGCTGCCTTTGATACAGTTGCCCACCCGCTCCTCCTTAAAAAACTCTATTCCCTTTGTCTATGTGACTGAACTCTACATTGTTTTTAATCTTACCTATTTCACCGCACCTTCAGTTTCACTTATAACTCTGCTTCCTCCTCTCCTATTCCTCTTACCATTGTGGTCCCCCAAGATTCTGTCCTTGGACCTCTCCTATTCTCGATCTACACCTCCCCCCTGGGTCAGCTGATTGCTTCCCATGGCTTTCAATATAATTTCTACACTGACGACACCCAAATCTATCTTTCTACCCCTCAGCTCACCCCATCAATTTTCTCACGTATCACTCATTTACTAACAGACATATCAGTCTGGATGTCACACCACTTCCTCAAACTCAATCTATCCAAAACCGAGCTCATAACATTTCCTCCCCCACGTGCCCCTTCCCCTGATTTCTCTGTCAAGATCAATGGCTCAATTATCAGTCCGTCCCCGTATGCCAGGGTGCTAGGAGTAACCCTGGTCTCTGAACTGTCCTCTCTGCCCCACATCCAATCCCTGTCTAAATCATGCTGCCTCAACCTCTGCAAAATCTCCAGAATACGCCCCTTCCTAATCAATGACACCACAAAGCTTCTATTTTACTTCCTGGTGATCTCTCGCCTCGACTACTGCAACTCCCTTCTCATTGGCTTACCTTTACATAGGCTATCCCCCCTTCAGGCAATCATGAATGCTGCTGCCAGACTCATCCACCTTACCAACTGCTACTCCTCTCTGTCAATCCCTCCACTAGCTTCTGCTCACCCAACTAATAAAATTCAAAGTACTAACAATAACTTACAAAGCCATCCACAACTCTGCCCCCAGCTACATCACTGACCTGGTCTCAAAATATCAACCAAACTGCTCTCTTCGGTCCTACCAAGACCTCCTGCTCTCTGGCTCCCTTGTCACCTTCTCCCATGCTCACCTCCAGGACTTCTTTCAAGCCTCTCCCATCCTTTGGAACTCCCTACCCAAATCTGTCCGACTATCTCCTAATCTATCCCTCTTTAGACAATCCCTGAAAACCCTTCTCTTTAAAGAAGCCTGTCCTGCTTCTAATACACTGTTTTTTTTACATTCTCCATCAGCTCATCTCCTACAGTTATCACCTTTTGTATCACTTAGCCCTCCCTCCTAGATTATAAGCTCTAACTAGCAGGGCCCTCTGACTTCTCTTGTACCAAATTGTATTGTCTGCCTTTATTTTGTAAAGTGCTGCGCAAAATGTTGGCGCTATACAAATCCTGTATAATAATAATAAAAATAATGTAAAAGGGCTTGTTTTTCGCACTCAATAGTAGACTCTCTTGTTAATGCGAACTAATTTTTGCTTGAGTGATCTGCTTACTTATGCACTTATATAGTTTATATTATTTGCAACCCTCTCTGTTCTGATTTATATCCACGTTTTTTTTCTGCTCAGTATTAGTGTATGACTAGAAAACCTAAAATAAAGAAAAAAAAAATACATCACGGGTGTGAATAAGGTTCAGGAGGGCATGATTTTTAATATGAAGCTAAGATCAAGAACATGGGGACTCAAACCGGCAGAAGGAAAGTTCTAAACTAACCTCAGAAAAATGTTACATTACTGCAAGTGTAATTGATATATGGAATAGACTTCCAGCAGAGGTAGTGAGTCAGCTAAGAGTAAGTGGATTCAAACATGCTGGGGTCAAAAATAGATCTATACAAAAAGAGTAAAAAAAAAAAAAAAAGTACAGACTTGGACAACTTTTCGACCGTCACTTTTCTATTGTTCTCGGGACCACACCTTACAAGCCCGAGAAAAGGCATGTCACAGGACCGGTCAAACATGTTCTTTTAGATTGCATATAAGGCAAAGACTCTTAGCCACAACCAGGGTTACAGCACTAGCGGACCTGTGTCTCAGAAGAATGGGTTACGGGGGACAATCAAAATTCACATAACGTATTGACCGCATTACTGAGATAAAGGAGCTGAGATAGCATTCTCGACAAAGTTTCCAAATACTCTGATATGTGGTCGCCCTGGACAACCTTTTCGGGGTTCACGCTCATATCAAGATCTGCACCAGTCTGCCAATTAATATCTGATCACACCAACACGACTGAAAATCGTGATAGTAGGCATCCCTGCATGCCATTTGTGACGTTATATACGTACACTTGGCTTTGATGGATGGAGAGGGCAATTGGTGGTGTCCCCACCCCTCCCCGTCCTTTACACCCTACTTCCTGCTTCTCTCCTCCCTTTCTTCTCTTCCTCCTCTCCCTCCCTTTTTTTTTCCCCTCCCACCCCTGTGGCTCGGTTCCGGTGAGTGAGAATAGTTGAGAGAGACCCGAGAAGACTGCTTACTTTATATAACTACGCAGTGGTCGTATCTGGCTATCTCGGGTATTGCACTCAGGAACACGGGTCAAAATGTTCATTAGAATTTCTCGATGTTTGCTATACTTGTAACGAGCCCCTGCTCGCTCGGTTCCACACTCCCGACACTCCTCTGCTGCTATAGAATCAGATTGCAGATCGCAACATCTGATGGTTCAGTCATCCGATGCTCCGGGACTTGAACTACAGCTATGTGCCGTTCTAATCCAGTTGTGTAGCTCAGAACAAACACCAGGCAGGCTGTATGTAAGTTCAACCAGGAATCTCTCTTTATTGACAGGAATACAGGCCCTTTTATACAGTAAAAGAGGAGGTGCAGACCTGCTCATATTACTCTAACAATACACCTGTAACCTAATTAACCTATTTAACATGAGCTAGTTTACTAACATGACCTTTTGCCCAGACTTGTGGTCACCGAGCTTCACACATTACATTATACATTATCATAAGTACAACCACAGGACATTTTCACAGTAGCAGAAGTTAATTACAATTAACAATACAAACAGTGTTCTTCCCCTCCTCAGCCTAGTCATCAACACTTATAGAAGTAGACTGTTCGTCTCCTAGCCAGTCCTGGAGGCTAATGTGATCAGCTCACTCAATTAACATGTTTAGTTCAGAATCAAACAAACCAATAAAATAGTCTTTACATATATATCCTGGGAGATATTGGGGATAAATATTGCTGTCCCATTTTAAGCAATCCAAGACATACCCTACAAGTCACCATTTCCCATATGACATACACAGGGTCCCCAGAGTCTGTGTGTCCTGGGGGACCAGGACCCGAATCCACAGTAATACCACCTCAAGAGTCCCCAGGCATACAGCTCACAAAGAGCACCGTTCCCCCAAATGCCAGGGCCCACGATCGATCGGCAAGAGGCTAGCATTCAGTCCCCTCCAAAAGTCTCTCTCCCAGCTAGGTCTGTCACAATACTCTTACTCTGGGGTCTTCAGGGCAGGAGACCCCATGCTTACCCATTGGAAGATATTGCTAATAACTTGTTTTTTTCAGATAACTCGTTTTCTAGTTACATGACTGTACAATGCAAGTGGCATTTCTCTCTTGTGTTTATTGCACTGTTTTCAAAACATTCAATAAAATGTTTATGCAAAAAAAAAAAAGCCACATAAACCTACTAACTATACTTTCATGTTTACGTAGTTACATAGTAAGGTCAACCTTACAAGGTAATGTACTGCAGACAGGCAGGCCACACAAGCAAAGTGATGTACCCATACATCGCTGCCGTCTTACGAGTTTAAGATGCGCACATGCGCGCCCCCTCACCGACGCCGATTCATGGCTGGGTTCTGGTAATCGGCTGTGTCCAATCAAAGCCTAGAGCTCTGGGTTGACAAACAAAACAGGGCTCTGTACAGAAGGAATAGTCTCTTTTTTTATCCCTGCAAAGCAAGGATAAGAAACAAAGAGGCATTTATTTACAATCAGCACACTCATTACTCATTACAGGTTAGGCACACATTTAACCCCTTGATCATTCTAGATGTTAAGAAGGGTTGCCCTCTGCAGCTCAGAGTGCTATCACCTGATGAGGTAGAGGTGGTTTTACATGTGATCTGCTAAGAGGTCTAAGGTCCTCCACTGTTAGTCCTGGAGTTCAGGCAGCAGGACAGGAGCCCAGTATTATGCAGCTTCAATTGCTTCCAATGTACTACATTTCAATGGGGTGGCCCTGCATCTTCAGCCACCCATCTCTGTTGCCAACCCTTGGAATCTTCTAGCCACTTACCTGTAGTAGCAGCTCAAAGATCCCTCTAGCTGTTTTCCTGTGTCCCCAGACCAATCTTGGACTTCTCTATGAGAGACATCATCACAGAGGATACTATCCACGTGCCGTTTATCCCATACCCTTCTGTCCGGTACCATTTGAGGAACACAGCCACGTGGAAGCCACCCTATCAACATTGCCCTCCCAGGCCACCTGTAGTCCATCACCACCTAAGCCTGTCTGACCCCACTTGGCGTATGCCCCGTTGGGTCCACCGTTTCTGGTAAGCCTCTTCACTTTTGGTGGTGTTGTGCGTGTTTCTACTCCAGATGATTTATATGCTTGATGTGTTTAGTTCCTGAGGATCCCTCATCTTTCTCCCAAGGATGTCCCTCCTTTTGGCACACACATTTTGAACTGTCAGTTTAAAGACTTTATATTGGACTTTCTTTCATAGCGCTACACTTATTTTTTTGTTATTATACTGTACAATAGAATCCCCCTGAGGAAGACACGTGATATCCCTGTGTCGACACACGTTGGGGAGGGGACAGGACAGTGGAGGAGGCTGCTGAGATGCTGATGTAACTATCTGCTGTCAGAAGCACAAATATATTGCCTATCGGATTTGGAGTCATACTCAGTGCTTGTTATAGAGTGGTGCACGCGTTTGAAGTTACTACGTATTTGCTTTAGAGCACCATCACAAGCATCTATCTATTTTTTATCAAAGGTCTTATATATAAGAATTTTTTTTTTTTTTATGAATATATTTTTTAGTTTTGTTTTTTTTTACAATATTATACTGATTATTTTATATTTTTTTATTAATCATCATTTGATATTGACTTTATAGCACTTTATTATTAGCACCGACTATTTTGTTATTATTTGTTTTTCATTATTTTGCACATTACCACTTTGTATTGGATTTATAATGAATAGTGTGTGCACAATATTTATGTAACACATGGTACTGATACTGAGGTCTTCATTTTTACAGCACAGCACATTATTATTTGTTCAGCAAATTTAAACGCAATATATGGGGAGTGCGATTGGTGTCAGCAGCTGAACTTTTTTAGTTTATTTCCACAAGATCTCTCCTACTATTGGCATAGCCTAGTTGAACAGGACGTCCGTATATGGTTTTACATGTCAGATAATTATCGGTAGCTCGCAAGATTATTTTTAGTATATACTGTACATTATATACACCACACTACTACACTCTGTACTACACATTGTATACTCTACACTTTTCCACCCTGTACTGTACATCATATACCCCACAATGATCCACTCTGTATGCCTTTATGTAGCAAGCCAATTATACTGTGACCCAGAGTGCTAGTTGTAGATGGCATGTCAGTTTATTTTGTCACCTGGTGGCGCCGGTCCCGGTTTCTGGGCAGGGTCTGTAGCTCCAAGTCCTGCCTCCATAATGACGCTGGGTTTGTTAACATCTGTATAATAAGCCAGAAATTCCACATCTCTATCAAACTTGTGCCCGTCCGCCAATGACACCTGCAAAGGGGAAAATAACGTAATTGAAGTTAGTGCATTTTAGTCCAACTTGAGATTCGCTGTCGCAGCAAGCTGCCAATGTTCAGTATATGGGGAGAAGGGGCGAGAAGATATCAGATGACTACAAAATTATAACAGTGGAGCTCTTTTTCAACAGATGAACCTGAATAATTTGCCATTTACTTTCATGGAATATATGAACTTGATGTTCCATTAACACTTTTTACCCAGAAACTGTGTAATCCAATGTTGTAGCTATCCCATGTGTTAGCATATGGCATAGCGCTCCCTCCTGGCTGACAGCCACATTACTGTTCCGGGCAGTGCCGGGACAAGGTCATCTAGAGCCCAGGGTGAGCATGCCAAATTGTGCCCTCCCCCTCCAAGATGTATGAGCATTATGTGTCAGCAAAAATCCCCTCTCCCCCAAAAACATTGAGCGCTAATCTGCATGCTTAGCTCAAATCCTTTCATTTAAAATATGCTCCCAGCACACTCCGCATCCCCCCAAAAAATAATTCCCCTTTCCTAGCATAAATCCCCCACCATTCCAAATTCCCCCTCCCAGTACAAATTCCTTTCCCCATCCTAGCACAACCTCCCCCCCCCCAGATTCCATCCCAAATGTCCACTCTTAGCACAAATGCCCCCCAATAATCCCTACTAGCACAAATCCCCCTCCCCATATTCCTCCCAAATTTCCCCTCTTAGCACAAATGCCCCTAATAATCCCTACTAGCACAAATCCCCCTCCCCATATTCCTCCCAAATTTCCCCTCTTAGCACAAATCCCCCCCAATAATCCCTACTAGGACAAACCCCCCTCCCAGATTCCCCACCCCCCAATTTCCCCTCTTAGCACAAATGCCCCCAATAATCCCTACTAGCACAAATCCCCTCCTAGACTCCCCCCCCCAAATTTCTCCTCCTAGCACAAATGCCCCCAATAATCCCTACTAGCACAAATCCCCCCTCCCAGATTCCCCACCCTCCAATTTCCCCTCTTAGCACAAATGCCCCCCAATAATCTCTACTAGCACAAATCCCCCTCCCCCAAAAAAATTCCACACCTAGCACAAATCCCCTTCCCTCACCATATTACTTTTTTTAGCACAAACACCCCAAATCCCCCGTCCTAGTACAACCCCCCCCCCATCTCCCCACTCAACACAAATCCCCCACAAATCACCACTCCTAACACACCTCCCCTAATTTTCTCTCTTAGCTCTGGCCCCCTCTCCCCAAATTCCCCATCCCAACATAAATCCCCCCCCCCCCAATCTCCTTGCGATGCCCCCAAACCTCACAGGATACCAAAGTGCCCAAGGCAGCCACCCCTCCTGCCCACCGCTTGTCCTGGACCTGGTTCCAGGACCTTACAAACAGAAAGATAAGGGCCTCATTACTTTACCAGTCAGGGACTCCTGTCCCAGCACCTGGCTATAGAGCCATATTGGGAGTGGCAGCATAGAGCACTGTCTCTCCCCACCAGCTCTCTACCATATACTTCATCAGCTTCATCCCATAGGCTTGAAAGAGAGCCAATGCAGTACACCACAAGATCTTGCTACTCATGGTTTTAGGCTAGGTCCCTAGGTTCAGTCCCATTCCACAATGGAGCCCTAAGGAAAGGGAGCCAACCATTCACAGGGGTGCACCCAGCTTCTGGACCATCCCACCCACAGGACCTTTGTCTCCTGGCCATCACCTCTCCCATTTCTGAACTGGTTGCTCCTCCTTCCAATCCTTTTTACATTATTCAGCCTCCCAAAGGATTAAACTGTAATATTCACACTCTGTTCCCTAAAGCATTGTCACATGAACTCACTCTTCTTTACACAAGATCAAGCCAAATGTTGTAGCTTAACCAAAAAGTACTTATAATTCAAGAGACATTTCCAAAACAGCTCTTCATTATCTTAAAGCAGAATCAGCTTAAAGCAGAATTTAATATCAAAGTGCAGCATGAATAGTGCAGAACATCCTCTAACTGTCCTCTGATTTTACTCAAGTGTGTGCACCTTTCCTAGATAAGAGAGCCCCCATTAGGTGAAATAAGAATTGATCCATATCCATAATTCCAAGTAGGGCTCCCGGAGTGGAATAACTCTGACTATAGATCAGCAATTACAACCTTCAATGTCTGGTGTTCACCCCCTGACTCCAAAAGACCACAAGACCTGTCTTCCCCCTGCATTTATGACCCTGCGAAATGGGAAGCAACTCATACAGGAGAAGGTTCATACGGATGTACAAGACAAAAAGGACCACCAGTGCTCCTTTGATTGTTCATACGGATGTGTTGACCCAGTCCAGAGGGGGTATTGACACGTGCATCACCTACCACATGGCAGATGCCAGATGAAAAGGTCTGTGGGATCCATCTTTAACTATCTTTGAGGATCCTGACCACTACAACGGGATTCATTTAAGAGCTATGTCTACACTATACGACCATTTAATAGGTGCATGGCTGCATCTCTGGCTCCTCCTGCCATCCTCTCTTTTCTTGGTGGATGGTGCCCAGTTTCTGTCTCCCCTGCCGAGAGACTGCACCATAATAGGATGTCATTGCATGTCTGCTGATGAAGCAAAATGCATCTAGACACAACCATGTCTTGATTCCTGTTGCTGAACCTTGGCTTTCCTTGACCCTGCTTTTGGACTCTGATTACTCTGGTTACTGGTTCCTGATCCTGGCTTCCCATCTGACCTTGCTTCTGCTTATGCCTTGTTACCTCGCTGCCCCCCTGTTACTGAACCCGGCTATCCTTGTGACCCTGTTCCTGTCTCCTGCTTGGCTCAGCGCTGTCTCCGAGTTCCTGTGCTGGCTGTCCATCTTCTCAGCTTCCCTGGGTCCAGCTCCTTACCGGATGGTGCCCTGCCTGCACCTCCAAGCCTGCAACTCCACTTACAAGTTCTGCACGCAACATTTACAGGCACTCGTGTTCCTCCTGACCCTAGCCACCATCTGTTCCACCTCCAGTGGGGCTTGGCCCGGAGATACAAGGGAGGCTGACCTCGTCGTTTCAGACTCCTACCAGGTATGTGACAGGCCTACCATCAGTGCACGGCAGGGGGTGGTTATACTGAGCTGGATGGGGGGGCTAAGCAGAGAGTGCAAAGCTGGGGGAAAGAGCTTGCCCCATCACCCTGTATAGGTGACACTGGAAACTCAGAGGGCGCAGGACCTACACAGGGTGACGCGGCAGGTGTTTTTCCCCACTGACACAGTGCAAAACCAACTGTGACAGGGAGGCCACACGGGCCCTGGAACGTGGTTTGGGGTCACCATTGTGACCCCTCAAGCTCCGCCCATGGTGCACAGTGTCAGTAGTTGTTTTTTATTTTTATTATTAGATTATTTTTCATAGTTTTATTTTTTATTATTTCATTCATTAAGAGAAGGAAGAGCCGCTAAATGACAAATTTACTGGCCCTTTCCCCCGCTCTCCATCCTGAAGATCCCTCACAGCAACTGGTGGGAGAAGAGAGGAGGGAAGCCAGCAGCTGAGGAGGTACACAGGGGGCCTAGGTGGGGGAGGGATTTAGGTAGCAGACAGGAGCGTTTGATTGATGCAGTGGGGTCAATTACAAAAACGGATGCCCTGAATGTCTCTCCATGCAGCACCTAAAAGCCATGGAAGAGATCGGAGCCTGAATGGAAAGCTGTTCAGGGCATCGGTTCTTGTAATTGCCCCTGCTGCATCAATCACCCCCTCCTGTCCATAGATTCCTCCTGCTGCGGGCAGCTGCAGGGACCCCCTGGGCCAGGTCACAATTGCAATCCCTGCAACCCCTGACGCTCCGCTAGTGCTTTAAGCTTCTGCCTACACATGTAGTCAACAAAAGAAATGAACCTTGATGCTATTTTGTGTCCCACTCACCTTGGCATGAATCTTATCACTATCTGTGTACTTCAGGGGGGTGATGTTACAGTTGGACATAATCTTAGCGATACCATACGCAGACTGGAAGTGAGCCTTCAGACTCAGCGTGTACGGGATTTTACCAACTGACACCTGAGGACGTGTGGCTGTTATGCTCACTTTGTGATCTGGAAGAGATAAAAAGGACACTGTGCAGGTCAGTGTCATTAAATGTTCCCATTTTCCTCTGGGATATGTAAAAAATGAACCATACCTGGCCTTTAATGCTTGTAAGCTAGAATTGGTGTTGAAATCCAAGTACTTGTACTTTTGATCCCTGTGGGTGTCCCTATGGAACTTCTTGGATCCAAACTGTACATAAGGCCTTGACTTCTGCCTAGGTCAAGCTTAATTGACCTAGCAGTAGCCACTAAAAATCCTTGGGCCATTTAAAAATGACCTGGAATTTAAGTGGTTAAATCAAGCCTATGGCTACAACTGCAGCCACGAGCTTTATATCATGTTTTACAGCCGGTGCTTGGTTGTTCAGTAAAAGTCATCTGGGAAGCTCCACGGCCACCTGATCACTTTTATATTAGTGAGAAGGGACGTCCACCATCTGTCAAACTCGCCCACTCAAATGAATAGAACTGTATTACAACTGCAAGACAAACGCTAAAGATGAAAAAAAGTGAAAAAAATAAAGCAGTATTGCCTCCTGAATGCGTGTCAGCTGCTGCTACACAAACCTCTGAAAAGGAATACACTGCTTACCACCTATCTGATAGAACCCTAATAGCAGAGACATCTAGCAGTAGTCTCATGTAATGTGTTTTTTATCTATGACTGTCTCCTGAAGCATGTCCTCAGCCTGAAACAACTCCTATAGCATATCTGTAGTCTCTGACCATCTCTTGTAATATGTCTGCAGTCTCTGACTATCTCCTATAGCATGTCTGGAGTCTCTGACCATCTCCTACAGCCAGGGGCGGATCCAGAGTCTATTCTTGGGAGGGGCACTGCCAGAAAATCAGCAATATCCGCCGGCCACCCTCCATCGCTCCCCACAGAGATAGAACGGTGGTCTGCCTATGTAAACGAGGCAGACTGCCATTCTGTCAGAGATGAACAGAGTGATCTTGTGTTCCTGCTAACCAGGAACATGGAGCACTCTGTTCATCTAGTGACTCCATCACCCACACAATAGCAAGAATCCCCTAGGGATACACTAAGGGGACTTTCATACTGGGGTGTTGGGGGCGTCGGCGGTTAAGTTTTAGCGGCACTTTTGGGTCACTAGCGGGGAGCTTTTAACCTCCGCTAGCGCCCGAAAAAGTTTTAAAAGCGCCCACAAAGCGCCGCTGCAGCGGCGCTTGATTTTAATGGGCGCTTTAGGAGCCGTGTATACATTGCTCCTAAAGCGCCTCAAAGATGCGGCTTGCAGGACTGACGGTGACCTGACGTCACTGGTTGCTAGCATTAGAGAGGCAAGGCCAGCGGCGCGGCTCCACCCACCTCCGAGTCCTCCCTCCATCTTCTCCAGGCTCCAGCATGGCATGAAGAGAACCGGGTCTCTCTTTCACCGCTGCTGCTGATGTGAGAGAGACTCGGGACGGGAGTTATTAATATTTTCGGGAGGGGCAATTGCCCCATTGCCCTCCCTGGATCCGCCCCTGCCTATAGCATGTCTGGAGTCTCTGACCATCTCCGGTACTATGTCTGCAGTCTTTGATCATCTCTTGCAGCATGTCTGCAGTCATTGACCATCTCCTGTAGCATGTCTTGCGGTCTCTGACCATCTCCTGTAGAATGTCTTGTGGTCTCTGACCATCTCTTGTAGCATGTCTGCAGTCTCTGATCATCTCTTGCAGCATGTCTGCAGTAATTGACCATCTCTTGTAGCATGTCTTGCGGTCTCTGACCATCTCTTGTAGCATGCTTGTAATCACTGTCTGCTGTAAAATGTCTGCAGCCTCTGACAGCTTTCTTTAGCATAACATTTTCTGAATAATCTGTACATCCTTTCAGTGATATCATGGGCTGCACTTGGAGGCTTCTATTTCAAGAAAGTTGACCCCACTGCTCTACTGTACACGGACATTCTGGACAGAAGTCAAGGCCCCACATACAGTGTGGATCTAGGATGCTAAAGGCTCCATGGGGACACGGGAACCGGTCTGAAGACTAACACAAGGTACTTAGTGTCTGCAGTTGTTGCTTTAGAAACATTTTAGGCCAGATCAGGTTTACTTTAGGGTTTGGTGGTCCTTTCAGAAGAGCAAATCAAAGGATTATGTGAAAAAAAATGCTTATTTGTACTTGTACCTTTTGGAGTGTATCTCGGGTTGAGAACAGCTGGGAGTACAAAACGCACAGCTCCATCTGCCTCCATTCGTAACTCCTGGACATATTTCAGGGTGACCTTGGCCTCCTGGCCAGGAGGGAGATTCCCAACACGGCAGCTAAAGATGTCCCCTGAGCTCTCATCTTTCTCCAGGAGAAAGGCTTGGTTACCCCGCCTGATGGCTTCATCGTAGGTCTTGTGAGCCTGGAGAAGAGAGGAAGCAGCAGTAAACTTTTTACTATTGTGTAATTTTAAAGTTTGTACAGCGGTTTAGGCCTTTAATATGTATGTATGTAAGGGGTAACTCTGATGTAATAGAGACTTTGATGTAAGGGGAACTCTGATGGGAACCCAATGTAAGGGGGAACTATGATGTGGACTCTGATGTAAAGATGACTCTAATGAGGACCCTGATGTAAGGGGATGATGTAAGGGGGGGGAAACTGATGGGGACCCTGATGTAAGAGAGGATTCTGATTGGGGATCCTGATGCATAGAGGGGATTCTGATGGGAACCCTGATGTAAGGGGGGCTCTGATGAGACAATAATGAAGGGTGAACTCTGATAGGGACCCTGATTTACGCAGTTATTATGATGAGGACCCTGATGTAAGGGGGCACTCTGATGGGGACCCAGATATAAGGAGGACTCTGATGTAAAATTGGGATCTGATGGGGGCCCTGATGTAAGGGGGGGTGCAGATGGGAACCCTGATGTAAGGGGGAATGCTAATGGGGACCCTGACATACAAGGGGATTCTGATGGGGCTCTAATGTAAGGGATACTGACGGAGACCCTGATGTATGGGGGACTATAATGGGGACACTGATGCAAGAGGGGATGCTATTGGGGAATATTTGTAAAATAGGCAATGTGGCCCTCATATTGAAATGTTTGGAGACCCTCATTTTCAACAAAGAGGGTAAGAATTATTGGGTATGTTAACTCTGTTTTGAGACCATCAAGGGATGGTGGAGTGTACATGACCTGTCTATTGCATAAGCAAGGTCTTGACCCTAATGCTCCTGATTCAGACTATCTCAGCTCTGTTATGCTGTGGAGGAGAAACCTTTTTTTCTTTTTTGATAGAGCAAAGGGAACAAGAAGGAAAGATCCTATTAGTTTGTGTGACCAAGAAAGGGTTAGAACCTCTTATAGATTTTAAATTCTGTTGGTGTCGCCTTTGGAAAGGTTTGCTTTTTCTTCCTGATCCACATGAACCCATCACAGGAAGCAGGAGCATATCTCCCCAGTGGAAACACATGAAATAAAAACAGAAATGCAATTCTATTCCAACCTTTCTGTGCTCAACTAAACTTCAAATTGTGTTATAGGTTAAAGAGGGGTCCTTCTGGTAGCATGGTTGTTTTGGGTCTGACTGCAGTCCCAACTAGCTTCCACTGCCTTCTCGTGGATCCTAAGATGCAGTGGGCTTGAAGAGGTAGACCCTGGGCCTGAATATTCATGCAGCCTCAGTCAATCCCAGAGGGAGAGAATGACTAGTAGGTGGCTGAGGAGTGCATAAATAGGGGCAGATGGCAGCCCTGTTCTTGGCCAGGAGAATAAGACCCAGCCTATTGGGCTGCTGCCCTTATGGGCAGATTAGCTAAAGTTTGCTCGGGACAAACCGGTAGGGCTTTCTGAAAGGAGCACAAAGGTCTCTGCTCAGGGAGAGCTGGGAGACCTGTCTTCTGACAGTTGCTGAAGCCAATTCAGAGGGCATTCAATGAGGATCTGGCCTGGAAGCTCATTGGAGAAGTGTCTGGCTGGTATTGGAAGGAGGCATCCAATTATACAGGGACATTGTGATTTTAGGCCTGAGAGAATGAGATCCTTGCTGCTTAAAGTACAACTAAAGGCAAAACTTGTTTTGAGTTTTGGATAGAGTGGAGAGGGATTAGAACATCTGTCAATTTTTATTCTTGTCTAAGAATAAGTAAAAGAAAATACCACATTTTGGGTTGTCCCCAGAAAAGAAATAGAGGGGAAATCCTCTAATGGGGTCTTTAGTTCTGGTGACCTGGGGGGCCCCAAGGGACTACCTTAATTTGCTGGGATTTTGTCTTGCTTCCTGTTTTGGCTGTGGGACAGGAAGTGAAGGGAAATCTCACCATTAGGAGATAGATGCTAAAAAATAAAGTGACAGGGGTTATAACTAGGGTTGCACTGATGCCGATACTAGTATTGGTGCCGATACCAAGCATTTGCACACGTACATGTACGCATGCAAATGTTTTGATGCTTGATCCGATACCTGGCAAGAGGCCAGAACACCTGACATACTCAGTGTAGCAGGGGGGGCCGGGCAGCCTCACAGATGATCGGTGCAGCAGTGGGGAGAGTTACAAGCACTTATCTTCCTGTATAGCTTTTCTGACAGCTACTTCTCCTCCTCTCCCTCCCGAGGCTGTCAGGGAAATTGGTGCTTGTAACTGCTCCCACCGCCACAGCCGATCATCCTTGATTGTCCCCTGTGTCCTCCCCAGTTTCCTGGCTCCTCCTCTGGTCCCCATCTGTGCTCCTCCATTTCCCCCTCGTCCTGAATCTGTCAGGTTGGAGAGCAGAGAAAGGAGCCAGTAAATCTGTCATTTACCAGCTCCCTCCTTTTCCGAATGCTCAGAGTCAGTGATCACTGACTCTGTCCATTCATAACTGAGCATCGTAAACTTTGTTTATGATGCTTCAGTTTATGAATGGAGACGAGCCTCTGTCTCCTCTCCATTCATTTTCAGTGCAGCTGAGGCTGCTTAGAAAGGGACTGGGGAATCTGTGTCCTCAGTCTCTTTCCCTGTCTCAAAAGGGAGCTGTCAAGGGTTTGTTTAGACCCCTGATATCTCACCAAAGCCCCTCCCTTCCCAACATGATTGATTCAAATTGTAATATATAAATATTTAAAAGTAAAATTGAAAAAATAATAAACAAAAAAATAAAATTTTTTAAAATATTTTTTTACTATATATATATATATATATATATATATATATATATATATATATATATATATATATATATTATTTTTACAATTTTACTTTTAGATATTTATTTATCACAATTTTTTTTACATACATATATACATAAAATCTAAATATATTTATATTTTATGTATATATGTATGTAAAAAAAATTGTAATAAACAAATATTTAAAAGTACAATTGTCAAAATAATACATTTATATATATATATATATATATATATATATATATATATATATATATATATAATAAATTGTAAAAAGTAATAAATAAAAAACATAGTAAAAAAATTAAATAAAAAAAACTACTGACACAGTCCACGCCTCATCAGTGGCACCTATCAGTGCCCATCAGTGCCGCATATTAGTGCCACTGTCACATGACATTAAAAAAAAGGATCGGTAATCGGTATTGGCAAGTACTTGAAAAAAAAGTATCGCTATTTGTACTCGGTCTTAAAAAAGCGATATTGGTGCAACCCCAGTTACTTATAACCCTAACTGTATCCAAAATGAAAAAAAAAAGTTTTGCCTGTAGTTCTACTTTTGTCTGTCAGCCTATTGCTAACAAGGAAGGAAGTTACCCTGAGAAGTTAGTGAGTGTGCTCTGCTGCTTGTGCACTACATTTGGAATATCCCAAGGAACCTGGGATAAATCTGGTACAAACTTGGGACAAATCTGTGAGGCCCTTCAGGGGTCTGTGCTACAGGTACACTAAGATTTATAAAGGAATTCTTGTCAAGGTGAGAAAAAGTTCATCTGGTCTTGAATAAAAAGTGTCTGAAATGGCCACAATGCTGACATATAGAAACCCTGTGCATGTCATTTCCTGTGTTTTAGTCTTCATGTTGTTCCCAGAGTCCCTAAAGAATCTGTTTAATCCCAGCTCCAAGTGGGTCATGGGGCCTCAACTGCTCTCCAAGTTAAAACTATGGTCCATCCTTTCCTAACTACCGTACCTCACCCCCTCCTATTCAACCATCAAATGTCAGAGTCCCTTGTGGGGCTATAGCCTTGGACATGTGGGGCTATAGCCTTGGAGATCCACAGGGGGCACTACAAAGACTCAGGCATAGACATAAAAAGGCAAAGGGTGAACCAATGATTGTACTACATGCCCATGAATGTATAATTATATACCAGTTTAATGAAAAGCCTTATGCCCCGTACACACGGTCGGATTTTCCAACGGAAAATGTTCGATGGGAGCCTTTTGTCGGAAATTCCGACCGTGTGTAGGCCCCATGGGACAGTTTCCATCAGAATTTGAGATCTGGTTCTCAAATTTTCTGACAACAAAATCCGTTGTCGGAAATTCTGAGCGTGTGTACACAATTCCGACACACAAAGTTCCACGCATGCTCGGAATCAAGCAGAAGAGCAGCACTGGCTATTGAACTTCATTTTTCTCGGCTCGTCGTACGTGTTGTACGTCACCGCGTACTTGACGTTCGGAATTTCCGACAACATTTGTATGACCGCGTGTATGCAAGACAAGTTTGAGCCAACATCCTTCGGAAAAAAAACATGGATTTTGTTGTCGGAATGTCCGATCGTGTGTACGGGGCATAAGAGTGTATTCAAAGTGGAACTTTACCTTCTCAATCAACATTGACTATTTTTAATCCTTATGCTGCTAGCATCAAAAAATAGATAGGAAAGTATATCATATTTACTTGTTTTAAACTTTTTTTTTTTACATTTGTTCAGTTACTTCCTGGTTTCCAGTCCTAGGCAAACAATATCATACATCCCAGGTGTCTTCAGGAAGGGAGGAGGGGTTTTCTCAGCTAAGCACATCCTGAGCTAAGGGCAGATGGATTCCAGGAAGTAAATGCTACATAAATCATATGCCTTTACTTAAGATGGCCATGGTAAGAATGCTGAGGGTGGGTTTTTTTAAAGTGATTTCTCAGCCAAAACAAGCATGGAGATATGGGTGGGGGAGTTTGCTTCGAATACTAAAAATGAATTAGATAGCGTTTTTGGTTTGTGGTGCTCAGATGCAGTGTAGTTCCACTTTAATGTTTACTGATGTCTGTGTTTTGTATTCCTCATTACCTGCTCCTTCTCTTGGAGGTCGGCTACAATCGTCTTCCCCTCTATTGTGGCCTCAAAGCTGTAGACGGCGGAGTCTTCATCCATGGGGAAGACAAAGACCGATTCCACCGCCTTATTCTCCTTGTTCTTATATTTGAGAGTCGCCGATACGTCCGCCACAAAGCCTTTCACCTGGACGTCAACCCAGATCCCCTGCAGAGGAACTGGACACACACACAGGAGAATCACACAATTGAAACCTGGTCTTTTGTAACATGAACTATACTTTTGGTGGACACTTTGGAGATAGGTAGACTTTATGGGTACTCTCCAATGAAACTGGGAGCCAGAAAATTACAAGAAACACATCTTGTCTATAAAGAAAGAATAGATTTCCAAGTCCCAAGTCGGTGCTTAGCTTACTTCAATAAATTAAAGTGATTGTAAAGCCTTTTTTTTTTAATTAAAGGAGTTGTAGAGGCAGAAGGTTTTTTTTACCTTAATGCATTCTATGTGCAGAACGGAAACATTGGTTTCGTTTCATTTCAGATAGATTCGTTATGTTACTAATTTCATTTAGCTTAGTTTGGTTTCAGGATACTTTTAGTTTTTGTTAAAATTTGTTTCATTTATTCATTTTCTAACGAATTCCAACTTTTCAGAACGATTAGAGTTCGGATCGGTCAAAAAATGATCGACTGATTCAAATTCTGTGTGAAGAAACAGTTGGTTGTTAAACAGCGGCCCGGGAAGTCCTTAACAACCATAAGTCATCATCTGTCAGAAGGCTTCCCAACTGACAGATGAATGTAAAGGTAAAGAACGTCGGCATTGCCCGGCAATAGAAAAATGTTTAAAAAAACGGCCACACCCAAATGAAAAAAAATAAATGGCGTGGGGTCCCCCCAAAATCCATACCAGACCCTTATCCGAGCATGCAGCCTGGCAGGTCAGAAAAGGTTGCGAGCACCCCCCCGAACCATACCAGGCCTCATTCCCTCAACATGGGGGGCTGGGTGCTTTGGGGTAGGGGGGCTCTGCCTGGCCGGTGGTTGTCGCTGAGACGTGCGGTGAGGCTAGTGGCAGGTGAGGCACTGGCTAGTATCAAAGCCAGATACACACAGGTTACATACGCTGCGATCGTTAGAGCGAGAGTAATAATTCTAGTACTAGACCTCCTCTATAACTCTAAACATGTAACCTGTAAAAATGTTTACAGCGTCGCCTATGGAGATTTTTAAGTACTGAAGTTTGGCGCCATTCCACAAGTGTGCGCAATTTTAAAGCGTGACATGTTAGGTATCTATTTACTTGGCGTAAAAAACATCATCTTTTACAGTATAAAAAAAAAAAAATCGGGCTAACGACCACCATTTTATTCTCTATGGTGTCTGCTAAAAATATATATATATTTATTAATATTTATATATATATATATATATATATATATATATATATATATATATATATATATATATATATATATATAATGTTTGGGGGCTCTGAGTAATTTTCTAGTAAAAAAAAATGATGATTTTTACATGTAGGAGAGGAGTGTCAGAATTGGCCTGGGTGGCGAGGGGTTAATTACCGTAAGTAATATACAAATAATTAATATATATTGTTTTTAAGGTAATTTACTTTATTTTCAAAAACTGTACTCAAGCAGTTGGCCTAATGGACAAATTACTGAAGTTTGAAGTTATAACTTACCACCAGTAATTTCACAGTAAATAGATAAATAATAAATTATTACCTTATAACATATAGCATAATAATATATGATTTAGGTTGATCAAAACACTTACTTTTTACCTTACATGACTCTTCTATGACACTGCAGTGAGATTCGTGCCTCCACTGAAGCATTTTTATTGGACAGCTTGGGCCAATATTACTTTACCATTGGTCCAAGACTCCAAGCTGTCCATTGAGCTCAGTGCCTCTGATGAGAAGTGAGGAGAGGCTCTGTGAGCTCATCCTCTCAGTCTGCTGCAAACAGAGTGTACCCAGCTTGTATTTAAACTGGCCGCTCTCTATGTAGCTTCTGATAGGCAGCGTAAAGAGTCCTGTATCTCCGGAACCATAGGTTTTTGACCAGTGGTGGGGTAAGACTTCTGCTACCTACCGACAAAATTTGGGGTCCCGGTAACCCCAGGTCGCTGAGCTATGACCCTCGAAGCTTGATAATTTTTTTAATTTATTTTTTTTTTATGTTCATGGCAGGTGGATGCCCACCCGCCATACACTCACCTGGCTGGCGGGAAGCTGCAATGATAAGGCCACAATATGGAGGAGATGGCGGCATTATTGCGTGATATCTGAAAGGAGATAAAAAATACAATAAGTGTCAGATTGTATGGCTGCAGGTCCTCTTCACAGAGCTGACATTCCGGTGTTGTATGGGTTAAGTGCCTGGGTTCTAACGTTGGAGTACTCTGTACCCTGTACTCATTCAGGTAAGGGCCAATATCTAGGGGTCCCCCTCCCCCCCCACCCGCAGGCCCCACATCCCTTTTGGGGGATGAGGCCTGTGCTCCTACCAACATGGGGACAAGGAGCCTAAAATGGGGGGGGATTTGCTACTTTCTTATGCAAGGTACCCCGTAAGGTTGAGAGCATGTAGTCTGATATAGTTCACTGCCACCAACTTTCCCTGCATGCCTGGAAAATGCCGTGTACACACGGGCGGACTTTTCGACCGGACTGGTCTGACGGAACGAATTCGTCGGACAATCCGACCGTGTGTGGGCTTCATCGGACCTTCAGCAGACTTTTTCTGTCGAAAATCAGACGAACTTTAGATTTGAAACATGTTTGAAATCTTTCCGACGGACTCGAGTCCGGTCGAAAAATCCCTTCCTCTGTATGCTAGTCCGACGGACAAAAAAGGATGCAAGGGCAACTATTGGCTACTGGCTAAGAACTTCCTTATTCTAGTCCCTTTGTACGTCATCACGTTCAAACCAATGGATTTTCAAATGTACTTTAGTCCGTTAGTGTATGGGCAAGTCCGGTCATTCGAAAGTACGCCGTAACTTCGTCGAAAATTCGTTGAAAAGACCGTCTGACCTTTGATGCTGAAAAGTCTGCTCCTGTGTACGCGGCATAAGGCTCTGGTATTGATCTTTATGGGGACCCCACATTTTTTTTTGTTTTGTTTTCTTAAAGGGACAGTATGCTTTGTTTACAAAAAGTGTACTGACCCTTTAACCAAAAAAATGGCATAGCCCCCCCCCCAAAAAAAAATGCATACCAGACTCTTATCCAAAAATGCAGCTTGTCTGACCAAGAAAGCACCTTTTCTGCCTAACTGCAATTTTCTCTTTTCCCCAGACAGAGGTAGCATCATCGGCATGGCAAGCCCTGCTCACCAAACCTACCGGGATAGAGGAAGTAGGAAGTGTGGCCAAGAACTAAAAATCCAAATCTTTGCAAGCCAGAGCAAGAGATAGGACTGGGATGAAAAAACCTACAGGAGGCCAGTGTGACAGACATGAGCCATGAGGAGGCTGTGTGTGAGAGAAGGGGGAGGGACAGGCAGGCCCATCAAAAAGGCTCTATATTGCACCCCCCCATCCTGCTAATCATCAGAGACACCAGGAGAATCTTGAGATTGGGGCCCACCTTGCTGACTACCTTTACCAGACCAGCAGCTTGGAGTCATGCAGCAGAGAGAGTTAGGACAGTGTTTGTGAGACTGATCACCACCAGGAGGACATCTGTAAAGCATTAGCGTGGTGAAAAGCCTTTGGCCACCCTTATTTGTATTGAAACGTGCTTGGTGTTTCTGAAATGTTTCTGTTACCAGTAAAGCTCTGCCCGGGACACCTTGGAAGTATCCCCTTAAAAAAGAGATTACTTTTCAACTAGGAGGCGTCTCATATCTAACAGAGGCCGGTGTCTTTGTCTTAACCCCTGGTTAGGAGCCTGTTCACCTCTTGGATAAAAAGTAGCCGTCTTGCCTTTTTAGTTTTCTGTTAGCGGTTAGCCTTTTCATTCAGCAGCAGGCTCCTACAGCAGAAAGAGCCCCGAGTATGTGTATGTTTACACTGTAATGCCCCGTACACACGGTCGAACATTGATCGGACATTCCGACAACAAAATCCTAGGATTTCTTCCGACGGATGTTGACTCAAACTTGTCTTGCATACACACGGTCACACAAAGTTGTCGGAAAATCCGATCATTCTGAACGTGGTGACGTAAAACACGTACGTCGGGACTATAAACGGGGCAGTAGCCAATGGCTTTCATCTCTTAATTTATTCTGAGCATGCGTGGCACTTTGTGCGTCGGATTTGTGTACACATGATCGGAAATTCCGACAACGGATTTTGTTGTCGGAAAATTTTATAGCCTGCTTTTAAACTTTGTGTGTCGGAAAAATCCAATGGAAAATGTGTGATGGAGCCTACACATGGTTGGAATTTCCGACAACAAGGTCCTATCACACATTTTCCGTCGGAAAATCTGACCGTGTGTACGGGGCATAATATTCAAAATATTTCCCTTATGTTCACCTATTTACTTTTTCACTACTACGTACTTCTTGTAAAGTCCCACCCTCCTCGCTCTCCTCCTCTTCAGCCCTGAGTATGAGTCTGCTCACATAAATAAAGGCCTGTACTCAACTGAGAGTAATAATGAGGCCTAGCTACCAGGTAAATATGTGGACCTAGGAACGGAGACTTTTCCCACACAAAGCTCTACAAAGTCCCCGGGCTCCAGGACCCACAGAGGACTTATTAATTTTATGGTCTCCATTCACAAAAGTCTAACACTTATGCTGAGTACACACGATCGGACTTCTCGTCGGAAAAAGATATGATGGCTTTTCCGACGGGATTTCGCTCAAGCTTGCCTTGCATACACACGGTCACACAAAAGTTCACTAAACTTCCGACCGGCAAGAATGCGGTGACGTACAACACTACGACGAGCCGAAAAAATTAAGTTCAATGCTTCCGAGCATGCGTTGACTTGTTTCCGAGCATGCATAGGAATTTTGCGCGTCGGAAATGCTACAGACTATCGCATTTTCGGATAGGAACTTTTTCCGACCGAAAAATTGAGAACATGCTCCCAATCTTTTGCTGGCTGGAATTCGGCCAGCAAAAGTCCGATGGAGCATACAATCGGTCGCATTTTCCGACCAAAAGCTCTCATAGTCTTTTGCTGGCCAAATTTCCGATCGTGTGTATGCGGCATAAGCAATGCAATAAAATACTGCTCAGTGTTTTTTCAATTTTTTTTTTTTGCCATTCACGAAAAAAAAAAGTTTCTAAAATACTGCATGCAATATTCTGGCGTGTTTTGCGGTATTTAACTACTTCAGCCCCGGAAGGTTTGACCCACTTCCTGACCAGGCCATTTTTTGCGATACGGTGCTTTAAGTGACAATTGCGCGGTCGTGCAACATTGTACCCAAATAAAATTGATGTCCTGTTTTTCCAGCAAATAGAGCTTTCTTTTGGTGGTATTTGATCACCTCTTCGTTTTTTTGGGGGGGGGGTTTGCGCTATAAACAAAAAAAAAAGACAGACAATTTTGAAAAAAAGCAATATTTTTTACCTTCTGCTATAAAACATATCCAAACAAAAAAATGTGCAAAAAAAAATAAAAATTCCTTCATCAATTTAGGCCAATATGTATTCTGCTACATATTTTTGGTAAACAAAATCCCAATAAGCGTATATTGATTGGTTTGTGCAAAAGTTATAGCATCTACAAACTACGGGATTGATTTAGGGACTTTTATTTTTTTATTTATTTTTTACTAGTAATGGCAGCGATCTGCAATTTTTAGCCGGGCAGGGGTGCAGCCGGTATTTTGGTGTTCTGTCAGAATTTGCGACCCATCACATTTGGTAACGGAAGTGACGTTCTGTCAGAACACTTCAACGTCCATCTTGGTACACCCTGCACTGATTGCAGGGTTACTGCAGCCGAGTGCAGGGTGTACCAAGATGGGCGTTACGGTGTTCTGACGGAACGTGACTTCCGTTACCGAATATGACGGGTCACCGATTCTGATGGAACCGGTCTGTCTTGCTTGCAGAGTTGAATCATTTAAATAAAAGTTTTCTCATTATGCCATCCAATTGCCAATCAGTGCTGTATTTCAGTGTCCATCAGTGCCACCTAACATTGCCCATAAGTACTGCCCATCAGTGCCACCTCATCAGTGCCCATCAGTGCCACCTATCAGTGCCATCTATCATTGACCATAAGTGCCACCCATCAGTGCCACCTCATCAGCACTCATCAGTGCTGCCTATCAGTTCCCAGCAGTGCTGTCAATCAGTGCCCATCACTCAGTGTCACCTATCAGTGCTCATCAGTGCTGCATATCGGTGCCACCTATCAGTTCAGCACCCGTCAGTGCTGAATATTAGTGCCTCCTCATCAGTGCCACCCCATCAGTGCCCTCTCATCAGTGTCCCTCAGTGCCACCTATTAGTGCCCATCAGTGCTACATAATAATGCCACTGTCACATGACATTAAAAAAGTATCGGTAATCGGTATCGACGAGTACTCAAAAAAAGTATCAGCACTTGTACTCGGTCATAAAAAGTGGTATCAGTGCAACCTTAGTATAGAACTATTTTTAACTTTACTCTTCTACCGTGTCCCACACTACTTGTTGCACATATTTTTTATGCTTGTTTGCCCAAAAATACTCGGTGCGAATGTTCAGCCTTTCTTCCCAATTTGCCTGGACTTGTGAAGCATGCTCCAACATGATTGCTGTTCATTTGTTTTATAGGGTTTAGAATAGGAAAAATAGATAAGCACAAACTACATGGAATCTTACCAAGATTTTTCATTTATTTACAGCTCCAAACATCCAACTTTAAAGGAAAACTTTTCAACAGCAAAGGTACATATATACATGCTTATGTATTACATTTTTGTTCGATTTACTGTCAATATACATTTCACTTCCACCATTGGAAAAAGTTTTATCTCTTGTTCTTAAATATGGTTCATATGGTTTCTCTGCTCCTTCTAATGCCGCGTACACACGAGCAGACTTTTCGACCGGACCGAGTCTGGCGTACAATCCGATCGTGTGTGGGCTTCATCGGACCTTCAGCGGACTTTTCCAGTCGAAAATCTGACGGACATTAGATTTGAAACATGCTTCAAATCTTTCCGACGGACTCGAGTCCGGTCGAAAAATCCGCTCCTCTGTATGCTAGTCCGACGGACGAAAACCCACGCTAGGGCAGCTATTGGCTACTGGCTATGAACTTCTTTATTTTAGTCCGGTCGTATGTCATCACGTATGAATCCGTTGGACTTTGGTGTGATCATGTGTAGGCAAGTCCGTTCGTTCAAAAGTCCGTCGGAAGTCCGTCAAAAGTTCGGTCAAAAAGTCCGCCCGTGTGTACGCGACATTAGCCTTGTATTTTGTCCTTTTTCAACAATGCGGGAACATGGAGCACAAGTCTTCTGCTGCATCCTTAAAGCATCCGTGGTCAAATGTAATTATGTATTTATTAATCACACCTACATATGAATATGTTCAGGTTTTGGTACTTACATGTTTTTTTGTGTCCAATAGATGGTACATCCTAAATTGAGTCAGGAGCAAAAGAAGGGAAGAAGAAAGAATGTTCTGGAGGTCAGTCATGATAGCGTCCTACTAATCCTAAATGCTCCCACGCGTACAATGCGAAAAATTTGCTGCAAATATGTGGCTAGTGTTGTTTGAAGGAATTTCATGTTGAAATAAGCATCTTCATTTTCTTTCCTTTGTAGGCACTGAAAATATTCATCCCAGAAAATACCAAGGGGAAAACACCTCTCAATAGCAAATTCCCAAAGTAAGTGCCTTACTGAATTCTTGTGAAGGTTTTAACTCCTGTATAGGGATGGGCTGTCTGTTCGAGTTGAACATGAGTTCAACTCAAACATCGGGCGTTCGCTGAATTTCAAACATTATGGGCCCTTCGCGACAAATTCGAGCAGCGCATCACGGCCCAAAATGCACTGCGTCATTGTAGTACATTGCTGGCTGATGATTGGCCAAGCATGCACTATTACCCGCATGCTTTGGCCAATCACAGCACCGTCAGCGAAGAGAGCCATAATTGGCCACAGACAGGGTGCCTGCGGCCAATTATGGCTCAGGGGGTTAAGTACACGCCCCACACTATATAAGGCCGCCCGCACGTCGGCCTTGTGTAATGTGTTGGTGGCGTATGTTCAGAAAGAGAGATTGTCATTTCATTTAGTTTGAGCAGGCAGGCAATTCCTGGTGTTCTGTTGCTAATATACTTCATGCAGGCAGGCGAGAAAGTTAGATAGCTGCAGTGTATTTAGTATATATATATGCATCCCGGTTTTGTATATATATATATATATATATACACTGTATACAGTTTAGCTTCATCCCACTGCAGACCGTTCCTGGTGTACTGTTGCTAATATACTTCTGGCAGGCAGGCGAGACAGTTAACTGCAGTGTATTTCGTATATATATACATCCCAGGTTTGTATATATATATATATATATATATATATATATATATACACTGTATACAGTTTAGCTTCATCTCACTGCAGACTGTTCCTGGTGTACTGTCACTAATATACTTCAGGCAGGTGGGCGGGACAGTTAGCTGCAGTGTACTTAGTTTATATATACATCCCGGCTTTGTATATTATATATATATATATATATACACTGTATACAGTTTAGCTTCATCTCATTGCAGACCATTCCTGGTGTATTGTTTCTAATATACTTCAGCCAGGCAGGTGGCTCACTGAGCTGCAGTGCATTTAATATATATATATATACATAATATATATATACAGGCTTGTATGTATATATATATATATATATAGTCTAGCCAAGCCTATACCTGACTAGGCTATTGCCTGAGTGCATGTTCAAAGACACCTTCAGCCAGGCAGGTGACTCACTGAGCTGCAGTTAATTTAATATATATATATATATATATATATATATATATATATATATATACACAGGCTTGTAATATATATAGCCTAGCCAAGCCTACACCTGACTAGGCACAAGACACTTTCAGCCAGGCAGGTGACTCACTGAGCTGCAGTTCATAAAATATATATCCACTGCATTGTATTCCAGCCAAGCCTTTACCTTACTGTAGGCCATTCCTGGTGTACTGTTTTTAGTAAACTTCAGGCATTGTTTTGCTAATTTAATTGTACAGTATGTCTGGAAGGCCACCAAGGAGAGGCAGATGCTCACAGGCCACTAAAAGAGGGCAAGCAGGCTCTGTGTCTACAGTAAACAGTGCTGGTCGTGGACATGGTGCATCCTCAGCACGTGGCCATGGGGCACGCTTGTCCTCTTTTCTGGTAGCTGGCCGTGTTGAGCCACAACATGCAGAAGAGTTGGTAGAGTGGATGACCAAGCCGTCCTCATCCTCCTCATCCTCTGTCACCCAAGCTCAGGGTACTTTGTCTGCCAATGCAGCTGCCAAAGCGGCCTCTTCCATCGGCTCAATGTCATCAGTCACTCCCTCCCTAGCCCCACCATTATGTCCTGAGGAGTCCCCCGAACTGTTCGACCACAGTGTAGGGTACATGCTGCAGGAGGATACACAGCATTTTGAAGGCTCTGATAATGGTACCCAGGTCGAGGATGAAGGCAGTACCGTGAGCCCAGAGAGAAGAGGGGTGCCCAAGAAGGACAAGAAACTGGCAGTCATGTTCCCCCAGCTGCAGCATACTGCCAGTTTTGCTCCAGTGGCGAGGAGGGAGGGGATGATGAGGTCACTGACTCTACGTGGGTGTCTGATAGAAGAGAGGAGGAGGAGGAGGAGGAGGAGGCACATCTCCAAGGAGGCAGGATGCCCTCCAGGGGCCAGCTTAAGGGAAGCCAACTGATGCATCACACCGCAGAGCTCCGCATGTGCAGGGCACTGCTGACTCTGCACGTTTTCCCAAAAGTTCTTTGGTGTGGGCCTTTTTTGAGACGTATGCAGCAGATCGCACTGTTGCTGTTTGCAACATATGTCTGAAGCGTATCAAGCGTGGCCAAAACAGCAGCCGCGTGGGCACCACATGCTTGACCAGACATATGTCGAGCTCCCATGCAGTCCGTTGGCAACAGTACTTAAAAGACCCACACCAAAGAACGAAGAAGGCGGACCTCTCCTTGCTCCTCATCAGCTGGGACCCCACTATACCTTCAGTCCTCTCAGAAACCTGCACTGACAGGAATGAAGGTGTACAATTAGGTGTGCCAAGTACTTGCGGGCAATCTGCTATCACTGCACCAATGTCCGATTGTAGAAGGCAAATTTCCCTACCCCAGTTGCTAAACCGGCGAAAGAAATTCTGTCCCAGCCATCCACATGCTCAGCGGCTGAATGCTAGTTTGGCTAAATTGCTAGCATTCCAACTGCTGCCTTTTCAGCTGGTAGACTCTGCCCCCTTTTGAGAATTTGTGGAATGTGCAGTACCTCAGTGGCAGGTTCCCAAACGCCAATTTTTTTCTCGTAAGGCAATTCCGGGTCTCTACCGACATGTGGAAGGCAATGTCTTGGCCTCGTTGGACAGGGCGGTCAGCAGTAAGGTGCATATTACTGCTGACTCATGGTCCAGCAGGCATGGACAGGGATGCTACCTTTATTTCGCGGCGCACTGGGTAACCCTGCTGGCAGCTGGGAAGGATGCAGGAGAGGGTGCAGTATTTTTGGAGCTTGTTCCGCCACTATGCCTCCAAAATGCTGGTAGTGGTGATTCTGCCACACCTCTCTCCTCCACCCCCTCCTCTTCTTCTTCCTCTATGGCCTCTTCCTGTGCAGATTTGTCCTCAGAACCAGCGGTGCTCCGTAGGCGTTCTAGAGGCTACGTAAGCACTCAGGCAAAAAGATGCCATGCGGTGCTTGAGTTGGTCTGCTTAGAGGACAGGAACCATACTGGGGCAGAGATTCTGTCAGCTCTGCAAGGGCAGGCTCAGAGGTGGTTGATGCCACGCCAGCTTCAGCCAGGGATGGTGGTTTGCGACAATGGCACCAACCTCCTCTCCACCCTCCAACAGGGACACTTCAGCCATGTGCCCTGTTTGGCTCATGTCCTTAATTTGGTGGTGCAGCGGTTCTTGTGCAGGTACCCAGGCTTACAGGATATCCTGAGGCAGGCCAGGAAAGTCTGTGGGCATTTCCGCCGGTCATATAATGCCAGTGCTGGGCTGGCTGACCTTCAAAAGGAGTGCAACCTGCCCAAGAACCACCTCATCTGTGACATGCCCACCAGGTGGAACTCAATGTTGGCAATGCTGCAGCGGCTGCACATGCAGCAGAGGGCCATCAACGAGTACCTGTGTGAGAATGGCACCAGGACAGGGTCAGAGGAGCTTGTCTTTTTTTCGCCACGCCAGTGGCTCATGATCAAGGATGCATGCACTGTCCTGTCACCATTTGAGGAGGCCACGAGGATGGTGAGCAGTGACAGTGCATGCATCAGTGATACTGTCCCTTTTGTCTACCTGTTGGAGCACACGCTGCGTAGATTAATGGACAGGGCACTTGAGGCAGAACAGAGGGAGGAAGAGGAGGACTTCCTTACCTCTCAAGGCCCCCTGTATCCAGTATTCCTGTGGGCCCGTCAATCTCACAGGAAGAGGAAGAGGAGGATTGTGTCAGCATGGAGGTGGAGCCTAGCACTCAGCATAAGCAGCAGTCTTCAAGGAATCGTTTACAGTCCCCAGAAACCCATGGACTTGTTCGTGGCTGGGAGGAGGTGGCTGCGGATCAGGTCGTCCTTAGTGACCCAGAGGACTCCAGGTCGAATGCCTCAGCAAACCTATGCTGCATGGCCTCCCTGATCCTGAAAAGCCTGCAAAAGGACCCTCAGATTTGTGTGATCAAGGAGAGGGATCACTACTGGCTGGCAACCCTTCTTGATCCACATTACAAGGGTAAGGTTGCGGAACTTATCCAGCCGTCGCAGAGGGAGCAGAGGATGAAACATCTTCGGGAGGCCATGCAGAAAGGTTTGTGCAACGTGTTTCCAGAGCCTGGGAGGGTACAAATTCCTGATCCTGGACATCGTGTTGCTGAGGCTTTGGTCAGTCACAGAAGGAGCAGTGGAGAAGGTGGCCATCTGACCGATGCGTTCAGACAATTTTTTTGGTCCGCAGCCCCAAGGTATGATCAGTTCCAGCAACCATCGCCAGCATCTGTTGTACATGGTGCAGGAATACCTAAGATCCACAAAACACCGATACCTAAGATACCGAAAATCCACTGGGTCTTGAGGATGGATCACTGGCCAGAGCTTGCACAGTTTGCAATTGAGCTGCTGGCCTGTCCTGCATCCAGCGTTCTTTTGGAACGCACATTCAGTGCCGCTGGAGGCTTTGTAACCGATCACAGAGTGCGCCTGTCCACCGACTCGGTTGATCGGCTCACCTTTATATAAATGAATCAGTCTTGGATCACCAGCTACCAAGCACCTGATGCTGATTCCTATCCTATTCCTCCTCAATGTTCATGTTGATAGCTTCTAAGAACGTTTGTGGTTCTGGGCACCAGCACCAGTGCCTAAAGCCCAATTTTTCTGCTCCTGTTTAACAGGGGTGTGTAATTACAATTTTTGCTGTAATATTTTGCAGCAAGGCTCGTTCCTGCACTCAACTAGAATATCTGTGAGAGGTTGCAGTGTTGTGGCACCAGCAGCAGTGCCTAAAGCCTGATTTTTCTCACCCTGTTCAACAGGGGCATGTAATTACAATTCTTGATATAATATTTCACAGCAGGGCCCTTTCCACCGCCCACCACCGAGTAACTGTGAGGGCTTACAGTGTTGTGGCAACACCACCACACCACCACCAAAGGCCCAATTTTTCTGACCCTGTTCAACAGGGGCATGTAATTACAATTCTTTTTTTTTTCAAATCTTCTCTTTATTCATTTTATATACAAACAACAGGAAAGAAAAAAACACAACAAAAAACAACAAACAAAATACAACCCGAGCCCATATTAAGAGGGGAGAAAAAAAAGGCACCCCTGGCCCCCATGCTCACACCACCCCCCCCTCCCCCCCTTACTCATACATTGATCCTCTCCTCTCTCATCATACCTCCAAGATATCAAGCCACCTTTTCCATATTTTTTCAAATTTTCCTAAACAGCCTCTATGTAGGAAAGTACACTTTTCCTTAATTAAAGTTTCCCTTACTTGAATTTTCCATTCTTCTACAGTAGGTGGGTATGGTGATAACCATTTTAGTGCTATGATTTTACGAGCCTGGAATAGGCTTCTATTTATTGAAACAATATATTCCCCTGGAATTCTTGATTCATCCAGTATACCTAGAAGGCATCCCCCAGGCTCCATAAGCATCCCACTCTCAAATACCTTATTAATCATAGATACCACCCCAGACCAATAGCAATGGAGTTTAGGACATCTCCATAGCAAGTGTATTAGATTGGCTGCTCTCCCTTTACATCTGGGACATTGGTCTGTATCTCTGTATTTCAATGTGAATAGATTCTCTGGTGTATAATGTGCCCTATGTAAGATGAATAATTTTGTGTTGGAGATAAAGAGGCCTGAGGTATTGCCGATAGTGCCCGTGCCCACTGTTCATCTGAAATTGACCCTATGTTGCCCGTCCAGGCTAATCTTGCAGGTATATCCACAGAGCCTTTACATTTATCAAATAGTATATCATATAATTGTGATATCAATCCCTTTTTTTCCTATCTTATCCAACAAGGCTATTACCACTGACTTATTAAACTTCAATTCATGCGATCGGCCCTGTAGTTTTAATGCATGCCTGAGCTGTAGAAATTGAAAAAATCCTTGATTTGGAATATTATATTCTTTACTTAGTTCACTAAAGGTTTTCATCACATCTTCCTGGAATAGCTGTTCTATGTACCTTAGACCCTTCTGCCTCCAGATCTCAAACCCTTCCAGTTTCATCAATTCCTCATAGCTGCTATTATTCCAGATTGGAGTATATGACGTATATCTATTTATCTCAGTAATTTTCCTCATTTCCTGCCATACCTTGTCAAACAATTTGCCCGTAAGGAATCCTTTATCACTTAGTTGATTTCTTGACTCCAATAAAGAAACCAATGGACGTACTTCATAAACTGATAGTAGCAGAATCTGTATAGGGTCAGCGTCCATTACTATTGTCCATCCGCTAAATTGTTGTAATTGTGAGGCTAAGAAATAATTTTTGGGATGGCGGATCACCAAACCTCCCTCTTTTTTGGTTAGCATTAATGTTGTTAACTTTATACGTGGTTGCTTTTTTTCTCCAAATCAAGCCTCTAAAAAGCGACTCTATTTTTCTAAACCAAAATGCTGTAATCCATATTGGTGAATTATTAACCACTTCAGCCCCGGAAGGTTTTACCCCCTTCCTGACCAGAGCACTTTTTACAATTCGGCACTGCGTCGCTTTAACTGCTAATTGCGCGGTCATGCAATGCTGTACCCAAACAAAATTTGCGTCCTTTTCTTCCCACAAATAGAGCTTTCTTTTGATGGTATTTGATCACCTCTGCCGTTTTTATTTTTTGCGCTATACGCGGAAAAAGACCGAAAATTTTGAAAAAAAATGATATTTTCTACTTTTTGTTCTAAAAAAAATCCAATAAACTCAATTTTAGTCATACATTTAGGCCAAAATGTATTCAGCCACATGTCTTTGGTAAAAAAAATGTCAATAAGTGTATATTTATTGGTTTGCGCAAAAGTTATAGCGTCTACAAACTAGGGTACATTTTCTGGAATTTACACAGCCTTTAATTTATGACTGCCTATGTCGTTTCTTGAGGTGCTAAAATGGCAGGGCAGTACAAAACCCCCACAAATGACCCCATTTTGGAAAGTAGACACCCCAAGGAATTTGCTGAGAGGCATGTTGAGCCCATTGAATATTCATTTTTTTTTGTCCCAAGTGATTGAATAATGACAAAAAAAAAAAAAAAATTACAAAAAGTTGTCACTAAATGATATATTGCTCACACAGGCCATGGGCATATGTGGAATTGCACCCCAAAATACATTTAGCTGCTTCTCCTGAGTACGGGGATACCACATGTGTGGGACTTTTTGGGAGCCTAGCCGCGTACGGGGCCCCGAAAACCAAGCACCGCCTTCAGGATTTCTAAGGGCGTACATTTTTGATTTTACTCCTCACTACCTATCACAGTTTTGAAGGCCATAAAATGCCCAGATGACATAAAACCCCCCCAAATGACCCCATTTTGGAAAGTAGACACCCCAAGCTATTTGCTTTGAGGCATGTTGAGTCCATGGAATGTTTTATATTTTGACACAAGTTGCGGGAAAGTGACAAATTTTTTTTTTTTTTTTTTTTTTTTTGCACAAAGTTGTCACTAAATGATATATTGCTCACACAGGCCATGGGCATATGTGGAATTGCACCCCAAAATACATTTAGCTGCTTCTCCTGAGTACGGGGATACCACATGTGTGGGACTTTTTAGGAGCCTAGCCGCGTACGGGACCCCGAAAACCAAGCACCGCCTTTAGGATTTCTAAGGGCGTACATTTTTGATTTTACTCCTCACTGCCTATCACAGTTTCGGAGGCCATGGAATGCCCAGGTGGCACAAACCCCCCCAAATGACCCCATTTTGGAAAGTAGACACCCCAAGCTATTTGCTGAGAGGCATGGTGAGTATTTTGCAGCTCTCATTTGTTTTTGAAAATAAAGAAAGACGAGAAAAAAAATTTATTTTTTTCTTTTTTCAATTTTCAAAACTTTGTGACAAAAAGTGAGGTCTGCAAAATACTCACTATACCTCTCATCAAATAGCTTGGGGTGTCTACTTTCCAAAATGGGGTCATTTGGGGGGGTTTTGTGCCACCTGGGCATTCCATGGCCTCCGAAACTGTGATAGGCAGTGAAGAGTGAAATCAAAAATTTACGGCCTTAGAAAGCCTGAAGGCGGTGCTTGGTTTTCGGGGTCCCGTACGCGGCTAGGCTCCCAAAAAGTCCCACACATGTGGTATCCCCGTACTCAGGAGAAGCAACAGAATGTATTTTGGGGTGTAATTTCACATATTCCCATGGCATGTTTGAGCAATATATCATTTAGTGACAACTTTGCGCAAAAAAAAATAAAAAAAATAAAAAATTGTCTCTTTCCTGCAACTTGTGTCACAATATAAATTATTCCATGGACTCAACATGACTCTCAGCAAATAGCTTGGGGTGTCTACTTTCCAAAATGGGGTCATTTGGGGGGGGGGTTTGAACTGTCCTGGCATTTTATGCACAACATCTAGAAGCTTATGTCACACATCACCCACTCTTCTAACCACTTGAAGACAAAGCCCTTTCTGACACTTATTGTTTACATAAAAAAATAATTTTTTTTTGCAAGAAAATTACTTTGAACCCCCAAACATTATATATTTTTTTTAAAGCAAATGCCCTACAGATTAAAATGGTGGGTGTTTCATTTTTTTTTTTCACACAGTATTTGCGCAGCGATTTTTCAAACGCATTTTTTGGGGAAAAAACACACTTTTTTACATTTTAATGCACTAAAACACACTATATTGCCCAAATGTTTGATGAGATAAAAAAGATGATCTTAGGCCGAGTACATGGATACCAAACATGACATGCTTTAAAATTGCGCACAAACGTGCAGTGGCGACAAACTAAATACATTTTTAAAAGCCTTTAAAAGCCTTTACAGGTTACCACTTTAGATTTACAGAGGAGGTCTACTGCTAAACTTACTGCCCTCGATCTGACCTTCGCGGCGATACCTCACATGCATGGTGCAATTGCTGTTTACATTTGACGCCAGACCAACGCTTGCGTTCACCTTAGCGCGAGAGCAGGGGGGACAGGGGTGCTTTTTTTTTTTTTTTTTTTTTTTTTTTCTTTATTATTATTATTTTTTTATCTTATTTTTAAACTGTTCCTTTCATTTTTTTTTTTAAATCATTTTTATTGTTATCTCAGGGAATGTAAATATCCCCTATGATAGCAATAGGTAGTGACAGGTACTCTTTTTTGCAAAAATTGGGGTCTATTAGACCCTAGATTTCTCCTCTGCCCTCAAAGCATCTGATCACACCAAGATCGGTGTGATAAAATGCTTTCCCAATTTCCCAATGGCGCTGTTTACATCCGGCGAAATCTACGTCATAAAATGCTCGTAGCTTCCGGTTTCTTAGGTCATAGAGATGTTTGGAGCCACTCTGGTCTCTGATCAGCTCTATGGTCAGCTGGCTGAATCACCGGCTGCATTCTCAGGTTCCCTGTTGAGACAGGAGAGCCAGAGAAAAACACGGAAGATGTTGGGGGGGGGGGCATTCCCTCCCACTGCTTGTAAAAGCAGTCTAGAGGCTAATTAGCCACTAGGATTGCTTTTACATGAAAGCCGACCGCTGGCTGAAAAGAATGATACCAAGATGATACCTAAACCTGCAGGCATCATTCTGGTATAACCACTCAAAGTCGTGAATGGCATACCTGAAGACAAAAAAATGGTTAACAATAAAGCACAGTAAACGGTAAGGTATAAAAAATTGCATACCTGAAAAGCAAACATGATAAAACATAATAACAATAAAACATTGCAGAATAGAATACAGTAAAAAAGAGCAGAACAATAGAGAGAGAATAGAGAGAGAGAGAACAATAAAACGACAACTATTTTTATTTTATATTTTTGTTTGTGTTTTTTTTTTTTTTTTTTTTTTACACTTTTTTTTGTAACTAACTTTTATAACTGTAACCGGTTCCAGGTTCGGGTCTCTCAAAATGTGATGGCATCTCGGGAGACCCTGTGAAAGTGTGCCTAGTCTGTGCAATGCTGTACCCTACGCTAATACTCAACTAGTGCATGGTAGCGTTCAAAACATTCACCAATGCAAAGACCAGGATTGTCAGGACAGGAGGGACAATAATAGCGGGTGTCACGCCTATATCCGCGCTTGCTGCAGACACAACATCTTTTTTGGGGGGTTCGCTGGGTAGGGGTACTCGGGAGGATATATAAATGCCTCTCATGCAGCCGACTGCATTTGGTTGGGGATGTGAATGGGGGAAGTACGGGCGCTGCAGAAGTGGTGGGTTCCCAATTAGGATTGGCGAATGCAGCAGGAAGGGCACTATGGGCACGACGGGCCTGTGTTTGTCTTTTTGGTGGCAGCGGGACACTACTTGTGCTTGCCACCTCACCAGCTTGAACTGCACTTATGTGACTCGCCACGTCACCAAGTGTTACTGCAGTGCTGGTTTGACTACGACCGGGGTGTACTAGGCCGCTGGTGCTTGCCAGTTCACCAAAACGCTACCAAAAAAACTGTTAGCGATCGCAGGGATCAGGCCTGACTCTGCGAACGCTGCAGTTATGCGTTTAGTGTTTTGTAAGTGACAGTGATCGATCGATACTGCACTTGGGTGGGCTGGGCTGGGCGGAGGGGCAAAACGCAGGTGCTAGCAGGTATCTGGGCTGATCCCGCTAACACTGCGTTTTCGGGAACCCTAAACTGCTGGGGACGCTAGTATAGATTTGATCGGATCAGATATTGATCCGATCAGATACTATACCACTAAGGGAGGCGTATGCTGCGTGCGTGGGTGTTCACGGTACTGGCGCTAATCTGACGCTGCCTGGGGCGACGCATATCACCGCCGGGCGATCAGGGGGCTAAACCTTTATTCGGTAATAAACGGCGGGTGCCCTGACACTATAAAAAATAAACGAACTAACCAGCGTCACCCGTAACGGTTATACGGTGATCAGTGGTGAAAGGGTTAACAAGGGGGCAATCAAGGGGTTAAAACATTTATTAGATAGTATATGGGGGTCCCTGTCGCTATAAAATGCTGACGGCGAACCTAAATATTTACGTTCCTAACTAGCGTCACCAGCGACACTAATACAGCGATCAGAAAAATGATCGCTTAGCGACACTGGTGAGGGGGGGTGATCAAGGGGTTAAAACTTTATTAGGGGGGGTTAGGGGGGTATCCTAGACCTAAAGGGGGGTAATACTCACTGCCCTAACACTAACTGTCACAAACTGACACTATGCAGTAATCAGAAAAAAAAAAAAAAAATACTGCTAATGTCAGTTTGTGACAGGGGGGGGGGGGTGATTGGGGGGGGATCGGGGGGCGATCGGGGGGGGGATCGGGGTGTAAGGTATGCCTGGCATGTTCTACTGTGTGTGTGTGTGTGTTGTGCACTCACTTGTCATCTCTCCTCGGCGCTGGAACGGAAACTGCCAGACCGAGGAGAGATGACATCACATCCTCTGCCTGTGTGAAACGACACACAGGCAGAGGAGGATTCCCATTGGCTGGGAGCGATCGCGAGGGGGGGGCCACGATCGGATGGTCTCCCCCTCGCCTCCCGACGCTCCCAGTCAAATGCCGACCGCCGATGGCACCGTGGTACGTGATTTTGCCTGCCCGTGCCATTCTGCCGCAGTATATATGCGGTAGGCGGTCGGCAAGTGGTTAAACACGTAAAGTAATTGCGGGGCCCAAATCATTTTGATGAGATTTGCTCTTCCTATCACCGTCAGAGGTAACTTACACCAACTTTGGCATTTATCCTTAAATTTTGTTAATAGAGGTTTCAAATTTAAATTGATATAGTCTTTTACATCCCGAGAGATCTCTATCCCCAAATATTTCACTGTATCCTTAATTTGAATTTTAGAGGCTTGATTTAATAAGAGGGTTTTTAACTCATCTAGTGGTAACATTATGGATTTATCCCAGTTAATCTGGAAACCAGAAAATTGCCCAAATATGGAGATAAGACTGATAAATTCAGTTAATGAATCTGAGGTGTCCCCCAGGAAAATAAGAGCGTCATCTGCATACAGGGCCACTTTATCCTCTCTCCGTGCCCGTCGAAACCCGATTATTTTTGTTGATTGTCTAATGGCAAGGGTAAGAGGCTCCACTGCTATAGCAAACAGTAGTGGCGACAGGGGGCAACCCTGTCTTGTCCCTCTAGATAAAGAAAATGGGCTGGATAATGTATTATTAATTCTTACCCTTTCTTTGGGGTCCCTATATAATATTTTAACCCATTTTAAAAATCCTGGTCCTATTCCGAAAGACTCCAATACGGTCCATAAGTATCCATAAGTATTCCCACTCCACCATATCGAAGGCTTTTTGGGCATCCAAGCATAATATTGCTCTAGATCCCATATTTTCCATAGGCAATTGCAAATTCAAAAATAGCCTGCCAATGTTTATTGCGGCTGCTCTCTTTGGGATAAAACCCGTTTGATCCTCATGTATCAAACTGCTAATATAATTTGATAGCCTGTGTGCAAGGACCCTTGCCAAAATCTATACATCTGAGGTGAGAAGAGATATAGGGTGATAGGATTCAGGTAACATTGGGTCCTTACCCTGTTTTGGAATCATTATTACTATTGTTTCCTGCATGGATTCTGGGAGTTTTTGTTTTTCATATGCATCATTTAGTACCTCTAATAGTTCTGGTAGCAAAATCCTATCAAATTTTTTATATATCTCTATCGGTAGTCCGTCCATCCCTGGCGTTTTATTATTATGAGTTTGTGTAACTGCTTGCCTTAATTCTTCCAGGGATATGGAACTATCGAGAGCTTCTCTATCCTCCATTTTAAGTTTTGGGAGAACCAGTTTATCCAAGAATTGTTTAGCTTTTTTCATTGACTTCAACACCTTCGACTCATAAAGTAAGGAGTAGAAGTTAACGAATATCTTCTGAATGCTGCCTGTATCATACCTCACCACTCCTTCAGGGTCTTTGACTGCAGAGATAGTTATCGGGCCCTCTTGTGCATGAGCTATAACCGCCAGCATACCACCCACCTGTTCCCTCATCTCATAATGTTTTTGTTTTTGAAAAAATCTACTATTCTCTGCTTTAGTTAAAGCCAAAGTTTTATAAGTTTCCTGAGCCTGCTGTCATGCTAATCGCTTTTCTTCTATAGGATCCCTAAAATAATCCTGCTCTGTTTGGGACACCATTTTCATTACTTCCTCCTCTTGCCTCCTAGATGAACTCTTAATTTTATGGATTTCTTTAATCAATATTCCATGCATATATGCCTTCATTGTATCCCAGACTACTAGTAGAGAAGCCGAGTTTTTATTTTTATTGAAAAATTCAATCAACTGTGACTCTATCTTATCTTCCTCCGTCAGTAATAAGAGCCACTGTGGGTTGATTTTCCAAAGGGGGGATGTCTCTCCCTCGGACTATAAATTCAATATAAGTGGGGAATGATCTGAAAGCCCCCTAGGGCCATATTGGATTGACTCTAGCCAAGGCAAAAAATTATCATTCCCCAGGGCCAAGTCTAGTCTTGACAAAGAGCCGTATGTGCTCGAACAGCATGAGTATTCTCTTCTTGATGGATATCTAATTCTCCGCATATCTATTAGCCCCATCTTTTGTAGTTGTCTAGCAAATCTAGTTCTCTTCATCCTTTGTTTTCCCTTTATGGTGTTATGTCTATCTTCCTCCTCATTCATTATGTTATTAAAATCTCCCATTACTAGGGTTGGCAAATGCGGCCACTGTACCATTTTCCCAAAAGACACTTTTCAACACTTCATTATAAAGAGGGGGAATATAGACATTCACCAACAAGAAGTTTCTGTCATTTAATAAGCACCGTAACACAATGTATCTGCCTTCTGGGTCTATAAAACTCTCTTTACATGAGAACCGAACTGAGCGAGAAATGAGAACACTGACACCTCGTGAGTAAGTAGTGTATACGGTGTAAAATTGATACGGAAATCTTGCAATTTCAAAAAGCATTGTATCACCTCGCTCAAGGTGGGTCTCCAATTATTATTAAATTATTAAATTAAATTATTATTAAAAATTATTCCGGGTTTGTAAAACTCAATTGCCTCAAAAACTGCTTGCCTCTTCCTCCTATCTCCCATCCCCCTCACATTCCATGACAGCACCGTTACTTTATTACTCATTATTTCATTTTACCAGAAGATATTGAACAGGGCTCCAACCAGACACCTTATATATATATATATATATATATATATATATACATACACACACATATATAAAAGAAAAAAAAATTCTTTTTTTTTCTTCTTCTTTCAACATACTTAAATTAATGAGACAATGACGAGGAGGAACCTGACAAAACACTATCAGAGAGAGGGGAAAAAAAAAAGAGCAAGGGAGAGAGAGAGAGTGAGAGCCTGTATTGCACAGAGGACATCCCTCAGTGTTTGTTCCTTTATTGCAGTTTCAATAGTTTTGTTACCATATTGATAAATATTACCAGCGGCATTGTTCTCGCCTATGCTCTGTTGATCAAATTCCTCCATCCTTTCTTGTTGCTCTAGCATATGTTCGCCATTGGGTATAGTATCCAATATCGTATCTGATATACATCTTCCCTCCAGGCCCCAGGAGACCTGGGGAACCCCGGGGGGTTGTGTTTTATTCCTTTCCTCCTGTGTATTGTCTTTTGGGACCTGATCTTTCGTAATTACAATTCTTGATCTAATATTTCACAGCAGGGCCCGTTCCAGCGCCCACCAAGAGTAACTGTGAGGGCTTACAGTGTTGTGGCAACACTACCATCACCACCACCAAAGGCCCAATTTTTCTGACCCTGTCCAACAGGGGCATGTAATTACAATTCTTGATCTAATGTTTCACAGCAGGGCCTGTTCCAGTGCCCAACAAGAGTAACTGTGAGGGCTTACAGTATTCTGGTACCACCAACACCTAAGGCCCAAATTTCTGTTGAGTATATAGGGCAGGCCCCTACTTTCAAACATCTGACTTACAAACGACTCCTACTTCCAAACAGAGGGAGACAACAGGAAGTGAGATGAAAACTACCCCTAGGAAGGGAAATTCTCTCCTGTAGGAGTTAATATGGGAAAAAGATGTCTTCTCCACTGATTTATCAGCAATCCTTGTTTCCCTTAAAAAACCCAAATTTTCTAAATCCAATTGTCATTGGGACAGAAAGTGAGGTGAAATCTTCTGAACAGGGGCACAGAAAGCAGAACAAATGTTACAGGGGTGATAATAACCCTTCCCTATGTTATCCAAAAAGCTTTAAATTAGATTTTTTAGCTGGAGCTACACTTACAAAATGTACCTGATCCAAATTACAAACAGATTCTACATAAGAACAAACCTACAGTCCCTGTCTTGTTTGCACCGCCTGTATACTGCTGTTCAGAGTATATAGGGCCTGGGGGCCCAACGCCTTTTCTTTTTGTAATTTGGGTGCCGGGTTCCCTTTAATATCCATACAAGACCCAAAGGGCCTGGTAATGGACTGGGGGGTACCCATGCCGTTTGACTCACTGATTTTCAGCCATATTGCCAGGACCCGACATTACATTAAACCCGCAAGCAGTTTTAAATGACTTTTATTCCTTTAAAAATGTCATTTTGTGCAGGGACTGTTGTAAACACGGGAAACATGCGCCACCTTACAGGCATAGACACCCCCCAGGTACGATATTTAAAGGAATATTTCACTTTTATTTTTTCACTTTAAACATCATTAAAATCACTGCTCCCGGAAAAACGGTTGTTTTTAAAACTTTCTTTTGCATTGATACATGTCCCCTGGGGCAGGACCCGGGTCACCCAAACCCTTTTTAGGACAATAACTTGCATATTAGCCTTTAAAATTCGCACTTTTGATTTCTCATGTTCGAGTCCCATAGACTTTAACAGTGTTCGAATGTTCATGCAAACTTTTGGTCTGTTTGCATGTTCTGGATGCGAAACGAACCGGGGGGTGTTCGGCCCATCCCTACTCCTGTACAAGCAAACATAACTTGTATTACTCCATCTAACTGTACCCTAGCTTTGTGATCCTATTATAGATGTGGGATGCAGGAAAGATGGGATTGTTAAAACCAGACACTTTTATGGTAAATAATAGGAGATATTTTTACATGTCGCATGTTGTAAAGTGAAATACTCAGCAACCTAAAAGTAATTTTGTGTTTTTCATAGTGCCCCAAAGACAACGTTGTCCCAGAAGCAAGAAATCCTGGAATCACCAGGTCGCCCACCGAGTCTCGCTTATCAGGAATAAACAAAAACATGGTTAGTCTAACCCTGTGAGAATGCTAAAGTCAAACAAGTAAACATGTTAATAATGTCATGTAAATCTCTCAGAAGATCTGTCTTTGACCCGATTCCACCATCTTGGCAAGTGATGAAGAAGAAGAGTCATGAAGGCTCACTAGTCAAGAGAGAAGAAAACACCATTTAACTCTGAATCAAGTCAATTACATAGATAGCAGTACAGAAGTGGACAATGAGGCTGCAGACCACACTTACATGCCCTGTGTTGAGGAACACTCAAGTGACAGCAGTGATGGTTGCATGAAAACAGCCCTTCTCAAGAACCAAGAAAACCAGACATCAGGAAAGTTGTAGTGACAGCAGTGTCAAGCAAATATCCACTACCCCTAACAAGAAGAGGAAATGATCAGATGGTCGACAACTAAATCTGAAGTTCACATATGCAGAGAATGTGACGTTGGTTGAAAATCTAACTCCTGAATATGACTAAGCTGCTATTGGAAAAGAAAACAGTGGAAAAAAAATTACAAAAGCTGTCAATTTAGTGGGAGTAGCACCCCATAGTGAAAAGCATGTGAAAAAAAGGTACCAAGATATCAAGGGAGACATCAAGAAGAAAATGGCCCTGGCCAGAAAGGAAAGGTTAGTCTGATTGTGTGTACTGACATTAGAAAACATGACTATACAGACATCTAGAATTTCCCCTAAGTAAATGTCACTTCATTTTTTCTAATGTAAATCTTAGATGTCCAACTTGTTTGCTTGAATGCTTATCTCATTTCTTCTAGGCAAAAAACTGCTGGTGGATTATGAGCTTCTGTTCTGATGTTGAAGAATGAAAAAAAGCTGATGCCCTACATCCATAAAGAGACAGTTACAGGACTGTGCAAAGGTTTCGATACCTTACTCAACAAGAGGGGTATTTACATAGTGTTAGTAAATATTCTAGATACTAACGTTCAGTGTTGAGGAACTCACCCCTCCATCAGAATATGATGCTGGTGTGGCAATCTTTCCCTAGAAGTGAACATGGAGCAACTTTACCCAGCGCTGAATTTATTCTGGACTTGGGTGAGTTTTCAAGAAGGGGAAGTGATGTACCAACTTTGACTTAATCAGTATCTGTTCTCTTACAGATGACCCCACATAGTAAGGAACCCTCCTACTCTTTTCGGAGCCAGCAGATGTTCCTGAACTAGGCTTCTCTGCATCTGACAAGAATGACGACAACTCCGGACAGTCTTAAGAACAGCCATCTAATGTCAATGTTGAGGTAGTCAACCTTCTGCCAGTTTCTGAAAGTTCCCAAACCAAAGACAATTTACCACAAAGTTTAGCAGATGTTAACCCCGATTTGGGTTTGCCCACTCCACCAATCAACATATGATGTGCGCTTTCTATATGTCGCACACAAAATCTTGACCAAGAACAACTCGCTGATGAGATGTTTAGCAGTGTGTATCAAAGTGGTATGGGACACCTAGGCTCCTTTGGCATATACCCCATGACTTAAATACAGTGGATTTGCACAGTTCTGGTCTAACACTGGTTGCTTGACCTAATAATAATATTGCCGGATGGTAGATTGGTTTAATGTTTTTATTTACTTCTTTTAATTAAGGTTTTGTTAAGCAAACATACAAAAATGCTTTTGTGTGGCGTTAATTTTCACCTAAGATATGTCCAAACATCTTTGTGTAAAATGAATGTATTGCCGGTACATGTGATGTATGTTCAACCAAGGGCTCGGAGCTTCAACAGAAGCTGTTGAAACAGCTTCTGTTGAAGTGAGAGGGTTACAGAGAGCCTGATATGGGGCCACTTCCTATGTTCCTTTGTAACAACCACAGCCTTTTCACCAAAATAAAAGAGTAAACTACCTGGTAAGTTGTACAGCGTAAGAGTTGATGCATACCTTGAAAAATAACTTTATATGAAGTGCTGTCGGACTTGATGGCCACGCTCATTGTGATAGGATTCAGGGATCGGTGAAATAGGGTCCTCATCAGTGTCTCGAACCTCAGTATCCAGTAGCAATTCTACATGATGGGCTAAGTTATGAAGGACACAGCAGGCCAAAAACATGTTGCCAACTTTTTCATAGCCATAGCACATTGTATACATTGTTATCATCTTTATTCATGACTGTTGTTTTGGCTAATTGTATAGTTACTGATTAACTGTTAATTAAATTACAGATATTCTCCCAAGGAAGCGGCACTAGACTGCTAAACTAGTTGAGATGTTTTTCATGACCCTCAATCCTACTGTGATTTTCCCCTTCTGGGGACCATTATACTGGTGATATGTATGGTTGTCACTACTATTTTAAATTGTATATGATTCTGTGTGTTTTATTGTTTTAGCATTAATAAAAATTCCATGTATATTTTTCTATATACGTGTCTATACACTTGACTTTATCTACTTACCTTATTAGATTGTGAATTGGCACCCTTTTTTAAACATTTACATGCCCTGCCCATTGAGGTGTGGTGTCCAAAGTCATCATTTCCATCATTACCGCATACATATACCCAATTGTGCAATGTACGGGAATACCAACATGTATTCCAAGGGTTTTCCGGTACAAGTGACAAGATATAAACTAACATATTGTATTACAAGGTCCTCGGATTTTTTTTTATAAGTTTAACAGAGGTTAAATAAAGTCTGTACAATCAGATGTAACTTGTTCGGCTTGTTTTTGGACACATGCTCTTGGGCACATTCTTCAGTACAGGTGACAAGTGCTGGGACATGGCTAAATTACCTGAAAAACCCCACTCATCATATTTTCCTGAAATGTTCTTATTTGCACTAAAAAATAATTGAACAAGCTGTTGGGAAACCTTTGATAGTTGTTTTTCAAGTTTTAAAGGAATGTGATAACACATTTTTTTTTCTACTGGTTGGTAATAACTATACAGGAGTAATTTTTGAGAATTATAAACATCCTTCTACTTCCTCCATGAAAGACCACACAATATTGCCCCACTACACAGCAAGTCTCAGCTCCGAATAATCAAAGCTGGATTTGTAGCTGTCAAAAAAAGTCTGTCTGACACAGTGTTTATCAATAACATTGTTCAGATGGGTAAAAAGATACAAAGTAACATTGTTTATAAACATTGATCAGATGGAGATAGAATGATACAAAGTAAGATTGTTTATAAACATTGAGCAGATGGGAGATAGAGAGATACAAAGTTACATTATTCATGTGTAGGGATGAGCTTCGCGTTCGAGTCGAACACATGTTCGACTCGAACATCGTATGTTCGCCCTTTCGTCCAATTATGAACGATATGGGCCGTTCGCGCCAAATTTGAGTGGCACGTCACGGCCCATAATTCACTGCGGCATCGCAGTGCATTGCTGGCTGATGATTGGCCAAGCATGCACTATGACCCGCATGCTTGGCCAATCACAGCGCTGTGTGTACAGAGAGCCGTAATTGGCCAAAGCCAAGGAGGCTTTGGCCAATTATGGCTCAGGGGGTTTATTACATGCCCCACACTATATAAGGCCTTGTGTAGTGTGTTGCGGTGGAGACTGGAGAGAGATGGATAGACAGAGAGACAGTGTCATTTGATTTAAGTTTTAAGATTTAAGATAGAGTAGGCAGGTCGAGTCAGTTAGCTGCACTTACAGTGTATTGTGTATATATATATGCATCCCAGGTGTTGTGTATATATATATATATATATATACACACTGTATTCAGTTTAACGATCCTACTGGACACCTAGGAGGAGGGGAGGGGACGCACAACACAAGCAAGGAGGAGAAGACACAGGAGCCGCTGCCCGATGTGCCCACCAATGCCCGACCCCCAATGTGCCCGCCGCTGCCCGATGTGCACACCGCCTAGATGGGGTAATTGCCGGAGGGGGGGGTTGTTTGCCGCACCCTCCCCAAACAAAAAAACACCAGCCGCCACTGGTGTATATGTATCATATTATATGATCTTGTGTTCACTTTACTATATGGAATTTTAAATATTGTTCTGTGTACCCAATTTTACTGTATCTTTAATAAAATGTATACATTTTTATAAGAAAATCAAATACCTTCTTAAGCCTAGGTTCACACTTGTGCGAACACAGACGTCGCATGTGATTTGCACCCGCACTGCGGGGCCGATCGCATACGATGTCTGTGCAAAGCGAGTTCAGCCATACAGTTGTATGGCTGAACTCGCAATGGATTCGCACAAAAAAGGTGCAGGGACTTTTTTTTTCCCCGCACTGGAATTGGATCGCATGGGTGTTTTCACCCAATGCAATCCGATTCCTGTGTGAGTTCACAGTTCGCACTGCGATCTGTGAACTGATCTGGGGGTGTCTTTAACAAAGTATTGACACCCGCAGGGGTTTGCAGAGGGCAGTGGCAACTGTCTGCGGGAGAGATGCGATGCATGAACCGGCGCAGGAAGATGGCTGCAGCGGGGACTTCATTTACTGGGAGGGTGTCCCTGGAAGTCCTCCCGTGCTTGAGCGGCGCGCTCTGTGATCAGTGAGTCTATAAGACTCGCCTGATCACAGATCAGAGTAAGGGGTCGATCTCGACCCCTCTACCACGTGATCAGCTATTAGCCAATGACAGCTGATCGTGTGATGTAAACAGAGACGGTTATTGGCTTTCTTTCCTTCTCACGCTAAAAGCAGATCACCGGCGGCTGCGAGAGGGACATCGGTCCCGATTGTGGAGGTACCTACCAGTGCCCACCAGCGCCACCTACCAGTGCCCACAGTACCACCCATCAGTGCCCACAGTGTCACCTCACAGTGCCACCTATCAGTGCCCTCAGTGCCACCTCACAGTGCCACCTATCAGTGCCCACAGTGCCGCCTATCAGTGCCCACAGTGCCGCCTATAAATTAATCAGTGTGTCATTACCAGTGCTGCCTATCAATACCACCTACCAGTGCCACCTACCAGTGCCCATCAGTGCCAACTATCAGTGCCTATCAGTGCCATCCATCAGTGCCACCCATCTTTGCCACCCATCAGTGTCACCGATCAGTGCCATCCATCAGGGCCCATCAGTGCCATCTTATTAGTGCCCATCAGTCATCTTATCTGTGCCTCAGTGTCGCCTTATCTGTGCCTATCAGTGTTGTCTTTTCTGTGCCCCTCAGTGCAGCCCATTAGTGCCCATCAGTGCAGCCTCATCAGCAAATATCAATGAAGGAGAAAAATGACCCGTTTGCAAAAAGTTATAACAAACTATAAAACATGATTTATTTATTTTTCCAAAATTTCTGTCTTTTTTTTGTTTGTTTAGCAAAAAATAAAAACCCAAATGGTGATTAAACACCAGCAAAAGAAAGCTCAGTTTGTGTGAAAAAAATGATAAAAATTTCATTTGAGTGCAGTGTAACACGACCGCGCAATTGTCATTCAAAGTGTGACAGCGCTGAAAGCTAAAAATTGGTCTGAGCAGGACGGGGGTTTAAGTGCCCAGTAAGCAAGTGGTTAAAATACTACCCCATGGGGCAATTATAATTCTTGGTGAAGATAACATTGTTTATAAACATTGATCAAAAGAGAGATACAAAGTTACACTAGGACCTCCAGTCTACTTACAGTATATAATTTAGTCAATGCATACGTATTATGTGTACAGCACTTAATTCCTGAATATATGTACAGTGTATATATACAGGGTCTGTCTATATATAATGTATATACAGAGTCTGTCTATATGTAATGTACAGAACACATTTAAAATGTATACAATACCCGCACACAGCCTGTCCTGTCCTCTTCTGCTCTTTTATTTCCTCTCACCTTGATGCTAGAAGTGTGAGCTCTGTGTACTTAGTGTTGGTGGTGTCTGTCTTCTTCTGTAGGCAGCCTGCAGGGAGAGAGGAGGAAACATAGAGAGGGGCGTAGTACAAGAGTCCTTGACACTGATTACCGTACGGCAGACTTTCTCAACATTCGCACACCAGAGGAACCCTTGACATCATTTCAGGTCTTAGGGAAACCCCGCAAAAAATAGTTACACCTACAGATCATTGTACATTAGTGTGATTGATGAACTGTAGACAGTTTAAAGAGAAGAAGAAAGAATGTAACATATCTCAATTTCACACCCGGGGGGAGATCATTTTTATTATCCACCCGCTCTATGCAACAAAAACATTTGCAGGAACAACCTTGAAATTACCCTCTTGTCGTTCATAGGTGCAGTGGCAAAGAAGTTGAGCTTTATTGTCCACACACCACACATACACTATAAATATTGGGATGCCTGCCTTTACACACACATGAACTTTAATGGCATCCCAGTCTTAGTCTGTAGGGTTCAATATTGAGTTGGCCCATCCTTTGCAGCTATAACAGCTTCAACTCTTCTGGGAAGGCTGTCCACAAGGTTTAGGAGTGTATCTATGGGAATGTTTGACCATTCTTCCAGAAAGGCATTTGTGAGATCAGGCAGAGTCTCCGTTCTATTTCATCCCAAAAGTGTTCAATTGGGTTGAGGTCAGGACTCTGTGCAGGCCAGTCAAGTCCCTCCACCCCAAACTCTCCCATCCACGTCTTTATGGACCTTGCTTTGTGCACTGGTCCAAATCATTTGGTGGAGGGGGGATTATGGTGTGCGGTTGTTTTTCAGGGGTTGGGCTTGGCCCCTTAGTTCCAGTGAAGGGAACTCTTAAGGCGTCAGCATACCAAGACATTTTGGACAATTTCATGCTCTCAACTTTGTGGGAACAGTTTTGGGATGGCCTCTTCCTGTTTCAACATGACTGAGCACCAGTGCACAAAGCAAGGTCCATAAAGATATGGATGAACAAGTTTGGAGTGGAGGAACTTGACTGGCCTGCAGTCCTGACCAGTGGCGGTTGGTGCTAAAAAAAATTGGGAGGGGGGGGCACAAACAAACCCGGGTCTGCACTCACCACTTTCACAGCTCCATACACACACACACACATACACTGTATATATATATATATATATATATATATTAGGGATGAGCTTCATGTTCGAGTCTAACCCATGTTCGACTCGAACATCGTCTGTTCGCCCATTTGCCGAATTGCGAACGATATGGGCCGTTCGCGCCAAATTCGTGTGGCACATCACGGCCCATAATTCCCTGCGGCATCGCAGTGCATTGCTGGCTGATGATTGGCCAAGCATGCACTATGACCTGCATGCTTGGCTAATCACAGCGCCGTCTGTAGAGAGAGCTGTAATTGGCCAAACCAGGGTGGCTTTGGCCAATTATGGCGCAGGGGGTTTAGTACACGCCCCACACTATATAAGGCTGCCTACACAGTGGCCCTGTGTAGTGTGTTTTCCGGCATTGAGAGACAGAGACAGAGAGACAGTGTCATTTGATTTAAGTTAGATAGATTAGGCAGGACAGTCAGTGAGTTAGCTGCACTTACAGTGTATTGTGTATATATATGCATCCCAGGTGTTATATATATATATATATATATATATATATATACACTGTATTCAGTTTAGCTAGATCCGTTCCTGTTATTATCTTCCTACTGACAGACAGGCTTGTGTTGTTACAGTATTTACAGCTACCTGAAGAAAATTGCTGGTGTTCTTCTGATCCTATTAGTACCACAGTTAGGCAGCTAGAATATTTACAGTTAGTGTAGTGCGTCCTCTGAACAGTGTTCATCTAAAGCTACAAGTTAGTGTAGTGCGACCTCTGCACAGTGTTCAGCTAAAGCTACAAGTTAGTGTAGTGCGTCCTCCTCACAGTGTTCAGCTAAAGCTACAAGTTAGTGTAGTGCGTCCTCCTCACAGTGTTCAGCTAAAGCTACAAGTTAGTGTAGTGCGTCCTCTGAACAGTGTTCATCTAAAGCTACAAGTTAGTGTAGTGCACAGTGTTCAGCTAAAGCTACCAGTTAGTGTAGTGCGTCCTCCTCACAGTGTTCAGCTAAATCTACAAGTTAGTGTAGTGCGTCCTCTGAACAGTGTTCATCTAAAGCTACAAGTTAGTGTAGTGCGACCTCTGCACAGTGTTCAGCTAAAGCTACAAGTTAGTGTACTGCGTCCTCCTCACAGTGTTCAGCTAAAGCTACAAGTTAGTGTAGTGCGTCCTCCTCACAGTGTTCAGCTAAAGCTACAAGTTAGTGTAGTGCGTCCTCTGAACAGTGTTCATCTAAAGCTACAAGTTAGTGTAGTGCAACCTCTGCACAGTGTTCAGCTAAAGCTACAAGTTAGTGTAGTGTGTCCGCATCACAGTGTTCAGGTAAAGCTACACGTTAGTGTAGTGTGACCTCTGCACAGTGTTCAGCTAAAGCTACAAGTTAGTGTAGTGCGTCCTCCTCACAATGTTCAGCTAAAGCAACAAGTTAGTGTACTGCGACCTCTGCACAGTGTTCAGCTAAAGCTACAAGTTAGTGTAGTGCGTCCTCTGAACAGTGTTCATCTAAAGCTACAAGTTAGTGTAGTGCACAGTGTTCAGCTAAAGCTACAAGTTAGTGTAGTGCGTCCTCCTCACAGTGTTCAGCTAAAGCTACAAGTTAGTGTAGTGTGTCCTCCTCACAGTGTTCAGCTAAAGCTACAAGTTAGTGTAGTGCGTCCTCCTCACAGTGTTCAGCTAAAGCTACAAGTTAGTGTAGTGTGACCTCTGCACAGTGTTCAGCTAAAGCTACAAGTTAGTGTAGTGCGTCCTCCTCACAGTGTTCAACTAAAGTTACAAGTTAGTGTAGTGCGACCTCTGCACAGTGTTCAGCTAAAGCTACAAGTTAGTGTAGTGCGACCTCTGCACAGTTTTCAGCTAAAGCTACCTGTAGAAGGTTGGTGGTGAATTCCTGATCCTATCACTACCGCAGGCAGCTACATTATTTTAACATTAGTGTAGTGCGTCCTCTGCACAGTGTTCAGCTAAAGCCACCTGTAGAAGGTTGGTGGTGTTTTCCTGATCTTATCACTACCGCAGGCAGCTACATTATTTTAACGTTATTGTAGTGCGTCCTCTTCACAGTGTTCAGCTAAAGCTTTTTTTCGGCAGCTGGCCTAATTGAGCCGCAACATGCGGAAGACTTGGTCGAGTGGATGACCAAGCCGTCCTCATCCTCCTCATCCTCTCTCACCCATGCTCAGGGTACTTTGCCTGGCAAAGCAGCTGCCAACGCGGTCTCTTCCCTCGGCTCAATGGCATCAGTGACTCCTTCCCTAGCCCCACCATGTCCTCCTGAGGAGTCCCTCGAAATGTTTGACCACAGTGTTGGGTACATGCTTCAGGAGGATGCCCAGTGTTTAGAAGGCTCTGATGATGATACTGAGCTACATGAAGCCAGTATTGTGAGCATGGACAGAGGGGGTGCCCAAAAAGGACAGCAATCTGGCAGTCATGCTCCCCCTGCTGCAGCATACTGCCAGGTTTGCTCCAGTGATGAGGTGGGAGGGGATGATGAGGTCACTGACTCAATGTGGGTGCCTGATAGGAGAGAGGAGGAGGAGGAGGAAGCACATCACCAACGAGGCAGGATGCCCTCCAGGGGCCAGCCTAAGGGTAGCACACTGTATTTGGGTACAGCGTCGCACGACTGCGCAATTGTCAGTTAAATTAACACAATGCCGTATCGCAAAAAATGGCTTGATCATGAAGGGGGGTAAATCTTCCAGAGGTCAAGTGGTTAAAGCAATCTGACAAATAAAAAAAAATAAAAATAAAAAGTTTTTCTTCTTTAATAAAAATGTATAAACCTTTAGTTTACGCTAAGCAGCACTAATTAACTCTTATGCTGCCTACACATGATAGGACATTCCGACAACGAAATCCTGGGATTTATTTCCGATGGATGTTGGCTCAAACTTGTCTTGCTTACACACGGTCGCACAAATGTTGTTGGAAATTCCGATCGTCATGAACGAGCTGACGTACAACACGTACAACGGCACTATAAAGAGGAAGTTCAATAGCCAGTGCGCAACCCTTTGGGCTCCTTCTGCTAAGCTCGTGTTTATCTTGTGTTAGTAGAAGTTTGGTGAGAGACGATTTGCGCTTTTCAGCCTCGTGCTTTTCAGATCGTTACTGCTCTTCAGTTTGTGCTTGTGGGTTCGTAACTGGTTATCAGTGCGTGTTGTCAGTTCGCATCTGGTTTTCAGTGTGTATTTTTATATTACGTATTTGATGTTCAGTGTTTTCTTGTCCGCTCGTTTTTAATTTCAGCTCAGACTCTTCTCAGGCCTTTCTGTTCCTCAATGCGTTCTGTTAGTTCGTTCTGACCAGCCGACCGTTTTGAAGCCATGTTGCGGGTACGTACTTCTCGTAGAGTTCGTGCTGTGTGGGGGCTTGGTGTTGGGGTTCTTACTTTGAGCCAAGTCCAGTCCATGAACAGGGCGGGGAGGAGTTCATGGACCAAGAATTGGTTGCTCCAGCGTGACCAATTCTCGCACATGCCTTTGTTGCGGGAGATCCGTGAGAACAATCCTGATGATTTCAGAAATTATCTCCGGATGATGGACCCCGTTTTTCACTGTTTGTGGGCTTTCCTGTCCCCTTATATTACGAAGCAGGACACCCGCATGCGGCAAGCCATCACTCCCGAGCAGAGGCTCATCACCACACTGCGGTACTTGGCGACGAGGAGAAGTCTGCAGAACATCAAGTTCTCGACAGGCATCTCCCCCCAGGCTCTGGGGATCATTATCCCAGAGACCTGTTCTGCCATCATCCAGGTCCTGCAGTAGTATTATTTTAAGGTAAGATTTCTCCTTTAACATCACATTATATGTATTTAAATAAATGTATTTTTTAACTAAAATTTGTATTTTAAACTGAAAAATATGTCCTTTGATTTACTGCTTGTGTTTCTTTTAGCTGTCTCCTAGGTTATCCAATTGACTTTTTTTTGGCCATTTTCTTCAATAGTGCAAACGTAATTTATTTGATACATGAGGTGACAATCTCTACTTCAGCTAACTATTATGTTGTGGGTCTGCTACACACACACCTTGTTTATGTTGTTAATGTATGTAATGCATTAATGATAAAAATATTCAGCATTTTTAGCACCATGAATTAATTTTTTGGAGTGACGAAAATGGCCTGATTGATGCATATTATAAAGCACTGTGGGTGTTATTTACTAAAAGAAAATCCACTTTGCACTACAAGTGCACTGCAAAAGTGCACTGAAACTGCACTGAAACTGCACTTGTAGTGCAAAGTGGATTTACCTTTAGTAAATAACCCCCATAATGTGATGTTAAAGGAGAAAACTTACCTTAATATAGTCCTTCTGCAGGACCTGAATAATGGCAGAACAGGCCTTTTTATTATTATTATTATTATTATTATACAGGATTTATATAGCGCCAACAGTTTACGTAGCGCTTTACAACTTGAGGGTAGACAGTACAAATACAATACACTTTGATACTGTAGGAATCAGAGGGCCCTGCTCCTTAGAGCTTACAATCTAAGAGGGAAGGTCAAAAGATACAAGAGGTAATAACTATGGGTGATGTGCTGATTGAGAAGATAAATGTACAGTTGTTAGGTGGGGGCCAGATAGGCTTCTCTGAAGAGATGAGTTTTCAGGGATCGTCTGAAAGTGGATAAAGTAGGAAAAAATCGGACGTATTGGGGTAGAACATTCCAGAGGATGGGGGAGGCTCTGGAGAAGTCCTAAAGGCGAGCATGGGATGAGGTGACAAGGGAGTTTGAGAGCAGGAGGTCTTGGGAGGAGCGAAGAGAATGATTAGGCCTCTGAAATAATGATTCCCAGAGCCTGTGGGGGGAGATGCCTGTCGAGAACTTGATGTCCTGCAGACTTCTCCCTGTCACCAAGTACTGCAACGTGGCGACGAGCCTCTGCTCCGGAGTGATGGTTCACCATGTTCCCTTCAAGGGAGTCTTATGTCCCTTCCTATAAATACTAAACAGAAAATCCTTCTACGTTATACTTTACCATCATGGATGAAGACGGATCCAGGACCTTTTTCTCCACTGATGGCCTTATTGCCCTTCCTTGCTTTTCCCCAGGGTGTAGAATCTGTAATCTTCAAACAGTGGCATGAGAAGGGTATACAAAATATTCAACATCATTAGACCGGGGGGGTCTCCAGTCATTCCAAGGAAAGGACCAGTTTACTATCCTTCAGGCTTTAGGGAGGCTGGACTGTGGATGTAGAAAATACCCCAACGTCAGTGGGAGTAAACAGTGCCTCAAGCTCAGTGGTCAGTGGCAGTAATTATAAATTGCATAGTGCCTATGGTCAGTAGGAGGAGGAATAGTTCTCCCTCATTGGTTTCGGTGAAAGGAACAATGCCCCACCTTTGGTGTCAGTGTAAGGAATAGTGTTCCCTTGTTGATATCAGTGGGAGGAATTGTGCATCTTCGTTGGTGTTGATTGTTGGTGTAATTATTATGCCCCATCGTTGGTGTCAGTGGGAGGAGTTATGCCCCTATGTTGGTGTTGGTGGAAGTAATAGTGCCCCATTGTTGGTGTCAGTAGGAGGAATGGTGCCTTAAGCTGGCCATAGGAGGAGTGATTTTCTTTCCTGTGACCACCGTTTGCAGGAAATAAAATAGCTTGATTTGCCCATCAACACAGTCAGTGTTTGTGGGGCAGGAATTCAAGTGAGGGCAAGATGCCCCCCACTCAGCTCAGATCCTCTTCTTAGAGGATCAGAGCAACGTCTGACATCACTTCCAGTTCTCGGGCATAAATTTTTTTTTTTTTAAGTCAAAATGTAAAAAAAATGTTTTGTTTTTTTTGCTTTTAAAGGTAAATGAGAGATCTGGGGTCAAAAAGATCCCAAAACTCTCAATAAATTGTGGTACAACAAAATAAAGATAAAGGGGACAGTATAAAAATTAAAAATATAAATAAAATAAATAATTTTTTTTTTTTTTTAATGAAAGTGCCTTATCCCTCTGTGCTCACAAGTATCACTTATCCCTCTATCCTACACTTGATTCGATAACGTCTGTGAAGTGTCAGGCTGTCCCATCTGAAATTTGTATTATAAAGGTGTTTGATCTGAAGAAGCTGATCGGGGTATATTGTAGCATTGAACCCTGTATGATGCCCGATGTATGAATCGAAAAAAAAGAACCTTGTAATGACAATGCTGAACGAAATGATTTATATATTCTTAAAATTTTTATTTTTTTTTTAAACTTCTGTCACATACTGTTGGGTAGATTGGTACTTAATCTCCTTGTGGCACCTCCAAGGGACTTTGTCACTTTGCACAGTGCTGGCAGAGTGGAGGCTCACTTTAAAGCAGAATTCCGAGTTTACTTGACTTTACATGGTTTGTTTGAGCCAAGCTGGCCAAAATAAACTATACTCATTACTTATTAATGTCACCGCTCTGTGCGCTGTAGTAGCTTCGGCTACAGCTGTGACCAAGAGTTTTGAAAATGGACACAAATATAAATTTTCAAAAAGTCTGCTGCTTCAGTGTTTTTAGATCTTTTTGTCAGATGTCACTATGGTATACTGAAGTATAATGACAAGCATTTCATAAGTGTCAAAGGCTTTTATGGACAATTACATGAAGTTTATGCAAAGAGTCAATATTTGCAGTGTTGACCCTTCATTTTCAAGACCTCCGCAATTCCCCCCGGCATGCTGTCAATCAACTTCTGGGCCACATCCTGACTGATGGCCGCCCATTCTTGCATAATCGATGCTTGGAGTTTGTCAGAATTTGTGGGGTTTTTTGGTACCCGCCTCTTGAGGATTGACCACAAGTTCTCAATATGATTAAAGCGGAGTTCCACCCAGATTTTATTTTTTGTTGTCACCCGTTCTGCTGCTAGGAATAAAATACTGCAAAGCATGTGATTAATAAAATCGCTGTTCAATTACATGTTTTGTTAGTTGACTTACATTTGTTTTGTGCATTCCTGAGCGCTTCCATCTTAACTGTAGGCATGTGAAGCCCACTAGGACTCCGTTCCCTGGATAAGGTGCTGCTGGATGCCCAGCATGTGCCTCCCGATCTCGCGCATGTGCATTCTACACAGGGCGTAGCGCAGGAATATTATCTGTGGCGATGCCCACTTACTCTCCTGAGAACAATGACACAATCTCCCAGGAGCCAAGGCGCCACATGATATGACGTACATTGCCGCTGGCCGGAAGAGGCAGATTACAAGGGACACCCTAGCAACAAGCCACAAACAGTAAGACATAAAAAAAATATGTTTTATGCCAAATGCTGTTATACTTGCAGCAAGGGCCTGATTCATATAAAGATTAAAATATGGGTGGAACTCCACTTTAAGGTCTGGGGAGTTTCCTGGCCATGGACCCAAAATTTCCATGTTTTGTTCCCCAAGCCACTTAGTTATTACTTTTGCCTTATGGTAAGGTGCTCCATCATGCTGGAAAAGGCAATGTTCTTCGCCAAACTGTTCTTGGATGGTTTGGAGAAGTTGCTCTCGAGGGATGTTTTTGTACCATTCTTTATTCATGGCTGTGTTCTTAGGCAAAATTGTAAGTGAGCCCACTCCCTTGGCCGAGAAACAACCCCACACATGAATGGTCTCAGGAGGCTTTACTGTTGGCATGACAAAGGACTGATAGTAACGCTCACCTTTTTTTCTCTGGAAAAGGTTATTTCCAGAAGCCCCAATCAGAAAGGGGATTCATCAGAGAAAATGACTTTACCCCAGTCCTCAGCAGTCCAATCCCTGTACCTTTGCAGAATATCAGTCTGTCCCTGATGTTTTTCCTGGAGAGAAGTGACTTCTTTGCTGCCCTTCTTGACACCAGGCCGTCCTCCAAAAGTCTTCTCCTCACTGTGCGTGGTGATGTCCTCACACCTGCCTGCTGCCATTCTCGAGCAAACTCTGCCCTGGTGGGGCTCCGATCCCGCAGCTGAATCAACTGTAGGAGACGGCCCTGGTGCTTGCTGGACTTTCTTGGGCGCCCTGAAGTCTTCTTCACAAATGCAGTGGAAATCTTCTTTTATGGGATTAAGTTCATTCTCATGGCAAAAAGGGACTTTGCAATTAATTGCAATTCATCTAATCACTCTTCATAACATTCTGGAGTTTATGAAAATTGCCATCAGAAAAAACAGAGGCAGCAGACATTGTGAAAATTAATATTTGTGTCATTCTCAAAACTTTTGGCCATGGCTGCGTATACAGTAGGCAGCGATGTGTTCCACAGAGGTACGGGCGACTTCCAGTCTCTCAGAACTAAAGCAAGTTGGCCTGAATGCCATTCAGGAGAAGCCTTGTATTTTTATCAATGGACACAAGGATTCCTCTGATTGGCTGAGTCAGAAATCATGATACCACCTGCCCACCTCTAAACCTCGGCCAATCAGAGGAAGCCTTGTATTCACTGAAAAAAATTCTAGGCTTCTCCTGAATGTCTAAAAAGCATCCAGGTCAACTTGATTTCATTCCAGCAGCAGACTGGAAGTCGCCCATACTGCCAACACAGCGACACTTTTTCCATATACCTAATGCTACCACAGTATATTACAGGGCACACATAGCGGCCAGATCGTTCAGTATTGGAAATTGTTTGTTTTGGTTTAGCCTGTCCCAAATGAACTCTATAAAGTCAAAGTAAACTTGGAATTCTCCCACCTACCGGTAAGATGTTATTTCCTCTATATGTTCATTTTTTTACAATTGCTGGCTAGCGTTTGTGTTCCTCTAATGACAGATCAGGAATTGAAGGGGTTCTCTAACTAAACCAAAATACAAAGCAGCTTTTAACGAGTCCTTCACCGCGCTAAAACTGGAGAGGATTACTTTCACATTTCACCCCCAGTGCCCCCTGCAGGTACAATTTAGAATGGCACCTTACCCATACAGCTATACCGGCTCTCTATGAACAGTAGACATGTGCACTGCTGAAAACGTTATTAGTTTTCGTTTCATTCTTTTTTTGTTTTTTTCTTTTTTTGGGTCATTCATTATGATCGAAATTCGTAAATTTGGAAATTGGACAATCCAAAATCCAGAAATTTGAAATACAGTGGGGATGGAAAGTATTCAGACCCCCTTAAATTTTTCACTCTGTTATATTGCAGCCATTTGCTAAAATCATTTTTTTTCCTCATTAATGTACACACAGCACCCCATATTGACAGAAAAACACAGAATTGTTGACATTTTTGCAGATTTATTAAAAAAGAAAAACTGAAATATCACATGATCCTAAGTATTTGCTGTGACACTCATATATTTAACTCAAGTGCTGTCCATTTCTTCTGATCATCCTTGAGATGGCTCTACACCTTCATTTGAGTCCAGCTGTATTTGATTATACTGATTGGACTTGATTAGGAAAGCCGCACACCTGTCTATATAAGACCTTACAGCTCACAGTGCATGTCAGAGCAAATGAGAATCATGAGGTCAAAGGAACTGCCTGAAGAGCTCAGAGACAGAATTGTGGCAAGGCACAGATCTGGCCAAGGTTACAAAAAAATGTCTGCTGCACTTAAGGTTCCTAAGAGCACAGTGGCCTCCATAATCCTTAAATAGAAGACGTTTGGGACGACCAGAACCCTTCCTAGAGCTGGCCGTCCGGCCAAACTGAGCTATCCGGGGAGAAGAGCCTTGGTGAGAGAGGTAAAGAAGAACCCAAAGATCACTGTGGCTGAGCTCCAGAGATGCAGTCGGGAGATGGGAGAAAGTTGTAGAAAGTCAAACATCACTGCAGCCCTCCACCAGTAGGGGCTTTATGACAGAGTGGCCCGACGGAAGCTTCTCCTCAGTGCAAGACACATGAAAGCCCGCACGGAGTTTGCTAAAAAACACCTGAAGGACTCCAAGATGGTGAGAAATAAGATTCTTTGGTCTGATGAGACCAAGATAGAACTTTTTGGCCTTAATGTGGCTTCACAACAATCCGTGACTGTTCTTGAATGGCCCAGCCAGAGCCCTGACTTAAACCCAATCGAGCATCTCTGGGGAGACCTAAAAATGGCTGTCCACCAACGTTTACCATCCAACCTGACAGAACTGGAGAGGATCTGCAAGGAGGAATGGCAGAGGATCCCCAAATCCAGGTGTGAAAAACTTGTATCTTTCCCAAAAAGACTCATGGCTGTATTAGATCAAAAGGGTGCTTCTACTAAATACTGAGCAAAGGGTCTGAATACTTAGGACCAGGTGATATTTCAGTTTTTCTTTTTCTTTTTTTTTTAATTTTTTATTTATCATAGGAAACAGGTCCACAGGAACCGATACATCAGTATTTAACATTGTAACAGTGCAGTACAAACATTTACATAGGTATTGTAAAGAAAACTTTGTTTCGTATATTTCAAGAACCTCTTGTGATGTAATGCAATATGAGGTTGATATATTTCCGAGATTCAGGATATGTAAAATCTACTAGAATGAGGTGTAATATAAATGCTGTCTATTTTTCTCGGATTGTAACAATATCGTGATACAGACATCTAGTAGAGGTAGATATTAAAGGCCCATAAATTGTTCCTTTGTGTGTCCTGCTTCCTTCCTTTTTCTTATTTTCCTGCAGATCAAGAGAGCAAAGATAAAAGGGAGACTAAAGAGAAAGAAGAAGAAAAGAGAAAGGAAAAGAGACAAGAAGGGTGGGAGGAGGGGGGGGGGGATCGCGAACATGAAGACCTCAGTTTGTCCCGCTGAGGACACTCACCAGACTATCGATTAGTGATTTATATGGTTCCAGCACAGATTAAGTACCTGTTTCCTCTCTCCGGAGGGCTTGTCCCTCCTCTGAGTATTGAAACATGTTCCATAGCTGCCAAGTCTTGGAATATGTCTCACTTCTGTTTTGACTCGTGAGGATCAGGTCTTCTAGTTTGTTAATTTCGTCTATTTTCCTAAGCCAGCTGGCAATGGAGGACGGGTTGGGGGATTTCAAAGTTAAGGGGAATGCAAATTTTAGCTGCGTCAAGTAGGTGTCGTACTATTGACTTTTTGTAGGTCCGAGCAGGTGTATCGGTAGTGTGTAGGAGGAAGTATGCTGGTTCATCAGGGACGTTGCGATCAGTGAACTTTTGTACTATCCTGCAAACCTCCTCCCAAAAAGGCCTTAAACGGGGGCAGGACCAGAAAATATGTATTAATGTGCCTGTGTCTTGTTGACATCTCCAGCATAATTTCGATGTCTGCTGGTGTTCTGTATCATCTCGTAAAGATTTTGTAATTGGTCTCTTGGTACCTGGTGCATATGGATGATTTATGTATGAATTGAAGGATGTGTGATCTTGTTTGCACAGTGAAATGGCAGTTCAGGTCTTTTTCCCATTTGTCAAAGCTGGGGTGTTCATAATTTCCAGGTGGTGTAATAAGCATGTTATAGGTCAGAGATAGTGTGTGCAATAGCACTCCACTTTCCATACAAACTTCTTCGAAGGCAGTGTGGGATGGATCAGTTACAGTTGGGGGGGCCAAGCTGCTAAGAAAATGTGAAAGCTGGCTAGCTCTCAGGAAATCCAAACAGTATAGGCCGTTCGGGTCCGAGAGCTCAGCCAGTGTTACCCATCTTCCACCAGTGATGTAATGGGAGGCTTGATATCTCCCTGTATCTCTTAGCATGCGGAATGCAGGATCTCTTATACCTGGTGTGAATTGTGGGTTGCCTATTATAGGTCTCAATGGTGAGTTCCTAGTGGAGAGAGCTGTTTGTGTTAGTAGGCGTGCACATATTTTCGTGGTGGTCCCAATCAATGGATGAGATCGTATTTGTGAGGGGAGTGTTGAGCAGCTCCTGGGGGCTCTATGTAGTGGGATTTCAGATTGCGTCTGTTCTAAGTGTGGCCATATCTTGGTTTCCTGATGTCGGCACCAGTCAATAAGTCTACTCAGGTGCACTGCATGGTAGTATGTCTTGATCTCCGGCATGGCCAACCCTCCATGGTGTTTTGGGAGTGATAACATTTGCCTCGGGAGGCGTGGTTTCTTCCCTGCCCACAAGAAATTTAAGAATAGGGAATGTACCTGTCTGAAACAAGCTGCGGGTATGCGTATAGGTAGAGCCTGTAATAGATATAAGAATTTGGGAAGTATCATCATTTTCAGTATATTACAACGTCCAAACCACGAATGTAGGTCATTTTTCTAACTGTGGAGTAGTATTTGGACGTTTTTCAGTAAGGGCGGGAAGTTAAGTTTGAAAATTTTGGAGAGTTTTGGAGGGATGTAAGTGCCTAGGTACTTCAGGGCTTTGTCTGTCCATTTGAAATGGAAGTTATTTTGGAAATGTGTGAGCTGAGTCTGTGGTATCCCTATTCCCATGGCTACTGATTTGTTGAAATTTATTTTTAGGTTAGAAAGATGTCCATAGGTCTCAAACTCCTTCATTAAGTTTGGGAGGGAAATGGCTGGGTTAGTGATAGAAAACATCAAATCATCTGCATAAGCAGATACTTTATGTTGGGAGTTCTGTACTGCAATCCCTGTGATATCTGGGTTCAATCTTACATGGCACAGGAAGGGTTCTAGTGATAGGGCAAAAAGTAAGGGTGAGAGTGGGCATCCCTGCCTGGTTCCGTTTAATATTGGAAAAGAATCTGAGACAACACCATTAGCCCTGACTCTAGCTGATGGATTTGAGTATGCTGCGGATATCCAATTAAACAGCTTTTCTCTTACTCGGATATGTTTCAATGTTTCAAACAGAAATTTCCAACGTGTTCGATCAAACGCTTTTTCAGCATCTGTACTAAGAAAGATACTTGGCATTTTGTCTCTATTTGCTATGTGGAGTAAGTTCAGAACCTTAATGGTGTTGTCTCTGGCCTCTCTGGTTGGCACAAAGCCCACCTGGTCCAGGTGTATGAGCTGTGGTAAATGTTGTTGTATTCTAGAGGCAATAATTTTGGTAAAAAGTTTCAAATTGGTATTTAGTAAGGATATTGGGCGATAGCTGCTGCATTGTGTAGGGTCTTTACCCTCTTTTGGAATTACTGAGATCTGTGCCTGAAGTGTAGAGGGGTGTAATTTTGAGCCAGAGCCATGGTCATTGAATAATTTTGTGATGTAGTGGCCTAAAGAGGAAAGGAAGGTTTTATAGTAATTAATGGTCAGGCCATCAGGCCATGGTGCTTTCCCCTGTTTGGTGGAACAGATAGCCGATTGAAGTTCTATTATTGTGATGGGCTCCTCAAGTGATTCCCTTGCCTCAGTCGGTAGGGTTGGCATTAGTGACAAGGTTATATATTCAGGTGTATTGTCTGATGTGGACAGTGTTGTGTGTAGATTGTATAAAGAATTGTAGTAAGTTCTAAATTCTTCTGTGATTTGTTTGGGTAAAGACACCATCCTTCCGGAGGTAGTTGTGATCCGCGGTATGTAGGACGCTAATTTTTGTTGTAGTAGGGACCCGGGCCAACAACCTCCCACACTTATTACCAGATTCATAGAGTTTTCTCCGGAAGATCTGAAGTGCTGCTTTTGCTTTGAAGTGTAGTATGTCTGTGACCTGTCTACGGGTGGTGTCAAGCTCGGTCCCTATTTCCCTCGTCGGAGTCATTTTATGTCTTTTTTCTAATGTCTGTAGTTTCCTGAGCAGTGTGGCAAGTGTTGTGGAATCTCATATTAGCTAATGTATTTCATATTGTATATATTGATTTGCATATATTTTATTGATAATTATTATTATTATTATTATTTATATTATTATATATTAGTGATTTTATCAATATTATTATTCAATAAGTAAAGCAACAGTTATTAATCTTTAATAATGTATACTGTGTTTTCCATAGATTTAGAAAGTCTTCATTTATAAGTGTTGAACTTTAAATGACCTCTGCTTTATGAGAAGTACTTGTACACAGGTGTTCTCGAAAATGTATTAAGATAGTCTACTGGGTGAAAGTTCATTGGAATAGATTCAAGTAATATAGAATTGTCTCAGACAGATAAGAAAACAGGTGGTTAAAATAATTAGGTGGAATACAGGAAAGTTATGTACAGAACATTAATTTAGTTTGACAGGGTCAAACAAAGGTCTGCTTGTGCCCTCATTAAAACTGTTAAAATACATGCATATAGTGAAACATATAAAACATCTGGTGGGGTTATTGAAAGTTAATTGTCTCAAAGTTGTAAATCTGCAAATCCTTGAAGCTAGTTAAATTTTATCAAGATAAGGAGAGTTTGATAACACAGCTGGGTGCCAGACTGTCTCTATACAGGTGTTTTTAATTAGACAAAAACAGTTATAAATCACTTTAATGAACATATAGGAATTTGGGTCATAGAGGTCAGAACCAATGGGCAAGTATCTGTCCTAACTTGTCCCCTCGGACAAGTCAGATAGGAGCTCATAAGGCTGAACTCTGTGTATGCTGCCCTATTGCATGGGTCATAGAGGTCAGAACCAATGGGCAAGTATCTGTTCATAACTTGTCTCCTCATACGAGTCAGAGAAGACTTCTTGACTTGTTCCAGAATGTGGTCTCAGGTGAATTTCCCTCACAAACTTGGTCGAGCTGGAACCCAGAACTCTGTGAGGGGATCAGACCACTGGTCGACCGGCTGGTCCCTATCAGGTGACAGGTTCCCAAGAATTGGCAGTAAAGACCCATTCTGGTTCAAGGTGAGAACACTTCACAATCGTTTCAATTTGGTTAGAGGATAAGAATATTTATATCTAATATGCTTGCATTGTAAGAAACTGTATAAATTAGACCTGTATATTGTAATATTTTGAACATAAACCTGTATGTTATCAGCTGTTAATAAACCTGCATTGCTGAAGTTCTGCCTGGTTCGATACTTTACTATTCTACTTCACAAGCTGTTCTGTTCTTTGACGCTTCAGCCTGGAGCCATGTTTAATAAGCACGCCTCGGATCACGGTCTTATGTGCTTCCCACACCAAGCCAGCGTCACTGCCAGGGGTATTGTTAGCATTAAAGTAATGCTTGATCTCCTTCTTTACATCTGCGCAGACCTCCAGGTCCTGCAGTAGGCTCTCATTTAATCGCCAAGGCGGACGCTGAGTCGTGTGTGGGTCAGCAATGGCATATCTCATCCCTATCGGAGCGTGGTTGGACCACGTGATAGATTCTATCTTGGTGTTTAGAACTGCTTGTAGATTTCTGTGAGGTACTAGAAAATAGTCGATACGGGAGTACGACTGGTGGGGCTGAGAGAAGGAAGTGTAGTCCCTCTCCCCCGGGTGGAAAAGACACCAGACATCTATCAGTTGTGCTGAGTTGTATCCGTTTGTGTGAGGTACTTGAGATCGAGGATGTGCCAGAGGATGTGTCCTCAGTTGGGGTTAAAGGTGTGTTAAGGTCACCACCTATAATTAGTTGGCCTTCAGTGAATAGTGTAAGTTGGTCTAATCGTCTCGTTATGAATGTGTCTTGATGTTCATTAGGGGCGTATAAGTTTGCGAAGGTCACCTTTGTATTACCTATTAGGCCCTTTAAAAATAGATATCGTCCTTCTGGATCTGTTTTAGATTCTAGCCATGTCCATGGTATTTTAGCTGATATTAGGATTGAGACCCCTCTGGATTTGGCTTGTGCATTGGAAGAGTGGTAGACAGTGGGATAGTATTTGTTTTTAAGAATTGAATGAATGAATGAATGAATGAAGGATTTGTAGAGCGCTGCAAATGCAAACTGAATCCCCTCAAGGCGCTAGAAATGCGTTCTCTGTTGCCAGCTCTTTAGAAAAAATTGGTATGGTATTGTCTCTGAAGTGCGTTTCCTGTAGCAGGATTACATCCGCCTTCAGGCGTCTCATGTCGTTAAGAAGCATCCGCCTCTTTTCTGGTGTATTTAGTCCTTTCGTGTTTAATGAAATTATATTTAGGGTGTCCATGTTCGCGAATTAGGGGGGGAGAGGGGGAGGAGCTTAGAGAAAGGGTCAATTAAAAGATTATAAGAAGAAAGCTAGGTAATACGGGGAGGTTAGTATCGGGGCAGTTTGCCCCTAGGTAGAAAAGAAATGTTTAAGGTGTGGAAAGTTTAGAGAGCTGCCACTAGAGTGTGCAGCGAAATGGGGTACTAAAGACGCAAGAGAAAAACTTGCTAAAGCGCTTTCCGGAAAAAATCCGGGTAAACAGCGCTGACCTATGTGGGTTTGTGGAAGGACACAGCCAAGAGATGGTCTCCTAGAATCTCTCTCCTCCCACGGCATATTGAAAGGTCATATGTCTAATCGGTAAGTTATATCAATCTAATAGGGATGAATCAATACAGGAAGTAATAGACAGCATCAAGAGGTTATACAGCAGTAATTAAAATAACATTTCAATTCAAGCAACTATAACAAACCAGGTATAACAAGTGCAAACACAAACAGGGGTCCCCATCTCGACACTTAAAAGGTGTTAGGGATGTTTCTGTAATCCTTTAAATTGTATTCCTGGGTGATTGTGGTGGGCTTCAAATCCATAGGGAGCATAATCATAACCTCTCCCATGTAGAGAACCGGTCGGTGTACACCACCTCTTAAATGCAAAGCACAAAAGTATCCTCCAGGAATTCGTCAACTGGATCAGTATCCTCCCCTTTCCCTCCAACCCTCCACCCACACAGCCAGACTCATTCTGCAGTTAGAGGTTTTGTCTCACTGTTTTGTAGGGACACTGAAGATCTTTTAGTTCCTTCACCTCTATCCTGTATGGGAGTTGGTACATTCTCCTGTGTCTCATCTGTGGGATGCCTATCTCGGTTACCGTCCACCATTTAGGTTACATTTATTATAGTCTCTCCTACTAGCATGTGAAGGAGTGTTCCATAGCCTTATTGTTGGAAGTCTTACGAATAAGCCAGTGAGATATCCTAACAAACTCAGCCTCTATCTCAGGGATGTCTCTCGTAGGAAAAGTAACAGGGATGGAGGGTGGGAAATGGCGGCAGGTTAAAGCGTCTCCCTTCTCACTCCCTGCAGGAGACCCCAACCGGGGTATTGAACAGGAGATGCTGGACTAATCAGGTGAGGGGTGTTCAAGGAGAATGCTTGTGAGAGTCTGTGAGGGTGTGAGGGTGTTTGTATGTCGGGGTGGATGGGGACATCAAATCCCTTTTACTCATGTGCTGCGCTTCCAGAAGCAGAGCGGCGTCTCCTCCTTCCTCGCTGGCGAGGCGGTAACGGTCCTCGAGCAGCCGAAGGGCCCGATCTGCCTGTCGGGCGTGAGAAAATCTGCAGCCAGTCTGGTACTGAGATCGGGTCCGCATCTAGAAAACGGAAGAGCGCTGGTAGATCCGCTGTAGTTCGCAGTTTTAATGCTGATGCTTCGTTACGGAAAGTCACAGATAGTGGGTAACCCCATCGGTAGGTAAATCCCTTCTGCTTTGCTAGCTCGAGTAAGGGTCTCAGCATGGCACGACGCTTCAGGGTGGCTCTCGATAGGTCCGGTAGGATTCTGACTTGTGTTCCGTCTTGGTGAACATCGCCATGTTCCCAGGCGCAGCGTAGGATGGCTTCCTTCTGCAGGTAACGATGTAGTCTGCACACCACGTCACACGGGTTGGATGGATCTGTTGGCCTCGGCCCTAAAGTTCTGTGCACCCTGTCCAGTTCTATGTCTGTGTCAGCATCATCTAGAACGATGCTGAAGATATCCTTCACCGCCTCTGCTAGGTGATCCGAACCAACGGCTTCCGGGATGCCTCGAAGCCGTAAGTTGTTTCGGCGGCTTCGGTCCTCGACATCTTCCAGGTGCAGCTGTAAGGATATAGCCGTGTCCCTGTGTAAATCCCATGCTTGTTCCAGAGCCGATACCCTTTCCTTTAGGGAGGATACAGCTGTCTCCCCTGAAGAAACTCTGTCAGCCAGGCTGGACACTTCTCCTCTCACCTCCTGTATGTCCCGGCGATGGGTCTCCTCAAGTCGGAGGATCATCGCCTCGATGTCAGTTTTAGTGGGGAGTGCTTGTAAGAGCGATCGGATGTCTGGGTCCATTGGTGCTGGTTCGGGAGGGTATGTGGAGGTCATCCTTCTTAATCGGGGTTTTCCCTGGAGTCCCAGACATCTGAATGGGTGATGTAGACAGGCTCCCAGGGGAAGGCTGGGCACTTCTGGTGGAGACCTGCTGTGTGAGCTCACGTGGAGGGCCTCGTGGTGCTGCGACCCTGGCACCGGGAGAAAGTTATTTTCTGAAATAACGGTGTATTTCTATGGAGTTCTGGTTGGAGGGGGTCCCTTTGGATACAGCTCTTGTCCTGTATCGTTTGGTAGCTTTCATACCGATTAAAGTTGGATTAAATGCCGGGGTTAGGAATTTGAGAGCGGGAGCCGAAGGAAAAAGCAACCTCACTCAGCCATGTCCAGGCCACGCCCCCCAGTTTTTCTTTTTTAATAAATCTGCAAAAATGTCAACAATTCTGTGTTTTTTTTTGTCAATATGGGGTGCTGTGTGTACATTAATGAGGGAAAAAATGAACTTAAATGATTTTAGCAAATGGCTGCAATATAACAAAGAGTGAAAAATTTAAGGGGGTCTGAATACTTTGTCCCCACTGTAATAACTAATAATAACTATTACCGTATTTATCGGCGTATAACAGGTACCCCAAGTTTAGGAGGGAATTTTAAGGAAAAAAAAACTTACATTTAAATGCCCATCAATGCAGCGTTATCGTGTCCATCTGCAGCCTTGTCAGTGCAGCCTTGCCCCAGTGTCCAGTGCAGCCTTGTCAGTGCAGCTTTGCCGCAGTGCAGAATTGTCAGTACAGCTTTGCCCCAGTGCAGCCTTGTCAGTGCAGCTTTGCCCCAGTGCAGCCTTGTCAGTGCAGCTTTGCCCCAGTGCAGCCTTGTCAGTGCAGCTTTGCCCCAGTGCAGCCTTGTCAGTGCAGCTTTGCCCCAGTGCAGCCTTGTCAGTGCAGCTTTGCCCCAGTGCAGCCTTGTTAGTGCAGCTTTGCACCAGTGGAGCCTTGTCAGTGCAGCTTTGCCCCAGTGCAGCCTTGTCAGTGCAGCTTTGCCCCAGTGCAGCCTTGCCCCAGTGGTCAGTGCAGCCTTGCCCTAGTGGTCAGTGCAGCCTTGTCCCCAGTGTACATTACATAATCGCCGCCGACATACACACAGTTTAGTGTGTAGCTTTAAATATGGCGCCGCAGAGTTCGGAGGGACTCGGTGGAGCTGAACGAGCGCCGCCGAGAACACAGTGACTGGGCGGAGCCGAGATACACAAAGCTGAGGGTTCTCGGCTCTTCTCGGCGCCGTTCACAGTCACGCCCAGTCCCTATGATGGACATAACACAGGTCCAATGGCGGGACTGGGCGTGACTGTGAACGGCGCCGAGAACCCTCGGCTATGTGTATCTCGGCTCCGCCCAGTCACTGTGTTCTCCGCGGCGCTCGTTCAGTGCCGCCGAGTCCCTCCGAACTCCGCGGCGCCATATTTAAAACTACACGCTATGTCAATGTCGGCGGCGATCGCTCCGATAGATCACAAAATAGCGGGGATCGGCGTATAACACGCACCCACGATTTCCCCCTGATTTTAAGGGGAAAAAAGTGCGTGTTATACGCCGATAAATACGGTAAATTATAGGTATTGGAATTTCCTTTCAAATTTGGCTGTTAGTGAACGTAAAGAATACAAACTTATCTGAAGTTACGAATTTTCCGAAATAATGAATGCCATATCTAAAATGAATGGAACGTAATGAATTAATAATAAACAACAACAATAATAATAAAACTTTTTTATTATTATTATTAATTAATTTGTTCCGTTCCATTTGTTTAGATGTGACATTCGTTATTTTCGGATAATTCGTAACTTTGGATAAATTTGTATTTGTCACGTTCACTAACAGCCAAATTTAAAAGGAAATTCCAATACCTATAATTTAATTGTTAGTTATTATTTCAGATTTTCGGATTTCCGAATTTCATAAATTTGTAAATTCAGAATAATTCGTTAAACGGGTTTTCGTTAATTCGGATATTTATGAATTTGTTGAAATTCGTTAAAAAACTAACAAAACCAATTGCACATGTCTAATGAGCAGTGTTATATCTGAAAGAACACTCAGTGGGACAAGGACACATCTCTGATTAATACTGAGACTGTAAGGAAGGGAGAAGTTCTCGGCCTCTATTACTACACTGAGAGGTTTTTCAGTTTAACGGGGAGCCCCGCTATGACTTTATTAGAAATACAGACAATGGAAACATATAAAGTCATTTATTCCTTTAAACAATACTGCAGCAAAGTACTTCTCTGAACATTGCAGACTATGCAGAATAGTAAAGAACAAAGATATGTAAATAGTACAAACCGTTATTATTCCCTAAATAGTAAACTCTGCACATCTAACTTTGGTATCGCTCACAGATACAGGAGCGGAGTACAAAGGCACAAAACTGGCTAGGTAAAAAAGGAGATGCAGCGTCATTCCAGGAAGATTCCAGAATCCATCAGGAGAATCCTTCCGCCATCTTGGTTCCTCCAGACGTCTCCTCTTACAGGCCGAACACTTTGGGGTCCACGGAGGATTTCAGCAGCTCGTTCCCGACTCTGACAAATTCCCCCAGAGAGGAACCTGAGGACACATCAAATGTCACTTTTATTTATTCCGGATGCAGAATAATGGGTGATAAATTAACAATCTGGAATTCATCTTTTCAGAATGACCGAGCTAAACTCTGGGTAGATATAAAGACACAATGTAATACAGCATTTTATTTATTACCCACTTGCCCTTCAGTCGTTGTGCATAAACAGTCAAGACAGCTCAGATAGGGGGATGGGAGGATGCTTTAAAGCGGTCTCCCCTTTTAGGTACTCCTGTGCATCCTCTAGTGTAGGGGTAATGAATTCAAATTCAGGGAGGTCCAATCAGTAAAGTTTTCTTCCAGCAGAGGTCCGAATCTCATATTTGTTCTGTGACTCAGATCCTTCACATCACAATCCCCTTTTACATCACTGTCCTGATTCCCCCTTCACATCACCGTCCCCTCTTTACATCAGTGTTATCAGTCCTCGCTTCACATCAACATCCCCCCATTTACATCACAGCCCCCCTTTACTTTATAGAGGCCTGTCTTTACATCACAGTCCCCCCTTTACATCACAGCCCCCCTTTATGTCACAGAGTCCTCCCCTTTACTTTATAGCAGCCTGTCTTTACATCACAGTGCTCCTTTTTACATTATAGTACCCTCTTTACAAAGCAGCTCCCATTTGCAAAACAGCCCCCCCCCTTTATATTGCAGTCCACCCTTTACATCACAGCCCCCCCCCTTTATATCACAGTCCCCTTCACATCATAAACCCCTATGCATCACAGTCCCCCATTTTCATCACAGTCCCCTTATTTACATCAAAGTTCTCCCCTTTATATCACAGTCCCCTCTTTACAATGCAGCTTCCATTTGCATTACAGCCCCGCCCCTTTATATTGCAGTCCTTCATTTACATCACAATGCTCCCCTTTATATCACAGCCCACCTTACATCACAGTGCTCTTTTTTAAATCATCCCCCCCCCCTCTTTACATCACAGTGCTCCTCTTAATGTTACAGTACTCCTCCCATTTACAATACAGACCCCCTCTTTTATTTAGTAGTCCCCCCTGATACATCACAGTGCCAGCCCCCCCCCCTTTATACAGCAGTCCCCCCCTGTTACATCACAGTGCTTAAATCACAGTCTCCCTGTTATATCACAGTGCTCCTCTTTGCATTACAGATCCCCTCATAGTCTCCCCTTTACATCACAGAGCTCCTCTTTATATTACAGCCTCCACCTTACAATACATCCCCCATTTCCCATACAGCCCTCGTTTACATCTAAGTCCCCCCTTTTACATCACAGCATCCCCTTTTAAATTACATCTCCCTTTATATTACAGCACCCTCTTTTACATCATAGCCACCCCCCCCCTTTAATTTAAATCCCATTACATCACAGCGCCCACCTTTATATCTCAGCCCTGTTTTGCATGACAATCTCCCCATATACATCACAACCCCCCCCCCCCCTTTACACAGTGCCAGTCTTTACAATGCAGCCCCCACCCACCTTTACATATCAAATCAAACCATTTACATTGCAGTCCCTTTACATTACAGCCCCGCTTTAGATTACAGACCTCCCTTTAGACAGCAGTGTCCCCATTTACATTGCATACAGTCCTACCTTACACAACAAGGGAAGTGGCAGGAGGTGCATCAGGTCTGAATGGAGGGCGGGAGCTTTACAGTTTTTCTGAACACTAGTGGGTGATTGGTTGCTAGAACCGCCCCGTGTCATAGCAACCAATCACTGCAAGGTAACTTGAAATGTGGGTTTGCTCCTGCCCTCTATCCAGACCGGCCAGCACTCCCGACCTCTGCCCTGCTGTGAAGATAACTGTCAGGTACCTGGTGGATATTGAGTTGTAAAAAAGGCTACTCTTGCACCTCTTGTCCAACAACCTGATAGTGAAGACAGGAAGTGTGAGGACACAGAGTGGCATTAGTGGCATGAGAGCCAGTAAAACAGGCAGTGCCAGCTGAGGTTTTCAAAAAGCAGATGACCGTGGATTACCAGGCAGGAACCAGGAACTGGAACATTGTGAAGCTTTATCAGTGGGCAGGAATGTAGTCAGGACAAAAGCCAAAGGGTCATCAACTGGCAGGCAGCAAAGGTACAGGAACATCAGGCAAAGGCGGAGTCTAAATACAGGCTGGAGTCGGTACACATTTGGGCAGCGAGGCACAGAAGCACAAGACAGGAGCGGGGTCAGAGTACAAGCCGAGGTCACAGTAGGCAGACAGGAATGCAGAGATTGGTCAAGGGAAAGCTGGGTCGAGTACGGGTAGACAGATATAGCAGATCAAGGCGCAGGGTAAACAGGAACTAGCTGAAGGCCACTCAGCAATCTGTTAATGCCATAGTCCAGCTTAGATAGGCCGTTTGGCACCAGTGCGGGTACGTGTGCACGTGCTCACACTCATATGCAAATTTTGTCTTGTGCACATGCTAATATGTTTACGCGTGCGTGCTAATGCCTGTTCTGTATTAAGCCTTTGCTCAGAGTTATGAGCATATGCATGTAATGGCCTTCTGGCTCCAATATTCACTGAGCTTCTCTTTCAATGACAGTGTCAGCTTCACAATGGGGCAGAGGACAGGAGTACCGGCAGGTCTGGATGGAGTCTGCAAGAAAGAGAGGGGAGACAGGCAGCTAAACCTGTTGCTCGGTCCAGGTCCAGGCCATAGTCCGCCATTTTGTGATGCCTGCTCTCGTAATAGGGAGAAGCAGCACAATAATTTTGCCCAATAGTGCACTGCAGTGAAGTGTATAATGCGTTGACAGCCCAATCAAAGTTAATGGGCTGCCCTAAAGAGGACTCGGTAATGTGGAAGCTGTGGAAAGGCAAGAGGAAGGCAAAGTACTAGTCACCAGTATTGGTGACTTTTCCCACTGCTGACTTATCATGCCTTCTTCTGCACTATTTTTCTGCATGGGGTTGGCCACCATACTGGAGACAGAATTATGCCTCCTAATGTCAGTTATTCCCCCTACCACTTTGAAGACTGGTAATCTGATGACTGGTGGGATAATAATTAAGAAGCAGCAGCGGGGGAGGTGCAAGAAACAGAATGAATAAAGCAAAAGCAGGGAGATCCTACCACTGCAGGTTCTCATTTATAGCTTATTCTCCAGCAAAGAGAACAGTGAGCAGCACAGAAGTGACATCAGCAAATTATTATACAGGATTTATATAGCGCCAACAGTTTGTGCAGCTCTTTCCAGGAAAGAAAGAAAGAAAGAAAGAAAGAAAGAAAGAAAGAAAGAAAGAAAGAAAGAAAGAAAGAAAGAAAGAAAGAAAGAAAGAAAGAAAGAAAGAAAGAAAGAAAGAAAGAAAGAAAGAAAGAAAGAAAGAAAGAAAGAAAGAAAGAAAGAAATGTTGTGGAGTATGTTGGGGATACAAGGACTGTATCATAGGTAGGATTACATACAGTATAGTTACATAGTTAGTCTTGTTTCCAAAATTACAAGTCCATCTACTAATAAACCAATAAAAGGGAAGAGAAAAATAAATCATACAATCCCATATACACAATCCTTCACCCACAGTTGATCCAGATTCCAGAGGAAGGTGGAAAAACCCCAGCAAAGCCTGATCCAATTTGCTACAACAGGGGATAAACTTCATTCCTGATCCCCCGAGAGGCAATCTGATTTTCCCTGGATCAACTTTACCTATAAATGTTAGTACCCAGTTTTATTCTGTACATATAGGAAAGAATCCAGGCCTTTGTTAACCGCTTGCTGACCAGCCACCGTCATTATACTGCAGCAGGTCGGCACGATCCCGCGAACCGTCGTAGCTGTACGTCAGTCCCTTTAAGCGGGATAGCAGGTGTGCGCGACACTGCGGGGGTGCCGGTGCGCGTGGCCGGCGGTCGCGATGACCGCCGGCCAGGCGCGATCGCGGGCACGAGAGCCAAAACAGGGACGTGTGTGTGTAAACACACAAATCACTGTTCTGTGAGGAGAGACAGATTGTGAGTTCCTACTAGCTAGGAACAACGGACTGTCATCTCCTATAGTCAGTCCCCTCCCCCTACAGTTAGAACACTCCCTAGGTAACACAGTTAACCCCTTGATCGCCCCCTAGTGTTAACCCCTTCCCTGCCAGTGTCATTTACACAGTAATCAGTGCATTTTTATAGCACTGATCGCTGTATTAATGCCAATGGTCCCAAAAATGTGTCAAAAGTGTCCGATGTGTTCGCCTTAATGTCGCAGTCCCAATAAAAATCGCTGATTATGGCCATTACTAGTAAAAAAAAATAAATAAAAACGCCATACAAGTTACGCTTATTGTGATTTTTATTACCAAAAATATGTAGAAGAATACATATAGGCCTAAACTGATGAAAAAATTTGCTTTTTTTAAAATAATTGGGGATATTTATTATAGCAAAAAGTACAAAATATTGTGTTTTTTTCAAAATGGCCGCTCTTTTTTGTTTATAGTACAAAAAAAAATAAAAACCGCAGAGGTTATCAAATACCAGCAAAAGAAAGCTCTATTTGTGTGGAAAAAAAAGGACGTCAATTTTGTTTGGGTACAACGCCGCACGATCGTGCAATTGTCAGTTAAAGCGATGCAGTGCCATATCGAAAAAAATGGCCTGGTCATTGAGCAGCCAAATCTTCCGGGGCTGAAATGGTTAAAGTAATCTACTGAGCTGGCCAGAACCACTTCTGGAGGGAGTCTATTCCACATTTTCACAATTCTTACTGTGAAGAAACCTTTCCGTATTTGGAGATGAAATCTCTCTTCCTCCAGACGTAAAGAGTGCCTTTCTTGTCCTCTGTGATGACCTTAAAGCGGAATTACACCCAAGAATGGAACTTCCGCTTTAAGTGCTGGTGACCCCCTGACATGCCACATTTTTTTTGGGGGGGGGGGGAGCGGGCACCCAGCTCCCACTTCCTCCCCTGGTGCCACGGCACTGGAAGGAAGATCGCCCCCCCCCCTCCTTCCCTCCCTGCAATCTTCTGGGGCACGTCACAGGTCCCAGAAGATTGCCCAGCCATTCACAGTGCACAGTGCCCGGCTGTGAAGCAACAGCTGGGGTGCCCACACTTAGAATGCCGGCGCTGCTGAGAGGAGGGGGAGAGGAACGGGGCTTCGTACGCCCGCATCGTTGGACCGTGGGACAGGTGAGTGTCTGATTATTAAAAGTCAGCAGCTACACTTTTTGTAGCTGCTGACTTTTAAATGGGTGAAACTCCGCTTTAAAGTGAATAACTCACCACCAAGTTCACTATATGGACCCCTTTTGTAATTGTACATGTTGATCATATCCCCTCTTATTCTCCTCTTCTCAAAAGAGAATAAATTCAGTTCCTCTAATCTTTCCTCATATCTGATCTCCTCCATGCCTCTTATCAGTTTGGTTGCCCTTCTCTGCACTTTCTCCAGTTCCCCGATATCCTTTTTGATAACTGGTGCCCAAAACTGAACTGCATATTCCAGATGAGGTCTTACTAATGATTTGTACAGGGGGGCGAAATGATATCTCTCTCTCTGGAGTCCATACCTCTCCTAATACAAGAAAGGACTTTGCTCACTTTGGAAACCGCAGCTTGGCATTGCATGCTATTATTGAGCTTATGATCTACCAAAACCCCCAGATCCTTCTCCACTATGGATGACTCCAGTTGTACTCCCCCTAGTATGTATAATGCAAGTATAGCATCCCCTAGCGTGGCTAGAGTGCTAATATTGAAAACATGGATTCATAGCCATGACTAAGCAACAATGATGTTGTGAAACGCGTCAGCCGTTTGTCCTGCTTCTGTTGTCACATGAACGTTGACTATTCATTACAATAAAGGCTTTCATCGGAGTGTGGCTGTCCAGAATCCATTTCTTCAATATTGCTCGTGCTGAGCCTGCACCTGGCTTCCACTTTGGAGGAGGGCGTTTTCTTCAGTACACCTGGACTTTGCTACAGTGCTAATGTTGACATTTTTGTTAGTGTAGGTAAATTCAAGGCTTGGACTGTGTGTTTTTTTTCTGGGTCAGGGTTTTGAGTCTCTCAGGTAGGCTGGATGACTCAGCAGCAGCATCTCTGGTGACTCCTCCCTGCATGCTGGAAAACTTGGAGAAGGTTCCAGAAGCAGTTGGGGGGGGCCTAGGAGCAGCTGTCTGGAGTTTTCTGAGGGCCCTGACCAATCCCCAGCAGATGGGTTGGCAGGGGGCAGTCCCCCTCAAATACTCAGGGTCAGCCCATCTGGGGCAGTGGAGTTTGGGTGGAAGATGGAGTGTTAGATTGTCGGAGGACTTTAAAAAGTAGCCCCCTAGTCTGGAAGGGGGTGAGAGAGGACCCTTCTCATGACACACGGAGGGATCCTGACCAGGAGGCACGGGAGCAAGGAGAGGACCGCAGGAGAACACTTCTGGGCAAATCTCCAGAGAGAAAGACAGCCAAGAGGGCTGGTGAGTGTTACAGTCAGAGGACTGGGAGGCATTCCTGAAGGGACTGGGTGCAAGCAGTCTGGGATGGATGCAGAGTCAGTCTAGGAGGACTGCGGAGAAGTAGCCAGAAGTAGCCAGGAGGACTAGAGAAAGGGGCAGCTGCAGCCAAGTGGGCAGGCAGTGCCTAAAGAGGTGGTGCAGGGATCAGTAGCCCCAGGAAAGGACAATACTGAGGAAATGGCTGCACTCCAAGATCCATCAAAATTCTTATTTAATGAACGAACATCCCAAGTGTTACAGACAGTTCAAATGGTAGACACGTTTCACACACTAACAGGTAATGAATAAGCGCACCTGTTAGTGTGTGAAACGCGTCTACCATTTGAACTGTCTGTAACACTTGGGATGTTCATTCATTAAATAAGAATTTTAATGGATCTTGGAGTGCAGCCATTTCTTCAGTGTTGATCGTATGCGGAGGCGAGCCGAGGCGGGCATCCATGATATCATTAGGCTTCCTGTCTCACCTGGAGCAGCGAGTTCTTTTGTTTGGATATTCAGCACAGGAAAGGACAGCTGGGCACTTTCGACCCCATACACACTATTAGATTTTCTGCAGATTTTTGTCTTCAGATTTACCAAAACCATATAATATGAGGTCAAACCTTAAGAGTTTCAATTTTTATACAATCAGGCAGGCCCTTACACTACATGGTTTTGGTGAATCTGAAGACAAAAATCTTCAGAAAATCTAAATAGTGTGTATGGGGTCTGAAGCCTCGTACACACGATCGAATTTTCGGCAGACAAAGCGCCAGATTTTTGTCTGAAGGGCGTGTGACAGGAACTTGTTTTGCATATAAACGGTACACAATTGTCGGTCAACAAACGTAGTGATGTACTACGTGAAATTTCAGCTCGAGCGCACCCTTTGGGCACCTTCTGCTAATGTCGTGTTTGGTGAGCGTTGATTCCAAAAATGCGTGTTTGTACTTTGGACTTTTGCATGACGGACTTGTGTACACACGAAAATCTGACAACAGACTGATGTCCGCCGAAAATTTACTAGCCTGCCATCCAACATTTGATGGCGGAAAGTTGGACAACAATAGTCTGAAGGAGCGTACTAACGGTAGGATTTTAGGCCAACAGCCTGTCGTCACACAATTCCCTGCAGAAAATCCGATCGGGTGCACGAGGCTTTAGACTTCTCTTTTTTCTACACTACCAAAGGGGCCCGCGGTCCCTGCCTGTAAACAGCATTTGCTTTGGATCTAACTGAGATTATATTGGATGATCAAACTGTCAGTGCTAGCTGGTCCTGGGAGTTGTAGTTCTACAAGCAAGTCTGTGCTTGAGGTAGAAAAGGAGAAGTGTGTATATACCGGATGTATATAGTTTGTGTCCTTGAAGAGTTTATTTGCTGATCAAGTGGGCATCCCATAATAACCCTTCTATATCCAAGTTTAATCCCCTAAACAAAAAGCTGCAAGGACTGATTCTCGTCTCCAGAGTGAGTGGAAAATTCATGTGCCTGGCTGTGTAGGGTGGGAGATACCCATATTCACCAACCGCTCCTATGGGGGTAGCGCTACACATGCATATTCTTTGCTTGTGCACCTTTCTCCATGTGAAGACATTTATTTCAAATGTGTAGCAATTGCTCATTACTCTTAAGCCTCGTACACACAATCGGATTGTTGGCCAACAAAACCTCAGACTTTTGTCTGAAGGGCGTTGGCCCAAACTTGTCTTGCATACACACGGCATACAATTGTTGGCCAACAATCACGAACGTAGTGGCATACTACATGGAATTTCAGCTCTTTAGCGGCACCCTTTGGGCCCCTTCTGCTAATTTCGTGTTAGTAAAAGTTTGGTGAGTGTTGATTCGCACTTTTCATTTTGCGCTTTTCATTTTGTTTCTGAACGGCCGTTCGTCAACCAGACATGTTGCAGAATTGGAAGAGATAACGTGTTAGTTATTATTGGCCTTGGAGTTATTGCTTTGACCCAAGTCCAGTCCAGGAACAGCAGGAGGAGGATTTCTTGGACCAAAAATTGTTTGCTTTATTAATGGTGACCAATTATCTCATATGCCTTTGCTGCGGGAGCTCCAAGAGAATAATCCGGATGATTTTTGGAATTATCTCCGGATGACAGACCCCTGCTTTCACCAACTGTTGGCATTGGTGACCCCCCATATTAAGAAGCATTAAGAAGCAGGACACATGCATGAGGCTTTTATTTTATTTTTTGGTTGAATAATAATGATTTGATTTGGTATATTTTCTATATTTTTGGATGCATAGAATGCACTTTTTGGTTAAGTTCTATTGGCAGATAGCATGTCTAATTTTATTTGTTTTCTTTTTTTAATGCACAATAAAAATATGTGTAGAATAATACTTGGCTAGGTGTTTTACTTCAAATGACAGTTTGTATTTTTTTTAAATGTAACTGCCGACTCCCAATGTAAAATTGACAAGGGACACCAACATAGTTGTATCTTTGATCTTAAAAACTACGGGGATAATGGTGTTGTGGTAACTTGCACCAAAAAAAAAAAAAAAAAAAAAAAAAGCATAATAATATTATTCTTGATATCACTAGAAAAAAGAAAGCCTTTGAAAATTTATTTGCAATAACTCCATCAGTATCACCAGCAAAGCAGCTTCATTATTATCCCATTAAAGAAGAAGAGAATTGTGCGCTGCATTTCGAGATTTCATAAATTTGCCGCGTCACGAAAGTTAATTCTTCATTACGAACGCTAGTTTACAAGACCGACCACTTCCGGCTCATCCTTGATTAGAGCATGCGTGTTTGTACTTTGGACTTTTGTCCGATGGACTTGTGTACACACAATTGGAATATCCGACAACAATTGTCCGATGGAGTGTACACACGGTCGGATTTTACGCCAACAGCCTGACATCACACAATTCCCGCTGGAAAATCCGATCGTGTGTACGAGGCTTAAGTGATTAATTAAAATGAATTTGCTTGCAAGATTGCACTACTAAAATCACCCGTGTGCTCCAGTCCTCGGGGGGTAATGAAGAACCAATTACATATAAAACTGTGCCCTGTGAAATTTCAGAAACAAAAGCCATTTTGTACCAAAAAAAAAAAGAAACACAACAAGATAATTATCTAGACGGGGAAGATCAAAGTGATGTAATTATTGAAAAAAAAAAAAATCAGAATTTGCCCTGTGGGAGTAGTTTCAGTAAGAGGTGTATTCTGATTGGTCAGTGATGGTACTGTAGTTTGCACTCAGCACTTACCTGCTTTAGCCCTGACCCAGGAGACGGCCTTCCCCTCCAGCAGCTCCCACTCCTCTCTCTGATCCACACAGGTGGTGTGAAGCCAGATCACCGCCAGGATCGTCACCCACACCGACACCTCCACGTTCTGCAGAGGAGGGAAGGAGGAGTTTATTATATAAGACCTGAAATGTTACATATCTGTATAACCATTTGTCGATCGCACAATGTAAGCTTTACTGCCACAATGCGGGCGGACTGTGCAGAATCACACATACACTGGGGACGGAAAGTATTCAGAACCCCTTAAATTTTTCACTCTTTGTTAAATTGCAGCCATTTACTAAAATAATTTAAGTTCATTTTTTTTTCCTCATTAAATGTACACACAGCACCCCATATTGACAGAAAAACACAGAATTGACATTTTTGCAGATTTATTAATAAAGAAAAACTGAAATATCACATGGTTCTAAGTATTCAGACCATTTGCTGTGACACTCATATATCTAACTCAGGTGCTGTCCATTTCTTCTGATCATCCTTGAGATGGTTCTACACCTTCATTTGAGTCCAGCTGTGTTTGATTATACTGATTGGACTTGTTTAGGAAAGCCACACACCTGTCTATATAAGACCTTACAGCTCACAGTGCATGTCAGAGCAAATGAGAATCATGAGGTCAAAGGAACTGCCTGTAGAGCTCAGAGACAGAATTGTGGCAAGGAACAGATCTGGCCAAGGTTACAAAAAAACTTCTGCTGCACTTAAGGTTCCTAAGAGCACAGTGGTCTCCATAATCCTTAAATAGAAGATGTTTGGCACGACCAGAAGCCTTCCTAGAGCTGGCCGGACGGCCAAACTGAGCTATCAGGGGAGAAGAGCCTTGGTGAGAGAGGTAAAGAAGAACCCAAAGATCACTGTGGTTGAGCTCCAGAGATGCAGTCGGGAGATGGAAGAAAGTTGTAGAAAGTCAACCATCACTGCAGCCCTCCACCAATCGGGGCTTTATGGCAGAGTGGCCCGACGGAAGCCTCTCCTCAGTGCAAGACACATGAAAGCCCGCATGGAGATTGCTAAAAAAAAAACACCTGAAGAACTCCAAGATGGTGAAAAATAAGATTCTCTGGTCTGATGAGACCAAGATAGAACTTTTTGGCCTTAATTCTAAGCGGTATGTGTGGAGAAAACCAGGCACTGCTCATCACCTGTCCAATACAGTCCCAACAGTGAAGCATGGTGGTGGCAGCATCATGCTGTGGGGGTGTTTTTGAGCTGCAGGGACAGGACGACTGGTTGCAATCGAGGGAAAGATGAATGCGGCCAAGTGCAGGGATATCCTGGATGAAAACCTTCTCCAGAGTGCTCAGGACCTCAGACTGGGCCAAAGGTTTACCTTCCAACAAGACAATGACCCTAAGCACACAGCTAAAATAACGAAAGTGTGGCTTCACAACAACTCCGTGACTGTTCTTGAATGGCCCAGCCAGAGCCCTGACTTAAACCCAATTGAGCTTCTCTGGGGAGACCTAAAAATGGCTGTCCACCAATGTTTACCATCCAACCTGACAGAACTGGAGAGGATCTGCAAGGAGGAATGGCAGAGGATCCCCAAATCCAGGTGTGAAAAACTTGTTGCATCTTTCCCAAAAAGACTCATGGCTGTATTAGATCAAAAGGGTGCTTCTACTAAATACTGAGCAAAGGGTCTGAATACTTAGGACCATGTGATATTTCAGTTTTTTCTTTTTTTATAAATCTGCAAAAATGTCAACAATTCTGTTTTTCTGTCAATATGGGGTGCTGTGTGTACATTAATGAGGAAAAAAATGAACTTAAATGATTTTAGCAAATGGCTGCAATATAACAAAGAGTGAAAAAATACTTTCCATCCCCACTGTATATATGTGATTCTGCTTTTCGGGGGGTAGGGGGAGCACACAGCACAAGCCAATCAGCGGGTGCCTGCCAATGGATGACCACTGGCACCTGCTAATCGGAGAGGAGGATTTGAAACTTGTTTCAGATCTCCCCGCTGGAACTCCGCCGGAGTCAGTTCCTATCAGGAAGCCCGTTCGTCTGTATGCTGGTCTGAGGGACCAAATACGACGCAAAGGCAGCTATAGCACCTGCCCGCGAGAATGTTTCTCGGCGACAGGGTACTGTACATCTCGGGCTCGCTGCAAAAGGAAAAGCACATTTTCCTATTGCAGTGAGCGCGAGAGGGAGGCGACAATTTCCCTTAGGTCTGGTATGGATTTTGGGGGGAACCTCCTACGCTGAAAAAACGGCATAGGGGTCCCCCCAAAATCCATACCAGACCCTTACCTGAGCACACAGCCTGGCCGGTCAGGAAAGGGGGTGGGGACGAGCGATTGCCCCCCTCCTGAACCTTACCAGGCCGCATGCCCTCAACATGGGGGGGGCTGTAGACGCTATAATGTTCACGTAAACCAATCAATATGCGCTTATTGGGGTTTTTTTTAACCAAAAATATGTAGCAGAATACATATTGGCCTAAAATTGATGAAGAAATTTGATTTTTTATTTTTATTGGATATGGTTTATTTTAAAAAAGTATTCATACCCCTTGAAATTTTCCACATTTTGTCATGTTACAACCAAAAACTTAAATGTATCTTATTGGGATTTTATGTGATAGACCAACACAAAGTGGCTCATAATTGTGAAGTGGAAGGAAAATGATAAATGGTTTTCAATTTTTTTTACAAATAAATTTGTGAAAAGTGTGGGATAAATTTGTATTCAGCCCCCCTAAGTTAATACTTTGTAGAACCCCCTTTCACTGCAATTACAGCTGCAAGTCATTTTGGGGATGTCTCTACCAGCTTTGCACATCTAGAGAGGGACATTTTTGCACATTCTTCTTTGCAAAATATCTCAAGTTCTGTCAGATTGGATGGAGAGCGTCTGAACAGCAATTTTCAAGTCTTGCCACAGATTCTCAATTGGATTTAGGTCTGGACTGTGACTGGGCCATTCTAACACATGAATGTGCTTTGATCGAAACCATTCCATTGTAGCTCTGGCTGTATGTTTAGGGTCGTTGTCCTGAGGAAGGTGAACCTCCGCCCCAGTCTCAAGTCTTTTGCAGAATCTAACAGGTTTCCTTCTAAGATTGCCCTGTATTTGGCTCCATCCATTTTCCCATCAACTCTGACCAGCTTCCCTGTCCCTGCTGAAAAAAGCATCACCACAACATGATGCTGCCACCACCATGTTTCACGGTGGGGATGGTGTGTTCAGGGTGATGTGCAGTGTTAGTTTTCCGCCACACATAGCGTTTTGCGTTTAGGCCAAAAAGTTCAATTTTGGTCTCATCTGACCAGAGCACCTTCTTCCACATGTTTGCTGTGTCCCCCACATGGCTTCTCACAAACTGCAAATGGAACTTCTTATGTCTTTCTTTCAACAATGGCTTTCTTCTTGTCACTCTTCCAAAAAGACAAGATTTGTTTAGAGCACGACTAATAGTTGTCCTGTGGACAGATTCTCCCCCCTGAGCTGTGGATCTCTGCAGCTCCTCCAGAGTTACCATGGGCCTCTTGGCTGTTTCTCTAATTAATGTTCTCCTTGCCCGGCCTGTCAGTTTAGGTGGACGGCCATGTCTTGGTAGGTTTGCAGTTGTGCCATACTCTTTCCATTTTTGGATGATAGATTGAACAGAGCTCCGTGAGATGTTCAAAGCTTGGGATATTTTTTTTATAACTTAACCCTGCTTTAAACTTCTCCACAACTTTATCCATGACCTGTCTGGTGTGTTCCTTGGCCTTCATGATGCTGTTTGTTCACTAAGGTTTTCTAACAAACCTCTAAGGGCTTCACAGAACAGCTGTATTTATATTGAGATTAAATTACACACAGGTGGACTCTATTTACTAATTAGGTGACTTCTGAAGGCAATTGGTTCCACTAGATTTTAGTTAGGGGTATCAGAGTAAAGGGGGCTGAATACAAATGCCCCCCCCCCACACACACTTTTCACATATTTATTTGTAAAAAATTTGGAAAACCATTTTTCATTTTCTTTCCACTTCACAATTATGTGCCACTTTGTGTTGGTCTATCACACAAAATCCCAATAAAATACATTTATGTTTTTGGTTGTAACATGACAAAATGTGGAAAATTTCAAGGGGTATGAATACTTTTTCAAGGCACTTTATAGCACAAAAAGTAAAACAAAAAAACAGTGGTGATCAAATACCACCAAAAGAAATCTCTATTTGTGGGGAAAAAATATATAAATTTCATTTAAGTACAGTGTTGTATGACCGCGCAATTGTCAGTTAAAGTAACACAGTGCTAAAAAGCCAAAAAATGGCTTGGTCACAAAGTGGAGTAAATCTCCCAGAGGGTCAAGTGGTTAATTTTGGGTTCTGAATTCCTGCCAAGCACTTGACCAGACACCACCCAACAGGGACTGATTTGGATTTTGGAGGCTGCAAGTCAACCATCAAATATCACCTGCAGATAGGTGTAAGTACGCATGTTTCTTTTCTTTCTTTCTTTATTATGGTCAGAAATAAAAAAAATATATATAATTAAAAAATGATTTTCTCAGGTAAACATAAAATATTGCAGTTATGATCAGTAACAGAATACCTGGTCGGGGTTCCCGGTCTTTATGTCTGTCTCAGATATTCCCAGGACAGCAGAGATTTGGGGGGTCAGGTTCCAGGATCCGTCCGCGTTCTGCAGGGAGATCAGCCTCACAAGAGCGGGGGTCTCTAGGACTGCCAGTGGGGGTGCTGGCAGGGATGAAAACAGACAAAAAATAAAAAATAAAAGTAACAAAAAGGTAGGATAACACACACAGTATCTCAAAAACTGAGTACGCCCCTCACATCTTTGTAAATATTTTATTCTATCTTTTCATGTGACAACACTGAAGAAATGACACTTTGCTACAATGTAAAGTAGTGAGTGTACAGCTTGTATAACAGTGTAAATTTGCTGTCCTCTCAAAATAACTCAACACACAGCCATTAATGTCTAAACTGCTGGCAACAAAAGTGAGTACACCCCTAAGTGAAAATGTCCAAATTGGGCCCAATTAGCCATTTTCCCTCCTCGGTGTCATGTGACTCGTTAGTGTTACAAGGTCTCAGGTGTGAATGGGGAGCAGGTGTGTTAAATGTGGTGTTATCGCTCTCACTCTCTCATACTGGTCACTTGTTGTGATTGTAGCCGTATTAGTGCAATTGTGACAGAGAAAATTGAGTACTGTCCGTGATACTTTTTTTATTTGCACTAACATATCATTTTTCATGGACGAGCTTTCGGGGTGTGTACCCTTCTTCAAGGTCCAAGCAGTACTCGTGGCAAATTTGAAAGCCGTGGAACACCCTTTAAAAGTCTATGGGAGAAATCAAAAGTGCTAACTTTAAAGGTTAATATGCATGGTATTGTCATAAAAAGTGTTTGGGGACCCGGGTCCTACCCCAGGGGATTAGCTCCCCTGTGCCGGCAGGACTCATGCAGCCCCAGACCATGACACTCCCACCACCATGCCTGACTGTAGGCAAGACACACTTGTCTTTGTACTCCTCACCTGGTTGCCGCCACACATGCTTGTCACCATCTGAACCAAATAAGTTTATCTTGGTCTCATCAGACCACAGGACATGGTTCCAGTAATCCATGTCCTTAGTCTGCTTGTCTTCAGCAAACTGTTTGCAGGCTTTCTTGTGCATCATCTTTAGAAGAGGCTTCCTTCTGGGATGACAGCCATGCAGAGAAATTTGATGCAGTTTGCGGCGTGTGGTCTGAGCACTGACAGGCTGACCCCCCACCCCTTCAATCTCTGCAGCAATGCTGGCAGCACTCATACATCTATTTCCCAAAGACAACCTCTGGATATGACGCTAAGCATGTGCACTCAACTTCTTTGGTGGACCATGGCGAGGCCTGTTCTGAGTGGAACCTGTCCTGTTAAACCCCTGTATGGTCTTGGCCACCGTGCTGCAGCTCAGTTTCAGAGTCTTGGCAATCTTCTTATAGCCTAGGCCATCTTTATGTAGAGCAACAATCATTTTTTTCAGATCCTTGGAGAGTTCTTTGCCATGAGGTGCCATGTTGAACTTCCAGTGACCAGTAAGAGAGTGAGAGCGATAACACCAAATTTAACACACCTGCTCCCCATTCACACCTGAGATCTTATAACACTAAAGAGTCACATGACACCGGGGAGGGAAAATGGCTAATTGGGCCCAATTTGGACATTTTCACTTAGGGGTGTACTCACTTTTGTTGCCAGCGGTTTAGGCATTAATGGCTGTGTGTTGAGTTATTTTGAGAGGACAGCAAATTTACACTGTTATACAAGCTGTATAATAACTTGTAGGCTCTATAAACTTTCACACATCCTAAATAATATACACTGATTTGGGTTAATATACCATATATATATATATATATATACATACATACACACACATACACACACTAAAAAAAATACAGTGGTGATTAAATACCACCAAAAGAAAGCTCTATTTGTGTGAAAAATAAAAACTATAAAGATATAATTTGAGTACAGTGTGGCATGACAATTTTTGCCAATGTGTGAGAGCGCTATGAAAAATTGAAAAAAACAGCTGAAAAATTGTCCTGGACTGAAAGGGGGTAAAAGTTCCCGGACTTGACGTAATTAATCATAATGTTGTAACTGGAAAAAAAGGTTGACTGTTCTTACCTCCAACATCAATTTCTTCAATCGGAAAGTTTAACGTCACAGGTGGTCCCCCAAACGAAAGTGCTGTTAAAACATAACAGAAAGAAATTTGTCCTTTTACCTTCAATCTCTGACACATTTCCCTACTTGTTCCCTATATCCCTGTGTAGCACCCTCTAGTGTGCTAGTAGTGTCAGTATAGGTAAATTTAAAGTTTTTGACTCTGGTAAGCTATGTAAATGATATGTTCAGTGGCGGCTGATGGTATTTTTTTTGGAGTGGGGGTTGGTCGGATCACAGGCACCCACCCCAGTTGGTCGGTCACCAGCCCCGCACTTACCCATCTAAGTCACGGGCAGCGATCCCTCTGGAAGGTGTCTCCTCCTCCTGCTGGTGCTTCACGGGGGCTTCCCCTGTTTCTCCTCCCTCCTCCTCCTCCTCGGTGGCCAATAGGATTGCATATAACAACCCAGGAAGCTACCATTCAGGGAGCTCCCTAGGATGTTATATGGTTGCACTGAATGGCCTTGGAAGGTCTGGGGACATGTGAAGTATATCCTCCATAAATGAACTTCATATGCAATGACCCTTCACCTGAAGCTTTCCAACTGACATTAAGATATCAAGATCTGGTTGCTATTTCTCTCGCAGTCAGTATTTGCTGATGCCCATTTACCTTCTTCTATGCAGCTTTTTGTCTTCAGTACAACATGTGTGCCTTGTAAATGCCTCTTTCAATATCAATTCTCTGATTATATCAGATGACTTGGGGTATACATTGCTTGGCCATTCCCGTTGCTCCGGTGCCCACCCGGGGAGACTTTGTATGCATGTGTACGCACATTCAGGCAAGTGAGGCCTGTTTTTATAATTACCCCAATGTGTGTCCTGAGGAAGCGGACCAGCGAAACGCGTTGACGCACAGAGGCTCACTCACCCGAGATCATGTAACACGAATTATAGTTTGGAAATATCTGGGCATTGCTGCACCGACTGTACATATATGTGATTACATGTTTTTAAATGAAATTTTGGATATTTTGCATATGTTACCTTCTAACAAAAATACTATGGTCCAATCTGCCTCTAAAGTCCGACGCAGTGGTTTTGTCCTTTTGGTTCAAAGTACTCATTTACTCACCACTACAATAGAAACATGGACTGCTTCACAGTTTCTTTTAAAATACATTTTTACTACACTGTGGTCTGGAGACACAATTTAGAGATCATGATTTGCCCATCTTTCTCTCTAATAGTAGATTTTTTTATTATTATTATTATTATTATTATTCAGGATTTATATAGCGCCGACAGTTTACGCAGCGCTTTACAACATTAGGGCAGACAGTACAAGTACAATACAATTCAATACAGGAGGAATCAGAGGGCCCTGCTTGTTAGAGCTTACAACCTAGGAGGGAGGGTCAAGTTATACAAAAGGGTAATAGCTGTGGGGGATGAGCTAACGGAGAAAATAGTGCAGTTATTAGATGGAGGCAGGATAGGCTTCTCTGAAGAGGAAAGTTTTCAGGGATCGCCTAAAAGTGGATACATTTGGAGACAGTCTGACAGATTGGGGTAGGGAATTCCAGAGGATGGGCGAGGCTCGGGAGAAGTCCTGGAGGCGGATATGGGAGGAGGTGATGAGGGAGCTAGAGAGCAGGAGGTCTTGGGAGGAACGGAGAGGGCGATTAGGTTGGTATTTTGAGACTAGGTTAGCGATGTTAATCATACAATAACGTGCTATGTGCTAAAAGATATATTGGGTATTGGCTATATTTCAAATATAACTACTAGTTACCACAATGTGAGTGATAAGACAACCAGTATTACCTGATTAGACACAACCTGAAAAATGTATTAGTGAATGGTTAACAAATCAAATAAGAGTGAACTCTAATCACAATATAACAGTGCAAGAAATAGTGTAAAAAAGGAAATAGTCCCGAAACAACTAGCACCAGCTGGACATGGAACTCAGACAGCCAACTTAATGGTATCCCAACGGCTCCTATGTGGACAAGTCAATCCATAACTCTAATCCAACACCAGGTGCTTCTATATGGATAAGTGGATGTTTAGACTGATACTTCAACCAATGGAGCCATATATCTTGCAAACGATCACCCAAAAATAGAAGGAGAGAAAATATATATATGGTGAAGTACTGCGGGATGTAAGAGCCAATCGCGCTACAAACCGCTACTCACGCTTTCCCTGGTGACAGTCAGGCATGACAGGCATATCAGATGCTTCCGCGATCGCCGCTTGGTAGCGTGCGTTCCACGAAGCCAGGAAGATAAAAAAAGCGTCACTTGGTTGTATGAAGGCCGGATGTGACGTCTACGCGTTTCGCCCCTCCCCCAGGGCGTCATCAAGGTAGTCCTTTGATGACGCCCTGGGGGAGGGGCGAAACGCGTAGACGTCACATCCGGCCTTCATACAACCAAGTGACGCTTTTTTTATCTTCCTGGCTTCGTGGAACGCACGCTACCAAGCGGCGATCGCGGAAGCATCTGATATGCCTGTCATGCCTGACTGTCACCAGGGAAAGCGTGAGTAGCGGTTTGTAGCGCGATTGGCTCTTACATCCCGCAGTACTTCACCATATATATATTTTCTCTCCTTCTATTTTTGGGTGATCGTTTGCAAGATATATGGCTCCATTGGTTGAAGTATCAGTCTAAACATCCACTTATCCATATAGAAGCACCTGGTGTTGGATTAGAGTTACGGATTGACTTGTCCACATAGGAGCCGTTGGGATACCATTAAGTTGGCTGTCTGAGTTCCATGTCCAGCTGGTGCTAGTTGTTTCGGGACTATTTCCTTTTTTACACTATTTCTTGCACTGTTATATTGTGATTAGAGTTCACTCTTATTTGATTTGTTAACCATTCACTAATACATTTTTCAGGTTGTGTCTAATCAGGTAATACTGGTTGTCTTATCACTCACATTGTGGTAACTAGTAGTTATATTTGAAATATAGCCAATACCCAATATATCTTTTAGCACATAGCACGTTATTGTATGATTATCAGCGCTGTAACCGTTTATTATTTTATCTAAGTTTATACACTTTGCTACAGCAGCGATAGCATCCAGCATAACTTATTTTTTGTTGCGAGCGCTGTTCTTTTTATTTATTAGGTTAGCGATGTAGCTGGGGGCAGAGTTGTGGATGGCTTTGTAACTTATTGTTAGTATTTTGAATTTAATTCGTTGGGCGAGTGGTAGCCAATGGAGGGATTGGCAGAGAGGGGTAGCAGACGCTGAGTGGTTTGTAAGGTGGATGAGTCTGGCAGCAGCATTCATGATGGACTGAAGGGGGGATAGACTATTTAAAGGTAAGCCAATGAGGAGTGAGTTGCAGTAGTCAAGGTGAGAGATATCCAGGGAGTGAATCAGGAGCTTTGTGGTTTCATTGGTTAGAAAGAGACATAGTTTAGAGATGTTGCAGAGGTTGAGGCGGCAAGCTTTGGAAAGTGATTGGATGTGGGGCCGAAAGGAGAGTTCAGAGTCCAGGATAACACCTAGTACCCTGATATGTGGGGATGGGCGGATGGTTGTGCCATTGCTCTTGACAGACAAGTCAGGGGAAGAGGCACGTGGGGGAGGAAATATTATAAGCTCGGTTTTGGACAAGTTGAGTTTGAGGAAGTGGTGTGACATCCATACAGATATGTCGGTTAGTAAGATAGTGATGGGTGAGGAGACTGATGGAGTGAGTTGAGGGGTGGAGAGATAGTTGTGTGTCATCAGCATAGAAATGATATTGAAAGCTGTGAGAGGCTATCAGCTGACCCAGGGAAGAGGTGTAGATTGAAAATAAAAGAGGTCCAAGAACAGAACCTTGGGGGACCCCGACAGAGAAGGGAAGAGGAGTGGAGGAAGTAGAATTGTAAGTGACACTGAAGGTGCGTTGGGATAGGTAAGATGAGAGCCACTGAAGAGCACAGTCACGGAGACCGAGGGAGTAAAGTTTTTTAAGGAGGAGGGGGTGGTCAACCGTGTCAAAGGCAGCTGAAAGATTCAGAAGTAGGAGTACAGAATAGTGTCCGTTGGTTTTTGCAGTTAGTAGGTCATTTGTGAGTTTTAAAAGAGCACTTTCTGTGAAGTGTTGAGGGCAAAATCCAGATTGAAGGGGATCAAGAAGGTTGTTTTTAATGAGGTGGTCACTTAGTTGGTTGTAAACCAGGCGTTCAAGGAGTTTAGAGGAAAAGGGGAGCAAGGAGATAGGGCGTAGGTTGTTAAGATTGGTAGGGTCCAAGGACAGCTTTTTAAGTATGGGGGTGACCAGTGCATGTTTCAGAGCATTGGGGAAGATGCCAGAGGTGAGGGAGAGATTGAAGATGTGGGTTAGATAGTGTAGGATGGGGTCAGAGGGTGATCGTAGCATTTGAGAGGGAATAGGGTCCAGGGGGCAGGTGGTTAGGTGTGCGACAGAAAGGAGTTTAGCAACTTCGTCTGGAGTAGTAGATTTGAATAGAGGTAGTGTCAGTTGTATCTGTTGACATGGGGTCTTAGCTGGGGGAGATAGCTGTGGAGTGGAGATTTCATCACGGATTGTATCAATCTTGTTTTTGAAGTGATTAGCGATTTCCTGGGCAGTGAGTAAGTCAGTGGGTGGAGGGGGTGGAGGACAAAGTAGAGAGTTGAAGGTAGAGAAGAGTTTATGGTGATTGGATGAGAAGGTGTTAATAAGAGTTGTAAAATAGGTTTGCTTGGCAGTGTGGAGGAAAGAATAGTATATTTGGAGGGCAGATTTGTATTGGTTGAAGTCTTTGAGAGACTTAGTCTTGTGCCACAGACACTCAAGAGCGCAACTACGTTTTTTGTGAATTTTAGTGTTATCTGTTTGCCAGGGTTGTAAGGGTTGAGGCCTGATTCTGCGTGTAGTGAGGGGAGCGAGCTTGTCCAGGGTGGAGGACAGAGATTTATTGTAGATGGACGTGGCTTGGTTGGGGCAGGACAGGGGAGAGATTTTGTCATAGAGGTGGTCAGTAGCAGAATAGAGGAGAGAGGAGTTGAAGTTGCGAAAGTTTCTATGGGTGATGGTTAGGTGATTGGAGGGAAAGGTGGTGGAAGACAGGGGGAGAGAGAAACTAATAAGGTGGTGGTCGGAGAGAGGAAAAGGATTGTTTGAGAAGTTGCATGGAGTGCATAGGTGGGAGAATACAAGGTCAAGGATGTTGCCATCAGAGTGAGTAGAAGCCTGTACCCATTGCTTCAGGTCAAATGAAGAGGTTAGACTAAGAAGTTTAGAAGTAGCAGGAGTGTTTGTATTAGCAGGGATGTTGAAATCACTGAGAAGGATTGTGGGAATTTCCGAAGAGAGAAAGTAGGATAGCCAGGCAGAAAACTCATCAAGGAAAGTTGATAGTGGTCCAGGGGCCGGTAGATCACAGCAATTCTTAGGAAAGTAGGAGAGAATAGACGTATACAGTGGGCTTCGAATGATGAGAGGGAAAAAGAGGGAGGAGGGTGAATAACCTGGAAGGTGCTCTGGGGGGATAGGAGGAATCCCACTCCACCTCCCTTGCATCCATTAGGCCTAGGGGAGCGAGTCCAGTGAAGGCCACCCTGGGAGAGGGAAGCAGTAGAAGGGGTGTCATATTCGTGGAGCCAGGTGTCGGTGAGAGCAAGTAGATTAAAAGAATTAGTGACAAAGAGGTCATGAACAGCAGTGAGTTTGTTGTAGACAGAGCGGGCGTTCCAGAGGGCGCAGGAGAGAGGGAGGCTGGTGTTGGGAAGAGGAATGGAGACTAAATTGTGTAGATTGGGACTACTGCCAGAGGGTGTAGGGTGAGGGTGATGGGTGTGTTGGGCACAGTTAAATAAGGAAGGCCCAGGGTTTGGGGAAATATCTCCAGCGATTAGGAGAAGCAGAAGAGTAAGGGAGGTAATATGAGAATATGATTTGTATGAGGGGACATGCTTCAGTATCCTGGGGGGTATGTTAGCAAGTGGGCTTAGAGTTAGAAACAGGTGATGAGTGCAGTAATAGGGGGAGGGGAGAAGTGAGGGTGATATGTACAGATTGTGTGGTGGAGCAGAGGGGTGAAGAAAAAAGAGAGCTTGAGGAGAGAGGCTGCAACTGTGAAGAGGAGGAGAGGTAAAGAGTGCATGTTTCAGAGAAGGTGAGATAATATGAAAATGAGGTCACCTGCAATTTGCTATGGTTTGCTTTGTGCAAATCGCTGAAGTGCAAGAGCAGAAGTACCACTTATTTAAGGAACCCACTTCTTTGGAAGAACCCCCTGTATGTTCCCCCATAAAGAAAGCCTTGTTATATACTGTGTTGGGTGTGGATGGAATCTGGCAATTAATCAATTAGGAGGTGATATAAAGCACACAGCTAGCTGAGCAAAGCTTTCACATCACAATAAAAATTTCAGGAGGACCAAGAGGCCAAAATTGCAAAGATTTGAAATTACAATGGTCCCAAAGGGTTACTCTCCACTCTTTTTCCCAGCTATTGAATACCAAAATTGGGTAAAAGACCACTAGCTGTTAAGACTAAATAGCAAACATTAATGCCAATTATGTCTACAAAGAAATGGGATGGCATTTGCTCTTCACATTAGTTAGTCTCACCTGCGGTCAACAACATGTTGATTCATTTTACAGGTTAGTACATTATACCCTCAACCTACCTATCCTCTTTTTGAAAAACTAGGTGTTTGGCTTCCCCTAATTGTGTAGAATGTACTATATACAACCTCCGGAGGACTTTATGGGGGTTTCTTGCTAGGTAAGGCCACCAGTTTGGAAATTCTCCTTACAAAATTGATGGCTACAAGAAAGATCACCTTCCAGGTCAGAAAAGAGAGAGGAATGTTTCCACTGTGTTCAAATGACAGTTTCTGAAGCAAAGAGAGATCCAGATTAGGGTGCTACGGAGTCACTGGGAGCAAATAGGGGGAACTACATGGGGGACTCACTGTATAATTGACTTAAAGCGGGGGTCCACCTATCTATCGTTTTGTTTTTTTTTAGTTCATTCACAAACTTTTCTTCTCAGCATTACATACTCACATATTGTGTGTAATATGACCGCCTTTGTCAGATTTCGTCAGAAAGAATAACTTATATTATTCACTGCAGGCAGTTTCCATCTTCATTGTGGGCATTTGAAGCCCACAAGCATTTATTTCCTGGATGTGGTGAATGCTGTGCTCCCAGAATTCACCGCTCGTTCCCGCACATGCTCAGTGGCATCCTGGGAAGCCTGAGACTAGCTCCCAGAAGTCTGGGAGAGGCTAGAAACATGCCTACTCCCACGGGAGGAGAACCAGGAAGTGCGAAGAAGAATAGAAAAATAAAAGGTAATTACGGCGATTTAAATTTTTTTAAACGGCATGTCAGCATCTAGGCAAGGAAGAGAATACATACAGATATTGTTCAAAATTTGGGTGGAACCCCACTTTAATCAAGGAATGAGAGGACAACAGTCACTAAAACATAGAAAATGCATAAACCTGACCTTTGTGCTGAGAGCCAAACAGAGGATTCATTCCATGGAGAAGCTTCTAGGGATGAAGCCCCAGGTCCCATGATAGACCTTGAAGGATAAAAGACTTCCTAGCTTTTAATACCCTAGGAATCACTGGCTCAGAGATACCCCCTGACTCCCAGAACCTGGGCTTCAACAGCCATGCCATTAAGCCAATGAGTGTGAAGCAGGATGGTAACTTGGTCCTTGAGACAGAAGATACAAATGATCTGGTAGAGCCAACAGAGCAACCACCAGGAGTCTTACCAGATCAGAGTGCCACAATCGCCTTGGCCCATCCAGGGCAATGAGGATCACTTGAATGTGTTTCATCTTGATCCAGTAAAGCAGATGAGGAAAAAGTTTTAGGTGAGGAAAAGATATAGATCAGGGTCAATTGATCCCTCTGGCTCACCAGAGCATTCGCTGCTTCCGATAGAGAATCCCTGTACCTCGAGACAAACCTGTCAAGTCTGCTGTTGAATCTTGAGGCAAGGAATTCCACAGCTGGCATCCCCCACCTGTAACATTTTGGTTGTAGGGACCACTCCCCTGCATCCAGACATAGCCATTTTAAAGTGCTTTCCATGTAAATGGTCGACAAGGCAGGAACATGATCTGCCCTTGACAGGATTCAATCTACTTCTTTTGCCACAGTGGGATTTCTGATTGGTTGGATTACCCCATCATCAAGGCATCGTTAGAATGAATCTGGTTCAGATGACCATCCACCAGAATAGTCCCATGTTGCAAGGTCAGGTAAGTCACATGAAGCTACAGAATGTTGATTGGGAGACAAGACTTCAACGACAGGGTGCATAGGACTCCTCCCAGGTCAACAAGCTGGCATCTTTCATGAAGATCTTGCAAAAGATGAGAAGGAACTACTTCCCTGATTCAAGTTCTCGGGTCCTCAGCAACAAAGACAGGGACTCTGATGGGCATGGATGAGGCTTCACTGATGTGCACGGATGAGGCTGCACTGAGGATGCTGCACTGATGGACACTAATGAGGCTGCACTGTTGGGCAATGATGAGACGGCACTGATGGGCACTAAATGGGCTGCACTGATGGGCACTGATGCAGCGGCACTAATAAGCTACACTGATGGGCACTGATATGCTGCACTGATGGCGCTGCACTGATAATCAGTGTATGTGTGCCTTGTCACAGGATTGATGGTTATTGGCTTTCCTTTCCTCAAACAGTGACAGCGCTGGGGAAAGGAAATGCCAATATCTGGCATTTGCTTACATGTGATGAGCTGTGATTGGACAGAACTGGATGATCACTCTGTAGCCGTCATTTGGCTATAGAACGGTCGGCAAGTGGTTAATAAGTGATAGATGGAGTTGGGCTTTATATCCTTAGTCACTTATGTAAAGTCCATCTAAATCTACTAGAATATTTAACACTACCCTCTCCACTGATTGAGAACATCGCTCCTCCTGCAGCCCAGCACAGCTGTAGCTTAAAATTGCTACTATTTGCTCCAAATGTTCTATGACCATTAGATCAGCAAAATGCCTAAAAATTGCCCAAAAATTGTATACAAGGTAGCAGGTGGATGAAGGCTGCCTTTTAGTTACACAAAGCCACAAGTTTTGATTGTGAACCATTACAAACTTCTAGCTTTAACGTTGGGTGTTCCATATGTGTGGATGTTGCTGCATTATGTAAAACTATTAGAATAGTTTTTACATTTTAGGATGGAGTGCCTCGAGACTGTCCATAATTTGGGAGGGTGCCTCGAGACTGTCCATAATTTGGAAGGGTGCCTCGAGATTGCCCATAATTTTAAAGGGTGCCTTGAGATTGTCCATAATTTTAAAGGGTGCCTTGAGATTGTCCATAATTTTAAAGGGTGCCTTGATTGAAAAAAGGTTGGGAAACAATGCTCTAGAGAGGGATTCTATTTATTTATTGGTCGGGTTGTTCTTGGGCTGGTCTAGATTTTTTGTTTGCCAGTGTCCAATCCTCCTGTAGGTGGCAGTATAACCTGAAGATGAAAGACTTCCTGTGTTCCTTTGCTCAAAGCATGCCCAAAACAGCTGCACATAAAAAAAGGTTTAATTGTGCTGCTATATATATATATTTTTTTGTTCTAGAGTTTAGTTATCCTTTTTAAGGAACCCAGTCTTCAGACCTCACTTTTTAAGGCTCTGTGGTGGCCACAGATTCAATCCTGTCTGTGGCAGCCCCTGCTCATGCCCCCTCTCCCTGCTATGTAGACAGATATCAGTAGTCTATGCAGCTACTTTTTAGCAGATGTTGGGTTTCAGGCAAGACCATTCATTATCGATCATTCGACCATTTGATCATTTATTACCTGATTAACACTGATCCTCCTCCCGGCCAATCAGGAAGCGGGTCTGAAACCTGTCACCCAATTGGTTGAAAGGACAGGCGATCCTATTGGACGCCTAGAGGGGAGGAGAGGAGAAGCATGGCCGGGGGAGGAAAGGACACAGGAGCTGCTGCATGATGCCTGCTGCCTGCTGCCTGATGCCTGCTGCCTGCTGCCTGATGCCCGCTGCCTAGATGGGGTAAATGCCGGACTGACCGGCAGACAGTGAGAAGGGGTCGGGGGGTGCCGGCCGCCACTGCCTTGACCAATCTCTGGAATCCTGCCTGCCTATTGTCACCTCGGCTTGTACTCTCACCCTGCTCCTGTCTTGTGCTTCTTTCCCTCGCTGCCTGACTGTACCGCCCCTGGCCTGTATCTTGACTATGCCTCTGCCTGATGTTCCTGTACCTTCACTGTCCAGCTCTTGATAGCCTTTTGTCCTGGCTATGTTCCTGCCTGCTGATCAAGCCTCACCATGTTCCAGATCCTGGTCTCTGCTTGGTGATCCATGGTCACCTTCTTCTTGCAAACATCAGTGGGTTTCACTGGCTTTCACTACTCTGTGTCTTCACCACCTCCTGTCATCACTACCAAGGGTGTTGGACAAGAGGCCCAAGAGAACCCCCCTTTACAGCTCTATCTCCACCAGGTATGTGACACTCAGGTTGTCTGGCTATTAGACAATTTAGCTGAGTGAGCTTCTAGCTACAGCTTAAGAATTGAAACCAAAAATTAACCATCCATCAAGTTTCCACCTGCACAATATATCTAATGCCGCGTACACACGAGCGGACGTTATGGCAGACTTGATCCGGCGTACTGGATTTCGTCAGACAATTCAATCGTGTGTGGGCTCCAGCGGACTTTGTTTGCTCAAAAGTTGGACGGACTTAGATTTGAAACATGTTTTAAATCAATCCGTCAAAATCGAGTCCGGTCGAAAAGTCCGCTCATCTGCATTCTAGTTCGACGGCCAAAAACCCACGCTAGGGCAGCTTTTGGCTACTTGCTATGAACTTCCTTGTTTTAGTCCGGTCGTACGTCATCACGTACAAATTCGACGGACTTTGGTGGATTGTGTGTAGGCAAGTCCGTTCATTCAGAAAGTCCGCCATAAAGTCAGTCGAAAAGTCCGCCGGGCAAAGTCTGCTGTAAAGTCCGCTTGTGTGTACGCGGCATAAGTCCTGATGAAGTAAGTTCTGTACATAACCAATGAAATGTGTTGTCTGTCAACTCCTAATAGACTCTTTTGTATGACTCAACAGTCTCAATCTTTCACTCCACTCAAGCAATAAAAGCTGGACAGGAGTTTTAATCCTTTCTTGCTCCATCCACAATTAAAAATTAGGCTATACAGTAGCTTTATTTAAAAGCTTAGTCGAAAATTAAAAACAGAAATTTCGCCACAAAGGACATCCTGTACCTTACGTTTAGTATAGGTCCCTTGTGCTGATTGCTCATGTTTTTGGTGAACTCTTCCTCTGTCTCAGCTCCACCCCGGTCACCATAATCTCCTGATGCAACGTAGGTTAAAGAGGACTGTAGCTGCTGACTTTTAATATTATTACACTTACCTGTCCTGGAATCTAGCAATGTCGGCACCCAAAACCGATGTTTCCATCGACTGTCGGGTGCAGCCGCTGCCATTGTCTGTAACGGAAACCAGCAGTGATGTCTTGCGGCTTCACAGCTGGGTCCCTACTGCGCACGCGCGAAGTGCACTGCAATTTCTGAATGGCCCGGTGGCGGGGAAGGAGGAGTGGCGCCGAACTTACGAGTGATCGTGCCGCGGCGCGATCTCCCAGAAGTGGGGACAGGTACCTGCTCCCCCCCGAAAGGTGCCAAATGTGGCATCGGAGGGGGGGAGGAGCTTTAACTTTTGGGTGGAACTCCTCTTTAATACAGGTAAAGGGCTGTAAGGAGCTTTCATCAAGAGATCTGACTATGCCTGCCTTCTCCTCCCAGATCTGCCACACATAGAAACCATACTACAGCTTCTCTGAATGACACAGGATTGAAGAATGGAGGATGGGCGGATGATTTATAGCTCCGCCCCTACATGTACAGATCCTATGTCATTCATAGAAGCTGTAGTATGGCTTCTATGAATGGGCATCAGGCAGGAAAGGGTGGGCATTGTCAGGCTCTCTTGACATCTCCTTACAGCCCTTTTGCTGTATTAACCCATGCCGCACCAGAAGATTATGGCGACAGGGGTGGTGGAGCTTGGACAGAGGAAGATTTCTCTTTAAACACAAACAATCAGCACAAGGGACATGTACTAAATGTAAGTTATGTCCCTCATGACAATTTTTCTATTTTTAATTTAAGCAAAAGCTCAGCTTTAAGCCAACCCTGTTGTGTTTTTCCTTTTGCTCATGCAGTAATTCTCAAAATTCAACTAGTGACTGATCCCCCACAGTGTACAATCACATACCTCTTGGGGATGCCATGACATTACTACGGAGCGCACCATTTCCTCCATCTGCACATTAAAAAAAGCTTCATAAACATCAAGAAGGAAAACTCAGTACATGAGTAAATCGAATAATTTCGTGAATCTGTTGCAAAGTTTCTTAACTTTAGATCCTGCCATTAGCAGCACTTCCTGTCACAGGCTTACAACACTTAGCCACTGCCTCACAATTAGCAGCAGGGTTGTCAGCCTGTCATGGGAACAACTTCAGTTGGCCATTCTGCTACCTATCTGAAAGACCTGGTAAGCAGCCCAAAGGCAACTGACACAGGACTTGACAAGGTCGGAGAAACACACAGCCCTTGGGTATTATATGCTTAACAGACACGTATAATTAGTTTCGGTCTGAATACAAATATGGACACATTTTTGGTTATTCAGAGATTTGGATGCATTCGAATCTGCAAAAAAAATAGTTGCTAATAGTAACGAATTTCATTGAACCCTGTTAAAATTAGTTTTGTTTATTTATTTTCTAACTAATTCCAAATTTTCAGAACGATTAGAATTCGGATCGGTCGAAAAATGATCGACCGATTCAAATTCTGTGTGAAGGACAGCTGGTTGTTAAACAGCAGGCCGGGAAGCTGGCCGCCGCAGGCCGCGTCCTTAACAACCGATGACTCATCAGCTGTCAGCTGGCTTCCCCGCCGACAGCTGAAATGCAAACAAAACAACGCCGGCAATAAAAAAAAATTAAAAACGGCAAAACAGTGTGGGGTCCCCCCAAAGCACCTTGTCCCCATGTTGATGGGGACAAGTGGGGTTCCCACTTTAAGTGAAACAATAAACATGAAAAATGATTTTAAATATAGTGCTGGGGGGTCCCCTTAGTGTGCCTGTAAAGTGGTGCATCTGTAGCATGTATAGAACCTGCTGCAGCAAAAATGGCAAATCATATTTAAATTGACTCGCAGTTGAAATTGTCGGCCCAGCTATTAAAAAAAAAGGAAGAAAAAAAGCTGCTTGGGGTCACCCCCCCCCTCCCAATCCATACCAGGGCCTTTAGGTTTGGTATACATTTTAAGGGGAACCAGATGCCAAAAAAAAAAAAAGACGGGGGCCCCCCAAAATCTATAACACACCCTTATCCAAGCATGCAGCCTGGCAGGCCAGAAAAGGAGGGAGGATGAGCAAGCCCACCCCCCTCCTGAACCATGCCAGTCCACATGCCCTCAACTTGAGGGGGTGGATGCTTTGGGGAAAGGGGCTCTGCCCCCACACCTCAAAAGCACCTTGTTCCTATGTTGATAGGGCCTCTTTCCGACAGCCCTGGGCGGTGGTTGTGAAGGTCTGCGGGCAGGGGGCTTATCTGAATTCTGGAAGCCCCTTTAACAAAGGGCCCCCAGATCCCCCCATGTGAATGAGTATGGAGTACATTGCACCCCTACTCATTCAACAAAAAAAGTGTCAAAGTTAAAGAAAAACAGTAGTTTTTGCCAAGTCCTTTATTAAAATAATAAAAAAAAAAACCATGCTCCCACTCAATCACAACACCCGCCGCACCGCTGGTCCCAAACAAAAAAAAAAGAAGCTCCGCCAGAAAAGAAGTGACCGTTCTTAAATATGTAAGGGGCGTTGCCACCTGGTGGGTCATCGGGTGACTCCGACCCTTAGCTATTTAAGAAATGTCAGGTGGAGAAGCAGGCATTCGGCGGAAAGCGTTCAACGATGCCGGAGGTTTTTCTTTTTTCTACTCTGGCGGTGGCGGCGGGTGGCGTGGTTTGTGATGGATCTTCATCGAGGGACATTGTTTTTTATTTTTTAATAAAGTGTCAAAAACTTGTGTAATGTCTTTATATACTTTTTACACTTTTTGGGTGAAGTGGCCCATGCTCATTCACATTGGGGGGGGGGGGCGGGATCTGGGGGCCCCCCCTTGTTAAATAGGGCTTCCTGTTTCCGATAAGCCCCCTGCCCGTGGGCCCCCCAGAACCACAGTCCAGTGTTGTAGGGAAGATGCCCTTATCCCCATGTTGAGGGTATGTGGCCTGCAATAGTTCGGGGGGGGGGCACTCGCTCGCTCTCCCCCCCCCCTGCTTTCCTGGCCTGCCAGGCTGCATACTCGGATAAGGGTCTTAAAAACCCACGCATTTAAAAAAAAAAATTGGTGTGGGGTTTCCTTTAGAATCCATTCGAGAACCGAAGGGCCCGGTATGGATTCGGGGGGGGGGGGAGGGATCCGGCGGAAATAACCGAAGCGGAATAGCTGAAAATCAGCTGTACACGGCGCCTGTAAGAGGGCCCCTCGCGGGCTCTCTTGGCTCGCCTCGCTTCGGGCACGGCCTCGCTTCGCTCAGCTCTTTTAGATTCCCCCTCTAGGTCCACTTGGATGGTGGAGAAGGAACCTGGACCCAGGGCGCAGGCGCCGTGTACAGCTGATTGAAGAGTTTGAGCTTTGGCTATCTCCGGCGGCTGACAGTAGTTCGTACTGCGCAGTACAGGGGGGAACTTTTCCGCCGAGGGAACTTTCTCGGCAAGACACCGGCATTGTTTTGTTTACATTTCAGCTGTCAGCGGGGAAGCCTGCTGACAGATTATGAGTCATCATTCGTTAAGGAAGCGGCGGCCCGCTGCGCAACAACCAACCAGCTATGGGAGCAGAACAATAACACAGAATTTGAATTGGTCGATCATTTTTCGACCGATCTGAATTCGAATTGTTCCGAAAATGTGGAATTTGCTAAAAAACTAATAAACAAAAATGAAAAATTTAATGAAAATAAACTAAAGAAATTCTGAAACCAAACTAAACAAATTCCGAAACAAAAATTATTAATTTAATTTGGACAAAGAAAAATGTTGTTCTTTTTTCGTACCCCCCAAATATTTGGCTTTATTGCTCAATTACTGTGCCAGAACATTTGTAAGGACACCATACGTTGCACGTCCCCAAACAATCCACGCTACACTGCACAATGCCTGCTGGCCAACCCCTGTACCTCGCCACCACAGCCACCTACCAAAAACATCACTCCCCTCCCTGCACATTGGTTCCCAGCTGCTGATTCTCCATGCATTGTCCCCCACCACATCACAGCACCTCCCTCGCAACCATCTCACCAACCTCCTATAACACAGAACTTCACTCCTGTCCACCTTACCTTTGGTATCACAGCACCTTTCTCCCATTCACCTTAGCACTTTAATCACAGATCCTTCCTTCCGCCATCTTGCCAACCCCCCTGGTCACAGCGCCTCTCTCCCATCCACCTTATGGCCTACATCATAGCATCTCCCTCACGCCTGTCTCACCAACTTTCCTGGTCACAGGACCTCTCTCACACACCTCATCCCCCTACATCACAGCACCTTCCTGCCATTCACTTTAGTCTTTAATCACTGATCCTTCCTTCCACCATCTCACCAACCCCCCTTGTCACAGAGCCTTCCTCCTTTCCACCTTATACCCTACATCACACCATCTCCCTCACACCTGTCTCTCCAACTTCCCTGGTCATAGGACCTCTCTCTCACCAACCTCATCCCAGCACCTTCCTCCCCTTCAACTTAGCCTTTAGTCACAGATCCTTCCTTCCACCATCTCATCAACCCCCCCCCCCCCCCCTCCTTGTCACAGTGCCTCCCTCCTGTCCACCTTATTCTTTACATATCATCTTCCTCACTTCCATCTCACCAACTTTCCTGGTCATAGGACCTCCCTCCCATCCACCGTATTCCCTACATCACAGCACCTTCTCAAGCCCATTTCACATATTCCCCTGGTCATAGCATCTCCCTTCCCTCTCATCCCCTCAGTTTCACCACTTCATTGGACACCTCACTTGCATTCCTCCCTGGCCAACTCACCTAGCTCAACCTCCACTTACAGCTTTTTTCTTCCCTGGTCACTTCACCCTCCAATCACAGCACATCCCTTCCTGGCCACCTCGCCCCCAGCTTACAATGCATCCCTCCTTGCCTACTTCTGTTCCCAATCGCAATGCGTTCCTCCCCAACAACCTCCCCTCCACCCACAGTAATTCCTCTCTGCATCCATCATTTACCCTCAGCTCAAAGTACATCCCTGACAGTCACCACTCCATCACCATTACCACCTAATTCTCTCCATCAGTGCCAACAGTTCCTCCGCTCCACAGGCCTCCCCTCTGCTGTCTCTGTCCCCCACCATTTTCATGCTACACTTCACACTAACCATCAGCCCAACCCAACAAACGTACCTGTCCTGGAATAGGGACACTGTTGCTAAGAATACATTTTTTTGTCTTACAAATAAGGCTGCACCCATGACAGAATTCCCAGAGTATCATGAGCTTTCTAAAGTGGCAGCACAGTAAAATCAGCAACCACAAAAAATAAAAAAATATGGTACTTACCCTTGGCCATCCTTTTCATAGGCATTGCCATGGGAGCAGCACAGCAAGCCATCATTCTATGTCCTCCGTGGAATCCTGAGCCCATCATCATAAATGCTGTAAGACAGGACAGATAATGAGGGATAAACACCATTATACAGACTCTACAGGATACTTGTGGATTCCTCACCATGATATGTGACTGTGGTATCAGGGCTGAAAGAATTTAAAGTGTGTCTAAACCCGAAACCAAAAATGTGATATATTACAGCTCAGTACTTAGATGTGGTGGCTGCATTAGTTTTCTTTTTTCAGACTTTTTTCCTTTATTTTCACCTGGTTGTCCTACAAATAACATACTTCCTGTTTCTTCTTGAAACATCGTTGTGGGTCCCAAGGCAGCTTCCCCTAGAGCCCACACATAGTTGATAAGTAGATTCGGGAGGGCCCAAGAAGATGTTTGCCCAGGGTCCAATCAATATTAAAGACGGCCCAGGACATAGCATTTCTGGCATGATCAGAAAGTATTTTCTGTACTTGCTGAAAATGTTCTGCCTCATATAAGTACTGAGAAGCTACATTATAATAAATGTTTGTTTTTTTGGTTAAGATATAATTTACCACAGTACTAAATGGGGGGTTAATAGTTTTATGGCCACTGATTAGAGTTGTAGCCTACAACACAGTCCTGACTTCTTATGTTTCCCTATATTTCTGAGTGAGAGGAGCCATGGAGTCCCTGCCTGGAAGGGTCAGGAGGAAAGTCAGTGAGTAACAACAGAAAGTATTATTTGAGGAGTAATTCATATAAATCGTCTGTCACACTCTGCATCAACAATATCTGAATTTATAAACCTGGAATAAGATCGATTGCTGCAGACAAGTATATAGCTGTACAGATTAGTTAGAACAGAGTTTACCTTCCACTGATAACCCCAAAACTCCATGACATGGTTATGGTACGCCTAATGGTAACAGTTTTTAGAAAATATATTCTTTGGATGACTAATTATAAAGATCTGCCATAGTCACAGTTGACAATTAACTCAAGTAGAAGTAACTATTTGATGCCTTTCCAAACATAAGTTGCTATTGCCATTAAGGACTGCAATCGGTCTGCTGCATTCAAATGTGACAACCACGTACCTGGAGCTGGGACATCCCTGCGCACGGGAGGACCCTCCACGCGTGTCTTGGTGTCCTTGTTGACAGCAACATAGGCTGTGAGAGAGGAGACAACACCAGACTGCAGACTGGTCTCCAAGATCTTCTTCTTCACTTCTTCAGACTGAGACTCTGTTCCTTGTTCCAGTTCGGAGATCAGGGCTTTGGATGCCAGTCTGTGGATGGTGGGCCTGAAAAAAGATAAACAGTGCATGAGGATACCAGAGCTCTGCTAGTCTGTGAATGGTGGGCCTGGAGGAGGAAAGACAGTGCATGAGGAGACCAGAGGTCTGCCAGTCGGTGGATGGTGGGCCACGTAGGGGACAGACAGTGCATGAGGAGACCAGGGATAAGGCAGTCTGTGGATCGTGGGTGAAAGAAGATGGGTAGTGCATGAGGATATCAAACATCTGCCAGCCTGTAGATGGTGGGCCTGAAAGAAGCTACACAGTGTACGATGACACTAGATTTCTGACAGTCTGTGGATGACCGGTGAGAGAAGATAGAAAGGGCATAAGAAGACCTGAGCTTTGCTGGCCTGTGGATAGTGGGCCTAAACAAAGACTGGTTATAGGTTGGGGCGGTTGCCATTTGTTTGCACTGTTGGTTTACTGGTTAGGGGATGCACTGGATACCTTCACTGCCATTGTGCTATTGCTGGGTGTCCAGTGCATCCCTGCCCTCAGTCTATCCATTAATTATATATATATATATTCCAAATCAGGAGACTCTCAAAATGTATAGAGTTAGGACTGCAGAAAACTAGGGTGCCATGAAGTGGTTCTGCAGCTTACACACATATTTGGAAATGTGTGAAAACTAAACTTTTGGTTTTAACATTAACTGTTAGACAGGACAATTCGGTTTGTTGCAGACTGGATGGTACGCGAGCTGGGAATTTGTCTGTGTTGTTCTTTAACATGCGTCGCCCTTCCATGTGCTCCTTGCTGTAAAGGCCAGTAGGTTGGGGTGGTTGCCATTTGTTTGTACTAAAAGAAGATAGACAGTGCATGAGCATGCCAGAGCTTTGCCACTCTGTGGGTGGTGGTTGAGAAAAGATAGACAGTGCAAGACTAGACCAGAGCTCTGCCAATTTGTGGATAATGGGTCTAAAAGAAGATAGGCAGGGTCTTAGGAAACCAGAGTAAAAGAAGAGACACAGTTCATGAGGAGACCAGAGCTATGCCAGTCTATTGGTGGTGGGTAAGAGAAGAGACACGGTACATTAGGGGACCAAAGCTCTGCTAGTCTGTGGGTGGTGGGTAAGAGGAGAGACAGGGTACATGAGGAGACCAGAGCTCTGCCAGTCTATGGGTGGTGGGTAAGAGGATAGACAGGGTACATGAGGTGACCAGAGCTCTGCTAGTCTGTGGGTGGTGGGTAAGAGAAGAAACACAGTACATGATGAGACCAGAGCTTCACCAGTCTCTTAGAGGTGACTGTAAAAATATAACACAGGGTAAGTTTGGGGATGTTTTAAATACTAAATATTGACCTTCCTGCGTTCTGCACCTTCAGCGGGAAACGAAGATCATTCTTTATCATTTCATCTTTAAACTTGTACTGCAGACAGACCTGACCATCAGCTTCATTCTCCACCTAGGAAATATTTAGAGAAAGTGTAAATTACAAACTAAATGAAATGCTAAGTTATTTTATGTAGGGGATACTGTACTGTGTAAAGGGGTGTTAGTAGGGCTGTTGAAATTAATCGTAACATCGATGCATCGCGGTTCGACCATACACGATGCGGCATCGATGTTACGACAGGAGTAATCGATGTTTTGATGACTCCGCGACCGAATGGAGCCGAAAGCCACCGAAGAGCAGTGGGAGTAAGCTGCGCCAAATCATTCACCCGAAATCTGCATGCTCAGTGTAGAGGTGGGGGAAAGAGCAGAGGACTGTGTGAATGCTGGTTGAGAAGGATGGGAATTGGTCCGTGGTGACACTGGGCAGGGGAGCGCTATGGTAATAGTATTATATGCTGACAGGTTAGTGGTGAGGGCAGCAGGGTATTGATCATCTTGTATAGGACAGTCTGGCACCTCCCTTACCACGTCCAGCAGGTCTGGAGTCTCTGATCATCTCCTGTACCATATCTGCAGTCTCTGACCATCTCCTGTATCATGTCTGCAGTCTCTGATCATCTCCTGTACCATGTCTGCAGTCTCTGATCATCTCCTGTACCATGTCTGCAGTCTCTGACCATCTCCTGTACCATGTCTGCAGTCTCTGACCATCCCCTGTACCATGTCTGCAGTCTCTGACCATCTCCTGTACCATGTCTGCAGTCTCTGACCATCTCCTGTACCATGTCTGCAGTCTCTGACCATCTCCTGTACCATGTCTGCAGTCTCTGACCATCTCCTGTACCATGTCTGCAGTCTCTGACCATCTCCTGTACCATGTCTGCAGTCTCTGACCATCTCCTGTACCATGTCTGCAGTCTCTGACTATCTCCTGTACCATGTCTGCAGTCTCTGACCATCTCCTGTACCATGTCTGCAGTCTCTGACCATCTCCTGTACCATGTCTGCAGTCTCTGACCATCTCCTGTACCATGTCTGCAGTCTCTGACCATCTTCTGTACCATGTCTGCAGTCTCTGACCATCTCCTGTACCATGTCTGCAGTCTCTGACCCTCTCCTGTATCATGTCTGCAGTCACTTACCATCTTCTGTAGTCATTTGGGGGCAGTCTGGAGCTCCTCTTCTGCTGTTTTTACACTTTGCTACATGCAGGGAGTGTTGTCTTTTTTTTAAGAACAGATAAAATTTAAAAAATGGAGTTCTTCTGACTACTTGAATTTTTTGGATGAAAACCGTGCGCAGTAATCGTGATGCATCGTGGAATCGAATTGAATCATGGACCGGATAATCGTAATCGAATAGTGAGGCCAGTGAAGATGCGCACCCCAAGGTGTTAGTATTTACTAAAGTCAAGAAACACCTAGTAAAATATATGTAGCTGAAATCACCATTCAACAATATAACACCGTTTATAGGAACAGTCCTGTTCATCAAGGCAGCAGGGCTTTATACAGCTGGTCCAAAGAAAACACTAAACTAAACTGAACTTCGATCAGTTTCAGATGGTACCTTCTAGTTGATTCCCCAAACAGGCAACTCTTGTACCTTTTGTATCAAGCAGCAAACTCCCACAGCAAAGAGTGACAGAGAAGGACAGCCAGATGCTCACATTTTTTATAAAGGCTTGTGCACAGCACTAACAACGGGTCTGGTTACCAGGTAAGATGTTACCTAGGAATGGATGTTTTTCCCAACCAAAGCTCTACAAATCCTCCAGCACCCAGAAGATTATTTTCAAAGATTCTGAGATGCTCCTCTACTTTGTGTTTTCTTTGTGACCTTGAAACACACTGCTTCCATGTTGCATGTTTATTAAAATAAATTCTACCCACCCTCTTGAGGAGACCAGAGCTCTGCCAATCTATTGGTGGTGACTCTACCTACCTACCCTCATGAGGAGACCAGAGCTCTGCCAGTCTATTAGTGGGGACTCTACATACCTACCCTCATGAGGAAACCAGAGCTCTGCCAATCTATTAGTGGTAGCTCTACCTACCTACCCTCATGAGGAGATCAGAGCTCTGCCAGTCTATTGGTGGTGACTCAAAAAAGTGACTACCTACCCTCACCTTAAACCCTGGATTGGGTTTTACATGTTTGGAATTTTTGTACCACCAGCAAAGCCTATATTGATTTGGAAATATACCCATGTCCATCTTCCCCAGTCTAATGCAGCATACACACGAGCGGACTATTCGACCGGACTGGTCCGACGGACCGAGTCCGGCGGACAATCCGATCCTGTGTGGGCTTCATCGGACCTTTAGTGGACTTTTCCAGTCGAAAATCTGACGGACTTTAGATTTGAAACATGCTTCAAATCTTTCCGACGGACTCGAGTACAGTCAAAATATACGCTCGTCTGTATGCTAGTCCGACGGACAAAAACCCACGCTAGGGCAGCTATTGGCTACCAGCTATCACCTTCCTTATTTTAGTCCAGTCGTACGTCATCACGTACGAATCCGTCGGACTTTGGTGTGATCGTGTGTAGGCAAGTCCGTTCATTCAAAAGTCCGTCGGAAGTCCGTCAAAAGTCTGACGAAAGTCCGCCGGAATGGCCGTCGGACTTTTGTTGCCGAAAAGTCCGCTCGTGTGTACGCGGCCTTAGTCCTAAGTCTTGAAATACCCTAATTTCTGCTAGACCTCATCCTACCCTAGCCTTGAATCTGATGTAACGCACAAAACACAATCCTCCCCGGGCTCACAGACCTTTCCCTTCAGCTGAGCGTAGACAATAGATCTTTGACCCTGGAAGATTGCAGTAGGGACTTTGGACAGGACGGTGGCTTCCACGCCGGAAGGAAGGGTCCATGTGAGAGAGACGTCCTTCACAGTGGGCTGTAAGGAGCATTTGAGTGTCCGAAGAGCCTTGTGTGGTTAGAAAAATGAAAGAGAAATAAGTATGTTAACATTAAAGCAGAACTTGAGCAAAAAAAAAATCAACATTTTTCCACAGTTCTTTTTTTGTCTGAGGGCCAACATTATTCAACCCACTTCCTCTGAACCCAGGTCCTCCTAGACCTGCTCCAACCTGTGACTCTAACTCTCCTACCCCCACAATCCCACAATATGATGGCATACTTCCCTATTGCTGGGGTGTCCATACAGAAAGTTGGTTGGCTGGGGGTAGGTGCAGGTGTACAAGAGCTCTTAAGGCTAATTTATTTCTTCCTGTAATGGGTTGATTTTAGGAGATGCCATAGTTATATTAGGTTGAAAAAGGACACAATTCCATTTCAACTGGCAGAAAAACATTTTGGAAAAGTACTCAGTAGACACAATTAAAAGTACACTGTAGTACAGTAGTAGTTTGACTAACACTGCTGTATCCTCTGCAGAAACCTACTTCTTGTGGTAAAGCCCCAGTCTGTGCTATTTGTCACTAGTATATTTGGGCCTATCCTTGCTGTTTAAAATAGTCATACTGCTGTGTAATGATTTTGTTTCAAAACACCATTTATCGCTTTAAGGCATTCTCCAATGCCTTATATTATTTAAGGGTTTTATGTGTTGAGTGTTGCCCTCAAAGCCTAATGAAAAGGTCCTCTCCCCAGTGTTTATTATTTTTTGTAAACTTTTGGTACATTTCTCCCATGGCAGTGCCCAGCTCCCCCTTCCCTTTTTCTGACAATAACTTTCATATTAGTCTTAAACATGGCCAAAACAAACTTCAAAATTTGTCAAGGAATTCATTGGGGTTCGAGCTTCGATGCTAAGTTAGGATTTCTCATACTTTAGGCAGAATTCAATTATTCTTGTCTGAACTGTGAACCACTGAAGGGACAGAAGGCACTCTGGTAAACGTCAAATGGTAATATCCTTTATTGAAATGACATGAAACAGCTATAAAACAGCCAGCGCGTTTCGGGCCGCCAGGCCTTTATCATGAGCCATGATTAAGGCCTGACAGCCGAAACTCATTGGATGTTTTACAGCTGCTTTGTGTAATTTCAATAAAGGATATTAACATTTGACGTTTACCGGAGTGCCCACTGTCACTCCAGTGGTTCATATTATACAGAGGTATGGGCATCCTTATAGTCTGAGCACTGGGTGGAGCTGGGGATTGAAAGAAGGGAGCAGCGCCACTACACCAGTCTGCATTGATGACTTTCTGAACTGAACCCCAGCAGATTCGCTCATCCCTTCTCCTAGCCCTCCTGCTTTAAACCATCCCAAACTTTTTATATCATTGTAAATAGAGCGGGGAAGGCTTTCAATATTTGTTAAATTTTCAAGTTGCCTGCTTTTGCAATTAGAAGATTCATTCCATTTTGTATTAAAAAAAATATATATAACTCAAGGCAAAAATGATTTTTTTTTTAATGGATTAGAACCCCCTGTCATGTTTTATTGTTTTATTGCTGTCTGTGCCCCCGTTGGGGAGATTTGCGCTCTCTATTTGTCCTGTTTACCATTATCATTGAAACTGAAAGTAAAAGAAAATACCAATTTTTGGGTTGTCCCCAGGAAAGTAAGAGGGGGAATCTTCTAATAGAGACACTACTGCAGTTCTGGTGACCTGGGGTCCTCAAGGGATTCCCTTTATTTGTAAAGGATTTCCTCTCACTTCCTGTTTGGCTAGCAAATGAAGGGACATCTCCACAATAAGACAGCTGTTTTAACCCTCCCTTACTCTATCCAAAAGTTTTGCCTATAGTTCTATTTTAATTATACACTGCATTTACAGGTCTCCGGTGTACTCTTACCTTGGGTTGCATGCGGTCTTTGCCAGTGATAAACTCAAAGACTCCACTTCCTACCCGGGCCATGCCTTTAATGAGGGAGGTGGAGGCTCCTTCACCGATCCCAAATGTAAAACACCTTTAAAGGGGGTGCAAGTTTAAAAAAAAAAAATACCTGTTAATGGTTGTAGGGGATAATCACAGATGAAAGCTCTCTAGCATCAGCCCATTCTGATAAGCAAATATTTAGCATTTTCTGATGGTCCTTTAAGCTGGCCATACATGACACAGGGGGGTAAATGAAAAAAAAAACGGAACCAGCTCCTCCATCCACACATTAAGGGTAGATGGGGGAATCCCCCACACTGTGTTATGTTCTGAAAGCGGGGGGGGTGGGGGGTGGGCTGGGACAAGGGGTGGGCATGAGAGACAGTCACCCAAGGCGCAGCAGCAGGGCGCCCTCTCACCACATGCAAGCTTCATATCTGAGATCACAGCCTTATGTCTGCTCTGACAACTACTGCTGTCACACTGTGCTCCAACATGCCCACTTTCCACCCCATCTCCCCATGGCTGATACAAAAACAAACCGTGTATGTGCAGCTACCTTCCAACAACATAAAAAGCAAGCGATTGGGCATGCATGGTTAATGCACACTCTTTGCCAACCATGGACACCCAAAGCAAGGGGGCAAAGAATGGGCACAAGGTGGTACACATTTTACGGCATGTGTAAGGAGGGGGGCACAGTTCTGTATCCTTGCCATGGGCACTGAGCAAACTTCTCCCGGAACTGGCAGGGGGACTCCTTCACTGTGTAAATACACAGATCAGTGCTGCAGCTGCTGATCGAGTGGCTTTTTTCCAACAGGTCCCTTCAGGAGATGCCAATTAATAGATCGACTTCTGTTGAGCAGCAGTGGATACACATGAAATGAAATTTGGCTGGGGCCTGCTGAAACTGACAAATTTCAACCCATCTATTGGCACCTTATGTTTCCTGCCCCCTTATGCCTTTTGCACATTTCTATCAGCCAGTGAAGCAGATTATCATGGCGATGGGCTAGTAGGAGAGTTTGGGTTTGTGTCTGTGTGGGGGAAGGGAACGAGGGAGGCGCACAGTCAGAGTGTGCCTGTCAGATAAATAAATATATAATTCAATTCAGATAAAATTGACCCAAACAATAAAACTGTATCATGCCTACATACAAAAATAAATAGACAAATGCGGCTGAGTAGTGGAGCTTAAATATCAAGTCTCGCCAGCAGGTGGCAGAATTCTCAGGTCCTTTTTAAACAGGCATGTGGTGGAGTATGGTTGGACTCCATGTTACTTATACCGTGAGGTTGGATTCAGTGGTCAGATTTTAATTTATACAAAAGGATGGAATATTTATAATTACCGATGTTTCTGAGCATTTTTCTGAACTTCGTCAATCACTTGTTTTGTGTTCCCGACTTCTCCGTCTGTGAAGACAAAAAGCTGGAGAGAGGAGAGAGAGGGGATCAGATACAAAAGAACAAGGAAAAGCTGAACAGATCACATTAGATCCAGCATGCCACAAGTATAAATGGTTATAATGGAGCAATTCAGGTAATCAATACTGCCTAAACTTTAATTTTACTGTTTTGCCTTGCTAAATAGAATGTATACTGAAGGTATGTTATAGGATAACGTTAGGCAAAAAAAAAAGTCATATATATAAATAGATATTAAAAAGACACCGCCCTGTCACCTATCAATATCTCCACCGCGCCTGCTGGAAAAAAAAAGTGTAATATAACTGTGTACACTGATAACAAAACGTGTGGTGAATCAACTCCCCACAACTAAAGTGAAGCAGCCCCTTTAAAATAAATCTAACATAAAAAATGTATTTAATCTAGTATGCCTGTGCAGTTAAAACTACCCACAGGCGCTACACAGAAAAAATGAGAGGCGCTATTGATCAATACAAGTGAACATGTGCTGCAAACCAGTGATGGTGTGACCCCCTAAAGGTGTCAGCGTATCCAGATGATTAAAGTAAACAAACAAAGTTGTAAAAAAAGTGTGAAAAAAAATGTTCAAAACCACACACTATATGTACTCAATGTATGGTAGCAATACAGTGATGGTGTGACCCCCTCCGTATAACTCACCATCAATGAGTAGATCTTTTAAACAAAGATAATAATACCTCTCCAGTGATGAAGTGCAAAATATTCATGCTAAGCATGCACTACATATATAGAAAATATTCACACTTTCAAAAAATCAGTCCAAAAAAATGACATGACATCACACGTGATGAATAGTGTCCTAAGTAAGTGATCAATCTTGATGCAACCAGGTGATAACATAAATCTTCCACCTCTCCCTTGGTGCACGGTGCTTCCACTCCCTCAAGAATAACACTCACCGACTAGCTTTGCCTGCACTCTCATGCACGGCAAAAATCGCTTATTTACCACCCCCGGGTAATAGGATCAATCGTTGTTTCCACGGTGATTGTTTAAACATGAGGCCCACATGAAAGAAATAATAAGTGCTCCAATAGTGTGAACCAGTTAAACACTTTTATTAAAATCACTGCAATCTTCTAATATATCACTCACATTTAAAACGATAAAGACCAGCCAAACAGTTAAGGTGCAGATCACATCAAACTGTGTATAGTGGAACCAAACTGCAACAAATGGTCACGGCGGACCCGAGGTGTGTCGGCGCACAGCGTTCAATCTCACCACCTCCCTGACAGCTCCTCCGTGCCTCCGTGGGTTTGTTTAAAAGATCTACTCATTGATGGTGAGTTATACGGAGGGGGTCACACCATCACTGTATTGCTACCATACATTGAGTACATATAGTGTGTGGTTTTGAACATTTTTTTTCACACTTTTTTTACAACTTTGTTTGTTTACTTTAATCATCTGGATACGCTGACACCTTTAGGGGGTCACACCATCACTGGTTTGCAGCACATGTTCACTTGTATTGATCAATAGCGCCTCTCATTTTTTCTGTGTAGCGCCTGTGGGTAGTTTTAACTGCACAGGCATACTAGATTAAATACATTTTTTATAAAAAAAAAGTCAAACTTAAGAAATTATTAAGCGCTTTGACCCCATAACCCAAGTACTTAGGAGTCCTTCACACTCAACAGTAGCTAGTCTACCAAATGTTTTTCAGCCTCTCTGACCTGTCGGGGGTGCTCGGCTCTCCCGGCTGTTTGGTAGATCTTCTTTAGGGGTTGGAGAATTTCTGTCCCTCCAAAGCTGGCGTCCATCTCATTCACTTTCTTCACCGCCTCCTCCATGGTCTGCTGTGTGTACTCCACACTCTCCCTGGGGAACATTTTTTATTAAGGTCATATTATACAGTTATACAAATTTTTCACCTGCTGTGAAATACATTTCTTGGAGTTCATTGAGGAACATAAGCATTTAGAGGCTGTTGGGTTATACGTTTTTTGTTTTTTTTAAAATAGCAAACATGTCATACTTACCACCATTGTGCAGTTCGTTTTGCACAGAGTAGCCCCGATCCGCCTTTTCTGGTGTCCCCCCAGCGGCGCTATCAGCTCCTTCCCACATCGCTAAACCCCCTAGGAGAAGCGATCTCCCTGGGGGTTACCGTGCGGGCATGCTTCCGAGTCCAGCTTTTGTGTCCATAGACACAAAATGCCTGACTTGGCCCCTTTAAGATCTTAACCCCTTTAAGATCATAAGACCATAATGATCTGTTGGAGCCATCTGGAAATGGTGGAAGAAGAAGCAGGTTTCCCTTCATGGGGACTATCGGGAATAGCAAAGAGAGAGTTGGTCTTTCCAGTGGAATCAGTGGCTGGGAGGCAAACAAACACAGTATTACATCCAGACAACGTAGGGAAAGCTTTGATGAACTGAAGCTGGAAAGAAGGACAAAAGCATAAGGTTCTGAATGAGGTGAAAAAGCAAAACTATGCCAGGAAGGAAATTCTGGGCCTCAAAATCACCTTGTTCCTGTGTAGCACCAGAGAGCGTTCTTTACAGGAGAGGGCCATCAGCTCAGAAACTTGACTGGGGTGATGGCAACAAGTAACACAACCTTGTGCATGAGAATGGAAAGTGAAATATTCCTTATCAGTCCAAAGGGTGAGAGAGAACAAAAATTCAGAGCAGATGGGAAGGGATTGTAGACCTTGCAGGAAGTAGACTTCCTAGTTTTAAGCTTCATGAGGATCATTGATTTAAAGATGCCTTTGCTTTTCAGAGACTGGGTTTCAACAGCCATGTTGTTAAAGCCAGAAACCATGAAGCAGGGTAATAAACTGGTCTTTGGAAAAAGCCAATACCAATGCTCAGGGACAGCCCACAGAGCATCTGGAGTCTGATCAGTTCAGAGTACCACATCCATCTAGGCCAGTCTGGAGCTATGAGGGTCACTGTAATTCCCTTGATCTCAATGCTGTGGAGCAGATGAGGAAGGAGTTTTAGGTGAGGAAAATAGATCAGGCAGTAATGGTCCCACAGATCCACAAGAACATCCACTGTTTCCACCAGAGGGTCCCTGTAACTGAGTACAAGCCTGTCCAATTTGTTGTTCAACCTAGAGGTCAGGAGGCCCACCTTCAGTATCCACCTTTGATACTGGTTAAAAATACTTTTGGGTCCAGATGCTGCTGGTTTAGGTATTCTTCATTCCAATTTTCCATGATCTATATGTAAACAGTGGACAAAGCTAGAATGTGGAGTCCTGCCCAGGACAGGATCACTTCTACCTTTCTTGTCCCTGAAAGACTTCCAATTCCTCTCTGATGATTGATGTATGTCACTCATGTTATTTTGTCCAGCTGAATACTGATCACATGGCCCTCCAGTTAGCATCTAGCTAACAGAAAGACAGGTCACTCAAACCTCCAGTATGCTTATCAGGAGATGAGATTACTGCAATGGCCTAGTCCCCAACATTAAGTGCCCCAGACTCCCTCCTAGTCATAATGGGAACCAGTTATGAGGATCTTCCATAAGGCCAGAAGGAAAGACTTCCCCAACTTTAGAGCAGTATACCAGAGGCACTAGACAGGGACAACCTGATCTTTGGTGCCAGACAAATTGGTCTGTCCACAATGACAGGATGTTGCATTGTAGGGATCTGGAGAGAAACTGGGCAAATGGGACTGGCTCAAAAAAGGCTACCATGAGCCTGGGAAATCTCATACAGAATCAAAGAGTTGGTTTACTCCTGGACTTAGGAGTCTGAGGTCTGGGAGTAGATAGTTTGGAGCTTCTCTTGGGGAAGAAATATTCTAGCTTGGGTTGGATCTAGGCTAAGACCCAGATATTCCAAATGATGAGTTAGTTCCAGTGCAGGACCCAGTCAAATTTCTGCAAGCTCTGAGCTACATTGTCAGTCAGAACTTGAACCAACTAAGCCCTTAACAGAAGGCTATCCAAATCTCCCACCTGGGAGCAAAGCAAGGCTAGCACCTTTGTGAATACTCAAGGTGCAGAAGATGGACCAGAAGGCAGGGCCACAAATTGGAAGTGTTGGGGATCCACAGCAAGGCAAAGGAATTGCTAATGTGGTGGAAAAGTGGGGACAGGCAAGTATGCATTCTTGATGTACACAGAGTACAAAAGGTCTCCCTGATCCTTTTTGGTTTGGAAATGTTAAATAGGTTGGCGTAGAAACCCTGGAACAGTTCTGCTACAGGAGTGGAGCAATGAACCCCTGCCCCAGAAGACCCATGCAGGTTCAATAGAAAGCTGGTTATCTGCGTGGTGACCCAAGCAAGCTGAAAGACATCAACCAGGGAGGGAGCTGAGAGTGGTATTCCAGCTTGTATCCCATGGAAACCACATCCTACACCCACACATCTGCAGTACTGGCGATACAAATATCTACAAAGGTTAACGTACTGTATGCCCCCCACACACACACACACACTTTAGAAAGTCGGAGTGCCCCCTCATGCTAAAGAAGATTTATCGGAGGGTTTGAGGGACTTGGATATACAGGTTTCGAAAAAGGACTGGAAACCAGGTTTAGGCTTGACTTTGAAGGTTACTGAGAGTAACGAAACAACAAAACAAGCCACATCCCAAGCTAAGCCCTAGGCTTTTCCTTCTGAAGTAGATGGGTATTCTTGCTTTCAGTGGTATCCTTGATGAGGGCAGTCAGGGCAGCTCCAAAAAGTCCCCTTGAAAGGTATACAAAGCAGACACTTTTTGCATAACGGTTCTCAGCCTAAAATTTTACCCAAAGAGTGCTCCTCATGTTTATGGACAGGAGGCTCAAGCAGAAGATAAGATGAGAGACCTCTAGCAAACTACCTATGCAGTAGTTCAGAGATTACCAAAGAGCTGACAAGTTTCATACAGCCATACACCAATTTTAATATCAATATGCAGCAGCCCATACTATAAAAAGGTTCATCACAGACTCAGACCTTGGAATAAAACTGCTTTACTTAGACTGCAGACAGTCCAACCTTTATACTCACGGGAAGAAAGCCTCAAAATGGGAGCCAAAGCCATAGATGTTAAAGTAACACCCGAGAGGTAAACTCTTCAATAGAAGAACCAGTGTCTCCTGCAGAGGAAAGACAATAAATGGGGTGACTTTACAGGAGAGAAATAGTGAAAGGCTTGAATGTAAATAGCTATACAGTATAATGAACATAGTTTTATTGGGCAAACGTTAACAGCATAGCTCCCAACTGTCCCTATTTTCGAGGGGCCGTCCCTGATTTGGAACAAAGTTCTCTCCCTCCCTCTTTCCTCCTCATTTGTCCCTATTTTTAGTCGTATCTATATAGTTGTATATAAAAATGCACTATTTATCTATCAAAAAGTGTTTCCCAGTGCTAAAACTTTCATCCAATTTCTAAATTGCTGCATCTGTAAATTTTGAAAGCCAATATAAAAAAATAGTAGTAGTAAAAAAAGCACTTTTGGGTTTAACCAATATTTTTTTTGTACAAATCTCCTTTGAAGAGGCATGACAAGGGAAGTGCCCTATGCCTATATACTTTTGCTAATAGGTGTCCCTCATTGTCACCTCAGAAAGTTGGGAGGTATGTAGCAGCGATGTGCCACATGGGTCAAGATTTGGCCCAGCTATTTGTATTAATGACCAGGTTGACAGTGGCAGCCTCTCCTTACCTACTTTGCTGAAAAGAAGCCCGTTGTTCATAGAGGTCAATAACTTAAGCTGAAATGTATGCTCACAGCTTAATTAGTTGGAAGATTGTCTACCCCTCCCTGTCTGCCTGTTCTGATCAGAGGTATATTTACTTTAATGGAAACTGATGTGATGGGAATTCCTGTGCTCTTCAATCATCAAATCAAGCACAGATCATTTTGAAAAAAAATAGGATTTTTATAACAGCTTACCTGTAAAATCCTTTTCTTGGAGTACATCACGGGACACAGAGGCTCATAGTAATTACTAAGTGGGTTATATCTCACCTTCAGGTGCTGGACACTGGTGTAATCAATTAGACAGGAAGTTTCCTCCCTATGTAACCCCTCCCCTACAGGGAGTACCTCAGTTTTTGTAGCAAAGCAATAAGTGTCCCACAAGAGGGGCGGGAGCTCTGTGTCACGTGATGTACTCCAAGAAAAGGATTTTACATGTAAGCTGTTAAAAAATCCTATTTTCTTTATCGTACATCATGGGACACAGAGGCTCAAAGTAATTACTAAGTGGGATGTCCTAAAGCAATGCCTACTGAGGGGAGGGAGACACAAATAAATGCAGACCGCCATCAGATGTGGAGGACCTACTGTATACTGCTGCCTGCAGTACACTGCACCAAAAGCGGCATCCTCTTGCCTTCTTACATTCACCTGATAGAAATTAGCGAACGTATGTATAGACGACCAAGTGGCGGCCTTGTAAATCTCATAAAGTCATAAAGGCTTGGTAACGCACCGCCCATGAAGCGCTTACTGCCCTGGTAAAGTGCACTCTAAGGAGAAAACCTTTTCTTCAAACCGCAAGCCTGAATAATCAGCATTAAAACAACAGTTGATATAGATGCTATCTGCCCTATCCTGGGACCTCCAGGTAGCACCACAAACATTAGTTTTTCATATCTGAGCAGTCACTTCAGATAGGCCTTGGCTGCTCTCACTACAACAAGAGAGTGCAACCATTTTAATAGCCGATTTGAACGCTGCCTGCCCATTCTTAGGGTCCTCTGGCAGCACAACAAACGTCAGATTCCTGTATCTTGAAACATTCAGATATACCTTTAACCGCTCTCACTATATTGAGAGGAATTAATAACTTTCCTTCCGCAGAACAAGGTTCTGGTAAAAAGGAAGGTAAGAAACATGTTGATTCAAATGACAGCTAGAACCTTTTAGGAAAAAGGAAAAAGGCTGGGTGAGGATTTAACATCACCCTATCCTTAAGAATAATTAAGTATGGCACTATACAAAAGAAAGCTGCCAACACTGAAACTCTTGCGGAGGCTACCGCAACGGAGAACACCAATTCCCCCGTTAGGAGGATCAAACGGAATATGATGCATCGGCCCAAGTAGCTGTCCTTGTAAGCAGACAAAACTAGACTCAACCCTATGGCACAAGTGCGACCTAACTGGCGGATTTATACACATTGTCCCTTGTATAAAAGGCCCGGATCAAAGAAAACGAAGCAAGCGGCCTTTGAAAAACAATGACAAAGGCCGAGATCTGACCCTTAATGGTATTCAAGGCTAGCTTCATTTTTACCCCCAGCTGTAGGAAGGCAAGAATTCTACTTATGACACACCTCCGAGGATGCCATCTTTTGGTTTCACACCAGGAAACATAGGCCCTCCAGACCCTATAATAAATGGTCATAGAGGCCCGCTTTCTTGCATTAATCAGGGCAGTTACCACTGAACCTGAAAGCCCAGATTCTTTAACATGTGGGCGTTAATAGACAGACCGTTAAATTTAGCGATTATAAGGCCGGTTGAAATACTGGCCCTTTGCGAAAGCAAGTCTGGACTAGATGGAAGAGTCCACGGTTTCCCTACTGCCAACCTTACGATCTCTGCATACCAGGATCTTCTGGGCCATGCCAAGCTAGTAGTATTACCGGCTTCCCTTCCACTTTGATCCTGCGTAAAAGCTGCGGAAACAGTTGAACTGGGCAGAACGTACAAATCAGTGAAAACGAGTGAATCCCTAGCCCTTGGCACAAAGCTGTCCAACTTCTTGTTGAACCTGGACGCCCAAAATTCTTATCTGATCAGAAAAAAGTCGGGGTGCAGAAGCCATTCTCTCGGGAACAATTGTTGATGGCTCCAGGGAGCCGCCTGTCAATTCTCCATTTCACAATATGAAGATTGCCGATCGGCAAGGTACAAGCTCCTCTGCCCAAACCAAAACATGGCCCACTTCCTTCTGGCTGCGTGACTTCTAGTGCCTCCTTGGTAACTGAAGTAAATTACTGATGTGGCATTGTCGGATTGTACCTTGACAGAACAATCCTGTAATCTAAACGCCCAGGCCATTAAGCCAGACGTGCCATCGGAAGCTCTAGAATGTCAACAGTTAAGGCTCTCTGAGCTTGACCACTTCCCCTGGGCAGTGGTCTCCTTCAGGACTGGTCTCCATCCCTAGAGGCCAGCCTTCGTAGCCACCACCTCCCAGGTAATCGGCATGAAGGATCTCCCTTTCTGCCATCTTGCTGAGGTTCCGGCGCATCCCTGGGACCAGACCTTTAGGATAATGCCTAGGTTAGGATCTACTTGTTCCAGGCAGACAGAATAATGTTTATAACCTTGAACGAAACATAGGGAACGGCTTTGAATGAAGCCATCTTTCCTAGCACCTTAGCAAAGGTAAATGTAAGGAACTCTACCTTACCTTGACCCCTTTTTGGGCTGAGTCCCAAACACTCCAAGCTCCTTACCGACCGTAAGAATGTACCTTTAGACTGGGATCCCAACCCAGGAGTGCCATATACTTGACCACCTAGGTCCAGCCATGCTACTGACTGATCTATCAGGAGCAGATTGCCTCGGTATGCCATTACTGCTATACCCTGGGCCTTTACCCCGGGCACTGTGGCCAAACCACCAACCGGAAGAGGTGCTGTTAAACCAAGAAGCGCGGACAACCTCTGTAGTCCATGCAAATAAACACATATGCAAACGGCCCGTATGTGTATGAGGCAAATATTAACGCCATATGCCTCTATGGAAGCGTGCGTTCATGGAAGCATAAATTCATACAAATATGTTTTAGGCAAGAACAAGAAAAGTGTGCGCTGTATACACGCATACATACAACATGTGTGCTATGGAACAGGCATCTTGCAAGCAAGCATGCACTTTATAAACGTGTACATGCAACATTACACAACATGTATCCATGCAGACATGTACTCTTATGAGAGCATAAGGAATCTATATTTAAGGAAAACTTAAATTAACATGCCTTGTTATGCAACCATGCCAATCTAGGCAATCATGCAACTTTAGGCCATCATGCATCCTTATGTGATTCTGCATTTTTTATATGAACAAACACTTTATGCATTATACGCACTACTGTGCACACAAGTACCCTTGTAACCAAGGACTCTTGTGTGATCAAACACCATTGTGCGATCAAGCATCTTTATGCAATCCAGCATCTTTATGCAATCCAGCATCTTTATGCGATTTTAGGCATTTCTGTGCAAACAAGCACTGTAAGGTGACCCAGCATCCTCATGTGACTATGTAAAACACATGTAAATCCATACCAACAGAAAATGTATCTTTATGTGATCAACAAGAACAGGTTCTGTTACTTGTTTTGTCTACATGATTTACACTCCAAACTCATGTACTTTATGCAAACATGTGGACTAGTAAAGAAGAAATTATTCTCCACCAACGTGCGTTTCCGCAATCATGCGATTTAACTGTTTGTGCGTTAGCAACAATGCGCACCAGCAACTGTGCATCCCAGCAGTCGTGCATTTGGCTAGCTTGTAAGCAAGCACCTGCATGAGGATCCTGTGGAGGTTTTCTAGCCTCATGATCAAGCATCTTTATGCGATCAAGCCTTTCTGCGTGACCATGCGACTAGGAGAAAATAAACCAAGGTTGCATGCATCTTTATGTGACCGTGTATCTTTAAGCGATCCTGTCACCTTATGCGATCACGCGTTCTTATGTGATCAAAAAACTAAGCATGTTTTGTGCATATATATATATATATATATACACACATACATATATATTTATATTATTTATTTTTTTAACACAAACATGTCCAAACATGCATTTTGCACACACATGACCATGTATCTTTATGCAACCGGTTTATTTAAGCAGGAACCTTGCGTTTAAGCAGCACCTGTGCGTTTCAGCAGCAACTGTGCGATCTAGGACTGTGAGATCCAGCCACTTTGTATTTCAGCATCTGTGCATTTTAAGCAACTGTATGATTTCAGCAACTGTACATACTAGCAACTGTGTGATTTTAGCAACTGTACATTTCAGCATCTTTGCGTACTAGCAACAGTGCGATTTTAGCAACTGTACATATCAGCATCTGTGCATACTAGAAACTGTGCGATTTTAGCAACTGTGCATATCAGCATCTGTGTGTATTTAGCAACTGTGCAATTTTAGCAAGCAAGCACCTGCTCAACTGCAGTTGGTCCTATACTTACACCTGTAGGATACCAAGCACATATGCACTACGCTCAAACATTTCAAACATGTAATATAACAACAAGTATTTCAAAACTGCAAACACGTATATTATGCTGTTCATGCCCACAAGCAGATAATGACACTTTTAAAGTGAACTGCTAATTATCCAGGGGTGTATCTACTACAGCTTGTACATGCCCCATGGATAGGTAGAAAATATGCAGCATGTAATCATGACTTGTCTGTACCTATTCCCAAGCTGGCACTTACACACTCACGGCCCACTGTTCTGTCTCCAAGGCTGTCCGAACTGTCAGCACATGGTAATGGCTGCACTTCTTCTTAAAGCGGAGCGCCACCGAAAATTTTTTTTTTAAAAGTCAGCAGCTACAAATACTGCAGCTGCTGACTTTTAAAACATGGACACTTACCTGTCCAGGGCGCCCGCGATGTCGGCACCCGAGGCCGAAGCGTCTCTCCGTCCTCGGGTGCTGCCGCCTCCATCTTCGGTAAGGGAATCAGGAAGTGAAGCCGTGCGGCTTCACTTCCCGGTTACCTACTGCGCATGCGCGAGTCGCGCAGCGCAATCCGGATGGTCCCTGCTGCCTCTGGGACCCGTGTGTTTCCCAGCAGGCAGCGGGGAGGGAGCAGGAAGTGGCGTTAATACCCGCAGATTCTGCGGGTATCTATGCCGGAAGTGGGTACAGATACCTGTAATATACAGGTATCTGTACCCCCCTGCCCCCTGAAAGGTGCCAACTGTGTCACCGGAGGGGAGGAGGAATCTGATGAGTGGAAGTTCCACTTTTGGGTGGAACTCCACTTTAATGTCTAAAATAACAATAGGCTAGGAGCAAATCTGCGCCCTCTAGTGGCTGGGGAAAAACAGCAGCCTGCCTGAGCCAGAGTACAAGCATGATAGAACAGCACACTGCTCCCAGTGGCCACCGGGAAACAGACAGATCAATCACTTAATAGAGACACTGCAAACAAATGCAGACTCACCATTCCTCGCTGCAGGGTACTGCTAGAATATCACAGCGACCCAATCTTAACCCATCACGGCGGGTTGGTGTCATGCCAGACCTTCAAGGATGGGGTCCCCTCTGTACGTAGGGTCCACTGCCTTGGGCCATGTATAGCGCCCTGCCAGAGCAAACCTGTGGTATAGCAGTGTGACCAAGGTGCTGGATCTTAGGGCCCAGCTCTCCTAAGAGAAGCATTACAGGCAAAACCTCGTTCTTCGGTATCGAGATGTCAGGTACCATCCACTTTAGCTTTTGTTTTGTCTCTTTGAATGGATCCAATAGCGTAGCTCCATGACCCTGTTCAGGCCATCTAGGAGCACTCTTTAACCGTGACAAACACCTTAGACACTGGCGAAAAAACTGAGGTACTCCCTGTAGGGGAGTGGTTAAATAGGGAGGAAACTTCCTGTCTAATTGATTACACCAGTGTCCAGCACCTGAAGGTGAGATATAACCCACTTAGTAATTACTATGAGCCTCTGTGTCCCGTGATGTACGATAAAGAAACTTGTCATTTGTACGACTGGACGCTTTAAATTCACGCAAGTTCTACTGTGACAAATCAAGCCCAGGTTTAATGAACTTCTCCAAATATTACTATAGCTTCACATTCAAGCAATTAAAGCTTATCTAATGATCAGGTAGGTCTTCCTAACAACGGCATTGCAAATAAAGCAGCTACTTGTCAGCTCACATGCAGAGGGTAAACAGTGAACAGGGGGATCAGAGAGGCTTGCGCTTAGTTTAGTGGCTCCAACAGGGTGGTTCATCCTCAGGAAGGCTCTACCTACCTGGCTTCAGCTCGATGTCTTGTGCTAATTATAGAATTAGCGGCACCAGAGGTGCTAAATATTGAACCTATAGGATGCTAAGCGCAACAGAGGTGATGCTGAGCACTAAAGGCACTTACATAAGGGACAACCCATGCCCCCCCGATGCTAAGTGATTGTTTTTTCCTAAATGTACAACTGTTTAGTATTTACAACAGGGGTCCTGAAACACTTCTTCATTCCGTCACACTTAGATGGTCAATTTGGGCAATTTACTGACCCTGGCACTATGAATCCTCTGTGGGGCATTTGGCTCAGAATTCATTGAACATTCCATACTGCCAGACCGGTCCACGAGGAAAATAAACTCGCCGCAATTGGACTGCTCCTGTCCAGCTGGGAAACTCGGGTAGAAATTCAACATGGCCATTGACTCCGCCATAATGGACCCTACAGAACACAGGGAGAAAATACGATTATCACAAAGAGACTGAGAAAAATATGATTCCAGCATTTCCAGAAAAGCTTTTACAGAGGCCACAGAGCTATTTTAATGAACTATTTTAATGAACTATTTTAATGAACTATTTTAATGGCCTTCACCCTTGTCACAGACTGTTGTTATTACCTGCAGATTTGTGTCTTTCACCAACAGAGTCATTTAGGGGTGGGTATATTTACCTTCTTCTGTCATATTTTAACAACCCCTCAGATGCTCTGGGCATTGATTTCCCTGAATCCTCCAGGCAATGGATCTACTCCAGCAACACAGGCCTAAAAATAAATTATATTCCTTGAATGGCACAAAACCCTTCCAATTTTCTTCAAAACGAATACAAGTTCCGTACCTCCAAACTCTTTCAGTACCTCCTGGAGAAACACTCCAAGACACAATCCAAAAGCCCAATGGTGATTTTGAAGTTTTAAAGAGGTGTAACAGACATTTCACATACAGAACTTGAACAGAGCACAAAAATTAAAGACTGGCTTTTTGTTGCACCTCGGATCTTTGTTTCAGTAGTTGCATAACAATGGGTGGACTAGCTCATAAATTGGTGGGAATTCCCTGAATCAATTGCTTCTGGAACAGAGTCTGTCAACAAATATATACTGTATATAAAATATAATAAAATATATACTGCACTGGGCGTGATTAAAGACGTGCAGGACAGAAAACATTTTTTAGTTTCAGATTCATTCATTAAGTTAATCATTTTGTTTTGTCATATTTGTTATGTTAGAATAATTCATTTTTGGAATTTTTTTCATATATTCTAATTCATTTCGTATATTTGTTATTTTCAAATCGATCGAAACTTGACATTTTTCAAATCGATTTGAAATTAGTTCTATTTTATTCTATTCTGTTCTAATCTAATCAATTTTTTTCTATTCAAATCTATTATATTCTACTTTTTCTGTTCTATTGTATTCTTTTATAATCTATTCTGTTTTATTATTTTCTATTCTGTTTTATTACATTCTATTTTATTCTATTATTTTTTATTCTATTCTATTTTATTCTTTTCTATTCTATTCAGGAGCCTTAGTAAGGATCATTATCATATTTCATTTGTATACCTTACTGTATTTATTGCATTATTTTTCCATTTCAAATTAAAAATAATATTCAAATTTGGATAATTCTTTTTTATATAATTTATTTTGGATTTGTTGGAATTCATTACTACTGTGATTCCGAAATTCGGATACATCCAAATCTCCGAATAATGAAAATTTTGTCCGAATTTCGATTCTTAACAAAACGAATGGCACATGTCTAGATCCAAATGCATCCCTAACAGTACATATGTAAAGCCTTGTTCAACCTTAATTCAATGAGGGTGTACAATTAAAGCATTTGTTACCCTAAAAAGAAAGAAAAAGTATCCTGTTCCTTTAAAGCATGTTATACAGCACAGCACAGTGCTTGTGCTATGTCATTTGGCCCCCTGTATCACCTGAAATACCTGTCTGATCCTGCCTGGTTCTGCCCCCCCCCCCCCTGTAAACTGACCACAGTTTATCATGACTGCTGAGCCCTGACACCGTGGTCACTTTACGTGCCTCTGTCATCCGCAACTCTCCTCTCTGCTCTCCTGTGTCCTCCTCCCCCCTTCCTCCCTGCCTGTCAGCTCCATGTCAGGGCCCACCACCCCTCCTTCTGCAGAAATAACTGTCATAACTTTATATAATCCTGTTTGTTCCCTAATGCTGTGTGCCCGTCTGTGTTTCATAAAAAATAAGCTGTGTATATCTGATTTCATAGTGCCGCTCAGCGCTCATGTGACCGGCCGGCTTTTTCCTCCCTCCTCCTCTTCCCCCCGACTGACATCAGCGAGGGATTTTCAGCCCCTATCCGCTCTAGCTGTCAGATCGGGAGAGGGGAAAGCCGCCGGGCACGTGAGCGCAGAACGGCACTCTGAAATCAGGTATAGACAGCTTTATTTTTTATAAAACACAGAGACAGGGGCACACAGCATTAGGGAACAAACAGGAAATAAATAAAGTTATGACAGTGGCTTAACAACCACTTTAATCAAATCAGTCTTCATTCTTTTTCATGGCAGCCAAACAAACCCTGGACAAGGCCTGTTGCTCCGATACGCCAACAGTCATGGTTAAAATGGCATGGTATCTAGCAAATGAGATCGACTTCTGTCCAGCCATAGTGACCATAAATGGGTCAAAATTTTTCTAGTCCCTGCTGAACCAGCCCAATTTAGATCCATATATGGCAGTGTCATGCTTACCCCTAATGCAGGTGGTCAGACACTATAGCTGGCTTCTGTGTTCTTCACCTATAGAAGCCCCCTTACCCATAAGGCAAGCAGGCCTACATAATGCTATAGTGCCTGGCCACCACATCCGGTAGAGCTGCACGATTCTGGGAAAAATGAGACTCACGATTTTTGGCTTAGAATAAAGATCACGATTCTCGTGGCGTAACATCATCTTTCACATTATACAAAAAAATTGGGCTAACTTTACTGTTTAATGAATTTAAAAAAAAAACTAAAGTGTATTTTTTTCCAAAAAAATTGCATTTGAAAGACCGCTGCGTGTGACATAAAATATTGCAACAACCATCATTTTATTCTCTAGGGTCTCTGCTAAAAAAAAAAAAAAAAAATGATATATAATGTTTGGGGGTTCTAAGTAATTTTCTAGCAAAAAATAGTAATTTTAACTTGAAAGCAACAAGTGCCAGAAAAAGGTTTAGTCTTTAAGTGGTTAAACTGTCATCACCTACAGACCAAAGTTCATTCCTTTGATCTAAAGAGCAAAACGTTACAATGTTTATAGTTAGCTCAGCCACTGAGAAATGTTGTGAAACTGGGCAGACTACCTGTTTCTTTTTTTTTTTTTTTTGACAGCTGTCGGCTTGAGCAGAGAACTCTGCATAGAATCTGGAAAGTTTTTTGTTAAGATCGCAAGGGGAAAGAATCGCGATCTGAATTCTTAACGATTAATCATGCAGCTCTAAGAACCGGGCAGGTGCAAATTTAGCAAAGAAAACTTGCAGTTGGGCAGACAGGTGGAGTGGTTCAATGACAGTCCAGGTACAAGGCAGGTAAGGTTCAGAGTAATCAGGGTCCCATCCGTAGTCAAAAGGCAGGCAGAGTTTAGAGAACAGTCAATATCTGATCTGAGGTCATAAATGGGAATCCAAACAGCAGAGCAGGACAGACAGACAGAGAGCTTGAGCACATATTACACACCCTATCACAAGCCAGAGACTGCTGGCTTGGCTGGCTAAAATCAGGTTTGGTCTCCACCCAGAGACTGGCTGCATCAATCACCTTGCAGGTGGACAGACAGGGAGAATGCTTCCTAGTACAAACCAGGATGCTGGAACCAGCAGCTGTGATGGAGCAGGAGCACCACACACTCCTGACAAGCGGGCTTAAGAACAAGGGTTGTTATAGAAGGTGTTTCCTGTTTAATACAGAACCAGTTGTATGAATATACATATCATTATTTGTCCCCTGCATGTGGGTGCAGCTACAAAGGACCCCAAGGGAAGAGTATCTGTCAGCGTTCATTACCAACTGCAAACTGGTAGGATCTTGTCCTACAGATTAGTGTACAGTTCTGGCTCTAAGTGAAACAGAAAATTATGAGAAAGGTTCAATGAACTCCATTTGTAATACAGCACAGCAGTGTTTGCTATAAACCCATACTGTAAGCAGCACTCCACTTTGTTTTTTTGCTGAACCACAACAAGCTTTATTGGTATCAGACTGGATCAGACAGACTTGAGGCGTAACCTTTAACCTTCAGGGCCCCGATGCAAGAAATCATGAAGAGCCCCCCTGGCCCCTGACCAGGGGCCTTCCCATTGATCCTGGGGCCCTTTCTCCCATCGTGGGACCCTTTATTATGGTCCCGCGGTGGCCCACATTCCTGCCATCTTGGGGTCCCCCCACGGTGGCGAAATGCCAGAGCCCAGTTGCAAATGCGACCTTTGCGACCCTGGTAGTTCCGCCACTGCTGTCAGTTTTTTATTTTTTATTTATTTTTTTTGTTATTAGTTTAGCAGGATTAGGAGGAATCAGTGCCCTCCATTTCTTTCCTGCACCCGCTGAATGTCAGTGGGAGGGACAAAAAGCGAAGCAGGCATTCAGCGTCTGCATGGAAGGATTGGTTCCTCTACATGCTGCTTTCTCTGCCTCCCTCCTATCCAGGCATACGGGGGGGGGGCTGCATGGGTCCCCTGGAGCAGGGGGCTAGGTCGCAATGGCGCGTACGCCCCTGAGGCAGACATGCTCTCCAGTGTCTTATGTGACTTCACTCCTTAAACTTTTCACCCAATTGTCTTAATCGCAGGTCAGCTACTCCCATTGCATGAAATTCATCAGCTGGCAGAGTCACATCCGATGGTGGAGAGAATGTCTGCCTGACCTGATCTGGTATCAATAAAGCTTGTTGTGGTTCAGCAAAAAAATCTGAGAAGGCTGATCCCTGAGAGCCTTGTTCACCCACGGCCGGCTGTTGCATATGTTTACCTGGAGCAGTGTCATTTACGTTCATATGTAGCATTTGTTGTAATGTGGACATTGGCAGAAAGGAGCGCTTTTACTGTAACAAGTCATTATACTGAGGACGCAGATCGCTAGATGTCATGTCAGTTTATTTTGTCACCTGATGGCGTCGGTCCGGATTCCTGGGCGGCGTCTGTAGCTCCAAGCCCCGCCTCCACAATAACGCTGGGTTTGTTCACATCCATATAATAAGCCAATAATTCTACATCTCGATCAAACTTGTGACCCTCCGCCAGTGACACCTACAAAAGGTGAAATTACATCATTGTAAGTAATCCATCATCTTCAGTTTATTGAGGGGTGACATGAACACATGAGAGGACTGCAAAATTATAACAAAGGAGCTCTTTTTCAAAAAGAAAACTTATTTTGTCATTTTCTGTCATGACATACAAGACTTGACAAATTTTAATCCCGTCATTGTGTAGTGGAATGTTGTAGATCTCCTATGTAGTCCACAAAAGAAATGAGCCTTCATACTATTTTGTGTCCCGCTCACCTTGGCGCTGGTCTTGTCACTATCCGTGTACTCCAGGGGGGTGATGTTACATTTGGACTCGATCTTGGCGATGCCGTACGTGGACTGGAAATGAGCGTTCAGGCTCAGCGTGTACGGGATCTCACCAATCGGCACCTGAGGACGTGTGGCTGTTATGCTCACATCATGATCTAGAAGAGATAAAAAAAAGGAAATATTTCACTGTTCAAAATGCAGATCAGCCTCTGTAGGGAAAAACAGATTTCCAGAATCAAGAAAGGACCAGTGTGTGTGGGAGGGCTCCTTCTCACAACTGGTCTTCCGCAAGGGACAGACTGATTCAATTCAAGATTCTACATTCTACTGTTACACAAAATCTACCCAGCTACTCCAGATTCCAGTTGGCGGTGTGCGGCACCCTAAGCAGATTTCATCCATATTTTCTGGACCTGTCCACAGATAAAAACTTTCTGGACTGAGGTCACCACATTTATTTTAACAGTTACCACCATTCAAATTCCACTGGTGGAGGTGTGTCTGTTGGGTCTTGCAGATCCGCTGGCTCACCGCCGGGTGGCAAGAACCCTTCTGGGACCACTACTTTACTATGCACGCAAGACCATTGTGCTTCGGTGGAAATCCCCTGTTGTACCAACCATTCATTTTTTAAAGCGATTAGTTAACACAGCCCTACCCATTATACAAGGCCACTTAGCTATCTAGGTCAGTGGTTCTCAACTCCTGTCCTCAGGACCCACTAACAGGCCAGGTTTGCAAGATGACTGAAACACATGACAGGTGATATCATTTGCTGCTCAGTGATTGCAGTATTCTAGTCTGCATCTCCCCAAGGTAATACCTAAAACCTGGCCTGTTAGTGGGTCCTGAGAACAGGAGTTGAGAACCACTGATCTAGAGGTTGTGCTAGGAAGTTGCACAAAATGTGGAATATCTGGGTGCAATCTCCATCCACAAACACACTAGATGACTAGTGAGTATCACGCTATGCAATTCATCTCTCCTCGGTTAGTAGAACCTTGTGTATATGCCCCACCAAGTAGTTGATTGTCTGGGTACCTAGGCTCTGGGAGGTGTGCTTCTCATCACTGAGCTTGGCACTGAGGGTTGTTTGGTGTAAATCCTGTAAACCAGTGGGCATGGGGGGGGGGGGCAGAGCATACTAATTTTGTTGTTTTAGGATGTCTTAGTCTTGTTTTTGTTGTTTTTTTTTTATTTAGTTCTAGTTTTGTTGTGTGCTGAGCCTGGGTATGCCCAAGAGGCTCTGTTTTGTATTTTAAAACTGAAAATTGCAATAAAAATAATAAAAAAGAAAAGAAAAGGGGCCAGGGCGTGCTTATGGTGCTCATACTCCCAAGCACAAGGGAAATGCTATAGGTACTGTGACAGGCAGGCCGTAGACATGCGAAATCAGTTTTGGTCCGAATATAAATTCAGGCACATTTTTAGTTATTTAAAGATTTGGATCTATCCGAAACAAACTCCAAATGAAATAGTAACGAATTTCAGTGAAATTTGTTTAATTTAGTTTCCTCTAATCGTTTTCTCCCGAATTCCAAATTTTCGGGATGATTCTAACCAATTTTGAATTCTGTGTGAAGAATAGCTGGTTGTTAAGGAGCAGGATCTTAACAACCGATCAGCTGTCAGCGAGCATCTCCACCAACAGCCAAAATGTATACAGAAGAATGCCAGCAATGAAAATTCAGAAAAAAAACAGAGTGAGGTCCCCCCAATACAGAGCTAACTGTTGGATCCTAGTAACTGTCAGTTGCTAATACTTTGAGCATTGGTGTCGGTGCTTGTTTGTTTCAAGGCATTTCCTCTAGAGCAGGGGTCTCCAAACTTTATAAGCAAAGGGCCAGTTTACTGTCCTTCAAACTTTGGGGGGGGTTGAACCTTGGCCAGTGGGGGAAGAAAATGTCCTGGCATCAATGGGAGTACACAATACCCCATTATTATAGATATTTTTTTCCTGGGGGAGGGGTTCAGGTCTTTCAAACTTAAAGGCATCATGTTCACCTTTATGATGGGGAAGGTACGGTAAAAACATGTGATAGCAGAGTGAGGCCATGAGGCTTTGCAATACAGCGGAGCAAAAATGATCCCTATTCAACTGAATAGAACGCAATGCACGCAGTTGTGGTGCGGTAGTGTACTCATCAGTGGCGTTGCTTTGGGGGTTGCGGGGGGGTGCGGCACGCACCCGGGTGACACCAAGCCCAGACTGACACTGGCGCCTCATTGAGAGGAGCACAGAGGCTCCCTCCTCTTCCTCCTTCCCTTCCGAGATTTCTTTAGCTACAGGCGATGTGAGGGAAGGGACCGAGGCAGAGACAGACAGACAGGCCGGGTGCCCGAGGTCTGATCGTCACGGTCCCACAAGCCACAATCGCATTCCTCTCCCCACCGGCTGCACTCACTGCACACCGGACTATAGCCGCCTCCTCCTCGGCTCTGACATGACAAGTACACAGACCGGGAGGAACAGCCAAGGAGGAGAGACAGCGTGCTACAGCATCTGCCCAGGGGCCAGGGCTGAGGTCTGTAATAACAGGAGTTTTGTGGGACATTGTGATGGGGGGGTGGTTCTTGGGAGCCTGGGACTGGGTAGATAACAACTATGTTGCCAGGAGTACATTTTAGGGAGGGGGTTGGGGTTATAGGTTATGTGGTAGAAGGGTGCTTTGTTTTGGGTTAGAGAGGACTTGTGCTAGAAGGAGGTGGGCAGATTTCAAGTTTGACACCCAGCACTATTCCTCCCCACTGCCAAAGCACTCCCTATCACATATCTTCTAACCCCCACCCTCCCTCAAATCAAAGATCCCATTCCAGCTCCATCCATCCCCGATCCCACCCCAGCTCCATCCACCACCCCAATCCCATCCTGGCTCCATCTATCCCCCCGATCCCACCCCTAATCCATCCACCACCCCAATCCCATCCCAGCTCCATCCATCCCCCGATCCAATCCCAGCTCCATCCACCACCCCTATCCCATCCCGGCTCCATCCATGGAGAATCTCTGCGCCTCTAAGTGAGCTGCAGAGACCCTTAGCCAGCCACTCTTGCCCCCTCCACAGCCTGACATTTCAGTGAGCTTGGGGGGGGGGGGGGCAGAGCCAGGGACTGACAGTCACCACTCTTTGCTCACTGAAGGCTGAGAACTGATCGATCAGCAGTCTTTGATCGCTCTGTTGTCTGTCTTAGAAGCAGCTAGGGACTGATGCAACATTGGATTGATGCTCCATCCACCTAGGTAAGTATAATTTTAAAAAATCTCTTTTAAAGGAAAAAAAAAACCCTCTCCCTCCTAAGAACCCTCTGAGGCCTCGCAGTAATTTCATGCTTTTCAGGGAGATCCCTTAATAAACTGAAGGGATGGGGCACAATAGAAGTGGGGCTGGCTGCTGCCCTTCGAAACTCTGATTGCTTCTACTGTGCTGATGCTGAGGCTAAACAGCAGGGACACTGTCTGGGCATTTTGCCAGGATGTTCTGGGGGGGTTTTAACACCCCTGCCCCCCCTTATCTATGACCCTGGGGGGCGTAATAGTTCCCCATTGTTACTATGAGTGGGAAATATAGTGCCCCATCATTAGTGTCTGTGGGAGAAATAGTGTCCCAACGTGTCAGGAATAGTGTTCCATCACTGGTGTTAGTGGGAGGAATAGTGCCTCATCATTGCTGTCAGTGGCAGTAACTAGGCCCCACTGTTGCTGACAGCGAGGGGGAATAATCCCTCAAGGGCCAGGTAAAAGCATGCAAAGGGCCGCATCCAGCCCCCAGTCCACAGTTTGGAGACCACTGCTCTAGATAACTAGAGCCAGGTTACATCCTGGATGCTGCTAGAAGGACTGAGCTAAAGAGTTTTGACATAGTAAAGAGTGTCCTCATATCATTGCACTGTGCAACTGGAGTATCCCACAGCTCCCTTCATCCCTATCCAAGTTTAATCAGCAATAAATCTACAAAAGACAAACCCCTAGACTGCTTAGTGAGCCACAGAGTGACTGTTGCTGTGTACCTAGCTGCCACTGCCAAAACTGGGGAAAGAACCAGGGACACAAACCAACGTCCCTTTCAGGGGTGAACGCTACAATAATGGAATCCAACAGTTCTAATAAATATAGTGGTTTTCAATACTCCGCCCATAGCATACTCATAATTCGTCTTCAGAGATAGAGTCCTACCCAAAGGTTGTGCCACAGCTCTAAGGTAGTACTCTGTGGCGAACTAAGACAGTCCCCTGGAAAGCACCACAAGCAAAGCCCAGTGGCTGAAGGTCACATTAGCCACATCAGTGGAGGACACACCAATCGGGATAGCTGCATAAAGAGACAAGCTCATGCAGTGTATAGATTAGGTCTTGATCGAAGCAAATAAATATCTTGAAAAACAAAAAATGGCTAATCTACCCCACTGCACACAGAAGTTCTGGCATTTAAAGCTCAAGTATCTGAAATTCAATTGGCTGGGTTTAGTGCTTCAGTTACAATATGGACAGAAGACAAGGTCGCATGTAAAACCGGGGTCTATGATGCAAAAGGCTCCACAGGTACACAGGAACTAGATTAAAGGCTAACATAAGGTTCTTAGTGTCTGCACTTGTTGCTTTAGAAACATTTTAGGTCATGTCAAGTTCACTTTAGGGTTAGTGTTCCTTTCAGAAAAGCAAATAAAAGCATTACATTGAAAAAAAAAAACTCCACTGCTTTGTACTTGTACCTTTTGGGGTGTATCTCGGGTTGAGGATGGCCGGGAGTACAAAGCGCACAGCTCCATCTGCCTCCACTGGCAACTCCCGCACATATTTTAAGGTGACCTCGGCCTCCTGGCCAGGAGGGAGATTCCCGACACTGCAGCTAAAGATGTCTGCCGAGCTCTCATCTTCCTCCAGGAGGAAGGCTTGTTCACCTCGGCTGATGGCCTCATCATAGGTTTTGTGAGCCTGGAGAAGAGTAGGAATAGCAGTGAACCTGTTACTTTTGTGTAATTTAAACACTTTTACAGCAATTTAGATATGTGAATATGATGTACACAGTTTCAATTATATATATATATATATATATATATATATATATATATATATATATATATATATATATATATAGTACTGATCCAGCTATGGTGTCTTATAGTGTACTGTACGGCAATATTTGCATTACCAAATTCCAGCTAACTCTACGATTTGTGTCTAGCTTTTCTGTTGATTCTCCCAAAATAGAAAGAAAGCAACAGCCAACGCCTGACTGTGACTGAAGATCACAAAACCTGATATACAAGATCTGAGACATAACTCTACGATTTGGATGTTTGCTGTTGATTCTCTCAAAACCTGATATACAATGGAAGATCTGTAGATACTTCAGCCAAACTGGTGACCACACATTCTATATCTCATCTACAAAGCAACATGGACAAATGGTAAGAGTACATTACTATTCAACCATCAATTGGCAGAGCCCTTTGTGGGCAGTTTACAGCCTTGGCCATAGAAAGGTGACCAAATGATTGTACTAAATGCCTAAGAATGTATACTTATAATACAGTTTAAAGAAAAGCCTAATGCCCCGTACACACGGTCGGATTTTCCGATGGAAAATGTCCGATCGGAGCGTGTTGTCGGAAATTCCGACCGTGTGTGGGCTCCATCAGACATTTTCCTTAGGATTTTCCGACACACAAAGTTGGAGATCAGGAGATAAAATTTTCCGACAACAAAATCCGTTGTCGGAAATTCCGATCGTGTGTATACAAATCCGACGGACAAAGTGCCACGCATGCTCAGAATAAATAAAGAGATGAAAGCTATTGGCTACTGCCCCGTTTATAGTCCAGACGTACGTGTTTTACGTCACCGCGTTTAGAACGATCAAATTTTCCGACAACTTTGTGCGACCGTGTGTAGATAAAACAAGTTTGAGCCAACATCCGTCGGAAAAAATCCTAGGATTTTGTTGTCGGAATGTCCGAACAAAGTCCGACCGTGTGTACGCCCTATAAGCGTTTATAATCATGTCATGTGAAATAATAATGTAATGTGTTTCTCTTGTTCGTCTTGTAATCCTCATTACCTCCTTCTTCTCCTGGAGGTCGGCTACAATCTTCTTCCCCTCTATTGTGGCCTCAAAGCTGTAGACAGCGGAGTCTTCATCCATGGGGAAGACAAAGACCGCTTCCACCGCCTTCTCCTCCTTGTTCTTATACTTGAGAGTTGCTGATACATCCGCCACAAAGCCTTTCACCTGGACGTCAACCCAGATCCCCTGTAGAGGGACTAGACACACACACAGGAGAATCAGAAAATTATATCTGGTGTCCAGTAACTTGAGCTGTATTTCTGGTGAGCACTTAGGAGATGAATACTCTTTAAAAGTACCGTCCAATCAAGCTAGGGACCGGGAACACAAATACCAAATTACCAATTAGGAGATAAGGGATTTTCAACTCTGTGCTTAGTTTGGCTCAGGGGTCTCCAACTTTTTTAAGTTTGAGGACCACATTTTGGATGTTAAAAAAGTTTACTAGACAAAAAAAAAATCTTAAAAGGAGTCCCCTTTACATCCAGGAGTGCCCATCAGAGTATCTCCTTACATCCAGGAGTGCCCATCAAAATCTACTCTTACATCCAAGAATATCAATCAGACTCACCCTATACATCCAGGAGTGCCCATCAGGAGGACTGGGGGAGGATTATGGCTTGCTGGCAGTCTCCATATTATGATAAACAGACCGGTGCTTCCAATGCCTGCCAGCTAAATTATTTTTATAGACACTTGTTGCGGGCCTGATAAAATCTTGTAGTATATAGTAAGCTGTTCTCTCAGCCTTTTCATTGGCCAAAGAACAAGCAGCAGCACACAGAGTCGTCGCTCTCACCTTCTGACAGGTGCTTCCTGCCCGCACATGTGCACTGCAGCCAGGCCACATTGACATAGCGTGATGGCCCTCACTATCTCGGTCTAAGAGCTACTGGTCTGAGATGACCGACAGCGATCAGCTAACACACTCCCTCGTAGCAACAGCACTGCCATGATGGTATACTCAGGGTGTGATGTACCGCATCTGAGTTGAACTCCAACTGCCCATTAAGAATTGAATATTGTGTGACACAATGATGTCTGTGTGGTCGGCTTCTACACTAAGATGGTCTTGAGGTCACCATGACAGGTGGAATATATTATATGCAAAGGTTTATTTTCTTCTTTCTGCACTACTAAAATAAACCAAAGCACATAGCACAAGCTAGAGCAAGAGGTAAAGGGTCACATTAAATAAGGAATGAGTGTCAGAATATAAAGATTATAGCGGTAACTCTGCAACAATACTCTAGCAACAGCTTAAAGAACAATTCCAGCTATAGCAATTTTTACATAGTTACATTGTTAAAGCTTGGACCAATGTAATTATGCATATATCATATCTGTGAGTTTCCTCTAGAGTCTGGAAACCCCTGTATTAGGCAGCGCTGCTACAGAGATCTCCAATAGCTTCCATGTCCCTGCTGCATTGTGAACACAGGAGGTCGTCCACACAGCATGAGCGAAATTTAGAGAATTCTTTGCATCTTCTCAGGGAATGCATAAGATTCTCTAACTGGATGTGGTGGAGAGCATGACTTCCCGCTATTCCACTTTGTGCATTCATTGAGAAAATGCAAAGCAATCTCTGAATGATGCCAGTGCCCAGTGGCCAACCTCCTGTGCTCAGAATGCAGCTGGGAGGCTGCTCAGCAAGGGCCCCTAAAGATAGTGGAGATCAGTGTAGTATCGGTCTCTACTACAGTGATTTCCAGCTTCCAAGCGGATCCCACGGGGGGGGGTGCTTATACTGTAATTTGCCATTGCTTGTACACTCACCTGGCTGGCGGGAAGCCACGATGATGAGGCCACAACATGGAGGAAATGGCGGCATTATTGAAGGTTGTCTGAAAGGAAATGAAAGATACAATTGTCAGATTCTATGGCTGCAGCCCGAGTGACATAAAACAGACCACCCCCAGGGCTCTCATCCCTCCTTTACCACTTATTGCGCACTATTAGAAGCATGCATTCAGCTATGAGAACATGAGGCAGGGGCGTATGTACAGGAGTCGCCATTGCGACCTGGTCCCATGCTCCAGGGGACTTGTGCGCCCGCCCCCCTGTATGCCTGGATAGGAGGGCAGTGGGGGTGGCACTATGTAAAGGAACCGATCCCTCCATGTAGCTGCTGAATGCCCGCTTCTCCTCCTTTCCCTCCCGTAGACATTCAGCAGCTGCAGGAGGGAAATGAAGGGCATCGGTTCCTCCACATGCAGCTTCTGCAACCTACATATCCATGTCCTGCTGCCGTGGACCCCTGTGTGCTTCCCTGTGTCATTTACCAGCCTCTTCTTTGTCTTAATGAATAGAGTCAGTGATCGATACTAATCACTGTGTTTACTATGCCTCAGTTTCTGAATGAATGAGAAGCTATTTAAAGTGATACTAAAGGATCATTAAAGTGATACTAAAGGATCGTTTTTTTTTTTAAATAACTAACATATCATACTTACCTCCACTGTGCAGCTCATTTTGCATAGAGTGGCCCCGAACATCCATTTCTGGGGTCCCTCGGCGGCTCTTGCGGCTCCTCCCCGCATTAGATAACCCCCTTTAAGAAGCGCTCTCCCGAGGGGGTTACCTTGCAGGCGCGCTCCCAAGTCCAGCATTCAGTGTCCATAGAGGCCGAATGCAGGACTTGGCCCCGCCCCCCGGGTCATTGGATTTGATTGACAGCAGCGGGAGCCAATGGCTTCGCTGCTATCAATCTATCTAATCAAAAGCCAGGAACACGTGGAGAGAGGGACGGCGGGGACGCACCAACGGAAATTCGGGGCTCAGGTAAGTAAAACAAGGGGCTGGTGGGCCGGTGACTGCAAGGTGTTTTTTCATCTTAATGCATAGGATGCATTAAGGTGAAAAAACACTGGCCTTTACAACCCCTTTAATTCCGTGCAGCTGAGGCTGCAGAGAAAGGGACTAATGAATCTGTCCTCAGTTCCTTTCTCTGTCTCAAAAGTGAGTCATCAGGGGTCTGTTTAGTCAACTGATATTTTACCAAAGCCCCCCAATGGAGGTCCTAAAAAATATGTAAAATAATAAATAAATAAAATTGTAAAATAAAAAAATTAAAAAAAAAGGGTAAAAAAATAATTAAAAAAGAAAACAACAAAAATAAAAAACTACCAGGGTCACAAAAGTCGCACTTGGGACTAGGCTCTAAAGCTGGGGGACCTAACCACTCAAGGAAATCTCTGAAGTTAAAGAAGAAGGGGGACTTTACCTTCGGTCTAGTCTGGAGAGTTCATCTTGGAAATGTCTGCCTGATTCAGGAGGAAGTCCTTTACCTAAGGACTTGTGAGTAGAGACCTGAGAGCAGGACCTGGGTGACTGTGCTGCTGTTGATCCCCTACACACTACACAGGTTTTTAAAGTAATTTATTAGGCAGCTCCGGGGGTCTTCTTCCGGTTCTTCTACCGGGCCCCTCCGCTATCTTCTGCTCTTTTGCCGCTCTCTTCCTAGCGTTGGCCGGTCTTCTCCATCGTCTTGTTCCCTCTTCTCTTCTTCCGATGTTGACACAACGCTCTCTCCCGCGTCGGTGACTGCAAGACGATGGAAAAGACCGGGCCAACGCTAGCAAGAGAGCGGCAAAAGAGCAGAAGATAGCGGAAGGACCCGGCAAAAGAACCTGAGAGTGGGACAAGAACCAGGGAGCGGGAGAAGAACCGGAGACCGGGAGAAGAGGCCGGAGAGAGCGGAGAAGAGGCCGGAGAGAGCGGAGAAGTCGGAAGAGACCCCCAAAGTCAGAAGAGGACCCCCGGAGCTGCCTAATAAATACTTTAAAAACCTGTGTAGTGTTTTTTTATAGACACTTTTTTTTCCCCCAGGTGAATGGGTAGAGGTACGATGTACACCATACTCATTCACATAAGGTGGGGGGCGGGATCTGGGGCCCCCTTATTAAAGGGGGCTCCCGGATTCCGATAAGCCCCTGCCCACAGACCTCGACAACCAACGGCCAGGGTTTTTGGGAAGAGGCCCTTGTCCTCATCAACATGGGGACAAGGACAAAGCACCCACCCCCCCATGTTGAGGGCATGCGGCCTGGTACGGTTTAGGAGGGGGGGTGCTCACTCGTCACCACCCCCTTTCCTAACTGGCCAGGCTGCATGCTCAGATAAGGGTCTGGTATGGATTTTGGGGGGACCCCCACGCCTTTTTTTTCGGCTTAGGGGGTTCCTCTTAAAATCCATACCAGACCTAGGGGCCTGGTATGCTCTGCACTGGCTCCTGCGACGGGGCTCGTAAGGTGTCAATCTCGCCGATAAAAGCGGCAAGATTGACTTCCTTTTCTAGTCCCGTCGTACCTCATCACATTCAAAATGAATGGACTTTAGTCCGTGTGTGGGCAAGTCCATTCGTTCGGGAGTCTGCCGTAACTCCGTCAAAAGTTCGTCGGGAAGACCAGCGGACCTAGTCTGCCAGACAGTCCAGTCGTGTGTGTGCAAGTCTGTTCATTCGGCATAAGAGTTGTGAAAATGTGGAATAGACTCCCTCCAGAGGTGGCTCTGGCCAACTCATTAGATTGTTTTAAGAATAAGAAAGGTCTAGATTCTTTCCTAGATACACACAATATACCTGGATACTAATATTTATAGGTAAAGTTGATCCAGGGAACATCCGATTGCCTCTTGGGGGATCAGGAAGCAATTTTTTCCCCTGCTGGATGCTTTATTCAGTTTTTTTCCCTTTCTCTGGGTCAACTGTGGGTATAGGAACTAGATGGTGTTTTTTTTCAACCACACTAACTATGTAGCTATGTCAGCGTAGTGCCATGCAAGTCAATCCACTGCTTCGCACCATGTGGCGGCCAATTGAGCTTTATAAAATGTCTAGGCTAGAGCCAGGTTAGGCATCCAACTAGAGGTCCGGTTGCATGGCAGATTAGAGACTACTAGCGAGGGACTAAAATGCAGAGTAGATAGGCTGACTCTGAATTACAGTTCCACACCACAGTATCTGCTGGTGAGAAGCTGCATCCCAGGCTGGTTGGACAACAGTTGGAGGATGCCCTCATTACCACTGATCTTGTCTTCAGGACTCTGACACCAAGATGGACACTGCATAGTGATCATCCTCAGGGACCCCTGCAACTGGACTTTGCTGCGACATTCATCTGGAGGTATCTTTATTAATAACTATATATGCCCGGGTATATGTGCGCATAATTCCACCAGGACTTCTATCAGGCCCTGCTGATTATGTACATCCAATGTACATGTCTGTACATTGGATTTTTGTACCATTATTAATCTTTTCTTATGTAGCACTAACTCTCGGTGGAGCTGGTTTAAGCGGGTCTGTTACCTTCACTTTGCTTCCCTTGGTTTCACCGGCACCGGGTCTAGGGGTTCCATTGAGTTTACTGCTAGACGACACATGCACCAACACTGGAGTACGTTTTCAATGCTTTATTGAACAAACAAACTTTAGGAAGTAGCAAGAAAGAGGCGGAAAAGGAAATTTTCAGGAGAAACTCAAATATCTTCTTATAGAATCTTAGCGACAAATGTCCTGGTAGAATTCAGATAACTTGGCAGAATGCGCTCCCCTTGTGGGACACACTCCTTGCTCGTCTGGATAGGCCTCTCTCACCGGTCTAGCAGCCAGTACGCAGCACGAATCAAAAGTCTCTGCCACAGACTTGTTTGGGGGGTAAATCCGCACAATCCTCTGCCACAGGATGTATCAGATTTTCTCTGCAGTAAAAGTCAGTCACAGTGCTTGAACCTTTAAGCCGAACCGGCAACACTATGCTGTATAGTTACTTCTTTTGGCAACAAAACACGAAAAATGCCAAGGGGGGGAATACTTTTGCAAGGCACTGTACATCCAGCACACCCGATTGGACCCTCTCTCCCCCATATTTCATACTTGGATTTATTGCTATAATAAAGGGGCATTGTTTGCTTTTATCACGCACTCTCTGTGGGCACAATGGTCTCCACACTGATCTGTTCTTTTGTAGCTTTTTGTTAAAGTATGAAAACAAACTGACTGAAGCCAAGATGACTAATGCTTTTTTCTGCATAATATGAATTTCATTCTCAGTCCTGGCACCGCTGTCCATCTGTACAATCACATGGCTCACATTAATGGCACTAAAGGATTCATTCAAACTAGGTGCGGTGGAATTGCTTTGGTCGGTTGTTCGTAGTAGGTGAGGGCAATGTGCACTGAAAAAAGTACTGCATACACTTCCTTTTGTATCCAAGCTGAAGTTTCCAAAGCAAGCAAAGTCCTTGTATTATGTATGGACTCCAGAGAGAGAGATATCATTTTGCCCCCCTGTACAAATCATTAGTAAGACCTCATCTGGAATATGCAGTTCCGTTTTGGGCACCAGTTCTCAAAAAGGATATCAGGGAACTGGAGAAAGTGCAGAGAAGGGCAACCAAACTGATACGAGGCATGGAGGAGCTCAGCTATGAGGAAAGATTAGAGAAAATGAATCTTTTCTCCCTGGAGAAGAGGAGATTTAGGGAGGGGGGGGGGGGTGTGATCACCATGTACAAATACATAAGGAGCCCATATAGTGAACTTGGTGTTGAGTTATTCACTTTAAGGTCATCACAGAGGACAAGGGGGCACTCTTTACATCTAGAGGAAAAAAGATTTCATCTCCAAATACGGAAAGGTTTCTTCACAGTAAGAGCTGTAAAAATGTGGAATAGACTCCCTTCAGAGGTGGCTCTGGCCATCTCATTAGATTGGTTTAAGAATAAGAAAGGTCTGGATGCTTTCCTAGATGCACACAATGTAATTGGATACTAATATTTATTGGTAAAGTTGATCCAGGGAACATCCGATTTCCTCTTAGGGATCAGGAAGGAATTTTTTCCCCTGCTGGAGCAAATTGGATCATGCTTTATTCAGGGTTTTTTTCCCTTCCTCTGGGTCAACTGTGGGTATAGTAACTAGATGGACTTGTGTCTTTTTTCAACCACACTAACTATGTAGCTATGTCAGCGCAGTGCCGTGCAAGGCAATCCATTGCTTCGCACCACGTGGCGGCCAATTGAGCTTTATGAAATGCCTAGGCTAGAGCCAGGTTAGGCATCCAACGACCGCTAGTTAGAGGTCCGGTTGCATGGCAGATTAGAGACTACTAGCGAGGGACTAAAATGCAGAGTAGTTAGGCTGACTCTGAATTATAGTTCCACACCACAGTATCTGCTGGTGAGAAGCTGCATCCCAGGCTGGTTGGACAACAGTTGGAGGATACCCTCATCACTGTTGATCTTGTCTTTAGGACTCTGACACCAAGATGGACACTGCATAGTGATGATCCTCAGGGACCCCTTAAACTGGACTTTGCTGCAACATTCATCTGGAGGCATCTTTATTAATAACTATATATATGTATACGGTATATGTGCGCAAAATTCCACCAGGACTTCTATCAGGCCCCGCTGATTATACAGTACATGTCTGCACATTGGATTTTTGTACCATTATTATTCTTTTCTTATCTAAAGCTTGTATCATTTCTTTACTGATGTGCATCTATATAATTATAGGTAATGCTATTTGCTGGTTGCAGTAGTTATTCTGCTCCCAATTACTTTGATAAGATTCCGGGTTAATTTCCCAGGAAGGGAATTCTCTCTGTACACAGAGGCCTTGTCCTGGGTGGAGGCACTGCCATGTAATGTATATGGAGTGTCTGTCTATATATAATGTATATACAGCGTCTGTCTATATGTAAAGTATATACAGCGTCTGTCTATATGTAATGTATATACAGCGTCTGTCTATATGTAATGTATATACAGCGTCTGTCTATATGTAATGTATATACAGCGTCGATATGTAATGTATATACAGCGTATGTCTATATGTAATGTATATACAGCGTCTATATGTAATGTATATACAGCGTATGTCTATATGTAATGTATATACAGCGTCTATATGTAATGTATATACAGTGTCTGTCTATATGTAAAGTATATACAGCATCTGTCTATATGTAATGTATATACAGTGTCGATATGTAATGTATATACAGTGTCGATATGTAATGTATATACAGTGTCTATATGTAATGTATATACAGTGTCTATATGTAATGTATATACAGTGTCTGTCTTTATGTAATGTATATACAGAGTCTGACTATATGTAATGTATATACAGCGTCTGTCTATATCTAATGTATATACAGTGTCTGTCTTTATGTAATGTATATACAGCGTCTGTCTATATATAATGTATATACAGAGTCTGTCTTTATGTAATGTATATACAGCGTCTGTCTATATGTAATGTATATACAGAGTCTGTCTATATGTAATGTATATACAGAGTCTGTCTATATGTAATGTATATACAGTGTCTGTCTATATGTAATGTATATACAGAGTCTGTCTATATGTAATGTATATACAGAGTCTGTCTATATGTAATGTATATACAGAGTCTGTCTATATGTAATGTATATACAGAGTCTGTCTATATCTAATGTATATACAGCGTCTGTCTATATGTGATGTATATACAGCGTCTGTCTATATATAATGTATATACAGAGTCTGTCTATATGTAATGTATATACAGAGTCTGTCTATATCTAATGTATATACAGCGTCTGTCTATATGTGATGTATATACAGCGTCTGTCTATATATAATGTATATACAGCGTCTGTCTACATATAATGTATATACAGTGTCTGTCTATATATAATGTATAGAACACATGTATGATGTATACGGTACCTGCGTACAGTACGATGTTTCCTTATCTGCTCTCTGTGTCGCTCTTCCTGGAGTGTTGGGAGTGTGATGATCTCTGTGTAGTCACTGCAGGGAGTGTCCTGCAGGGGGAGAGGAGGGAACATAGAGGGGGGCGTAGTACAAGATCCATGACTCGGATTACTGTACGGTCTGGTTTGCCAGCAGTGTGCGGCATGAAGCCAGCAATCCATCCCCACATGACAGGTTGTAACTGGCAAAAAAACAAACAAGTAACAGGATACAATAATATGACTCAGAGATGGGAAGTGTCAGGATTATAAAGTGCAGCCCCAAGCAATACATAAGCCTGTTAACCACTTAAGGACCGAGCCTCTTTCTGAGATTTGTTGTCTACAAGTTAAAAAAAGGTTTTTTTTGCTAGAAAATTACTTAGAGCCCCCAAACATTATACATTTTTTTTTCTAACACCCTAGAGAATAAAATGGCGGTCGTTGCAATGCTTTCTGTCACATCGTATTTGCGCAGCGGTCTTATAAGCGCACTTTTTTTGGAAAAAATACACTTCTTTGAATCAAAAAATAAGACAACAGTAAAGTTAGCCCATTTTTTTTTATATTATGAAAGATAATGTTACGCCAAGTAAATTGATACCCAACATGGCACGCTTCAAAATGGCCCCCGCTCGTGTAATGGCGTCAAACTTTTACCCTTAAAAATCTCCATAGGCGACGTTTAAAAAATTCTACAGGTTGCATGTTTTGAGTTACAGAGGAGGTCTAGAGCGAGAATTATTGCTCTCGCTCTACCGATCGCGGTGTTCATACCTCACATGTGTGGTCTGAACACCGTTTTCATATGCGGGCGCTACTCACGTGTGCGTTCGCTTCTGCATGCGAGCTCGGCAGGACGGGGAGCGTTTAAAATTTTTATTTTTTTTTCTTATTTATTTTAACTTTTATTTTTTATTTTTACACTGTTCCTTTAAAAAAAAAAAAAAATTGCCTCACTTTTATTCCTATTACAAAGAATGTAAACATCCCTTGTAATAAAAAAAAAGCATGACAGGACCTCTTAAATATGAGATCTGGGGTCCTAAAAGACAGAAGAAGAAGAAAATAAAAAAAGGTTGTCATTTAACCACTTGACACTTAACAACCGGGCACTTAAACCCCCTTCCTAACCAGACCAATTTGCAGTTTTCGGTGCTCTCACACTTTGAATGACAATTACTCGGTCATGCAACACTGTACCCATATGAAATTTTTGTCCTTTTTTTCCACACAAATAGAGCTTTCTTTTGGTGGAATTTATTCACCGCTGGGTTTTTTATTTTTTGCGCTATAAATGAAAAAAAAAGAAATGGTGTGATCCCTCGCGCTACCAAGTCAACAGATGAACTAAATGAAATATAAGTGAAAGACTGAATAAAATATATAAGTGAAAACTGCTGCTGGACCTAAGTGTACACAGTGCACAAAAAATGGATATAAATAAATAGTGATCAGCGCAACTTCTTATAGCTAAATGAAGAAAATATCTGTGACTAATAAATACACAATATCAAAGTCATTGACTAATAGCTGTGCAAAGTGAAAAAATGTCCTTTCAAACAATGTGTCAAAATCATGTGACAAATAATTATTGTGCCAAAAAATTCTTCTATGTGTGTTCTTGTGACCTTAATGCTCCCAGAGCTCTTACCTCAATGAGGAATATAAACCGCCTTAACAATCTCCTGGAGAACGGTCAAATCTCCACCTCTAGCTCCCACAAGGAGACGCTAGGGCAGCTTTGGCTACTGGCTATCAACTTCCTTATTTTAGTCCGGTCGTACGTCATCACATACGAATCCGTCGGACTTTGGTGTGATCGCGTGTAAGTCCGTTCGTTCAAAAGTCCGTCAGAAGTCCGTCAAAAGTCCGCCGGAATGGGCGTCGAACTTTTGTCGCCGAAAAGTCAGTTCGTATGTACACGGCCTTACATTTAAAAGCAATAAAAATGCCAAAAAATGGTGCAAACAGTGTGTTGTAGACAGTGTTGTAGACACCTTTTACATTACTTTCGGTTCGCTTGGTATATCTTGCCACGCCTTATGCATTACGTCACAACACGTGACTTCATCAGTCATGTGTTGTGACGTAACGCGTAGGGCGTGGCCGGATATACCAAGTGAACCGGAAGTGATGTAAGAGGTGTCTACAACACACTGTTTGCACCATTTTTTGCCGTTTTTATTGCTTTTAAATGTAAGAGTGCATTTTGGCCTTTAATAAATTAAGTTTAGTTAAACGTTTTTACGCTATGGGAGGCTTTTTCTTTATCCCTACATAACATTTGCAAACATCGGAACCACCATATGATCGGGAGCCTGAAAAGTCGGCGATGCTGTTGGAAACCTGTAACCGTATCCAGCATTACCAGGAACAGCAGCATCCTTGTGGGACCTAGAGGTGGAGATTTGACCGTTCTCCAGGAGATCGTTAAGGTGGTTTATATTCCTCATTGAGGTAAGAGCTCTGGGAGCATTAAGGTCACAAGAACCACGAAGAACACACATAGAAGAATTTTTTGGCACACTAATTATTTGTCACATGATTTTGGCACATTGTTTGAAAGGACATTTTTTCACTTTGCACAGCTATTACTCAATTACTTTGATATTGTGTATTTATTAGTCACAGATATTTTCTTTATTTAGCTATAGGAAGTTGCGCTGATCACTATTTATTTATAAATGAAAAAAGACCGAAAATTCTGTAAAAAAAAAAAAAAAATGTTTCTTTGTTTCTGTTATAACGTTTTGCAAATTAAGGATTTTTCTTCATAAATTCTGCCCAAATTTTATACTGCTACATATCTTTGGTAAAAAATAATCCAAATCGGTGTAAATTATTTGGTCTGTGTGAAAGTTATTGAGTCCACAAGGTATGGTGCCAATCTCTGAAAATTGATCACACCTGATGTACTGACGGCCTTTTTCATTTCTTGAGACCCTAACAAGCCAGGAAAGTACAAATACCCCCCAAATGACACCTTTTTTGGAAAGTAGACATTTCAAGGTATTTAGAAAGAGGTATGGTGAGTTTTTTGAAGTTGTAATTTTTTCCCACAATTCTTTGCAAAATGAAGAATTTTTTTTCTTTTTTCACAAAAGTGTCATATGATCAGGTTATTTCTCACACACAGCATATGCATACCACAAATTACACCCCAAAATACATTCTACAACTCCTGAATATGGCGATACCACATGTGTGGGACTTTTACACACCGTGGCCACATACAAAGGCCCAACACGCAGGGAGCACCGTCAGGTGTTCTTGGAGCATAAATTACACACCTAATTTCTTGACTACCTCTTACAATTTGAAGGCCCTGGAGCACGAGGACAATGGAAATGCCCAAAAAATGACACCATTTTGGAAAGAAAACAACCCAATGTATAATCTATGAGGCACAATGAGTCTTTTGAACATGTCATTTTTTTCTAAAAGTTTTTGGAAAATGTGGAAAGAAAATAAAAACGCATTTTTTTTTACACAAAGGTTTCCATTTATACAATATTTCTAACACACAGCATGTACATACAAAAAATTACACCCCAAAATAGATTCTCCTACTCCTCCTGAGTATGGCGATACCACATGTGTGGGACTTTTACACAACGTGGCCACATACAAAGGCCCAACACGCAGGGAGCACCGTCAGGTGTTCTTGAAGCATAAATTACACATCTAATTTCTTGACTACCTCTTACACTTTTGAAGGCCCTGGAGCACGAGGACAATGGAAATGCCCAAAAAATTACCCCATTTTTGAAAAAAAACAACCCAACGTATAATCTATGAGGCACAATGAGTCTTTTGAACATGTCATTTTTTCCTAAAAGTTTTTGGAAAATGTGGAAAGAAAAAAAAAACACATTTTTTTTTACACAAAGTTGTCCATTTATACAATATTTCTAACACATAGCATGTACATACAAAAAATTACACCCCAAAATAGATTCTCCTACTCCTCCTTAGTACGGTGATACCACTTGTGTGAGACTTTTACACAGCCTGGTCACAAACAGAGGCCCAACATGCAAGGAGCACCATCAGGCGTTCTAGGGGCATACATTTCAACTCTAATTTGACTACCTATTACACGTTGAGGCACTGTAGTGGCATGGATGCAAACTGATGTGGCATGGATAAGCCATGGATGGGATGGCTGGGTGGGTATGGCTGAGTGGATGGGATGGCTGGGTGGGTATGGCTGAGTGTGGATGGGATGGCTGGGTATGGCTGAGTATTGCTGGGTATGGATAGGGTGGCTGAGTATGGATGGTATGGCTGGGCATGGCTAAGTATGGATGGGATGGCTGGGTATGGCTGAGTATGGATGAGTATTGCTGAGTATGGATGGATGAGTATTGCTGAGCATGGGTGAGTATTGCTGAATATGGATGGATGGATAAGTATTGCTGAGCATGGATGGATGGATGGATGAGTATTGCTGAGCATGGATGAGTATTGCTGAGTATGGATGGCTGAGCATGGATGGATGGATAAGTATTGCTGAGCATGGATGGGATGGATGGGAGAGTATTTCTGAGCATGGATGGGATGGATGGGAGAGTATTTCTGAGTACCGTATAACGTGTCATGTGGGGATGGATTGCTTGGAGGGGGGGGAGTAAGAAGGTATTGATATCCCAAAACGAAACTAGATGGATATACCGTTTGGACAGTCTGGTCCCTAGAGGACTTAATGTGGACATCGATCTTAACTGTTTTTTATCTAATTTTTAATATCCATATGTACATAGGGACTCCACTTCATCCCTTCTGTTTACGGCACACAGTATGACACGTATATAATTATATAGGGTCCATGACTATTCTCCCCTTCTGGTCCCTATACCCTTGGATTATAGCACAATATATGTCATGTGAGATAGCTAGTGTACTTTGGGCACCTACGTTCCCCCTTCCTAACTAAATCTTACTCTATGGTGTATCCCATTCACATTTTTTAAAGCTATAGTATCTTTCTTTTACTCATACACAAAAAATGTTTTTGGATGTGGATAGTAATGTTGCTGTATATATGACCCCAGACTTGGATCTAAGGGCATATCCCTTGGTATCCGGAGCCTGGTTGCACACTTTCCATATGGCATGTCCCAGGCCTCACATTAGAAATATTACAATCATTTTCGACCATATTCACTCCACTTTTTTATATATAAAATATTTTTTCTGGATTTTTATCTCATATGGTATCCGTTTTTAACCTTCTAATTTTATTCCTGTCTTATTCTGCTTGTTTATTTTTATAATCTACTTAATTATCTAACGTATTATAGAACTAGGGATATTTATAATAACCTTTTTTATATCAAAGAATCTTTTGAGAAAATTTTTTGAAAAAATTTTAAAATAATTTTTGATGACCATTTATATGTGTTTTTTATGAATATTTATATATGTATTTATTCATGAGTATTCATATACAGGCATCTCAACATTGGGTCATTTTTTACATTATGGCATTATATATGATTTGGTGTATATGACATTATATTGTCTGTATCGATAAGGCCCTTCTTTTTTTGTATTTCCCTTCTGCTACATTGATTTCTGTACTATATATTAGATATCTATTTCGTTGTAGTATGGATTGTTTTGGTAAAATGGTGGCATTAAGTTATTGGAACACACGGAGGCGCTCTTTCTTATTTTACCTGGAACCTATTATCCATCGCTTAAACTCCCACTAGGGGGTGTCCGACAGCATATCCCCCATTTGCACTACATCGAATCCTCCCATTCTTTTATTAACAGGGCGGATGTGTTCGTCATACACCGCTTTTTTCGATTGGCTTCCGTGGCGCCTCCGTGCAGTATTTATAGACGTATGGTGTACCAAGATGGCCGCGCCTCAGATGACGTCTTGATGACGAAACGCGTAAGGCGTGGTCTCTTGGTACGCATACGTCTTTTTATCCTTTCGTTTTTGTCCTGCACTTCCGGCATCGGCAGACGGCTGTGGAACGCACGCCGCTCACACTGCTCTGTCTGCGGCTTCTCACGTGGAGCCAGCCGGCAGAGTGCCATTTGTTTCCATTTGTTTTAAATCTTTGGATTTTATTTATTCCTGTTGTGAGCTTGAGCTTAATAAATTTACTTTCGGAATTACACTATGAGGCTCTTCTCTTTTCCCTGCACATGGTAATTGGTCCGGATGGATGTCCTTTGAGAACGATCTGGTGACACAAGTGATAAAAGGTGGTGAGGGGGACACCGACCGATTGGATCATCAGATTTGGATCTACATGCTCATTACCCCTGCAGGGGTTGGGCGCTCTGGTGAGTGGGGGCACTAGAGGGGACTCCACACTGGACAGTACACAACTATTGGGACGGACTTACCTGTAACCTCTGAAGATGCACTAGCCTGTTGCACTAGAACTGTTTTACTGAACGACAGAACTAATATTCACGGCACTTGTTGTTTTTGTGCTGTTTGTTGATAACAATTTTGTGGTTACCTGGACTTTGTTTTTTTCATATGTTTTCTTTTCTATTTTTATTTTTGTTTTTTGTTTTATTTTTCTCACACATTTTTTCCAAACAATTTTTTTCAATATTTAGCTACACAAGTACACACACTTATTTATAGTGGGCAACAGTGTGTTTGTCCCCATTTTTAGGTATCACTCACTGATATATTTTTTATCGCATTTTTTTACATACACATCATCCTTTTCAGTGGACATTGACAATCACTTTCTATACACACTTGATCGATCACTCATTGTTTGGAGTTCCATTTTTATATTTAATATTTTTTTATTTTTATATTTAATATTTTTTATGTATTATATTTTTTTACCTTGGGTAGTCTGCACATTTTTGTGACCATTCCTAGCACTTGTGTTACACTTTTCATTCATTTATAGTTGGGGTAAAAGGCTTTCCTTGTAGTAGCAGTTTGTTTATAGTGGATTCATTTATTTCATACTAGTGAACAGCGCCAATCCCCTAATTCAGATTTTACGATGGATTGCTGGCTTCATGCCATACACTGCTGGTAAACCAGACCGTACAGTAATCAGAGTCATGGATCTTGTACTATGCCCCCCTCTATGTTCCCTCCTCTCCCCCTGCAGGACACTCCCCGCAGTGATTACATAGACATCATCATACTCCCAACACTCCAGGAAGAGCGACACAGAGAGAGCAGAAGAGGAAACATTGTACTGCACACAGGTACCGTATACATCATACATGTGTTCTATACACTGCATGTAGACAGACTCTGTATATACATTACATATAGACTGACACTGTATATACTTTACATATAGACAGACACTGTATATACATTACATATAGACTGACACTGTATATACATTACATATAGACTGACACTGTATATACTTTACATATAGACAGACGCTGTATATACATTACATATAGACTGACACTGTATATACATTACATATAGACTGACACTGTATATACTTTACATATAGACAGACGCTGTATATACATTACATATAGACTGACACTGTATATACATTACATATAGACTGACACTGTATATACTTTACATATAGACAGACGCTGTATATACATTACATATAGACCGACACTGTATATACATTACATATAGATAGACTTTGTATATACATTACATATAGACCGATGCTGTACATACTTTACATATAGACAGACGCTGTATATACTTTACATATAGACAGACTTTGTATATACATTACATATAGACCGACACTGTACATACTTTACATATAGACAGATGCTGTATATACATTACATATAGACCGACACTGTATATACTTTACATATAGACAGACGCTGTATATACATTACAATATAGACAGACACTGTATATACATTACATATAGACAGACTCTGTATATACATTACATATAGACAGACTCTGTATATACATTACATATAGACAGACATTGTATATACATTACAATATAGACAGACTCTGTATATACATTACATATAGACAGACTCTGTATATACATTACATATAGACAGACTCTGTATATACATTACATATAGACAGACACTGTATATACATTACATATAGACAGACTCTGTATATACATTACATATAGACAGACTCTGTATATACATTACATATAGACAGACATTGTATATACATTACAATATAGACAGACTCTGTATATGCATTACATATAGACAGACACTGTATATACATTACATGGCAGTGACTCCACCCAGGACAAGGCCTCTTTGTACAGAGAGAATTCCCTTCCTGAGAAATTAACCCGGAATCTTATCAAAGTAATTGGGAGCAGAATAATTACTGCAACCAGCAAATAGCATTACCTATAATTATATAGATGCACATCAGTAAAGAAATGATACAAGCTTTATATAAGTGTAGCGCTGGTAGATTTGCAATCTACCGCAGGTTAGGTAAGTTTAGTGAATTATGTGTTAGGAAGGCTAAAAGTTTGCCTCTGTTCCAGCTTGGCTGACGTTGTGTGTGCTTCTGTGCTGACCGGTGGGTGTCGCTGTTACCACTGGTCAGTGTTGGAAAGGCAACCTGTCAAAGTGTATAGATACTCCTCTGTCTCGGAGACAAGCTCGGTGGAGGGGGTCCTCCGAGTTGCATTCTGGGCGAGGGTATTTCTGGGACAGACGCCATATTTTGGGGTTCGTTTTACAGCCACCTGCTGGCCCTCCCGCCGACAGGTATGCATTAAGGCGCTACCTCGTGATCCTCCGATCGGGAGGCCCACGATACAGCGGCGCAAGGGTGTGTCCAGAGGCTTGTCTGGGGCCTACCACCGCGGCCGAGGAATGGTCCTGAGCTGTCGGTCCTGTGTGACGAAGCTGGACAACCGAGGAGATCCCAGGGGAGGACCCGTCTTGGAGAGATCATGCGGTGAGCTGGTCTATAGAGGGGCCTGGTGACTCGAGCGAAGGACGTATCCAAAAGAAGTAACTATACAGCATAGTGTGGCCGGTTCGGCTTAAAGGTTCAAGCACTGTGACTGACCTTCACTGCAGAGAAAATCTGATACATCCTGTGGCAGAGGATTGTGCGGATTTACCCCCCAAACAAGTCTGTGAGAGAGGCCTCTCCAGACGAGCAAGGAGTGTGTCCCACAAGGGGAGCGCATTCTGCCTAGTTATCTGAATTCTACCAGGACATTTGTCGCTAAGATTCTATAAGAAGATATTTGAGTTTCTCCTGAAAGTTTCCTTTTCCGCCTCTTTCCTGCTACTTAATAAAGTTTGTTTGTTCAATAAAGCATTGAAAACGTACTCCAGTGTTGGTGCGTGTGTTGTCTAGCAGTAAACTCAATGGAACCCCTAGACCCGCTGCCGGTGAAACCAAGGGAAGCAAAGTGAAGGTAACAGACCCGCTTAAACCAGCAGCTCCACCGAGAGTTAGTGCTACATAAGAAAAGATTATTAATGGTACAAAAATCCAATGTACAGACATGTACATTGGATGTACATAATCAGCAGGGCCTGATAGAAGTCCTGGTGGAATTATGCGCACATATACCCGGGCATATATAGTTATTAATAAAGATACCTCCAGATGAATGTCGCAGCAAAGTCCAGTTGCAGGGGTCCCTGAGGATGATCACTATGCAGTGTCCATCTTGGTGTCAGGGTCCTGAAGACAAGATCAACAGTGATGAGGGTATCCTCCAACTGTTGTCCAACCAGCCTGGGATGCAGCTTCTCACCAGCAGATACTGTGGTGTGGAACTGTAATTCAGAGTCAGCCTATCTACTCTGCATTTTAGTCCCTCGCTAGTAGTCTCTAATCTGCCATGCAACTGGACCTCTAACTAGCGGTCGTTGAATGCCTAACCTGGCTCTAGCCTAGACATTTCATAAAGCTCAATTGGCTGCCACGTGGTGCGAAGCAATGGATTGCCTAGCACGGCACTGCGCTGACATAGCTACATAGTTAGTGTGGTTGAAAAAAGACACAAGTCCATCTAGTTACTATACCCACAGTTGACCCAGAGGAAGGGAAAAAAAACCCTGAATAAAGCATGATCCAATTTGCTCCAGCAGGGGAAAAAATTCCTTCCTGATCCCTTAGAGGAAATCGGATGTTCCCTGGATCAACTTTACCAATAAATATTAGTATCCAATTAGATTGTGTGCATCTAGGAAAGAATCCAGACCTTTCTTATTCTTAAACCAATCTAATGAGATGGCCAGAGCCACCTCTGAAGGGAGTCTATTCCACATTTTTACAGCTCTTACTGTGAAGAAACCTTTCCGTATTCGGAGATGAAATCTCTTTTCCTCCAGACGTAAAGAGTGCCCCCTTGTCCTCTGTGATGACCTTAAAGTGAATAACTCAACACCAAGTTCACTATATGGGCCCCTTATGTATTTGTACATGGTGATCATACCCCCCTCCCTTAATCTCCTCTTCTCCAGGGAGAATAGATTCAGTTTCTCTAATCTTTCCTCATAGCTGAGCTCCTCCATTCCTCTTATCAATTTGGTTGACCTTCTCTGCACTTTCTCCAGTTCCCTGATATCCTTTTTGAGAACTGGTGGCCAAAACTGAACTGCATATTCCAGGTGAGGTCTTACTAATGATTTGTACAGGGGGGCAAAATGATATCTCTCTCTCTGGAGTCCATACCTAATACAAGGACTTTGCTTGCTTTGGAAACCTCAGCTTGGATACAAAAGGAAGTGTATGCAGTACTTTTTTCAGTGCACATTGCCCTCACCTACTACAAACAACCGCCCAAAGCAATTCCACCGCACCTAGTTTGAATGAATCCTTTAGTGCCATAAGTGTGAACCATGTGATTGTACAGATGGACAGCGGTGCCAGGACTGAGAATGAAATTCATATTCTGCAGAAAAAAGCATTAGTCATCCTGGCTTCAGTCAGTTTGTTTTCATACTTTAACAAAAAGCTACAAAAGAACAGATCAGTGTGGAGACCATTGTGCCCACAGAGAGTGCGTGATAAAAGCAAACAATGCCACTTTATTATAGCAATAAATCCAAGTATGAAATCTGGGGGAGAGAGGGTCCAATCGGGTGTGCTGGATGTACAGTGCCTTGCAAAAGTATTCCCCCCCTTGGCATTTTTCGTGTTTTGTTGCCTCACAACCTGGAATTAACACGGATTGTTTGAGAATTTGCATCATTTCATTTGCAGAACATGCCCACAACTTTGAAGATATTTTTTTTTTTATTGTGAAGCAAACTACAAATAAGACAAAATAACAGAAGAAGTCAATGTGACATAGCGTTTTCTTTGATGGCCAAAAAGTTCAATTTTAGTCTCATCAGACCAGAGCACCTTCCTCCATACATTTTGGGAGTCTCCCACATGCCTTTTCGCAAACTAAAAATGTGCCATTTTGTTTTTTGCTGAAAGTAATGGCTTTCTTCTGGCCACTCTGCCATAAAGCCCAACTCTATGGAGCGTACAATGTGGGTAAGTGTGGCGCTAAAAAATACATGTGCGTTATTGGACAAAGCCTGACAAAATAGACATCTGAAAGGCAATATGCGCAATAAAGTGTATTAATGAAACACAAAATTAATCGTGTATAAACTATTAACTAGGCACTAGTAGAAATGGGTAGTGCAAAAGTGATAATAGGGGCAATCTATGTTTTGAAGTGTATCAATAGAACACTAAAGGACCCTGTATAAACTGATAGCTACCACTAGCAGGAATGGGTCACTGTGAGATGGTGATAGAAAAATTTAAGAGGATAATTACTCACTATAGATCCCAAATTAATTTGGAAAAGACGTGAAAAAATAAACTAACCAGGACATCTTAAAGATGCGGTGACACAAATATATGATAAACATAAAGTGAAAAAGGTAAAAATAAGAATGATACGACACATTAACAACATGAACTGCTGTCAAAGCTAAAAGTCCAGCGTGAACTTATAAGTAACTGACATAACTAGAAGTCCAACATAAATGAATGGGTAGGCATCTAGGAATGTGGTTGGGAAGGACAACAGCAACCGGAAACAGTGGTATGGGGCCCTTAGATCCGGGAATGGCATCCACAGGGTAAAGTATCCAACTTATATGTGAAAGGGATAGGCAAAAATACCCTTACCGGCAATGGTGGACTCCCCAGCCAGCAGCTTGGGAGTCAGACAAGCTTGTGATGGGGAGGAGAGGTGATTCCACAGCAGCTGGAGATGATGGAAAAAACTGCGGCACTCACCGACCGAACCTCTCTGGTCTCAGAAACTCCTGGTATCCACCAGAGAGGTTCGGTCGGTGAGTGCCGCAGTTTTTTCTTATTGTCATCCTATGTACAGATACTCCAGTCTCTGCTGTGGAACTCTGCAGCTCCTCCAGGGTTACCTTAGGTCTCTGTGCTGCCTCTCTGAATAATGCCCTCCTTGCCCGGTCCGTGAGTTTTGGTGTGTGGCCGTCTCTTGGCAGGTTTGCTGTTGTGCCATGTTCTTTCCATTTGGTTATGATAGATTTGATGGTGCTCCTAGGGATCATTAAAGATTTGAATTTATATTATAACCTAACCCTGACTTGTACTTCTTAACAACATTGTCCCTTACTTGTTTGGAGAGTTCCTTGGTCTTCATGGCAGTGTTTGGTTAGTGGTGCCTCTTGCTTAGGTGTTGCAGCCTCTGGGGCCTTTCAGAAGGTGTGTATATGTAATGACAGATCATGTGACACTTAGGTTGCACACAGGTGGACATCAGTTCACTAATTATGTGACTTCTGAAGGTAATTGGTTGCACCAGAGCTTTTTAACGGGCTTCATAACAAAGGGGTGAATACATACACACATGCCAATCAGTTTTTATTTCTGAAAAATAGTTTTATGTATATATTTTTCTATTTTTACTTCACCAACTTAGACTATTGTGTTCTGATATATCACATATAATTCAGATTAAAAAATTATTGAACTAAAGGCTGTAATGTAACAAAATAGGTAAAAAGCCAAGGGAGTGAATACTTTTGCAAGGCACTGTATGTAGCACCCTCCTAGTTAGGCTTGTAGGCTGGTTGCCTGCAGTGTATTAGTTAGGGAGTTGACTGGCCCAGATGGGGGAGGGTTAATGTTCTGCACTTTTTGGACCCTGCCTGTCTGTCCTGTAATATATATATATATAAGGGAGGAGGAAGGCCAGTTTTGAGGCTTGCTGGCTCGCCCTCGTCCTGCTCAAGAAGATGCCGTGATTGCACTAAGGGGGGACTGCTGTGCCCAGCAGTCCATCAGAGGACACTGGGAGTCCGGAGAACTATCAAGTCTTGGAGGATCTCATGATTGACCTTGTTGAGGTATGCCTGGGCAGCCTAGTTGAGTTATCGCACAGTAATGTTCTGGTTGGACTTTGCAAGATGTTCAGTGAAGTTGCATCAACTGTTTTAAGCCTGCTCTAAAGTCGTTTAAGGGGTGCATGAAGGGTCCTGGCATATAAAAGAACAAGGCTCAGTAAAGCACATGTGAGGTATGAAGCAAAGCAACTAAGGAAGGTGTACTTAGCAAAAGTGGCAGGAGGAGTCATGCCGTTTGCTGTGGATAACCAGAAATAGTGCAAGGTACGTTGCAGCCAGTCTTGAACCGTGGTACCTGGTGACAGGTCCTCCGGTATTGAGGGAGTCATTAATCTGAATCCATCCCTAGCATTTGGTTTCCTAAAGCTGCCGGGAGCAAGCGCATGATATGGAGACCTTGTGCACCTGGCCATATGATACAGGAGAGAAGGAGAGAGAGAGATAGAAAGTTAACACATGAGGTCTGTGCTAGGCGCATGGCAGGACCCCATTCTGTCACTAGGAGTGAGATGACGGAGGTACTCTGGACTGGTGGAGAGGGCCCAGGCTCAAGGGTGCCCCTCCTAAATGTAATATACAGAAGAGAAGTGTGTGTAGTATAATGGGACAGCACTCTACAGAAGGTCTCTATGTAACTAACTGCTGCACACAGTGTGCGGCTCATCTCTAAGCAGGGGAACCGCCATCATGTTTGATTCTCACATGAATGAGGCCTGGTCCCAGGAATTGATGAGCCCACTCCACGTGAACAGGTACCCACCACGTGCAGGGTGCAGTGACCCTGCCCACAGGCTGCAAGGTAAATTTAATGTTGGTTCCTTCTGTAATCAAGGGAGCAGGGGTTGTTTGACCTGCTCTGTTCAGGGTTTCACAGTCTCAGAGTCTGATTGCTTCCCCCCCGCCTCTTGAAAGAAGCTTATGAAGCTTAGGGAGGGAGAACTCAAGGGGATAGCCTGAATATTGATCGGGGCCTAGCCAATCCCTGGGGTGGTGTGCACAGATGGTAGTTCGGAAACTGGAAAAATGTCTAGAGCTCTGGAGATATTGTCTTTCCCCAGCAAGGAGAGTTGACACACTGAGGAGGGCAGTTGCCCCTCAGGCAACCTAAGAATTGTGTTAATGTTCTGCGATGTCTCAGGAGATGCAGTGCTGTGACCTGGAGGAAGCCTGCATCTGACTGCAGGATTTCTTTAGAGAGATGTGATCTAGAGAAGGACTGTTTTACTCACTGGATTGTGCCCAGAGGAGACTGAAGGGTGCACAGCAGTCCTGGGAACTTGTGAGTAAAGATCCTAAATTGATCCCTGTGACTGTACAGTGTTTTGAAAAATGCACTGGGTACCAGCAGCTGTGCACAAGAGCAAGGTAACCAGATGCCAGAGAGTCTTGTCCCATGATCTTCAGCTGTAAGGGAATCGACCATTCAATATCCACGTTCACTTATAGAGAAGTTTGTCCTCTAACTGCTGTTTGTTAATCGTTTTTGGAGTATCCCATGGCCCAACCCATCTCCTGTTCAAGTTCTACAAGCAATAAATTACAAAAAAGACAGCCCCTTTGAATCTAGAGTTCATGGACTGCTCCATGGGTGCACTGGTGGCCTCTGTACAGTTTGGGAAAGAACCAGTTAAAATCTGTGCCCTTTCAGGGGTAGCATTACATCGATATAGTGCTACCCCCATAAGGGCCGCTAAATTCTCCCAGGTTCCTCCCTGTCACATGGTGCAGCGGCAGCTCGGCAAACAGCAGCATTCACTCCTTCGGCTCAATAAACAGTCTAGGGGTTGCCTTTTTCTGCACTTATAGCTGGTTAACTTGGATAGGGCAGGGAGCTGTGGGATACTCCAGAACATTGGTTCTCAGCCTCAGCCCTCAAGTACCCCCAACAGGCCATGTTTTGGGAATTTAGATAAAATAGCTGTCCAAAATACCAAGCCATTGACTCTGATTTAAAGCACCTGTGCAAGATAAAGGAAAACCTGCAAACATGGCCTGATGGGGGTACTTGAGGACTGAGGTTGAGAACCACTGTTCCAGAACACTGAACAGTAATGCCAGCCCAGGACACTCTTCACTCTGTAGCTACTTCTCAGTACAATCCCCTCAACCATATTTTAGGGAATGGACAGCACTGGATCAACATAAACCAGGCAAGCATTAGTTATAATGCACCAGGGGATCGACAGCAGCACAGTCATCCAGGTCCTGCTCTCAGGTCTGTACTCACAAGTCCTTAGGTAATTGAATGCCTTCCTCCTGAATCAGGCAGACATTTCCAAGATGGAATCTCCAGACCGGACCCAAGCTAAAGTCCCCCTTCTTCTTTAACTTCAGAGATTTCCTTGGAGTGGTTAGGCCCCCCAGCTTTAGAGCCCAGTCACAAGTGCGACTTCTGTGACCCTGGTAGTTTTTTATTTTTGTTGTTTTATTTTTTTAGTTAGGTGGCAGAAGCTGCATGTGGAGGAAGCGATGCCCTCCGTCTCCCTCCTGCAGCTGCTGAATGTCTGCGGGAGGGAGAGGAGGAGAAGCGGGCATTCAGCAGCTACATGGAGGGATTGGTTCCTCTACATAGTGCCGCCCCCGCTGCCCTCCTATCCAGGCATACGGGGGGGGGAGCAGCATATGGGTGCCCTGGAGCATGGGACCAGGTCGCAATGGTGACCCCTGTACAAATGCCCCTGCCTCATACTCCTCTTAGGCAGAGCACATATACAGGTATATATATATGACTCTTTCCTGACATCCTCCTTACATACTTTTAAATACTTACACAACAATGTACATACAGTACATAGCTGAATGCATGCTTCTAATAGTACGCAATAAGTGGTAAAGGAGGGAAGAGAGCCCTGGGGGTAGTCTGTATTATGTCACATGGGCTGCAGCCATAGAATCTGACACTTGTATCTTTCATTTCCTTTCAGACAACCTTCAAAAATGCCACCACTCCCTCCATGTTGTGGCCTCATCATCGCGGCTTCCCGCCAGCCAGGTGAGTGTACAAGCAATGGCAAGCATAAGCGCCCCCCCTACACCCCCACCCCCCCGTGGGATCCGCTTGGAAGCTCGAAATCACTGTGGTAGAGACCGATGCTACACTGATCTCCACTAGCTTTAGGGGCCCTTGCTGAGCAGCTGCCCTGTTGCATTCTGAGCACAGGAGGTTGGCCACTGGGCCCTGGCACCATTTAGAGATTGCATTGCATTTTCTCAATGAGGAAGGTGGAAAGGCAGGGTATTGCAGTCATGCTCTCCACCACATCCAATCAGGGAATCTTTTGCATTCCTTGAGAAAATGCAAAGAATTCTCTAAATGATGTTCATGCCATGTGGACGACCTCCTGTGTTCACAATGCAGCAGGGACATGGAAGCTATTGGAGATCTCTGTAGCAGCGGCGCCTAATGTAGGGGTTTCCATACTCTAGAGGGATCTCACAGATATGATATATGCATAATTACATTGGTCCAAGCTTGAACAATGTAACTATGTAAAAATTGCCATATCTGGAATTGTTCTTTAAGCTGTTGCTAGAGTTATGTTGCAGAGTTACCGCTATAATCTTTATATTCTGACGCTCATACCTGTTTTTACCTACTGTTGTTCCCCTCCTTGGCTACTATGTCTTTAATGTGACCCTTTACCTCTTGCTCTAGCTTGTGCGATGTGCTTTTGTTTTTTTCAGTAGTGTAGAAAGAAGAAAATAAACCTTTGGATATAATATATTCCACCTGTCACTGTGACTGCAAGACCATTCTAGTGTAGATGCCGATCACACAGACATCATTGTGTCACACAATATTCAATTCTTAATGGGCAGTTGGAGTTCAACTCATATGCATAGCTCCCAACTGTCCCTGACTTGGAGGGACTGTCCCTGAATTGGAGCAATGTCCCTCTGTCCCCTCTTTCCCCCTCATTTGTCCCTCATTTTGTTCTGATCCATATAGTTGTATATAAAATGCACTTTTTATCTTTCAAAAAGTGTTTCCCAGCGCTAAACCTTTCATCCAATTTATAAATTGCTGCATTTGTAAACTTTATAAGCCAATATAAAGGAATAGTAGTGGTAAAAAAAAAAAGCCCTTGTGGATTTAATTAACCTTCTTCTTTCTTTTTTTTGTGTTAATTCTCCCTTAAGGGGGTGTGTCAGGGGGACGTGTCCTATGCCTACATAAGTTTGCCAGTAGGTGTCGCTCATTCCCATCTAAAAATGTTGGGAGGTATGCATATGTGGTACATCACACCCTGAGTATACCATCATGCCAGTGCTGTTGCTACCAGGGAGTGTGTTAGCTGATCGCTGTTGGTCATCTCAGACCAGTAGCTCTTAGACCGAGATAGTGAGGGCCATCACTCTAAGTCAATGTGGCCTGGCTGCAGTGCACATGTGCTGGCAGGAAGCACCTGTCAGAAGGTGATTGCAATGACTCTGTGTGCTGCTGCTTGTTCTTTGGCCAATAAAAAGGCTGAGAGCTGAGAGAACAGCTTACTATATACTACAAGATTTTATCAGGCCTGCAACAAGTGTCTATGAAAATAATCTAGCTGGCTGGCGTTGGATGCGCCGGTCTGTGTATCATAATATGGAAACTGCCAGCAAGCCATAATCCTCCCCCAGTCCTCCTGATGGGCACTCCTGGATATGTAGGGTGAGTCTGGTTGACATTCTTGGATGTAAGAGTAGATTTTGATGGGCACTCCTGGATGTAAGGAGATACTCTGATGGGCACTCCTGAATGTAAGGAGATACTCTGATGGGCACTCCTGGATGTAAGGAGATACTCTGATGGGCACTCCTGGATGTAAGGAGATACTCTGATGGGCACTCCTGGATGTAAGGAGATACTCTGATGGGCACTCCTGGATGTAAGGAGATACTCTGATGGGCACTCCTGGATGTAAAGGGGACCCTTTTAAGATTTTTTTTTTGGCCAGGAAACTTTTAACATCCAAAATGTGGTCCTCAAACTTGAAAAAGTTGGAGACCCCTGAGCCAAACTAAGCACAGAGTTGGAAATCCCTGATCTCCTAATTGGTAATTTGGTATTTGTGTTCCTGGTCCCTAGCTTGATTGGACGGTACTTTTAAAGAGTATTCATCTCCTAAGTGTTCACTGGAAATACAGCTCAAGTTACTGGACACCAGATATAATTTTCTGATTCTCCTGTGTGTGTCTAGTCCCTCTACAGGGGATCTGGGTTGATGCCCAGGTGAAAGGCTTTGTGGCGGATGTATCAGCAACTCTCAAGTATAAGAACAAGGAGGAGAAGGCAGTGGAAGCGGTCTTTGTCTTCCCCATGGATGAAGACTCCGCTGTCTACAGCTTTGAGGCCACAATAGAGGGGAAGAAGATTGTAGCCGACCTCCAGGAGAAGAAGGAGGTAATGAGGATTACAAGATGAACAAGAGAAACACATTACATTTTCACATGACATGATTATAAACTCTTATGCCGTGTACACACGATCGGACTTTTCGTCGGACTGAACTCCGAAGGACTTTTCAACGGAGTTCCAACGAAACGGACTTGCCTACACACGATCACACCAAAGTCCGATCATTTTGAACGTGATGACGTACGACCGGACTAGAATAAGGAAGTTCATAGCCAGTAGCCAATAGCTGCCCTTGCGTCGTTTTTTGTCTGTTGGACTAGCATACAGACGAACAGATTTTTTGATCGGACTCGAGTCAGTCGGGAAGATTTGAAACATGTTCTATTTCTAAAGTCCGTCAGATTTTTAGACAGAAAAGGTCCAATGAAGTCCACACACGATCGAATTGTCTGACGGATTCGTTCCGTCTGACCTTTGCTGTCGAAAAGTCCGGTTGTGTGTACACGGCATTAGGCTTTTCCTTAAACTGGATTATAAGTATACATTCTTATGCCGCGTACACACAAGCGGACTTTACGGCACACTTGGTCCGGAGAACCGGAGTCCGTCGGATAATTAGATCGTGTGTGGGCTCCAGCGGAATTTTTTTTCCCAAAAGTTCGACAGACCTAGAAATGAAACCTGTTTCAAATCTTTCTGACGGACTCGAGTCCGGTCGAAAAGTCCACTCGTCTGTATGCTAGTCCGACAAAAACCAAGACTAGGGCAGCTTTTGGCTACTGGCTATCAACTTCCTTGTTTTAGTCCGGTCGTAGGTTATCACGTACGAATCCGTCGGACTTTGGTTGATCGTGTGTAGGCAAGTCCGTTCATTCGGAAAGTCCGTCGGAAAGTCCGTCGAAAAGTCCACCAGACCTAGTCCGTCGAAAAGTCTGCCCGTGTGTACGCGGCATTAGGCATGTAGTACAATCATTTGGTCACCTTTTTGCTTTTCACGTTGATGACTGAGACCTTGTGGAGCCCCATAATTCTATGGCCAAGGCTGTAAACTGCCCACAAAGGGCTCTGCCATTTGATGGTTGAATAGTAATGTACTCTTAACATTTGTCTATGTTGCTTTGTAGATGATATATAGAATGTGTGGTCACCAGTTTGGCTGAAGTATCTACAGATCTTCCAATGTATATCAGGTTTTGTGATCTTCAGTCACAGTCAGGCGTCGGCTGTTACTTCCTTTCTATTTTGGGAGAATCAACAGAAAAGCTAGACACAAATTGTAGAGTTAGCTGGAATTTGGTAATGCAAATAATGCTGTACAGTACACTATAAGACACCATAGCTGGATATACTTAAATATACATAAACTCATATATTATATATAATAGAAAATGTGTACATAGATCATATTCACAGATCTAAATTGCTGTAAAAGTGTTTCACTTACACAAAAGTAACAGGTTTACTGCTATTCCTACTCTTCTCCAGGCTCACAAAACCTATGATGAAGCTATCGGCCGAGGTGAACAAGCCTTCCTCCTGGAGGAAGATGAGAGCTCGGCAGACATCTTTAGCTGCAGTGTCGGAAATCTCCCTCCTGGCCAGGAGGCTGAGGTCACCTTAAAATATGTGCGGGAGTTGCCAGTGGAGGCAGATGGAGCTGTGCGTTTTGTACTCCCGGCCATCCTCAACCCGAGATACACCCCAAAAGGTACAAGTACAAAGCATGCAGTTTTTTTTTTCAATGTAATGCTTTTATTTGCTGTTCTGAATAGAACACTAACCCTAAAGTGAACTTGTCAATGAGGAACATGCAATGGTCAAGTTAAATATAAATGCTATTTATTGAAAAAACTCACTATAAACACCAATCCAAAAATATACTGTAAAAACAGGTACCATCACCAGTTAAAAAGGACAACATTGTCATGAACAGACACAGATGGCCACCTATCACATCCAACCACTCACACTAAGCATGTAAACTCATTCAGGATGATTATACATGAATGGTTACAAAGTATAATAAAAGGTACTAAATTGCTAAAAGGCTATGGGGCCTCAGAGGAGAACAGCAAGTGATGATAAGTAGAGGCTGATCGGGTGGTGGATGGTGTGGTAACAGTCCTGATAGGCACAGTGAAATAAGCTTGGGAGAACCGAGGATGGAGGGGAGAAAAGGGGGGGCAATGGATAAAAAGCTTGGGTCGGAGGGACTGACGGCACAAAATAACCTGGCTTCGCCCGCTGTATTCCCCCGGGCCTACCCCCCTCTTGCTTCTGGAAACCATCGATGGAGGTGACTCACGGATGACTCGCTGTAGGATGGACTTACATGCATTCATGCACTTTATCTGCTGGAGACGGTGAGAGCTTCAACTCCCTTTCCTGACGTGGACTGCAGTGAACACTGGGTGAGACCTGACCTGTTTGTATCCCTAGCTTGGGACTGATATTCTCACTAACACCCACTACCTAACACATGATACCTGGTCCACAAAGTCAGTGATTTAGCTCAGCCTGGACTTTCCAGCCATAATCTCCTACATCTTCCACCCCTACATTCTGGCCTCCAATGCTGTGAGCCATCATTGGCCCAGAGAGACTTTTTTACTATTTATCAATACCCTGAGGCCGCTGCTGAGTCAGTCCTGTGTCCCTCCGACCCAAGCATTTCATCCATTGCCCCCCCCCCCCCTTTTCTCCCCTCTATCCTCAGTTCTCCCAAGCTTATTTCACTGTGCCTATCAGGACTGTTACCACACCATCCACCACCCGATCAGCATCTACTTATCATCACTTGCTGTTCTCCTCTGAGGCCCCATGGCCTTTTAGCAATTTAGTACCTTTATTATACTTTGTAACCATTCATGTATAATCATCCTGAATGAGTTTACATGTTTAGTGTGAGTGGTTGGATGTGATAGGTGGCCATCTGTGTCTGTTCATGACAATGTTGTCCTTTTTAACTGGTGATGGTACCTGTTTTCACAATATATTTTTGGATTGGTGTTTATAGTGAGTTTTTTCAATAAATAGCATTTATATTTAACTTGACCATTGCATGTTCCTCATTGACAAATTCACTTTCTCTCTTGTTTTTTTGCTATATGACCTATGAATTCAGAGGAACACACCCATACAATGGCTGGTGTTAGCAATTGTCTCTAAATCCATACAGACACGGTCATTCTTTGCCTATAGTCTGTTACAATTATATATTTTGATTGCAGAGTGTACTGGTTCTTTTATCACCTGTTCCTTCCTAAAGTGAACTGGACATGACCTAAAATGTTTCTAAACAACAAGTGCAGACACTAAGAACCTTGTGTTAGCCTTTAATCTAGTTCCTGTGTACCTGTGGAGCCTTTTGCATCATAGACCCCAGTTTTACACGGGACTTCTGTGTGCAGTGGGGTAGATTAGCCATTTTTTGTTTTTCAAGATATTTTTTTTGCTTCGATCAAGACTTCATCTATACACTGCATGAGCTTGTCTCTTTATGCAGCTATCCAGATTGGTGTGTCCTCCACTGATGTGACTAATGTGACCTTCAGCCACTGGGCTTTGCTTGTGGTGCTTTCCAGAGTACTGTCTTAGTTAGCCACAGAGTACTACCTTAGAGCTGTGGCACAACCTTTGGGTAGGACCCTATCTCTGAAGACTAATTATGAGTATGCTATGGGCGGAGTATTGAAAACCACTATATTTATTAGAACTGTTGGACTCCATTATTGTAGCGTTCACTCCTGAAAGGGCTGCTGGTTTGTGTCCCTGGTTCTTTCCCCAGTTATGGCAGTGGCAGATAGGTACACAGCAACAGTCACTCCGTGGCTCACTAAGCAGTCTAGGGGTTTGTCTTTTGTAGATTTATTGCTGAATAAACTTGGATAGGGATGAAGGGAGCTGTGGGATACTTCAGTTGCACAGTGCAATGATATGAGGACACTCTTTACTATGTCAAAACTCTTTAGCTCGGTCCTTCTAGCAGCATCCAGGAGGTAACCTAGCTCTAGGTATCTAGAGCAGTGGTCTCCAAACTGTGGACTGGGGGGCTGGATGCGGCCCTTTGCATGCTTTTATCCAGCCCTTATTATTATTATTATTTAGTTATGCGACTGGTCACTTTCCTTTGTTTATATTTATATTTGGGTGGAAGACACCCGCTCCCTCGGTGACCAAGTCGCACCATCGTTAATTTTTGTTCATCCTTAGTTCAAATATCTTTTTGTATCTTTATCCTAACTCCGTTACCAATTTTCCAACACAGTAACAGTCCGTGACTATATAACATATTTTTACATGTGTTCCCTTGAGTTTATTGAGAACTATTTTGTACCAATTCCAAGGTTTTTATTCCCTGGAATCCACTTATTGATTTAAATCCAGCATATGGGCTGGGGTGATTTGATATTTTGCAGTCTCTCTGTCCGGGGTTGCAATGCGCTCAGCTCCCTCCCCACCTCCCCTCATTTATTTCTGGGCGGCTGGGGCCCGATCTCAACGCATCGGCGCCATGCACAAATTGGCCCCCCGAGCGGCGTCAATTGACGCCACAAGTTGGGAGCCGGGTTTTGTTTTTTTTGGTTTTTTTTTTCCATCTGACGCCTACAGCTGTGATGAGCAGACATCCACTGAGTTACTCTCAGCTGTGATTGCTCTCTCGTCTCTCAGCTGCCAATGACGTCATGCATGACGCTGGCAGGGACCCGCCCAGGGCCAGAGTATATCAGCTGGGACCGACAGACTGACGGTTCACTCCCTCACTGTGCTTCGCTAGGAAGGGACCGCTCTGTTAAGCAGCCACTATTCAACACATGGGTAATTAATATATATATATATTTTTTTTTTATATCTTTTTTTCTGCTTACAGTACACACATTCCCATCCTCTCACCCATTTACCTAGCGCACGACACCCTCTATTTTCACTCATTTCCTATGGATTTCTTATCCTATCTCTCTTCACGTGCATTTTTATGCATCCATTTTATTTCCATTCCCCCTTATTATCTCATTTTTCACACATTTACTTTTTCAGATGCACCAAGTACACATTTCTTTCAGTCATTCTATTCATCCAACACGTTCTACTCTAGATTTACTTTCTTTGACACATCCCATTTTCTTCAATTTTCTGCAGATTTTCCCATTTACAACTCATTGACTAGTATATTGAGGGCTCAGGAATCAGTCGGCTGTGGTTTCTCCTGGCCCACCCTCCAATCACTTTGGGAGGATGGTTGGTGCCCTGCCTCAACCCCGGTTGAGACGGTTATATCTCACACCCTAACAGATCCCATTGCTGGTGACTCTTCTTGACTTTTGGGCTATTTTGTAAGTAGCTTCTCCATTCAAAGTAGACAATTTGGACATTTCTGATACAATTTTCTCTATTGGCCGGAGGTTCAACATGTATCAATATTTATTATATTCCTTTGTTTTTCTCAGTTAAATTATGCATCCCACCCCTGATGACTGGCTAGAAGCCAAGAAACGCGTCGGGTTCACAAACTAAGGATGCCCTATCAAGCCTAAATCATACCCCTGACATTTATCAATTTTTTATCGAGTTTTCTCATTTCATGCGATTTTGTGATTTTGATTGGCAATTTTAATTCATGTATTTCTGTTATGAATTGCATATATGTATGTCCATTGATTTGTTTACACTACTGAGTCTTCAATGATTGTTACTGCTAAATATGCTTATATATCAATTCATGCGACTATGTCTGTATCTATACTACTTTATTGGTACTGTATGCATCAAAATCATGGACTTGACTATAAATTAAATCCAATCATTTTACCTACTCACATGTATTCATTATTATACTTTCAATTGACATGCTTCATTTAAAGTCCCACCTGCCCCTCTCTTTTTCTTTTATCCGGCCCTTGAGGCATTATTCCCCCTCATGGTCAGCAACAGTGGGGCATAGTTCCTGCCACTGACACCAATGATGAGGCACTATTCCTCCCACTGACACCAATGATGGGGCTCTATTCCTCCCACTGACACCAATGATGGGGCTCTATTGATCTTTTATTAAAAGAATCAAGCAACCAATTTTATACAAAAGTAAAAAACAAAACCATAGTACAAAACTTCAACAGAAATCCAAGGAATACACATCCATGTTCAGAATATAAACAATATATACATATTCCACTAGCAAAAACATTTTTAGAAAACTATTTACATAAAGCAGAAGAGAGGGCCTAAGAGGCACAACCCATTACCTATGTACGCAGCAATTTATCAAAAATGAATCCAAAAAAATAATAATCTAGGGTGATAAGAGACAGACGGCCACACCCGGTAAAGAGACTCCTGGCAGTCAGGGAGGCTTGAAACCCCTCCACGCCTTCAACCAAGCCCCCTGACTCCGCTTGTCTCTCTCGAGCACCCGAATCTTCTCCACCTCATGCAAAATGTCATACACCACCACCTCAACAGGAAGGATTTTATGCCGAATGCAGACCTGACACCGTGCGTTCCAAGTGAAATAACGGACTACTAGGCTAACTAAAAAAGTGTATCCAAACAAAAAACCCCACCAGTATTGAATGCTCCACTCAGCATAACCCAGCCTAGAGAGGAAAGGAACACCGAGGGCCCGCCCCACCTGTTTGTACACCTCTATGTTAAAAGGGCAATGAAGCAGAAAATGGTCCATAGACTCCTCCTCACCTGCACACTCCTCCCGAGGACAGCTACGATCCATCCCACTGCGGAATTTCAAATTACCTCTAACATAGAGCCTCCCATGGAAGCACAACCAGGTCAGATCCCTGAATTTAGGGGGTACTCTGTCCAAATTAATAAGTCTTAACCCTGCCCTCAAAACTGGGCCTGGGCAATCCCTTAAGGCCAGTGGGTCATGAAAGACTTCGCTCAAGACTTGACTCATAAGGACTTTCCTCGGAACCGATCTGAGATCTTCAGCCAACAATCGCCACTGCCGTAGTAACATCAGGCACAGAGCGACATAGGCTGGTAGCTGACCACGATGACCCCTGAGATTCTTCACTTGGCCACCTTCTTCCAAAAGTCGTAGAAAAGGCCTAAACCAAGATCTAAATATGCCTGCCCATCCAGCTGATGAGTCATCGGTTGTTAAGGACGCGGCAGCTGGCTTCCCGGCCCGCTCCTTAACAACCAGCTATTCTTCACACAGAATTCAAAATCGGTTGATCGTTTTTTTGACTGATCCGATTTAGAATCGTTGCAAAAATTTGGAATTCAGTAGAAAATGATTAGAGGAAACTAAATTTCACTGAAATTACTATTTACTATATACTATATACTATAGTTACTACGTTACTATTTCATTCGGAGTTTCAGGTAACCAAAAATGTGACATAATTTATATTTGGACCGAAACTGATTTCACAGGTCTATGCCTGCCTGTCACAGTACGTATAGCATTTCCCTTGTGCTTGGGAGTATGAGCACCATAAGCACGCCCTGGTCCCTTCTCTTTTTTTTATATAATTTTTATTGCAATTTTCAGTTTTAAAGTACAAAACAGAGCCTCTTGGGCAGGGGTCTCAAACTGGTGGTCCTCCAGCTGTTGCGAAACTACGACTCCCATGAGGCATTGCAAGGCTGACAGTTACAAGCATGACTCCTACAGGCAAAGGAGTTATGGGACTTATAGTTTCGCAACAGCTGGAGGGCCACCAGTTTGAGACCCCTGCTCTTGGGCATACCCAGGCTTAGCACACAACAAAACTAGAGCTAAAGTTAAAAAAAACAATAAAAGCAAGACTAAGACATCCTAAAACAACAAAATTTGTACGCTCTGAACCCCCCCCCCATACTTACTGGATTACAGGATTTACTCCAAACAACCCACAGTGCCAAGCTCAGTGATGGGAAGCAGACTCTCCCAGAGCCTAAGTACCCAGACAATCAACTACTTGGTGGGGCATATACACAAGGTTCTACTAACCGAGGAGAGATGAATTGCATAGCGTGATACTCACTAGTCATCTAGAGAGTCTGCGTTTGTGGATGGAGATTCCACCCTGATATTCCACATTTTTTGCAACTTCCTAGCACAACCTCTAGAGCAGTGGTTGTCAACCTTCCTAGTGCCGTGACCCCTTGATAAAATTTCCCAAGATGTGGGGACCCCTAACCGTAAAATTATTTTCGTAGCGTAGGGTTGTCAGCACCCAAGGCAAGACAAGTAATTTGCGCCCCTAGCCCACGGACATTTAGCGCTCCCTGAGTCCCTTCCACTCGTACAGTATTAAAACCCCTTATGGTACATTTTAGGATGTAACACTTTCTCTTTGTTCTCATTTTTTCCCTTTTATCTCTCTATCCTAATTTCTTGTTTTTTTCCCCATCCCTCTCTCTAGCCGCCTTTCTTGTTCTTTCTCTCCCTTTTTCTTTGTTCCTCTCCCTCTTTTCCTCTCCGTTCCATGTATTCTCTATTTTTATTCCTTCTCTTACTCCTTGGTGGGGGGAATGGGATTAGTGGCAGTGCTGGTGGGGGGTGGGATCAGCCAACTTAGGTGCTCTTGATCAAGGTCATCTGCTGATCTGAGAACTGTAGTGGGGACTTTTAATGGCAACTATAATCACAGGTAGCGTTACTCACTGTGACTCCGGCTTCACTGTGTCTCCAGCATTGTGGTGTCTCGCAGCAGTGACACCTATGCCAAAATCAGGAGATAGGGTCTCCCCCAGCCTCCCACTTCACATTCCTCACCAGTCAGCTGACCTCTAGTCTTTGCCCTTCAGCCATGCCGTGAACTGAATGGGCGGCTGCGAAGAGGCTGAGTGGGCGGCAACGGGCTCCAGGGAAAGCCCTGCTGGGCGGCCGCGAAAAGGCTGGGAGAGTGGTGCGGGCTTCAGGAACAGCCCAGGATTCGGTGACCCCTGGCAAATCGTCATTTGACCCCCGAGGGGGGCCCGACCCCCAGGTTGAGAACCACTGCTCTAGATAGATAAGTGGCCTTGTATAATAGTAGGGCTGTGTTAACTAATCCCTTTCAAAAATTAATGGATGGTACAACAGGGGATTTCCACTGAAGCACAATGGGCTTGCGTGCATAGTAAAGTAGTAGTCCTAGAAGGGTTCTTGCCACCCGGCATTGAGCCGGCGGGTCTGCAAGACCCAACAGACGCACCTCCACCAGTGGAACTTGAATGGTGGTAACTGTTAAAAAAAAAATGTGGTGACCTCAGTCTAGAAAGTTTTTATCTGTGGACAGGTCCAGAAAATATGGATGAAATCTGCTAAAGGGTGCCGCAACCGCCAACAGGAATCTGGAGTAGCTGGGTAGCTTTTGTGTAACCGTACGGGCGTAAAATACACTCTATGTAGAATCTTGAAATTAATCAGTCTGTCCCTTGAGGAGACCAGTTCTGAGAAGGAGCACTCCCACACGCCTTGGACCTTTCTTGATTCTGGAAATCTGTTTTTCCCTACAGAGGCTGATCTGCACTTTGAACAGTGAAATATTTCCTTTTTTTATCTCTTCTAGATCATGATGTGAGCATAACAGCCACACGTCCTCAGGTGCCGATTGGCGAGATCCCGTACACGCTGAGCCTGAACGCTCACTTCCAGTCCACGTACGGCATCGCCAAGATCGAGTCCAAATGTAACATCACCCCCCTGGAGTACACGAATAGTGACAAGACCAGCGCCAAGGTGAGCAGGGCACAAAATAGTATGAAGGCTCATTTCTTTTGTGGACTACATAGGAGATCTACAACATTCCACTACACAATGACGGGATTAAAATGTTTCAAGTCTTGTATGTCATGAAAGAAAATGACAAAATAAGTTTTCTTTTTTGAAAAAGAGCTCCTTTGTTATAATTTTGCAGTCCTCTCATGTGTTCATGTCACCCCTCAATAAACTGAAGATGATGTATTACTTACAATTATGTAATTTCATCTTTTGTAGGTGTCACTGGCGGAGGGTCACAAGTTTGATCGAGATGTAGAATTATTGGCTTATTATATGGATGTGAACAAACCCAGCGTTATTGTGGAGGCGGGGCTTGGAGCTACAGATGCCGCCCAGGAATCCGGACAGACGCCATCAGGTGACAAAATAAACGGACATGACATCTAGCGATCTGCGTCCCAGTATAATGACTTGTTACAGAAAAAGCGCTTCTTTGTGCCAATGTCCACATTACAACAAATGCTACATATGAACGTAAATGACACTGCTCCAGGTAAACATATGCAACAGCCGGCCGTGGGTGAAGAAGGCTCTCGGGATCAGCCTTCTCAAATTTTTTGCTGAACCACAACAAGCTTTATTGATACCAGATCAGGTCAGGCAGACATTCTCTCCACCATCAGATGGGACTCTGCCAGCTGATGCATTTCACACAATGGGCGTAGTTGACCTGCGATTAAGACAATTGGGTGAAAAGTGTCAGGAGTGAAGTCACATAAGACAGTGGAGAGAATGTCTGTCTCAGGGGCGTACGTGCCATTGCACCCGGCCCCCTGCTCCAGGGGACTCATGCAGCCTCCCCCCCTGTATGCCTGGATAGGAGGGAGGTGGGGGAAGCAGCATGTAGAGGAACCAATCCTTCTATGCAGACGCTGAATTCCCAGCTTCCCTTTTTGTCCCTCCCACTGACATTCAGCGGGTGCAGGAGGAAAATGGAGGGCATTGATTCCTCCCCATGCCGCTCCTGCCACCTCCCTATCCCTGTGCTGCTGTCCCGGGTCCCTGTGTCATTCTCTGGTCCCCCCTCACCCCCTTCCCTGCTCATTGACTGTGTGTGTGTTTTTTTTTAATTTATTTATAGCTGAGACATAGTAAACTGTTTACTATGCTTCAGTTTATGAACGAGCTGGAAACTCTGTACAGGGTTACTCCTTTCCATTCATTCTCTGCAGCTGAGGCTGCAGAGATAGGAACTGATGAACCTGTCCTCGATCCCTTTCTCTGTCTCAAAAGTAAGGCATCAGGGGTCTGTTTAGACCCCTGATATTTCACCAAAGCCCCCCAAAATGGTAAAATGGTAAAAAAAACAAAACAAAAATAATAAAAAAAAACCTACAAAAATAAAAAAACTACGGACAGCAGTTGCGGAACTACCAGGGTCGCAAAGGTCGCATTTGCAACTGGGCTCTGACATTTCGCCACCGTGAGGGGGGACCCCACAATGGGAGTAAATGGCCCCAGGATCAGTGGGAAGGGAAGGGCCCCGGTCAGGGGCCAGGGGGGACTCTTCATGATTTCTTGCATCGGGGCCCTAAAGGTTCTAGTTACGCCTCTGGTCTGTCTGATCCAATCTGATACCAATAAAGTGGAGTGCTGCTTACCATATGTGTTAATAGCAAACACTGCTGTACTGTATTACAAATGGAGTTCATTGAACCTTTCTCATAGCAATTTTCACTTAGAGCCAGAACTGTACACTAATCTGTAGGACAAGATTATACCAGTTTGCAGTTGGTAATTATGCTGACAGATACTCTTCCCTTGGGGTCCTTTGTTGCTGCACCCACATGCTTTTTTTTTAAATGTTCCTTTTCTTGTGCTTTTCAGTTTAAATAACTTTTTTTTATTAAAAAAGTTTTCATCAGAGATAGAGGTCAACCCAGAAGACCAGCGGTACAGATCTTTGTGCAACAGACAAAATAAAATCCAACCTAAGGGGACAAATAATGAAATGTATATCCATACAACTGGTTGTGTATTAAACAGGAAACACCTTCTATAACAACCCTTGTTCTTAAGCCCGCCTGTCAGGAGCATGTGATGCTCCTGCTCCATCACAGCTGCTGGTTCCAGCATCCTGGTTTGGACTAGGAAGCATTCTCCCTGTCTGTCCACCTGCAAGGTGATTGATGTAGCCAGTCTCTGGGTGGAGACCAAACCTGATTTTAGCCAGCCAAGCCAGCAGTCTCTGGCTTGTGATAGGGTGTGTAATACGTGTTCAAGCTCTCTGTCTGTGTGTCCTGCTCTGCTGTTTGGATTCCCGTTTATGACCTCAGATCAGATATTGACTATTCTCTAAACTCTGCCTGCCTTTGGACTACGGATGGGACCCTGATTACTCTGAACCTTGCCTGCCTTGTACCTGGACTGTCATTGAACCACTCCACCTGTCTGCCCAACTGCAAGTTTTCTTTGCTCGGTTCACACCTGCCCGGGTGTTAGAGCTGCATGATTAATCGTTAAGAATCGAGATTGCGATTCTTTCCCCCTCGTGATCTTAACCTGATGATTATGTCAGATTTTTGATGCTCAAAGGGGTACAACGTTTTGCATGGAAAATTGGCATTTTATATTGTAGGCCTGTAATTCTTATGCCCTGTATACGCGACCGGTTTTGCTGTCGGAATAAACTCTGAAGTTTTTTGCAACGTAGTTCCGACGGAATTCCGCTCAAGCTGTCTTGCCTACACGCGGTCACACCAAATTCCAACCGTCCAGAACGCGGTGACGTACAACACGTTCAACAGGGCTAGAAAACGGAAGTTCAATAGCCAGTAGCCAATAGCTTCCGTGTCCTACTTGCTTCAGAGCATGCGCCGTTTTTGGTGCGTCAAAACAGCATACAGACGAGTGTTTTTTTCAATAGTAATTTGTTCCATCGGAAAAATATTGAACATGTTCTCTATCTAAGTCCGTCTGAATTTTCAGTAGAGAAAGTCCGATGGGGCATACACACGGTCGGATTATACGATGAAAAGCTCCCATCGGACTCTTTCTGTGGGAATTCTGCTCGTGTGTACGCGGCCTTAGGAATAACGCACTTAAATCTGTCTAAACAAGAGTCTAGTAGACAGCCCGGGTATGATAAAGTTTGAAACACGAAATCATAAATTATAATATAATAAATAACTATAAATAATTATAATGAATAATAATATAATAGTAGTAAAAATTATGTAATCAAATCAAAAACACAGAAATTTGCTCATTTGCAGAATTGTCGCTGTCGCTACTTTCAGTGTTGGTGACGAATTTCCCCACAAATCACTATCGCTCAATTCTGCAAGTGATTCCAATTTATTATCGCTGTTTTCTAGCTGGTCTAAAACCGCTTTTGATGTAAAGGAACACTTTATTGGTTGCTATGGACAATCTCCAGGTTCTAGGCAGAAAGAACAGTATATACAGGGCTTTTTTTCAGCGGGAACGCGGGGGAACACAGTTCCGGCACCTCCGGGACTGATTGTATGTAATGGCAAGGGGTGCTGGGGTGTGCTGCAGGGTATTGATGCTTACCGCTAGGGGATCTATTCTAGTTGGAGGGTGTCACGGAACGTCCCACACTCCACTTGAGTGCTTCCGTCAGTATACCGCTTCCTTGTAGTCTGGATACAGATATCAGATATTCCAACCTCTCTAAGCACAAAACAAGGCGACACTTGCTTGTTGCTAACATGGACTATATTTTTATTTGAGATCTCACACAAATATATACAAAGCAGAATGACTAAAACCTAACCTAATTAACATGAGCTAATTAACTAATCCTTTTACCCAGACTAAGTGACTATGTCTCCTAGCTCATTGACTATTCAACACACATTACCATAAACATCAACACAGGGTTAATTAGAACAAACAACAATGAGTTGAATACCCTTAGAACCTGTGGTAAGCCAGACTAAACTCATTTACATTAAACACATTATAGCTGACATCAGACAGGTGAGTGGAGTTGATGACATTAGTATCTTCTCACAGTATGAGTCCCAACAGTATGACTCAGTCACTATTGCTACTATGGCAAATACAGGGTCCCCAGAGTCTGTGTGTCCTGGGGGACAAGGACCCGAAGCCAAAGTAACAACACCTCAAAGGTACCCCAAATGCCAGGGCCCATAATCTGTAGGCAAGTGGCTCACATTCAGTCCCCTCCAAAAGCCTCAATCCCGGGTGAGTCTGTCACATCTCTCCCCCATCAAAAGTTGACTAACAAGGTCCCAGACCTCCACCTGGTCTGGACATGCGTTAGTCAGGCAGAGTGAACTCACACAGTCTGTCCGCATGATCTCCTTTCTTGGTTGCAAGGAATAGTTGACCTCAGTAGGTGTTAGGCAGAGGTCATTGACTCTCTGTCCGTCTGTCAGCGCTTCATCTGGGTGGTGTTTATCATTCCATGGCTTGGCCTGTTGCTGGGCAGAGGGGCCCACTGTCCCAGTTCCCTGAAGCTGAGAAGAAACTGTAGGTGCTAGGCAGACACCAGCAGTGCTCTACCCTGTTGCCAGCGATTCAGCTGGGAGTAGCATCTCCACTACATCAGCTTGTCGCTGGAGAGATGGGCAGACTGCCCCGGCTCCCTGGGACTCCACAGTTGTTGCCGGTGCTGGGCAGAGGTTGGCTTCCTCCACTCCCAAACTGTGTAGCTGCCATTGGGGAGGTGAGCCGGTTGCTTCCTTTTCCATTCCCTCATCTGGCTGCTGGGACGACATGTCTATGGTACTGTCTCCCAGGTGCACAGATCTTTGCTGGGGAGAAAAGTCCGCTTCCTCCACCCTGGCCAACTGTTGGGGAGGGACAACACACACCTCCTCTCCCTTCTCCCCCTGTATCTGCTGCTGGGAAGTGATTGCCACCTTCTTACCATGAGCCTCCGAAACTGCCACAGGTGGGGGGCAGAGGTCTTGGACCCTCTGTCCGGTTGCCAGCACTTCTGCTGGGGGTTTGCTAGGCGGTTCCTCTTCTACAGAAACGTCTATTAAATCCCCAGTCTCTGCAACTGATGTCTGGGGATATAGGTTCACCATCTCCTGTCCATGGAACCCAGAAGATGCTATCATTGCTGGGCAGAGGTTAGCAGAGCTCTGCCCTGTTGTCAGCACTTCAGGTTTGGGGACGGCAATCTCCAGATTTTCCACTGCCGATTCTCTGGCATGCTGCTGAATGTGTTCTAGCAGTTTCCTGTATTCCCTTTCCAGATGCTGTTCCTTCCTTAGCAAATGGTCCAGATCAGGTTTGAGCTCTGAGACCCCTGCAAGACCGAGCATAGCCTCTCTATATTCTCGCAGGTCCTCAAGGTCAGGTTCCCCTTCATCGACAAACACAAAATGATCTGTAAGGCTCTCCCACAGCAATCCAGGGCCTCCAAAGTCATATCCCTCCGGAGAGCATTCTGTTGTCTCCCCTAAATACCCCTGCTCTGCGTGCCATTGCAGAGCCCGATAATGATTGTCCAGCTCTATCTCCTGCTGGACCAGCCTGTCCAACTCAGTCACCCATTGCTCCTGGGGCCGCTCTCCCAGGAATGCTATCCGCAATGCCCGTTGGTCACTGACTCGTTGTTCTTGGGTTGGAAAGCACTTGCCCTGTTTTATACCAGCGAGCTGGAGGGCTCCAATCCAAAGCTCCACCCGAATTTGCTGCCTAAGCTCCAGGTATTCATCCTCAGACACAGTCCTGGTGTATGTTGAAAGGATGATCCGCAGCAGCCCCGGGAACTCTGATGCCAGGTCCATATCTCCGCTGGGGAGACTGAGGTCTGCTATGCTGATCTTGGATCCAGGTGGAGGTTTAGATTTCCCAGACTGCCAGAAGCATCCCACCGCTGCGACCAATGTCACGGAACGTCCCACACTCCACTTGAGTGCTTCCGTCATATACCACTTCCTTGTAGTCTGGATACAGATATCAGATATTCCAACCTCTCTAAGCACAAAACAAGGCGACGCTTGTTGCTAACATGGACTATATTTTTATTTGAGATCTCACACAAATATATACACAGCAGAATGACTAAAACCTAACCTAATTAACATGAGCTAATTAACTAATCCTTTTACCCAGACTAAGTGACTACGTCTCCTAGCTCATTGACTATTCAACACATATTACCATAAACATCAACACAGGGTTAATTAGAACAAACAACAATGAGTTAAATACCCTTAGAACCTGTGGTAAGCCAGACTAAACTCATTTACATTAAACACATTATAACTGACATCAGACAGGTGAGTGGAGTTGATGACATTAGCATCTTCTCACAGTATGAGTCCCAACAGTATGACTCAGTCACTATTGCTAATATGGCAAATACAGGGTCCCCAGAGTCTGTGTGTCCTGGGGGACAAGGACCCGAAGCCAAAGTAACAACACCTCAAGGGTACCCCAAATGCCAGGGCCCATAATCTGTAGGCAAGAGGCTTACATTCAGTCCCCTCCAAAAGCCTCTATCCCGGGTGAATCTGTCACAGAGGGGATCTATTTTTTGCAGGGCGGTCTATTGTTGCTGAACGAGATCTATTGTTGCTGATGGGGGACCTTTAGTTGCTAGGGTTGGGTCTTATGTTGCTGGGGGGTCAGTTGTTGCTGAAGGAGATCTACTGTTGGGGGAGGGGTCTATTGTTGATGGCTGCCAGAGTGTCTATTAATGCTGGCTGTGCGGAGATCTATTGATGCTGCCGGGAGTCTATTGTTGCTGGGGGGAGGGGATTTTGTTTTTGGTGGTACATTGTTGTTAGGGGGATCTATTGTTGGTTGAATGGGATCTATTTTACTTTACTTAGCACCACAAAATGATACTTGGTTCTGTATTGTCTAAAATGGGCGGTACTGGGAGGTGGGTAAGGGGTGGAACCAAGGGACAGTGCTCAGAGGTGGGTAGGGGCGGGGCAAAGGGGTGACTCGGAAAAGGGGAGTTCCTGCACCTATTGTCAGAGAAAAAAAGTTCTTTATATATAATATAAAACTGCATGCAGGGCACTGGACAAACCACTAGGGACAAAAGGGATGTGAAATAATGTGATACAGTAATACTAGTAGTACTGTATGGGTAATGTGTTTTTAATTTTTTGAATTTGGTGCCGCGCTCGGCCCCCGTGCGTCGCAGCGCTCGCAGGGAACGGAGCCCGGCACTGTGATAGATTGAACGGGGGACGGCTTGCACACACAGTGGGGAGACATCGCAGGATCCTGGGGACAAGGTAAGTAACTTTGCCTGGATCATGCGGTGCGATCCCGAGTGTAGCTCAGGGTTACCGCTTTTGGTACTGAAAATTCACCCCCGAGCCAAACTCAGGATTACCGCCAAGGAGGTTAACAAAAACTTTCCAGATTATAGACAGAGTTCTCTGCTCAAGCTGACAGCTGTCAAAAAACAATACAAAAAAAAGTTTTACAACATTCCTCTGAGCTAACTATAAACATTCTAACGTTTTGTTCTTTAGATCAAAGGAATGAACTTCGGTCTGTAGGTGAGGGCAGTTTAACCACTTAAAGTGGGGTTCCACTCAGGGGGGCCATCCAAAAAAAAAAAAATTAAAAGTCAGCAGCTACAAATACTGCAGCTACTGACTTTTAATTGGACACTCACCTGTCCCTGGGTCCAGCGATGCGGGGGATCGAAGCCCCGCTCGTCTCCCCCCTCCGCTCGTCGGCGCCGGCATTTCAACTGTGGGCGCCGGGCTGTGGCTTCACAGCCTGGCACCCACTGCGCATGCGCGAGCGGCGCCGTGCGCCGTGATTGGCCGCTCAATCACCTGGGACCTGAATTGGGTCCCAGATGATTGACAGGAGGGAGGGAGCAGAGCGGAGCCCTTCCTGTGCCGAGGAGGAAGTGATGTCACCAGCCCAGGCTAAGGGACAGGCAGACTACGATGGACCACCTAGCAACAGGCATTTAGAGGTAAGTAAAAAAAAAAAATATCCAAATGTTTTTTTGTTTTTTTTTTTAGAATTTTTTAGATAGGTTTGTTTTTTTGGGTGGAACCCCACTTTAAAGAATAAACCTTTTTTTGACACTTCTTGGTTTCAAGTTAAAATTATTTTTTTTTTGCTAGAAAATTACTTAGAACCCCCAAACATTATATGTACAGTGGCTTGCGAAAGTATTCGGCTCCCTTTAACTTTTCAACCTTTTGCCACATTTCAGGCTTCAAACATAAAGATATAAAATTTTTATTTTTTTAAAGAATCACCAACAAGTGGGACACAATTGTGAAGTGGAACGAAATCTTTTGGATTTTTGAAACTTTTTTAACTAATAAAAAAATGAAAAGTGGGGCGTGCAAAATTATTCGGCCCCCTTGCGTTAATACTTTGTAGAGCCACCTTTTGCTGCGATTACAGCTGCAAGTCGCTTGGGGTATGTCTCTATCAGTTTTGCACATCGAGAGACTGAAATTCTTGCCCATTCTTCCTTGCAAAACAGCTCGAGCTCAGTGAGGTTGGATGGAGAGTGTTTTTGAACAGCAGTTTTCAGCTCTTTCCACAGATTCTCGATTGGATTCAGGTCTGGACTTTGACTTGGTCATTCTAACACCTGGATACGTTTATTTGTGAACCATTCCTTTGTAGATTTTGCTGTATGTTTGGGATCATTGTCTTGTTGGAGGATAAATCTCCGTCCCAATTTCAGGTCTTTTGCAGACTCCAACAGGTTTTCATTCAGAATGGTCCTGTATTTGGCTGCATCCATCTTCCCCTCAATTTTAACCATCTTCCCTGTCCCTGCTGAAGAAAAGCAGGCCCAAACCATGATGCTGCCACCACCATGTTTCACGGTGGGGATGGTGTGTTAAGTGTGATGAGCTGTGTTGCTTTGACGCCAAACATATCGTTTTGCATTGTGGCCAAAAAGTTCGATTTTGGTTTCATCGGACCAGAGCACCTTCTTCCACATGTTTGGTGTGTCTCTCAGGTGGCTTGTGGCAAACTTTAGACGAGACTTTTTATGGATATCTTTGAGAAATGGCTTTCTTCTTGCCACTCTTCCATAAAGGCCAGATTTGTGCAGTGTATGACTGATTGTTGTCCTATGGACAGACTCTCCCACCTCAGCTGTAGTTCTCTGCAGTTCATCCAGAGTGATCATGGGCCTCTTGGCTGCATCTCTGATCAGTCTTCTCCTTGTCTGAGCTGAAAGTTTAGAGGGACAGCCAGGTCTTGGTAGATTTGCAGTGGTCTGATACTCCTTGCATTTCAAAATGATCGCTTGCACAGTGCTCCTTGGGATGTTTAAAGCTTGGGAAATCTTTTTGTATCCAAATCCGGCTTTAAACTTCTCCACAACAGTATTACGGACCTGCCTGGTGTGTTTCTTGGTCTTCATGATGCTCTCTGCGCTTTCAACAGAACCCTGAGACTATCACAGAGCAGGTGCATTTATACAGAGACTTGATTACACACAGGAGGATTCTATTTATCACCATCAGTCATTTAGGACAACATTGGATCATTCAGAGATCCTCGCTGAACTTCTGGAGTGAGTTTGCTGCACTGAAAGTAAAGGGGCCAAATAATTTTGCACGCACCACTTTTCAGTTTTTTAATTGCTAAAAAAGTTTAAAATATCCAATAGATTTCGTTCCACTTCACAATTGTGTCCCACTTGTTGGTGATTCTTCACAAAAAATTAAAATGTTATATCTTTATGTTTGAAGCCTGAAATGTGGCAAAAGGTTGAAAAGTTCAAGGGGGCCGAATACTTTCGCAAGCCACTGTAATTATTTAGCAGAGACCCTAGAGAATAAAATGGCAGTCGTTGCAATATTTTATGTCACACTGTATTTGCGCAGCGGTCTTTCAAATGCAATTTTTTAAAAAAAAAAATACACTTTAATTAATTTAAAAAAAAAGTAGTAGCTCAATTTTTTTGTTTAATGTGAAAGATGATGTTACGCCGCGAGAATCGTGAGAGAATCGTGATCTTTATTCTAATCCAAAAATCGTGATTCTCATTTTTCCCAGAATCGTGCAGCTCTACCGGATGGGGTGGCCAGGCACTATAGCATTATGTTGGCCTGCTTGCCTTATGGGAAAGGGGGCTGCTATAGATGAAGAACACAGAAGCCAGCTATAGTGTCTGACCACCTGCGTTAGGGGTAAGCGTGACACTGCCATACATGGATCTAAATTTGGCTGGTTCAGCAGGGACCGGACAAATTTCGATCCATTTATGGTCACTATGGCTGGACAGAAGTCGATCTCATTTGCTAGATACAATGCCATTTTAACAATGACTGTTGGCGTATCGGAGCAACAGGCCTTGTCCAGAGTTTGTTTGGCTGCCATGAAAAATAAGGAAGACTGAATTGATTAAGTGGTTGTTAAGCCACTGTCATAACTTTATATAATCCTGTTTGTTCCCTAATGCTGTGTGCCCCTGTCTCTGTGTTTTATAAAAATAAAGCTGTGTATACCTGATTTCAGAGCGCTGCTCTGCGCTCACGTGCCCTGCGGCTCTCCCCTCTCCTGATCTGACAACTAGAGCGGGAGGGGCTGAAAATTCCTCGCTGGCGTCAGTTGGGAGAAGAGGAGGAGAGAGGAAAAAAATTGGCGCTCTGAAATCAGATATACACAGCTTTTTATAAAACACAGACGGGCACACAGCATTAGGGAACAAACAGGATTATATAAAGTTATGACAGTTATTTCTGCAGAAGGAGGGATGGTGGGCCCTGACATGGAGCTGACAGGCAGGGAGGAAGGAGGGAGGAGGACACAGGAGTGCAGAGAGGAGAGCTGCGGATGACAGAGGCACGTAAAGTGACCATGGTGTCAGGGCTCAGCAGCCATGATAAACCGTGGTCAGTTTATGGGGGGGGGGCAGAACCAGGCAGGATCAGACAGGTATTTTAGGTGATACAGGGGGCCAAATGACATAGCACAATCACTGTGCTGTTTAACAGGCTTTAAAGGAACAGGATGCATTTTATTTCTTTTTAGGGTAACAAATGCTTTAATTGTACACCCCCATTGGATTAAGATCAAATAAGGCTTTACATATGTACTGTTAGAGATGCATTTGGATCTAGACATGTGCCATTTGTTTTGTTAAGAATCGAAATTCGGACAAAATTTTCGTTATTCAGAGATTCGGATGTATGCGACTTTCGGAATCACAATAGTAATGAATTCCAACAAAGCCAAAATAAATTGAATTCAAAGAATTATCCGAATTCGAATATGATTTTGAATTTGAAATGGAAACATAATGCAATAAATACAGTAAGGTATAAAAATGAAATATGATAATGATCCTTACTAAGGCTCCTGAATAGAATAGAAAAGAATAAAATAGAATACAATAAAAAATAATAGAATAAAATAGAATGTAATAAAACGGAATAGAATAGAAAATAATAAAATAGAATAGATTATAAAAGAATACAATAGAACAGAAAAAGTAGAATAGAATAGAATAGAAAAAAATTGATTAGATTAGAACAGAAAAGAATAAAATAGAACACATTTCAAATCGATTTGAAAATAACAAATAAACAAAATGAATTAGAGTATATGAAACAAATTCCAAAAATGAATTATTCTAACATAACAAATATGACAAAACAAAATAATTAACTTAATGAATGAATCAGAAACTAAAAAATGTTTTCTGTCGTGCACGTCTCTAATCACGCCCAGTACAGTATATATTTTATTATATTTTAATATACAGTATATATTTTATTATATTTTATATACAGTATATATATTTGTTGACAGTTCCAGAAACAATTGATTCAGGCAATTCCCGCCAATTTATGAGCTAGTCCACCCATTGTTCTGCAGCTCCTGAAACAGAGATCTGAGGTGCAACCAAAGCCAGTCTTTCATTTTTGTGCTCTGTTCAAGTTCTGTATGTGAAATGTCTGTTACACCTCTTTAAAACTTCAAAATCACCATTGGGCTTTTGGATTGTGTCCTGGAGTGTTTCTCCAGGAAATACTGAAAGGGTTCGGAGGTAAGGAACTTGTATTTGTTTTGAAGAAAATTGGAAGGGTTTTTGTGCCATTTATGGAATAGAATTTATCTAGGCCTGTGTTGCTGGAGTAGATCCATTGCCTGGAGAACTAAGGGAAACCAATGCCCAGAGCATCTGAGGGGTTGTTTAAATACGACAGAAGAAGGTAAATATACCCACCCCTAAATGACTCTGTTGGTAAAAGACACAAATCTGCAGGTAATAACAACAGTCTGTGACGGGGTGAAGGCCATTAAATAGTTCAGTGGCCTCTGTAAAAGCTTTTCTGGAAATGCTGGAATCATATTTTTCTCAGTCTCTTTTTGATAATCGTATTTTCTCCCTGTGTTCTGTAGGGTCTATAATGGCGGAGTCAATGGCCATGTTGAATTTATACCCGAGTTTCCCAGGTGGACAGGAGCAGTCCAATTGCGGCGAGTTTATTTTCCTCGTGGACCGGTCTGGCAGTATGCAGCTTTCAATGAATTCTGAGCCAAATGCCCCACAGAGGATTCATAGTGCCAGGGTCAGTAAATTGCCCAAATTGACCATCTAAATCTGACGGAATGAAGAAGTGTTTCAGGACCTCTGTTGTAAATACTAAACAGTTGTACATTTACAAAAATCAGTCACTTAGCATCAGGGGGACATGGGTTGTCTCTTATGTAAGTGCCTTTAGTGCTCAGCATCACCTCTGTTGAACTTAGCATCCTATAGGTTCAATATTTAGCACCTCTGGTGCCGCTAATTCTATAATTAGCACAAGACATCAAGCTGAAGCCAGGTAGGTAGAGCCTTCCTGAGGATGAACCACCCTGTTGGGGCCACTAAACTAAGCACAAGCCTCTCTGATCCCCCTGTTCACTGTTTACCCCCTGCATGTGAGCTGACAAGTAGCTCAAACTGCTTTATTTGCAATGCCATTGTTAAGAAGACCTACCTGTTCATCAGATGAGCTTTAATTGCTTGAATGTGAAGCTATGGCGATATTTGGAGAAGTTCATTGAACCTGGGCTTGATTTGTCACAGTAGAACTTGTGTGAATTTAAAGCGTCCAGTCATACAAATGACAAGTTTTTTCAAAATGATCTGTGCTTGATTAAATGATTGAAGAGCACAGGAATTCCTGTCACATCAGTTTCCATTAAAGTAAATATACTTCTGATCAAAACAGGCGGCGAGGGTGGGGAAGACAATCTTCCAACTCATTAAGCCATGAGCATAAATTTCAGTTTAAGTTATTGACCTCTATAAACAACAAGCTTCTTTTCAGCAAAGTAGGTAAGGAGAGGCTGTCACTGTCAACCTGGTTATAAATACAAATAGCTGGGCCAAATCCTGACCATTGTGGCACATCACTGTTACATAACTCCCAACTTTCTTAGGTGGGAATGAGAGACACCTATTAGCAAAAGTATATAGGCATAGGATACTTCCCTTGTCATGCCCTCTTAAAGGAGAATTGTACAAAAAAAAATATTGGTTAAACCCAAAAGTGCTTTTTTACTACTACTATTCCTTTATATTGGCTTTTGAAATTGGATAAAAGTTTTAGTGCTGGGAAACAATTATTGATAGATGAATAGTGCATTTTTATACACAACTATATAGATCCGACCAAAATTACGGACAAATGAGGAGGAAAGAGGGAGAGAAGAACTTTGTTCCAAATCGGGGACGGCCCCTCGAAAATAGGGACAGTTGGGAGCTATGCTGCTAACTTTTGCCCAAAAAAACTATGTTCCATATACTGTATAGCTATTTACATTCAAGCCTTTCACTATTTCTTTCCTGTAAAGTCACCCCATTTATTGTCATTCCTCTGCAGGAGACGCTGGTTCTTCTATTGAAGAGTTTACCTCTCGGGTGTTACTTTAACATTTATGGCTTTGGCTCCCATTTTGAGGCTTTCTTCCCGTGAGTATAAAGGTTGGACTGTCTGCAGTCTAAGTAAAGCAGTTTTATTCCAAGGTCTGAGTCTGTGATGAACCTTTTTATAGTATGGGCTGCTGCATATTGATATTAAAACTGGTGTATGGCTGTATGAAACTTGTCAGCTCTGTGGTAATCTCTGAACTACTGCATAGACAGTTTGCTAGAGGTCTCTTGTCTCATCACCTGCTTGAGCATCCTGTCCATGAACATGAGGAGCACTCTTTGGGTAAAATTTTGGGCTGCTAAGCAAAAAGTGTCTGCTTTGCTTACCTTTCGAGGGGACTCTTTGGAGCTGCCCTGACTACCCTCATTAAGGATACCACTGGAAGCAAGAGTACCCATCTACCCCAGAAGAAAAAGCCTAGGGCTTAGCTTGGTATGTGGTTTGTTTTGTTGTTTCGTTACTCTCAGTAACCTTCAAAGTCAAGCCTAAACCTGGTTTCCAGTCCTTTTTCAAAACCTGTATATCTAAGTCCCTCAAACCCTCAGATAAATCTTCTTCAGCATGAGGGGGCACTCCCACTTTCTAAAGTGTGCGGGGAGCATACAGTACGTTACCCTTTGTAGATATTTGTATAACCAGTATCGCAGATGTGTGGGTGCAGAAGGTGGTTTCCATGGGGTATATGCTGGAATTTTGCTCTCAGCTCCCTCCCTGGTTCATGTCTTTCAACTTGCTTGGGTCACCAAGCAGATAACAAGCTTTCTATGGAACCTGCATGGGTCTTCTGGGGAAGGGGGTCATTGCTCCACTCCTATAGCAGAACAGTTCCAGGGATTCTACGCAACCCTATTTAATGTTTACAAACCAAAAGGGATCAGGGAGACCTTTTGGACTCTGTGCACATCAAGAATGCATACTTGCCTGTCCCCACTTTTCCACCACATTAGCAATTCCTTTGCCTTGCTGTGGATCCCCATCACTTCCAATTTGTGGCCCTGCCCTCTGGTCTATCTTCTGCACCTTGAGTATTCACAAAGATGCTAGCCTTGCTTTGCTCCCAGGTGGGATATTTGGATAACCTTCTGTTAAGGGCACAGTTGGTTCAAGTTCTGACTGACAATGTAGCTCAGAGCTTGCAGAAATTTGGCTGGGTCCCGCACTGGAAGTAACTCATCACTTGGAATATCTGGGTCTTAGCCTAGATCCAACCCAAGCTAGAATATTTCTTCCCCAAGAGAAGCTTCAAACTATCTACTTCCAGAGTTCCCAGGCTTATGGTAGCCTTTTTTGAGCCAGTCCCATTTGCCCAGTTTCTCTCCAGATCCCTACAACGCAACATCCTGTCATTGTGGACAGACCAATTTGTCCGACACCAAAGATTAGGTTGTCCGTGCCTAGTGCCTCTGGTATACTGCTCTAAAGTTGGGGAAGTCTTTCCTTCTGGCCTTATGGAAGATTCCATAAGGTTCCATCAACTGGTTCCCATTATGACTAGGAAGGAGTCCGGGGCACTTAATGCTCGGGACTAGGCCATTGCAGTAATCTCATCTCCTGATAAGCATACTGGAGGTTTGAGTGACCTTTCTGTTAGACACACTAACTGGAGGGCCATGTGATCAGTATTCAGCTGGACAAAACAACATGAGCGACATACATCAATCATCAAAGAGGAACCAGAAGTCTTTCAGGGACAAGAAAGGTAGAAATGATCCTGCCCTGGGCAGGACTCCACATTCTAGCTTTGTCCACTGTTTACATTCAGATCACAGAAAATTGGAAGAAAGAATACCTAAACCAGCAGCATCTGGACCCAAAAGTGTATGTAACCAGTATCAAAGGTGCAGGATACTGAAGGTGGGCCTCCTGACCTCTAGGTTCAACAACAAATTGGACAGGCTTGTCCTCAGTTATAGGGACCCTCTGGTGGAAACAGTGGATGTTCTTGTGGCTCTGAGGGATCATTCCTGCCTGATCTATTTTCTTCACCTAAAACTCCTTCCTCATCTGCTCCACAGCATTGAGATCAAGGGAATTACAGTGATCCTCATAGCTCCTGACTAGGGATGAGCTTCGAGTTCGAGTCAAACTCATGTTCGACTCGAACATTGGCTGTTCGCAAGTTCGCCGAACAGCGAACAATATGGGGTGTTCGCGGCAAATTCGAATGCCGCAGAACACCCTTTAAAAGTCTATGGGAGAAATCAAAAGTGATAGTTTTAAAGGCTTATATGCAAGTTATTGTCATAAAAAGTGTTTGGGGACCTGGGTCCTGCCCCAGGGGACATGGATCAATGCAAAAATGCTGGGGAGTGTCTATAGTATGCCTGTAAAGGGGCGCATGTTTCCCGTGTTTAGAACAGTCTGACAGCAAAATGACATTTCGAAGGAAAAAAACCCATTTAAACTACCCGCGGCTATTGCATTGCCGACAATACACATAGAAGTTCATTGATAAAAACGGCATGGGAATTCCCCACAGGAAAACCCCGAACCAAAATAAAAAAAAAAAAAATGACGCGGGAGTCCCCCTAAATTCCATACCAGGCCCTTCAGGTCTGGTATGGATTTTAAGGGGAACCCTGCGCCAAAAAACCCCAAAAAAACAGCGTGGGCCCCCCCAAAAATCCATACCAGACCCTTATCCGAGCACGCAACCTGGCAGGCCGCAGGAAAAGAGGGGGGGACGAGAGTGCACCCCCCCCTCCTGAACCGTACCAGGCCACATGCCCTCAACATTGGGAGGGTGCTTTGGGGTAGCCCCCAAAACACCTTGTCCCCATGTTGATGAGGAAAAGGGCCTCATCCCCACAACCCTGGCCGGTGGTTGTGGGGGTCTGCGGGCGGGGGGCTTATCGGAATCTGGAAGCCCCCTTTAACAAGGGGACCCCCAGATCCCGGCCCCCCCTGTGTGAAATGGTAAGGGGGTACTTACCCCTACCATTTCACTAAAAAACTGTCAAAAATGTTAAAAATGACAAGAGACAGTTTTTGACAACTCTTTAAATGCTTCTTCTTTCTTCCTTCATCTTCTTCTGGTTCTTCTGGCTCTTCTGGTTCTTCCTCCGGTGTTCTCGTCCAGCATCTCCTCCGCGGCATCTTCTATCTTCTTCTCCTCGGGCCGCTCCACACCCATGGCATGGGGGGGAGGCTCCCACTCTTCTCTTCATCTTTTTCTTCATCCTCTTCTCTTCTTTCTTCTTCTCTTCTTCATTTTCTTCTCTGGGTCGCTCCGCATCCATGCTGGCATGGAGAGAGGCTCCCGCTGTGTGACGGCGTCTCCTCATCTGACGGTTCTTAAATAACGGGGGGCGGGGCCACCTGGTGACCCCGCCCCCTCTGACGTACAGGACAAGACGGGACTTCCCTGTGGCATTCCCAGTGACGTCACAGGGAAGTCCCGTCAAGTCACAGTGCGTCAGAGGGGGGCGGGGTCACCGGGTGGCCCCGCCCCCGTTATTTAAGAACCGTCAGACGAGGAGACGCCGTCACACAGCGGGAGCCTCCCTCCATGCCAGCATGGATGCGGAGCGGCCCGGAGAGGAAAATGAAGAAGAGAAGAAGAGAAGAAGAGAAGAAGGAAGAAAAGAAGAAGAAGAAGATGAAGAGAAGAGCGGAAGCCTCCCCCCATGCCATGGGTGCAGAGCGGCCCGAGGAGAAGAAGATAGAAGACGCCGCGGAGGAGATGCTGGGCGAGAACACCGGAGGAAGAACCAGAAGAGCCAGAAGAAGAAGATGAAGGAAGATAGAAGAAAGAAGAAGCATTTAAATAAAGGAATTGTCAAAAACTGTCTCTTGTCATTTTTAACATTTTTGACAGTTTTTTTGTGAAATGGTAGGGGTAAGTACCCCCTTACCATTTCACACAGGGGGGGGCGGGATCTGGGGGTCCCCTTGTTAAAGGGGGCTTCCAGATTCCGATAAGCCCCCCGCCCGCAGACCCCCACAACCACCGGCCAGGGTTGTGGGGGTGAGGCCCTTGTCCTCATCAACATGGGGGCAAGGTGTTTTGGGGGGCTACCCCAAAGCACCCTCCCAATGTTGAGGGCATGTGGCCTGGTACAGTTCAGGAGGGGGGGGCGCACTCTCGTCCCCCCTCTTTTCCTGCGACCTGCTAGGTTGCGTGCTCAGATAAGGGTCTGGTATGGATCTTTGGGGGGACCCCACGCCGTTTTTTTTTTTTTTTTGGCGCTGGGTTCCCCTTAAAATCCATACCAGACCTGAAGGGTCTGGTATGGAATTTAGGGGGAACCCCACGTCATTTTTTTTTTAAATTTTGGCCGGGGTTCCCCTTAATATCCATACCAGACCTGAAGGGCCTGGTATGGAATTTAGGGGGACTCCCACGTCATTTTTCTTTTTTAATTTTGGTTCGGGGTTTCCCTGTGGGGAGGTCCCATACCGTTTTTATCAATGAACTTCTATGTGTATTGTCGGCAATGCAATAGCCGCGGGTAGTTTTAAATGGGTTTTTTTCCTTCGAAATGTCATTTTGCTGTCAGACTGTTCTAAACACGGGAAACATGCGCCCCTTTACAGGCATACTATAGACACCCCCCAGGTACGAAATTTAAAGGGATATTACACTTTTATTGTTTGACTTTAAGCATTATTAAAATCACTGCTCCTGAAAAAACGGCCGTTTTTAAAACTTTTTTTTGCATTGATCCATGTCCCCTGGGGCAGGACCCGGGTCCCCAAACAATTTCTATGACAATAACTTGCATATAAGCCTTTAAAATTAGCACTTTTGATTATTCATGTTCGTGTCCCATAGACTTTAACGGTGTTCGCGTGTTCGAGCGAACTTTTTTCCTGTTCGCATGTTCTCGTGCGAACCGAACAGGGGGGTGTTCGGCTCATCCCTACTCCTGACTGGCCTAGGTGGATGTGGTACTCTGAACTGATCAGACTCCTGGCAGATGCTCCGTGGGCTATCCCTGAGCATTGGTATTGGCTTTTCCAAAGACCAGTTTATTACTCTGCTTCATCGTTTCTGGCTTTAACACCATGGCTGTTGAAACCCATTCTCTGAAAAGCAAAGGCATCTTTAAATCAGTGATCCTCATGAAGCTTAAAACTAGGAAGTCTACTTCCTGCAAGGTCTACAATCCCTTTCCATCTGCTCTGAATTTGGTTCTCTCTCACCCTTTGAACTGATATGGGATATTTCACTTTCTATTCTCACTCACAAGGTTGTGTTATTTGTTGCCATCACCCCAGTCAAGTTTCTGACCTGATGGTCCTCTCCTGTAAAGAACACTTTCTGGTGCTACACAGGAACAAGGTGATTTTGAGGCCCAGAACTTCCTTCCTGACATAGTTTTGGCTTTTCACCTCATTCAGAACCTTATGCTTGTGTCCTTCTTTCCAGCTCCAGTTCATCAAAGCTCTCCCTACATTGTCTGGATGTAATACTGTGCCTGTTTGCCTCCCAGCGACTGATTCCACTGGAAAGACAGACTCTCTCTTTGCCATTCTTGATAGTCCCCATTAAGGGAAGCCTGCTTCTCATTCCACCATTTCCAGATGGCTCAGACAGATCATTATGGTCTAATAATCCTAAAGGGGTTGTAAACCCTCGTGTTTTTTCACCTTAATACATCCTATGCATTAAATTGACAAAACTTCTGACCCTGACCAGCCCCCCATTCCCTCCGTTTTACTCACCTGAGCCTGTTTGTTCCCATGGTGGAGACGCACTCTACCTCTCTGCCCGTTGTCTAGGCTCTTGTTTGGATAGATTGATAGCAGTGCAGCCATTGGCTCCCGCTGCTGTCAATCAAATCCAATGACATGGGCCGAGTCAGGCATTCTGTGTCTATGGACGCAAAAGCCAGACTTGGAATCTCGCCCGCACGGTAACCCCCAGGGAGAGCGCTTCTTCTATGGGGTTTATGGATGCAGGGGAGGAGCTGATAGCGCCGCGGGGGGGACCCCAGAAGAGGTGGATCGGGGCCACTCTGTGCAAAAAGAACTGCACAGTGGAGGTCAGTATGACATGTTTGTTATTTAAAAAAAACAATAAAATGAGGATTTACAACTCCTTTAAGGATCGGCTTCCACCTTTTCCTTGCAGGGCACATTGTACCAGATCAGTAAGTGCTTCTTGGGCTTTTCTGCAACAGGTCACTGAATCCAGATTTTTAATTCTTCCACTTGGTCTTCTGTTAACATGTTCTCTGCATTTTACCAGCTGAACATTAAGGCCTCATCTGATGGCATAGTTTCCTTCAGGCTGCTCTTTGAGCTGCAGGCACTCCCTGCACTTCTTATTGACCTTTGGCTTGTTCATCGACTGTGCTTCTGCTTGATCCCACCTACTGCATTGGTTACCAGACCCCAGTTTGCTTACCCCCTGGTGGTGTGATCCTGAAGACCATGACCTGGCGAAACCCATCAACACCATCAGGAGCTCTGTTGAAGATCGGTTGGTGCTTAGATGCCACGCTTTGGGTGAGCCTACTTCACCCGCCAGGGAAACCTGCTTGTATATTATCTTGCTGGTTACTGTGTAAAACGTTTTACTGCTATATCTACTGGCCTTCCGAGCCTGACACCTGCCGTAACAATAGAATTATTGTACTGACTGTAAAATCAATTTCTTGGAATTCATTGAGGGACACAGGTCCCACCTCCGTGTGTCTGTCATCATGCTCTTGGTACTAGGGCATGTTGGGAGCAGGAGGTTATACTGGGCAGTTTCTTTTTTGTTTAATGTCCTTATTCACCTGTAGGCAGCAGTATAACCCAACAGCCTCTAAATGCTTATGTCCCTCAATGAACTCTAAGAAATATATTTCACAGTAGGTGAAAAATTTGTATAACTGTATAATATGACCTTAATAAAAAATGTTTTCCAGGGAGAGTGTGGAGTACACACAGCAGACCATGGAGGAGGCGGTAAAGAAAGTGAATGAAATGTTCGCCAGCTTTGGAGGGACAGAAATTCTCGAACCCCTAAAGACAATATACCAAACAGCCGGGAGAGCCGAGCACCCCCGACAGGTCAGCGAGGCTGAAAAACATTTGGTAGACTAGCTACTGTTGAGTGTGAAGGACTCCTAAGTACTTCGGTTATGGAGTCAAAGCGCTTATTAATTTCTTAAGTCTGACTTTGAGTTTTGACTTAAGTTCTCCTATAACATAACTTCGGTATACATTCTATTTAGAAAGACAAAACAGTAAAAAGAAAATTTTAGGCAGTATTGATTACCTGTATTGCTCCATTATAACCATTTATACTTGCAGCATGCTGGATCTAATGTGATCTGTTCAGCTTTTCCTTGTTCTTTTGTATCTGATCCCCTCTCTCTGTCCACTCTCCAGCTTTTTGTCTTCACAGACGGAGAAGTCGGGAACACAAAACAAGTAATTGACGAAGTTCAGAAAAATGCTCAGAAACATCGGTAATTATAAATATTCCATCCTTTTGTATGAATTAAACTCTTACCACTGAATCCAACCTCACGGTATAAGTAACATGTAGTCCAAGCATCCTCCACCACATGCCTGTTTAAAAAGGACCTGAGAATTCTGCCACCTGCTGGCGAGACTTGATATTTAAGCTCCATTACTCAGCCACATTTGTCTATTTATTTTTGTATGTAGGCATGATACAGTTTTATTGTTTGGGTCAATTTTATCTGAATTGAATTATATATTTATTTATTTGACAGGCACACTCTGACTATGCGCCTTCCTCCTTCCCTTTCCCCCACACAGACACAAACCCAAACTCTACTAGCCCATCACTATGATAATCTGCTTAACTGGCTGATAGAAATGTGCAAAAGGCTTAAGGAGGCAGGAAACATAAGGTGCCAATAGATGGATTGAAATTCGTCAGTTTCAGCAGGCCCCAGCCAAATTTCATTCCATGTGTATCCACTGCCGCTCAACAGAAGTTGATCTATTAATCGGCATCTGCTGAAGGGACCTGTTGGAAAAAAGCCACTCGATCAGCAGCTGCAGCCAATGGCTGCAGCACTGATCTGTGTATTTACACAGTGAAGGAGTCCCCCTGCCAGTACCGGGAGAAGTTTGCTCAGTGCCCATGGCAAGGATACAGAACTGTGCCCCCCTCCTTACACATGCCGTAGAATGTGTGTACCACCTTGTGCCCATTCTTTGCCCCGTTGCTTTGGCTGTCCATGATTGGCAAAGAGTGTGCATTAACCATGCATGCCCAATCATTTGCTTTTTTTGTGGCTGGAAGGTAGCTGCACATACACGGTATGTTTTCGTATCAGCCGTGGGTGGATGGGGTGGAAAGTGGGCATGTTGGAGCAGTGTGTCAACAGTGGTTGTTACAGCAGGCATAAGGCTGTGACCTCAGATATGGAGCTTGCATGTGGTGAGGGGGCGCCCTGCTGCTGCGCCTTGGGTGACTGTCCCTCCTGCCCACCCCTTGTCCCAGCATGCCCCCCCCCCCGCTTTCATAACATGATAACACAGTGTGGGGGATTCCCCCATCCACCCTTAATGTGTGGATGGAGGAGCTGGTTCCATTTTTTTCATTCAGCCCCCTATGTCATGTATGGCCATGAATGGGCTGATGTTAGAGAGCTTTCATCTGTAATTATCCTCTACAACCATTAACAGGGATTTTTTTCTTAAACTTGCACCCCCTTTAAAGGTGTTTTACATTTGGGATTGGTGAAGGAGCCTCCACATCCCTCATTAAAGGCATGGCCCGGGCAGGAAGTGGAGTCTTTGAGTTTATCACCGGCAAAGACCGCATGCAAACCAAGGTAAGAGTACACTGGAGACCTGTAAATGCAGTGTATAATTAAAATAGAACTATAGGCAAAACTTTTGTTCTCATTTTGGATAAGGGAGGGTTAAAACAGCCTCATTGTGGAGATTTCCCTTTGTAGCACCCTCTACCAGTAGGTAGGTGCTAGTAAGGTATTTTTACTAGGTTATTCCAGCACAGGCAAATTTAGGCATGCCTATGCTGTAAGCTAGGCCTGTCTTTTTTAATCTGGGGGCTGGGAGTGGTCAGAGTAGCAGTGGGTGTGACCACCTGTGCTCTAGCTCTGAGGCGCCTCCCCTGTTTCCAGAGAGAAGGTTCTGGAAAAGGGGCTGGGCCTAGAACTGGAGAGGCAGGCAGCTTGTGTGTGAGCCCTGACCAATCCCCAACCGAGATTGGCAGGGGGCGGGCCTCATATATAAGCTGAGGTGATATTCCACTCAAGAGAGAAGTCATAGTTACATAGTAGGTGAGGTTGAAAAAAGACACAAGTCCATCAAGTCCAAGTGTGGTTATGTGTCAGCATTACATTGTATATCCCTGTATGTTGCGGTCATTCAGGTGCATATCTAATAGTTTCTTGAAGCTATCGATGCTCCCCGCTGAGACCACCACCTGTGGAAGGGAATTCCACATCCTTGCTGCTCTTACAGTAAAGAACCCTCTACGTAGTTTAGGGTTAAACCTCTTTTCTTCTAATTTTAATGAGTGGCCACGAGTCTTGTTAAACTCTCTTCTGCGAAAAAGTTGTATTTCTATTGTAGGGTCACCAGTACGGTATTTGTATATTGAAATGATATCCCCTCTCAAGCGTCTCTTCTCCAGAGAGAATAAGTTCAGTGCTCGCAACCTTTCCTCATAACTAAGATCCTCCAGACCCTTTATTAGCTTTGTTGCCCTTCTTTGTACTCGCTCCAATTCCAGTACATCCTTCCTGAGGACTGGTGCCCAGAACTGGACAGCATACTCTAGGTTCGGCCAGACCAGAGTCTTGTAGAGTGACAGAATTATCATTTTATCTCTGGAGTTGATCCCCTCTTTAATGCCAATATTCTGTTTGCTTTGTTAGCAGCAGCTTGGCATTACATGCCATTGCTGAGCCTATTATCTACTAGGACCCCCAGGTCCTTTTCCATCCTAGATTCCCCCAGAGGTTCTCCCCCCAGGGTATAGATTGCATTCATATTTTTGCCACCCAAATGCATTATTTTACATTTTTCTACATTGAACCTCATTTGCCATGTAGTTGCCCACCCTATTAATTTGTTCAGATCTTTTTGCAAGGTTTCCACATCCTACGGAGAAGTTATTGCCCTGCTTAGCTTAGTATCGTCTGCAAATACAGAGATTGAACTGTTTATCCCATCCTCCAGGTCGTTTATGAACAAATTAAAAAGGATTGGTCCCAGCACAGAACCCTGGGGAAGCCCACTACCCACCCCTGACCATTCCGAGTACTCCCCATTTATCCCCACCCTCTGAACTCGCCCTTGTAGCCAGTTTTCAATCCATGTACTCACCCTATGGTCCATGCCAACGGACCTTAATTTGTACAGTAACTGTTTAGGGGGAACTGTGTCAAATGCTTTTGCAAAATCCAGATACATCACGTCTATGGGCCTTCCTTTATCTAGATGGCAACTCACCTTCTCATAGAAGGTTAGTAGATTGGTTTGTCAAGAACGATTCTTCATGAATCCATGCTGATTATTGCTAATGATATCGTTCTCATTAATAAAATCTTGTATATAGTCCCTTATCATCCCCTCCAAGAGTTTACATACTATTGATGTTAGGCTACCTGGTCTGTAATTCCCAGGGATGTATTTTGGGCCGTTTTGAAAAATTTGGTGCTACATTGGCTTTTTTCCAATCAGCTGGTACCATTCCAGTCAGTAGACTGTCTGTAAAAATTAGGAACATGGCGCTGGGTGAAGTGAGGAATGGCATCTTAGTCCATCGCAGGGTGCCATCCCCATCTGGTAAGGGGGGTTGCGCCGATCGCAGGAGAGGCCGGGGAGAGCTGTGAGGGAACATTGCCTCTACATGGTCATTGACAATGTCTCTGCCACCACATGGTCGGATGGTAGGGAAATCCTGGAGCAGAAGGGCAGGTGAAACTGGTGGTACGCATGGTCCCGTCAAAGTTCCTCATCAAGGACTCAGGGCTGTTGGAAGGTCGGTTAGTGTTACCATAGTGGGGCTGGAGGTGCCAAGGACTGGAAGTGCCAAGGAGTCTGTAAAGGGAACTCTGCTAGTACACGGTCACTAGTGGTGTCTTCATCAATACACACGGTGGATGATGGGAAGTCCTAAATCAGAAAAAAGACTGTGGGGATCTGTGGTAAGTCAATGTAGCCTGCGGGCTCATGATTTGCAAGTTGGGCTGGCTGGGAACAGTAGTCCATATTTTCTAGAAGATATGCTTTTAACCCACTGGGCCTCTGGGGAGAGGTTCTGCAGGCCTAGTAGCAGCGAGCAACAAGAGCCACAGGAGGGAGGACTATTCAGAGTGGGCCCCTACTGTTCAATAGAAGAGGATGTGTCATATTCCAAGTAGTAATTTCAAGTTTGTGCAGGAGGAACCAAGTGTACAGGAGGAAACAGGTTATGGGCAGGAGGTGAAAGAGATCAAAGAACATTGCTTTTACACGTTAATTAGTGATGTCTCTGCCACCACACAGTCGGATGGTAAGAGAACTCTTAGATGGAATAGTCTGCGGGGGTTGAGCTGCAGGAAGAGCAACAGTCTGCATGGAGATGCAGGAGGAAAATAATACTAAATCCTATATGCACATTATATCTTCTGGCTCTAACTTTATTCAAAGTGTACTCCAATCCTTAAATATGATGGCAAAGACTTACCCTATGGGCATCCCATATTCCTATCCCTATCCAACTTGTACCCCCCAATAAAACAACAAAAACATAACTAGCAAAAGACTGTTCATTCTCTGGAAAGGATGTATGAAGTCTGGCAGTGGGGTGATTTGGCGGATTGTTTGTTACTAGCTGCAACACCATGGCTACACCTTCATTTGCTAGCCAAACAGGAAGTGAGAGGAAATCCTTTACAAATTAAGGGAATCCCTTGAGGACCCCAGGTCACCAGAACTGCAGTAGTGTCTCTATTGGAAGATTCCCCCTCTTACTTTCCTGGGGCCAACCCAAAAATTGGGATTTTCTTTTACTTTCAGTTTCAATGACAATGGTAAACAGGACAAATAGAGAGGGCGAATATCCCTGACAGGGGTTCTAATCCATCCAAAAAAAAAAAAATTTTTTGCCTTGAGTTATATTTTTATTAATACAAAATAGAATGAATCTTCTAATTGCAAAAGCAGGCAATTTGAAAATGTAACAAATATTCAAAGCCTTCCCCGTTCTTTTTATAATAATATAAAAAGTTTGGGATGGTTTAAAGCAGGAGGGCTAGGAGAAAGGATGAGCAAATCTGCTGGGGTTCATTTCAGAAAGTCATCAGTGCAGACCGGTGTAGCGGCGCTGCTCCCTTCCTTCAATCCCCAGCTTCACCCAGTGCTCAGACTATAAGGCTGCCAGTGCCTCTGTAAAATATGAACCACTGGAGGGACTGTGGGCACTCTGGTAAACGTCAAATGGTAATATCCTTTATTGAAATTACACGAAGCAGCTGTAAAACATCCAATGAGTTTCGTCTGTCAGGCCTTAATCATGGCTCATGATAAAGGCCTGGTGGCCGAAACGTGCTGGCTGTTTTACAGCTGTTTCATGTAACTTCAATAAAGGATATTACCATTTGATCTTTACCAGAGTGCCTCCTGTCCCTTCAGTGGTTCACAGTTCAGACAAGATTATTTGAATTCTGCTTAAAGTATGAGAAATCCTAACTTAGCATCGAAGCTCGAACCCCAATGAATTCTTTGACGAATTTTGTTGTTTGTTTTGGCCATGTTCAAGACTAATATGAAAGCTATTATCAGAAAAAGGGAAGGGGGAACTGGGCACTGCCATGGGAGAAATGTACCAAAAGTTTACAAAAAATAATGTACACTGGGTAGAGAGTCTTTTCATTAGGCTTTGAGGGCAACATTCAAAACACATAAAACCCTTAAATGATAGAAGGCGTTGGGGAATGCCTTGAAGCGATAAATGGTGTTTTGAAACAAAAATTATTACACAGCAGTATGACAATTTTAAACAGCAAGGATAGGCCCAAATTTACTAGTGACAAATAGCACAGGCTGGGGCTTAACCACAAGAATTATGTTTCTGCAGAGGATACAGCAGTGTTAGTCAAACTACATTACAGGAAGTAATAAATTAGCCTTAGGAGCTCTTGGAGAAGAAGTAGAGAATTCATGTTTAGAACGGAATGCGTCTGCGAATCAGATGCGTTCCCATAGAAGATAATGGGCCTGTAATTCGCACCGCAATGCTCAGAAAATGCACACGTTTTTTGTGCAATGCGCACTGCGAATGCAACGCACATATGTGAACCAGATACATTCAAATGAATGTATTTTAAAATGTCCTGCGAATTGGATGCGGTGTAAGCCGCATCTAATTCGCATAGGTGTGAACGGGGGCTAAAGCGAAAAATAGTGTTTTGAAACAAAATTATTACACCTCAGTATGACAATTTTAAACAGCAAGGATAGGCCCAAATTTAATAGTGACAAAAAGCACAGACTGGGGCTTTACCACAAGAAGTAGGTTTCTGCAGAGGATACAGCAGTGTTAGTCAAACTACTATTGTACTACAGTGTACTTTTCATTGTGTCTACTGAGTACTTTTCCTAAATGTTTTTCTGCCAGTTGAAATGGAATTGTGTCCTTTTTCAACCTAAAATATAACTATGGCATCTCCTAAAATCAACCCATTACAGGAAGAAATGAATTAGCCCTAAGAGCTCTTGTACACCTGCACCTACTCCAGCCAACCAACTTTCTGTATGGACACCCCAGCAATAGGGAAGTATGCCATCATATTGTGGGATTTTTTCTTTTGCTCAAGTTCTGTTTTAATTTAAACATATTTATTTCTGTTTCATTTTACTAACCACTCAAGGTTCTTCCGGCACTCAAATGCTCCTTACAGCCCACTGTGAAGGACGTCTCTCTCACATGGACCCTTCCTTCTGGTGTGGAAGCCACCATCCTGTCCAAAGTCCCTACTGCAATCTTCCAGGGTCAAAGATCTATTGTCTATGCTCAGCTGAAGGGAAAGGTCTGTAAGCCCGGGGAGGATTGTGTTTTGTGTGTTACATCAGATTCAAAGCTAGGGTAGGACGAGATATAGCAGAAATTAGGAGATCTCAAGACTTAGGACTTAGACTGGGGCAGATGGACAGGGGTATATTTCCAAATCAATTTAGGCTTTGCTGGTGGTACAAAAATACCAAACATGTAAAGCCCAATCCAGGGTTTAAGGTGAGGGTAGGTAGTCACTTTTTTGAGTCACCACCAATAGACTGTCAGAGCTCTGTTCTCCTCATGAGGGTAGGTAAGTAGAGTCACCACCAATAGGCTGGCAGAGCTCTGGTCTCCTCATGAGGGTAGGTAGGTAGAGTCACCACCAATAGACTGGCAAAGCTCTGGTCTCTTCATGATGGTAGGTAGGTAGAGTCACCACCAATAGACTGGCAGAGCTCTGGTCTCTTCATGAGGGTAGGTAGGTAGAGTAACCACCAATAGACTGGCAGAGCTCTGGTCTCCTCATGAGTGTAGATAGGTAGAGTCACCACCAATAGACTGGCAGAGCTCTGGTCTCTTCATGAGGGTAGGTAGGTAGAGTCACCACCAATAGACTGGCAGAGCTCTGGTCTCCTCATGAGCGTAGATAGGTAGAGTCACCACCAATAGACTGGCAGAGCTCTGGTCTCCTCATGAGCGTAGATAGGTAGAGTCACCACCAATAGATTGGCAGAGCTCTGGTCTCCTCATGAGCGTGGGTAAAATTTATTTTTAATAAACATGCAACATGGAAGCGGTGTGTTTCAATGTCACAAAAAAAACACAAAGTAGAGGAGCGTCTCAGAATCTTTGAAAGTAATGTTTTGGGTTCTGGAGCTGGGGGCTGTGTAGAGCTTTGGGTGGGAAAAACATCCACTCCTAGGTAACATCTTACCTGTTAACCAGACCCAGTTGTTAGTGCTGTGCACAAGCCTTTATATAAAATGTGAGCAACTGGCTCTCCTTTCTTTGTCACTCTTTGCTGTGGGAGTTTTCTGCTGGATACAAAAGGTACAAGAGTTGCCTGTTTTCGGCAATTAACTAGAAGGTACCACGTTAGTCTGAAACTGATCTAAGTTCAGTTTAGTTTAGTGTTTTCTTTGTACCAGCTGTATAAAGCCCTGCTGTCTTGATGAACAGTACTGTTCCTAAAAAAAACGGTGTTATATTGTTGAATTGTGATTTCAGCTACATGTATTTTACTAGGTGTTTCTTGACTTTAGTAAATACTAACACCCCACAGTACAGTATCCCTTACATTTAATAAATAGCATTTAATTTAGTTTGTAATTTACACTTTCTCTAAATATTTCCTAGGTGGAGAACGAAGCTGACGGTCAGGTCTGTCTGCAGTACAAGTTTAAAGATGAAATGATAAAGAATGATCTTCATTTCCCCCTGAAGGTGCAGAACGCAGAAAGGTTAATATGTAGTATTTAAAACATCCCGAATTAATGACAAACATGCCCTGTGTTATCTTTTTACAGTCAACACTAAGAGACCTTACCCACCACCCACAGACTAGCAGAGCTCTGGTCTCCTCATGTACCATGTCTCTCCTCTTACCCACCACCCACAGACTAGCAGAGCTCTGGTCTCCTCATGTACCATGTCTCTCCTCTTACCCACCACCCACAGACTAGTAGAGCTCTGGTCTCCTCATGTACTGTGTCTCTCCTCTTACCCACCATCCACAGACCAGCAAAGCTCAGGTCTACTCATGCCCTTTCTATCTTCTCTCACCGAATATCCACAGACTGTCAGAAATCTAGTGTCCTCGTACGCTTTGTAGCTTCTTTCAGGCCCACCATCTACAGGCTGGCAGATGTTTGATATCCTCATGCACTGTCCATCTTCTTTCACCCACCATCCACAGACTGGCCCTGGTCTTCTTATATACTGTCTGTCCTCTTCTAGGCCCACCATCCACCGACTGGCAGACCTCTGGTCTCCTCATGCACTGTCTTTCCTCCTACAGGCCCACCATTCAAGGACTAGCAGAGCTCTGGTCTCCTCATGCACTGTTTATCTTTTTTCAGACCCACCATCCACAGACTGGCATCCAAAGCTCTGATCTCTGAACTGGAACAGGGAACAGAGTCTCAGTCTGAAGAAGTGAAGAAGAAGATCTTGGAGACCAGTCTGCAGTCTGGTGTTGTCTCCTCTCTCACAGCCTATATAGCCGTCAACAAGGACACCAAGACACGCGTGGAGGGTCCTCCCGTGCGCAGGGATATCCCATGTCCAGGTATGTCATTGTCATATTTGAATGCAGCAGACCAATCCTTAATGGCAATAACAACTTATGTTTGGAAAGGCATCAAATAGTTACTTCTACTTGAGTTAGTTGTCAGCTGTGACTATGGCAGATCTTTGTAATTACAGTCATTCAAAGAATATATTTTCTAAAAACTGATACCATTAGGCGTACCATAACCATGTCATGGAGTTTTGGGGTTATCAGTGGAAGGTAAACTCTGTTCTAACTAATCTGTACAGCTATATACTTGTCTGCAGCGATCGATCTTATTCCAGGTTTATAAATTCAGATATTGTTGATGCAGAGTGTGACAGCCGATTTATATGAATTACTCCTCAAATAATACTTTCTGTTGTTACTCACTGACTTTCCTCCTGACCCTTCCAGGCAAGGACACCATGGCTCCTCTCACTCAGAAATATAGAGAAACGCAGAGGCGTCGTTAGGGGGTGGCTATTGGGGCTACAGCCCCGAGCCTGGGGCCAATAGCCCCGAGTCTCTTGTCCCAGTCCAGAATGTAGGGGACAGGGGCGGACTGAGCCATGGTAGCGCTGGCCCATTGTGCCCACACTGCCCGGAATTCAAAGCGAAGGAGGATTGCACTTCCTCCTCCTCCGCGCTAGTGCTCGTGGGACCAGGCCTGCAAGTTCTGGGCTGGAGCGTCCCGCCGCTGGTCCGGTGGCGGCGTAGTTGCAGAGCAGCAGGGAGGGGGATACCTCGGCAGCTGGGAAGAGCCCAGGAGGGAGGGAGAGAGAGAGAAGACACCACCACCACTACCCTGAGCAGCATCCCCTGCGCCTGCACTCCTCCAATCTCAGCCCTCTCCCAGCTCGCTGTGAGTGGAACAGGAAGAAGGCTCCAGAAGGCGGGCATTACAAAGGGGCCTGCCATGCCACATCGATCCCCGCTCGGCGCTCGGGTGGGCAGCTCTCCTCCTCTCCTCTAGCTGCCTCGCACACCAGCACCACGGCTGAGCTGCTGCTGCAGGACCTGTACACATGAAGTCTGTCTCCTCCTGGTCAGGTAGGTCAGTCAATCTGTGTATGTCAGGTACCAGGTCAGGTAGGTCAGTGTAGGTCAGGTAGGTCAGTGTATGTAGGTCAGTGTGTGTCAGGTAGGTCAGTGTATGTCAGGTAGGTCAGGAAGGTCAGTGTAGGTATGTCAGGTATGTCAGGTAGGTTAGTGTGTGTCAGGTAGGTCAGTGTGTGTGTAGGACAGTGTATGTAGGTCAGTGTGTGTCAGGTAGGTTAGTGTATGTAGGTCAGTGTATATCAGGTAGGTCAGTGTATGTCAGGTAGGTAGGTCAGTGTGTGTAGGTCAGTGTATGTCAGGTAGGTCAGTGTATGTAGGTCAGTGTATGTAGGTCAGTGTGTGTCAGGTAGGTCAGTGTATGTAGGTCAGTGTATATCAGGTAGGTCAGTGTGTGTCAGGTAGGTCAGTGTATGTAGGTCAGTGTATATCAGGTAGGTCAGTGTATGTCAGGTATGTCAGTGTGTGTAGGTCAGTGTGTGTCAGGTAGGGCAGTGTATGTCAGGTAGGTCAGTGTATGTAGGTCAGTGTGTGTCAGGTAGGTCAGTGTGTGTCGGGTAGGTCAGTGTGTGTCTGGTAGGTCAGTGTATGTATGTTGGGTAGGTCAGTATATGTATGTCAGGTAGGTCAATGCGTGTCAGGTAGGTCAGTGTATGTAGGTCAGTGTATGTCAGGTAAGTCAGTGTATTTAGGTCAGTGTATGTAGGTCAGTGTATATCAGGTAGGTAAGTGTATGTAGGTCAGTGTGTCAGGTCAGTGTATGTAGGTCAGTGTATGTCAGGTAGGTCAGTGTATGTAGGTCAGTGTATATCAGGTAGGTCAGTGTATGTCAGGTAGGTCAGTGTATGTAGGTCAGTGTATGTCAGGTCGGTCAGTGTATATCAGGTAGGTCAGTGTATGTAGGTCAGTGTATATCAGGTAGGTTAGTGTATGTCAGGTAGGTCAGTGTATGTAGGTCAGTGTGTGTCAGGTAGGTCAGTGTATGTCAGGTAGGTCAGTGTTTGTCAGGTAGGTCAGTGGATGAAGGTCAGTGTAGGTCAGTGTATGTCAGGTAGGTCAGTGTATATCAGGTAGGTCAGTGTGTTTGTAGATCAGTGTATATCAGGTAGATCAGTGTATGTCAGGTAGGTCAGTGTGTGTCGGGTAAGTCAGTGTGTGTCGGGTAGGTCAGTGTGTGTTGGGTAGGTCAGTATGTGTAGGTCAGTGTGTGTAGGTCAGTGTATGTCAGGTAAGTCAGTGTATGTAGGTCAGTGTATGTAGGTCAGTGTATGTCAGGTAGGTCAGTGTATATCAGGTAGGTCAGTGTATGTAGGTCAGTGTATGTCAGGTAGGTCAGTGTATGACAGGTAGGTCAGTTTATATCAGGTAGGTCAGTGTGTGTCAGGTAGGTCAGTGTGTGTCAGATAGGTCAGTGTATGTGTTTCGGGTAGGTTGGTGTATGTATCGGGTAGGTCAGTGTGTGTCAGGTAGGTCAGTGTATATCATGTAGGTCAGTGTATGTCAGGTAGGTCAGTGTATGTAGGTCAGTGTATGTAGGTCAGTGTATGTCAGGTAGGTCAGTGTATGTCAGGTAGGTCAGTGTATATCAGGTAGGTCAGTGTATATCAGGTAGGTCAGTGTATGTCAGGTAGGTCAGTGTGTGTTAGGTAGGTCAGTGTGTGTCGGGTAGGTCAGTGTATGTGTTTTGGGTAGGTTGGTGTATGTATTGGGTAGGTCAGTGTGTGTCAGGTAGGTCAGTGTATGTAGGTCAGTGTATGTATGTCAGGTAAGTAGGTCAGTTTAATGGTCAGCATTGATGGGCACTGGTAAGCCAAGCAGCAACCAGCAAGTGAGCTTACCCCCCGCAACACAACCACACCACCCAGCCTAAAAACCCAGCGCCACTAGAGCCCCCCCACCCCGTGCCGGCCTTGGACTTTGGGGTGAAGCCCCTGGTCTTTTTGCCGCCTAGCAACACCCCTGGAGAAACATAAGAAGTCGGGGCTGTGTTGTAGGCTACATCTCTAATCAGTGGCCAGAAAACTATTAACCCCTCGTTAAGTACTGTGGTAAATTGTATCTTAACCAAAAAACAAACATTTATTATAATTAGGGATGAGCTTCGTGTTCGAGTCGAACCCATGTTCGACTCGAACATCGGCTGTTCCGTCGTTCGCCGAATTGCGAACGATATGGGCCGTTTGCGCCAAATTCGTGTGGCGCGTCACGGCCCATAATTCACTGCGGCATCGCAGTGCATTGCTTGCTGATGATTGGCCAAGCATGCACTATGACCCGCATGCTTGGCCAATCACAGCGCCGCCTTAACAGAGAGCCGTAATTGGCCAAAGCCAAGGAGGCTTTGGCCAATTATGGCTCAGGGGATTTAGTACACGCCCCACACTATATAAGGCCGCCTGCACGGCGGCCCTGTGCAGTGTGTTCCGGTGTGCTTAGAGAGAGAGAGAGAGAGAGAGAGAGAGACAGTGTCATTTCATTTGAGTTAGATAGATTAGGCAGGACAGTCAGTCAGTTAGCTGCACTTAAAGTGTATTGTGTATATATATATGCATCCCAGGTGTTGCATATATATATATACACTGTATTCAGTTTAGCTAGATCCGTTCCTGTTATCTTCTAGACTATTTACCTTTAGTAAATTAGTACCACAGTCAGGCAGCTAGACTATTTACAGTTAGTGCAGTGCGTCCTGCTCACAGTGTTCTGCTAAACCTACAAGTTAGTGGGGTGCGTCCTGCTCACAGTGTTCAGCTAAACCTACAAGTTAGTGGGGTGCGTCCACCTCACAGTGTTCAGCTAAACCTACAAGCTAGTGGGGTGCGTCCTGCTCACAGTGTTCAGCTAGATCCGTTTCTGTTATCTTCTTACTGACAGGCAGGCTTGTCTTGTTACAGTAAATACAGCTACCTGAAGAAAATTGCTGGTGTTCTTTTGATCCTATCAGTACCACAGTCAGGCAGCTAGACTATTTTAAAGTTAGTGCAGTGCGTCCTGCTTACAGTGTTCAGCTAAACCTACAAGTTAGTGGGGTGTGTCCTGCTCACAGTGTTCAGCTAAAGCTACCTGTAGAAGGTTGGTGGTGTTCTCATACTACAGGCAGGCAGTTGATTTTGCTAGCTGCAGTATAAGTACATATATATCCCAGCTTAGTGCAGCTACAGGCCATTAGTATGTCTGGAAGGCCAAGAAGGAGAGGCAGACAGTCACAAGCCAATAAGAGAGGGCAAGTAGGCTCTGTGTCTAGTGCTGGTCGTGGAGACGGTGCATCCTCATCAGTACGTGGCCATGGGACACGCTTAGCCTTTTTTTCGGCAGCTGGCCATGTTGAGCCGCAACATGCGGAAGACTTGGTCGAGTGGATGACCAAGCCGTCCTCATCCTCCTCATCCTCTCTCACCCATGCCCAGGGTACTTTGTCTGGCAAAGCAGCGGCCTCTTCCCTCGGCTCAATGTCATCAGTGACTCCTTCCCTAGCCCCACCATGTCCTCCTGAGGAGTCCCTCGAACTGTTTGACCACAGTGTTGGGTACATGCTCCAGGAGGATGCCCAGCGTTTGGAAGGCTCTGATGATGATACTGAGCTCGATGAAGGCAGTAACTTGAGCACGGACAGAGGGGGTGCCCAAGAAGGACAGCAATCTGGCAGTCATGCTCCCCCTGCTGCAGCATACTGCCAGGTTTGCTCCAGTGATGAGGAGGGAGGGGATGATGTCACTGACTCAACGTGGGTGCCTGATAGGAGAGAGGAGGAGGAGGAGGAGGCAGCACATCACCAACGAGGTAGGATGCCCTCCAGGGGCCAGCCTAAGGGCAGCACATTGACTGCATCACACCCCAAAGCTCCACATGTGCAGGGTGCTGCAGTCTCTGCGCGTTATTCAAAAAGTTCTTTGGTGTGGGCCTTTTTTGAGACGAGTGCATCAGATCGCACCGCTGCTATTTGCAACATATATCTCAAGCGTATCTCACGTGGCCAAAACATCTCCCGCTTGGGTACCACATGCTTGACCAGACATATGTTGACCTGCCATGCAGTTCACTGGCAAGCGTATCTAAAAGACCCACACCAAAGAACAAAGAGGACCTCTCCTTGCTCCTCATCAGCTGAGATTTCCAACCCCACTAGACCTTCAGTCCTCTCTGAGACCTGCACTGAGAGGAATGAAGGTGTAGAATTAGGTGTGTCACAGCCAAGTACTTGTGGGCAATCTGCTTTTGGTACACCGACGTCAGATTGTACTAGGCAAATTTCCCTGCCCCAGCTGCTGCACCGCCGAAAGAAGTTTACTCCCAGCCATCCACATGCCCAGCGGTTGAATGCTAGCTTGGCAAAATTGCTAGCACTTCAACTGCTGCCTTTTCAGTTGGTAGACTCTGCCCCCTTCCGTGAGTTTGTGGAATGTGCGGTTCCTCAGTGGCAGGTACCCAAACGCCACTTTTTCTCACGGAAGGCGATTCCGGCTCTCTACCAGCATGTGGAAGGCAATGTCCATGCCTCGCTGGACAGGGCGGTCAGCGGTAAGGTGCATATTACCGCTGACTCATGGTCCAGCAGGCATGGACAGGGACGTTACCTAAGTTTCACGGCGCATTGGGTGACTCTGCTGGCAGCTGGGAAGGATGCAGGACAAGGTGCAGTAGTGTTGGAGGTTGTTCCGCCACCACGCCTCCAAAATGCTAATGATTGTGACACACCTCTCTCCTCCACCCCCTCCTCTTCTTCTTCCTCCATGGCCTCTTCCTCTGAACCAGCGGTGCTCCGTAGTCATTCAAGGGGCTACGCAAGTACGCAGGCCAAAAGATGCCATGCGGTGCTAGAGCTGGTGTGCTTGGGGGACAGGAGCCACACTGGGGCAGAGGTTCTGTCAGCTCTGCAGGGGCAGGTTCAGAGGTGGTTGACGCCACGCCAACTTAAGGCAGGAATGGTGGTTTGCGACAGTGGCACCAACCTCCTCTCTGCCCTCCGACAGGGACAAATGACCCATGTGCCCTGTTTGGCTCACGCACTTAACTTGGTGGTGCAGCGGTTCTTGGGCAGGTACCCGGGCTTACAGGATGTCCTGAGGCAGGCCAGGAAAGTCTGTGTGCATTTCCGCCGGTCATATAATGCCAGTGCTCGGCTGACGGACCTCCAAAAGGAGTTTAACCTGCCCAAGAACCGCCTAATCTGTGACATGCCCACCAGGTGGAACTCAACGTTGGCCATGCTGCAGCGGCTGCACACGCAGCAGAGGGCCATCAATGAGTACCTGTGCGACTATGGCACCAGGACAGGGTCAGGGGAGCTTGTTTTTTTTTCCCCATGCCAGTGGGCCATGATCAGGGATGCATGCACTGTCCTGTCACCATTTGAGGAGGCCACGAGGATGGTGAGCAGTGACAGTGCATGCATCAGTGACACTGTCCCCCTTGTCCACCTGTTGGAGCACACGCTGCGTGGAATAATGGACAGGGCACTTGAGGCAGAACAGAGGCAGGAAGAGGAGGACTTCCTTAGCTCTCAAGGCCCCCTTTATCCAGACAGTGTTCCTGCGTGTCCGCCGATCACACAGGAAGAGGACGAGGAGGAGGAGGAGGAGGAAGATTGTGTCAGTATGGAGGTGGAGCCTGGCACTCAGCATCAGCAGCAGTCTTTAAGGGATCAGTCCCAAGAAACACATGGACTTGTACGTGGCTGGGAGGAGGTGGCTGCGGACCATGTCGTCCTTAGTGACCCAGAGGACTCCGGACCGAATGCCTCAGCAAACCTACGCTGCATGGCCTCCCTGATCCTGCAAAGCCTGCGTAAGGATCCTCGTATTCGTGGTATCAAGGAGAAGGACCAATACTGGCTGGCAACCCTCCTTGATCCACGTTACAAGGGTAAGGTTGCGGACCTTATCTTGCCATCGCAGAGGGAGCAGAGGATGAAACATCTTCAGGAGGCCTTGCAGAAAGGTCTGTGCAACGCGTTCCCAGAGACTGGGAGGTTACAAACTCCTGTTTCTGGACAACGTGTTGCTGAGGCTTCGGTCAGTCAAAGAAGGAGCGGTGGAGAAGGTGGCCGTCTGACCGATGCGTTCAGACAATTTTTTGGTCCGCAGCCCCAAGGTATGATCGGTTCCAGCAACCATCGCCAGCGTCTGTTTTACATGGTGCAGGAATACCTAGGGGCAAGATCAGACTTGGACACCTTTCCCACCGAAAATCCTCTGCGTTACTGGGTCTTGAGGATGGATCACTGGCCAGAGCTTGCACAGTATGCAATTGAGCTACTGGCCTGTCCTGCATCCAGCGTTCTTTCAGAACGCACATTCAGTGCTGCTGGAGGTGTGGTAACCGATCACAGGGTGCGTCTGTCCACTGACTCGGTCGATCGACTGACCTTCATAAAAATGAATCAGTCTTGGATCACCACCAGCTACCAAGCACCTGATGCTGATGTAACCGAATAATTTTTTTTGAAATCTCAGATCCCTTCAAAGACTGCCTATGCTGATGCTGAGTGACTATCCCTGAGTAATTATCCTCTTCCTCCTCAATCATCACGCTGATAGCTTGTAAGAACATTTTTGGTTCTGGGCGCCACCACCAGTGCCTAAGGCACAATTTTTCAGCCCCTGTTGAACAGGGGCGTGTAATTACAATTTTTGATGCAATACTTTGCAGCAGGGCTCGTTCCTGCGTTCCAACTAGAGTGTCTGTGAGGGGTTGCAGTGTTGTGGCACCAGCACCAGTGCCTAAGGCCCATTTTTTCTGCCCCTGTTTAACAGGGGCGTGTAATTACAATTTTTGATGCAATACTTTGCAGCAGGGCTCGTTCCTGCATTCCAGCTAGAGTGTCTGTGAGGGGTTGCAGTGTTGTGGCACCAGCACCAGTGCCTAAGGCCCATTTTTTCTGCCCCTGTTTAACAGGGGCGTGTAATTACAATTTTTGATGTAATACTTTGCAGCAGGGCTCGTTCCTGCGTTCCAACTAGAGTGTCTGTGAGGGGTTGCAGTGTTGTGGCACCAGCACCAGTGCCTAAGGCCTAATTTTTCAGCTCCTGTTCAACAGGGGCATGTAATTACAATTCTTGATCTAATATTTCACAGCAGGGCCCTGTGAGGGCTTACAGTGTTGTGGCCACAACAACACCTAAGGCCCAAATTTCTGCTGAGTATATAGGGCAGGACCCTACTTTCAAACAACTAACTTACAAACGACTCCTACTTGCAAACGGAAGGAGACAACAGGAAGTGAGATGAAATCTACCCCTAGGAAGGGAAATTCTCTCCTGTAAGAGTTAATATGGGAAAAACATTTCTCCTTTCCACTGATGCTTTCCAATCCTTGTTCCACAAAAAAACCCAAATTTTCAAAAAACATTTTTCATTGGGACAGAAAGTGAGGTGAAATCTTCTGAAGAGGAGGAAAGACAGCAAAACAAATGTCACAGGGGTGATAACCCTTCCCTATGTTTTCCAAAAAGCTTAAAAAAGATTTTTTGGCTGGAGCTAAACACGTTAAAAATGTACCAGTTCAAAATTACAAAGAGATTCTACTTAACAACAAACCTACAGTCCCTGTCTTGTTTGCACCGCCTGTATACTGCTGTTCAGAGTATATAGGGCCTGGTGGCCCCACACCTTTCCTTATTTTAATTTGGGTGCGGGGTTTCCCTTAATATTCATACAAGACCCAAAGGGCCTGGTAATGGACCCATGCCATTTGTCTCACTGATTTTCATCCATATTGCCAGGACCCGACATTACATTAAACCCGCAAGCAGTTTTAAATGAGATTTTTCCTTTAAAAATGACATTTGGTGCAGGGACTGTTCTAAACACGGGAAACACGCGTCACTTTACAGGCATACTATAGACACCCCCCAGGTACGATATTTAAAGGAATATTTCACTTTTTTTTTTTCACTTTAAGCATTATTAAAATCACTGCTCCCGAAAAAACGGCCGTTTTTAAAAGTTTTTTTTGCATTGATACATGTCCCCTGGGGTAGGACCCGGGTCCCCAAACCCTTTTTAGGACAATACCATGCAAATTAGCCTTTAAAATGAGCACTTTTGATTTCGAACGTTCGAGTCCCATAGACGTCAATGGGGTTCTAACGTTCGTGCGAACTTTCAGTCCGTTCGCAGGTTCTGGTGCGAACCAAACCGGGGGGTGTTCGGCTCATCCCTAATTATAATGTAGCTTCTCAGTACTTATATGAGGCAGAACATTTTCAGCAAGTACAGAAAATACTTTCTGATCATGCCAGAAATGCTATGTCCAGGGCCGTCTTTAATATTGACTGGGCACTGGGCAAACATTGTCTTGGGCCCTCCCGAATCCACTTATCAACTATGTGCGGGCTCAAGGAGAAGCTGCCTTGGGCCCCACAACAATGACTGGGTCTGGGGCAGCTGCCCCTTTTGCCCTGTGTTAAAGACAGCCCTGGCTATGTCCCAGTTCTTAAATGAAAGCACAAATATTATCTTTTATTGTGTAAACTACTAATCTCATCCATCCACCATGTACTGGAGATGAACAAAGATGGACATGTTTAAAGTCCAGCCTGGGTGACAACCATGGCTTCCCATAGTGGAGAAAAAATGTGCAGGCAAGAAAAAACAGGAAGTATGTTATTTGTAGGACCACCAGGTGATAAATAAAGGAAAAACGTCTGAAAAAAGAAAATGAATGCAGCCACTACATCTAAGTACTGAGCTGTAATATATCACATTTTTGGTTTCGGGTTTAGACACACTTTATATTCTTCCAGCCCTGATGACCACAGTCACATATCATGGTGAGGAATCCACAAGTATCCTGTAGAGTTTGTATAATGGTGTTTATCTCTCATCATCTGTCCTCTCTTACAGCATTTATGAGGATGCGCTCAGGATTCCATGGAGGACATCGAATGATAAATTATTCTGCTCCTATGGCAATGCCTAAGAAACAGAAGGACAATTGTAAGTACCATATTTTTTTTTTTTTTTGTGGTTGCTGATTCTACTGTGCTGCCACTTTAGAAAGCTTGTGATACTCTGGGAATTCTGTCATGGGTGCAGCCTTATTTGTAAGACAAAAAAATGTATTCTTAGCAAAAGTCTCCCTATTCCAGGACAGGTACGTTTGTTGGGTTGGGCTGATGGTTAGTGTGAAGTGTAGCATGAAAATGGTGGGGGACAGAGACAGCAGAGGGGAGGCCTGTGGAGTGGAGGAACTGTTGGCACTGATGGAGAGAATTAGGTGGTAATGGTGATGGAGTGGTGACTGTCAGGCAGAGGCGGCTCTCTAATTAGGCAAATTAGGCAGTCGCCTAAGGCCTCGCACTCACAGGGGCCTCACGGCCGCCTAATTTGCCTGTGATCGAACACCGATTACGGCGCCGGCGGCTCACCCTACCCCCGCGGGGACCCCGCATGGCCTCGTCATGCAGCGTCTGGTGGCAGGGACAGCAAAAGCCTCCAGGTGGCAGCAGTGTCTGGATGATGGCACCCAGCTCCAGGTGCCATCTCCACAAGACGTGTGTGCAGCATGTCCATGTGGGGCCCTAAGGCAGCTGGGACTGCTCCTGCAGCCCGCGCCGCTCCACACCTGCCCAGCCGCCTATTCTAATCAGCAGTCCCCATGACTGTAAAGAGGAAGGACGGAGCCCCAATCTTTTTATTCTGCCTGGCTGACCACCCCCACAACAGATGAGAAAGTAAGTGCCCGTGCAGCATCCCCCCATGCCTGGATAGAAGGAGCGGTGGGACGGCTGCATATACAGAGTAATTGAGCAATTGAGCTATCCAAATTTCCTCCGTGCAGCCGCTGAATGCTCGGAGGAGGGAGAGGAGGAGAATCAAGCATGGAGGAATATGGAAAGCTTAATTCCTCTATATGCAACCGCCCCGCTGCTCCTCCTCCTATACAACTTCTTTTGCTTTCTCACTGTGCTCTCCAGCCCCTCCTTGTGCTCCCTGGCTCTTCCCCTAGGCTCTCCGCCCCCAGTGCTTTCCATCTCCCCCAGTGCTCCCTGACCCTGTTCTTTCTGGCCCCCCCAGTGCTCTCCAGCTCTCCCCATCACTCTTCAGCCCCCACCCCAGTGCTCTCCCCATCACTCCCCAGCCTCCCCCTGTGCTCTCCAGCCCCCACCCTTGTGCTCTTCACCCCGCCTCCCAGTGCTCTCCCCCCCTCAGGACACTCTGCTCCCCCCTGCTCTTTGCCCCCCCAGTGCTCTCCAGCCCTGTTTTCTGCCCCCCCCCCAGTGCTCTTTAGTTCTCCCCATTGCTCTCCAGCCTCCACCCCTGTGCTCTCCGCCCCCCCAGTACTCTCTACTCCCCCCTCTTCTTTGTTGCACCCAGTGCTCTCTAGCCCCCCCATGCTCTCCACCCCTGTTCTTTCTGGCCCTCCCAGTGCTCTACAGCTCTCCCCAGCCCCCACCCCTGTGCTCCCCACTCCCTCCAGTGCTCTCCACCCCTGTTCTTTCTGCCCCCTGATGCTCAAGCTCCCCCCATCGCTCTCCAGCCCCCACCCTTGTGCTTTCCGTTCCCCCAGTGATATGCAGCTCCCCCAGAGTACTCTCCAGCCCCCCGTGCTCTCCACCCCGTTCTTTTTGCCCCCCCCCCCTACAGTGCTCTCCAGTCTCCCAGTGCTCTCCTCCTCCTGTGCACTCCACGCCTGTTCTTTTTAGCTCCCCCCAGTGCTCTCTGCTCCCCACCCCTGTGCTCTCCACTCCCCCATGGGATTTTTCCCCCACCCATGTGCTCTCAATGTGCTTTCTAACCCCACCAGTGCTCTCCGCTCCCCCCTGCTCTCCACTACCCCCAGTTCTCTCCACTCCCCCAGTGCTCTTCACCACCCCTGTGCTCTTTCCTGGCCCCTTCACTCCCTGCGGCTCTGCTAGGTGCCCCCCTCCTTTCTCCAACCAACTGCTGCAGGGGATCTGTCAGGATGGAGAGCGGTGAGGGGACCAGTATCATGGGCTGCTCAGTCCAAAATGCTGGGCCTATTTTTTTGTCCCAGTGTGGGCCTGGCAAGGAAGATGAACAGCAAGCACCAATAGCCTTGGGAGGAGAAGAGCTCTGAAGACCTCCCAGGACAGGCTGACTGGGGCCAGAAAATGAGGACAGGTAGAAGGTACAGGTGGCCAGGGACCACTCCATCTCACACCAAACAGATCCTCTAGAAGAAGCAGAACAGACCCTGCCTGCTGCTGGCCGTCATGGATATCATACTGGCATGGAAGGTACCGTACCGAGCATCACACCTACAGACAGGGGCTGCGGACTGGGACATGGGGAACAGGAGAGGCTGCAGACAGGGGCAGAGCTAGGGATCTCTCTCTCCCTCACCACCTCTCCCTCATTCTCACCTCCCTTTCCCCATTTCTCTCTCTCTCTCTCTCTCTCCCCCCTCTCTCTCTCTCCACCTCTATCCCTCTCTCTCTCTCTCTCTCTCTCTCTCTCTCTCCCCCCCTTCTCTCTCTCTCTCTCTCTCTCTCTCTCTCTCTCTCTCTCTCTCTCTCCCCCCTTCTCTCTCCCCTCTCTCTCTCTCTCTCCCCTCTCCCCCCTTCTCTCTCCCCTCTCTCTCTCTCTCTCCCTCTCTCCCCCCCTCTCTCTCTCTCTCCCCCCTCTCTCTCTCTCTCCCACCTCTCTCTCCCCCTCTTTTTCTCTCTCTGCGCTGTGCTAGGATCCCCCCTCTCCTTCCCCTGTGGATATAGAATGACTCAGTGACACCCCTCCTCATTCTCCCAAGGCAAATGGAAAATTCCTAGAGGGGTTGTCACCTTGCTGGGTCCCAGATGTTTTATTGGCTGCACATGTTTGATGGGTGAGGAGGGTGCCCTGAAAGTGGTGCCGATGAACTGTGTGCTAGATCCGTGCATATTTCTGCAGCCATTTTTATTGCTTGAAATTTTTTTCTCATTATGGGCGTGAGTGGGGCCTCATGTCTAAGTTTTGCCTAAGGCCTCACAAAGCCTAGAGCCGCCTCTGCTGTCAGGGATGTACTTTGAGCTGAGGGTAAATGATGGATGCAGAGAGGAATTACTGTGGGTGGAAGGGAGGTTGTTGGGGAGGAACACATTGCGATTGGGAACAGAAGTAGGCAAGGAGGGATGCATTGTAAGCTGGGGGCGAGGTGGCCAGGAAGGGATGTGCTGTGATTGGAGGGTGAAGTGACCAGGGAAGAAAAAAGCTGTAAGTGGAGGGTGAGCTAGGTGAGTTGGCCAGGGAGGAATGAGAGTGAGGTGGCCAATGAAGTGATGTAACTGGGGGGATGAGAGTGAAGGGAGATGCTATGTCCAGGAGAATGAAATGAAATAACCAGGAGAATATATGAAATGGGCTTGAGAAGGTGCTGTGATGTAGGGAATACAGTGGATGGGAGGGAGGTCATATGACCAGGAAAGTTGGTGAGATGGAAGTGAGGAAGATGATATGTAAAGAATAAGGTGGACAGGAGGGAGGCACTCTGACAAGGGGGGGTTGATGAGATGGTGGAAGGAAGGATCTGTGAATAAATAATACATTGAATGAGAGGAATGTGCTGTGATGTAGGGGGATGAGGTTGGTGAGAGAGAGGTCCTATGACCAGGGAAGTTGGTGAGACAGGCATGAGCGAGATGCTGTGATGTGATGTATAAGGTGGATGGGAGAGAGGTGCTGTGACCAGGGGGGTTGGCGAAATGGTGGAAGGAAGCATCTGTGATTAAAGTGCTAAGGGGAATGGGAGAAAGGTGCTGTGATACGGAAGCAGGGCCAGACTGGGGATAACAACCAGCCCTGGAAATAATTTCATACCAGCCCCATAGCATTTTTATACCAGCCCAACCGCATAACGTCATTATTTTCTTGTTCACAAAAGGGAAAAGGGAATTACTCCTCAAATAATACTTTCTGTTTTTACTCAGTGACTTTCCTGCTGACCCTTCCAGGCAGGGACTCCATGGCTCCTCTCACTCAGAAATATAGAGAGACGCAGAGGCGTCTTTAGGGGGTGGCTATTGGGGCTACAGCCCCGAGCCTGGGGCCAATAGCCCCGAGTCTCTTGTTCCAGTCCAGAATGCAGGGGACAGGGGCAGACTGAGCCGTGGTAGCGCTGGCTCCGGCTCCTGCTCCGCCCCCGTCTGACTCTACTCTTGGTCACTGGTTGCTATAGCCGCCTAGCGGCTAGCAACCAGTGACGTCACTGCCCATTGTGCCCACACTGCCCGGAATTCAAAGCGAAGGAGGATTGCACTTCCTCCCCCTCCGCGCTAGAGCTCGTGGGGCCTGGCCTGCGAGTTCTGAACTGGAGCGTCCCGCCGCTGGTCCGGTGGCAGCATGGAGTGCAGAGCAGCAGGGAGGGGGATACCTCGGCAGCCGGGAAGAGCCCAGGAGGGAGGGAGAGCGAGACAAGACACCGCCACCCTGAGCAGCATCCCCAGCGCCTGCCCTCCTCCAATCTCAGCCCTCTCCCAGCTCGCTGTGAGTGGAACAGAAAGAAGGCACCAGAAGGCGGGCATTACAAAGGGGCCTGCCGTGCCACATCGATCCCCGCTCGGCGTTCAGGCGGGAGCGGCTCTCCTCCTCTCCTCTAGCTGCCTCGCACACCAGCACCACGGCTGAGCTGCTGCTGCAGGACCTGGACACATGAAGTCTGTCTCCTCCTGGTCAGGTAGGTCAGTCAATCTGTGTGTGTCAGGTACCAGGTCAGTGTATGTCTGTCAGGTAGGTCAGTGTAGGTCAGGTAGGTCAGTGTATGTCTGTCAGGTAAGTCAGTGTAGGTCAGGTAGGTCAGTGTAGGTCAGGTAGGTCAGTGTATGTCTGTCAGGTAAGTCAGTGTAGGTCAGTGTATGTAGGTCAGTGTATGTAGGTCTGTGTGTGTCAGGTAGGTCAGTGTATGTCAGGTAGGTCAGTGTATGTATGTCAGGTATGTCGTGTAGGTTAGTGTGTGTCAGGTAGTTCAGTGAATGTAGGTCAGTGTATATCAGGTAGGTCCGTGTATGTCAGGTAGGTGGGTCAGTGTATGTAGGTCAGTGTATGTAGGTCAGTGTGTGTCAGGTAGGTCAGTGTGTGTCAGGTAGGTCACTGTGTGTCTGATAGGTCAGTGTATGTATGTCGGGTAGGTCAGTGTATGTATGTTGGGTAGGTCAGTGTGTGTCAAGTAGGGCAGTGTATATCAGGTAGGTCAGTGTATGTCAGGTAGGTCAGTGTATGTAGGTCAGTGTATTTCAGGTAGGTCAGTGTATATCAGGTAGGTCAGTGTATGTCAGGTAGGTCAGTGTATGTCAGGTAGGTCAGTGTATGTCAGGTAGGTCAGTGTGTGTTAGGTAGGTCAGTGTGTGTTAGGTAGGTCAGTGTATGTGTTTCGGGTAGGTTGGTGTATGTATCGGGTAGGTCAGTGTATGTAGGTCAGTGTGTGTCAGGTAGGTCAGTGTATGTAGGTCAGTGTATGTAGGTCAGTGTAGGTCAGTGTATATCAGGTAGGTCAGTGTATGTCAGGTAGGTCAGTGTATGTAGGTCAGTGTATGTCAGGTAGGTCAGTGTATGTCAGGTAGGTCAGTTTATATCAGGTAGGCCAGTGTATGTCGGGTAGGTCAGTGTGTGTCGGATAGGTCAGTGTATGTTTTTCGGGTAGGTTGGTGTATGTATCGGGTAGGTCAGTGTGTGTCAGGTAGGTCAGTGTGTGTCGGGTAGGTCAGTGTGTGTCGGGTAGGTCAGTGTATGTTTTTCGGGTAGGTTGGTGGATGTATCGGGTAGGACAGTGTGTGTCAGGTAGGTCAGTGTATGTATGTCAGGTGGGTCAGTGTGTGTCGGGTAGGTCAGTGTATGTGTTTCGGGTAGGTTGGTGTATGTATCGGGTAGGTCAGTGTGTGTCAGGTAGGTCAGTGTATGTAGGTCAGTGTAGGTCAGTGTGTGTCAGGTAGGTCAGTGTATGTATGTCAGGTAGGTAGGTCAGTTTAGTGGTCAGCATTGATGGGCACTGGTAAGCCAAGCAGAAACCAGCAAGTGAGCGTACCCCCCGCCACACAACCCCACCGCCCAGCCTAAAAACCCAGCGCCACTAGAGCCCCCCCACCCCACCCCTTGGACTTTGGGGTGAAGCCCCTGGTCTTTTTGCTGCCTAGCAACACCCCTGGAGAAACGTAAGAAGTCGGGACTGTGTTGTAGGCTACATCTCTAATCAGTGGCCAGAAAACTATTAACCCCTCGTTAAGTACTGTGGTAAATTATATCTTAACCAAAAAACAAACATTTAATATAATGTAGCTTCTCAGTAATTATATGAGGCAGAACATTTTCAGCAAGTACAGAAAATACTTTCTGATCATGCCAGAAATGCTATGTCCAGGGCCGTCTTTAATATTGATTGGGCACTGGGCAAACATTGTCTTGGGCCCTCCCGAATCCACTTATCAACTATGTGCGGGCTCAAGGGGAAGCTACCTTGGGCCCCACAACGATGACTGGGTCTGGGGCCCCTTTTGCCCAGTGAAGACGGCCCTGGCTATGTCCGAGTTCTTAAATGAAAGCACAAATGTTATCTTTTATTGTGTAAACTACTAATCTCATCCATCCACCATGTACTGGAGATGAACAAAGATGGACACGTTTAAAGTCCAGCCTGGGTGACAACCATGGCTTCCCACAGTGGAGAAAAAATGTGCAGGCAAGAAGAAACAGGAAGTATGTTATTTGTAGGACCAACAGGTGATAAATAAAGGAAAAACGTCTGAAAAAAGAAAACTAATGCAGCCACCACATCTAAGTACTGAGCTGTAATATATCACATTTTTGGTTTCGGGTTTAGACACACTTTAAATTCTTCCAGCCCTGATGACCACAGTCACATATCATGGTGAGGAATCCACAAGTATCCTGTAGAGTCTGTATAATGGTGTTTATCTCTCATCATCTGTCCTCTCTTACAGCATTTATGATGATGGGCTCAGGATTCCACGGAGTACGTAGAATGAAGTCTTACTGTGCTGCTCACATGGCAATGCCTATGGAAGAGGAGGACAATTGTAAGTGCTATTTTTTTTTTTTTTTTTTTTTTTTTTTTAGTGGTTGCTGATTCTACTGTGCTGCTACTTTAGAAAGCTTGTGATACTCTGGGAATTCTGTCATGGGTGCAGCCTTATTTGTAAGACAAAAAATGTATTCTTATTAGAAAAAGTGTCCCTATTCCAGGACAGGTACGTTTGTTGGGTTGGGCTGATGGTTAGTGTGAAGTGTAGCATGAAAATGGTGGGGGACCTACATCAGATGGCCATTGAACAAGCTTTAAAGGAATACATATCAATTAATAATACAACAGACATCTCCCCAATAACACTGTGGGAAGCTCATAAGCCTGTCTTGCGTGGTACAATACAAAGACAAATGGCACTATTTAAACGGGAACGCAAAAATCTAGCAAAAAAACTAGAACTCAATTTTAATGCAGCCTACATATCATTTCAAGATAATCCATCTCAGAGTACAAAATCTCATCTGGAAAAATCTAGATTGGAATATGATCTATTTCTCACTGAGTCAGTTGATAAATCCCTCAAACGCTCCAAACACAATTTCTACATGAATACAAACAAACCAGGTACATATATGGCTCGGGCATTAAATTCAACTAACAAATCTTTCAAACCAATACCTTTGAAATTATCAAAAAATGTTTACACTTGTAATCCAGTTAAAATAGTCCAAAAAATTTCACTCACATCTCGCAACTTTATACAAGACAAACAATGAATTTAATCCTACAGAAGCTGAATCCTTCTTCTCAAAAATAACCTTACCTGAGTTATCTCAGAATCAAAAAAACAGTTTGGATGAGCCTATAACTATAGATGAAGTTACTAACGCCATAAAAGACCTAAAACTTAACAAAAGACCAGGCCCAGACGGCTACTCGGCTTTATACTATAAAACATTCTCAGAAATACTCTCTCCCATTCTCACTGAAACTTTTAACAAACTTCTAGAAGGACATTCTTTTCGGCAAGAAACACTAATGGCAATTGTTTGTATGATCCCAAAACCCCTTTCTGATGATACTTCCTGTGTGAATTATTGGCCTATCTCTCTGTTAAACCTTGATATTAAATTATTAGCAAAAATAATAGCAAAACGCCTCAATAGCATTATAGGAAAATTAATACATAGAGATCAAGTAGGCTTCATGCCAAATAGACAGGCAGGCGATAATATACGCAGGGCAGTGTTATTGGCACATATTGCTAAAAAACGGAAAATCCCTTTATGTTTTCTATCTCTCGATATTAAGAGGGCATTTGACACAGTATCCTGGCAATATATGCAATATTCATTACAAAAATGGGGTTCCCTTATTATTTGCCCTTATACTCTAACCCATGGCCCAATACATCAGAACAAACCAAACTATAACTGGCATTGAAGTAGGAGGTATTACACACAAATTATGTATATTTGCAGACGATATATTACTTTTTCTATCATCACCACAGGTCTCTGGTCCTAACTTAATACCAGCTCTTGATGGATTTGCAGCCCTATCCGGCCTTATGATTAATCCTAAGAAATGCCTAGTGCTTGATATTTCACACATAAACATGGAATTGATCCTGGCTAGGGCTGCACTCCCATTCACATGGGCGGAAAAATCAATCCCATATCTTGGAATTCATTTAACAGCATCTCATTCTGACTTATTCTCAACCAATTATCCTCCTGTATTAAGACAGATCACAAATCTAATAAAACAATGGTCGTAACTTCCTTCATCCTGGATAGGGAAGATTAATGCAATCAAAATGACTATTCTACCCAAATTGCTTTATCTATTCAGAGTCCTCCCTATTCAAATTCCTTCCTATTTTTTGAGAATAGTACAAAAAAGAGCAACTTCGTTTATATGGGGCTCTTCTAAACCACGTATACCTATACACACACTACATCTTCCCAAAAATAAAGGAGGCCTGGGATACCCTAATTTTACTAACTACTACAGAGCAGCACATTTGGCCAGTCTGTCCAAATACCATGCAAAACAGGAAATCCTATTATGGGTATTTATAGAGGCTTCAGAAAATGACCCTCTATTAATATCAAACTTATTATGGCTTCATCCTAAAGACTGCTTTAAAATTCATAATCCCATAACTAAACACTTCATATCTCTCTGGGATAAACTAAAAACCAAATATCAGTTACAATCTCCACACAATCCTCTCCTTTCTTTTATCAGAAATCCGGCCTTTTATCCGGCATGGATCTACCCAAATTCTTTTAAAGCTTGGACAACATCAGGCATTCAGACACTAAATGACTTCATAGCATCTAAATCATTCCTTTCATTCCCATCGCTTAGAGAAAAATATGATCTACCAAACTCTGAGATATTTAGATATCTCCAAATCAAAAATTTCTATACACCATTATCCCAATTATCCATTTTTGGATCAATCTGTACAAAAGATCCATTTGCTAAAGGTACAATTTCATCACTTTATAATCAATTATATGGAGTAGCAAATCTTAATAGACCCTCTTACGTTCAGAGGTGGGAGGAGGACCTGGGACGAACTTTAGAAGACACGGACTGGTCTAACATATGGCTCACATCTAAGTCATCTTCACCCAACATCTTAGCACTGGAGACAAATTATAAAGTCCTAACTCGCTGGTACCTTGTACCCGCTAGAGTGGCAAAATATTCACCTAATACCTCAGCTCTTTGTTTTTGAGGATGCCCAGAAATAGGCACACATTTACACATATGGTGGACGTGCCCAGTAATCCAAACCTTCTGGAAGGAAGTCTTTGTGATTGCATCTAAAATATTTAAAAAAATAATACAACCAGATCCATATATAACTTTACTTAATCTAAAACCGGAATGGTTAACACTCTCTCAATTCAAACTTATGATCCAACTAATAACGGCTGCAAAACAAACAGTGGCCAAGGCATGGAAATCTCCTACATTGGTACTAGCAGAAACAATTCACAGAATGAATAATACAATGTCCCATGCTAAGATGGTAGCCATCGATCAAAATCAAATTCCAAAATTTGAAAAACTTTGGCATCCTTGGATAAAACAACAGTTCCTGTCAAACTTCAATGACTCTGTCCTGTTGCTATGGTAACAGATTAAATGACTTACAGAGACACCCATTCTAAGGCTTCAAAGAGAACTAAAAAGAATAATAAACTGACGAGCGGGACAACCTTGTGGACCATACCTCTACCTTTCTACCCTTTTTCTTCTTTCTCTTTCCTTTTCTCCACCTTACGATTAAAGCTCATTATCAGAATTTATTTGACCTATATACACTCTACCTGTAAACAATATGTATAGTAGGTATAAATCATTTAAATAGCTACAAAAGTAACTAAGGAAATGATATATATCTTTAATTTAGGTTTACGTGAACCCAATGTTTAATATTTGAAAATTCATGATATTTACCTATATAAACCCTACTGTAAAACAATGAGCTTACTTTATAGATCCTTGTAAACTTACTTTATGTATCTTTATAATATTGTATACTCAATAAACTTCTTTTGACAAGGAAAATGGTGGGGGACAGAGACAGCAGAGGGGAGGCCTGTGGAGCGGAGGAACTGTTGGCACTGATGAAGAGAATTAGGTGGTAATGGTGATGGAGTGGTGACTGTCAGGGATGCACTTTGAGCGGAGGGTAAATGATGGATGCAGAGAGGAATTACTGTGGGTGGAGGGGAGGTTGTTGGGGAGGAACTCATTGCGATTGGAAACAGAAGTAGGCAAGGAGGGATGCATTGTAAGCTGGGGGCGAGGTGGCCAGGAAGGGATATGCTGTGATTGGAGGGTGAAGTGACCAGGGAAGAAAAAAGCTGTAAGTGGAGGTTGAGCTAGGTGAGTTGGCCAGGGAGGAATGAGAGTGAGGTGGCCAATAAAGTGGTTTAACTGGGGGGATGAGAGTGAAGGAAGATGCTATGTCCAGGAGAATGAAATGAAATAACCAGGAGAATATATGAAATGGGCTTGAGAAGGTGCTGTGATGTAGGGAATACGGTGGATGGGAGGGAGGTCCTATGACCAGGAAAGTTGGTGAGATGGAAGTGAGGAAGATGATATGTAAAGAATAAGGTGGACAGGAGGGAGGCATTGTGACAAGGGGGGTTGATGAGATGGTGGAAGGAAGGATCTGTGAATAAAAACTACATTGAATGAGAGGAATGTGCTGTGATGTAGGGGGATGAGGTTGGTGAGAGAGAGGTCCTATGACCAGGGAAGTTGGTGAGACAGGCGTGAGGGAGATGCTGTGATGTGATGTATAAGGTGGATGGGAGAGAGGTGCTGTGACCAGGGGGGTCGGCGAAATGGTGGAAGGAAGGATCTGTGATTAAAGTGCTAAGGTGAATGGGAGAAAGGTGCTGTGATACGGAAGCAGGGCCAGACTAGGAATAAAAACCAGCCCTGGAAATAATTTCATACCAGCCCCATAGCATTTTTATACCAGCCCAACCGCATAACGTCGTTATTTTCTTGTTCACAAAAGGGAAAAGGGAATTACTCCTCAAATAATACTTTCTGTTTTTACTCAGTGACTTTCCTGCTGACCCTTCCAGGCAGGGACTCCATGGCTCCTCTCACTCAGAAATATAGAGAAACGAGGCGTCATTAGGGGGTGGCTATTGGGGCTACAGCCCCGAGCCTGGGGCCAATAGCCCCGAGTCTCTTGTTCCGGTCCAGAATGCAGGGGACAGGGGCGGACTGAGCCGTGGTAGCGCTGGCTCCGGCTCCAGCTCTGCCCCCGTCTGACTCTACTCTTGGTCACTGGTTGCTATAGCCGCCTAGCGACTAGCAACCAGTGACGTCACTGCCCATTGTGCCCACACTGCCCGGAATTCAAAGCAAAGGAGGATTGCACTTCCTCCTCCTCCGCACTAGGGCTCGTGGGGCCTGGCCTGCGAGTTCTGAACTGGAGCGTCCCACCGCTGGTCCGGTGGCGGCGTGGAGTGCAGAGCAGCAGGGAGGGGGATACCTCGGCAGCCGGGAAGAGCCCAGGAGGGAGGGAGAGCGAGAGAAGACACTGCCACCGCCACCCTGAGCAGCATCCCCTGCACCTGCACTCCTCCAATCTCTGCCCTCTCCCAGCTCGCTGTGAGTGGAACAGGAAGAAGGCACCAGAAGGCGGGCATTACAAAGGGGCCTGCCGTGCCACATCGATCCCCGCTCGGCATTCAGGCGGGAGCGGCTCTCCTCCTCTCCTCTAGCTGCCGCACACCAGCACCACGGCTGAGCTGCTGCTGCAGGACCTGGACACATGAAGTCTGTCTCCTCCTGGTCAGGTAGGTCAGTCAATCTGTGTATGTCAGGTACCAGGTCAGTGTATGTCTGTCAGGTAGGTCAGTGTATGTAGGTCAGTGTGTGTCAGGTAGGTCAGTGTATGTCGTGTAGGTTAGTGTATGTCGTGTAGGTTAGTGTATGTCAGGTAGGTCAGTGTGTGTCAGGTAGTTCAGTGTATGTAGGTCAGTGTATATCAGGTAGGTCAGTGTATGTCAGATAGGTGGGTCAGTGTGTGTAGGTCAGTGTATGTCAGGTAGGTCAGTGTATGTAGGTCAGTGTATGTAGGTCAGTGTATGTAGGTCAGTGTGTGTCAGGTGAGTCAGTGTGTGTCAGGTAGGTCAGTGTGTGTCGGGTAGGTCACTGTGTGTCTGATAGGTCAGTGTATGTATGTCGGGTAGGTCAGTGTATATATGTTGGGTAGGTCAGTGTATGTCAGGTAGGTAAGTGTATGTAGGTCAGTGTATGTCAGGTAGGTCAGTGTATGTAGGTCAGTGTAGGTCAGTGTGTGTCAGGTAGGTCAGTGTATGTATGTCAGGTAGGTAGGTCAGTTTAGTGATCAGCATTGATGGGCACTGGTAAGCCAAGCAGCAACCAGCAAGTGAGCTTACCCTCCGCCACACAACCCCACCACCCAGCCTAAAAACCCAGCACCACTAGAGCCCCCCCACCCCGTGCCGGCCTTGGACTTTGGGGTGAAGCCCCTGGTCTTTTTGCTGCCTAGCAACGCCCCTGGAGAAATGTAAGAAGTCAGGACTGTGTTGTAGGCTACATCTCTAATCAGTGGGCAGAAAACTATTAACCCCTCGTTAAGTACTGTGGTAAATTGTATCTTAACCAAAAAACAAACATTTAATATAATGTAGCTTCTCAGTACTTATATGAGGCAGAACATTTTCAGCAAGTACAGAAAATACTTTCTGATCATACCAGAAATGCTATGTCCTGGGCCGTCTTTAATATTGACTGGGCACTGGGCAAACATTGTCTTGGGCCCTCCCGAATCCACTTATCAACTATGTGTGGGCTCAAGGGGAAGCTGCCTTGGGCCCCTCAACGATGACTGAGTTTGGGGCCCCTTTTGCCCAGTGAAGACGGCCCTGGCTATGTCCTAGTTCTTAAATGAAAGCACAAATATTATCATTTATTGTGTAAACTACTAATCTCATCCACCCACCATGTACTGGAGATGAACAAAGGTGGACACGTTTAACCACTTCCCTACCCGCCCATAGTCATATGACGTCCACAGATGGGATCTCCCATCCTGGGTGGACGTCATATGACGTCCTGGGATTCCCGGCAGTGTAGGGGGCGCGCGCCCACCGCGTTCCTCGGGACCCGGTGCGTGTGCCCATTGATCGCTGTATAAATGTGATTGGTCCCAAAAATGTGTCAAAAGTGCCCGATGTGTCCGCCATAATGTCGCAGTCACCAAAAAAAATCGCGATCGCCACTAAAAAAATAAAAAAATATTTTTTTTTTAAAAATGCCATAAATCTATCCCGTATTTTGTAGACGTTATAACTTTTGCGCAAACCAATCAATATACGCTTATTGCGATTTTTTTTTTTACCAAAAATATGTAGAAGAATACGTATCGGCCAAAACTGAGGAAAAAATGTGTTTTTTTAAAAAAAAAATTGGGATATTTATTATAGCAAAAACTAAAAAATATTGTGTTTTTTTTAAAAACTGTCGCTCTCCTTTTTTTTTAGCGCAAAAAAAAAAAACCGCAGAGGCGATCAAATACCACCAAAAAAAAGCTCTATTTGTGGTGAAAAAAGGACGTCAATTTTTTTTTGGGTACAACGTCGCACGACCGCGCAATTGATGTTTAAAGTGCGACAGTGCTGAAAACTAAAAATTGGCCTGGGAAGGAAGGGGGTGAAATTGCCCGGTATTGAACCGGTTAAAGTCCAGCCTGGGTGACAACCATGGCTTCCCACAGTGGAGAAAAAATGTGTAGGCAAGAAGAAACAGGAAGTATGTTATTTGTAGGACCACCAGGTGATAAATAAAGGAAAAACGTCTGAAAAAAGAAAATTAATGCAGCCACCACATCCAAGTACTGAGCTGTAATATATCACATTTTTGGTTTCGGGTTTAGACACACTTTATATTCTTCCAGCCCTGATGACCACAGTCACATATCATGGTGAGGAATCCACAAGTATCCTGTAGAGTCTGTATAATGGTGTTTATCCCTCATCATCTGTCCTCTCTTACAGCATTTAGGAGGAGGCAATCAGCATTCCACGTAGGACGTAAAATGATAAGTTATCGTTCTGCTTCCATGGCAATGTCTAAGAAACAGGAGGACAAGTGTAAGTTCCATATTTTTTTTTTTTTTTTGTGGTTGCTGATTCTACTGTGCTGCCACTTTAGAAAGCTTGTGATACTCTGGGAATTCTGTCATGGGTGCAGCCTTATTTGTAAGACAAAAAAATGTATTCTTATTAGCAAAAGTCTCCCTATTCCAGGACAGGTACGTTGGTTGGGTTGGGCTGATGGTTAGTGTGAAGTGTAGCATGAAAATGGTGGGGGACAGAGACAGCAGAGGGGAGGCCTGTGGAGCGGAGGAACTGTTGGCACTGATGGAGAGAATTAGGTGGTAATGGTGATGGAGTGGTGACTGTCAGGGATGTACTTTGAGCTGAGGGTAAATGATGGATGCAGAGAGGAATTACTGTGGGTGGAGGGGAGGTTGTTGGGGAGGAACGCATTGCGATTGGGAACAGAAGTAGGCAAGGAGGGATGCATTGTAAGCTGGGGGCAAGGTGGCCAGGAAGGGATGTGCTGTGATTGGAGGGTGAAGTGACCAGGGAAGAAAAAAGCTGTAAGTGGAGGGTGAGCTAGGTGAGTTGGCCAGGGAGGAATGAGAGTGAGGTGGCCAATGAAGTGGTGTAACTGGGGGATGAGAGGGAAGGGAGTTGCTATGTCCAGGAGAATGAAATGAAATAACCAGGAGAATATATGAAATGGACTTGAGAAGGTGCTGTGATGTAGGGAATACGGTGGATGGGAGGGAGGTCCTATGACCAGGAAAGATGGTGAGATGGAAGTGAGGAAGATGATATGTAAAGAATAAGGTGGACAGGAGGGAGGCACTGTGACAAGAGGGGGTGGAAGAGATGGTGGAAGGAAGGATATGTGAATAAAAACTACATTGAATAAGAGGAATGTGCTGTGATGAAGGGGGATGAGGTTGGTGAGAGAGAGGTCCTATGACCAGGGAAGTTGGTGAGACAGGCATGAGGGAGATCAGGGATGATCCTAGACGGGGTGCACAGGGTGCAGTGCACCCAGGCGCCACAGAGGTGGGGGCGCTGAAGAGCCAGAGTGCTCCCCTCCCTCCTCTTCCTTGTCCATAGGCGGATCTCTCTGCTGGTCGCCGCCTCGACCTACCGAGTGCCGAAGCCCGTCCCCCCTCCCTCCTCCTGTCAGAGGAGGAGAGCAAAATTAGATCGGAGCAGCTGTCTCTGCCGTGCAGTGACGTCACTGGGGGGGGGGGGGCGGCCCGTGCCTGTGCCCAAGGCCAACGTGTTCCAGTTCTCCTCCTTCAACCAGACCTCCTGTGTCTCAATCCCGCCTGCTGCCCAAGCCTGACACGCTCCACCCGGGCGGCGCGGCTGCACACTGTTCTCTCCTCTCCAGCTGCCGGCCCGCCCGGGTGTTTTAAATGACCTAATGGGGGTGATGTTTGTCCTGGGGGGGTCTATACTAATGTAGGGGAGGGGTTTCCCCTGGGGGGTCTATAGTAATGTAGGGGGGGTGGTTTGTCCTGGGGGGTCTACACTAATGTAGGGGGGTGGTTTGTTCTGGGGTCTATACTAATGTAGGGGGAGGGGTTTCTCCTGGGGGGTCTATAGTAATGTAGGGGGGGTGGTTTGTCCTGGGGGGGTCTATACAAATGTAGGGGGGGTGGTTTGTTCTGGGGGGTCTGTACTAATGTGGGGGGGTGGTTTCGTCCTGGGGGGGTCTATACTAATGTACGGGGGTGTTTTTGTCCTGGGGGGGTCTATACTAATGTAGGGGGGTGGTTTGTTCTGGGGGGGTCTGTACTAATGTGGGGGGGTGGTTTCGTCCTGAAGGTCTATACTAATGTAGGGGGGTGGTTTGTCCTGGTGGGTCTGTACTAATGTAGGGGAGGTAGTTTGGCCGGGGCGGTCTGTACTAATGGAGGAGGGTGGTTTGTCGGGGGAACTGTACTAATAGAGGGGGGTGGTTTGTTCTGGGGGGGTCTGTACTAAAAGAGGGGGGTGGTTTGTCCGGGGGGTCTGTACTAATGTACGGGGGTGGTTTCGTCCTGGGGGGTCTATACTAATGTAAGGGGGTAGTTTGTTCTGGGGGGTCTGTACTAATGTGGGGGGGTGGTTTCGTCCTGGGGGTCTATACTAATGTAGGGGGTGGTTTGTCCTGGGGGGGGTCTTTACTAATGTAGGGGAGGTAGTTTGTCCAGGGCGGTCTGTACTAATGGAGGAGGGTGGTTTGTCGGGGGGTCTGTACTCATAGAGGGGGGTGGTTTGTTCTGGGGGGGTCTGTACTAAAAGAGGGGGGTGGTTTATCCGGGGGATCTGTACTATTGGAGGGGGGTTTGTCCTAGGGGTCTGTACTAATAGAGGGGGGGTGGTTTGTTCTGGGGGGTCTTTACTAATGGAGGGGGGTCTTTACTAATGGAGGGGGGTGGTTTGTTCTGGGGGGTCTGTATTAATGGAGGGGGGTGGTTTGTTCTGGGGGGTCTGTACTAATGGAAGGGGGTGGTTTGTTCTGGGGGGGTCTGTACTAATGGAGATGGGGTGGTTTGTTCTGGGGGGTCTGTACTAATGGAGGGGGGTAGTTTCATCCTGGGGGTCTGTACTAATGGAGGGGGGATGGTTTCGTCCTGGGGGGTCTATACTAATGTAGGGGGGTGGTTTGTCCTGGGGGTCTATACTAATTGAGGGGGGTGGTTTGTTCTGGGGGGTCTGTACTAATTGAGGGGGGGTGGCTTGTTCTGGGGGGTCTGTACTAATGGAGGAGGGGTGGTTCTGTACTAATGGAGGGGGTGGTTTGTCCTGAGGGGGGCCTATACTGATGGGAGGTCTGTACTAGTGAGCAGCGCACTATGTTTCTTCCCCCGCCTTCATATCAGCCAGGGAAGAAAAAAAAGGAGCAAAGAAGAGGATTGTGGGACATGTAGTCCCGAGGACTGGCAGCCCCACTGTAACACGGAAACTGCAGCCCACACAGCATGCTCAGCTGAATGGGAGAGAGAGCCAGGAGCCCGGGAAAGCTTTCAGGGAAGTACACCCAGGACTCCAGAGGGAAAGGACAGTTCTGAGGGAACACCATCAGAGAGAGAACCCCGCTGACCTGCGCCACCAGAGGGAAAGCCACACAGCCTGGTGCCATCACTGGCGGAGAAAGGAATGGAGTCATTGCCAGAATACAGATCTGGGCTCTACCCAATGTAGTCGCCATGGGCAATTCAGAGTGAGCTGACTCCTGATCAGAGGAACTGTTGTTGCTGTATCGCTGGGTCAGGTGAGAGGGCCGATCGGCCATTATCTACTAACGTTCATAAGAACTGCAGTCTCTGACCATCTCTTGTACTATGTCTGCAGTCTCTGACCATCTTCTGTAGTATGTCTGCAGTCTCTGATCATCTCCTCTATTATATCTCCAGTCTCTGACCGTCTCCTGTAGTATGTCTGCAGTCTCTGACCATCTCTTGTAACATGTCTCCAGTCTCTGACCATCTCCTGTACTATGCCTGGGGGCTCTTTCTAACAGACTATTGTTAAGAGATCATGGGAGGATCCTAGGGTAACGAAGACTTCTTAGGGGAGCATCTCTGTGTTTGAGTCATTGCCATAGAAACATTTGTAAAGGGGAGGGGTTGGTAAGATGACCACGCCCACGTGGGGGCGCCGGAAATATTTCTGCACCCAGGCGTCTGTGACCCTAGGATCAGCCCTGAGGGAGATGCTGTGATGTGATGTATAAGGTGGATGGGAGAGAGGTGCTGTGACCAGGGGGGTCGGCGAAATGGTGGAAGGAAGGATCTGTGATTAAAGTGCTAAAGTGAATGGGAGAAAGGTGCTGTGATACGGAAGCAGGGCCGGACTGGGAATAAAAACCAGCCCTGGAAATAATTTCATACCAGCCCCATAGCATTTTTATACCAGCCCAACCGCATAACGTCGTTATTTTCTTGTTCACAAAAGGGAAAACCATGCATTTTAAAGCACATTTGAAGAGTGTATTATATATAGATAAGAGAGACATGGAATTTACAAACAGCAGCAATTTTTAATTTTTTTTACTGGCAAAAATCATGGCATTTACTGGCACATTTTTTACTGATACTACAAAAAAAAAGGTGCCGTAAAAAGGCAGTTTTCAGTGCAAATATCAATATTTAAGCAATAAACTGCTATTAGCAATGTGTTAAGTTAAACAAAAGTCAAACACCATATATCTCCTCTTACATGAAGGTCAGATTAATATAACCCAACACAGAGTTCCCCCCATATATCAGGAGGATTCCCCTTTACAGTGCAAGGGAACTCTGACATAAAGGGGAACATTGCAGATCATGATCTAAGCAGGAACTCTGATATAAAAGGGGGGCACTGGTGACCAGAGACCCCACTTATATCAGAGTCCACTGCTTTCCCCTTTACATCAGAGTTCTCACTTACATCAGGGTCTGCAGCATTGCCCTTTACATCAGAGTTCCCCCTTGCACTGTAAGGTGGAATCCTGCAGACTATGATGTAAAGGGGAACTCTGGGAATGTGGGGAGGACTCTTGGTGACCAGAGACCACCTTCTACAGAAAGAAAACACTAAGGTACGGGGGGTTTACTGATATAAGGGGGAAACCTATATATCAGTGCCCCCTTACAATATTGTATTGACCCCCCCCTCTCAGGTAGGCCTAGCGGTGCTGTCACTGACCTCCTCTCAGGTGCACCATGCAGGGCTCAGTCAGTCGGCTCCAGCTCGGTGGCTCTGGTTTTATCCCATAGTTTCCTCTCCACAGTCCATACATGTCTGACTTCTCCCATGACCCCCAACCCTGCGCCACTCCCACTGTTGACTCCGCTCCAGACTGCAGTCGTGATATAAGACAATAGATGGTCAGAGGCTGCGAATGGTACAGGGGAGGTCAGAGGCTGCGGATGGTACAGGAGAGGTCAGAGGCTGCGGATGGTACAGGAGAGGTCAGAGGCTGCGGATGGTACATGGGAGGTCAGAGGCTGCGGATGGTACAGGAGAGGTCAGAGGCTGCGGATGGTACAGGGGAGGTCAGAGGCTGCGGATGGTACATGGGAGGTCAGAGGCTGCGGATGATGCAGGGGAGGTCAGAGGCTGCAGAGGGGACGACAGGAGAGGTCAGAGGCTGCAGAGGGGATGACAGGAGAGGTCAGAGGCTGCGGAGGGGACGACTGGAGAGGTCAGAGGCTGCGGATGATGCAGGGGAGGTCAGAGGCTGCGGATGGTGCAGGGGAGGTCAGAGGCTGCGGAGGGGACGACAGGAGAGGTCAGAGGCTGCGGAGGGGACGACTGGAGAGGTCAGAGGCTGCGGAGGGGACGACGGGAGAGGTCAGAAGCTGTGGAGGGGACGACGGGAGAGGTCAGAGGCTGCGGGGGGGATGTCAGGAGCTGAGGCTGCGGAGGGGATGACAGAAGGTCAGAGGCTGAGGAGGGGACGACAGGAGAGGTTAGAGGCTGCGGGGGGGGGGACCACAGGAGGTCAGAGGCTGCGGGTGGGAGACAGGAGGTCAGAGGCTGAGGAGGGGACGACAGGAGGTCAGAGGCTGAGGAGGGGATGAGAAGAGGTCAGAGGCTGAGGAGGGGATGACAGGAGGTCAGAGGCTGCGGGGGGGGTGCGAACAGGAGGTCAGAGGCTGCGGGGGGGGTGCGAACAGGAGGTCAGAGGCTGCAGGGGGGGGGGTGACAGGAGGTCAGAGGCTGCAGGGGGGGACAGGTGCTCAGATGCTGCAGGGGGGGTAGGAGGTCAGAGGCTGCGGGGGGGGGGACAGGAAGTCAGAGGCTGCGGGGGGTGCGGACAGGAAGTCAGAGGCTGCGGGGGGTGCGGACAGGAAGTCAGAGGCTGCGGGGGGTGCGGACAGGAAGTCAGAGGCTGCGGGGGGTGTGGACAGGAAGTCAGAGGCTGCAGGGGGGGTAGGAGGTCAGAGGCTGCAGGGGGGCAGGAGGTCAGAGGCTGCAGGGGGGACAGGAGGTCAGAGGCTGTGGGGGGGGACAGGAGATCAGAGGCTGCAGGGGGGACAGGTGGTCAGAGGCTGCAGGGTGGGAAAGGTGGTCAGAGGCTGCGGGGGGGGGCAGGAAGTCAGAGGCTGCAGGGGGAGACAGGTGGTCAGAGGCTGCGGGGGGGGTAGGAGGTCAGAGGCTGCAGGGGGGGGTAGGAGGTCAGAGGCTGCGGGGGGGGGACAGGAGGTCAGAGGCTGCGGGGGGGGGGACAGGAGGTCAGAGGCTGCAGGGGGGACAGGAGGTCAGAGGCTGCAGGGGGGGACAGGAAGTCAGAGGCTGCGGGGGGGGGACAGGTGGTCAGAGACTGCGGGGGGGTGCAAACAGGAGGTCAGAGGCTGCGGGGGTTGCGGACAGGAAGTCAGAGGCTGCGGGGGGTGCGGACAGGAAGTCAGAGGCTGCGGGGGGTGCGGACAGGAAGTCAGAGGCTGTGGGGGGGGACAGGAGATCAGAGGCTGCAGGGGGGACAGGTGGTCAGAGGCTGCAGGGTGGGAAAGGTGGTCAGAGGCTGCGGAGGGGGGGGCAGGTGGTCAGAGGCTGCAGGGGGGGGCAGGTGGTCAGAGGCTGCAGGGGGGGGCAGGTGGTCAGAGGCTGCAGGGGGGGGCAGGTGGTCAGAGACTGCAGGGGGGGGACAGGAGGTCAGAGGCTGTAGGGGGGGACAGGTGGTCAGAGGCTGCAGGGGGGAGGCAGGTGGTCAGAGGCTGCAGGGGGGGGCAGGTGGTCAGAGGCTGCAGGGGGGACAGGAGGTCAGAGACTGCAGGGGGGGGACAGGAGGTCAGAGACTGCAGGGGGGGGACAGGAGGTCAGAGACTGCAGGGGGGGGACAGGAGGTCAGAGGCTGTAGGGGGGACAGGTGGTCAGAGGCTGCAGGGGGGGACAGGTGGTCAGAGGCTGCGGGGGGGGGGACAGGAGGTCAGAGGCTGTGGGGGGACGCAGGAAGAGGCACACGCCACCAGACGAGTCCTCACTGAGCGCCGTAACCGATTTACTTTAAAAATGGCGCTGCTCGACGCCTTTGTGTCACTGCGTATGTGCCCGCATTTCCGAAAATTGCCGAGCTTACCCGAGCACGGCTAACATCGGAACAGCGCTGGCGCCTGCGCAGTTGCACGTCGGCCCGGCAGCCATATTTCTTTCAGGCGCCGCTGCCCTCACAGTGGCCGCAGGGGTAGCCAGACCACCAGCCCACCGGGAGATTTCCCGGTATCCCGGTTGGCCAGTCCAGCTCTGGGTCAGAGGCTGCGGTTGGTACATGGGAGGTCAGAGGCTGTGGATGGTACATGGGAGGTCAGAGGCTGCGGATGGTGCAGGAGAGGTCAGAGGCTGCGGAGGGGATGACAGGAGAGGTCAGAGGCTGCGGAGGGGAGGACAGGAGAGGTCAGAGGCTGCGGAGGGGACGACAGGAGAGGTCAGAGGCTGCGGAGGTACGACAGGAGAGGTCAGAGGCTGCGGAGGGGATGACAGGAGAGGTCAGAGGCTGCGGAGGGGATGACAGGAGAGGTCAGAGGCTGCGGAGGGGACGACAGGAGAGGGCAGAGGCTGCGGGGGGGGGGAACGACAGGAGAGATCAGAGGCTGCGTGGGGGATGTCAAGAGCCAAGGCTGCGGAGGGAATGACAGAAGGTCAGAGGCTGAGAAGGGGACAACAGGAGAGATCAGAGTCTGCGGGGGGGACGACAGGAGGTCAGAGGCTGCGGGTGGGAGACAGGAGGTCAGAGGCTGAGGATTGGATGACAGGAGGTCAGAGGCTGAGGAGGGGACGACAGGAGGTCGGAGGCTGAGGAGGGGGCGACAGGAGGTCAGAGGCTGCGGGGGGTGCGAACAGGAGGTCAGAGGCTGCGGGGGGTGTGGATAGGAAGTCAGAGGCTGCAGGGGGGGACAGGTGGTCAGAGGCTGCAGGGGGGACAGGAGGTCAGAAGCTGCAGGGGGGGGCAGGAAGTCAGAGGCTGCGGGGAGGGGGGGACAGGAGGTCAGAGGCTGCGGGGGTGCGAACAGGAGGTCAGAGGCTGCGGGGGGTGCGGACAGGAAGTCAGAGGCTGCGGGGGGTGCGGACAGGAAGTCAGAGGCTGCAGGGGGGGACAGGTGGTCAGAGGCTGCAGGGGGGGGTAGGAGGTCAGAGGCTGCAGGGAGGGATAGGTGGTCAGAGGCTGCAGGGGGGCAGGAGGTCAGAGGCTGCGGGGGGGACAGGAGGTCAGAGGCTGCGGGGGGGACAGGAGGTCAGAGGCTGCAGGGGGAACAGGAGGTCAGAGGATGCGAAGGGTACAGGAAGTCAGAGGCTGCGGGGGGGACAGGAGGTCAGAGGCTGCGGGGGGTGCGAACAGGTCAGAGGCTGCGGGGGATGCGGACAGGAAGTCAGAGGCTGCGGGGGGTGCGGACAGGAAGTCAGAGGCTGCAGGGGGGGACAGGTGGTCAGAGGCTGCAGGGGGGGTAGGAGGTCAGAGGCTGCGGGGGGGGGACAGGAGGTCAGAGGCTGCAGGGGGGCAGGAGGTCAGAGGCTGCAGGGGGGACAGGAGGTCAGAGGCTGCAGGGGGGACAGGAGGTCAGAGGCTGCGGGAGGGGACAGGAAGTCAGAGGCTGCGGGAGGGGACAGGAGGTCAGAGGCTGCAGGGGGGGCAGGAGGTCAGAGGCTGCAGGGGGGGACAGGAGGTCAGAGGCTGCAGGGGGGGCAGGAGGTCAGAGGCTGCAGGGGGGGGACAGGTGGTCAGAGGCTGCAGGGGGGGGGACAGGTGGTCAGAGGCTGCAGGGGGGGGGACAGGTGGTCAGAGGCTGCAGGGGGGGGACAGGTGGTCAGAGGCTGCAGGGGGGGGACAGGTGGTCAGAGGCTGCAGGGGGGGACAGGAGGTCAGAGGCTGCAGGGGGGGGACAGGGGGTCAGAGGCTGTAGAGGGGGGACAGGTGGTCAGAGGCTGCAGGGGGGACAGGTGGTCAGAGGCTGTGGGGGGGGACAGGAGGTCAGAGGCTGTGGGGGGATACAGGAAGAGGCACACGCCACCAGATGAGTCCTCACTGAGCGCCGTAACCGCTTTACTTTTAAAAATGGAGCCGCTCGGCGCCATCGTGTCACTGCGCTTGCGCCCGCATTTCTGAAAATTGCCGAGTGTGTACGGGCTTACCCGAGCACGGCTAACTTCGGAACAGCGCCTGCTTAGTTGCACGTCGGCCCGGCCCCGCAGCCATATTTCCCGGTATCCCGGTTGGCCAGTCCGGCCCTGCTTGGTAGTGAGCAAGTGGGATATTGCACCTTGCTGCTTCTCCTGCTTCTCCTATATCAGGCTCTGGGGAGTAGTGGTTCGGCCTGCTTCCATTGACACTCAGGCCCTTTGGTAAATCCTGAAAGGGGTTGTAAACCCTCGTATTTTTTCACCTTAATGCATTCTATGCATTAAGATGCAAAACCTTCTGTCACTCAGCAGCCCCCCCCCAGCCCCCGTTATACTTACCTGAGCCCTGTGTTTCCCACAATGGGAACGAGCACACCAGTTCTGGCCGGTGTCTCTTGCCCTGATTGGATAGATTGATAGCAGCGCAGCCACTGGCTCCCGGTGCTGTCAATCAAATCAAATGATGCAGGCGCCAGGGGGCGGGGCCGAGTCCTGCTTTCTGTGTGAATAGATGCAGAAGCAGGACACGGAAGCACCTGCACGAGTGTCCACAAAGGAGAACACGTCTCCGATGGGGCACTCAAGAAGAGGAGGAGCCAGGAGCGCCACTGAGGGACCCCAGAATAGGAGGATCGGGGCCACTCTGTGCAAAACCAACTGCACAGCGGAGGTAAGTATGGCATGGTTAATTTTTGTTTTTTTTAAAAACCCTGAACCTTTACAACCCCTTGAAGCTTAAGTGACTGCTGCACAGACCTCCTGCTGAACAGGTCCCAATCCTGGCTCCCAGGATGGCTTATGCTAAGCCTAGCTGAGGCTGGAAAGGGATGAGAGTCTTCAGCTTCTCTCACTCTTGTTTGTCTGCTCTGTCTTCTACCCAGGGGCAGAGCCCCTCAGCAGAGGGGTTCCCTCCAGCCCCTCCATCCAACTGAACTCTGCTCTCCTACTGCCAGACTCTAGAACATTTATGGGCTATCTCCCCACTTTCTGGGCTGTCCCCACGGAGGGATTGGAGGAGACTCCATAAATATTCAGGCCTAATCTCTGCTCCTCCATTCTCTAAGTTCTAGAACCCTCTAACAGTTCCAGATGCCAGGCATAGGGAACAGAGACTCAGCCCTAGGAGCTCTGAACAGCACAACAACAATAACCCCAGCTCTTCTCCCTATAGAGGTGACCCACTCACTAGATGAGGTAGGACAGATAAATGCTTTCTGTAGGTTCTGTAGGTTTTCGTCAACGTAGCCCTAATTCCCATTCAGACAAGGGGAAGATTCGTCCACAGGGAATTTCAGCTCCAGGGAGAAGCTCGATGGGGCAATATTAGGGTCTTTGCGGGCGGAGAGTATCTGCTCCTTGTTTACTGAAAACATCCAAGTATTCATTGTAAGGCTTTGGAACCACTTGGCACAATTCCATGTTTGAGTCCATACACAAAGTAACGTATGATGGGAGGTAAAGCTGTCATGCAGTGTTTCTAGCAGTATGGTGATAGGAATTCCAATCAATCTGTGGGTTGTGGGCCTTTAGCCAGGGTAGGCCCAAGATGACAGGAAATAATGGTGATGACATTGCATCTAAACGCAGCAGCTCCTGATAGTTGGTGGAGGTGATAGTCAGGATTTGTGGTGTCTTCTTAGTTACAAGTCCTGATTTGATGCAAGACCCATCGGCTAGGAATACGGTGAGTCCTTGTCCTCCTGTTTGTAGCGGGCCGGGATATGTTGCTGAACTGCAAAGGACAGGTCAGTGAAACAGCTACAAGTTCCCAAATCAATAATTGCGGTCACCGACATGATTCTGCTGGAAGGAAACAGGCAGAGCTATGTGAGCTGAGTTGGTAGACAAGGGTGACTGGTTACCTAAAGAAAGGTAATGACACTTACGAGGCTTAGCTGGGCAGATGCACACATAGTGACTGGCTTCTGCGCAGTACAGGCAAAGGTTATTCAATTGTGGGCGTTGACGTTCTTCCGGAGTTAATGAAGGGTGGATCGGGTCCAGTTGCATAGGTTCGGGTGCCTCTGGAGCGGATGAAGCAGAAGTTCCGGAAACTGGGTTGGGAGGAACAGGAATCCTGAGCAACATCCATACCGGATGGAACTGTTGTGTGGATCTTTCAGATCTACTTTCACATAGGCGGCGATCAATCTCGATTGAAAGAGTGATTAAAGCGTCTAGAGAGCTTGGCACACCAACCCAAACTAGTTCATCTTTAAGGCTCTCTGAGAGACCCAAACAAAACTGATGATGCAGGGCTGCATCATTCCAACTGGTATCTGCACCCCAACGTCTGAAATCAGTGACCTAGCTCTTGACCGCTCTGCGGCCTTGCTGGAATGCATGTAGAGCTGCCTCGGCAGTGGTGGATCACTGTGGGTCATCATACAGCTGTGACATGGCATCGAAGAATAGTTGTATAGTATTTAGTTGTGCATTATTCTCTTTCAATAATCAGTGGGCCCAGGACTGTGGTTCTCCTTGAAGTAGGGAAATGATGAATCCCACCTTGATGGATTCCAGGGAAAAGGTTTGTGGCTCTAGAGTAAAGCAGAGTTGGCAAGCATGCCTTGCGGAACGCTATGAACTTACTCCGGTCTCATCCTTACATAACATCATTACTGTGGATTTTCGGGAGTTCCTGCTTGAGTAGCAGATGCAGCAGAGGTGGAAGCAAAAGCAGGAATAGTTGCTGGTGTAGCCAAGGACTGTACACGTTCCTCCAGATGAACATATCCTTCCTGTAGATTCTTAACTGCTTGTATAAGTGCAGCAAGGGGCTGACAGATCTCATCCAATGAAGACGGTCCTTTTGCAGGCTCAGACATGGCTGTTTGGTACTGTCATATACTTGGTCGGTGAGCCTGATGTGTAGAGGAGGACCTCTTGTACAGCTCCGAATCGGGGGCCACTGATAGTGAGGCAGCAGCCACAGGAGCACGGTGACGTAGGAATGGCTGTAATCAGTCCAGTAGACTGTGTGGCAGCAGTCAGCAGGTGGATGTGGCAGCAAGCAGGCTAGTAGTAGAAGATCTTTAAACCCTATGATTGGTTATAACAGTGATGTTATAAGCAATCCTTTTTATCAATGGCATCAATTCATAGCCATTATGTACTATTGGGACAGTTGTGATTGGCCACAGCTATCACATGGTACAGTTCACTGTGATTGGCTGTCTGTACCCTGTGATCACTGACCAATCACAAAGATCAAAAGAATAGTACACAATCTATATGCAAAAAGAGAATTGTCAGTGTTCAGATCTTCATAAAACCCCATTGTTCTTAATGATGTCATAAGCAAAAAAGTACTAGTAATTGTATATACAGTGGGGGCAGAAAGTATTCAGACCCCCTTAAATTTTTCACTCTTTGTTATATTGCAGCCATTTGCTAAAATCATTTAAGTTCTTTTTTTTTCCTCATTAATGTACACACAACACCCCATATTGACAGAAAAACACAGAATTGTTGACATTTTTGCAGATTTATTAAAAAAGAAAAACTAAAATATCACATGGTCCTAAGTATTCAGACCTTTTGCTCAGTATTTAGTAGAAGCACCCTTTTGATCTAATACAGCCATGAGTATTTTTGGGAAAGATGCAACAAGTTTTTCACACCTGGATTTGGGGATCCTCTGCCATTCCTCCTTGCAGATCCTCTCCAGTTCTGTCAGGTTGGATGGTAAACGTTGGTGGACAGACATTTTTAGGTCTCTCCAGAGATGCTCAATTGGGTTTAAGTCAGGGCTCTGGCTGGGCCATTCAAGAACAGTCACTGTGAAGCCACTCCTTCGGAGAGTTGTTGTGAAGCCACTCCTTCGTTATTTTAGCTGTGTGCTTAGGGTCATTGTCTTGTTGGAAGATAAACCTTCGGCCCAGTCTGAGGTCCTGTGCACTCTGGAGAAGGTTTTCGTCCAGGATATCCCTGTACTTGGCCGCATTCATCTTTCCCTCGATTGTGACCAGTCGTCCTGTCCCTGCAGCTGAAAAACACCCCCACAGCATGATGCTGCCACCACCATGCTTCACTGTTGGGACTGTATTGGACAGGTGATGAGCAGTGCCTGGTTTTCTCCACACATACCGCTTAGAATTAAGGCCAAAAAGTTCTATCTTGGTCTCATCAGACCAGAGAATCTTATTTCTCACCATCTTGAAGTTGTTCAGGTGTTTGAAAACTCCATGCGGGCTTTCATGTGTCTTGCACTGAGGAGAGGCTTCCGTCGGGCCACTCTGCCATAAAGCCCCGACTAGTGGAGGGCTGCAGTGATGGTTGACTTTCTACAACTTTCTCCCATCTACCGACTGCATCTCTGGAGCTCAGCCACAGTGATCTTTGGGTTCTTCTTTACCTCTCTCACCAAGGCTCTTCTCCCCCCGATAGCTCAGTTTGGCTGGACGGCCATCTCTAGGAAGGGTTCTGGTCGCCCCAAACGTCTTCCATTTAAAGATTATGGAGGCCACTGTGCTCTTAGGAACCTTAAGTGCAGCAGAATTTTTTTCGTAACCTTGGCCAGATCTGTGCCTTGCCACAATTCTGTCTCTGAGCTCTTCAGGCAGTTCCTTTGACCTCATGATTCTCATTTGCTCTGACATGCACTGTGAGCTGTAAGGTCTTATATAGACAGGTGTGTGGCTTTCCTAATCAAGTCCAATCAGTATAATCAAACACAGCTGGACTCAAATGAAGGTGTAGAACCATCTCACGGATGATCAGAAGAAATGGACAGCACCTGAGTTAAATATATGAGTGTCACAGCAAAGGGTCTGAATACTTAGGACCATGTGATATTTCAGTTTTTCTTTTTTAATAAATCTGCAAAAATGTCAACAATTCTGTGTTTTTCTGTCAATATGGGGTGATGTGTGTACAATATGGGGTGCTGTGTGTACAATAATGAGGAAAAAAATGAACTTAAATGATTTTAGCAAATGGCTGCAATATAACAAAGAGTGAAAAATGTAAGGGGGTATGAATACTTTCCGTCTCTACTGTATATAAATTAAATGATTGTTCTGGGTCTAGATTCACTTGAACTTTTTTTTTTTTAGGTATATGTGTTATTCTACCTTTGTTACTTTGTTATTTCTATTGTCTGTTTTCAGCATCTGGCCCATCCTCACCCCCACCTGCTGTCCTAGTGGCTCTTGTGAGGCTGATCTCCCTGCAGAATGCGGATGGATCCTGGAACCTGACCCCCGAAATCTCTGCTGTCCTGGGAATATCTGAGACAGACATAAAGACCGGGAACCCCGACCAGGTATTGTGTTACTGACCATATCTGCAATATTTTATATTTACCTGAGAAAATAATTTTTAATTATATTTTTTTATTTCTGACCATAATAAATAAATAAAAAACACATGCGTACACACACACTATATTCTCAAAAATATTGGGACGCCTGCCTTTACACGCAGATGAACTTTAATGGCATCCCAGTCTTAGTCCGTAGGGTTCAATATTGAGTTGGCCCCTCCTTTGCAGCTACAACAGCTTCAGCTCATCTGGGAAGGCCGTCCACAAGGTTTAGGAGTGTGTCTATGGGAATGTTTAACCATTCTTTCAGAAGCCCATTTGTGAGGTCAGGCACTGATGTGGATGAGAAGGCCTGGCTCGCAGTCTCCGCTCTTATCAATTCCAAAGGTGTTCTATCAGGTTGAGGTCAGGACTCTGTGCAGGCCAGTCAAGTTCCTCCACCCCAAACTCGCTCATCCGTGTCTTTATGGACCTTGCTTTGTGCACTGGTCCAAATCATTTGGTGGAGGGGGATTATGGTGTGGGGTTGTTTTTCAGGGGTTGGGTTTGGCCCCTTAGTTCCAGTGAAGGGAACTCTTAAGGTGTCAGCATACCAAGACATTTTGGACAATTTCATGCTCCCAACTTTGTGGGAACAGTTTGGGGATGGCCCCTTCCTGTTCCAACATGACTGCGCACCAGTGCACAAAGCAAGGTCCATAAAGACATGGATGAGCGAGTTTGGGGTGGAGGAATTTGACTGGCCTGCACAGAGTCCTGACCTCAATACCTTTGGGATGAATTAGAGCGGAGACTGCGAGCCAGACCTTCTTGTCCAACATCAATGCCTGACCTCACAAATGCTCTTCTGGAAGAATGGTCAAACATTCCCATAGACACACTCCTAAACCTTGTGGACGGCCTTCCCAGAAGACTTGAAGCTGTTATAGCTGCAAAGGGAGGGCCAACTCAATATTGAACCCTACGGACTAAGACTGGGATGCCATTAAAGTTCATGTGTGTGTGTAAAGGCAGGCGTCCCAATACTTCTGACAATATTGTGTATCTACATGTGGTATATGATGGTTGACTCGTGGCCTCCAAAATAGAAATCGGTGCCTGTTGGGTGATGTCTGGTCAAGAGCTGTGCAGGAATTTAGAACCCAGAATTATACCGATATGTAACATTTCAGGTCTTGTATAATAAACTTCTCCTTCCCTCCTCTGCAGAACTTGGAGGTGTCGGTGTGGGTGACGGTCCTGGCGGTGATTTGGCTTCACACCACCTGTATGGATCAGAGAGAGGAGTGGGAGCTGCTGGAGGGGAAGGCCGTCTCCTGGGTCAGGGCTAAAGCAGGTAAGTGCTGAGTGTAATCTGGAGTACTCTCACCGACCAATCAGAATCCTTTTACTAATATGACTCCCATACTGATTTTTTTCAACAATTACATCACTTTGATTGATCTCCCCATCTAGATAATTATCCTGTGTGTTTTTTTTTGTTACAAAATGGCTTTTGTTTCTGAAATTTCAGTGGGCACAGTTTTGATGTAAATGGTTCTTCATAACCCCTGAGGATACGGGTGATTTTTAGTAGGGCATTCCTGCAAGCTCAAAAATTAGCAACTAATCACTAAGAGTAGTGAGCGATTGCTACACATTTGATACAAATGTGTTCGAATGGAGAGCGGTGCACAAGAAAACCTCCCAACTTCGTGACTTAAGAATTAGAGACACCTTTCTTGGGCGGAGAACGTGGCTTGCCACGGAGAAAATGGGCATGGCTAAATTGCACTGAATACTGAGAGTAGCCTAAAGGAACACGATTAACCGCTTCAGCCCCGGAAGATTTTACCCCCTTCCTGACCAGAGCACTTTTTGCGATCCGGCACTGCGTCGCTTTAAATGACAATTGCGCGGTCGAACGACGTTGCACCCAAACAAAATCGAAGTCCTTTTTTTTCCCACAAATGGAGCTTTCTTTTGGTGGTATTTGACCACCTCTGCGTTTTTTATTTTTTGCGCTATAAACAAAAAAAGAGCGACCATTTTGAAAAAAAAACCACAATATTTTTTACTTTTTGCTATAATAAATACCCCCAAAAATATATATAAAAAAAAAATTTCCTCAGTTTAGGCCGATATGTATTCTTCTACATATTTTTGGTAAAAAAAAAAATCACAATAAGCGTATATTGATTGGTTTGCGCAAAAGTTATAGCGTCTGCAAAATAGGGGATAGTTTTATGTCATCTTTATTATTAATTATTTTTTTTACTAGTAATGGCGGCAATCTGCGATTTTTTTATCGAGACTGCGACATTATGGCGGACACATCAGACAATACCTGAATACCATAATAAATAATGTAGCGCAAACCTACTTAGGTGTGTGCTAAAAGGATAGCGAGGTTTAGAGTTAAGTGTAAATTTCAGGCATTACCCTCTTTGGTTTAAGCCTGGCTGGTTTTGATTTTTTGGGGAGGAATGATAGATTAAAACGGGGGGGGGTGACCACTTGCATTCTGCTAAAGTGACGCCTTGTTTGACCAGTGAGAGGTGCTGGAGGACGGGTTGATTTGATACAGGATGTAGTTAATGGAATAGGTCACCCTGAGCCTATCATTAATTTGTATGGGCAGGGGCTTTCAGGCCTATATAACTGTGGGTCACATGCTTCCTGGCATGCTTGCTGATGGGAAGAGGACAGCAAAGGAGTACATAATGTAGAAGCTGGTGCAGCTTCAGAACTCTCCCCTCTGGGGGGGAGAGGAAACTGCCTTGACAGGAGGAGAGATGGAGGAAACAACTGTGGGAATCTGCAATATCTAAAAGGAGAGGCTGCTACCCCCCCAATAGAGGAAAAGAATTGGGAGAGGACCTTCTTTTGGCAAACATGGGTGGTCGCTCAGATGTACACATGAGTACATACCCAGAGAAGCAGTTATCTTCATAGGCTGAGGGTGCTGAGGATCACCTGTGGGAATTCCTAACAGCCGGTCTGGGAACTCTATTCTGAGTATTGTTCTTGGGACTTAAGTTGAAGATTCTGTTGGGAAGTAGTGGTAAACAAGAGGGAGAAGATTTGCAGACCATTACAGGAACCAAGTGAATAAGGCAGCTCATATTTCTAGAAGGTTTGTTTCATATTCTTTCTGCAATTTGCTAATGGAAGGAATAAAGTTCTTGTTCTTTGTTTAAGACTGGTCGCGGTGTGATCAATGCAGGGAAGTGGGGGGTAATAGAACCAACTAGCGGAAAGGACCGAACTACCCAGCAGCTCCTACGGGGGTGGTGCGCTTGAATAACATATTAGATTTTTCACTCCAGCAGTATATAATGAGTTTGGAAATTGTAGAGAAAGGTTAACTAATGCAATACAAATTAATTACACCTATTAGGTTTTAGTCGACTAAAATGTACTGGAGATTTTAGTCAACTAAATACGACTAGAACAACTGCAGAAGACTAAAATGGGACTAAAATGCCATTTTAGTCCTAAGACTAAATTGAAATTTGCTACCAAAATGTATCAACGAAGACAGCAGCAGCGGTGACCCGGCGGGACAGCCGCCATGGGGGGCGGGTGGGCCTAGAGGACACTCTGCCATCCCACTCATTATTCAGACATGCCGTGCCTCCAACCCCATGTGTGAGGTAGGACCGTAACCGGGTGATTGCTGTGATGTGAAGGGGACTGTGGTATGTAGGGAGCACTGTAAGGAATGGGACAGAAGTCTGCAATATGAAGGAAGGACTGCAGTGTGGAAGGGGGGACTGTAATGGAATGGGGGGGTCTGTGGTGCAAGAGGGAAGGGGGGTGGTAATGTGAAGGGTGCACCGATGTGGGGGGCTAGCCTTGTCTGATTTGGGGTGTATAATAGGGAGCGCTGTGAACTTTTTTGGCAACTCACCGGAGCTCACCTGAAGGCTCTACAGTCTGTTTCTTTCTATGCATCGCAACTGAGCTGTGGGGCATAAAAATGAATGAATTGTAGTTTTTTTAAAATATTTTAATAGCGTCGAAAGAAAAAAAAGGGCACAGTGCAACACACTTAAATGCGCATTGCACTGCCACTTTCTGGACCACATACTAACCGGTGCCCACACAGTAGAACCCTGCATTTTACCATGAGGACCACGGTGATCAGGCCCTAAAGGGTGGGGGTACTGTGATGGGTACAGGAGGCTGTGATGTGAGAAAATCGGACCCATGCTTCCACTCATATGCTGATGACATCACCGGACAAAAAGACCAATATCAGAGACTAGAAAAATGCCTGACATTGATAGATGACTGTATGACCATGAGCTCCCTCAAACTCAATGGATCCAAAACAGAGCTTCTTCTCCTCCACGCAAACTGAAATACAAAAACTAAGACCCCATGGACACCAACCACCATCCTCAGACCATCTCCCCAAGCACCAAAGCCAAAAGTCTAGGAGTCATCTTCGACTCAGAGATGTCGATGGATGCACAAATAGGATCAGTAGTCAACGGATCTCACCATCTTCTCCGCCTGCTATGTAGACTCATCCCCTTCATTCCAGAAGAGGACAAAGCAGCAGTAGTTGGAACAATCAGCAATTCCCGAATCGACTACGCAAACTCCCTCTACATAGGACTACCTAAATACCAGATTGCACGCCTACAAGTCATCCAAAACACGGCAGCAAGACTGGTAATGGGGAAAAACCCTGGGAATCCATCTCCCCATCCTTGAGAACCCTACATTGGCTAACCGTAAAGGATCAGATCACATTCAAGACCCTCTGCCTCACCCACAAATGCACACAAGGAAACACTCCTCAATACCTATGCGAGAAAATAAAACACTACACACCCAATCGAAGTCTCCGATCAACTAACCAAAACCTCCTCCTCATTCAAAAGTCCCGCTACAAATCAAAGGGAGAACGAAGATACGCAGTCCGAGGACCACGGCTATGGAACGCTCTACCCAATAACATCCGCATGGAAGAAAACCATCGGGCCTTCAGAAAAAAACTCAAGACCCATCTCTTCTAAGAAACAGGACGGATCTAGTGCCTTGAGGTGATTCAGTTCGCATTTGTAGCGCTATACAAGTCATTCATTCAAGATTGTAAATCATAGCACAAACATGAGACTTGGACCTCCGCTGGAAGAAAGTTCTATTGACCGGACCTCTGAGAATTTTAATTCAGTACCCCTGAAATAGAGTATTGACCACTTCAGCCCTGGAAGGATTTACTCCCTTCCTGACCAGACCATTTTTTGCGATTCTGCACTGTATCGTTTTAGCTGACAACTGCACTCTAACGAAATTGACGTCCTTTTTTTCCCACAAATAGATCACCTGTGCGGTTATTATTTATTGTGCTATAAACAAAAAAAGAGCGACAATTAAAAAAAAAAAACAATATTTTTTTTACTTTTTGCTATAATAAATAGCCCCCCCCAAAAAAAATATATATATATATATATATATATATATATATAAAAATTACTTCCACAGTTTAGGCCGATTTGTATTCTTCTACATATTTTTGGTAAAAATAAAAAAGATCGCAATAAATGTATATTGATTGGTTTACGCAAAAGTTATAGTGTCTACAAAATAGGGGATAGTTTTATGGCATTTTTATTATTCATTTTTTCTTTTACTAGTAATGGTGGTGATTTTTTTCCTGACTGCGACATTGTGGTGGACAGATCGGACACTTTTGACACTATTTTGGGACCATTGTCATTTATACAGCGGTCAGAGCTAAAAATAGTCACTGATTACTGTATAAATGTCACTGGCAGGGAAGGGGTTAAACAGTAGGGGGCGATCAAGGGGTTAAATGTGTTCCCTGGATGTGTTCTAACTGTAGAACGTAAATTGGCGTGCGGCGGTTGGTATGTGGTTAATCTATGGGGCAGAGGAGGTTTAATGTTGATAAATGTAAAGTTATGCACTTGGGGGCTAAGAATATGCATGCATCATACATACTAGGGAGAGTAATGTTATAACATTTTGGAAACAGATAATTTTTCTCCTTCACTGATGTGCACTGACAGGTTGCAGTGATGGGCAATGATATGCTTCATTGATGGTCACTGATAGGCTGCACTGATGGGCAGTGATGAGGTGGCACTTTTGGGCACTGATGGGCACTGATAGGCTGCACTGATAGGCAGCAGTGATGACCCTGATGAGGCTGCACTGATAGGTGGCACTAATGGACACTGATAGGTGGCACTGATGGGCACTGATAGGCTGCACTGATGGGTAGGCACTGGCAAGCCCTGATGAGGCTGCACTGATAGGCAGCACTAATAGGTGACACTGATAGGCTGCACTGATAGGTGGCACTGTCAGGCACTCATGGGCTGCACTAATGGGCACTGATAGGTGACACTGATGAGAAGGCACTGGTGGGGCCTGATGAGGCTGTATTAAAGGCGGCACTGATAGGTGACACTGATGAGCACTAATTGGCAGCTCTGATGGAACTGCACTGATAATCAGGACACTGATAATCAGTCTGATTATCAGTGTACATGTCCCTTTTAGAGAAGCCAGCTATTGGTAACCGGCTTCTTTTTACAACCAAGATCAGCTTTGATTGGACACAGCTGATCATGTGGTAAAGAGCCACTGATTGGCTTTTTACCTCAATCTGTGATCAGCAGCGTCCTCCGGACACTGATCACAGAGCGCGCCAACCGCACTCTGCAGTGGGCACGTGGCAAGCTTGATCACAGGAAGGCCATCATTCTGCTATATTGCAGTCGGCAGGGGTGTACCTAGGGCATTTGCCACCCAGGGCAGATCCTAAATCTGGCACCCCCCCTACTGATCATGCCTGTACGCACTCAGCCCCCTCATACCTGTACGCACTCAGCCCCCTCATACCTGTACGCACTCAGCCCCCCTCATACCTGTACGCACTCAGCCCCCCTCTTACCTGTACACACCCAGCCCACCCACCTGTACACACTCAGCCCCCTCATACCTGTACGCACTCAGCCCCCTCATACCTGTACGCACTCGGCCCCCCTCATACCTGTGCGCACTCGGCCCCCCTCATACCTGTGCGCACTCGGCCCCCCTCATACCTGTGCGCACTCAGCCCCCCTCTTACCTGTACGCACTCAGCCCCCCTCTTACCTGTATGCACTCAGCCTCCTCGTACCTGCACATTCAGCCCCCCTCTTACCTGTACGCACTCAGCCCCCTCATACCTGTACGCACTCAGCCCCCTCATACCTGTACGCACTTGGCCCCCCTCATACCTGTACGCACTTGGCCCCCCTCATACCTGTACGCACTCGGCCCCCCTCATACCTGTACGCACTCGGCCCCCCTCATACCTGTGCGCACTCGGCCCCCCTCATACCTGTGCGCACTCGGCCCCCCTCATACCTGTACGCACTCAGCCCCCCTCATACCTGTACACACTCAGCTCCCCCCCCTCCCCTCACACCTGTACATAATCAGCTGTGCCCCCACACACATCTATAAACACACACAGCTCTGCCCCACCCCCCCTGTACACAAACGGCCTCCTCCCTTGTACTCACAGCCCCCACTTGCAAGGTGGACTTGCTTGTCCCAGGTCTTGATTCCACATGTCCCTGTGCAAATAAATTGCTGGCAGCACAAACGAGGGGCGCACATACATGAAGCAACCAGAGGTGGCAGTATAGAGCCCGATATGAGCTCAGTGACACTGAACAACAGATGCTGCACAGTGCACCCTCGCACTAACACAGAGAGCCAGCACAGCTACAGAACACCTCCTGCACCCGCCACTGCCTTGTCCCGGCTCTGATAGCCGACCTGACACCCCCCCCAATGTGTGGAACATGGGGCGGACCGCCCACCCCCTGCCCCCCCCCCATAGGTACAGCACTGGCGGTCGGCAAGTGGTTAATAATAGCATGCAAGGCCAAACTGCGATTTCCAAAGCGAGCAAAGTCCTTTCTTGTATTAGGAGAGGTATGGACTCCAGAGAGAGAGATCTTATTTTGTACAAATCATTAGTAAGACCTCATCTGGAATATGCAGTTCAGTTTTAGGCTCCAGTCTATAAAAAGGATATCGGGGAACTGGAGAAAGTGCAGAGAAGGGCAACCAAACTGATAAGAGGCATGGAGGAGCTCAGCTATGAGGAAAGATTAGAAGAACTGAATTTATTCTCCCTTGAGAAGAAAAGATTAAGGGAGGATATGATCAACATAGACTCCCTCCAGAGGTGGTTCTGGTCAGCTCAGTTGCCTGGATTCTTTCCTAAATATACATAATATAACTGCATACTTTCCAACAGTCCCGATTTTTCCCGGGACAATCCCGATTTTGGGCCCCTAATCCCAATCGGAGCTTGTCCCGATTAATTTACCGGGATTTTGCCTTTGTCCCGGGAAAATCTGTAATGTTGTAGGAAAAAATGGCCGGTGAGCTACAAAAAAGATGGCCGCCGCCACCGTCATGAGGATTATTTCCCCTTGTGTTCAGTGGAGAGGGGAGGGGCAGCCAATCTGCTTCTCCCCTCTCCACTGAACACACACGAGAAAGCTGGGAACTGTAGCTGCCGTGCTGCTGGGGGACACAGACCGCTCTGTAAGGAGGGCTCCGCTGCTGCTGCCAGGGACACTGAAGTAAGGTGGGCTCTGTTGCTGGGGGACACAGATCGCTCTGTAAGGAGGGCTCCACTGCTGCTGCCAGGGACACTGAAGTAAGGTGGGCTCTGTTGCTGGGGGACACAGATCGCTCTGTAAGGAGGGCTCCACTGCTTCCAGCTGCTGGGGACACTGAAGTAAGGAGGGCTCTGTTGCTGGGAGACATAGATCTGTAAAGAGGGCTTCACTGCTGGGGGACACCAGATGTAAAAGAGGGCTCCGCTGCTGGGGGACACCAGATGTAAAGGAGGGCTCCGCTGCTGGGGGACACCAGATGTAAAGGAGGGCTCCGCTGCTGAGGAACACCAGATGTAAAGGAGGGCTCCGCTGCTGGGGGACATCAAATGTAAAGGAGGGCTCCGCTGCCGGGGACACCAGATGTAAAGGAGGGCTCCACTGCCAGGGACACCAGATGTAAAGGAGGGCTCTGCTTCTGGGGGCACCTGATGTAAGGACGGACTCTGCTGGGGGCACCTGATGTAAGGACAGATTCTGCTGGGGGCACCTGATGTAAGGACAGATTCTGCTGGGGGCACCTGATGCAAGGACGGACTCTGCTGGGGGTACCTGATGGCGTCTGGTGGCAGGCGATGTGGCAGGTGACACACTCAGGGTTCCCACTGATTCTGCATTCTGGTGAGTTGAATGATTTCATTTTATATTACAATGTAATAATAGTAATAATGCGCTTCAATCATCTTGACACCACAACAACCATGGTGCTGGGATGATTGAAGCGCAAACACCTGGTGTTTGGACTATCTTGCGGATCACACATTTCTATTGTGGTGTAGGATCTGGGCCTGCTGTTCCTCCTTCCTTCTTTTCTTCCTTCTGTCTCCTTCCCTCCTTCTTTCTCTCTCCCTCCCTCCCTCTTTTCCCCTTTCTTTCTCCATCTCTCATTCATCTCAGACTCTAACCACACCCCCATTTGAACCACTCCCATATACGCCACGCCAACTATTTCACATAAACCAAGCCAATTGGGAGCTGTACTGTAAAGAGGGGACGGTAATGTACAGAGGAGCACTGTGATGTAAAGGGGGGGACTGCGATGTAAAGTGGGCTTTGATATAAAGAGGAGTACTGTGATGTAAACGGGGGGGACTGTGATGCAAAGAGGTGTATAAAGTGAAGGGGCTCTGTGATGTAATGGGGGCTGTGATGTAATGGGGGGGCTGCAATATAAAGGGGGGGGGCTGCAATGTAAAGGGGTATTATAATGTAAATGGGAGCTGCTTTGTAAAGAGGGGACTATAATGTAAAGAGAAGCACTGATGATGTAAAGGGGGGGGCTGTGATGTAGAGACAAGCCGCTAATGCCGCATACACACGACCGGACTTTCCAGCAAAAAAGGTCCGACGGAATCATTCCGCCGGACATTCCGATCGTGTGTGGGCTTCATCTGACTTTTTCTTTCGAAAATTCTGAGGGACCTAGAAATAGAACATGTTTCAAATCTTTCCGACGGAATCAGTTCCTATCGGTAAAACCGCTCGTGTGTATGCTGTTCCGACGGACCAAAAACGACGCAAGGGCAGATATTGGCTATTGGCTATTGAACTTCCTTTTTCTAGTCCCGTCGTACGTCAGCGCCTTCTAAACGATCGGACTTTGGTGTGATCGTGTGTAGGCAAGTCCGTTTCAGCGGAACTCCGTCGGAAAGACCGTCGGTGTCTATTCTGACGGACAGTCCGGTTGTGTGTACGCGGCATAAGAAGTAAAGGGGGGCTCTGTGATGTAAAGAGGGGACGGTGATGTGATGTGAGAGGGGTTGTGATGTGAAGGATGTGAGTCACAGAACAAATATGAGATTTGGACCTCTGCTGGAAGAATATTTTACTGATTGGACCTCCCTGAATTTGAATCCATTACCCCTACACTAGAGGATGCACAGGAGTACCTAAAAGGGGAGACCGCTGTAAAGTATCCTCCCATCCCCCTATCTGAGCTGTCTGACTGTTTATGCACAACGACTGAAGGGCAAGTGGGTAATAAATAAAATGCTGTATTACATTCTGGCCTTTATATCTGCCCCGAGTTCAGCTTGGTGATTCTGAAAAGATGAATTCCAGATTGGTAATTTATCCCCCATTATTCTGCATCTGGAATAAATAAAAGTGACATTTGATGTGTCCTCAGGTTCCTCTCTGGGGGAATTTGTCAGAGTCGGGAACGAGCTGCTGAAATCCTCCGTGGACCCCAAAGTGTTCGGCCTCTAAAGAGGAGACGTCTGGAGGAACCAAGATGGCGGAAGGATTCTCCTGATGGATTCTGGAATCTTCCTGGAATGACGCTGCATCTCCTTTTTTACCTAACCAGTTTTGTGCCTTTGTACTCCACTCCTGTATCTGTGAGCGATACCAAAGTTAAATGTGTCAAGTTTACAATTTAGGGAATAATAACGGTTTGTACTATTTACATATCTTTGTTCTTTACTATTCTGCATAGTCTGCAATGTTCAGAGAAGTACTTTTCTGCAGTATTTTTTTAAAGGAATAAACCACTTTATATGTTTCCATTGTCTGTATTTCTAATAAAGTCATAGCGGGGCTCCCCGTTAAACTGGAATACCTCTCAGTGTAGTAATAGAGGCCGAGGACTTCTCCCTTCCTCACAGTCTCAGTATTAATCAGAGATGCATCTTTGTCCCACTGAGTGTTCTTTCAAATATAACACTGCTCATAGCGAACCGTGTACACTATATTGTCAAAAGTATTGGGCCGCCTACATGACCTTTAATGTCATCCCAGTCTTAGTCCGTAGGGTTCAATATTGAGTTGGCCCACCCTTTGCGGCTATAACAGCTTCCACTCTTCTGGGAAGGCTGTCCACAAGGTTTAGGAGTGTGTCTATGGGAATGTTTGACCATTCTTTCAAAAGCGCATTTGTGAGGTCAGGCACTGATGTCGGACAAGAAGGCCTGGCTCGCAGTCTCCGCTCTAATTCAGGTTGAGGTCAGGACAGTCAAGTTCCTCCACCCCAAACTCGCTCATCCATGTCTTTATGGACCTTGTTTTGTGCATTGGTGTGCAGTCATGATGGAACAGGAAGGGGCCATCACCAAACTGTTCCCACAAAGTTGGGAGCATAAAATTGTCCAAAATGTCTTGGTATGCTGACGCCTTAAGAGTTCCCTTCACTGGAACTAAGAGGCCAAGCCCAACCCCTGAAAAACAACCCCACACCATAATCCCCCCTCCATCAAATGATTTGGACCAGCACACAAAGCAATGTCCATAAAGACATGGATGAGTTTGGGGTGGAGGAATTTGACTGCACAAGTCCTGACCTCAACCTGATAGAACACCTTTGGGATACATTGGAGCGGAATCTGCAAGCCAGGCCTTCTCGTCCAGCATCAGTGCCTTACCTCACAAATGTGCTTCTGGAAGAATAGTCAAACATTCCCATAGACAGGGGCGGACTGACAACATCCATGGCCCCCGGAACAAATTAAGCAAGGGCCCCCTATCAGGCCCTGCCCATGACCCGCCCCTGGCCCTGCTCCTCCAAACCAAACTCCTGCCTTTTAAAAAAAAAAAAAAAAACACTGTTTAACAGAGTCTATTGGGACCTGGAGGGAGGTCTTTCTCTGACAGTGTCCATTGGACAGTCTGTTAGAAAGTGTCCCCTCCAGTCCCCATTAGAGACTACAACAGAGTCTAATGGGACCTGGAGGGGGGTCTCTTTCTAACAGTGTGCATTAGAAAGTCTCTGTTAGAGAGAGACCCCCCCTCCAGGACCCATTGGAGACTTCAAAAGAGTCTAATGGGACCTGGAGGGGGTCTCTCTAACAGAGGCCCTTTCAGTGTCCATTTGTAGAATCTGTTAGATTCCCCCCGTCAGGTCGAATTATAGACTGAAAAGGAGTATAAGAAGACCTGGAGGGGGGCCTCTTTCTAACAGAGTTTATTTACTCTGGTCCTCATGGACCCCCTCCGTGTGCCATGACTCTCACCCCCCAACCTCTCACACATAAAGAAATAAAATTGGCACTGTGTAGCGCTCCTCTTACCTTAACTATGGGTACTGTAGCTGTGGCTGGCTCCCGCGTCCTCTGTGGGTGGCTGGCACCTGCATCCTTTGTGGCTGGCCCCTGTTGGTGGCTGGCCGGCTCCCTGGTGTGGGTGGGTCACCGTGGCCGGTTGGCTCCTGTGGGTGGCTGGCTCCCTGCTGTGGGTGGGTCACCGTGACTGGCTGACACCCTGTTGTGGCTGGCTGGTTTCCTGGTGTGGGTGGGTCACCGTGGGTCACTGGCTGGCACCCTTGCCCTGCTGTGGGTGGGTCACCATGGGTAGCTGGTTTCTGTGGATGGCTGCCTGGCTCCCTGCTGTGCGCTTTTAACCCCTGGTAGTGGCCGAAAAAGGGTTAAAACGACCCCGGTGGTTCGGCGGTTCTGCCTATTCATTTCAATAGGCAGGAGCGGTGCGCCGCTAGCGGCCGAATAGCGCCCCTAAAACGACAGTAAAACACCGCTTTACCGCCGGCGTCCGCCCACCCCAGTGGGAAAGCAGCCTTAGCGTCCATTCGGCAAATCCCCAGAAGACGTCCACTCGTGACGAAATGCATAGGGTGGAGCCTCCGACAGTGAAGTCATTACACTATCCTTCCACAACGGTGGTGAGACGAACGATCCAGGAAATAGGGAGAAGCTAATAGAGACACAGCAATTTAAAAAGGCCGGGGAGCCTTTTTAAATCACCTTTTTTAATATTTTCCCACAGTGCTTCTAGGGAAGGGGGTGGGGGGTGGGCATAGTTGCCAACATTGTAAAAAAAAATTTAGGTGTGGGTTACACAAATTAGTGGGTGTGGCTTAAATTGGCATGGCTCAAAAGGGGAGTGGTTAGTATCTGAGATGAATGAGGGATGGAGAGGGAAAGGGGGAAAGGGGGAAATGGGGGGTAGAGGGAGAGGGATGGAAGGACAGTATCCCCAGATCCTACACCACAATAGAAATATGTGTATTCCAGAGTTTAACAATCAGCAGATAAAGATACTCCAAACACCTGGTGTTAGCACTTCAATCAACCCAGCACCATGGTTGTTATGGTGTCAGGATGATTGAAGCACATTATTTCTATTATTACATTGTAATATCAAATTAAATCATTCAACTCACCATAATGCAGAATAAGTGGGACCCCTGAGCGTGTCACCTGCCACGTCGCCTGCCACCAGCAGAGTTCGTCCTTGCATCCGGTGTCCCCAGCAGAGTCTGTCCTTGCATCAGGCGCCCCCAGCAGAGTCCATCTTTGCATCAGGTGCCCCCAGCAGAGTCCGTCCTTGCATCAGCTGCCCCCAGCAGAGTCCGTCCTTGTATCAGGTGCCCCCAGCAGAGTCCATCCTTGCATCAGGTGCCCCCAGCAGAGTCCATCCTTGCATCAGGTGCCCCCAGCAGAGTCCCTCCTTCCATCAGGTGCCCCCAGCAGAGTCCGTCCTTGCATCAGGTGCCCCCAGCAGGGTTCGTCCTTGCATCAGGTGCCCCCAGCAGAGACCATCCTTGCATCAGGTGCCCCCAGCAGAGTCCGTCCTTACATCAGGTGCCCCCAGCAGAGTCCATCCTTGCATCAGGTGCCCCCAGCAGAGTCCCTCCTTCCATCAGGTGCCCCCAGCAGAGTCCGTCCTTGCATCAGGTTCCCCCAGCAGGGTTCGTCCTTGCATCAGGTGCCCCCAGCAGAGACCATCCTTGCATCAGGTGCCCCCAGCAGAGTCCGTCCTTACATCAGGTGCCCCCAGCAGAGTCCGTCCTTACATCAGGTGCCCCTAGCAGAGTCCATCCTTACATCAGGTGCCCCCAGCAGCAGTGGCGTAGCGTGGGTTGTCAGTGCCCTATGCAAGGCAACAAATTTGCGCCCCCTAACTTACAGACTTTTAGCACTCCCTGAGTCCCTTCCCTTTCTACAATAGTACTTACCAGCCTGATTCCTACACTGACCTATCTGATTCCTATACTGACCTCTACACTGACCTACATGATTCCTAGACTGACCATTACACTTACCTACCTGTCCACTACTCTGACCTACTTGATTCCTATACTGATCAGTATATTGACCTACCTATCCACTACACTAAAATACCCATCAAACTATACTGTCCACTACAACACTCACTACACTACACTGATTACTACAACACCCACTATACTACACTGATACTACAAGACCCACTACACTACTAACACCCACTACACTACGCTGATTACTACAACACCCACTATACTACACCACCCACTACACTACACTGATTACTACAACATCCACTACACTACACTGATTACTACAACACCCACTATACTACTACACCCACCACACTACACTGATTACTACAACATCCACTACACTACACTGATACTACAACATCCACTACACTACGCTGATTACTACAGCAACCACTATACTACACCACCCACTACACTACACTGATTACTACAACACCCACTATACTACACTAATTACTACAATACCCACTACACTAACCACTACCTGGTGGCGCATAGAAGCGCACCAGCGACATGCAGGGGAGGGTGGAAACCAAGTCCGGAGGTCACGTGTAGCAGCCATGTCCAGAAGATCATGCCGGTTGTAGTACTTGCGGTGCGGGAGGATGTGTTGCCGACTTAGGCCAAGCTAGGGAGCCTAGTCTACAGAAAGGCCAGGGAGAGCCAGGACCATCAGTGATGCAAGGACCGGGTGCTCCCCAGCCAGCGGAGCCCCGGTCCTTCCATCAGTGTCCCCGCTCGTCGAAAACATGGGGGCGGAGGGTTGGTGGCGGAGAGGCTGAACCCATTCTCAGGGTTTTATTGTCGCTATGCAGATTCCCCCTCATGGTCTGTCCCTGAGTCAGCACATAATGGAAAGTGCTACATCTAGTTATCACCAGGACAGGAATCAATGGGAAATCTTCACATAGGGGACATGTGTCCCCTTCACTATAGACACATTTCCTCTCACATTCTCATGTCACCAGGTCAGGAAGTGAAGGAAAATCTAACTATGGGACACAAAAAAGCAATTCTTTATCCAAAACCGGCTTTAAATACACTTAGTTGCTTGAAGTCACTACTATATCACATATACTAAAACTGAATTCATTTCTAACACTTTATGTTTCACTCATTTACATGACCTGCTCGTGGCAAATGTCCCCAGTCAGTAATTACCCAGCTCGCTGCGGTACACTTCCCCGCCGGAACTCCCCCCATGGCGGCCTCGGCGTCGCACAATAAAAATGGAGCCTTGCTACAAAAGCCCTTTTTACAAATGAGACAAGCGGAACCAGCAGCCAACCCAGCCTGTCACTTCCGTCTCTGACCGCTCAGCACAAAACTCTCCGCTCTCTTGTGTACGGCAGAGGATTCGTGTCACATGTTGCTCCACGGGGTGCGGAGGGTTGGCGGCGGCTGATCTCTTCCTGTTGTGTTCAGTGGAAAGGGGAGGTGTCTAGCAAGATGGCGGCGACAGAACGTCACTTCCGTTACACATTCTGACGGGTCGCCGAATCTGACGAAACACCCATGAAATGTTATTCTCGCTTAGGCAAGAAATGCGGAAGTGTTGTTTTGTAGCACAAAAAAAATCTTTAAATACAAAATAAGATAATACGAAGGTATATCCAATTGTGGCAGAGGGAAGGGGGAGGAGGCAAGGCCATAAAGAGTATGAGTTCAGGGTAAAGGTCGCCTGGTAGCAAAGGATGGCGAGAGCTGTGCCCACATTTTACACTGACAAAGGCACAATCAAAAATAGTCACTAATTGACTTCAATGCAATTCAAGGTTTAAGTATGTCTTATGTCTTAGTATGCATCCTCTGATCACTACTCATCAGTTTCACTTTAACCACTTCCGGACCGCCACACGCCGATATACGTCCTAACTTTGAAGAGGAATATCATTGTTAGGGCAGAAGCTAGCTGCCATAACCCTGGTATCCTCTTCTTTGGCCGGCGGTCCGGTTTTCAATAATAGTGGTCTCTGCGGCGTATTCGCCGTGAGATCACTTTTATCGGCAGCGGAAGAAGGCCCCCCCTCCCTCCGCACTCCGGTGCCCTCCACCGCTTACCGGAGCCGTCGGCAGTGGCGGAGGCGATCAGATGTTTTCCCTTCCTGTGTATGGACACGAGTGAGGAGAAGATGGCCCCCACCTATCTCCATAACAATGCAGGGTGGAAGCGACATCATAACGTCACTTCCGCTCATAGCTCTTAAAGGGCCATTTTTTTTTTTTTAAATGACATTTTTTTTTTTTTTTATTATTATTATTGCATTTAAGCGTAAATATGAGGTCTGAGGTCTTTTTGATATTGATTTCATATTTAAGAGGTCCTGTCATGCTTTTTTTTCTATTACAAGGGATGTTTAAATCCTTTATAATAGGAATAAAAGTGAAACATTTTTTTTAAAGAACAGTGTAAAAATAAAAAATAAAAGGTAAAATAAATAAGAAAAATTTTTTTTTTAAACGCGCCCCTTCCCGAAGAGCTCGCGTGCAGAAGCGAACGCATACGTGAGTAGCGCCCGCACATGAAAACAGTGTTCAAACCACACATGTGAGGTATCGCCGCGATCGGTAGAGCGAGAGCAATAATTCTAGCCCTAGACCTCCTCTGTAACGCAAAACATGCAACCTGTAGAATTTTTTAAACGTCGGCTATGGAGATTTTTAAGGGTAAAAGTTTGTCGCCATTCCACGAGCGGGTGCAATTTTGAAGCGTGACATGTTGGGTATCAATTTACTCGGCGTAACATTATCTTTCACAATCTAAAAAAAAAAGTGGGCTAACTTTACTGTTGTCTTATTTTTTAATTCAAAAAAGTGTGTTTTTTTTTTTAAAAGTGCGCTTGTAAGACATGCGCAAATACAGTGTGACAGAAATGATTGCAACGACCGGCATTTTATTACGTAGGTTACATAGTAGGTGAGGTTGAAAAAAGACACAAGTCCATCAAGTCCAACCTATGTGTGTGATTATGTAAATGTGTAAATTATGTATTTTATTCTCTAGGGTGTTAGCAAAAAAAAAAAAAAAGTATAATGTTTGGGGGTTATAAGTCATTTTCTAGCAAAAAAAACTGTTTAACTTGTAAACAACAAATCTCAGAAAGCGGCTCGGCCTCGGTCCTTAAGTGGTTAACAGGTTTTAGGTATTGCTTGGGGCTGCACTTTATAATCCTGACACTTCCCATCTCTGAGTCTTATCATTGTATTCCATTACTGTTTTTTTGCCTGTTGTATCCTGTCATGTGGGGATGGATTGCTGGTAAACCAGACCTTACAGTAATCAGAGTCATGGATCTTGTACTACGCCCCCCTCTATGTTCCCACCTCTCCCCCTGCAGGACATTCCCCGCCGTGACTACACAGAGATCATCACACTCCCAACATTCCAGGAAGAGCGACACAGAGAGAGCAGAAGAGGAAACATTGTACTGTACAGAGGTACCGTATACATCCTACATGTGTTCTATACATTATATATAGACAGACACTGTATATACATTATATGTAGACAGACGCTGTATATACATTACATATAGACAGACACTGTATATACATTACATATAGACAGACTCTGTATATACATTACATATAGACAGACTCTGTATATACATTACATATAGACAGACTCTGTGTATACATTACATATAGACAGACTCTGTATATACATTACATATAGACAGACTCTGTATATACATTACATATAGACAGACTCTGTATATACATTACATATAGACAGACACTGTATATACATTACAAATAGACGCTGTATATACATTATATATAGACAGACACTGTATATACATTACAAATAGACGCTGTATATACATTATATATAGACAGACACTGTATATACATTACATATAGACGCTGTATATACATTACATATAGACAGACTCTGTATATACATTACATATAGACAGACTCTGTATATACAATACATATAGACAGACTCTTTTTACATAGCTCCCAACTGTCCCTGATTTGGAGCAATGTCCCTCTGTCCCCCATTCCTCCTCATTTGTCCCTCATTTTGGTCTGATCTATATAGTCGTATATAAAATGCACTTTTTATCTTTCAAAAAGTGTTTTCCAGCGCTAAACCTCTCATCTGATTTCTATATTGCTGCATTTGTAAATTCCGAAAGCCAATATAAAGGAATAATAGTGGTAAAAAAAGCACTTGTGGGTTTAACCAATCTTGTTTTTTTGTACAATTCTCCTTTAGGGGGCGTGGCAAGGGGTGTGTCCTATCCCTGCATACTTTTGCTGATAGGTGTCCCTCATTCCCATCTCAAAAAGTTGGGAGGTATGTGTATATACATTACATATAGACAGACCCTGTATATACTTTACATATAGACAGACGCTGTATATACATTATATATAGACAGATGCTGTATATACATTATATATAGACAGACTCTGTATATACATTACATATAGACAGACACTCTATATACATTACATGGCAGTGCCTCCACCCAGGACAAGGCCTCTGTGTACAGAGAGAATTCCCTTCCTGGGAAATTAACCCGGAATCTTATCAAAGTAATTGGGAGCAGAATAACTACTGCAACCAGCAAATAGCATTACCCATAATTATATAGATGCACATCAGTAAAGAAACGATACAAGCTTTAGATAAGAAAAGAATAATAATGGTACAAAAATCCAATGTGCAGACATGTACTGTATAATCAGCGGGGCCTGATAGAAGTGCTGGTGGAATTGTGCGCACATATACCCGGGCATATATAGTTATTAATAAATATATCTCCAGATGAATGTTGCAGCAAAGTCCAGTTGCAGGGGTCCCTGAGGATGATCACTATGCAGTGTCCATCTTGGTGTCAGAGTCCTGAAGACAAGATCAGCAGGGATGAGGGTATCCTCCAACTGTTGTCCAACCAGCCTGGGATGCAGCTTCTCACCAGCAGATACTGTGGTGTGGCACTGTAATTCAGAGTCAGCCTATCTACTCTGCATTTTAGTCCCTCGCTAGTAGTCTCTAATCTGCCATGCAACCGGACCTCTAACTAGCGGTCGTTGGATGCCTAACCTGGATCTAGCCTAGACATTTCATAAAGCTCAATTGGCCGCCACGTGGTGCAAAGCAGTGGATTTCCTTGCACGGCACTGCACTGACATAGCTACATAGTTAGTGTGGTTGAAAAAAGACACAAGTCCATCTAGTTACTATACCCACAGTTGGAAGAGGAAGGGAAAAAAAGCCCTGAATAAAGCATGATCCAATTTGCTCCAGCAGGGGAAAAAATTCCTTCCTGACCCCTAAGAGGAAATCGGATGTTCCCTGGATCAACTTTACCTATAAATGTCAGTACCCAGTTATATTGTGTGTAGCTAGGAAAGAATCCAGACCTTTCTTAAAACAATCTAATGAGATGGCCAGAGCCACCACCGGAGGGAGTCTGTTCCACATTTTCACAGCTTTTAGGCCCCTTTCACACTGGGGCGGTGGGGGCGTCGGCGGTACAACAGCGCTATTTTTAGCGCTGTTGTACCGTCGTTCTTGCAGAGGTATTCGGCCGCTAGCGGTGCGGTTTTACCCCCCGCTGGCGGCCGAAAAAGGGTTAAAATCCCTCGTACAGCGCGGCTATAGCCGCGGTATTGCAGCGGTATAGCCGCGGTATAGCCGCGCTGTCCCACTGATTTCAATGGGCAGGAGCGGGGAAGGAGCGGTGAATACACCGCTCCTTCCCCGCTCCAAAAAAGCGGTTTGCAGGACTTTTCTCACTGCCCTGCCTGCGCACCGCTTCAGTGTGAAAGCCCTCGGGCTTTCACACTGAACAAACAGCGGAGGCTGTTTAGGAGCGGTTTTCAGGCGGTATTTTTAGCGCAATACCGCCTGAAAACCGCTCCAGTGTGAAAGGGGTCTTACCGTGACGAAACCTTTCTGTATTTGGAGATGAAATCTCTTTTCCTATAGACGTAAAGAGTGTCCCCTTGTCCTCTGTGGTGACCTTAAAGTGAATAACTCAACACTAAGTTCACTATATGGACCTGTTAGGTGCAGTTTTCAACTTAACTGCTTCTAGTTTATATTGCTTTGCCAAATTAGCTCTCAAAGAAGTAAGACACAGAATATAGGTTTCTGTATATCAGATCCGAGCCTTAAAGGTCCCGTACTGTCAACTCAACCTGTCGGCTCTTTATTGGGGCTTTTTATAGACTGGTTACAGGATCGCATATTTCAGCAAATTTTCATATAAGGTAACAAGCAGTATAATTTCAACATACATGACGCTAGACACATCTGGAAAAACTTAAGCTAGTATTGCAACATATACTGACACGCACACATTTATACAGAAAAATGAAAAACAACTTAAGTAGAACTCCAACCTATTATTTCCAACCTTATCAATTTCCCCCTTTGACATCATCCCCTCCACGATTCTGGGTCCTTGCAAACAAGTGAACAGCCGATACTTCAAAGAGTACTATCCCTGACCGCGGGTTGTCAGAGGAGGATAAGTCTTCTTTATCTACCCTCATCCCTCAAATCCATACCTGCATCTTATAAGCAAAGAGAATAGAAAAGGGGTGATGTCAAGTTACCCTTTTTGTCATTAGAGTTCCTAATACCTTTCTCTTTCCATTCTATCTGTTCGTGCCTTAATCTTCCTATATAAGCAACAGTTTATCACAGTAAGCAGTACAAAAACTAAAATTAGAATAAGTATCGGATTGAGCATCCAGTTAAAAATTGCCGTAGCAGTGGGTGATCATCCAGCAAATACATCATACCAATGATGTGTTGTTTCATCTCTTATTTGTGAGGATAAATGTATTAATTTCCCTTTATCTATAACCGCAGATATTAGATTATTTTGAAGGGAATGTTCTTGTGTCTCTATGTGTTTTCTAAGTATTTCGGACTCATTTAAGATTTGCCGTAAGGGCTCTAATGATGTTATAAAAGGAGTAGTATCAGTAAGATTATCCACCGTCCATTCTAGATTAAATATTCTATGTGCATCTGGTTCAAAAAGGAAAGTGTCATTTTGCCATTTAAGCATTTTAACATTCTTTACGCATCCTGAAAAAGGGGCCGTTTTATTTAAGCTTTCCATAGTTTCCTGATCATGTGTGACTAAACAAATATGTTGTGGTCCTATCTCCATAAATCTGTTTCCTACACCTACTGGTAATCTCTGAAACTTACATATGTTAGATTGATGTTTCAATAAGCAAAGTTCATAGACTGGAGAACTTCTTCCACAGACTATTCCCTTATTAGTTTTAACATATAGACTTAGATCATGAGTCATGTTTTGTGTATCTACATAGTGTCCATAAATCTCAGGATACCAAAATTCAGGTAGATCCTTTCCTATCGGGAGTGGCATCACTATTAACTTACACATTACCTGGACCTCCTCCACTTTGTATACATCAAACCTTCCAGCACACCATCTTTCCTCACATTCAACTTCTTTTCCTGGTACTTCAAACCATGTACTTTCTAAATTTAAACCCTTGAAATAGTTCATCCAAGTGCGATTTGAATGTGATAAGATAGTGTAGAAAAAGCACATTGAGTAATGTTTATAAACTCCTGATTTGCTTTCCACAACTTCAGACTAACTAGTGCTGTGTGATTAACCATAATATTGAGATATTTAGTTAATTGTACCTAACTAATTTGTGTTTCGAATGTTGTAGGTAACCATTTGCTTGTAATTATTAAACTATCAGCTATGTGACTTCCTGCACGTTTCCACTTATTTTGTATCATTTCCATCTGTATCCCATTCATTATTCCCATTCCAGTTCCTGCAGCTCCCAGAACTGTATCATACCATTCTCGGCGATACCTACATTCTGGTAGCTGGGGAAAAGTTACATTAAATTTGATTTTTGTTTTCTGTTGTGATACCGAAACATTTATGCAAGATCTAGGAATAGGAGTTAATACAGAGGATTCGAAGATAGTGGGTAGAGTGTTTTCTATCTTTATATTGAAACCATAATGTTGCCATTGTATATATATCCTCCTGTTGTGTTTTCCCATTTCCTTACTAGTACAAAATACCATTCGTAGTAAGGATATTGCGTTATACTCTTATCCTGATTTACCCATCTAAGATCAGTACTATTTTCATGAACTGTTACATTGATACCCGGAGTCCATGTATAAACAAACATTTGAAAACATTCAAGCACTATTATCATAGTTAGAAGGATCTTCATTCTGTTTCTCTCGGTTCAAGACTCTTTTTGCAGTGTGATGCGTGGATCCAGGCTGCTCTTCCTTCCAATTTCACTGAAGTGGCTGTAGTCAAAAGCACTTGATAAGGACCTTCAAATCTAGGTTCCAATGTCTTTCTGGTGTTTTTCTTAACATATACATAATCTCCTGGTAGCAGTGTATGTGTACCTGCTATTGAGTTAGGGTCTGGAAGAGAAGAATACACACTTTTGTGGATCTTAGTTAGACGTTGTTGTAATTGTATTACATATGCAGTCAAACTATCACATTGCAATTGCATACTCTGTGGAAAGTATAGACCTAATCTAGGTGCATTCTTAAAAGTATTTCATATGGGGATAATCCTGTTTTCCCTGTTGGAGTGTATCTTATGGAGAACAAAACCAAAGGCAAGCATTCTGGCCATGTCTTGTTTAACTCTTGCATAGCTTTTTGTATTTTCAACTTTATTGTCCCATTTACTCTTTCCACTGATCCTGAACTCTGTGGATGGTAAGGGGTGTGGAAACTTTGTTGAACCCCTAACATGGTCATCACATTCTGCATGATTTTTCCTGTAAAGTGTATCCCCCTATCTGATTCTATTGTTTCAGGAAGACCAAACCTAGGTATTAACTCAGTGATCAGTTTCTTAGCTGTGACTTTTGCTGTAGCTGATTTTACTGGATAGCTTTCGGGCCAACCTGAGAATAAATCGATACACACGAGGACAGAAAGCTTCTAATCTAGCAATAAAAGGAGCCCTTAAGTCCATGTGTCTGACGTCCTGCCTCTAAATTGCCATCCCCCTCAGCTCAGTCTGCAGGTCGGTCATAAACTGGTTAAACAGGGTCAGAGTCATTTTATGTCTGCATAAATCCTCCCCATCCTGCCAGGTTGCTTCATGTGTATTCATTACCTGTGTCACAAATCTACAGAAAGCAGCTGGCTTTGCTATAATGTGTGTATCAGTACATACGGGGGCTACAGTTTCTGAATGAGGTTTTTGTGCTCTACAAACCTGACAAACCCATCCTCTACCCTCAAGTACAGGATATATCTTGTGTGGTTTACGTTCTATGTCAGTATATGGGGGTGGGATGGTTGAACTAAGATTATTTTTTTTTTTTTTTTTTTTTTTTTTTTTTATTCTTCTGTCCTTCATATCCCAACCATCACAATCTGGATTATATTTCCACCCCTCTTCTTTTGCTCTATTTGAGACCTTAATTAAGCATTGAACCTGACGCATCCATTGCTTCTCTAACACCTCTCCTTGTCTGTCCCTTTTTACTTCACTCCAAACATCCGGGTCTAAACCCGCTGCTCCTTTCACCTTAAATTTACGAAGGACATCCTTTAAGTCCTATGCTTCATCTTTCCCATAGATGTTCTTAATTATCTGTGGCACCGTATAATGCCCCACAATTCCCTGACGGGGTTTTGTGTTCTGCTGGCCCATTCTGACAGTCCGTGCCTAGGTAGTGTGTGGGACACTTAGTGTACAGTACTAAATACTAAAAAAGCTACACTAGTTCCTCGTTGCCTTCCTCCTAGGGTGCCAGAATACTAAAAACCTCTTCGGATGAGATTTCTGAAATCAAATTACTTTATATGCTAGCCAACTGACAAATATTATGACCAGACTGACAGCTACAACATATACAAGCATTCCTTTAAGTGACCAGGTATCTGACTAGATCTCCGGGCTTATGGAGACCTTATTCCCCCCCCGTATCTGGGATCCCTCTCATACACTCTTATCCCTGCTTTATGGAGCAGACAGGGCTTATACTTTCAACCCGTCTATGGTTTATGAATTAAATTGAATATCAAACTTAAGCGTCAGACCCCCCGAAAGGCACATTCCGTTGCTCATTGGGATGATATTCTTTCAATTCATACCAACCTTGGCAAGGCTCATTCACTTTCTCAACAAGACAGACAGACAACAAACAACAAATAATTCCAGCAATATAAACCAAAATATGCAGTAATTCTAGACTCACCACTACAGAGGCTGGTGTTTTAAAACCAGGAGAACCGTAACTGACAGAACGGATAGGCACAAATCAGGGGAGCACAGAATATAAGAAAAATAAAGCTTTTTCTTACCTGCGCAGGTTTTCAATCTGTGGTTCCCGGAATGCCTGTCCTTTTGTTCCGTCAGTCCAATTCATCCACCTCTTGTAGTGTCATCGGTGTGTCCCTACTTCCGGGCGCCAGAATTGTTAGGTGCAGTTTTCAACTTAACTGCTTCTAGTTTATATTGCTTTGCCAAATTAGCTCTCAAAGAAGTAAGACACAGAATATAGGTTTCTGTATATCAGATCCGAGCCTTAAAGGTCCCGTACTGTCAACTCAACCTGTCGGCTCTTTATTGGGGCTTTTTATAGACTGGTTACAGGATCGCATATTTCAGCAAATTTCCATATAAGGTAACAAGCAGTATAATTTCAACATACATGACGCTAGACACATCTGGAAAAACTTAAGCTAGTATTGCAACATATACTGACACGCACACATTTATACAGAAAAATGAAAAACAACTTAAGTAGAACTCCAACCTATTATTTCCAACCTTATCAGACCTGTTATGTATTTGTACATGGTGATCATATTCCCCCACACCCCCCTTTAATCTCCTCTTCTCCAGGGAGAATAAATTCAGTTCCTCTAATCTTTCCTCATAGCTGAGCTCCTTCATGCCTCTTATCAGTTTTGTTGCCCTTCTCTGCACTTTCTCCAGTTCCCCGATATCCTTTTTGAGAACTGGTGCCCAAAACTGAACTGCATATTCCAGTGTTGCCAACCCCCCGAAGTAAAATTTACTGGCAGGACACCAAAATTTATAAACGCCACCAATTTTTTTTACTGGCAAAAATCATCACATTTACTGGCAGAGCCACATTGTTTACTGGCACTGCAAAAAAGTACCTACAATGCCTGTTTTCAGTGCTAAACAATGCAAATATCAATATGTAAACTATAAACATGTAGCTAGTGCTATTAGCAATGTGTTTAAGTAAAACAAAAGTCAAAAAACATATTTCTTCATTTACATGGTACAGGAGGGGGTCAGAGGCTGTGCGGACAGGGTACAGGGGGTCAGAGGCTGTGCGGACATGGTACAGGGGTCAGAGGCTGTGCGGACATGGTACAGGGGTCAGAGGCTGTGCGGACATGGTACAGGGGTCAGAGGCTGTGCGGACAGAGTACAGGGCTCAGAGGCTGTGCGGACGGAGTACAGGGGTCAGAGGCTGTGCAGACATGGTACAGGGGACAGAGGCTGTGCAGACATGGTACAGGGGTCAGAGGCTGTGCGGACATGGTACAGGGGTCAGAGGCTGTGCGGACAGAGTACAGGGGGTAAGAGGTTGTGCGGACAGAGTACAGGGGGTCAGAGGCTGTGCGGACAGAGTACAGGGCTCAGAGGCTGTACAGACAGAGTACAGGGGGTCAGAGGCTGTGTGGACAGAGTACAGGGGGTCAGATGCTGTGCGGACAGAGTACAGGGGGTCAGAGGCTGTGCGGACAGAGTACAGGGGTCAGATGCTTTGCGGACAGAGTACAGGGGTCAGAGGCTGTGCGGACAGAGTACAGGGGGTCAGAGGCTGTGCAGACAGAGTACAGGGGTCAGAGGCTGTGCGGACAGAGTAGAGGGGGTCAGAGGCTGTGCAGACAGAGTAGAGGGGGTCAGAGGCTGTGCGGACAGAGTACTGGGGGTCAGAGGCTGTGCGGACAGAGTACAGGGGATCAGAGGCTGTGCAGACAGATTACAGGGGTCAGAGGCTGTGCGGACAGAGTACAGGGGGTCAGAGGCTGTGCAGACAGAGTACAGGGGTCAGAGGTTGTGCGGACAGAGTACAGGGGGTCAGAGGCTGTGCAGACAGATTACAGGGGTCAGAGGCTGTGCGGACAGAGTACAGGGGGTCAGAGGCTGTGCGGACAGAGTACAGGGGGTCAGAGGCTGTGCAGACAGATTACAGGGGTCAGAGGCTGTGAGGACAGAGTACAGGGGGTCAGAGGCTGTGCGGACATGGCACAGGGGTCAGAGGCTGTGTGGACATGGTACAGGGGTCAGAGGTTGTGCAGACATGGTACAGGGGTCAGAGGCTGTGCGGACGAAGTATAGGGGTCAGAGGCTGTGCGGACAGAGTACAGGGTTCAGAGGCTGTGCGGACATGGTACAGGGGTCAGAGGCTGTGCGGACATGGTACAGGGGTCAGAGGCTGTGCGGACATGGTACAGGGGTTCAGAGGATGTGCGGACATGGTACAGGGGGTCAGAGGCTGTGCGGACATGGTACAGGGGTCAGAGGCTGTGCGAGACATGGTACAGGGGTCAGAGGCTGTGCGGTCAGGGTACAGGGGTCAGAGGTTGTGCGGACATGGTACAGGGGTCAGAGGCTGTGCGGACGAAGTATAGGGGTCAAAGGCTGTGCGGACAGAGTACAGGGGTTCAGAGGCTGTGCGGACAGGGTACAGGGGTCAGAGGCTGTGTGGACATGGTACAGGGGTCAGAGGCTATGCGGACATGGTACAGGGGTCAGAGGCTGTGTGGACATGGTACAGGGGTCAGAGGCTGTGTGGACATGGTACAGGGGTTTAGAGGCTGTGCGGACATGGTACAGGGGTCAGAGGCTGTGTGGACATGGTACAGGGGTCAGAGGCTGTGCGGACATGGTACAGGGGTCAGAGGCTGTGCGGACAGAGTACAGAGGGTAAGAGGTTGTGCGGACAGAGTACAGGGGTCAGAGGTTCTGCGGACATGGTACAGGGGTCAGAGGCTGTGCGGACAGAGTACAGGGCTCAGAGGCTGTGCGGACAGAGTACAGGGCTCAGAGGCTGTGCGGACAGAGTACAGGGGGTCAGAGGCTGTGCAGACAGAGTACAGGGGTCAGAGACTGTGCGGACAGAGTACAGGGGTCAGAGGCTGTGCAGACAGAGTACAGGGGGTCAGAGGCTGTGCGGACATGGTACAGGGGGTCAGAGGCTGTGCAGACATGATACAGGGGTCAGAGGCTGTGCGGGCATGGTACAGGGGTCAGAGGCTGTGCGGACATGGTACAGGGGTCAGAGGCTGTGCGGAAAGGGTACAGGGGTCCGAGGCTGTGCGGACAGAGTACAGAGGGTCAGAGGTTGTGCGGACAGAGTACAGGGGGTCAGAGGCCGTGCGGACAGAGTACAGGGGGTCAGATGCTGTGCGGACAGAGTACAGGGGGTCAGAGGCTGTGCGGACAGAGTACAGGGCTCAGAGGCTGTGCGGACAGAGTACAGGGGCTCAGAGGCTTTGCGGACAGAGTACAGGGGGTCAGAGGCTGTGCGGACAGAGTACAGGGGTCAGAAGCTGTGCAGACAGAGTACAGGGGGTCAGAGGCTGTGCGGACAGAGTACAGGGGGTCAGAGGCTGTGCAGACAGAGTACAGGGGGTCAGAGGCTGTGCAGACAGAGTACAGGGGGTCAGAGGCTGTGCGGACAGAGTACAGGGGGTCAGAGGCTGTGCAGAAAGAGTACAGGGGGTCAGAGGCTGTGCGGACAGAGTACAGGGGGTCAGAGGCTGTGCGGACAGAGTACAGGGGTCAGAGGCTGTGCGGACAGAGTACAGAGGGTCAGAGGCTGTGCAGACAGATTTCAGGGGTCAGAGGCTGTGCGGACAGAGTACAGGGGGTCAGAGGCTGTGCGGACATGGTACAGGGGTCAGAGGCTGTGTGGACAGGGTACAGGGGTCAGAGGTTGTGCGGACATGGTACAGGGGTCAGAGGCTGTGCGGACGAAGTATAGGGGTCAGAGGCTGTGCGGACAGAGTACAGGGGGTCAGAGGCTGTGCGGACATGGTACAGGGGTCAGAGGCTGTGTGGACATGGTACAGGGGTCAGAGGCTGTGCAGACAGATTACAGGGGTCAGAGGCTGTGTGGACATGGTACAGGGATCAGAGGCTGTGCGGACAGATTACAGGGGTCAGAGGCTGTGCGGACATGGTACAGGGGTCAGAGGCTGTGCGGACAGAGTACAGGGGTCAGAGGTTGTGCGGACAGAGTACAGGGGGTCAGAGGTTGTGCGGACATGGTACAGGGGTCAGAGGCTGTGCAGACGAAGTATAGGGGTCAGAGGCTGTGTGGACAGAGTACAGGGTTCAGAGGCTGTGCGGACAGGGTACAGGGGTCAGAGGCTGTGCGGACAGGGTACAGGGGTCCGAGGCTGTGCGGACAGAGTACAGAGGGTCAGAGGTTGTGCGGACAGAGTACAGGGGGTCAGAGGCTGTGCGGACAGAGTACAGGGGGTCAGAGGCTGTGCGGACAGAGTACAGGGGGTCAGATGCTGTGCGGACAGAGTACAGGGGGTCAGAGGCTGTGCGGACATAGTACAGGGCTCAGAGGCTGTGCTGACAGAGTACAGGGGCTCAGAGGCTTTGCGGACAGAGTACAGGGGGTCAGAGGCTGTGCGGACAGAGTACAGGGGTCAGAAGCTGTGCGGACAGAGTACAGGGGGTCAGAGGCTGTGCAGACAGAGTACAGGGGGTCAGAGGCTGTGCAGACAGAGTACAGGGGGTCAGAGGCTGTGCAGACAGAGTACAGGGGGTCAGAGGCTGTGCGGACAGAGTACAGGGGGTCAGAGGCTGTGCAGACAGAGTACAGGGGGTCAGAGGCTGTGCGGACAGAGTACAGGGGGTCAGAGGCTGTGCGGACAGATTACAGGGGTCAGAGGCTGTGCGGACAGAGTACAGAGGGTCAGAGGCTGTGCAGACAGATTTCAGGGGTCAGAGGCTGTGCGGACAGAGTACAGGGGGTCAGAGGCTGTGCGGACATGGTACAGGGGTCAGAGGCTGTGTGGACAGGGTACAGGGGTCAGAGGTTGTGCGGACATGGTACAGGGGTCAGAGGCTGTGCGGACGAAGTATAGGGGTCAGAGGCTGTGCGGACAGAGTACAGGGGGTCAGAGGCTGTGCGGACATGGTACAGGGGTCAGAGGCTGTGCGGACAGAGTACAGGGGGTCAGAGGCTGTGCGGACATGGTACAGGGGTCAGAGGCTGTGTGGACATGGTACAGGGGTCAGAGGCTGTGCAGACAGATTACAGGGGTCAGAGGCTGTGTGGACATGGTACAGGGATCAGAGGCTGTGCGGACAGATTACAGGGGTCAGAGGCTGTGCGGACAGAGTACAGGGGTCAGAGGTTGTGCGGACAGAGTACAGGGGGTCAGAGGTTGTGCGGACATGGTACAGGGGTCAGAGGCTGTTCAGACGAAGTATAGGGGTCAGAGGCTGTGTGGACAGAGTACAGGGTTCAGAGGCTGTGCGGACAGGGTACAGGGGTCAGAGGCTGTGCGGACAGAGTACAGGGGGTCAGAGGCTGTGCAGACAGAGTACAGGGGGTCAGAGGCTGTGCGGACAGGGTACAGGGGGTCAGAGGCTGTGCAGACATGGTAGAGGGGTCAGAGGCTGTGCGGACAGGATACAGGGGCAGAGGCTGTGCGGACATGGCAAAGGGGGTCAGAGGTTGTGCGGACAGAGTACAGGAGCGGGTCAGTCTTTGTGGATCGTTCTGCTCCTGCTCAGTCGCTCTGTCTATCTGTCCTCCCTCCTCCTCCATACTTGGCTCAGTATAGCACAATACATATCTGAGGTGACGTCTGACTGACCTGGATTGATGGATGGAATTTGAAGCGGCTTTCCTTTTCTAGTCTTTATGGATACATGCTCTGAGCAGAAGGAAGCAACTCTGCAATGTGATATCAGGAATCAGGATCCTTCGTGTTGTTTTGCTGCCAAGTAGCAAGACAGTGACCCTGCAGCATGCTGACCCAGCAGCGGGCACAGCGCACTGAGATCCCAGCTGAAGATTCTACGGGGGTGAGTGTCCACTGATGTCTAGCCGATAGGTACCCCCCAGCACCTGGCAGGCACTGCACAGGTTACAGGCACGGCACCAAGTAATGTAAGTATCATCTGCAGGGGGGGAGGGTGACATCTCAGCAGACACAGGCATCCCCGGACCCCTGCTGTGGTGAGGCACCGCCGAGAACGAGCGCCAGCTATTCAAAAATGGCGCCGGGCGGCGATATTACATCACTGCGCAAGCGCTCGCCCGTGGCGCCCGGCCGAGCCTGTACGAGTTCTCCAGAACCCGGTAGGCTTCGGAACGGCGCATGCGCAGTAGCGGGGTTGGCCTACAGCCATCTTTGTTAAGGGCACCGATGCCCGTAACGGACATTTATGGGCACCCCGAAAATAGGGTGGAATTTACGGGCTGCCCATAAATTAACGGGCAATTGGCAACACTGCTCATGATTTGTACAGGGCAAAATGATATCTCTCTCTCTGGAGTCCATACCTCTCCTAATACAAGGACTTTGCTTGCTTTGGAAACCTCAGCTTGGATACAAAAGGACTACAAATGTACAGCATGCAGTACTTTTTTCAGTGCACTTTGCCCGCACCTACTCCAAATAACCACCCAAAGCAATTCCAAGGGACCTAGTTTGAATGAATGAGTGTGAACCATGTGATTGTACAGATGGAGAGCGGTGCCAGCACTGAGAAATCATTTTCTGCAGAAAAAAGCATGAGCCATCTTGGCTTCAGTCAGTTTGTTTTCATACTTTTTTTTTTTATAAATCTCTTTTTATTTGAAAAAGTTATCCAATACAGCACATACAAAAGGAAAAAAAGGACAAAGAGCGGGAAAAAAAAACAGGGTACATAAATTGAGACTATCACTAAAAACGTCAGCACAGTAAGGTCAGGTATTCCCATAAAATTCTCTACATCCGATATATACCAATTCAAATGTATCTATACGCTGTACCTCTCTGGAAGCATGAAAAACATTATTTTATTTCCCCCTATTCCCCCCCCCCCCCTTTCCCTCCCCTCACCCCCCATGCATCCTCACAGATGTTCTGCAACCCTCTCATCCTGTGCCTTCCTTACTCCACTCATCCGTCACTCACCCAATCCAGCCATGCTTTCCATATTTTCTCAAATTTCTTATAGTTACCCCTTTTCTTATAAATATATTTTTCTCTACAAACCACCTCCCCCACTGCATTTACCCATTCTGTCAATGTTGGGGCCTCCTTCCTCTGCCAATGCCGTGCGATGAGCCTTTTTCCCTGAAACAAGCATCTGTCCCTTGCCGTCTGCACATCCTTTGAGATCCTTCCCTCCCCCTCCAAGCCCAGCAGGCACTCCCCCGCCTCCACCCTCAGCGATGTCCCAAACACTAAGTTTATTTCTCCCACTATCCCTTCCCAATATCTATGCAGCTTGGGGCAGCGCCAGAACATGTGGATCAGATCCCCATGTCCCCCTCTGCATCTCTGACATTTCGCGTCAGGTCTCCTGCCCCACTTGAATAGCTTCAGAGGTGTGTAATATGCTCTATGCAGCAAATACAAATGAGACATCACTTGTGAGGGAGAGAGAGTGACCCTGGGACCCAGCGCCAAGGCCTGATTCCATTGATCATCAGACATTATGCCCACATCTTTTTCCCATCTAGCCCTGTTTTTATTTTCGACCCGGCCTTCTTGTGCTGTTACTTTCAAGCACCCATACATGTCCGAGATCAGACCCTTTGTAGATCCCGCATCAATCAGCCTTCTCAAAAAGGTCATTTCACACCACACTGGCATTTCCTTCCCAAATTGTGCCTCCAGGGCGTGCCTGAGTTGCAAATATTTATAAAATGACCTGTTGGAGATCGTATACTCCTCTACCAGTTCCTGGAAGGACTTTAACCTCCCTGCCCTATATACCTGTGCAAGGTAATGGATGCCCATATGATCCCATTCCTCTACACGCCCCATTTTCTTAAGCTCGTTAAGGCTATTATTATCCCAAAGTGGCGAAAATTCCGCAAAACCCTCATATCCCAGAATTTTTTTAGCCTGTACCCAGACTCTGCTCATCAACCGGATAGTGGGACATTTGGTACAGAATGAGTCTGCCTCTAACCCTTCCGCCACCGTATCGTGTCTGGTGTCGTTCAATAAGATGCTACCCCCTACTCCTGCTTCTCCTGGCCTATTACTACCTCCCATTTGCTGCAGTTGGGCTGCCAGGAAGTAACCTCGTGGATCTGGTACCGCCAGACCTCCTTTCTCCTCTGGTCGCCGCAGCGTCTCCAACCCAATCCTGGCCACCCCTTCCTTCCAAATAAGTTCTCTAAATATGCTGTCCAGTTTTTTGAACCAGTGCTTGGGGATCCAAACAGGAGAATTCTGCATAACATATAGGATTTGAGGTAGCCAGACCATTTTGATCAGATTGCAGCGCCCGGCGACCGAGAGGGGTAAACGTCTCCATACTTGACACTTCTGTTTAAGTTTCTTCATCAGTGGGACTAGGTTTTCAGATATATACTGGCTTGGGTCTCTGGTAATATTAATTCCCAGATATTTCATATGCCTAACCACTTGGACCTGGGATGCCTGATATGGGAGAGGCTCACACAGGGTATCAATGGGCAAAATCACCGATTTCTCCCAATTGATTAACAGCCCAGAGAAATTTCCGAACTCCCTCACTATCCTCATAGCTGTTTCCAATGACTCCTGCGTATCTGCCAAAAATAATAAAATATCATCGGCATACAAGGCCACTTTATCCACCCCTTTCTTCCTCTTGAATCCCTGTATGCCCTGTGCCATCCTTAGAGCCACTGCCAAGGGTTCAATTGCCAGTGCGAAGAGCAGGGGGGACAAGGGACACCCCTGTCTTGTGCCCCTGCTCAGCTGAAACCCCTCCGAGCATTGCCCATTGATTTTTACCTTGGCCCTTGGTTCACTATACAACAATCTTAGCCACCGAGCAAACCCGGGGCCAAGCTGATATTCCGCTAGTACCTTCCATAAATAATGCCATTCCAGGGAATCGAAGGCCTTGGCCGCGTCTAGTGAGAGAATTGCTCTCCTACCGCTATTTTCTATGGGGATTTGCATATTAAGGTATACCCGCCTTATATTGGTGCTTGTGGATCTGTTTGGGATAAACCCAGACTGATCCGGGTGTATTAGTTTAGGGATTATTTTGTTAAGCCTTGCAGCCATTACTTTGGCAAGGATCTTCACATCCGAGCACAAAAGCGATATGGGCCTGTATGAGGACATATCTATTGGGTTCTTCCCTTCTTTTAACAGAAGTATTACTATGGCTTCTGCCATGGAGGGGGGCAAGGCCCCCTCTTCCTTAGCCCCATTGAATACTTTCAGCAATAAGGGTAACAATACCTCCCCATATTTTTTATATACTTCTATAGGCAGGCCATCCGGGCCTGGGGATTTTTGAGCCGCCATATCTCCAACCGCACTCTGCAGTTCCTTAAGAGTCAGTGGGGCATCCAACATTTCCCTATCTACCTCTGATACCGGGGTTATCTCCAACCCCTCAAAGAAGCTCTGCATTTCCCCCTCTACATTTACCCTGGAGGAACTATATAACTTCTCAAAGTACATTTTAAATTCATTTACTATATCCGGAGTGTTTTTTCTTATCTCTCCTTCCCTCCCTATAATTGCCGGTACTGCACTCGGGGGGCCGTTTGCCTTGATTATCAGAGACAGAGCTTTCCCTATCTTCTCCCCCTCTCCAAAAAAGCTCAGTCTCTGAAAGGATCCTATCTTTTCTGCCTTCTCCCGGAGCACCCTACTGTACTCTTCTTGCCTCCTCACCCAGCACTCGTGGTTGACCTGGGATGGTGTTGCTACATAGTGCGCCTCCGACAGTCTTGCATTCTCTTTAGCTTCCTTTTCAACAGCTTGAGACTGTTTTTTGACATGTGCCATTCTCTGGATTAAGGCTCCTCGAATATATGCCTTCAGGGAATCCCAGACCACCCCAAGTGAGGCCGATCCTAGGTTTATACTAATATATTCTGAAAGCCCTTTCATCATTTTCTCCTCCTCTCCTATAAGTTCGAGCCAAAAGGGATTAATCTTCCAGCTCCCCCTGCCATACTGTCCCCCCACTCTCACGGAGGCAATAACTGGGGTATGGTCCGAAATGCCTCTTGGCTCATATACTATCTCTTCCACTACATTTAGAGCCTCCTCATTCCCCAGTATGAGATCAATTCTAGACAGGGTGGCATGAGTCCTGGAGTGACACGAATACTGCCTCTCTCCAGGATGCCTCCTTCTCCAGATATCTACCAGTCCTAGTTCATCACAATACTGAAGAAGGGGAGTCCTGTTGGCCTCTCCCACTCCAGGCTTTGGCGGGAATCTATCTATGCTCCCATTCATCGTCATGTTAAAATCTCCCAATGCTATTACCGGTGTCCCAGGGAATTCTGCTACAAACCTGGCTAAATCCTCCATTACCTCTGTGCAAAATGGGGGGGGGATATACACATTCGCCAGTATATATCTTCTATTTTCTATTGAACAGGAGAGGAAAATATACCTTCCCTTTTCGTCTACCCTACTCTGCCCGCAGGAGAAGGCCAGCTCCGTACTTATCAGTACACTCACCCCTCTCGAATATGATGAGTGGGTAGAGTGAAACTGCGTCCGGAACTGTTTGTTGCTTAAAGTTTCACATGTGTCCTTCACCAAATGCGTCTCCTGCAGGCAGAGTATCTTGACGTTCCCCTTTTTGGCTATTGAAAAAATGATTTGTTTTTTGAGCTTATCTTTTACTCCTCTTACATTCCATGAGCATATATTGATCCTTTTACCTGTATCTGAAATTTTACCCCTCCCTCCTTTAACGCTCCTGGACCCTTCTATCTGGTACCATTATGCTATTTTGATCCCCTATCCGGACTAATCTCTCATTATAAATGCAGTAAGGGGGCACATAGCATATCTCCCTATCATTTACCCGCCCCATTAGTCTAACAACCTGAATCAACTCATATCCACTCACACCACTCTCCAGCCACCACCTCTGATTATGTGCATGCCTCTTCCCCCCCACCCCCCCTCCCTCATTCCCCCTCTCCCTCCCAACACCCCCCCTCATCCCCCCCTCCCCACCCTCCCTCCCCCACCCCACCCCCATGCCCACTTTGGGGCCTAACCCTCGGGCTTCTATTGTGACCTTCGAAAAACTTTTTGAGGTTTAAGAGCAAAGAAGAAAAAAACCATGAACTGAATCCAGTAGGGGGGGACTTTCCCCCTCTTGGAGAAAGAGAAAAAAAAAAAACAAAAAAAAAAACAAAAAAAAAAAAACCCAAACATGTATTTTGTGCTGTTACCCTGTGCATACATTGTGCATTTTTCTCTATAGATACTTTCTATTACTATTTACTTAATCCCAAAAAAAAAAAAAAACAAAAAAAAAAAACATGTATTTTGTGCCATTACCTTGTGCGCAATTTGTGCGTTTTTACTCTATAACTATATTATATTACTATTTGTTACTATCTACTTAGTCCCCCTGGGAAAACAGAATACACACAAAAATATAAAAAAAAAAAAAAAAAAAAAAAAATAAAAACATGCATTTTGTGCTATTACCTTATACATAAATTGTGCATTTTTCTCTATAAATACATTATATTCCTATTTACTTAATCCCCCCCTCCCCCCTCCCCCACTCCGCTCGCCATTTATCACATCAAATGGAAAAAAGAAAGAAAGAAAAGTCCAGTGAGAAAATGACCCAAAAATAATAATATAAAAAAAGAAATAACAGAAGATAATTCCAAACAAGCCCTCAGTTTCCCTCTCCTCTCTTAATTCTTTCCTCAATGTCCTCCAACCAAGTTGACACTTCATTAGGGGTAGAAAAAAACCTAACTTCACCCAGAGCCGAGACACGCAGTCGCGCCGGGAACAACAGCGCATAGTTAATTTTAAGTTGCTGAAGCTTGCGCTTACAATCTCCGAATTTGGCTCTTTGCCTCTGCAGCTCAGGGGAGAAGTCCGGGTAAATTGAAATCCTGACTCCATTGTGCTGAATGTTCCTTAGCTCTCTTGCCTTCTGTAAAATAGTAACTTTGTCCCGGAAACACAAAAGCTTAAAAATGAAGGGTCTAGGGTGGCCTCCTGGTGCTAAGGTCTTGGGACCTATTCTATGTGCCCGCTCGATAGCAAATGTAGCAGAAAATGAATCCCTGCCGAACTTCTCCCTCAGCCAGTTCTCCATGAATTGAATGGGGTTGTTTCCCTCACAGCCTTCTGGAAGCCCAAGCACCCTCAGGTTCTCTCTGCGTAGCCTGTTCTCCATACTGTCCATTTTCTGTAAGCAATCCCTTAGTTGGATTTTCATGAGTGCCACCTCTTGCTTTAGTGGGTACACATCATCCTCCATTTGGCTGAATCTCTCCTCAAGTGCTGTTGTGCGAGTGCAAACTGTGCGCACTTCCCCCTTAACAATAAGCAGTTCATCTCTAATGCTTTTAAATTGCTCAGACAGCTCGGTGATTGATTGCTTGCAAGTGTTAACAGCTGTGAGGATATCCTGCAGGGATGGCTCCCTCTCACCCAAGCCACCCTGGCCTCCCCCTGCCGCCCCTTCCAGGCCCAGGACCTGTTGTTTATCCAGGGTCCCTCTTGCGACTGAGCCTGCCAATGGTATAGTTGATGGGATAGCTGTCAAAGTCCCGTTTTCCTGGGTCAGACTTCTCCTCCCTGGGTGGCCCGCCTGTTGTTGGCCCCCCCCTAGGCTATTGGGTTTGTTAGGGGTTTGATTTGGGGTGTGCGCAAAGCGCTCTAGTTTGGTGGCTGCTTGATTCCCCTTCTCCTTGGCGCTGCGGGTTCCGAGACCCCCTGACCCTTGTTGGGCTGGCCCATCCTCCATCCCCTTCTTCTTTGACATATCTGACAGTGTGATGCTTTTTTTTTTTTAATGCACAGTACTAGTCCCTTGCCCTGAGACCTGGGCCTGTATAGCCACCCCCCCCCCTGTCAAGCTTTCAATGATAGAGTCTTTTCCAGCTGAGTTTTTGTGCTGTGGGTATACACACAGCGACTCACCCCTCCAGTGTTCCGGGTGGGATCCTCTGCTGCTCCGACCTTCAGGGGGGTTTTCAGCGCTATCTGCTGCCTGCTCAATCCCAGGTGTCGGCGCCCTCCTCTCTCACAGGTACAGGCGCCGTCGATGTTGTCCTCGGGAGAGCAACATGCAGCTGGTGCAGCTTAGTGCGGTAGTCACGTCCGCGGCGGCTTCTCTCAATGCTCCGGGCGTTCAGCCTCCTGGAGCTCGCTATGTCGGAGACGGAGCTAGGGGAGAGGGCTGGATTCAGTCACGGCGTCCTCTCTCACCCCTCACCTCAACATCCGGTCACGCCCCCGTTTTCATACTTTAACAAAAAGCTACAACAGAACAGATCAGTGTGGAGACCATTGTGGCCACAGAGAGTGCGCGATAAAAGCAAACAATGCCCCTTTATTATAGCAATAAATCCAAGTATGAAATCTGGGGGAGAGAGGGTCCAATCAGGTGTGCTGGATGTACAGTGCCTTGCAAAAGTATTCACCCCCTTGGCATTTTTTGTGTTTTGTTGCCTCACAACCTGGAATTAACATGGATTGTTTGAGGATTTGCATCATTTAATTTACATGCCCACAACTTTGAAGATTTTTTTTTATTGTGAAGCAAACTACAAATAGGACAAAATAACAGAAAAATTCAATGTGCATAACTATTCACCCCCCTAAAGTCAGTACTTTGTAGAGCCACCTTTTGCGGCTATTACAGCTCCAAGTCGCTTTGGATAAGTCTCCATGAGCTTGCCACATCTTACCACTGGGATTTTTGCCCATTCCTCCTTGAAAAACTGCTCCAGCTCCTTCAAGTTGGGATGGTTTGCGCTTGTGAACAGCAATCTTTAAGTCTGACCACAGATTTTCGATTGGATTGAGGTCTGGGCTTTGACTAGGCCACTACAACACATTAATGCCCCGTACACACGGTCGGATTTTCCGATGGAAAATGTCCGATCGGAGCGTGTTGTCAGAAATTCCGACCGTGTGTGGGCTCCATCGGACATTTTCCATCGGATTTTCCGACACACAAAGTTTGAGAGCAGGATATAAAATTTTCCGACAACAAAATCCGTTGTCGGAAATTCCGATCGTGTGTACACAAATCCGATGGACAAAGTGCCACGCATGCTCAGAATAAATAAAGAGATGAAAGCTATTGGCCACTGCCCCGTTTATAGTCCCGAAGTACGTGTTTTACGTCACCGCGTTTAGAACGATCGGATTTTCCGACAACTTTGTGTGACCGTGTGTATGCAAGACAAGTTTGAGCCAACATCCGTCGGAAAAAATCCTAGAATTTTGTTGTCGGAATGTCCGAACAAAGTCCAACCGTGTGTATGGGGCATTACATGTTTCCCCTTAAACCACTCAAGTGTTGCTTTAGCAGTGTGTTTGGGGTCATTGTCCCGCTGGATCACACACAGAGTGGTAGAGGTTTTGCTCAAGAATATCCCTGTATTTAGCACCATCCATCTTTCCCTCAACTCTGACCAGTTTCCCAGTCCCGGCTTCTGAAAAACATCCCCACAGCATGCCACCACCACCATGTTTCACTGTGGGGATGGTGTTCTTTGGGTGATGTGATGTGTTGGGTTTGCACCAGACATAGCGTTTTCTTTGATGGCCAAAAAGTTCAATTTTAGTCTCATCAGACCAGAGCACCTTCCTCCATACATTTTGGGAGTCTCCCACATGCCTTTTCACAAACTCAAAACGTGCCATTTTGTTTTTTGCTAAAAGTAACGGCTTTCTTCTGGCCACTCTGCCATAAAGCCCAACTCTATGAAGCGTACAGCTTATTGTCATCCTATGTACAGATACTCCAGTCTCTGCTGTGGAGCTCTGCAGCTCCTCCAGGGTTACCTTAGATCTCTGTGCTGCCTCTCTGATTAATGCCATCCTTTTTTGGTGTGCGGCCGTCTCTTGGCAGGTTTGCTGTTGTGCCATGTTCTTTCCATTTGGTTATGATAGATTTGATGGTTCTCCTAGGGATCATCAAAGATTTGTATATATTTTTTTTATAACCTAACCCTGACTTGTACTTCTCAACAACATTGTCCCTTACTTGTTTGGAGAGTTCCTTGGTCTTCATGGCAGTGTTTGGTTAGTGGTGCCTCTTGCTTAGGTGTTGCAGCCTCTGGGGCCTTTCAAAAAGTTGTGTATATGTAATGACAGATCATGTGACACTTAGATTGCATACAGGTGGACATCATTTCACTAATTATGTGACTTCTGAAGGTAATTGGTTGCACCAGAGCTTTTTAATGGGCTTCATAACAAAGGGGCTGAATACATACGCACATGCCAATCATTTTTTTATTTCTGAAAAATTGTTTTCACCAATTGTTTTCTAAAAAATTTTACTTCATCAACTTAGCCTATTGTGTTCTGATCTATCACATATAATTCAGATTGAAAAAATATTGAACTACAGGCTGTAATGTAATAAAATAGGTAAAAAGCCAAGGGGTGAATACTTTTGCAAGGCACTGTATGTAGCACCCTCCTAGTTAGGCTTGTAGGCTGGTTGCCTGCCGTGTATTAGTTAGGGAGTTGACTGGCCCAGACTGGGGAAGGGTTAATGTTCTGCACTTTTTGGACCCTGCCTATCTGTCCTGTTTTATATATATCTATATATAAGGGAGGAGGAAGGCCAGTTTTGAGGCTTGCTGGAGCAGTCCGTCAGAGGACACTGGGAGTCCGGAGAACTATCAAGTCTTGGAAGATATCATGATTGACCTTCTTGAGGTATGCCTGGGCAGCCTAGTTGAGTTAGATAGGGAATATCCCACAATAATGTTCTGGTTGGACTTTTCACGATGTTCAGTGAAGTTGCATCAACTGTTTTAAGCCGGCTCTAAAGTCATTTAAAGGGGTGCATGAAGGTTGCTGGCGTATAAAAGAACAAGTCTCAGTAAAGCACATGTGAGGTATGAAGCAAAGCAACTAAGGAATGTGTACTTAGCAAGAGTAGCAGGTAGGGATGAGCCGAACACCCCCTGGTTCGCAGTGCTGGGGCAAGGCCATCAGAGCGAAGATGGCAAACTGCACCTCCCCCCCCCCCGGGTATAAAGAAAGAGTCAGTGTCCTTTCAAAACCAGAAAACACTTAAAACAATACAACACTACAATACTGTAGCTGCAGCCCCGTCGCAGTATATGTACACAGCACCCTGCACCTCTGGACTCCTTCACATTACACAGCACCCTGCACCTCTGGACTCCTTTACATTACACAGCACCCTGCACCTCTGGACCCCTTTACATTACATAGCACCCTGCACCTCTGGACTCCTTTACATTACACAGCACCCTGCACCTCTGGACTCCTTTACATTACACAGCACCCTGCACCTCTGGACCCCTTTACATTACATAGCACCCTGCACCTCTGGACTCCTTTACATTACACGGTACCCTGAAGCCTTTGGGTTCACACTGGTGTCCTGGAGTTTGTCGCAGTGCTGGCGTATACACAATTTTTCTGCATTTTATCACCCATGTTTAGCTGCAGTCCCACAGACTTCTATTAGCTTGTGTAATTTTACTGTGTTTTCTGAAAGCACACCAAAGATTCAGTATAGAGGACATTTGGTGCGCTTTCAGAAAATGTTGCAAAAATGTGTAACCTAATAGAAGTCTGTGGGACTGTAGTGAAAATTGAGGTAAATGCAGGGAAACTGTGTATACACCAGCACTGCAACTGAACCACAGCGCATCAGCGTGAACCCACTTGAGTCCTGGTTTACATATATGCGATACAGGAATCAGCGCGATTCCAGTGCGGATTCCTGCATTGCATGTTGCTTGTCGGCCATTCACGATGCCCTTTGCAAACTGCTACGGGTGTCAATGTAAAATTAATGACACCCCACAGATCAGTTTGCAGATCGCAGTGAGAATTGTGAAATGGTGCAGGAATCAGATTGGATAGGTGTAAACACCCATCCAATCCGATTCCAGTGCAGACCATAAAAAGGGTCCTGCACCGTTTTGGTGCAAATGCGTTTTGAGCCATACAGTTTGTATTGCTGAATTCGCATTGCACAGACATCGAATGTGATATGTACAGCAACGCGGTGCGAATCACATGCAATAGCTATGATCACACTAGTGAAAACCCTGGCTAAAGGAACATGATGGGAACATGATAGGGCCAACTATTAGCACAGAGTTAATGAGAAAATTGAGTACTGTCCGTGATACTTTTTTTATTTGCACTAACATACAATTTTTCAGGACAAGCTTTCGGGGTATGTCCCCTTCTTCAAGGTCACTCAAATCACAGAGTTAATGAAAGACTCTACTAGAGGACAACAGAGGAAAGATTGGGAGTGAAAGATTTGGGAGAAAGAGAGCAGAGTCTGGACACAGGGACAGTGCTGATAACTCACTTGGATGTTCCCAGGTTGCTACTTGTTTAAATGTTCCCGCCCCCACATTCCTTTCAGAGGCAGCACAGGGGCTGTGCAGAGCATGGACGGGACACAGAAACAGAGTGGAGGGAGGGGGCAGAGCCGATGCAGCCTCTTCCATTTCTGTGGAGGGGGGGAGTTGTACTCGATGGGCTATTAGAATTTAACCTGAGCTCTCCCTGCGCTGTCAGCATGTCACATCGCCGCTGCACTACCGAGCCTGTCCCGCTCGCACTGTTTCATACAGGGGAGGATGGGGGGGCCGCCTGACACCCCCCCAATGTGTGGTACCCAGTTAGTACACCACTGCTGTGCCCCCTTCCTACAATAAATTACTCCGCCCAGGGCATCCGCCCCTTCAGCCCACCCCTTGTACCAGCCCTGGTGGTTCGGTTCGCAGAAGAACATGTGAACAGGCAAAAAATTTGTTTGAACACACAAACACCGTTAAAGTCTATGGGACACTAACGTGAAAAATCAAAAGTGCTCATTTTAAGGGTTAATATGCAAGTTATTTTCACAAAAAGTGTTTGGGGACCCGGGTCCTGGCTCGGGTACATAAACGAGTGGCCCCTGCCCCCTCTGACACCACGGGGAAGCCATTGAGAAGTCCCCGTGCATCAGAGGGGGGCTGGGTCACCCAGGTACATCATCGTGTAGCCCCGCCATCAGTTATAAAAGAACTGTCACCTGCGAGGATGCGTCATACGACGATGAATGGACTTCGTGGGACATTTTTTTTTTTTTTTTTAATAAAGGACTTGTACCAAGCTGTGTCTTGTGGTTTTTTTTTAATTTTGACACTTTTTTTGTGAAATGGTACGGGCACAATGTACCTGTTACCATTTCAAACAGGAGGGGTGGGATCTGGGGGTCCCCTTGTTAAAGTGGGCTTCCAGATTCCTATAAGCCCCCCCGCCCACAGACCCCCACACCCACAGGTCAAGGGTTGTAGGGATGAGGCCCTTGTCCCCAAGGGGACAAGGTGCTTTGGTTGGCTACCCCAAAGCACCCTCCCCATGTTGAGGACATGTGGCCTGGTACGGTTGAGGAGGGGCCTGAACCTGTGGCCTGCCAGGTTGCGTGCTCGGATAAGGGTCTGGTATGGATTTTTTGGGGGACCCTCACGCCATTTAAAAAAAAATTTGGCATGAGGTTCCCCTTAAAATTCAGGTCTGGTATGAATTTTGAGTGGGACCCCTACGCCATTTTTTAAAAAAAATTTGGGTTCCCCTTAATATCCATACCAGACCTGAAGGGCCTGGAATGGAATTTGGGGGGACCCCCACGCAATTTTTTTTTTACATTTTGACTCGGGGTTCCCCTTAATATTCATACCAGACCCAAAGGGCCTGGTAATGGACTGGGGGGATCCCATGCTATTTTTTTCAATGACTTTTATCTGTATTGCTGGGACCGACAATTCACTATAGCCGCTATTACTTTAAAATGACTCTTTTTTCTTTAGAAATGTCATTTTGTACAGGGACTGTTCTAAACACGGGAAAAGGCGCCACTTTACAGACATACTATAGACACCCCCCAGGTACAAAATTTAAAGGAATATTTCACTTTTGTGGTGTTTCACTTTAAGCATTATTAAAATCACTGCTCCCGAAAAAACAGCCGTTTTTAAAAAAAAATTTGCATTGATACATGTCCCCTGGGGCAGGATCCAGGTCTCTAAACACTTTTTATGACAATACCATGTATATAAGTGAAAGGTTAGTGTGTGGGTGTGGCGCAGTCCTAATTCATAGAAATACTTGGTAAATTGTTTGTAGCCAAATCCCATATGTAAATTCGCATATAAAGTATAAACCAAAATTGCAAATAAAAATCAAACATAAAACAGCAAAGTGACCCCCTTTGGAGTGTGTAGCTGTATCGTTGTCCTAGTTTAAAAAATGTTTGGTAAACCGTGTGTAGCCAAATCCCACATGTAAAGTCGCATGTAAATTATAAACAAAATATAAACAAAATCGCATATAGCAAATTTATCGGCTAGGTTGGCCCCCTTTGAATTGGGGGAGGGGGGAAGGGGAACAGAGGAAGAAATCAAAAAATGACTTTAGCCAAAGCTATTCCATCCACATAAAAACCCCATATAGTGATTGACAGACATAACATTGCTGAATAATTACATAGGTTAAATCGTGACTAGTGCTCAGTGCAACTTAAGTGAAAAACTTGACATCTTTGTAAAGCAAGGAAGGTATTTGTATTAATCTTGGTGACCAGGTGCTCGTGTCTTGTGATCATGCGGACACTCACCAGCTTCTTTAACCCCTGCGGGTGTAATGCGCAGTCACAGTGTATGCCACTGTGCAGCAATCCACAGGCTGTTTCTGGGTCACGGTGACGTTTTAGGCATAAGAGAATAAAGAGGAGATTCCATAGCGTAAAACCATAAAACACTCTTTATTGAACGCAGATGACAGAATGGTACTCACATTTAAGCAGTTTATAATAGCCAACCAAATGTCATCAAAACAGGAGAGCATCAGATTTAAGTTGGTGATCCTCTTGGAGATGTTGCAAAAGCGTCAAAATACCCTACGCGTTTCGTCATAGGGACGTCAACTGGAGCGTTCAATAAAGAGTGTTTTATGGTTTTACGTTATGGAATCGCCTCTTTCTTCTCTTATGCCTAAAATGTCACCGTTACCCAGAAACAGCCTGTGGATTGCCGCACAGTGGCATACACTGTGACTGCGCATTACCCCCGCAGGGGTTAAAGAAGCTGCCTAAAACGTCACCGTGACCCAGAAACAGCCTGTGAATTGCTGCACAGTGGCATACACTGTGACTGCGCATCACCCCCGCAGGGGTTAAAGAAGCTGGTGAGTGTCCGCATGATCACAAGACACGAGCACCTGGTCACCAAGATTAATACAAATACCTGCCTTGCTTTACAAAGATGTCAAGTTTTTCACTTAAGTTGCACTGAGCACTAGTCACGATTTAACCTATGTACGGTAATTATTCAGCAATGTTATGTTTGTCAATCACTATATGGGGTTTTTATGTGGATGGAATAGCTTTGGCTAAAGTCATTTTTTGATTTCATCCTCTGTTCCCCTTCCCCCCTCCCCCAATTCAAAGAGGGACAACCTAGCCGATAAATTTGCCATATGCGATTTTGTTTATATTTTGTTTATAATTTACATGCGACTTTACATGTGGGATTTGGCTACTCACGGTTTACCAAACATTTTTTAAACTAGGACAACGATACACCTACACACTCCAAAGGGGGTCACTTTGCTGTTTTATGTTTGATTTTTATTTGCAATTTTGGTTTATACTTTATATGTGACTTTACATATGGGATTTGGCTACACACGATTTACCAAGTATTTCTTTGAATTAGGACTGCGCCACACTCACACACTAACCCTTCACTTACCTTCTGTTTTTTCCACCTTGGTGGAAATCACATCTGTGGAGGCAGCACTCCTTTATGCGATTTCTTCCATTGTTTCCATTTTTTCCATTTTTTTCCATTTTTTCCACTTTTTTCTCCACTAGGACAACGTTACACCTACACACTCCAAAGGGGGGCACTTTGCTGTTTTATGTTTGGTTTTATTTTCATTTGCAATTTTGGTTTATGCGACTTTACATATGGGATTTGGCTACACACAATTTACCAAGTATTTCTATAAATTAGGACAGCGCCACACCCACACACTAACCCTTCACTTACCAAGCATATAAGCCTTTAAAATTAACACTTTTGATTTCTCTCATAGACGTTTAAAGGGTGTTCCGTGGCTTTCGAATTTGCCGCAAACACCCCAAATTGTTCGCTGTTTGGCGAACAGGCGAACACCCGATGTTCGAGTCGAAATTACAAAAAAGACAACCCCTAGACTGTTTATTAAATCTAGAGTTCATGGACGGCTCCTTGGGTGGACTGGTGGCCTCTGTACAGTTTGGAAAAGATCCAGTTAAAATATGTGCCCTTTCAGGGGTAGCATTACATCGATACAGTGCTACCCCCATAAGGGCTGCTGATTTGCCCCAGGTTCCTCCTGTCACATAATGCAAACAAACAGCATTCACTCCTTCGGCTCAATAAACACTCAAGGGGTTGCCTTTTTCTGCACTTATAGCTGGTTAACTTGGATAGGGCAGGGAGCTGTGGGATACAGCAAGGTACGTTGCAGCCAGTCTTTCCCCAGCAAGAGATATTGTCTTTCCCCAGCAAGGAGAATTGGGTTACTGTTCTATGATGTCTCAGGAGATGCAGTGCTGTGACCTGGAGGAAGCCTGTGGTCTAGAGAAGGACTGTTTCACTCACTGGATTGTGTCCAGAGGAGGTTGAAGGGTGCACATCAGTCCTGGGAACTGAGTAAAGACCCTAAATTGATCCCTGTGACTGTACAGTGTTCTGAAAAATGCACTGGGTACCAGCAGCTGTGCACAAGAGCAAGGTAACCAGATGCCAGAGAGTCTTGCCCCATGATCTTCAGCTGTAAGGGAACCGACCGTTCAGTATCCACATTCAATTATAGAGACGTTTGTCCTCTAACCGCTGTTTGTTAATCGTTTTTGGAGTATCCCATGGCTCAACCCACCTCCTGGTCAAGTTCTACAAGCAATAAATTACAAAAAAGACAACCCCTAGACTGTTTATTGAATCTAGAGTTCATGGATGGCTCCTTGGGTGGACTCTGTACAGTTTTGAAAAGAACCAGTTAAAATATGTGCCCTTTCACGGGTAGCATTACATCGATATAGTGCTACCCCCATAAGGGCTGCTGATTTGCCCCAGGTTCCTCCCTGTCACATAGTGCAGCAGCAGCTCGGTACACAGCAGCATTCACTCCTTCGGCTCAATAAACAGTCTAGGGGCTGCCTTTTTCTGCACTTATAGCTGGTTAACTTGGATAGGGCAGGGAGCTGTGGGATACTCCAGAACAGTGGTTCTCAACCTCATCCCTCAAGTACCCCCAACAGGCCATGTTTTGGGAATTTCTCTTAGATAAAATAGCTGTCCAAAATACCAAGCCATTGACTCTGATTTAAAGCACCTGTGCAAGATAAAGGAAAACCTGCAAATACGACCTGTTGGGGATACTTGAGGACTGAGGTTCGACTCAAACATCGGGCTCATCCTTAGTAGCAGGAGGAGTCATGCCGTTTGCTATGGATAACCAGAAATAGTGCAAGGTACGTTGCAGCCAGTCTTTCCCCAGCAAGAGATATTGTCTTTCCCCAGCAAGGAGAATTGGGTTACTGTTCTATGATGTCTCAGGAGATGCAGTGCTGTGACCTGGAGGAAGCCTGCATCTGACTGCAGGATTTCTTTAGAGAGATGTGGTCTAGAGAAGGACTGTTTCACTCACTGGATTGTGTCCAGAGGAGGTTGAAGGGTGCACAGCAGTCCTGGGAACTGAGTAAAGACCCTAAATTGATCCCTGTGACTGTACAGTATTCTGAAAAATGCACTGGGTACCAGATGCTGTGCACAAGAGCAAGGTAACCAGATGCCAGAGAGTCTTGCCCCATGATCTTCAGCTGTAAGGGTACCGACCATTCAGTATCCACATTCAATTATAGAGATGTTTGTTCTCTAACCGCTGTTTGTTAATCGTTTTTTGGAGTATCCCATGGCCCAACCCATCTCCTGGTCAAGTTCTACAAGCAATAAATTACAAAAAAGACAACCCCTAGACTGTTTATTGAATCTAGAGTTCATGGATGGCTCCTTGGGTGGACTGGTGGCCTCTGTACAGTTTGGAAAAGAACCAGTTAAAATATGTGCCCTTTCAGGGGTAGCATTACATCGATACAGTGCTACCCCCATAAGGGCTGCTGATTTGCCCCAGGTTCCTCCTGTCACATAGTGCAAACAACAGCATTCACTCCTTCGGCTCAGTCAAGGGGTTGCCATTTTCTGCACTTATAGCTGGTTAACTTGGATAGGGCAGGGAGCTGTGGGATACTCCAGAACAGTGGTTCTCAACCTCATCCCTCAAGTACCCCCAACAGGCCATGTTTTGGGAATTTCTCTTAGATAAAATAGCTGTCCAAAATACCAAGCCATTGACTCTGATTTAAAGCACCTGTGCAAGATAAAGGAAAACCTGCAAACACGACCTGTTGGGAATACTTGAGGACTGAGGTTGAGAACCACTGCTCCAGAATACCGAACAGTACACTCTTCACTCTGTAGCTACTTCTCAGTACAATCCCCTCAACCATATTTTAAGGAATGGACAGCACTGGATCAACATAAACCAGGCAAGGATTAGTTATAATGCACCAGGGAATCGACAGCAGCACAGTCACCCAGGTCCTGCCCTCAGGTCTGCACAAGTCCTTAGGTAATTGAATGCCTTTCTCCTGAATCAGGCAGACATTTCCAAGATGGACTCTCCAGACTGGACCCAAGGTAAAGTCCCCCTTCTTCTTTAACTTCAGAGATTAACTTGAGTAGTTAGGCCCCCCCAGCTTAAGAGCCCAGTCACAAGTCCGACTTCTGTGACCCTGGAGGTTTTTTATTTTTGTTGTTTTCTTTTTTAGGTAGGCGGCAGAAGCTGCATGTGGAGGAACCAATTCCCTCCATTTCCCTCCTGCAGCTGCTGAATGTCTACGGGAGGGAGAGGAGAAGCGGGCATTCAGCAGCTACATAGAGGGGTTCCTCTACATAGTGCCGCCCCCGCTGCCCTCCTATCCACGCATACGGGGGGGGGGGGCGTACGGGTCCCCTAGAGCATGGGACCAGGTCCCAATGGCAACCCCTGTACAAATGTCCCTGCCTCATGCTCCTCTTAGACAGAGCACATATACAGGAAGAAAGGAGGGCGAATATGACTCTTTCCTGACATCCTCCCTACATACTTACATACTTTTACATACTTACACAGCTATGTACATACAGTACATAGCTGAATGCATGCTTCTAATAGTACGCAATAAGTGGTAAAGGAGGGAAGAGAGCCCTGGGGGTAGTCTGTATTATGTCACTCGGGCTGCAGCCATAGAATCTGACACTTGTATCTTTCATTTCCTTTCAGACAACCTTCAATAATGCCGCCATTCCCTCTATGTTGTGGCCTCATCATCACGGCTTCCCGCCAGCCAGGTGAGTATACAAGCAATGGCAAATTACAGTATAAGCACCCCCCCCCCCCCCCCGTGGGATCCGCTTGGAAGCTGGAAATCACTGTAGTAGAGATCGATACTACAGTGATCTCCACTAGCTTTAGGGGCCCTTGCTGAGCAGCTGCCCTGCTGCATTCTGAGCACAGGAGGTTGGCCACTGGGCCCTGGCACCATTCAGCGATTGCATTGCATTTTCTCAATGAGGAAGGTGGAAGAGCGGGGTATTGCAGTCATGCTCTCCACAACAACCAATCAGGGAATCTTTTGCATTCCCTGAGAAGATGCAAATAATTCTCTAAATGACGCTCATGCCATGTAGACGACCTCCTGTGTTCACAATGCAGCAGGGACATGGAAGCTATTGGAGATCCCTGTAGCAGCGATGCTTAATGTAGGGGTTTCCAGACTCTAGAGGGATCTCACAGATATGATATATATGCATAATTACATTGGTCCAAGCTTGAACAATGTAATTATGTAAAAATTGCCATAGCTGGAATTGTTCTTTAAACTGTTGCTAGAGTTATGTTGCAGAGTTACCGCTATATTCTTTATATTCTGACACTCATACCTGTTTTTGCCTACTGTTGCTACCCTACTTGTCTTTAATGTGACCCTTTACCTATTGCTCTAGCTTGTGTTATGTGCTTTGGTTTATTTGAGTAGTGTAGAAAGAAGAAAATAAACCTCTGGATATAATTTATTCCACCTGTCATGGTGACTGCAAGACCATCCTAGTGTAGAAGCCGACAACACAGACATCATTGTGTCACACAATATTCAATTCTTGATGGGCAGTTGGAGTTCAACTCAGATGTGGTACATCACACCCTGAGTATACCATCATGCCAGTGCTGTTGCTACCAGGGAGTGTGTTAGCTGATCCCTGTCGGTCATCTCAGACCAGTAGCTCTTAGACCGAGATAGTGAGGGCCATCATGCTAAGTCAATGTGGCCTGGCTGCAGTACACATGGGCGGGCAATAAGCACCTATCAGAAGGTGAGAGCGATGACTCTGTGTGCTGCTGCTTGTTCGTTGGCCAATAAAAAGGCTGAGAGCTGAGAGAACAGCTTACTAAATACTATAAGATTTTATCAGGCCCGCAACAAGTGTCTATGAAAATAATCTAGCTGGCTGGTGTTGGAAGCACCGGTCTGTGTATCATAATATGGAGACTGCCAGCAAGCCATAATCCTCCCCCAGTCCTCCTGATGGGCTCTCCTGGATGTATAGGGTGAGTCTGATTGACATTCTTGGATGTAAGCGTAGATTTTGATGGGCACTCCTGGATGTAAGGAGATACTCTGATGGGCACTCCTGGATGTAAAGGGAACTCCTTTTAAGATTTTTTTTTTTGGCCAGTAAACTTTTGTAACATCCAAAACGTGGTCCTCAAACTTGAAAACGTTGGAGATTCCTGAGCCAAATTAAGCACAGAGTTGAAAATCCCTTATCTCCTAATTGGTAATTTGTTATTTGTGTTCCTGGTCCCTAGCTTGATTGGACGGTACTTTTAAAGAGTATTCATCTCCTAAGTGTTCACTGGAAATACAGCTCAAGTTACTGGACACAAGATATAATTTTCTTATTCTCCTGTGTGTGTGTCTAGTCCCTCTACAGGGGATCTGGGTTGACGTCCAGGTGAAAGGCTTTGTGGCGGATGTATCAGCAACTCTCAAGTATAAGAACAAGGAGGAGAATGCGGTGGAAGCGGTCTTTGTCTTCCCCATGGATGAAGACTCTGCTGTCTACAGCTTTGAGGCCACAATAGAGGGGAAGAAGATTGTAGCTGACCTCCAGGAGAAGAAGAAGGTAATGAGGATTACAAGACCAACAAGAGAATCACAATATATTTTCACATGAGATGATTGTACACTCTTATGGGGCACACACACGGTCGGACTTTTCGGCTATAAAAGTCCGACAGCCCGTCCGCCAAACTTTCGACGGACTTTTGGTGGACTTGCAGCGGACTTTCTAATGAACGGACTTGCCTACATTCGATCACCCAAAAGTCCGACGGATTCGTACGTGATGACGTACACCGGACTAAAATAAGGAAGTTCATAGCCAGTAGCCAATAGCTGCCCTAGCGTGTGTTTTTGTCCGTCGGACTAGCATACAGACGAGCGGATTTCTGGGTCCGGCAGGGTTACGACGTAAAGATTTGAAGCAAGTTCCAAATCTAAAGTCCGTCAGATTTGCGACTGGAAAAGTCCACTGAAAGTCCGGGAAAGCCCACACACGATCGGATTGTCCACTGGATTTGGTCCGTCGGCGTCTGTCGGAATTTTGTAGCCAAAAAGTCCGACCATGTGTACGCCCCATTAGGCTTTTCTTTAAACTGGATTATAAGTATACATTCTTAGGGATGTAGTACAATCATTTGGTCACCTTTTGCTTTTCACGTTGATGACTGAGACCTTGTGGAGCCCCATAATTCTATGGCCAAGGCTGTAAACTGCCCACAAAGGGCTCTGCCATTTATTTGATGATTGAATAGTAATGTACTCTTAACATTTGTCCATGTTGCTTTGTAGATGAGATATAGAATGTGCGGTCACCAGTTTGGCTGAAGTATCTACAGATCTTGTATATCAGGTTTTGTGATCTTCAGTCACAGTCAGGCATTGGCTGTTACTTTCTTTCTATTTTGGGAGAATCAACAGAAAAGCTAGACACAAGTCGTAGAGTTAGCTGCAATTTGGTAATGCAAATATTGCTGTACAGTACACTATAAGACACCATAGCTGGATCAGTACAATATATATATATATATATATATATATATATATATATATATATATATATATAGTGGGGACGGAAAGTATTCAGGCCCCCTTAAATTTTTCACTCTTTGTTATATTGCAGCCATTTGCTAAAAGTATGCCTAAGTCCTAAGTATTCAGACCCTTTGCTGTGACACTCATATATTTAACTCAGGTGCTGTCCATTTCTTCTGATCATCCTTAAGATGGTTCTACACCTTCATTTGAGTCCAGGTGTGTTTGATTATACCGATTGGGAAAGCCACACACCTGTCTATATAAGACCTTACAGCTCACAGTGCATGTCAGAGCAAATGAGAATCATAAGGTCAAAGGAACTGCCTGAAGAGCTCAGAGACAGAATTGTGGCAAGGCACAGAACTGGCCAAGGTTACAAAAAAATTTATGCTGCACTTAAGGTTCCTAAGAGCACAGTGGCCTCCATAATCCTTAAATGGAAGACATTTGGGACGACCAGAACCCTTCCTTGAGCTGGCCGTCCGGCCAAACTGAGTTATCGGGGGAAAAGAGCCTTGGTGAGAGAGGTAAAGAAGAACCCAAAGATCACTGTGGCTGAGCTCCAGAGATGCAGTCGGGAGATGGGAGAAAGTTGTAGAAGGTCAACCATCACTGCAGCCCTCTGCCATAAAGCCCTGAGTGGTGGAGTGGCCCGACGGAAGCCTCTCCTCAGTGCAAGACACATGAAAGCCCGCATGGAGTTTGCAAAAAAACACCTGAAGGACTCCAAGATGGGTTAGAAATAAGATTCTTTGGTCTGATGAGACCAAGATAGAACTTTTTGGCCTTAATTCTAAGCGGTATGTGTGGAGAAAACCAGACACTGCTCATCACCTGTCCAATACAGTCCCAACAGTGAAGCATGGTGGTGGCAGCATCATGCTGTGGGGGTATTTTTCAGCTGCAAGGACAGGACGACTGGTTGCAATCGAGGGAAAGATGAATGCGGCCAAGTACAGGGATATCCTGGATGAAAAGCTTCTCCAGATTTCACAGGACCTCAGACTGGGCCGAAGGTTTACCTTCCAACAAGACAATGACCCTAAGCACACAGCTAAAATATTGAAGGAGTGGCTTCACAACAACTCTGTGACTGTTCTTGAATGGCCCAGCCAGAGCCCTGACTTAAACCCAATTGAGCATCTCTGTAGAGACCTAAAAATGGCTGTCCACCAACGTTTTCCAACCTGACAGAACTGGAGAGGATCTGCAAGGAGGAATGGCAGAGGATCCCCAAATCCAGGTGTGAAAAACTTGTTGCATCTTTCCCAAAAAGACTCATGGCTGTATTAGATCAAAAGGGTGCTTCTACTAAATACTGAGCAAAGGGTCTGAATACTTAGGACTAGGGATGAGCCGAACACCCCCCGGTTCGGTTCGCACCAGAACCTGCGAACGGACCGAAAGTTCGCACGAATGTTAGAACCCCATTGACGTCTATGGGACTCGAACGTTCGAAATCAAAAGTGCTCATTTTAAAGGCTAATTTGCACAGTATTGTCCTAAAAAGGGTTTGGGGTCCCGGGTCCTACCCCAGGGGACATGTATCAATGCAAAAAAAAACTTTTAAAAACGGCCGTTTTTTCGGGAGCAGTGATTTCAATGATGCTTAAAGTAAAAAAAAAAAAGTGAAATATTCCTTTAAATATCGCACCTGGGGGGTGTCTATAGTATGCCTGTAAAGTGACGCGTGTTTCCCGTGTTTAGAACAGTCCCTGCACCAAATGTCATTTTTAAAGGAAAAAAATCTCATTTAAAACTGCTTGCGGGTTTAATGTAATGTCGGGTCATGGCAATATGGATGAAAATCAGTGAGACAAACGGCATGGGTACCCCCCAGTCCATTACCAGGCCCTTTGGGTCTTGTATGGATATTAAGGGGAACCCCGCACCCAAATTAAAATAAGGAAAGGTGTGGGGCCACCAGGCCCTATATACTCTGAACAGCAGTATACAGGCGGTGCAAACAAGACAGGGATTGTAGGTTTGTTGTTAAGTAGAATCTCTTTGTAATTTTGAACGGGTACATTTTTAACGTGTTTAGCTCCAGCCAAAAAATCTTTTTTAAGCTTTTTGGAAAACATAGGGAAGGGTTATCACCCCTGTGACATTTGTTTTGCTGTCTTTCCTCCTCTTGAGAAGATTTCACCCCACTTTTTGTCCCAATGAAAAATGTTTTTTGAAAATTTGGGTTTTTTTGTGGAACAAGGATTGGAAAGCATCAGTGGAAAGGAGAATTTTTTTTCCCATATTAACTCTTACAGGAGAGAATTTCCCTTCCTAGGGGTAGATTTCATCTCACTTCCTGTTGTCTCCTTCCGTTTGCAAGTAGGAGTCGTTTGTAAGTTAGATGTTTGAAAGTAGGGTGCTGCCCTATATACTCAGCAGAAATTTGGGCCTTAGGTGTTGCTGTGGCCACAACACTGTAAGCCCTCGCAGGGCCCTGCTGTGAAATATTAGATCAAGAATTGTAATTACATGCCCCTGTTGAACAGGAGCTGAAAAATAAAGCCTTAGGCACTGGTGCTGGTGCCACAACACTGCAATCCCTTACAGACACTCTAGTTGGAACGCAGGAACGAGCCCTGCTGCAAAGTATTGCATCAAAAATTGTAATTACACGCCCCTGTTAGACAGGAGCAGAAAAATTGGGCCTTGGGCATTGGTGCTGGTGCCACAACACTGCAACCCCTCACAGACACTCTAGTTGGAATACAGGAACGAGCCCTGTTGCAAAGTATTGCATCAAAAATTGTAATTACACGCCCCTGTTAGACAGGAGCAGAAAAATTGGGCCTTGGGCACTGGTGCTGGTGCCACAACACTACAACCCCTCACAGACACTCTAGTTGGAATGCAGGAACGAGCCCTGCTGCAAAGTATTACATTAAAAATTGTAATTACACGCCCCTGTTAAACAGGGGCTGAAAAATTGTGCCTTATGCACTGGTGGTGGCGCCCAGAACCAAAAATGTTCTTACAAGCTATCAGCGTGATGATTGAGGAGGAAGAGGATAATTACTCAGGGATAGTCACTCAGCATCAGCATAGGCAGTCTTTGAAGGGTTCTGAGATTTCAAAAAAAATTATTCGGTTACATCAGCATCAGGTGCTTGGTAGCTGGTGGTGATCCAAGACTGATTCATTTTTATGAAGGTCAGTCGATCGACCGAGTCAGTGGACAGACGCACCCTGTGATCGGTTACCACGCCTCCAGCAGCACTGAATGTGCGTTCCGAAAGAACGCTGGATGCAGGACAGGCCAGTAGCTCAATTGCATACTGTGCAAGCTCTGGCCAGTGATCCATCCTCAAGACCCAGTAACCCAGAGGATTTTCGGTGGGAAAGGTGTCCAAGTCTGATCTTGCCCCTAGGTATTCCTGCACCATGTAAAACAGACGCTGACGATGGTTGCTGGAACCGATCAAACCTTGGGGCTGCGGACCAAAAAATTGTCTGAACGCATCGGTCAGACGGCCACCTTCTCCACTGCTCCTTCTTTGACTGACCGAAGCCTCAGCAACACGTTGTCCAGAAACAGGAGTTTGTAACCTCCCAGTCTCTGGGAACGCATTGCACAGACCTTTCTGCAAGGCCTCCCGAAGATGTTTCATCCTCTGCTCCCTCTGCGATGGCAAGATAAGGTCCGCAACCTTACCCTTGTAACGTGGATCAAGGAGGGTTGCCAGCCAGTATTGGTCCTTCTCCTTGATACCACGTATACGAGGATCCTTACGCAGGCTTTGCAGGATCAGGGAGGCCATGCAGCGTAGGTTTGCTGAGGCATTCGGTCCGGAGTCCTCTGGGTCACTAAGGACGACATGGTCCGCAGCCACCTCCTCCCAGCCACGTACAAGTCCATGTGTTTCTTGGGACTGATCACTTAAAGACTGCTGCTGATGCTGAGTGCCAGGCTCCACCTCCATACTGACACAATCTTCCTCCTCCTCCTCCTCCTCCTCCTCTTCCTGTGTGATCGGCGGGCACGCAGGAACACTGTCTGGATAAAGGGGGCCTTGAGAGCTAAGGAAGTCCTCCTCTTCCTGCCTCTGTTCTGCCTCAAGTGCCCTGTCCATTATTCCACGCAGCGTGTGCTCCAACAGGTGGACAAGGGGGACAGTGTCACTGATGCATGCACTGTCACTGCTCACCATCCTCGTGGCCTCCTCAAATGGTGACAGGACAGTGCATGCATCCCTGATCATGGCCCACTGGCATGGGGAAAAAAAACCAAGCTCCCCTGACCCTGTCCTGGTGCCATAGTCGCACAGGTACTCATTGATGGCCCTCTGCTGCGTGTGCAGCCGCTGCAGCATGGCCAACGTTGAGTTCCACCTGGTGGGCATGTCACAGATTAGGCGGTTCTTGGGCAGGTTAAACTCTTTTTGGAGGTCCGTCAGCCGAGCACTGGCATTATATGACCGGCGGAAATGCACACAGACTTTCCTGGCCTGCCTCAGGACATCCTGTAAGCCCGGGTACCTGCCCAAGAACCGCTGCACCACCAAGTTAAGGACGTGAGCCAAACAGGGCACATGGGTCATTTGTCCCTGTCGGAGGGCAGAGAGGAGGTTGGTGCCATTGTCGCAAACCACCATTCCTGCCTTAAGTTGGCGTGGAGTCAACCACCTCTGAACCTGTCCCTGCAGAGCTGACAGAACCTCTGCCCCAGTGTGGCTCCTGTCCCCCAAGCACACCAGCTCAAGCACCGCATGGCATCTTTTGGCCTGCGTACTTGCGTAGCCCCTTGAACGACTACGGAGCACCGCTGGTTCCGAGGAAGAGGCCATGGAGGAAGAAGAAGAGGAGGGGGTGGAGGAGAGAGGTGTGTCACAATCATTAGCATTTTGGAGGCGTGGTGGTGGAACAACCTCCAACACTACTGCACCTTGTCCTGCATCCTTCCCAGCTGCCAGCAGAGTCACCCAATGCGCCGTGAAACTTAGGTAACGTCCCTGTCCATGCCTGCTGGACCATGAGTCAGCGGTAATATGCACCTTACCGCTGACCGCCCTGTCCAGCGAGGCATGGACATTGCCTTCCACCTGCCGGTAGAGAGCCGGAATCGCCTTCCGTGAGAAAAAGTGGCGTTTGGGTACATTCCACAAACTCACGGAAGGGGGCAGAGTCTACCAACTGAAAAGGCAGCAGTTGAAGTGCCAGCAATTTTGCCAAGCTAGCATTCAACCGCTGGGCATGTGGATGGCTGGGAGCAAACTTCTTTCGGCGGTGCAGCAGCTGGGGCAGGGAAATTTGCCTGGTACAATCTGACGTCGGTGTACAAAAAGCAGATTGCCCACAAGTACTTGGCTGTGACACACCTAATTCTACACCTTCATTCCTCTCAGTGCAGGTCTCAGAGAGGACTGAAGGTCTAGTGGGGTTGGAAATCTCAGCTGATGAGGAGCAAGGAGAGGTCCTCTTTGTTCTTTGGTGTGGGTCTTTTAGATGCGCTTGCCAACGAACTGCATGGCAGGTCAACATATGTCTGGTCAAGCATGTGGTACCCAAGCGGGAGATGTTTTGGCCACGTGAGATACGCTTGAGACATATGTTGCAAATAGCAGCGGTGCGATCTGATGCACTCGTCTCAAAAAAGGCCCACACCAAAGAACTTTTTGAATAACGCGCAGAGACTGCAGCGCCCTGCACATGTGATGCAGTCAATGTGCTGCCCTTAGGCTGGCCCCTGGAGGGCATCCTGCCTTGTTGGTGATGTGCCGCCTCCTCCTCCTCCTCCTATCAGGCACCCACGTTGAGTCAGTGACCTCATCATCCCCTCCCTCCTCATCACTGGAGCAAACCCGGCAGTATGCTGCAGCAGGGGGAGCATGACTGCCAGATTGCTGTCCTTCTTGGGCACCCCCTCTGTCCGTGCTCATGTTACTGCCTTCATCGAGCTCAGTATCATCATCAGAGCCTTCCAAACGCTGGGCATCCTCCTGGAGCATGTACCCAACACTGTGGTCAAACAGTTCGAGGGACTCCTCAGGAGGACATGGTAGAGCTAGGGAAGGAGTCACTGATGACATTGAGCCGAGGGAAGAGGCCGCTGCTTTGCCAGACAAAGCACCCTGGGCATGGGTGAGAGAGGATGAGGAGGATGAGGACGGCTTGGTCATCCACTCGACCAAGTCTTCCGCATGTTGCGGCTCAACCCGGCCAGCTGCCGAAAAAAAGGCCAAGCGTGTCCCATGGCCACGTGCTGATGAGGATGCACCGTCTCCACGACCAGCACTAGACACAGAGCCTGCTTGCCCTCTCTTATTGGCTTGTGACTGTCTGCCTCTCCTTCTTGGCCTTCCAGACATACTAATGGCCTGTAGCTGCACTAAGCTGGGATTATATATATATATATATATATATATATACTGCAGCTAGCAAAATCAACTACCTGCCTGTAGTATGAGAACACCACCAACCTTCTACAGGTAGCTTTAGCTGAACACTGTGAGGTGGACGCACCCCACTAACTTGTAGGTTTAGCTGAACACTGTGAGCAGGACGCACTGCACTAACTGTAAATAGTCTAGCTGCCTGACCGTGGTACTAATAGGATCAAAAGAACACCAGTAATTTTCTTTAGGTAGCTGTAAATACTTTAACAAGACAAGCCTGCCTGTCAGTAGGAAGATAACAGGAACGGATCTAGCTGAACACTGTGAGCAGGACGCACTGCACTAAATGTAAATAGTCTAGCTGCCTGACCGTGGTACTAATAGGATCAAAAGAACACCAGTAATTTTCTTCAGGTAGCTTTATATACTGTAACAAGACAAGCCTGCCTGTCAGTAGGAAGATAACAGGAACGGATCTAGCTGAACACTGTGAGCAGGACGCACTGTACTAAATGTAAATAGTCTAGCTGCCTGACCGTGGTACTAATAGGATCAAAAGAACACCAGTAATTTTCTTCAGGTAGCTTTATATACTGTAACAAGACAAGCCTGCCTGTCAGTAGGAAGATAACAGGAACGGATCTAGCTGAACACTGTGAGCAGGACGCACTGTACTAAATGTAAATAGTCTAGCTGCCTGACCGTGGTACTAATAGGATCAAAAGAACACCAGTAATTTTCTTCAGGTAGCTTTATATACTGTAACAAGACAAGCCTGCCTGTCAGTAGGAAGATAACAGGAACGGATCTAGCTGAACACTGTGAGCAGGACGCACTGTACTAAATGTAAATAGTCTAGCTGCCTGAACGTGGTACTAATAGGATCAAAAGAACACCAGTAATTTTCTTCAGGTAGCTTTATATACTGTAACAAGACAAGCCTGCCTGTCAGTAGGAAGATAACAGGAACGGATCTAGCTGAACACTGTGAGCAGGACGCACTGCACTAAATGTAAATAGTCTAGCTGCCTGACCGTGGTACTAATAGGATCAAAAGAACACCAGTAATTTTCTTCAGGTAGCTGTAAATACTGTAACAAGACAAGCCTGCCTGTCAGTAGGAAGATAACAGGAACGGATCTAGCTGAACACTGTGAGCAGGACGCACTGCACTAAATGTAAATAGTCTAGCTGCCTGACCGTGGTACTAATAGGATCAAAAGAACACCAGTAATTTTCTTCAGGTAGCTTTATATACTGTAACAAGACAAGCCTGCCTGTCAGTAGGAAGATAACAGGAACGGATCTAGCTGAACACTGTGAGCAGGACGCACTGCACTAAATGTAAATAGTCTAGAAGATAACAGGAACGGATCTAGCTGAACACTGTGAGCAGGACGCACTTTACTAAATGTAAATAGTCTAGCTGCCTGACCGTGGTACTAATAGGATCAAAAGAACACCAGTAATTTTCTTTAGGTAGCTGTTAATACTGTAACAAGACAAGCCTGCCTGTCAGTAGGAAGATAACAGGAACGGATCTAGCTGAACACTGTGAGCAGGACGCACTGCACTAAATGTAAATAGTCTAGAAGATAACAGGAACGGATCTAGCTGAACACTGTGAGCAGGACGCACTGCACTAAATGTAAATAGTCTAGAATTTAACAGGAACGGATCTAGCTGAACACTGTGAGCAGGACGCACTGCACTAAATGTAAATAGTCTAGAAGATAACAGGAACGGATCTAGCTGAACACTGTGAGCAGGACGCACTGCACTAAATGTAAATAGTCTAGAAGATAATAGGAACGGATCTAGCTGAACACTGTGAGCAGGACGCACTGCACTAAATGTAAATAGTCTAGAAGATAACAGGAACGGATCTAGCTAAACTGAATACAGTGTATATATATATATGCAACACCTGGGATGCATATATATACACAATACACTGTAAGTGCAGCTAACTGACTGACTGTTCTGCCTAATCTATCTAACTCAAATCAAATGACATTGTCTCTCTGTCTATCTCTTTCAACGCCGGAACACACACTACACAGGGCCGCCGTGCAGGCGGCCTTATATAGTGTGGGGCGTGTACTAAATCCCCTGAGCCATAATTGGCCAAAGCCTCCTTGGCTTTGGCCAATTACGGCTCTCTGTTCAGGCGGCGCTGTGATTGGCCAAGCATGCGGGTCATAGTGCATGCTTGGCCAATCATCAGCAAGCAATGCACTGTGAATTATGGGCCGTGACGCGCCACACGAATTTGGCGCGAACGGCCCATATCGTTCGCAATTCGGCGAACGACCGAACAGCCGATGTTCGAGTCGAACATGGGTTCGACTCGAACACGAAGCTCATCCCTACTTAGGACCATGTGATATTTCAGTTTTTTTTTTCTTAATAAATCTGCAAAAATGTCAACAATTCTGTGTTTTTCTGTCAATATGGGGTGCTGTGTGTACAATGAACTTAAATGATTTTAGCAAATGGCTGCAATATAACAAAGAGTGAAAAATTTAAGGGGGTCTGAATACTTTCCGTCTCCACTGTATATATATATATATAATGGAAACTGTGTACATCATATTCACAGATCTAAATTGCTGTAAAAGTGTTGAAATTACACAAAAGTGACAGTTTTACTGCTATTCCTACTCTTCTCCAGGCTCACAAAACCTATGATGAAGCCATCAGCCGAGGTGAACAAGCCTTCCTCCTGGAGGAAGATGAGAGCTCGGCAGACATCTTTAGCTGCAGTGTCGGGAATCTCCCTCCTGGCCAGGAGGCCGAGGTCACCTTAAAATATGTGCGGGAGTTGCCAGTGGAGGCAGATGGAGCTGTGAGTTTTGTACTCCCGGCCATCCTCAACCCGAGATACACCCCAAAAGGTACAAGTACAAAGCAGTGCAGTTTTTTTTTTTTTTTCAATGTAATGCTTTTATTTGCTCTTCTAAAAGGACCACTAACCCTAAAGTGAACTTGACATGACCTAAAATGTTTTTAAAGCAACAAGTGCAGACACTAAGAACCTTATGTTAGTCATTAATCTAGTTCCTGTGTACCTATGGAGCCTTTTGCATTATAGACCCCGGTTTTACACGGGACCTTGTCTTCTGTCCATATTGTAACTCAAGCACTAACCCCAGCCAATTAAATTTCAAATACTTGAGCTTTAAATGCCAGAACTTCTGTGTGCAGTAGTGTAGATTAGCCATATTTTTTGTTTTTCAAGATTTTTTTTGCTTTGATCAAGACTTCATCTATACACTGCATGAGCTCGTCTCTTTATGCAGCTATCCAGATTGGTGTGTCCTCCACTGATGTGGCTAATGTGACCTTCAGCCACTGGGCTTTGCTTGTGGTGCTTTCCAGAGTACTGTCTTAGTTAGCCACAGAGTACTACCTTAGAGCTGTGGCACAACCTTTGGGTAGGACCCTATCTCTGAAGACTAATTATGAGTATGCTATTGGCGGAGTATTGAAAACTACTATATTTATAAGAACTTTTGGATTCCATTATTGTAGCGTTCACCCCTGAAAGGGCCACTGGTTTGTGTCCCTGGTTCTTTCCCCAGTTATGGCAGTGGCAGCTAGGTACACAGCAACAGTCACTCTGTGGCTTACTAAGCAGTCTAGGGGTTTGTCTGTTGTAGATTTATTGCTGGTTAAACTTGGATAGGGATGAAGGGAGCTGTGGGATACTCCAGTTGCACAATGCAATGATATGAGGACACTCTTTACTATGTCAAAACTCTTTAGCTCAGTCCTTCTAGCAGCGTCCAGGAGGTTACCTAGCTCTAGTTATCTAGAGCAGTGGTCTCCAAATGCGGCCCTTTGCATGCTTTTATCCGGCCCATGAGGCATTATTCCCCCTCACTAGAGATGAGCTTCGAGTTCAAGTCCAACATGAGTTCGACTCGAACATCGGCTGTGACAAGGATCGAACATTATGGGCCGTTCACGGCAAATTCAAGCGACGCGTCACGACCCATAAAGCACTGCGTCATCGCAGTGGTTTGCTGGCTGGCGATTGGCCAAGCATGCACTATGACCTGCATGCTTTGGCCAATCACAGCGCCGTAAGCAAACAGAGCCATAATTGGCCAAAGGCAGGGTGCCTTTGGCCAATTATGGCTCAGGGGAATAAGTACACGCCCCACACTATATAAGGCCACCTGCACGTCGGCCGTGTGTAGTGTGTTCCTGCATTCAGAGAGAGAGAGAGGAAGAGAGTGTGATTTCATTTCATTTAGATAGATTGAGATAGATTGAGCAGACAATTGATTCAGTTAGCTCCAGTATATTTTATATATATATATATATATATATATATATATATATATATATATATATATATATATATATATATATATATACACACACACACACATATATATATATATACACACACACACACACACACACACATACACATTCCAGGCTTTGTATATATATACGGAATATATATATATATATATACTGTATCCAGTTTAGCTAGACCTTGCTGCAGACCGTTCCTGTTGTTCTCTCCCTAATATACTACAAGCAGGCAAGTTCATTCAGTTAGCTGCAGTATATTCAGTGCGGTATCCTGTGCAGCTAGATCTCGCTGCAGACCGTTCCTGTTGTTCTCTTCCTAATATACTATTGGCAGACAGTTCATTCAGTTAGTTGCAGTATATTCAGTACTGTATCCAGTTTAGCTAGATCTCGCTGCAGACCGTTCCTGTTGTTCTGTTCCTAATATACTACAGGCAGGCAAGTTCATTCAGTTAGCTGCAGTATATTCAGTACTGTATCCTGTGCAGCTAGATCTCGCTGCAGACCGTTCCTGTTCTCTTCCTAATATACTATAGGCAGGCAGTTCATTCAGTTAGCTGCAGTATATTCAGTACTGTATCCTGTGCAGCTAGACCTCGCTGCAGACCGTCCCTGTTGTTCTGTTTCTAATATACTACAGGCAGGCAGTTCATTCAGTTAGCTGCAGTATATTCAGTACTGTATCCAGTTTAGCTAGATCTCGCTGCAGACCGTTCCTGTTGTTCTCTTCCTAATATACTACAGGTAGGCAAGTTAATTCAGTTAGCTGCAGTATATTCAGTACTGTATCCTGTGCAGCTAGATCTCACTGCAGACCGTTCCTATTGTTCTCTTCCTAATATACTACAGGCAGGCAGTTCATTCAATTAGCTGCAGTATATTCAGTACTGTATCCTGTGCAGCTAGATCTCACTGCAGACCGTTCCTGTTGTTCTCTTCCTAATATACTACAGGCAGGCAGTTCATTCAGTTAGCTGCAGTATATTCAGTACTGTATCCAGTTTAGCTAGATCTCGCTGCAGACCGTTCCTGTTGTTCTCTTCCTAATATACTACAGGTAGGCAAGTTAATTCAGTTAGCTGCAGTATATTCAGTACTGTATCCTGTGCAGCTAGATCTCACTGCAGACCGTTCCTGTTGTTCTCTTCCTAATATACTACAAGCAGGCAAGTTCATTCAGTTAGCTGCAGTATATTCAGTACTGTATCCTGTGCAGCTAGATCTCGCTGCAGACCGTTCCTGTTGTTCTCTTCCTAATATACTATTGGCAGACAGTTCATTCAGTTAGTTGCAGTATATTCAGTACTGTATCCAGTTTAGCTAGATCTCGCTGCAGACCGTTCCTGTTGTTCTGTTCCTAATATACTACAGGCAGGCAAGTTCATTCAGTTAGCTGCAGTATATTCAGTACTGTATCCTGTGCAGCTAGATCTCGCTGCAGACCGTTCCTGTTCTCTTCCTAATATACTACAGGCAGGCAGTTCATTCAATTAGCTGCAGTATATTCAGTACTGTATCCTGTGCAGCTAGATCTCACTGCAGACCGTTCCTGTTGTTCTCTTCCTAATATACTACAGGCAGGCAGTTCATTCAGTTAGCTGCAGTATATTCAGTACTGTATCCAGTTTAGCTAGATCTCGCTGCAGACCTATCCTGTTGTTCTCTTCCTAATATACTAAAGGTAGGCAAGTTAATTCAGTTAGCTGCAGTATATTCAGTACTGTATCCTGTGCAGCTAGATCTCACTGCAGACCGTTCCTGTTGTTCTCTTCCTAATATACTACAGGCAGGCAGTTCATTCAGTTAGCTGCAGTATATTCAGTACTGTATCCAGTTTAGCTAGATCTCGCTGCAGACCTATCCTGTTGTTCTCTTCCTAATATACTAAAGGTAGGCAAGGTAATTCAGTTAGCTGCAGTATATTCAGTACTGTATCCTGTGCAGCTAGATCTCACTGCAGACCGTCCCTGTTGTTCTGTTCCTAATATACTACAGGCAGGCAGTTCATTCAGTTAGCTGCAGTATATTCAGTACTGTATCCAGTTTAGCTAGATCTCGCTGCAGACCGTTCCTGTTGTTCTCTTCCAAATATACTACAGGTGGGCAAGTTAATTCAGTTAGCTGCAGTATATTCAGTACTGTATCCTGTGCAGCTAGATCTCACTGCAGACCGTTCCTGTTGTTCTCTTCCTAATATACTACAGGCAGGCAGTTCATTCAATTAGCTGCAGTATTATTATTATTATTATACAGTATTTATATAGCGCCAACAGTTTACGTAGCGCTTTACAACTTGAGGGTAGACAGTACAAATACAATACAATTTGATACAGTAGGAATCAGAGGGCCCTGCTCCTTAGAGCTTACAATCTAAGAGGGAAGGTCAAGAGATACAAGAGGTAATAACTGTGGGTGATGTGCTGATGGAGAAGATAAGTGTACAGTTGTTAGGTGGGGGCCAGATAGGCTTCTCTGAAGAGATGAGTTTTCAGGGATCGTCTGAAAGTGGATAAAGTAGGAGAAAATCGGACGGATTGGGGTAGGGCATTCCAGAGGATGGGGGAGGCTCTGGAGAAGTCCTGGAGGCGAGCATGGGATGAGGTGACAAGGGAGTTAGAGAGCAGGAGGTCTTGGGAGGAGCGAAGAGAACGATTAGGTTGGTATTTTGTGACTAGGTTAGAGATGTAGCTGGGGGCCAGGTTGTGGATGGCTTTGTAAGTTATAGTTAGTATCTTGAATTTAATTCGGTGACTGAGTGGCAGCCAATGGAGGGATTGGCAGAGGGGTGTAGCAGACGCTGAGCGGTTTGTGTGGTGGATGAGCCTGGCCGCAGCGTTCATGATGGACTGAAGTGGGGATAGCCTATTTAGAGGTAAACCAATGAGGAGGGAGTTGCAGTAGTCGAGGCGGGAGATGACCAGGGAGTGGATTAGAAGCTTTGTGGTGTCATTGGTTAGGAAGGGGCGTATCTTGGAGATGTTGCGAAGATTGAGGTGGCAAGCTTTGGATAGTGATAGGATGTGGGGCCGGAAGGTTAGTTCAGAGTCCAGGATTACACCTAGGACCTTGGCGTGGGGAGATGGGTTGATAGTTGAGCCGTTAATCTTGACAGGTAGATCAGGGGAAGTGGCACCTGAGGGAGGAAATATCATGAGCTCGGTTTTGGATAGGTTGAGTTTGAGAAAGTGATGTGACATCCAGGCTGATATGTCTGCTAGTAAGTTGGTAATGCGTGAGGAGACAGATGGAGAGAGCTGGGGGGTGGAGAGATAGATTTGGGTGTCATCAGCGTAGAGATGATATTTAAAGCCGTGGGAGGCAATCAACTGACCCAAGGAGGTGGTGTAGATTGAGAAAAGGAGAGGTCCGAGAACAGAACCTTGGGGGACCCCAACGGAAAAAGGAAGAGGAGAGGAGGAAGTAGAGTTGTAAGTGACACTGAAGGAGCGGTGGGATAGGTAGGATAAGAACCAGCGAAGAGTACAGTCACGGAGACCAAAGGAGTGGAGTTTTTTGAGGAGGAGAGGGTGGTCCACTGTGTCAAAGGCAGCAGAGAGATCCAGGAGAAGTAGTATAGAATAGTGTCCATTGGCTTTAGCCATTAGTAGGTCATTTGAGAGTTTAAGGAGAGCAGTTTCCGTGGAGTGTTGAGGGCGAAAACCGGACTGAAGGGGATCAAGAAGTTTATTTATGGTCAGATGGTCGCTTAGTCGGTTGTAGACCAGTCTTTCAAGAAGTTTGGAGGAGAAGGAGAGTAAGGAGATGGGACGTAAGTTGTTGAGACTGGTGGGATCCAGTGAGGGCTTTTTTAGTATGGGGGTGACAAGCGCATGTTTTAGAGAGTTTGGGAAGATGCCACAAGAGAGGGAGAGGTTGAAAATGTGAGTTAGAGAGCGTAGAATCGAGTCAGAGGGTGAGCGTAGCATTTGCGAGGGAACAGGATCCAGGGGGCAAGTGGTTAGATGAGTGCTAGATAAAAGTTTAGCAACCTCAGTAGTAGTAGCAGGGTTGAATGAGGGAAGTAATGATTGTGTCTGTGAACATGGGGTGTTGCATGGGGGAGGTTTTTGTGCATTGGCAATCTCCTCGTGAATTGTATCAATCTTAGTTTTGAAGTGATTGGCAATCTCCTGGGCAGTGAGTGAGTTGGTGGGTGGAGGCAGTGGAGGACAGAGTAGAGTGTTGAAGGTAGAGAAGAGTTGACGTGGACTGGATGAGAAGGTGTTGATGAGTGTGATAAAGTAGGTCTGTTTGGCAGTGTGAAGGCAGGAGTAGTATTTTAGGAGGGCAGATTTATAATGTGTGAAGTCTTCCTGGGTCTTAGTCTTATGCCACAGGCGCTCAAGAGCGCGGCTACGTTTTCTGAGACTTCTGGTGTCATCTGTTTGCCAGGGTTGTAGCAGTCGGGGCCTAATTCTGCGTGTAGTGAGGGGGGCAAGCTTGTCTAGGGCGGAAGACAGTGAGCTGTTGTAGATGAAAGTAGCTTGGTTGGGGCAGGACAGGGGGGAGATTTTGTCATAGAGGTGATCAGTAGCAGAGTAGAGAAGAGAAGGGTTGAGGTGGCGAAGGTTTCTGCGTGTAACTGTTAGGCGGTTGGAGGGAGAGGAGGTGGAAGACAGGGAGAGAGCAAAAGTAATAAGGTGGTGATCAGAGAGTGGGAGTGGATTGTTGGAAAGGTTGCACGGAGTGCATAGATAGGAGAAGGCAAGGTCAAGGGTGTTGCCATTGGAGTGGGTAGGAGCCTGTATCCATTGCTTCAGGTCAAGCGATGAGGTTAGACTGAGAAGTTTAGAAGTAATAGTAGTGTTAGTGTTAACAGGGATGTTGAAGTCCCCAAGAATGATTGTGGGGATTTCAGAAGAGAGAAAGTAGGGTAGCCAGGCAGAGAAGTCATCAAGAAAGGCTGATACCGGTCCAGGGGGCCGGTAGATGACAGCAATTCTTAGAGAAATGGGAGAGAAAAGACGAATGCAGTGTGCCTCAAAAGAGGAGAGTGTCAGAGAGGGCGGTGGGTGAAGAACCTGATAGGTGCTGCATGGGGCTAGAAGGATTCCCACTCCACCTCCCTTCCGTCCACTTGGTCTGGGGGAGTGAGTCCAGAGAAGGCCCCCGTGGGAGAGGGAAGCAGGAGAAATAGTATCCGATTCATGAAGCCAGGTTTCAGTAATGGCAAGTAGGTTAAAGGAATTTGTGATGAAGAGGTCGTGGAGGGCGGTGAGTTTGTTGCAGACAGAACGTGCGTTCCACAGGGCACAGGAAAAGGGGGGGCTGGTTTTGGAAAGAGGAATAGAGACCAAGCTCTGTGGGTTGCGGCTCCTGCCAGAGGGTGTAGGGGGATGGGAGCGTTGGGCAAAGACAGATGATGGTGGCCCAGGGTTTGGGGATATGTCACCAGAGATTAGGAGAAGCAGGAGGGCGAGGGAGGTAATGTGGGACTGTGATTTATGTGAAGGGGCATGTCTCAGAGTACTGGAGGTTTTGTCAGTGTATGGATGTAGAATGAGCGAGAGTTGGTAGGAGCAGTAGTAGGGAGAAGACAGAAGGCAGGGTGATATGTATAAGCAGGCGGGTGGAGAGGGGGGGTCAAGGTAAGAGAGTTTGAGGAGAGAGGAGAGGAGTGTCAGAAGCAGTGGTAGAGAGTGCATGTTACAGAGTGGAAGGAGAGCTTAATAGAGAGACGGGTCACCTGCAGTCTGTTAGCTGCTTTCAGTGCAGATTGCTGTATTCGTTTGCTTCGTGCAATCGCTGAAGTGCAGAGATTGAAGTGCATATCACTTGTAGAAAGAATCACTTAGAGATAGAAGCCCCATACAATGTGCTCCCCCCTTAAGGATGCTCAAATATATACTGTTATAAGGGTGGGGTTGAAGTTCGTTAATCAATCATGAGTGACTATAAGAGTGCCTAGCAATCAAAGTGAATTTTTTGCTTCAAAAGTCAGAATAGCAAGAGGCCAAGACAAGATCAACTCATAAAACTTAGGTAAGACAGACCAGAAAAACAAATAATGTCATGGTTGCTCGCACAGGGCAACAGATAGGGAAGGACACATACCAAAGACACACACACACACAGAGACTGCAGGCAGATCCCAGTTTCAGTTAATGGTGGAAGATGTGGATGAGCTGACACATACCTGCAAAGAGACAGAAGGAATGATCAGGTGAGGCAGAACCCAGTGCAGAGATTGAAGTGCATATCACTTGTAGAAAGAATCACTTAGAGATAGAAGCCCCATACAATGTGCTCCCCCGAACAATGTGCTCCCCCCTTAAGGATGCTCAAATATATACTGTTATAAGGGTGGGGTTGAAGTTCGTTAATCAATCATGAGTGACTATAAGAGTGCCTAGCAATCAAAGTGAATTTTTTGCTTCAAAAGTCAGAATAGCAAGAGGCCAAGACAAGATCAACTCATAAAACTTAGGTAAGACAGACCAGAAAAACAAATAATGTCATGGTTGCTCGCACAGGGCAACAGATAGGGAAGGACACATACCAAAGACACACACACACACACAGAGACTGCAGGCAGATCCCAGTTTCAGTTAATGGTGGAAGATGTGGATGAGCTGACACATACCTGCAAAGAGACAGAAGGAATGATCAGGTGAGGCAGAACCCAGTGCAGAGATTGAAGTGCATATCACTTGTAGAAAGAATCACTTAGAGATAGAAGCCCCATACAATGTGCTCCCCCGAACAATGTGCTCCCCCCTTAAGGATGCTCAAATATATACTGTTATAAGGGTGGGGTTGAAGTTCGTTAATCAATCATGAGTGACTATAAGAGTGCCTAGCAATCAAAGTGAATTTTTTGCTTCAAAAGTCAGAATAGCAAGAGGCCAAGACAAGATCAACTCATAAAACTTAGGTAAGACAGACCAGAAAAACAAATAATGTCATGGTTGCTCGCACAGGGCAACAGATAGGGAAGGACACATACCAAAGACACACACACACACACAGAGACTGCAGGCAGATCCCAGTTTCAGTTAATGGTGGAAGATGTGGATGAGCTGACACATACCTGCAAAGAGACAGAAGGAATGATCAGGTGAGGCAGAACCCAGTGCAGAGATTGAAGTGCATATCACTTGTAGAAAGAATCACTTAGAGATAGAAGCCCCATACAATGTGCTCCCCCGAACAATGTGCTCCCCCCTTAAGGATGCTCAAATATATACTGTTATAAGGGTGGGGTTGAAGTTCGTTAATCAATCATGAGTGACTATAAGAGTGCCTAGCAATCAAAGTGAATTTTTTGCTTCAAAAGTCAGAATAGCAAGAGGCCAAGACAAGATCAACTCATAAAACTTAGGTAAGACAGACCAGAAAAACAAATAATGTCATGGTTGCTCGCACAGGGCAACAGATAGGGAAGGACACATACCAAAGACACACACACACACACAGAGACTGCAGGCAGATCCCAGTTTCAGTTAATGGTGGAAGATGTGGATGAGCTGACACATACCTGCAAAGAGACAGAAGGAATGATCAGGTGAGGCAGAACCCAGTGCAGAGATTGAAGTGCATATCACTTGTAGAAAGAATCACTTAGAGATAGAAGCCCCATACAATGTGCTCCCCCCTTAAGGATGCTCAAATATATACTGTTATAAGGGTGGGGTTGAAGTTCGTTAATCAATCATGAGTGACTATAAGAGTGCCTAGCAATCAAAGTGAATTTTTTGCTTCAAAAGTCAGAATAGCAAGAGGCCAAGACAAGATCAACTCATAAAACTTAGGTAAGACAGACCAGAAAAACAAATAATGTCATGGTTGCTCGCACAGGGCAACAGATAGGGAAGGACACATACCAAAGACACACACACACACACAGAGACTGCAGGCAGATCCCAGTTTCAGTTAATGGTGGAAGATGTGGATGAGCTGACACATACCTGCAAAGAGACAGAAGGAATGATCAGGTGAGGCAGAACCCAGTGCAGAGATTGAAGTGCATATCACTTGTAGAAAGAATCACTTAGAGATAGAAGCCCCATACAATGTGCTCCCCCCTTAAGGATGCTCAAATATATACTGTTATAAGGGTGGGGTTGAAGTTCGTTAATCAATCATGAGTGACTATAAGAGTGCCTAGCAATCAAAGTGAATTTTTTGCTTCAAAAGTCAGAATAGCAAGAGGCCAAGACAAGATCAACTCATAAAACTTAGGTAAGACAGACCAGAAAAACAAATAATGTCATGGTTGCTCGCACAGGGCAACAGATAGGGAAGGACACATACCAAAGACACACACACACACACAGAGACTGCAGGCAGATCCCAGTTTCAGTTAATGGTGGAAGATGTGGATGAGCTGACACATACCTGCAAAGAGACAGAAGGAATGATCAGGTGAGGCAGAACCCAGTGCAGAGATTGAAGTGCATATCACTTGTAGAAAGAATCACTTAGAGATAGAAGCCCCATACAATGTGCTCCCCCGAACAATGTGCTCCCCCCTTAAGGATGCTCAAATATATACTGTTATAAGGGTGGGGTTGAAGTTCGTTAATCAATCATGAGTGACTATAAGAGTGCCTAGCAATCAAAGTGAATTTTTTGCTTCAAAAGTCAGAATAGCAAGAGGCCAAGACAAGATCAACTCATAAAACTTAGGTAAGACAGACCAGAAAAACAAATAATGTCATGGTTGCTCGCACAGGGCAACAGATAGGGAAGGACACATACCAAAGACACACACACACACAGAGACTGCAGGCAGATCCCAGTTTCAGTTAATGGTGGAAGATGTGGATGAGCTGACACATACCTGCAAAGAGACAGAAGGAATGATCAGGTGAGGCAGAACCCAGTGCAGAGATTGAAGTGCATATCACTTGTAGAAAGAATCACTTAGAGATAGAAGCCCCATACAATGTGCTCCCCCGAACAATGTGCTCCCCCCTTAAGGATGCTCAAATATATACTGTTATAAGGGTGGGGTTGAAGTTCCTTAATCAATCATGAGTGACTATAAGAGTGCCTAGCAATCAAAGTGAATTTTTTGCTTCAAAAGTCAGAATAGCAAGAGGCCAAGACAAGATCAACTCATAAAACTTAGGTAAGACAGACCAGAAAAACAAATAATGTCATGGTTGCTCGCACAGGGCAACAGATAGGGAAGGACACATACCAAAGACACACACACACACAGAGACTGCAGGCAGATCCCAGTTTCAGTTAATGGTGGAAGATGTGGATGAGCTGACACATACCTGCAAAGAGACAGAAGGAATGATCAGGTGAGGCAGAACCCAGTGCAGAGATTGAAGTGCATATCACTTGTAGAAAGAATCACTTAGAGATAGAAGCCCCATACAATGTGCTCCCCCGAACAATGTGCTCCCCCCTTAAGGATGCTCAAATATATACTGTTATAAGGGTGGGGTTGAAGTTCGTTAATCAATCATGAGTGACTATAAGAGTGCCTAGCAATCAAAGTGAATTTTTTGCTTCAAAAGTCAGAATAGCAAGAGGCCAAGACAAGATCAACTCATAAAACTTAGGTAAGACAGACCAGAAAAACAAATAATGTCATGGTTGCTCGCACAGGGCAACAGATAGGGAAGGACACATACCAAAGACACACACACACACAGAGACTGCAGGCAGATCCCAGTTTCAGTTAATGGTGGAAGATGTGGATGAGCTGACACATACCTGCAAAGAGACAGAAGGAATGATCAGGTGAGGCAGAACCCAGTGCAGAGATTGAAGTGCATATCACTTGTAGAAAGAATCACTTAGAGATAGAAGCCCCATACAATGTGCTCCCCCGAACAATGTGCTCCCCCCTTAAGGATGCTCAAATATATACTGTTATAAGGGTGGGGTTGAAGTTCGTTAATCAATCATGAGTGACTATAAGAGTGCCTAGCAATCAAAGTGAATTTTTTGCTTCAAAAGTCAGAATAGCAAGAGGCCAAGACAAGATCAACTCATAAAACTTAGGTAAGACAGACCAGAAAAACAAATAATGTCATGGTTGCTCGCACAGGGCAACAGATAGGGAAGGACACATACCAAAGACACACACACACACACAGAGACTGCAGGCAGATCCCAGTTTCAGTTAATGGTGGAAGATGTGGATGAGCTGACACATACCTGCAAAGAGACAGAAGGAATGATCAGGTGAGGCAGAACCCAGTGCAGAGATTGAAGTGCATATCACTTGTAGAAAGAATCACTTAGAGATAGAAGCCCCATACAATGTGCTCCCCCGAACAATGTGCTCCCCCCTTAAGGATGCTCAAATATATACTGTTATAAGGGTGGGGTTGAAGTTCGTTAATCAATCATGAGTGACTATAAGAGTGCCTAGCAATCAAAGTGAATTTTTTGCTTCAAAAGTCAGAATAGCAAGAGGCCAAGACAAGATCAACTCATAAAACTTAGGTAAGACAGACCAGAAAAACAAATAATGTCATGGTTGCTCGCACAGGGCAACAGATAGGGAAGGACACATACCAAAGACACACATACACACAGAGACTGCAGGCAGATCCCAGTTTCAGTTAATGGTGGAAGATGTGGATGAGCTGACACATACCTGCAAAGAGACAGAAGGAATGATCAGGTGAGGCAGAACCCAGTGCAGAGATTGAAGTGCATATCACTTGTAGAAAGAATCACTTAGAGATAGAAGCCCCATACAATGTGCTCCCCCGAACAATGTGCTCCCCCCTTAAGGATGCTCAAATATATACTGTTATAAGGGTGGGGTTGAAGTTCGTTAATCAATCATGAGTGACTATAAGAGTGCCTAGCAATCAAAGTGAATTTTTTGCTTCAAAAGTCAGAATAGCAAGAGGCCAAGACAAGATCAACTCATAAAACTTAGGTAAGACAGACCAGAAAAACAAATAATGTCATGGTTGCTCGCACAGGGCAACAGATAGGGAAGGACACATACCAAAGACACACACACACACAGAGACTGCAGGCAGATCCCAGTTTCAGTTAATGGTGGAAGATGTGGATGAGCTGACACATACCTGCAAAGAGACAGAAGGAATGATCAGGTGAGGCAGAACCCAGTGCAGAGATTGAAGTGCATATCACTTGTAGAAAGAATCACTTAGAGATAGAAGCCCCATACAATGTGCTCCCCCGAACAATGTGCTCCCCCCTTAAGGATGCTCAAATATATACTGTTATAAGGGTGGGGTTGAAGTTCGTTAATCAATCATGAGTGACTATAAGAGTGCCTAGCAATCAAAGTGAATTTTTTGCTTCAAAAGTCAGAATAGCAAGAGGCCAAGACAAGATCAACTCATAAAACTTAGGTAAGACAGACCAGAAAAACAAATAATGTCATGGTTGCTCGCACAGGGCAACAGATAGGGAAGGACACATACCAAAGACACACACACACACACAGACTGCAGGCAGATCCCAGTTTCAGTTAATGGTGGAAGATGTGGATGAGCTGACACATACCTGCAAAGAGACAGAAGGAATGATCAGGTGAGGCAGAACCCAGTGCAGAGATTGAAGTGCATATCACTTGTAGAAAGAATCACTTAGAGATAGAAGCCCCATACAATGTGCTCCCCCGAACAATGTGCTCCCCCCTTAAGGATGCTCAAATATATACTGTTATAAGGGTGGGGTTGAAGTTCGTTAATCAATCATGAGTGACTATAAGAGTGCCTAGCAATCAAAGTGAATTTTTTGCTTCAAAAGTCAGAATAGCAAGAGGCCAAGACAAGATCAACTCATAAAACTTAGGTAAGACAGACCAGAAAAACAAATAATGTCATGGTTGCTCGCACAGGGCAACAGATAGGGAAGGACACATACCAAAGACACACACACACACAGAGACTGCAGGCAGATCCCAGTTTCAGTTAATGGTGGAAGATGTGGATGAGCTGACACATACCTGCAAAGAGACAGAAGGAATGATCAGGTGAGGCAGAACCCAGTGCAGAGATTGAAGTGCATATCACTTGTAGAAAGAATCACTTAGAGATAGAAGCCCCATACAATGTGCTCCCCCGAACAATGTGCTCCCCCCTTAAGGATGCTCAAATATATACTGTTATAAGGGTGGGGTTGAAGTTCGTTAATCAATCATGAGTGACTATAAGAGTGCCTAGCAATCAAAGTGAATTTTTTGCTTCAAAAGTCAGAATAGCAAGAGGCCAAGACAAGATCAACTCATAAAACTTAGGTAAGACAGACCAGAAAAACAAATAATGTCATGGTTGCTCGCACAGGGCAACAGATAGGGAAGGACACATACCAAAGACACACACACACACAGAGACTGCAGGCAGATCCCAGTTTCAGTTAATGGTGGAAGATGTGGATGAGCTGACACATACCTGCAAAGAGACAGAAGGAATGATCAGGTGAGGCAGAACCCAGTGCAGAGATTGAAGTGCATATCACTTGTAGAAAGAATCACTTAGAGATAGAAGCCCCATACAATGTGCTCCCCCGAACAATGTGCTCCCCCCTTAAGGATGCTCAAATATATACTGTTATAAGGGTGGGGTTGAAGTTCGTTAATCAATCATGAGTGACTATAAGAGTGCCTAGCAATCAAAGTGAATTTTTTGCTTCAAAAGTCAGAATAGCAAGAGGCCAAGACAAGATCAACTCATAAAACTTAGGTAAGACAGACCAGAAAAACAAATAATGTCATGGTTGCTCGCACAGGGCAACAGATAGGGAAGGACACATACCAAAGACACACACACACACACAGAGACTGCAGGCAGATCCCAGTTTCAGTTAATGGTGGAAGATGTGGATGAGCTGACACATACCTGCAAAGAGACAGAAGGAATGATCAGGTGAGGCAGAACCCAGTGCAGAGATTGAAGTGCATATCACTTGTAGAAAGAATCACTTAGAGATAGAAGCCCCATACAATGTGCTCCCCCGAACAATGTGCTCCCCCCTTAAGGATGCTCAAATATATACTGTTATAAGGGTGGGGTTGAAGTTCGTTAATCAATCATGAGTGACTATAAGAGTGCCTAGCAATCAAAGTGAATTTTTTGCTTCAAAAGTCAGAATAGCAAGAGGCCAAGACAAGATCAACTCATAAAACTTAGGTAAGACAGACCAGAAAAACAAATAATGTCATGGTTGCTCGCACAGGGCAACAGATAGGGAAGGACACATACCAAAGACACACACACACACAGAGACTGCAGGCAGATCCCAGTTTCAGTTAATGGTGGAAGATGTGGATGAGCTGACACATACCTGCAAAGAGACAGAAGGAATGATCAGGTGAGGCAGAACCCAGTGCAGAGATTGAAGTGCATATCACTTGTAGAAAGAATCACTTAGAGATAGAAGCCCCATACAATGTGCTCCCCCGAACAATGTGCTCCCCCCTTAAGGATGCTCAAATATATACTGTTATAAGGGTGGGGTTGAAGTTCGTTAATCAATCATGAGTGACTATAAGAGTGCCTAGCAATCAAAGTGAATTTTTTGCTTCAAAAGTCAGAATAGCAAGAGGCCAAGACAAGATCAACTCATAAAACTTAGGTAAGACAGACCAGAAAAACAAATAATGTCATGGTTGCTCGCACAGGGCAACAGATAGGGAAGGACACATACCAAAGACACACACACACACAGAGACTGCAGGCAGATCCCAGTTTCAGTTAATGGTGGAAGATGTGGATGAGCTGACACATACCTGCAAAGAGACAGAAGGAATGATCAGGTGAGGCAGAACCCAGTGCAGAGATTGAAGTGCATATCACTTGTAGAAAGAATCACTTAGAGATAGAAGCCCCATACAATGTGCTCCCCCGAACAATGTGCTCCCCCCTTAAGGATGCTCAAATATATACTGTTATAAGGGTGGGGTTGAAGTTCGTTAATCAATCATGAGTGACTATAAGAGTGCCTAGCAATCAAAGTGAATTTTTTGCTTCAAAAGTCAGAATAGCAAGAGGCCAAGACAAGATCAACTCATAAAACTTAGGTAAGACAGACCAGAAAAACAAATAATGTCATGGTTGCTCGCACAGGGCAACAGATAGGGAAGGACACATACCAAAGACACACACACACACACAGAGACTGCAGGCAGATCCCAGTTTCAGTTAATGGTGGAAGATGTGGATGAGCTGACACATACCTGCAAAGAGACAGAAGGAATGATCAGGTGAGGCAGAACCCAGTGCAGAGATTGAAGTGCATATCACTTGTAGAAAGAATCACTTAGAGATAGAAGCCCCATACAATGTGCTCCCCCGAACAATGTGCTCCCCCCTTAAGGATGCTCAAATATATACTGTTATAAGGGTGGGGTTGAAGTTCGTTAATCAATCATGAGTGACTATAAGAGTGCCTAGCAATCAAAGTGAATTTTTTGCTTCAAAAGTCAGAATAGCAAGAGGCCAAGACAAGATCAACTCATAAAACTTAGGTAAGACAGACCAGAAAAACAAATAATGTCATGGTTGCTCGCACAGGGCAACAGATAGGGAAGGACACATACCAAAGACACACACACACACAGAGACTGCAGGCAGATCCCAGTTTCAGTTAATGGTGGAAGATGTGGATGAGCTGACACATACCTGCAAAGAGACAGAAGGAATGATCAGGTGAGGCAGAACCCAGTGCAGAGATTGAAGTGCATATCACTTGTAGAAAGAATCACTTAGAGATAGAAGCCCCATACAATGTGCTCCCCCGAACAATGTGCTCCCCCCTTAAGGATGCTCAAATATATACTGTTATAAGGGTGGGGTTGAAGTTCGTTAATCAATCATGAGTGACTATAAGAGTGCCTAGCAATCAAAGTGAATTTTTTGCTTCAAAAGTCAGAATAGCAAGAGGCCAAGACAAGATCAACTCATAAAACTTAGGTAAGACAGACCAGAAAAACAAATAATGTCATGGTTGCTCGCACAGGGCAACAGATAGGGAAGGACACATACCAAAGACACACACACACACAGAGACTGCAGGCAGATCCCAGTTTCAGTTAATGGTGGAAGATGTGGATGAGCTGACACATACCTGCAAAGAGACAGAAGGAATGATCAGGTGAGGCAGAACCCAGTGCAGAGATTGAAGTGCATATCACTTGTAGAAAGAATCACTTAGAGATAGAAGCCCCATACAATGTGCTCCCCTGAACAATGTGCTCCCCCCTTAAGGATGCTCAAATATATACTGTTATAAGGGTGGGGTTGAAGTTCGTTAATCAATCATGAGTGACTATAAGAGTGCCTAGCAATCAAAGTGAATTTTTTGCTTCAAAAGTCAGAATAGCAAGAGGCCAAGACAAGATCAACTCATAAAACTTAGGTAAGACAGACCAGAAAAACAAATAATGTCATGGTTGCTCGCACAGGGCAACAGATAGGGAAGGACACATACCAAAGACACACACACACACAGAGACTGCAGGCAGATCCCAGTTTCAGTTAATGGTGGAAGATGTGGATGAGCTGACACATACCTGCAAAGAGACAGAAGGAATGATCAGGTGAGGCAGAACCCAGTGCAGAGATTGAAGTGCATATCACTTGTAGAAAGAATCACTTAGAGATAGAAGCCCCATACAATGTGCTCCCCTGAACAATGTGCTCCCCCCTTAAGGATGCTCAAATATATACTGTTATAAGGGTGGGGTTGAAGTTCGTTAATCAATCATGAGTGACTATAAGAGTGCCTAGCAATCAAAGTGAATTTTTTGCTTCAAAAGTCAGAATAGCAAGAGGCCAAGACAAGATCAACTCATAAAACTTAGGTAAGACAGACCAGAAAAACAAATAATGTCATGGTTGCTCGCACAGGGCAACAGATAGGGAAGGACACATACCAAAGACACACACACACACACAGAGACTGCAGGCAGATCCCAGTTTCAGTTAATGGTGGAAGATGTGGATGAGCTGACACATACCTGCAAAGAGACAGAAGGAATGATCAGGTGAGGCAGAACCCAGTGCAGAGATTGAAGTGCATATCACTTGTAGAAAGAATCACTTAGAGATAGAAGCCCCATACAATGTGCTCCCCCGAACAATGTGCTCCCCCCTTAAGGATGCTCAAATATATACTGTTATAAGGGTGGGGTTGAAGTTCGTTAATCAATCATGAGTGACTATAAGAGTGCCTAGCAATCAAAGTGAATTTTTTGCTTCAAAAGTCAGAATAGCAAGAGGCCAAGACAAGATCAACTCATAAAACTTAGGTAAGACAGACCAGAAAAACAAATAATGTCATGGTTGCTCGCACAGGGCAACAGATAGGGAAGGACACATACCAAAGACACACACACACACAGAGACTGCAGGCAGATCCCAGTTTCAGTTAATGGTGGAAGATGTGGATGAGCTGACACATACCTGCAAAGAGACAGAAGGAATGATCAGGTGAGGCAGAACCCAGTGCAGAGATTGAAGTGCATATCACTTGTAGAAAGAATCACTTAGAGATAGAAGCCCCATACAATGTGCTCCCCCGAACAATGTGCTCCCCCCTTAAGGATGCTCAAATATATACTGTTATAAGGGTGGGGTTGAAGTTCGTTAATCAATCATGAGTGACTATAAGAGTGCCTAGCAATCAAAGTGAATTTTTTGCTTCAAAAGTCAGAATAGCAAGAGGCCAAGACAAGATCAACTCATAAAACTTAGGTAAGACAGACCAGAAAAACAAATAATGTCATGGTTGCTCGCACAGGGCAACAGATAGGGAAGGACACATACCAAAGACACACACACACACACAGAGACTGCAGGCAGATCCCAGTTTCAGTTAATGGTGGAAGATGTGGATGAGCTGACACATACCTGCAAAGAGACAGAAGGAATGATCAGGTGAGGCAGAACCCAGTGCAGAGATTGAAGTGCATATCACTTGTAGAAAGAATCACTTAGAGATAGAAGCCCCATACAATGTGCTCCCCCGAACAATGTGCTCCCCCCTTAAGGATGCTCAAATATATACTGTTATAAGGGTGGGGTTGAAGTTCGTTAATCAATCATGAGTGACTATAAGAGTGCCTAGCAATCAAAGTGAATTTTTTGCTTCAAAAGTCAGAATAGCAAGAGGCCAAGACAAGATCAACTCATAAAACTTAGGTAAGACAGACCAGAAAAACAAATAATGTCATGGTTGCTCGCACAGGGCAACAGATAGGGAAGGACACATACCAAAGACACACACACACACAGAGACTGCAGGCAGATCCCAGTTTCAGTTAATGGTGGAAGATGTGGATGAGCTGACACATACCTGCAAAGAGACAGAAGGAATGATCAGGTGAGGCAGAACCCAGTGCAGAGATTGAAGTGCATATCACTTGTAGAAAGAATCACTTAGAGATAGAAGCCCCATACAATGTGCTCCCCCGAACAATGTGCTCCCCCCTTAAGGATGCTCAAATATATACTGTTATAAGGGTGGGGTTGAAGTTCGTTAATCAATCATGAGTGACTATAAGAGTGCCTAGCAATCAAAGTGAATTTTTTGCTTCAAAAGTCAGAATAGCAAGAGGCCAAGACAAGATCAACTCATAAAACTTAGGTAAGACAGACCAGAAAAACAAATAATGTCATGGTTGCTCGCACAGGGCAACAGATAGGGAAGGACACATACCAAAGACACACACACACACACAGAGACTGCAGGCAGATCCCAGTTTCAGTTAATGGTGGAAGATGTGGATGAGCTGACACATACCAAAGACACACACACACAGAGACTGCAGGCAGATCCCAGTTTCAGTTAATGGTGGAAGATGTGGATGAGCTGACACATACCAAAGACACACACACACACAGAGACTGCAGGCAGATCCCAGTTTCAGTTAATGGTGGAAGATGTGGATGAGCTGACACATACCAAAGACACACACACACACAGAGACTGCAGGCAGATCCCAGTTTCAGTTAATGGTGGAAGATGTGGATGAGCTGACACATACCAAAGACACACACACACACACACAGAGACTGCAGGCAGATCCCAGTTTCAGTTAATGGTGGAAGATGTGGATGAGCTGACACATACCAAAGACACACACACACACAGAGACTGCAGGCAGATCCCAGTTTCAGTTAATGGTGGAAGATGTGGATGAGCTGACACATACCAAAGACACACACACACAGAGACTGCAGGCAGATCCCAGTTTCAGTTAATGGTGGAAGATGTGGATGAGCTGACACATACCAAAGACACACACACACACAGAGACTGCAGGCAGATCCCAGTTTCAGTTAATGGTGGAAGATGTGGATGAGCTGACACATACCAAAGACACACACACACACAGAGACTGCAGGCAGATCCCAGTTTCAGTTAATGGTGGAAGATGTGGATGAGCTGACACATACCAAAGACACACACACACACAGAGACTGCAGGCAGATCCCAGTTTCAGTTAATGGTGGAAGATGTGGATGAGCTGACACATACCAAAGACACACACACACACACAGAGACTGCAGGCAGATCCCAGTTTCAGTTAATGGTGGAAGATGTGGATGAGCTGACACATACCAAAGACACACACACACACAGAGACTGCAGGCAGATCCCAGTTTCAGTTAATGGTGGAAGATGTGGATGAGCTGACACATACCAAAGACACACACACACACACAGAGACTGCAGGCAGATCCCAGTTTCAGTTAATGGTGGAAGATGTGGATGAGCTGACACATACCTGCAAAGAGACAGAAGGAATGATCAGGTGAGGCAGAACCCAGTGCAGAGATTGAAGTGCATATCACTTGTAGAAAGAATCAAGTATATTCAGTACTGTATCCTGTGCAGCTAGATCTCACTGCAGACCGTTCCTGTTGTTCTCTTCCTAATATACTACAGGCAGGCAGTTCATTCAGTTAGCTGCAGTATATTCAGTACTGTATCCTGTGCAGCTAGAACTCACTGCAGACCATTCCTGTTGTTTTGTTCCTAATATACTACAGGCAGGCAAGTTTATTCAGTTAGCTGCAGTATATTCAGTACTGTATCCTGTGCAGCTAGATCTTGCTTCAGACCGTTCCTGTTTTCTTCCTAATATACTATAGGCAGGCAGTTCATTCAGTTAGCTGCAGTATATTCAGTACTGTATCCTGTGCAGCTAGAACTCACTGCAGACCGTTCCTGTTGTTTTCTTCCTAATATACTACAGGCAGGCAGTTTAGTCAGTTAGCTGCAGTATATTCAGTACTGTATCCTGTGCAGCTAGATGCAGCAGTTGGAGTGCTAGCAATTTAGCCAAGCTAGCATTCAGCCACTGGGCATGTGGATGGCTGGGACCGAATTTCTTTCCCAGTTTAGCAACTGGGGTAGGTAAATTTGCCTGCTACAATCGGATGTTGGTGTAGCGATAGCAGATTGCCCGTAAGTACTTGGCACACCTAATTCTACACTTTCATTCCTCTCAGTGCAGGTTTCTGAGAGAACTGAAGGTATAGTGGGGTTGGAGTAGGGATGAGCATCGGCTGTTCGCAAGTTCGCCAAACAGCGAACAATTTGGGGTGTTCGCGGCAAATTCGAATGCCGCTGAACACCCTTTAAAAGTCTATGGGAGAAATCAAAAGTGCTAATTTTAAAGGCTTATATGCATGGTATTGACATAAAAAAATGTGTTTGGGGACCTGGGTCCTTCCCCAGGGGACATGTATCAATGCAAAAGTTTTAAAAACGGCAGTTTTTTCGGGAGCAGTGATTTTAATAATGCTTAAAGTGAAACAGTAAAAGTGTAATATCTCTTTAAATTTCATACCTGGGGGGGGTGTCTATAGTATGCCTGTAAAGGTGCGCATGTTTCCCGTGTTTAGAACAGTCTAACAGCAAAATGACATTTCAAAGGAAAAAAAGTCATTTAAAACTATGCCGGTCCGACAATACACATAGAAGTTCATTGATAAAAACGGCATGGGAATTCCCCACAGGGGAACCCCGAACCAAAATTAAAAAAAAAAAATGACGTGGGGGTCCCCCTAAATTTCATACCAGGCCCTTCAGGTCTGGTATGGATATTAAGGGGAACCCCGGCCAAAATTTTTTAAAAAAATGACGTGGGGGGTCCCCCTAATTCCATACCAGGCCCTTCAGGTCTGGTATGGATATTAAGGGGAACCCCGCACTAAAATTAAGAAAAAACGGCGTGGGGTCCCCCCAAGAATCCATACCAGACCCTTATCCGAGCACGCAACCTGGCAGGCCGCAGGAAAAGAGGGAGGGACAAGAGAGCGCCCCCCCCTCCTGAACCGTACCAGGCCACATGCCCTCAACATTGGGAGGGTGCTTTGGGGTAGCCCCCCAAAACACCTTGTCCCCATGTTGATGAGGACAGGGGCCTCATCCCCACAACCCTGGCCGGTGGTTGTGGGGGTCTGCGGGCGGGGGGCTTATCGGAATCTGGAAGCCCCCTTTAACAAGGGAACCCCCAGATCCCTGCCCTCCCCCCTGTGTGAAATGGTAAGGGGGAACCCCTACCATTTCACTAAAAAACTGTCAAAAATGTTAAAAATGACAAGAGACAGTTTTTGACAATTCCTTTATTTAAATGCTTCTTCTTTCTTCTATCTTCTATCTTCCTTCGGTTCCTTCCTCCATCTTCTTCTTCTTCTGGTTCTTCTGGCTCTTCTGGTTCTTCCTCCGGTGTTCTCGTCCAGAATCTCCTCCGTGCCGTCTTCTTCCCTTCTTCTCCTCGGGCCGCTCCGCATCCATGGCATGGAGGGAGGCTCCCACTCTTCTCTTCATCTTCTTCTCTTCTTCATCTTCTTCATCTTCTTCTCCGGGCCGCTCCGCATCCATGGTGGCATGGAGGGAGGCTCCCGCTGTGTGACATTTCTCCTATTCTGACGGTTCTTAAAGAGAATTACAATTTTTGATCTAATATTTCACAGCAGGGCCCATTCCTGTGCCCACCAAGAGTAACTGTGAGGGCTTACAGTATTGTGGCAACACCCCCACACCACCACCAAAGGCCCAATTTTTCTGACCCTGTTCAACAGGGGCATGTAATTACAATTCTTGATATAATATTTTACAGCAGGGCCCATTCCAGCACCCACCAAGAGTAACTGTGAGGGCTTACAGTGTTCTGGTACCACCAATACCTAAGGCTCAAATTTCTGCAGAGTATATAGGGCAGGCCCCTACTTTCAAACATCCAACTTACAAACGACTCCTACTTACAAACGGAAGGAGACAACAGGAAGTCAGATGAAATCTACCCCTAGGAAGGGAAATTCTTTCCTGTAAGAGGTGTCTCCTCCACTGATGCTTTATCACCAATCCTTGTTTCCCTAAAAACCGCAAATTTTCAAAATCCAATTGTCATTGGGACAGAAAGTGACGTGAAATCTTCTGAATAGGGGCACAGACAACAAAACAAATGTTACAGGGGTGATAACCCTTCCCTATGTTTTCCAAAAAGCTTAAAAATAGATTTTTTTCCGCTGGAGCTACACTTACAAAATGTACCTGTTCCAAATTACAAACAAATTCAACTTAAGAACAAACCTACAGTCCCTGTCTTTCTTGGGACCGCCTGTATACTGGTGTTCAGAGTATATAGGGCCTGGGGGCCCCACGCCTTTTCTTTTTTTAATTTGAGTACAGAGTTCCCCTTAATATCCATACAAGACCCAAAAATCCTGGTAATGGGCTGGGGGGTTACCTATGCTGTTTTTCTCAATAATTTTCATCCATAGTGCCGGGACCCGACATTACATTACAGCCGCAAGCAGTTTTAGATGACTTTTATTCCTTTAGAAATGTAATTTTGCTGTCAGACTGTTCTAAACACGGGAAACACGCGTCACTTTAAAGGCATACTATAGACTTGCCGACCGCCTAACGCAGATATACTGCGGCAGAATGGCACGGGCAGGCAAAATCATGTACCTGGTGCCCGAGGCAGTCGGCTTCGTTAGGGGAGAGATCAATGCTGAGGGGGAGGCCACTTATTCGTAGCCACCCCCTCGCGATCGCTCCCAACGAATGATAATCTTCCTCTGCTGCTGTAATGTAAACAGCGGCAGAGGAAGTGATGTCATCTCTCCTCGAGTCGGTCTTTTCGTTCTGGCGCCGAGGAGAGAAGACATCAATGTGAGTTGCACCAACACTACACTAACAGTAGAACACTCAGGCACACTTTTCACCCCCCCCCCCCATCACCCCCCGATCACCCCCCTGTACCCCCTGTCACAGTGACAAGAATAGCAGTTTTTTTTTTTTTCTGATTATTGCATTGGTGTCTGTGTGTCAGTTTGTGTTTGTGACAATTATAAGTGGTAGGGCAGTTAGTGGTAGCCCCCTTTAGGTCTAGGATACCCCCCTAACCCCCCCTAATGAAGTTTTAACCCCTTGATCACCCCCCGTCGCCAGTGTCATTAAGCGATCATTTTTCTGATAGCTGTATTAGTGTCACAGGTGACGCTAGTTAGGGAGGTAAGTATATAGCGTTTTATAGCGTCAGGAACCCCCATATACTACCTAATAAAGGTTTTAACCCCCTGATTGCCCCCTAGTTAACCCTTTCACCAGTGATCACCGTAAAACTGTTACGGGTGACGCTGGTTAGTTAGTTTGTTTTCTATAGTTTCAGGGCACCCACCGTTTATTATCTAATAAAGGTTTAGCCCCCTGATCGCCCGGCGGTGATATAAGTTAAGTTTTAGGTTCAGATAAGGTCTGCATCGCCCCAGGCAGTACGCGCTAACACCCACGCACGCAGCATACACCTCCCTTAGTGGTATAGCATCATTAAAATCACTGCTCCCGAAAAAAGTCCTTTTTAAAACTTTTTTTTGCATTGATATAGGACCAGGACCCCGGGCAGGACCCCGGTCCCCATACCCTTTTTAGGACAATAACTTGCATATTAGCCTTTAAAATTTGCACTTTTGATTTCTCGCGTTCTAGTCCCATAGACTTTAACGGTGTTCGAAAGTTAACGCAAACTTTCGGTCCGTTTTCGTGTTCTGGATGCGAACCGAACCGGGGGGTGTTCGGCTCATCCCTACCCTTCACTGTCAGCAACAGTGGGGCATAGTTCCTGCCACTGACACCAATGATGAGGCACTATTTCTCCCAATGACACCAATGATGAGGCTCTGTTCCTTCCACTGACACCAATGATGGAACACTATTCCTGACATCAACGTTGGGACACAATTTCTCCCACTGACACTAATGATGGGGCACTATATTTCCCAGTTGTAACAATGGGGAACTATTACTCCCCCCATCGGCGTAAATAAGGGGGGGTCAGGGGTGTTCAAATCCCCCCAGAGCAAAATGCCCAGAGTGTTCCTGCTGTTTAGCCTCAGCATCAGCACTGTAGAAGCAATCAGAGTTTCGGAATGCAGCAGCCAGCCCCCTTCTATTTTGCCCCATCCCCTCAGTTTAATAAGGGGTCCCCCTAAAAAGTATGAAATTACTGCGAGGTCTCAGATGCCGGTGTCTTGCCGAGAAAGTTCCCCCGGTGGATAAGGACCCCCCTGTACTGCGCAGGCGCAGCGCTTGTGCAGTACGAACGACTACGGAGCCGCCGAAAATAGCCGAAGCTGAAAACCTTGAGTCAGCTGTACACGACGCCTGCGCCCTGAGTCCAAGTTCAAGCCCCACCATCCAAGTGGACATAGACGTAGAATAAAAAAGTGCAGAGCGAAGCAAGGCCGCGCCCGAAGCGTGGCGAGCGAAGCAAGGCCGCGCCCGAAGCGTGGCGAGCGAAGCGAGCCCGCGAGGGGCCCTGTTACAGGCGCCGTGTACAGCTGACTTACAGCTATTCAGCTTGACAGTGTATGGTTGAGGGAACTCCTAGATTCCTCCTCGAGCAGTGGCGTAGCGTGGGTTGTCAGCATCCGGGGCAAGGCAAGTAATTTGCGCCCCCCCCTAACCTGTGGACTTTTATCACTCCCCGAGTCCCTTCAAATACAATAGTACTGACCTACCTGATTCCTATACTGACCATTACACACTACACTGACCACTATACTATACTGTCCACTACACTAAGAACTACACTGACCACTACACTACACTGACCACTATACTGTCCACTACACTATGCTGTCCACTACACTAAGAACTACACTGACCACTATACTGTCCACTACACTACACTGACCACTATACTGACCACTACACTGAGAACTACACTGTCCACTACACTATACAATACTGACCACTACACTGACCACTATACTGTCCACTACACTGACCACTATACTGACCACTATACTATACTGACCACTACACTGAGAACTACACTACATTGACCACTATACTGTCTACTACACTACACTGACCACAATACTACACTGACCACAATACTACACTGACCACTATACTACACTGTCCACTATACTACACTGTACTGACCACTACACTACACTGTCCACTACACTATACTGACCACTATACTACACTGACCACAATACTACACTGACCACTACACTGTACTGACCACTGCACTACACTGACCACAATACTACACTGTCCACTACACTGTACTGACCACAATACTACACTGACCACAATACTACACTGACCACAATACTACACTGTCCACTACACTGTACTGACCACTACACTACACTGACCACAATACTACAATGTCCACTACACTGTACTGACCACTACACTACACTGACCACTACACTATACTGACCACTACACTACACTGTCCACTACACTATACTGACCACTACACTACACTGACCACAATACTACACTGTCCACTACACTGTACTGACCACTACACTGTACTGACCACTACACTGACTACTACACTGTCCACTACACTACACTGACCACTATACTACACTGACCACAATACTACACTGACCACAATACTACACTGACCACAATACTACACTGACCACTACACTGTACTGACCACTATACTACACTGACCACAATACTACACTGTCCACTACACTGTACTGACCACTACACTACACTGACCACAATACTACACTGTCCACTACACTGTACTGACCACTACACTACACTGTCCACTACACTGTACTGACCACTACACTACACTGTCCACTACACTATACTGACCACTACACTACACTGACCACAATACTACACTGTCCACTACACTGTACTGACCACTACACTAAACTGTCCACTACACTGACCACTACACTGTCCACTACACTGACCACTACACTACACTGACCACTACACTATACTGACCACTACACTATACTGACCACTACACTACACTGACCACTACACTGTACTGACCACTATACTACACTGTCCACTAAACTGTACTGACCACTACACTATACTGTCCACTACACTATACTGTCCACTACACTATACTGTCCACTACACTACACTGTCCACTACACTATACTGACCACAATACTACACTGTCCACTACACTACACTGTCCACTACACTATACTGTACACTACACTACACGGTCCACTATACTGTACTGACCACTATACTACACTGTCCACTACACTATACTGACCACAATACTACACTGTCCACTACACTACACTGTCCACTACACTATATTGTCCACTACACTATACTGTCCACTACACTATACTGTCCACTACACTACACTGTCCACTACACTATACTGACCACAATACTACACCGTCCACTACACTACACTGTCCACTACACTATACTGTCCACTACACTATACTGTCCACTACACTACACTGTCCACTACACTATACTGACCACAATACTACACTGTCCACTACACTATACTGACCACAATACTACACTGACCACTACACTATACTGACCACTATACTAAACTGACCACAATACTACACTGACCACTACACTATACTGTCCACTACACTATACTGACCACTACACTGTACTGACCACAATACTACACTGTCCACTACACTACACTGTCCACTACACTGTACTGACCACAATACTACACTGTCCACTACACTGTCCACTACACTATACTGTCCACTGCACTATACTGACCACTACACTACACTGTCCACTACACTACACTGTCCACTACACTACACTGTCCACTACACTGTACTGACCACAATACTACACTGTCCACACCACTATACTACACTAACCACTACACTACACTATACACTATACTGTCCTGCCTAGTCTTCCTATACTGACACTACATACACGGCGCCTGTCTCTTCTCTCCCCCCCCCCCGTGTTTATCTATTTCTCACCTTATTGTGTTGCATCGGTCTGGAGGATGAGAAGACATCTGCCCCGGCGCTCACACTCTCGTCTCCCCTACGCTCCGGCCGCCATATTCATTTTTCCCGGCGCACTGTGATTGGGCGAATGGGGGTCATGTGCGGAGGCGGGACTTCAGGAGCGACTGTGATCGCGGATAGGCCAGCTCCACGCCGCACATGACCCCCATACGCCCAATCACAGGGCGCAAAACACTAGACATGGCGGCGGAGCGCGGGGGACACAGGAAAAGAAATTAGGAGGAGGCAGCCAGTAGTGACACTACTGGCACGAAATTGCGCCCCCCTAAATTTTGCGCCCGGGGCCACGGCACCCCCCGCACCCCCCGCACCCCCCACGCTACGCCACTGTCCTCGAGTTATCATATGACACAGCCGAAGGGAGGCTGGAGATGCAGAATTTTTCCATAAGGAAAGGCGGGTGGGTTTTCTTTTGGAGAAGGGGGGAGTTTCTTGTAGAGAAGTTTACAGGGGGTGGTTAATGGCAGGGATTTGCTTCTGGGAGGGAATTTGATTGGAGGAAGGGAGATTTTCATAATTGGGAATACTTGCTGGGGGAAAGGGTGTTGATTGAGGGAGATATTTTTGCTTTGGGGACTCAGTTTAGAGACAGGGGGGTTTAAGTTTTGGGGGGATATTTGAGGGAGGGAGATATTTCACAGTGGGAATCTTTGCTTGGGGAGGGAGGGTTCTTAGAAGGGAGAGGGGGATTTTTTTTCCTTTAAAAGCGATGTTTTAAAAAAAAATATATACTTACCTAGGTGGATGGAGCATCAATCCAATGTTGCATCTGCCCCCAGCTGCTTCTAAGACCAACAACAGAGCGATCAAAGACCGCTTATCACTCAGCCTTCAGTGAGCAAAGAGTGGTGACTGTCAGTCCCTGGCTCTGCCCTCCCCCCTCCCCAAAGCTTACTGGAATGCCAGGCTGTGGAGGGGACAGGAGCGGCTGGCTCAGGGTCTCTGCGACTCACTGAGAGGCTGAGCGAACTGCTGCTCCAGGCATCTGGGGGAAACCTGACTTTAAATTTAGGATCTTTCCACAGCCTGGACCTGCTGAGCTATGTCAGCTGACAGCGGGCTATAGCTGGCTGTCCGCTAAAAATGGGAACGAACTGCGCTCCTCGCTTCAGAGCGCGTGCACCGGTGACATCACCGGCTGCTTTCCATGTGAATATCTCCTAAACACCACAAGTTTAGGAGATATTCACTATACCTACAGATAAGTGTTATTATAGGCTTACTTGTAGGTACAAGTTCAAAAGCTGGGTTTATACTACAGTTAAAGACTGAATAAAAGCCAACCATATTGACCAGGTGCACCATCCTGTGGTAGGCAGCGCTCAATAATTCTCCTAAAACATTTCATAAAATTTCTTAGGACACAGTTTTTAAAGGTTTAAATAAATCACTGAATTTACTGCCCACCACAATATGTGAGTGATGGGCTGAAAAGAGCCGCGGCTGTCTGCTGCTGTAAACATGTATCTGCACATCCAGTGGTGACCGGCAGGTAGGAATACATTTTTGCCCTTGGATAAAATCTCTCTGCATCCAGGGTCAGAAATGTGTCCCGAACAGCAGGTAACCACTGTGACCCACGATTTGTTAGTGTGTCGCTCAGGTTCAATCGATGTGGGGAGTAATGTAGATGATACCGAATGTGCAGCAGGAGTGCCGGTGAGGGATGGAGCTCATCACAGCTCCTGTAGTCACTGAAGGGAAGAGAGAAAAAAAATCCTTGGTGCCATACATCCACGGAGTCCTATGGTAATGTAGTAGTGATGGGAGAGACCTCAGCCCGGGTTCCCGCCAGGCCACACCCCAATGTGTTTTGCTTTGTCCCCCGGAGCTTAAACATGGGGACCACTGGATGTGCAGATAACAGCAGTGGCTCTTTTCAGCCCATCACTCAGGTGATAAGGCTGAGCAGCTGACAAAAACATCTGGGATCCTGGCTGTAGGTATTCATGGTACTGTATATTTGTCATTCTATGGCCATTTAGAATATGAATGAGATCTAAAGCCTGGTTCACACGGTAAGTTTTTTTATAGTTTAACCCAGGGGGCTGAACAAAAAAAACTAGGGAGCTTAGGAGGAGCTCGCTGTACTAATGAGTACCAGTGGTGTCACTAGGGTTGGTGTCACCTGGTATGTTAAAACATGGTGTCACCTGGTGCGGTAAAACATTGTGTCAAACCCCACCAACCCCCCCCAGCACTGAGAAGGCTAGGTCTTTGGCACGGCTCTCCCCCCCTTAACCTGCCACAATGGATGGAGCTGGAATGGGATCGGGGTGGTGGATGGAGTTGGGATGTGATCGAGGTGATGGATGGAGCCGAGATGGGATTAAGGGGAATGGATGGAGCCGGGATGGGATTGGGGTGGTAGATAGAATTGGGATGGGATTAGGGTGATGAATGGAACTGGGATAAGATTGGGGTGGTGGATGGAGCTGGGATGGGATCAGGGGGATGGATGGAGCCGGGATGGGATCAGGGTGGTGGATGGAGTTGGGATGGGATTGGGGTGGTGGATGGAGTCGAGGTGGGATCGGGGGGATAGATGGAGCCAGGATGGGATTGGGGTGGTGGATGGGGCCAAGATGGGATTGGGGGGATGGATAGAGCCGGGATGGGATTGGGGTGGTGGATGGAGCTGGGATGGGATCGGAGTGGTGGATGGAGCCGGGGTGGGATTGGGTAGATGGATGGAGCCAGGATGGGATTGGGGTGGCGGATGGAGCCGGGGTGGGATTAGGGAGATGGATAGAGCCAGGATGGGATTGGGGTGGCGGATGGAGCCAAGATGGGATCGATCGGGGGGGTGGATGGAACTGGAATGGGATCTTTGATTTGGGGGGGGTGGAGGTTAGAGGATATGTGCTAAGGAGTGCTTTGGGAGTGGAGAGGGATAGTGCTGGGGGTGTCAAACTTCAAATCTGCCCCCCTCCTTCTAGCATAAGTCCTCTCTAACCCAAAACAAAGCACCCTTCTACCATATATCCTCTAAGCCCCACCCCCCTACCTAAAATGTACTCCTGGCAGCATAATTGTTACCTACCCAGTCCCAGGCCCCCAAGAACTCCCCCCCATCACAATGTCCCACAAGACTCCTGTTATTACAGACCTCAGCCCCGATTCCTGGAAACATGCTGGAGCACGCTGTCCCTCCTCCTCCTCGTCTCATCCTCCTGGTCTGTGTACTTGTCATGTCAGAGCCGAGGAGGAGGCAGCTATAGTCCGGTGTGCAGTGAGTGTAGCCGGCAGGGAGAGGAATGTGATTGTGGCGTGTGGGACCGTGAGGATCAGACCTCGGGCACCCGGCCTGTCTGTCTCTCTGTGTCTTAGTCCCTCCCCTCACATCGCCTAAAGAAATCTCGGAAGGGAAGGAGGAAGAGGAGGGAGCCACTGTGCTCCTCTCAATGCTGCGCCGGTGTCAGTCTGGGCTTGGTGTCACCCGGGTGCGGGCCGCATCCCCATAGCAACTCCACTGATGAGTGCACTACCGCACCACAAATGCATGCATTGTGTTCTATTCAGTGGAATGGGGATAATTTTTTCTGCGCTGTATTGCAAAGCCTCATGGCCCCACACTGCTCCCACTCTACAGCCCTGATGCCCCCTAATGCCAATAATGGGGCATTGTTTACTCACATTGATGCCATGACTTTTTCTTCCCCCACTGGCAAAGGTTCAACCCCCCCAAAGTTTGAAGGACAGTAAACCGGCCCTTTGCTTATAAATTTTGGAGACCCCTGCTCTAGAGGAAATGTCTTGAAACAAACAAGCACTGACACCAATACTCAAAGTATTAGCAACTGACAGTTACTAGGATCCAGCACTTAGCTCTGTATTGGGGGGCCCCCCGCTGTTATTTTTCAGAATTTTTTATTGCTGGCATTCTTCTGTATGCATTTTGGCTGTCAGTGGGGAAGCTCGCCAACAGTCAATGAGTCATCGGTTGTTAAGGACGCGGCGGCCGGCTTCCCAGCCCCTCCTTAACAACCAGCTATTCTTCACACAGAATTCGAAATCGGTTGATCGTTTTTTGACTGGTCCTATTTAGAATCGTTGCAAAAATGTGAAATTCAGTAGAAAACGGTTAGAGGAAACTAAATTAAACAAATTTCACTGAAATTCGTTACTATTTTATTCGGAGTTTGGGATAGATCCAAATCTTCGAAAAACCAAAAATGTGGCTTAATTTATATTCGGAATCAAACTGATTTCACATGTCTACGCCTGCCTGTCACAGTACCTGTTGCATTTTTGTAAAAAAAAATCGCAATAAACGTATATTGATTGGTTTGCGCAAAATTTATTTTTATTATTATTTTTTTTTTATTAGTAATGGTGGTAATCTGCAATTTTTATCATGACTGCGACATTATGGCGGACACATCGGACACCTTTGACACTATTTTGGGACCATTGTCATTTATACAGCGATCAATGCTATAAAAATGCACTGATTTCTGTGTAAATGACACTGGCAGGGAAGGGGTTAAACACTAAGGGGCGATGAAGGGGTTAACTGTGTCCCAGGGAGAGATTCTAACAGTGGGGCGGATGGGCTTTAACACACATGACAGCGATAACTGCTCTCGATGACAGGGAGCAGTGATCTCTGTCATGACACCAGGCCGAACGGGGAAATGCTTTGTTTACATCCAGTCTGCGGGACCCACGGTCACGGAGAACGCGGCGCGTGCGCACAGTGCCGATTCCTAAAGAGGACGTACTTGTATGCCCTTTTGCCCACCCGTGCCATTCTGCCGATGTATATCGTTGTGCAACGCTTGGGAAGCGGTTAATGTACAAAACAAAGCCTCTTGGGCATACCCAGGCTTAGCACACAACAAAACTAGAACTAAAATTTAAAGAAAACAATATAAACAAGACTAAGACATCCTAAAACAACAAAATTTGTACGCTCTGACCCCCCCCTCCATGCCTACTGGATTACAGTATTTACTCCATACAACCCTCAGTGCCAAGCTCAGTGATGAGAAGCACACTCTCCTAGAACCTAGGTACCCAGGCAATCAACTACTTGGTGGGGCATATACACAAGGTTCTACTAACCGAGGAGAGATGAATTGCATAGCGTGATACTCACTAGTCATCTAGAGAGTCTGTGTTTGTGGATGGAGATTCCACCCAGATATTCCACATTTTGTGCAACTTCCTAGCACAACCTCTATAGATAAGTGGCCTTGTATAATGGTAGGGCTGTGTTAACTAATCGCTTTCAAAAATTAATGGATGGTACAACAGGGAATTTCCACCGAAGCACAATGGGCTTGCGTGCATAGTAAAGTAGTAGTCCCAGAAGGGTTCTTGCCACCCGGCGGTGAGCAAGTGGATTTGCAAGACCCAACAGACACACTTCCACCAGTGGAACTTGAATGGTGGTAACTGTTAAAATAAATGTGGTGACCTCAGTCCAGAAAGTTTTTATCTGTGGACAGGTCCAGAAAATTTGGATGAAATCTTCTGAGGGTGCCGCACGCCGCCAACAGGAATCTGGAGTAGCTGGGTAGATTTTGTGTAACCGTACGGGCGTAAAATACACCCTATGTAGAATCTTGACTTGAATCAGTTTGTCCCTTGAGGAGACCAGTTGTGAGAAGGAGCCCTCCCACACGCCCTGGTCCTTTCTTGATTCTGGAAATCGGTTTTTCCCTACAGAGGCTGATCTGCACTTTGAACAGTGAAATATTTCTTTTTTTTATCTCTTCTAGATCACGATGTCAGCATAACAGCCACACGTCCTCAGGTGCCGATTGGTGAGATCCCGTACACACTGAGCCTGAACGCTCACTTCCAGTCCACGTACGGCATCGCCAAGATCGAGTCTAAATGTAACATCACCCCCCTGGAGTACACGGATAGTGACAAGACCAGCGCCAAGGTGAGCAAGACACAAAATAGTATGAAGGCTCATTTCTTTTGTGGACTACATAGGAGATCTACAACATTCCACTACACAATGAGGGGATTAAAATTTGTCAAGTCTTGTATGTCAAGAAAGAAAATGACAAAATAAGTTTTCTTTTTGAAAAAGAGCTCCTTTGTTATAATTTTGCAGTCCTCTCATGTGTTCATGTCACCCTTCAATAAACTGAAGATGATGGATTACTTACAATTATGTAATTTCACCTTTTGTAGGTGTCACTGGCGGAGGGTCACAAGTTTGATCGAGATGTAGAATTATTGGCTTATTATACGGATGTGAACAAACCCAGCGTCACTGTGGAGGCGGGGCTTGGAGCTACAGATGCCGCTCAGGAATCCGAACCGACGCCATCAGGTGACAAAATAAACTGACATGACATCTAGCGATCTGCGTCCTCAGTATAATGACTTGTTACAGTAAAAGCGCTCCTTTCTGCCAATGTCCACATTACAACAACTGCTACATATGAACGTAAATGACACTGCTCCAGGTAAACCGAATATGAATATGAATTTGAAATGGAAACATAATGCAATAAATAAACAAAGGTATAAAACTGAAATATGATAATGATCCTTACTTAGGCTTCTGAATAATAGAATAAAATAGAATAAAAAAATAATAGAATAAAAAAGAATTTAATAAAACAGAATAGAATAGAAAATAATAAAATAGAATAGATTATAAAAGAATACAATAGAACAGAAAAAATAGAATAGAATAGAAAAAAAACGTAATAGATTAGAACAGAATAGAATAAAATAGAACAAATATAGCCGTCTTCCAAAATTCAAATTTCAAATCGATTTGAAAATAACAAATATACAATATGAATCAATGAAACATTATATGAATATATGTAACAAATTCCAAAAATGAATTATTCTAACATAACAAATATGACAAAACAAAATTATTAACTTAATGAATGAATCTGAAACGACATTTTTTTTTTTCCGTCGTGCACATGTCTATTCACGCCCAGTACAGTATATATTTATTGACAGACTCTGCTCCAGAAATAATTGATTCAGGGAATTCCCACCAAATATGAGCTAGTCCACCCATTGTTCTGCAGCTCCTGAAACAGAGATCCGAGGTGCAACCAAAGACAGTCTTTCATTTTGTGCTCCGTTCAAGTATGTGAAATGTCTTTTACACCTCTTTAAAACTTCAAAATCACCATTGGGCTTTTGGATTACGTTGACCATGGAGAAAAGCCTCATCCACCACAATTTTCAAAGCCATCTTTGGCACATTATGGAGGTGACCTATTTGGCTCATCTGAGAAGAAGCATGCAGGGTTTATTAGCTGTGTACCAAAATCAGGTCATCAAAATCATAAGAAGAAAATTTGTTGCAATTACCTGAGATTGTTTAATCCTCTTGCTATCATTTGCATTTTTATTATTTTACATTTGATCATATGTTTGTTCTCAATCTAAGACACATGGATGAACTTTTTTCGTTCATATATTTCAAAATTTTGCTACACAGAATATTTGTCTTTTTGAACCTTCCTTCTCCAATCATCTGTCACTTGATTTCCCCACAACTTTTTTTTTTCTACTCACATTCTTAAATGGGTAATATATCTGTTTTGTTTTTGTTATAGTTGCACAAAAATTGTTGTCCCTAGTCCAACGAAAATTCAGATCAAATTTTAGCTTAAAAAAGATACCTGGTAAGTTTGAGATCATTTGATTTGTATGTAATTGGACTGTAGCTAGAACCTTCCTATTTAGACATTAAATGCATCATGGGAGAATTGATTTAACCCATTCATGCCGACGTAAAACATATATGCAGTCTCATGGAAGTGGGATTTTTTTCCGTGGGGCCGCATATATGTTTATCCCACTTTGGGCTGGGAGCGCGCTTCACAGCACGCTCCCAGCACAGACACCGGGCTCTCAACGTCTCGTATTAAAGATTAGGACCCGGGACTGCTGGTTCTGGGTCACCTGATCGCTGTGATAGCCTTTGATTGGCTGTCACAGTGATCAGTCACTGTGAGCCCGCCCCTGTGTTTATTTCCTCTTCCGAATGAAGAGGAAGATACTGTACATCGTATCTTCCTCTCCTTGCAGGAGAGGAATTGTAAGCAAACCAAAGTGTGTAAAAAAATGAATGACAAAACAAAAAAAAAATAAAGAAAAAAAAATAACAATATCAAGGTTTGCCAGGGATAGTGTTAGGGTCAAGGTCAGGGTCAAAGGTCACAGTCAGCAAATTTTGGGTTGAACTTAATTTTTTTTTTTTAATTAGTATCAGTGTCAGTTTATGTCAGTGTGTTTTAGGTAGGATAAAAAAATGCAAAATGCGCACCATTGTTTTTGGGCTGTACTACGGGTACAAATAACAGCTAACATACACATCAGTCGTCAGAAGTAGGAGAACTTACTTTGGGTAGTTCTTTGGTAGTAAATTATGATAATAACAGGAAATATACAGCTAAATTTATAAAAAAATAAAAAATAAAAATGTTTTTTTACTATTTTGGGCCAGTCTTTTCTTTGAGCATCCAAGCAAACAACCCAAAGCAGCCCTCCTACTATTGGTAGGTATTGTAATGCAGGACGGCTTAGACCGGTGGCAGTAATAGGAATTTCATAATCAGGAAGATAAAAGGAGTCATTTGTCACCAGGTTCATCTCAACCAAAGGATTTGCTGTCTCTTTGGTGCCAGGGTTCGGCAGTAGAGTTGGGCACCCGCCACAAAAGCTAACCGCCGAATGCCTGCTCTGCCGTTCGACAGTTCTTAAATAGGTAAGTGGCGAGGCCACCTGGTGGCACCGCCCCATTGTGATGCCACCAACCCAGCATGCATTTTTTGTTTAAGCGGTTGTAAAGGCTGAAGATTTCATGCATTCTATGCATGAAGTTAAAAAAAACTATGTGCTGCTACCCCCACTGCCCCCCCCCCCAATACTCATATGAGCTCCATTTCGATCCAGTGATGTGCACAGTAGCCTGTCCCAGGTCTCTCTCTACTCATTGGCTGAGACACAGCAGCATGATAGGCGGCACTGATGGACACTAAGATGGCACTGATGGGCAGCACTGATGATGAGGTACTGACAGGTGTTACTGCTGGGCACTGATTGGCACTGTGGTGGGCACTGAGAGACTTTATAGAGGGGCCACTGACTGGCAGCTGTTGGGCACTGATTGGCAGCTGATTGGAACATCTAATGGGGGCTGTGCTGATAATCAATGTGCTGATTATGAGCACAGACCCCCCTCTGACAGGGAGAGCCGCTGATCGGCTCTGCCTGTCAGCGCGAACCGAGGAATGCCGTTTACCGGAACTTCCTGGTTCATGCGATGATCAGCTGTTATTGGTCACAGCTGATCATGTGGTAAGAAGCCTCTGTCAGAGGCTCCTTACCACGATCAGAGATGCGGCGTGTCAAACTGCCAAACTGGTTTGGCTGCGACGTTGCGTGGCCGAGCGGTTGTCGTCCGGGGTGTGGCGGAAGGGGGTGAAAGTGCCCGGTAGGACAATGGTTAAGGTCATCACAGAGGACAAGGGGACACTCTTTACATCTAGAGGAAAAAAAGATTTAATCTCCAAATACGGAAAAGTTTCTTCACAGTAGGCCCCTTTCACACTTATACGACTTCAAAGTCGCACGATTTTACCGCGATTTCGGGGCCGCGATTTTACTGCGATTTGCCGCGATTTTACCGCGATTTGGGAGCAGTACTACTTTGCCACGTTTTTGGCATTAACAAATGAAAACATACAGTAGTTGGTATGAATCATAAGGGGGAACTCCATGCCAAGTTTTAAATAAAATAACTGGCGTCGGTTCCCCCCAGGGGCATACCAGGCCCTTAGGTCTGGTATGGATTGTAAGGGGAACCCCCTACGCCGAAAAATCGGCGTGGGGGTCCCCCCAAAATCCATACCAGACCCTTATCCGAGCACGCAGCCGGGCCGGTCAGGAATGGGGGTGGGGACGAGCTGGCGGCCCCCCCCTCCTGGACCGTACCAGGCCGCATGCCCTCAACATGGGGGGTGGGTGCTTTGGGGCATGGGGGGGCGCAGTGCGGCCCCCCACCCCAAAGCACCTTGTCCCCATGTTGATGAGGACAAGGGCCTCTTCCCGACAACCCTGGCCGTTGGTTGTCGGGGTCTGCGGGCGGGGGGCTTATCGGAATCCGGGAGCCCCCTTTAATAAGGGGGCCCCCAGATCCCGGCCCCCCACCCTATGTGAATGAGTATGGGGTACATGGTACTCCTACCCATTCACCTAGGGAAAAATGCGTCAATAAAAAACACAGTACACAGGTTTTTAAAATAATTTATTAGGCAGCTCCGGGATCTTCTTCCGACTTCAGGGGTCCTCTTCCGACTTCGGGGGTCTCTCCGCCGTCTCCTCCCGGTGTCCGCATCTTCTGCCGGCTCCTCCGCTATCTTCTGCAGCTCAATTGCTAGCGGTGGTCCGGACTTCTGCCTTCTGCCTTCTTCTTTTCTTCCAGAGATGTTGACATGACGCTCTCTCCAGCCAGAATGGTCTCTGTGCGCTCCGCAAGGGACTTATATAGGCGGTGACCCCGCCCCCTCATGCCGTCACAGTCCCTGGGCATGCTGGGTCTGTGACGTTTTAGGAGGCGTGGTCACCGGGTGATGACCACGCCCCCTTATGACGGCACAGTCCCAGCATGCCCCGGGGGGGGGCGCTCGCTCGTCCCCACCACCATTCCTGACCGGCCGGGTTGCGTGCTCGGATAAGGGTCTGGTATGGATTTTGGGGGGGACCCCACGCCGATTTTTCGGCGTAGGGGGTTCCCCTTAGATCCATACCAGACCTAAGGGCCTGGTATGCCCCCGGGGGGGAACCCACGCCGGTTTTTTCATTTAAAACTTGGCGCGGTGTTCCCCCTCTGGATTCATACCAGACAGCTGTCAGCACTGCCTGTCGCTCATCGGGAAAGGAAAGAAAAGTTTTCCTTTCCCGAATAGCGAGGCCAGGCTTGTGCTTACAAAGTCGTACTGAAGTCGTGTCTATATTATTCAGGCACGACTTGCATGCTACTTCAGGGTTTAACATTGAGGTCTATGGAGTACAACTCGCATAGAAGTTGGACCAAAGTAGTGCAGGGACTACTTTCAAGTCGGCACGACTTAAAGTCGTGCCAATATGAATGGTAGTCATTGAAAATCATGGAGAATGACTTGTCATACGATTTTGCAGTACAAAATCGTGGGACAAGTCGTATAAGTGTGAAAGGGGCCTAAGAGCTGTGAAAATGTGGAATAGACTCCCTCCAGAGGTGGTCCTGGCCAACTCAGTAGATTGCTTTAAAAAAGGCCTGGATACTTTCCTAAATGTATATAATATACCGTATTTATCGGCGTATAACACACACTTTTTTCCCCTTAAAATCAGGGGAAAGTCGCAGGTGCGTGTTATACGCCGATCCCCTGCGATCCCGACCTGTCATATATTCAAAATCGCCGATCGCGATTTGAAAATGGCGCCGCCGGCGCCGAAATACACAGAGCCGGTCCTCGGCTCTTTCCGGCGGCTGTCGTTCATTTTCGGCTCCACTCGTAGTCCCGAGCGGAGCTATCCGAACCTACTCGGCTAGGTTCGGATAGCTCCGCTCAGGACTACGAGTGGAGCCGAAAATGAACGACAGCCGCCGGAAAGAGCCGAGGACCGGCACTGTGTATTTCGGCGCCGGCGGCGCCATTTTCAATTCGCGATCGGCGATTTTGAAGCCCAGAATGGCTGGGATCACTGGGGGAAGGCTGCACTGGGGAAAGCTGCACTGGGGAAGACTGGACTGGGGAAGGCTGCACTGGGTAAAGCTGCACTGGGGAAGTCTGCACTGACAAGGCTGCACTGGGGAAGTCTGCACTGACAAGGCTGCACTGGGGAAGTCTGCACTGACAAGGCTGCACTGGGGAAGTCTGCACTGACAAGGCTGCACTGGGGAAGGCTGCATTGACAAGGCTGCACTGGGGAAGTCTGCACTGACAAGGCTGCACTGACATGGCTGCACTGACATGGCTGCACTGACAAGGCTGCACTGACATGGCTGCACTGACAAGGCTGCACTGACAAGGCTGCACTGACAAGGCTGCAATGATGGGCGTTTAAATGTAAGTTTTTTTTCCCTTCAACTTCCCTCCTAAAAGTTTTTTTTTCCTTAAAATTCCCTCCTAAATTGGGGTGCGTGTTATACGCCGATAAATACGGTAACTAAATACTAACATTTACAGGTAAAGTTGATACAGGGAATATCTAATTGCCTCTCAGGGGATCAGGAAGGAATTTTTCCAATGCTGTAGCAAATTGGAGCATACTCTGCTGGAGTTTTCTATCTTCCTCTGTGGGTATAGAATTGTGAATATAGGATTGTATAGTTTTATTTTTCCCCTTTTATTGGTTGAACTAGTAGATGGACTTGTGTCTTTTTTTAACCTGACTATGTAACAGAAGCCATTGGCTCCCACTGCTGTCAATCACAGCCAGTGAGCTACTGATGAGAGCAGGGGTGGGGCTGAGATGCAGCTCTATATATCTTATGGGCGCATAGAGAGGGGCTCAGGAGGGAGCACGTACAAGTGCCCTCATAGCAAGCGGGTTGCAGAGGACCCGAGACGAAGAGGATTGGGGCTGCTCTGTGCAAAACCAAAATGGTTTTGCACAGAGTAGGTAAGTATAACATGTTTGTTATTTATAAAAACAAAAAAAAACGTAAAACAAACAAACCTTTAAAGAGGAACTTCAGTTTGCTCACATAATTTGTAATGAAAACATCTTTGCCATTCTGAAGCTTCCCTCCAACCACTTTGCATATTATAAGTATACTGTGATTCCGTACTTGCCAAATATGCTGCAGAAATCTCCCTCCACTGAGTCTGGCTGCGTCCATTTTAACTGTGGGCAGCTGAAGCTGCTGCCTGTTCACTTCCTGGATTTACACAGACACACAGAGGCACACCTCCAGCTCTGCAGCTCCCATTGGCCCTCTTATGACTCATCCCCCCTCCCCTCCTGGCAAATTCTCAAGAGAGTGAGAGAGAGAGAGCTGTGCATGATGTCATAAGCCTTTGCTAATGACCAAACAAGAAACAAGAAGTGGGCTGTATAAGGTATTTACTACCGATGCTAAAACAAGAAGGGCAGAAGATTTAATAGATGGGAAGATGAAAAAATGATTAAAGTTCCACTTTACTATCACTTTAACATGCAATGGCAGTTTTAAGTTTCTGTTCACAAATGCCAGAAGTACAGTATGCCAAGCAAAATAGGAGAGCTGTAAGTTTTGTTTATCCCCTTCAGATCTGCGCTATAGCTGAATGACGGCTACAGCGAGGATCTGCTTTGCCGGGAGAACATCAATAGACGTCCTCCCCTTTGCACGCTGGCCACGCCCACTGAGGGGCGTGCGTGGCACGCGCTGTGATCACCCGAGTCAATGAGACTCGGGTGATCACAGATCGGAGTAAGGGGTTGATCCCGACCCCTTACCACGTGATCAGCTGTCAGCCAATGACAGCTGATCACGTGATGTAAACAGAAGATCGGCAATCGTTTTTTTGTTCTTCTCACGCTGACAGCATGAGGAGGAAAAAAGCCGATCATCGGTCCCGAAGAGGAAGAGGCGAAGCAGCCTTGTACCGCCTGCCAGTGCCACGATTCAGTGCCCACCAATCAGTGCCCACCAGTACATAAGTACCAGCAATCAGTGCCACCTATCAATGCCCACGAGTGCCACCTATCAATGCCAACCAGTGGTGCCAATCAGTGCCTCATCAGTGCTGCCTAGCAGTGCTGCCTATCAGTGTCACCTACTGTACCAGTGCCGATCAGTGCCCATCACTGCCACCCATCAGTGCCAGCTATCAGTGCCACCTATTAGTGCCCTTCAGTGCCACCTATCAATGTCCTTAAGTGCCGCCCATCAGTGCAACCCATCAGTGCCACCTCTCAGTGCCCACCAATGCCACCTATCAGTGCCACCTCATCAGTGCCGCCTATTAGTGCCCATCAGTGTCGCCTTATCAGTGCCTATCGGTGCCCATCAGTGTAGCCTTATCAGCGTACATCAATGAAGGAGAAAAATTACAGGTTTGCAAAATTCATTAACAAAATATAAAACAGTTTTGTATTTTTTTTTTTTTAAATTGGCCTTTTTTAATTTGTTTAACAAAAAATAAAAAAAACTCAGAGGTGATCAATTACCACCAAAAGAAAGCTCTATTTGTGGGAAAAAATAATAAAAATTTCATTTGGGTACAGTGTTGCATGACCACGCAATTGTCGTTCAAAGAGTGACAGTGCTAAAAGCTGAAAATTGGTCTGGGCAGGAGGGGGGTTTAGGTGCCCAGTAAGCAAGTGGTTAATAAAGAACAGAAGATGTCATTGCTATCGCAGAATCCTGGCTCAAGTCTTCACTGTTCATATTCCAGAATATGCTCTCCTTTGGAGACAAAGGTAAATAGTGAGAGTGAGAAGTGATCGGGCTAGCCCAGACTTTTTATTGCCTGACCTTGTTATTCTGTTTCATGGTCTTCTTTGGCCACCTGGTGGATATAATGCCAGAGGAGCACTCTGGGTTGGCCCAGAAACTCCTTTCAGTTGAAGATCTATTCAGAAAGAGACGCTTGATACAGACTTCTAAAAACCGTTCATACAGTATAATGACATACCAAACTCAGCTGGTTCTTCTGTTTTTGGAGGAGCAGACTGTAAGGAGGAGGTTCTCCAGGAAGTACTGAAAGGGTTCGGAGGTCGGGAACTTGTATTTGTTTTGAAAAAAATTGGAAGGGGTTTTATGCCATCCAAGGAAAAGAATTTATTTAGGCCAGTGTTGCTGGAGTAGATCCATTGCCTGGAGGATTAAGGGAAACCAATGCCCAGAGCAACTGAGGGGGTGTTTAAATATATGACAGAAGAAGGTAAATATACCCACCCCTAAATGACTCTGTTAGTGAAAGACACAAATCTGCAGGTAATCACAACAGTCTGTGACGGGGTGAAGGCCATTAAAATAGTTCAGTGGCCTCTGTAAAAGCTTTTCTGGAAATGCTGGAATCATATTTTTCTCAGTCTCTTTGTGATAATCGTATTTTCTCCCTGTGTTCTGTAGGGTCCATTATGGCAGAGTCAGTGGCCATGTTGAATTTCTACCCGAGTTTCCCAGCTGGACAGGAGCAGTCCAATTGCGGCGAGTTTATTTTCCTCGTGGACCGGTCTGGCAGTATGGAATGTTCAATGAATTCTGAGCCAAATGCCCCACAGAGGATTCATAGTGCCAGGGTTAGTAAATTGACCATCTAAGTCTGACAGAATGAAGAAGTGTTTCAGGACCTCTGTTGTAAAAACTAAACCGTTGTAGATTTAGGAAAAAACAATCACTTAGCATCAGGGGGGACATGGGTTGTCTCTTATGTAAGTGCCTTTAGTGCTCAGCATCACCTCTGTTGCACTTAGCATCCTATAGGTTCAATATTTAGCACCTCTGGTGCCACTAATTCTATAATTATCACAAGACATCAAGCTGAAGCCAGGTAGGTAGAGCCTTCCTGAGGATGAACCACCCTGTTGGGGCTACTAAACTAAGCACAAGCCTCTCTGATCCCCCTGTTTACTGTTTACCCCCTGCATGTGAGCTGTCAATTAGCTCAAGCTGCTTTATTTGCAATGCCGTTGTTAGAAAGACCTACCTGATCATCAGATAAGCTTTAATTGCTTGAATGTGAAGCTATGGCAATATTTGGAGAAGTTCATTGAACCTGGGCTTGATTTGTTACAGTAGAACGTGTGTGAATTTAAAGCGTCCAGTCATACAAATGACACGTTGTTTCAAAATGATCTGTGCTTGATTAGATGATTGAAGAGCACAGGAATTCCCATCACATCAGTTTCCATTAAAGTAAATATACCTCTGATCAGAACAGGCAGACAGGGAGGGGAAGACAATCTTCCAACTCATTAAGCTGTGAGCATAAATTTCAGCTTAAGTTATTGACCTCTATGAACAACAAGCTTCTTTTCAGCAAAGTAGGTAAGAAGAGGCTGTCACTGTCAACCTAGTCATTAATACAAATAGCTGGGCCAAATCCTGACCTTTGTGGCACATCACTGCTACATACCTCCCAACTTTCTGAGGTGGGAATTAGGGACACCTATTAGCAAAAGTATATAGGCATAGGGCACTTCCCTTGTCATGCCCCCTCAAAGGAGTATTGTACATAAAAAAGGATTAGTTAAACCCACAAGTGCTTTTTTACTACTGCTAGTCCTTTATATTGGCTTTTGAAATTTACAGATGCAGCCATTTAGAAATTGGATGAAAGTTTTAGCACTGGGAAACACTTTTTGATAAATAGTGCATTTTTATACACAACTATATAGATCCGACCAATATGAGGGACAAATGAGGAGGAAATAGGGATAGAAGAACTTTGTTCCAAATTTAGGGACAGCCCCTCAAAATCAGGGACAGTTGGGAGCTATGCTGCTAACTTTTGCCCAATAAAACTATGTTCATTATACTGTACAGCTATTTGCATTCAAGCCTTTCACTTTTGTCTACTGTAAAGTCATCCCATTTATTGTCTTTTCTCTGCAGGAGACACTGGTTCTTCTATTGAAGAGTTTACCTCTCGGGTGTTACTTTAATATTTATGGCTTTGGCTCCCATTTTAAGGCTTTCTTCCCGTGAGTATAAAGGTTGGACTGTCTGCAGTCTAAGTAAAGCAGTTTTATTCCAAGGTCTGAGTCTGTGATGAACCTTTTTATAGTATGGGCTGATGCATATTGGTATTAAAACTGGTGTATGGCTGTAGGGAACTTGTCAGCTCTTTGGTAACCTCTGAACTACTGCATAGACAGTTTGCTAGAGGTCTCTTGTCTCATCTCCTGCTTAAGCCTCTTGTCCATGAACATGAGGAGCACTCTTTGGGTAAAATTTTGGGTTATGAACTGCCATGCAAAAAGTGTCTGCTTTGCATGCCTTTCAAGGGGACTCTTTGGAGCTGCCCCTACTGCCCTCATCAAGGATCCCACCGGAAGCAAGAGTACCCATCTACCCCAGAAAAAAAGCCTAGGGCTTTGCTTGGAATGTGGCTCATCCTTTCTTGAAGGCCAAGTAGAGTTCCTTTCGTTACTCTCAGTAACCTTCAAAGTTAAGCCTAAACATGGTACCCAGTTTTTGCAAAACCTGTAAATCTAAGCCCCTCAAACCCTCAGATAAATCTTTTTTAACATGAGGCCTTTTCGCTTCTCTGCATTTTGGCTAAGATCAAGTGTAAAATCTGTTCTTATCAGTTTCCAGAGAAGGCACTGTGCTACTCCCGAGTGTGGGGAGGGTACATGCAAATCCAATGGTGTCATTGGACCTGGAAGAGCAATTCGGCAGTGTCGGTGTCTTCTCATGCTGGCTAAAAACAGGTGTAGTCACTAACCACTTGAATAATTGGTGGTATCAATTAAATATGTTAATTTTCTGTGACACTAACCTGATAGGCCAATGTGTGTATGTGATTATATATATATTTTGCCATACCTGTTTCAAACTAGCTACGACTAAGGCTATTGCCGAAACGCGTCAGTTTATTGTTTTATTGTCACTCTGTTGTACCAATAAACGACACTTCAAGGATTACAGTTCTTATTACCAGTGTCGGTGTCTGGACGCCCATCGAGACATCAGCGGGGCCGAGCCGCCTGGAAGGGTGCTCCTGGTGAGGATGGGTGCTGCTTTGGGTCTGACCCAGAGGGTCAGGTCCCTGGCCTTCTGGCCTAGATTGGGGTAGCTCTAGCTCCGGTCAGTTTTTCGGGAGAGAACAGCGGCTCCTCTAGCTGGAGGGGGAGGAACGGTTAGTATTCCCAGAATGTAGTTAGGTAGGAGTGATGGGAGCAACAGTGGAGCCTGATGGTAAAGGGCTCTCACCAAGCTTCCAGAACTTTAGGCCTTCCTGGCTGGGGTGGGGGCTGCTGTTGTCTGGGTTGTTGGTCAGGGTTGGTACCGAAAGCCTATGGTGTATGTGCCCCTGGAGTGGCAATCCAGGGGTGCCATAAAATCACTGTGAGTGAGGGTCACTTTGATTTGTGGCACCACGGTCACTGCACCAGTACATGCTTTTTTAGCACCTGCCTCCTGGGCCGGGCCTTTTGGCTGGGACCGGAGGAATTATTTATTCCTGGCCATTGTATTACATAATGGCCACCTTTTTACTCTCCTCTACTCCTTTCTCCCCCGCTTTCTTTTTGTTTATTTCCTTTGTGTGTCATGTTTTTGTATTTTTGTGTTTGTACACGGTTTTGCACTGTGTGACTGGTAGGGTTGCAGGTCTTGGGCCTGCCCTGAAAGTCTTGGGAGGTGGTGGACATGGCCTTTTGGCTTAGCTCACTCTCTCTCATGGGGTCTCCCTTCGGGGGAGCCCCACCAAGTACTTGGGTGGGTCTGTTTCGGCAGATCCCCCAGAGAAAGGGGTCTGTCTGGTTTTGGCCAGATGGACCAAGTGTAAATACCCTTTTCCTCGTCGGGTGCCTAACGCCCCAGGGGATTCAGGGCAAGGCCCTCTGATTTTAGAGGGCTTGTGTACCCGTTGCACTTTTTTGTGTTTCACTCTTTATGTGTGTGCACATTTTTTTGGCACCTGGTGAAGTTTTTTAGTGTGTTTCCCACACCATGGGCTTTAAAAAAAAAAAAAAAAGGCCTTTTTGTTAAGATCAAATGTAGTATCTGTTCTTATCAGTTGCCAAGTGGAGGAGCTGTGCTACTATGTTGGAGGTTGAGGTGATGGCTATGCAATTCCACTGGTGTAATGGTAACCTAGAAGGTTAGTATCGGTAGCAACCAAAACCGGGGTGCCCATACATCATTGGGTGGCCAGAAGGGTACTCCTGGTAGGGATGTGGGCTGCACTGGTCTGGCCAAAGGCCGGGTCCCGAAGAAAGCCTCTGGTGCATGTGCCCCTGGAATGGCAGTTCAGGGGTGCCGTAATCTCACTGTGAGTGAGGGTCACTTTAAATTATGGCACCTAGGTCACTGCACCATCACACTTTTTTAAAACCTGCCTCTTGGGCCGAGCTTTTTGCCTAGGACTACACAATGGCACTTATGCACTTTCTCCTCTTCCCTTTTCCCCACCTTTATGTTGTTTGTCATGTTTGTCACTTTCATTCTCTTTTTTTCTTTTTTTTGTTACTTGTGTTTGTACACATTTCACATTTGATTAGTAGGGTGTAGGTCCTCAGGCCTGCACTGAACATCTTGGAAGGGGGTGGACATGGCCTTCTGGCTTGGTTCGCCCTCTCTCATGGGGGCTCCCTTCGGGGGAGCCCAACCTATTAATTGAGGTGGTCTGTTTCAGCAGACCTCCCAGAGAATGGGGTCCATCTGGTTTCGGCCAGATGGACCATGTGAAGTACCCTAGTCCCCGCTTGGAGCCTAATTCCCAGGAGGATCAGGGCAAAGGTCTCTTCTCTTCGGAGGAGGACCATATGTACACCCTGTGCACTTTTTGTGTCTCACTTTTTGGTGTGCATTTTTGTTTCCACCGGGTGGAATTTTTGGAGTGTGTTCACACACCACAGGCTTTAAAAAAAATGAGGGGGCACTCCCACTTTCTAAAGATTGGGGGACATACAGTATGTTAACCTTTGTAGATATTTGTATAGCCAGTATCGCAGATGTGTGGGTGCAGGAAGTGATTTCCATTGGGTACAAGCTAGAATTCCAGTCTCAGCTCCCTCCCTGGTTCATGTCTTTCAACCTGCTTGGGTCACCATGCAGATTAGCAGCTTTCTATGGAACAGCATGGGTCTTCTGGGACAGGGAGTCATTGCTCCAATCCTGTAGCAGAACATTTCCAGGGGTTCTACGCCAACCTATTTAAAGTTTCCAAACCAAAAGGGATCCGGGAAACCTTTTGGCCTCTGTGCACATCAAGAATGCCTGTCCCCACTTTTTCATCACAATAGCAATTCCTTTGCCTTGCTGTTGATCCTCAGCACTTAGAGCTTGTGGCCCTGCCCTCTGGTCTATCTTCTGCACCTTGAGTATTCACAATTGTGCTAGCCTTGCTCCCAGGTAGGATATTTGGATTGTTGATAGTTGGTTCAAGTTCTGACTGGCAATGTAGCTCAGAGCTTGCAGAAATATGGCTGGGTCCTGCACTGGAACTGACTCATCACTTGGAATATCTGGGTAATAGCTTAGATTCAACCCAAGCTAGAGTATTTCTTCCCCAAGAGAAGCTTCAAACTATCTACTTCCAGATCTTAGACTCCTAAGTCCATGAGTAAACCAACTCTTTGATCCTGTATGAGAGTTCCTAGGCTTATGGTAGCCTTTTTTGAGCCAGTCCGATTTGCCCAGTTCCTCTCTAGATCCCTACAATGCAACATCCTGTCATTGAAGACAGACTAATTTGTCTGCCACCAAAGATCAAGTTGTCCCTGCCTAGTGGCTCTGGTATACTGCTCTAGAGTTGGGGAAGTCTTTCCTTCTGGCCTTATGGAAGATCCTCATAACTGGTTCCCATTATGACTAGGAATGAGTCCATGGCACTTAATGCTGGGGACTAGGCTTATTGCAGTAATCTCATCTCCTGATAAGCATACTGGAGGTTTGAGTGACCTGTCTGTCTGTTAGCTAGACACGCTAACTGAAGGGCCATGTGATCAGTATTCAGCTGGACAAAACAACAGGAGTGACATACATCAATCATCAGAGAGGAACTAGAAGTCTTTTAGGGACAAGAAAGGTAGATCCTGTCCTGGGCAGGACTCCACATTCTAGCCTTGTCCACTGTTTACATTCAGATCACAGAAAATTAAAAGAAAGATTACCTAAACCAGCAGCATCTGGACCCAAAAGTGTTTTTAACCAGTATCAAAGGTGGGGGATACTGAAGGTGGGCCTCCTGACCTCTAGGTTCAACAACAAATTGGACAGGCTTGTCCTCAGTTACAGGGATTCTCTGGTGGAAACAGTGAATGTTCTTGTGACTCTGTGAGATCATTACTGCCTGATCTATTTTCCTCACCTAAAACTCCACAGCATTGAGATCAAGGGCATTACAGTGATCCTCATAGCTCCAGACTGGTCTAGGTGGATGTGGTACTCTGAACTGATCAGACTCCTGGCAGATGCTCTGTGGGCTATCCCTGAGCATTGGTATTGTCTTTTTCCAAAGACCTGTTTATTACTCTGCTTCATGGTTTCTGGCTTTAACAACATGGCGGTTGAAACCCAGTCTCTGAAAAGCAAAGGTATCCTTAAATCAGTGATCCTTATGAAGCTTAAAACTAGGAAGTCTACTTCCTGCAAAGTCTACAATCCCTTCCCATCTGATCAGAATTTGGTTCTCTCTCGCCCTTTGAACTGATAAGGGATATTTGCCTTTCCATTCTCACTCACAAGGTTGTGTTACTTGTTGCCATCACCCCAGTCAAGTTTCTGAATTGGTGGCCCTCTCCTATAAAGAACACTCTCTGGTGCTACAAAGGAACAAGGTGATTTTGAGGCCCAGAACTTCCTTCCTGACATAGGTTTGGCTTTTTACCTCATTCAGAACCGTATGCTTTTGTCCCTCTTTCCAGCTCCAGTTTATCAGAAAAAGGTCTCCCTTCACTGTCTGGATGTAGTACTGTGGCTGTCTGCCTCCCAGCCACTGATTCCACTGGAAAGGCCAACTCTCTCTTTGCCATTCCTGATAGTCCCCATAAAGGGAAACCTGCTTCTCATTCCACCATTTCCAGATGGCTCAGACAGATCATTATAGTCTTAAGATCTTAAGGATCGGCTTCCACCTTTTCCTTTCAAGGCACACTGTACCACATTAGTACTGTAAGTGCTTCCTGGGCTTTTCTGCAACAGGTTACTGATTCCAGATTTGTAATTCTTCCACTCAGTTTTCTGTTAACACTTTCTCTGCATTTTACCAGCTGAACGTTCAGGCCTCATCTGATGGCAGCTTCAGCCATATTTCCCTTCAGGCTGCTCTTTGAGCTGCAGGCACTCCCTGCACTTCTTATTGACCTTTGGCTTATTCATCAACTGTGCTTCTGCTTGATCCCACCTACTGCATTGGTTGCTTACCCCCGGTGCAGTGATCCTGAAGCCCGTGACCTGGCGAAACCCATCAACACCATCAGGAGCTCTGTTGAAGACCGGTTGGTGCTTAGATCCCACGCCTTGGGTGAGCCTACTTCACCCGCCAGGGAAACCTGCTTGTATATTATCTTGCTGGTTACTGTAGTGTGAAACGTTTTACTGCTATATCTACTGGCCTCCGAGCCTGATACCTGCCGTAACAATAGAATTATTGTACTGACCATAAAATAAATTTCTTGGAATTCATTAAGGGACACAGGTCCCACCTCTCTGTGTCTGTCATCATGCTCTTGGTACTGCTTTTCAACAAAACTAGGGCATGTTGGGAGCAGGAGGTTTTACTGGGCAGTTTGTTTTTTGTTTAACGTCCTAATTCTCCTGTAGGCAGCACTATAACCCAACAACCTCTAAATGCTTATGTCCCTCAATGAATTCCAAGAAATATTTTTCACAGTAGGTGAAAAATTTGTATAACTGTATAATATGACCTTAATAAAAAATGTTTCCCAGGGAGAGTGTGGAGTACACACAGAAGTCCATGGAGGAGGCAGTGAAGAAAGTGAATGAAATGGACGCCAGCTTTGGAGGGACAGAAATTCTCCAACCCCTAAAGAAGATCTACCAAACAGCCGGGAGAGCCGAGCACCCCCGACAGGTCAGCGAGGCTGTAAAACATTTGGTAGACTAGCTACTGTTGAGTGTGAAGGACTCCTAAGTACTTGGGTTATGGGGTCAAAGCGCCTGTTAATTTCTTAAGTCTGACTTTGCGTTTTGCCTAAAGTTCTCCTATAACATAACTTCAGTATACATTCTATTTAGCAAGGCAAAACAGTAAAATAAAGTTTAGGCAGTATTGATTACCTGTATTGCTCCATTATAACCATTTATACTTGCAGAATGCTGGATCTAATGTGATCTGTTCAGCTTTTCCTTGTTCTTTTGTATCTGATCCCCTCTCTCTCCTCTCTCCAGCTTTTTGTCTTCACAGACGGAGAAGTCGGGAACACAAAACAAGTGATTGACGAAGTTCAGAAGAATTCTCAGAAACATCGGTAATTATAAATATTCCATCCTTTTGTATAAATTAAAATCTGACCACTGTATCCAACCTCACGGTATAAGTAACATGGAGTCCAACCATCCTCCACCTGTTTAAAAAGGACCTGAAAATTCTGCCACCTGCTGGCGAGACTTGATATTTAAGCTCCACTACTCAGCTGCATTTGTCTATTTATTTTTGTATGTAGGCATGATACAGTTGTATTGTTTGGGTCAATTTTATCTGAATTGAATTATATATTTATTTATCTGACAGACACACTCTGACTGTGCACCTTCCTCCTTCCCTTCCCCCACACAGACACAAACCCAAACTCTCTTACTAGCCCATCGCTATGATAATCTGCTTCACTGGCTGATAGAAATGTGCAAAAGGCATAAGGGGGCAGGAAACATAAGGTGCCAATAGATGGATTGAAATTTGTCAGTTTCAGCAGGCCCCAACCAAATTTCATTCCATGTGTATCCACAGTAACAGAAGTCGATCTATTAATCGACATCTGCTGAAGGGACCTGTTGGAAACAAGCCACTCGATCAGCAGCTTCAGGCAATGGCTGCAGCACTGATCTGTATATTTACACAGTGAAGGAGTCCCCCTGCCAGTACCGGGAGAAGTTTGCTCAGTGCCCATGGCAAGGATACAGAACTGTGCCCCCCTCCTTACACATGCCGTAGAATGTGTGTACCACCTTGTGCCCATTCTTTTCCCCATTGCTTTGGCTGTCCATGGTTGACAAAGAGTGTGCATTAACCATGCATGCCCAATCGCTTGCTTTTTTTGTGGCTGGAAGGTAGCTGCACATACACGGTATGTTTTCGTATCAGCCGTGGGTGGATGGGGTGGAAAGTGGGCATGTTGGAGCAGTGTGTCAACAGTAGTTGTCAGAGCAGACATAAGGCTGTGACCTCAGATATGAAGCTTGCATATGGTGAGGGGGCGCCCTGCTGCTGCGCCTTGGGTGACTGTCCCTCCTGCCCACCCCTTGTCCCAGACCCCCCCCCCCCCCCGCCCCCGCTTTTTGAACATGATAACACAGTGCGGGGGATTCCCCCATCCACCCTTAATGTGTGGATGGAGGAGCTGGTTCCATTTTTTTCATTCAGCCCCCTGTATCATGTATGGCCAGCTTAAAGGACCATCAGAAAATGTTGAATATTTGCTTATCAGAATGGGCTGATGCTAGAGAGCTTTCATATGTAATTATCCTCTACAACCATTAACAGGGATTTTTTTTTTAAACTTTCACCCTCTTTGAAGGTGTTTTACATTTGGGATCGGTGAAGGAGCCTCCACATCCCTCATTAAAGGCATGGCCCGGGCAGGAAGTGGAATCTTTGAGTTTATCACCGGCAAAGACCGCATGCAACCCAAGGTAAGAGTACACTGAGGCCTTTAAATGCTGTGTATAATTAAAATAGAGAGAGCTATAGGCAAAACTTTTGTTCTCATTTTGGATAAGGGAGGGTTAAAACAGCTGTCTCATTGTGGAGATTTCCCTTTGTAACACCCTCTACCAGTAAGTAGGTGCTAGTAAGTTATTTTTACTAGGCTATTCCAGCACAGCTAAATTTAGGCAGGCCTATGCTGCAAACTAGGCCTGTCTTTTTTAACCTGGGGGCTGGGAGTGGTCAGAGTAGCAGTGGGTGTGACCACCTGTGCTCTAGCTCTAAAGGCGCCTCCCTTGTTTCCAGAGAGAAGGTTCTGGAACAGGGGCTGGGCCTAGAACTGGAGAGGCAGACAGCTTGTGTGTGAGCCCTGACCAATCCCCAACCGAGATTGGCAGGGGGTGGGCCTCATATATAAGCTGAGGTGATGTTCCACTCAAGAGAGAAGTCGGCTGAGTGAAGTGAGGAATGGCATGTTAGTCCGTCGCAGGAGGCCATCCCCATCTGGGAAGGGGGGGGGGTGCGCCGATCGCAGGAGAGGCCGGGGAAAGCTGTGAGGGAACATTGCCTCTACATGGTCACTGGCAATGTCTCTGCCACCACATGGTCGGATGGTAGGGAACTCCTGGAGCAGAAGGGCAGGTGAAAAGTTCCTCATCAAGGACTCAGGGCTGTTGGAAGATTGGTTAGTGTTACCATAGTGGGGCTGGAGGTGTCAAGGGCTGGAAGTGCCAAGGAGTCTGTAAAGGGAACTCTGCTAGTACACGGTCACTAGTGGTGTCTTCAGCAATACACACGGTGGATGATGGGGAGTCCTAAATCAGAAAAAAGACTGTGGGGATCTGTGTCAAGTCGATGTAGCCTGCGGGCTCATGATTTGCAAATTGGGCTGGCTGGGAACAGTAGTCCATATTTTCTAGAAGATATGCTTTTAACCCACTGGGCCTCCAGTGAGAGGTTCTGCAGGCCTCAGGCCTAGTAGCAGCGAGCAACAAGAGCCGCAGGAGGGAGGACTATTCAGAATGGGCTCCTACTATTCAATAGAAGAGGATGTGTCATATTCCAAGTAGTAACTTCAGGTTTGTGCAGAAGGAACCAAATGTACAGGAGGAAACATTATGGGCAGGAGGTGAAAGAGATCTAAGAACATTGCTTTTACACGGTCATTAGTGATGTCGCTGCTACCACACAGTCGGATGGTAAGAGAACTTACTTAGAGATGGAATAGTCTGCGAGGGTTAAGCTGCAGGAGGAGCAACAGTCTGCATGGAGATGCAGGAGGAATCTAATACTAAATCCTATATGCACATTATATCTTCTGGCTCTAACTTTATTCAAAGTGTACTCAAATCCTTAAATATGATGGCAAAGACTTACCCTATGGGCATCCCATATTCCTAGCCCTATCCAACTTGTACCCCCCAATAAAACAACAAAAACATAACTAGCAAAAGACTGTTCATTCTCTGGAAAGGATGTATGAAGTCTGGCAGTGGGGTGATTTGGCGGATTGTTTGTTACTAGCTGCAACACCATGGCTACACCTTCATTTGCTAGCCAAACAGGAAGTGAGAGGAAATCCTTTACAAATTAAGGGAATCCCTTGAGGACCCCAGGTCACCAGAACTGCAGTAGTGTCTCTATGGGAAGATACTTTCCTGGGGACAACCCAAAAATTGGGATTTTCTTTTACTTTCAGTTTCAATGACAATGGTAAACAGGACAAATAGAGAGGGCAAATCTCCCTGACAGGGGTTCTAATCCATCCAAAAAAAAAAACAATTTTGCCTTGAGTTATATTTTTATTAATACAAAATAGAATGAATCTTCTAATTGCAAAAGCAGGCAACTTGAAAATTTAACAAATATTCAAAGCCTTCCCCGTTCTATTTATAATAATATAAAAAGTTTGGGATGGTTTAAAGCAGGAGGGCTAGGAGAAAGGATGAGCGAATCTGCTGGGGTTCATTTCAGAAAGTCATCAATGCAGACCGGTGTAGCGGCGCTGCTCCCTTCCTTCAATCCCCAGCTTCACCCAGTGCTTATAACTATAAGGCTGCCAATGCCTCTGTATACTGTGAACCACTGGAGGGACAGGAGGCACTCCGGTAAACGTCAAATGGCAATATCCTTTATTGAAATTACACAAAGCAGCTGTAAAACATCCAATAAGTTTCAGCTAACAGACCTTAATCATGGCTCATGATAAAGACCTCGTGGCTAAAACGCGCTGGCTGTTTTACAGCTGCTTCATGTAACTTCAATAAAGGATATTGCCATTTGACGTTTACCAGAGTGCCTCCTGTCCCTTCAGTGGTTCACAGTTCAGACAAGATTATTTGAATTCTGCTTAAAGTATGAAAAATCCTAACTTGGCATCGAAGCTCGAACCCCAATGAATTCTTTGACGGATTTTGTCGTTTGTTTTGGCCATGTTCAAGACTAATATGAAAGCTATTGTCAGAAAAAGGGAAGGGGGAGCTGGGCACTGCCATGGGAGAAATGTACCAAAAGTTTACAAAAAATAATGTACACTGGGGAGAGGACCTTTTCATTAGGCATTGAGGGCAACGCTCAAAACACATAAAACCCTTAAATAATATAAAGCGTTGGGGAATTCCTTAAAGCGATAAATGGTGTTTTGAAACAAAAATTATTACACGGCAGTATGACAATTTTAAACAGCAAGGATAGGCCCAAATGTACTAGTGACAAATAGCACAGGCTGGGGCTTTACCACAAGAATTAGGTTTCTGCAGACGATACAGCAGTGTTAGTCAAACTACATTACAGGAAGAAATAAATTAGCCTTAAGAGCTTTTGTACACCTGCACCTACCCCCAGCCAACCAACTTTCTGTATGGACACCCCAGCAATAGGGAAGTATGCCATCATATTGTGGGATTGTGGGGGTAGGAGAGTTAGTCACAGGCTGGGGCAAGTCTAGGAGGACCTGGGTTCAGAGGAAGTGGGTTGAATGATGTTGACCATCAGACAAAAAAAAGTACTGTGGAAAAAAATTTTTTTTTTCTTTTGCTCAAGTTCTGTTTTAATTTAAACATATTTATTTCTGTTTCATTTTACTAACCACTCAAGGTTCTTCGAGCACTCAAATGCTCCTTACAGCCCACTGTGAAGGACGTCTCTCTCACATGGACCCTTCCTTCTGGTGTGGAAGCCACAGTCCTGTCCAAAGTCCCTACTGCAATCTTCCAGGGTCAAAGATCTATTGTCTACGCTCAGCTGAAGGGAAAGGTCTGTGAGCCAGGGGAGGATTCTGTTTTGTGTGTTACATCAGATTTAAAGCTAGGGTAGGACGAGATATAGCAGAAATTAGGAGATCTCAAGACTTAGGACTTAGACTGGGGCAGATGGACGCGGGTATCTTTCCAAATCAATATAGGCTTTGCTGGTGGTACAAAAATACCAAACATGTAAAACCCAATCCAGGGTTTAAGGTGAGGGTAGGTAGTTACTTTTTTGAGTCACCACCAATAGACTGTCAGAGCTCTGTTCTCCTCATGAGGGTAGGTAAGTAGAGTCACCACCAATAGACTGGCAGAGCTCTGATCTCCTTATGATGGTAGGTAGGTAGATTCAGCACCAATAGACTGGCAGAACTCTGGTCTCCTCATGAGGGTAGGTAGGTAGAGTAACCACCAATAGATGGCAGAGCTCTGGTCTCCTCATGAGCATGGGTAGAATTTATTTTTAATAAACATGCAACATGGAAGCGGTGTGTTTCAATGTCACAAAAAAAAAACACAAAGTAGAGGAGCGTCTCAGAATCTTTGAAAGTAATGTTTTGGGTTCTGGAGCTGGGGGCTTTGTAGAGCTTTGGGTGGGAAAAACATCCACTCCTAGGTAATATCTTACCTGGTAACCAGACCCCGTTGTTAGTGCTGTGCACAAGCCTTTATATAAAATGTGAGCAACTGGCTCTCCTTTCTTTGTCACTCTTTGCTGTGGGAGTTTGCTGCTGGATACAAAAGGTACAAGAGTTGCCTGTTTTCGGCAATTAACTAGAAGGTACCATGTTAGTCTGAAACTGATCCAAGTTCAGTTTAGTTTAGTGTTTTCTTTGTACCAGCTGTATAAAGCCCTGCTGTCTTGATGAACAGGACTGTTCCTAAAAAACGGTGTTATATTGTTGAATGGTGATTTCAGCTACATATATTTTACTAGGTGTTTCTTGACTTTAGTAAATACTAAGACCCCACAGTACAGTATCCCTTACCTATAATAACTAGCATTTAATTTAGTTTGTAATTGACACTTTCTCTAAATATTTCCTAGGTGGAGAATGAAGCTGACGGTCAGGTCTGTCTGCAGTACAAGTTTAAAGATGAAATGATAAAGAATGATCTTCGTTTCCCCCTGAAGGTGCAGAACGCAGAAAGGTTAATATGTAGTATTTAAAACATCCCGAATTAATGACAAACATGTCGTGTTATCTTTTTACAGTCAACACTAAGACTTTCGAAGCTCTGGTCTCCTCATGTACTGTGTCTCTCCTCTTACCCACCATCCACAGACTAGCAGAGCTCTGGTCTCCTCATGTACTGTGTCTCTTTTCTTACCCACCACCCACAGACTAGTAGAGCTCTGGCCTCCCCATTTACCGTGTCTCTCCTCTTACCCACCACCCATAGACCGGCGAAGCTCTGGACTCCTCATGTACCATGTCTCTCCTCTTACCCACCACCCACAGACTAGCAGAGCTCTGGTCACCTCATGTACCGTGTCTCTTCTCTTACCCACCATCCACAGACTAGCAGAGCTCTGGTCACCTCATGTACCATGTCTCTTCTCTTACCCACCACCCACAGACTAGCAGAGCTCTGGTCACCTCATGTACTGTGTCTTTCCTCTTACCCACCACCCTCAGACTAGTAGAGCTCTGGTCTCCTCATGTACTGTGTCTCTCCTCTTACCCACCACCCATAGACTGGCGAAGCTCTGGTCTCCTCATGTACTGTGTCTCTCCTCCTACCCACCACCCACAGACTAGCAGAGCTCTGGTCTCCTCATGTACTGTGTCTCTCCTCTTACCCACCACCCACAGGCTAGCAGAGCTCTGGTCTCCTCATGTACCATTTCTCTCTCCTCTTACCCACCACCCACAGACTAATAGAGCTCTGGTTTCCTCATGTACTGTGTCTCTCCTCTTACCCACCACCCACAGACTAGCAAAGCTCTGGTCTCCTCATGTACCTTGTCTCTCCTCTTACCCACCACCAACAGACTAGCAGAGCTCTGGTCTCCTCATGTACTGTGTCTCTCCTTGTACCCATCACCCACAGACTCGCAGAGCTCTGGTCTCCTCATGTACTGTGTCTCTTCTCTTACTCACTACCAACAGACTAGCAGAGCTCTGGTCTCCTCATGTACTGTGCCTCTCCTCTTACCCATCACTCACAGACTAGCAGAGCTCTGGTCTCCTCATGTACCATGTCTCTCCTCTTACCCACCACCCACAGACTAGCAGAGCCTTGGTCTCCTCATGTACCGTGTCTCTTCTTCTACTCTGGTTTTCTAAGACCCTGCCTATCTTCTTTTAGACCCATTATCCACAAATTGGCAGAGCTCTGGTCTAGTCTTGCACTGTCTATCTTTTCTCAGCCACCACCCACAGAGTGGCAAAGCTCTGGCATGCTCATGCACTGTCCCTCTTCTTTTAGTACAAACAAATGGCAACCACCCCAACCTACTGGCCTTTACAGCAAGGAGCACATGGAAGGGCAACGCATGTCAAAGAACAACAAAGAAAAATTCCCAGATCACTTACCATCCAGTCTGCAACAAACCGAATGTTAAAACCAAAAGTTTAGTTTTTACACATTTGCAAATATGTGCGTAAGCTGCAGGGCCACTTCACGGCACCCTAGTTTGCTGCAGTCCTAACTCTATACATTTTGAGAGTCTCCTGATTTGGAGCACATTCTGTGTGTGTGTGTGTGTGTGTGTGTGTGTGTGTGTGTGTGTGTGTGTGTATATATATATATATATATATATATATATATATATATATATATATATATACCCTGTTTCCCCAAAAATAAGACCTACAAGGACCTTAACTAGGGCTTATTTGGGGGGTAGGGCTTATATTGCAGCCATCACCGACAATCACGCTATTTTCGGGGAAACAGGGTATATATATATATATATATATATATATATATATATATATAAATAATGGATAGACTGAGGGCAGGTGTTCCTTGAGGGAGACCACCCGTCCTTAAAACTACAGGGATGCACTGGACACCTAGCAATAGCACAATGGCAGTGAAGGCATCCAGTGTGTCCCCTAACCAATAAACCAACTGTACAAACAAATGACAACCGCTCCAACCTACAGTATAACCAGTCTTTTTTTAGGCCCACCATCCACAGACCAGCAAAGCTCAGGTCTACTCATGCCCTTTCTATCTTCTCTCACCGAATATCCACAGACTGTCAGAAATCTAGTGTCCTCGTACACTGTGTAGCTTCTTTCAGGCCCACCATCTACAGGCTGGCAGATGTTTGATATCCTCATGCACTGTCCATCTTCTCTCACCCACCATCCACAGACTGCCTTAGCCCTGGTCTTCTTATACACTGTCTGTCCTCTTCCAGGTCCACCATCCACCGACTGGCAGACCTCTGGTCTCCTCATGCACTGTCTTTCCTCCTCCAGGCCCACAATTCACAGACTGGCAGACCTCTGGTCTCCTCATGCACTGTTTATCTTTTTTCAGGCCCACCATCCACAGACTGGCATCCAAAGCTCTGATCTCTGAATTGGAACAAGGAACAGAGTCTCAGTCTGAAGAAGTGAAGAAGAAGATCTTGGAGACCAGTCTGCAGTCTGGTGTTGTCTCCTCTCTCACAGCCTATGTAGCCGTCAACAAGGACACCAAGACACGCGTGGAGGGTCCTCCCGTGCGCAGGGATATCCCAGCTCCAGGTATGTCGTTGTCATATTTGAATGCAGCAGACCAATCCTTAATGGCAATAACAACTTATGTTTGGAAAGGCATCAAATAGTTACTTCTACTTGAGTTAGTTGTCAGCTGTGACTATGGCAGATCTTTGTAATTACAGTCATCCAAAGAATATATTTTCTAAAAACTGATACCATTAGGCGTACCATAACCATGTCATGAAGTTTTGGGGTTATCAGTGGAAGGTAAACTCTGTTCTAACTAATCTGTACAGCTATATACTTGTCTGCAGCGATCGATCTTATTCCAGGTTTATAAATTCAGATATTGTTGATGCAGAGTGTGACAGCCGATTTATATGAATTACTCCTCAAATAATACTTTCTGTTGTTACTCAGTGACTTTCCTCCTGACCCTTCCAGGCAGGGACTCCATGGCTCCTCTCACTAAGAAATATAGAAAAACATAAGAAGTCGGGACTGTGCTGTAGGCTACATCTCTAATCAGTGGCCAGAAAACTATTAACCCCTCCCCCCCCCGTTAAGTACTGTGGTAAACTGTATCTTAACCAAAAAACAAACATTTAATATAATGTAGCTTCTCAGTACTTATATGAGGCAGAACATTTTCAGCAAGTACAGAAAATACTTTCTGATCATGCCAGAAATGCTATGTCCAGGGCCGTCTTTAATATTGACTGGGCACTGGGCAAACATTGTCTTAGGCCCTCCCGAATCCACTTATCAACTATGTGTGGGCTCAAGGGGAAGCTGCCTTGGGCCCCACAACAATGACTGGGTCTGGGGCAGCTGCCCCTTTTGCCCTGTGTTAAAGACAGCCCTGGCTATGTCCTAGTTCTTAAATGAAAGCACAAATATTATCTTTTATTGTGTAAACTACTAATCTCATCCATTCACCATGTACTGGAGATGAACAAAGGTGGACATGTTTAAAGTCCAGCCTGGGTGACAACCATGGCTTCCCACAGTGGAGAAAAAATGTGTAGGCAAGAAACAAAAGGAAGTATGTTATTTGTAGGACCACCAGGTGATAAAGGAAAAAAGTCTGAAAAAAGAAAACGAATGCAGCCACCACATCTAAGTACTAAGCTGTAATATATCACATTTTTGGTTTCGGGTTTAGACACACTTTATATTCTTCCAGCCCTGGTGACCACAGTCACATATCATGGTGAGGAATCCACAAGTATCCTGTAGAGTCTGTATAATGGTGTTTATCCTTCATCATCTGTCCTGTCTTACAGCATACATGAGGATGGGCTCAGGATTCCACGGAGGACATAGTATTATAGCTTCTTATTCTGCTCACAGGGCAATGCCTATGAAAAAGATGGCCATGAGTAAGTGCTATATTTTTTTTTGTGTGGTTGCTGATTCTACTGTGCTGCCACTTTAGAAAGCTCGTGATACTCTGGCAATTCTGTCATGGGTGCAGCCTTATTTGTAAGACAAAAAAATGTATTCTTATTAGGAAAAGTCTCCCTATTCCAGGACAGGTACGTTGGTTGGGTTGGGCTGATGGTTGGTGTGAAGTGTAGCATGAAAATGGTGGGGGACAGAGACAGCAGAGGGGAGGCCTGTGGAGCGGAGGAACTGTTGGCACTGATGGAGAGAATTAGGTGGTAATGGTGATGGAGTGGTGACTGTCAGGGATGTACTTTGAGCGGAGGGTAAATGATGGATGCAGAGAGGAATTACTGTGGGTGGAGGGGAGGTTGTTGGGGAGGAACACATTGCGATTGGGAACAGAAGTAGGCAAGGAGGGATGCATTGTAAGCTGGGGGCGAGGTGGCCAGGAAGGGATGTGCTGTGATTGGAGGGTGAAGTGACCAGGGAAGAAAAAAGCTGTAAGTGGAGGGTGAGCTAGGTGAGTTGGCCAGGCAGGAATGAGAGTGAGGTGTCCAATGAAATGGTGTAACTGGGGGGATGACAGGGAAAGAAGATGCTATGTCCAGGAGAATGAAATGAAATAACCAGGAGAATATATGAAATGGGCTTGAGAAGGTGCTGTGATGTAGGGAATACGGTGGATGGGAGGGAGGTCCTATGACCAGGAAAGTTGGTGAGATGGAAGTGAGGAAGATATGTAAAGAATAAGATGGACAGGAGGGAGGCACTGTGACAAGACAAGAGACCCCCACCTTAAAACACCCACCCCCTCAAGTTGAGGGCATGTGGCCTGGCATGGTTCAGAAGGGGGGTGGGCTTGCTCATCCTCCCTCCTTTTCTAGCCCCCCAGGCTGCATGCTCGGATAAGGTTGTGTTATTGATTTTGGGGGGGGGGGGGGGGCTCTGCTTTTTTTTTTTTTTTTAATTCTGTCATGGGGTTCCCCTTAAAATTCATACGAAACCCAAAGGCCCTGGCATGGATTGGGGGGGGGGACCCCAAGCCATTTTTTCTTGATTTTTTTTTTAAATAGCTGGGCCGGCAATTTCAACTGCGAGTCAATTTAAATGTGATTTGACTCTTTTTTTCATTTTTTTTTTTTTTTTTGAATGCCATTTTTCCTGCAGCAGGTTCTATACATGCTACAGATGCACCACTTTACAGGCACACTAAGGGGACCCCCCATCCAGGGAAAAATTTTACTGGAATTTTTCATTTTTATTGTTTCACTTAAAGTGGGAACTCCACTTGTCCCCATCAACATGGGGACAAGGTGCTTTGGGGGACCCCACACTGTTTTTTTTGTTTTTTTTTGTTGTTGTGAGGTTCCCCTTAAAATCCATACCAGACCCAAAGGACCCCCATGCCGTTTTGAATTTTTTGTTATTGCCGGTGTTGTTTTGTATGAATTTCAGCTGCCGGCAGGGAAGCCAGCTGACAGCTGATAAGTCATCCGTTGTTAAGGACGTGGCGGCCACCTTCCTGGCCTGCTGCTTAACAACCAGCTATTCTTCACACAGAATTTGAATCGGTCGATCATTTTTCGACCAATCCAAATCAAATTCTAATTGTTCTGAAAATTTGGAATTCGTTAGAAAATACATAAACAAAACAAATTGTAACAGGGTTCAGTGAAATTTGTTACTATTCGTTACTATTCTTTTGCAGATTCAGGTGCGTCCAAATCTCTGAATAAACAAAAATGTGTCCGTATTTGTATTCAGACCGAACCGAATGGCACGTGTCTATTAAGCATATAATACCCAAGGGCTGTGTGTATCTCCGACCTTGTCAAGTCCTGTGTCAGTTGGCTTTGGGCTGCTTACCAGGTCTTTCAGATAGGTAGCAGAATGGCCAACTGAAGTAGTTCCCATGACAGGCTGACAACCCTGCTGCTAATTGTGAGGCAGTGGCTAAGTGTTGTCAGCCTGTGACAGGAAGTGCTGCTAATGGCAGGATCTAAAGTTAAGAAACTTTGCAACAGATTCACAAATGTATTCGATTTACTTATTTACAGATTTTTCCTTTTTGATGTTAATAAAGCTTTTTTTAATGTACAGGTAAATCAAGAGCTGCGCCCCGTAGTATAGCCTTGGCATCCCCAGGTATGTGATTGTACACTGTAGGGGATCAGTCATCAAAAAACTTCACTAGTTGAATTTTGAGAATTACTGCATGAGCAAAAGGAAAAACACAACAGGGTTTGCTTAAAGCTGAGTTTAGCTTAAATTAAAAACAGAAAAATTGTCATGAGGGACATAACTTACATTTAGTACATGTCCCTTGTGCTGATTGTTCGTGTTTAAGGAAAAATCTTCCTCTGTCCAAGCTCCACCGCCCCTGTCGCCATAATCTTCTGGTGCAGCATTGGGTTAATACAGCAAAAGGGCTGTAAGGACTCAGATCTCAAGAGAGCCTGACAATGCCCACCCTTTCCTGCCTGATGCCCATTCATAGAAGCCATACTACAGCTTCAATGAATGACATAGGATCTGTACATGTAGGGGCGGAGCTATAAATCATCCACCCATCCTCCACTCTTCAATCCTGTGTCATTCAGAGAAGCTGTAGTATGGTTTCTATGTATGGCAGAGCACCAGGAGATTATGGTGACCGGGGTGGAGCTGGGACAGAAGAAGAGTTCACCAAAAACATGAGCAATCTGCACAAGGGACATATACTAAATGTAAGGTACAGGATGTCCTTTGTGCCGATTTTTCTATTTTTAATTTTTGCTAAGCTTTTAAATATAGCTACTGTATAGCCTATTTTTTTTATTTTGGATGGAGCAAGAAAGGATTAAAACTCCTGTCCAGCTTTTATTGCTTGAGTGGAGTGAAAGATTGAGAATGTTGAGTCATACAAAAGAGTCTATTAGGAGTTGACAGACAACTCATTTCATTGGTTATGCACAGAAGCTCCTTCATCAGGACTTAGATATATTTTGCAAGAGGAAACTTGATGGATGGTCAATTTTGGGTTTCAATTCTTAAGCTGTAGCTAGAGGCTCACTCAGCTAAATTGTCTAATAGCCAGACAACCTAACTGAGTGTCACATACCTGGTGGAGATGGAGCTGTAAAGGGGGCTTCTCTTGGGCCTCTTGTCCAACATCCTTGGTGGTGATGACAGGAGGTGTGAGGACACAGTAGTGCCAAAGCCAGTAAAACCCGCTGAGGTTTGCAAGAAGAAGGTGACCATGGATCACCAAGCAGGGACCAGGATCTGGAACATGGTGAGGCTTGATCAGCAGGCAGGAACATAGCCAGGACCATAGCCAGGTCAAAAGACTATCAAGAGCCGGGCAGTGAAGGTACAGGAACATCAGGCAGAGGCTAAGTCAAGAAACAGGCCAGGGTCGCTACACAGTCAGGCAGCGAGGCACAGAAGCACAAGACAGGAGCAGGGTCAGAGTACAAGCTGAGGCGACAATAGGCAGGCAGGAATCCAGAGATTGGTCAAAGCAGTGGCTCACCCCCCCCCCATTCTCCCTGTCTGACGGTCAGTCCGGCACTTACCCCATCTAGGCAGCAGGCATTAGGCAGCAGGCATCGTGTAGCGGCACCTGTGTCCTTTCCTCCATCGCCCATGCGTCTCCTTCCCTCCCCTAGGCGTCCAAAAGGATCGCCTGTCCTTTCAGCCAATTGGGTGATAGGTCTCAGACCCACTTCCTGATTGGCCGGGAGGAGGATCAGTGTTAGAATACCAAATATTCATTCGCTATTCTAACACACCTGGGTGGGTTCGGAGCGCATTCTCTGCATCCCGAGCCCACCCTATTTTGAAGCCTATTAGAGCTGCTGGCTCTAATCAGTGCTTCAAAAAAAAAAAAATCCTCGTATTGGAATTCATGTGTCTGGCGTCCTGAAAGGGGTCCGGACGCATGGATATGGGGGTGGTGCTCGTGCGCCCTTAATGGACGAGCCACCCCTGGGTCAAGGGCAAACTTGGTCATGCACGGGTAGGCAGATATAGCAGGTCAAGGTGCAGGTTAAACAGGAACTAGCTGAAGACCACTCAGCAATTAATCCTTAAAAAGGATAATTAAACTCAAGAACAAAAAAATTTATATAGCAGCACATTTAAACCTTTTTTATGTGCAGCTGTTTTGGGCATGCGTTGAGCAAAGGAACACAGGAAGTCTTTCATCTTCAGGTTATACTGCCACCTACAGGAGCATTGGACACTGGCAAACAAAAAATCTAGACCAGCCCAAGAACAACCCGACCAATAAATAAATAGAATCCCTCTCTAGAGCGTTGTTTTCCAACCTTTTTTTTAGTCAAGGCACCCTTTAAAATTATGGGCAATCTTGAGGTACCCTCCCAAATTATGGACAGTCTCGAGGCACCCTCCCAAATTATGAACAGTCTCGAGGCACTCCATCCTAAAATGTAAAAACTATTCTAATAGTTTTACATAATGCAGCAATATCCACACATGTGGGACACCCAACGTTAAAGGTGCAAGTTGGTACTGACTAGTATTCCAATGTTTCACTTCATCCTCAGTGTTTCTCCATCACTCATCTAATGTGACCCCAAAACTGATGGAGAGAGGCAGGAGAGGGTCAAACAATCATGCTATGCTCCTTATCAATTGATGATGTAATTGGTCGTTAGTAGTTCAGCAGCTAGAAGTTTGTATTGGTGCACAATCAAAACTTGCGGCTTTGTGTAACTAAAAGGCAGCCTTCATCCACCCGCTGCCTTGTATACAATTTTTGGCAATTTTTAGGCATTTTGCTGAGGCACCCCTGAAGAAACCTCAAGGCACCCTGGTTGAAGAAGGCTGCTCTAGAGCTATGGTCCCCCAGACAGGATCTTCTCTTCACCCTCTCCTAGCTATGACCTTATTTTGCTAAACCCTGGCTGACTGTTCCAAGGGACCTTGTCACTGCTACAGCTGATCTAATGGTCATAGAACATTTGGAGCAAATGGTAGCAATTTTAAGCTACAGTTGTGCTGGTCTGCTAGAGGAGCGACGTTCTCAATCAGTGGAGAGGATAGTGTTAAATGATCTAGCAGATTTAGATGGACTTTATATAAGTGACTAAGGATTTAAAGCCCAACTCGAGCGGTCAACTATTAACCACTTGCCGACCGCGCTATAGCCAAATGACGGCTACAGAGTGGTCGTCCAGTTCTGTCCAATCACAGCTCATCACATATAAGCAAATGCCAGATATCAGCATTTTCTTTTCCTCAGCACTGTCACTGTTTGAGGAGAGGAAAGCCAATAACCATTGTTCCTGTGACAAGGCACACCTATACTGATAATCAGGGCACTAATTATCAGTGCAGCCCCATCAGTGCAGCATATCAGTGCCCATCAGTGCAGCCTCATCAATGTCCATCAGTTCAGCCTATCGGTGCCCATCAGCTTGTTGACCTGGGAGGAGTCCTATGCACCCTGTCGTGCAGTGTGACTGAGTCATCATTGTTGAAGTCTTGTCTCCCAAACAACATCCTGTAGTTCCACGTGACTTACCTGACCTTGCAACATGGGACTATTCTGGTGGATGGTCACCTGAACCAGATTCATTCTAACAACGCCATGATGATGGGGTAATCCAACCAATCAGAAGTCCCACTGTGGCAAAAGAAGTAGATTGAATCCTGTCAAGGGCAGATCATGTTCCTGAGTTGTCGACCATTTACACGGAAGGCACGGAAAATTGGCTATGTCTGAATGCAGGGGAGTGGTCCCTACAACCGGCGTGTTACAGGTGGGGGATGCCATCTGTGGAATTCCTTGCCTCAAGATTCAACAGCAGACTTGACAGGTTTGTCTCGAGGTACAGGCATTCTCTATCGGAAGCAGCGAATGCTCTGGTGAGCCAGAGGGATCAATTGACCCCTTATCTGTACCTTTTCCTCACCTAAAACTTTTTCCTCATCTGCTTTGCTGGATCAAGATGGAAGTCATTCCAGTGACCCTTATTGCTCTGGATGGGCCAAGGCGATTGTGGCACTCTGATCTGGTAAGACTCCTGGTGGTTGCTCTGTTGGCTCTACGAGATCATTTGGATCTTCTGTCTCAAGGACCAAGTTACCATCCTGCTTCACACTCATTGGCTTAATGGCATGGCTGTTGAAGCCCAGGTTCTGGGAGTCAGGGGGCATCTCTGAGCCAGTGATTCCTAGGGTAATAAAAGCTAGAAAGTATTTAATCTTTCAAGGTCTATCATGGGATCCGGGGCTTCATCCCTAGAAGCTTCTCCATGGAATGAATCCTCTGCTTCCTACAGCTAGGTCTGAACCAGTGTTTGGCTCTCAGCACAAAGGTCAGGTTTATGCATTTTCTATGTTTTAGTGACTGTTGGCCACTCATTCCTTGATTCTGTCAATTATACAGAGAGTCCCCTGTGTAGTTCTCCCTATTTGTTCCGAATGACTCCATAGCACCTGAATCTGGTTCTCTCTTTGCTTCAGAAACTGTCAGTTGAACATAGTAGAAACATTTCTCTCTCTTTTCTGACCTGGAAGGTAACCTTACTTGTAGCCATCACCTTAGCAAGGAGAATTTCCAAACTGTTGGCCCTACCTAGCAAGAAGCCCCCATAAAGTCCTCTGGAGGTTGTATACAGTACATTCTACACAATTAGGGGGAGCCAAACACCTAGTTTTCTGCAATCAAAAAGGGCATAGGTAGGTTGAGGGTATAATGTACTAACCTGTAAAATGGATCAACATGTTGTTGACCGCAGGTGAGACTAACCTATGTGAAGAGCAAATGCCATCCCATTTCTTTGTAGACATAACTGGCATTAATGTTTCCTATTTAGTCTTAACAGCTAGTGGTGTTTTACCCAAAAGTGGTATTCAATAACTGGGAAAAAAGTGTGGAGAGTAACCCTTTGGGACCATTGTAATTTCAAAACTACTATTAGAGAGAAAGATGGGCAAATCATGATCTCTAAATTGTGTCTCCAGACCACAGCGTAGTATAAATGTATTTAAAAAAAAACTGTGAAGCAGTCCATGTTTCTATTGTAGTGGTGAGTAAATGAGTACCTTCAACCAAAAAGAGAAAACCACTGTGTCAGACTTTAGAGGCAGATTGGACCATAGCATTTTTGTAAAAAAATTCCAATTTTATTTATACATAGAAAAAGAAGGTAACATATGCAAAATATCCAAAATTTCATTTAAAAACATGTAATCACATATATGTATAGTAGGCGCAGCAATGGTCAGATATTTCCAAACTATATAATTCATGGTACATGATCTTGGGTGAGCGAGCCCCTGTGTGTCGACGCGTTTCGCTGGTCCGCTTCCTCAGGACACACATTGGGGTAAGTATAAAAACAACAGACCTCACTTGCCTGAATGTGCGTACACATGCATACAAAGTCTCCCTGGGTGGGCACCGGAGCAACAGGAATGGCCAAGCAATGTATACCCCAAGTCATCTGATATAATCAGAGAATTGATATTGAAAGAAGAGGCATTTACGAGGCACACATAAATTGTATTGAAGACAAAAAGCTGCATAGAAGAAGGTAAATGGGCATCAGCAAATACTGACTGTGAGAGAAATAGCAGCCAGATCTTGATATCTTAATGTCAGTTGGAAAGCTTCAGGTGAAGGGTCATTGCATATGAAGTTCATTTATGGAGGATATATAGCACCAGACCTTTCAAGGCCATTCAGTGCAACCATACAACAACCCAGGGAGCTACCTGAATGGAAACTCCCTGGGTTGTTATATGCGAACCTATTGGCCACCGAGGAGGAGGAGGGAGGAGACACCGCTTAGAGGGAGCGCTGTCCGTGACCTAGATAGGGATGTGCTGGGCTGGTGACCGACCAACTGCGATGGGTGCCTGTGACCCGACCAACCCCCACTCCAAAAAAATATACCATCAGCCGCCACTGAAGATATAATTTACATAACTTACCAGAGTCAAAAATTAAATTTACCTACACTGACACTACTAGCACACTAGAGGGTGCTACACAGGTATATAGGGAACAAGTAGGGAAATGTGTCAGAGATTGAAGGTAAAAAGGACAAATTTCTTTCTGTTATGTTTTAACAGCACTTTCGTTTGGGGGACCAACTGTGAAGTTTGGCAGTCTGATTGAACAAAATACTACGAGAGGTAAGAAGAACAGTCATCTTTATTTTCCAGTTACAACGTCATGATTGTCCGGAAACTTTTACCCCCTTCCAGTCCAGGCCAATTTTTCAGCTTTCAGCGCTCTCACACATTGAATGGCAAAGTTAGTCTGTACCCAAATTAAATCTTTATAGTCACACAAATAGAGCTTTCTTTTGGTAGTATTTAATCACCACTGTATTTTTTTTTTTGTTAACGTGTATATATACATATATATATATATATATATATAGATATATATATATACAGTATCTATATATATAGATATATAGATATATATACAATATCTATATATATACAGTGGGGATGGAAAGTATTCAGACCCCCTTAAATTTTTCACTCTTTGTTATATTGCAGCCATTTGCTAAAATCATTTAAGTTCATTTTTTTCCGCATTAATGTACACACAGCACCCCATATTGACAGAAAAACACAGAATTTGTCCCAGTCTGAGGTTCTGAGCACTATGGAGAAGGTTTTCGTCTAGGATATCCCTGTACTTTGCCGCATTCATCTTTTCTCTCTATTGCAACCAGTCGTCCTGTCCCTGCAGCTGAAAAACACCCCCACAGCATGATGCTGCCACCACCATGCTTCACTGTTGGGACTGTATTGGACAGGTGGTGAGCAGTGCCTGGTTTTCTCCACACATACCGCTTAGAATTAAGGCCAAAAAGTTCTATCTTGGTCTCATCAGACCAGAGAATCTTATTTCTCACCATCTTGGAGTCCTTCAGGTGTTTTTTAGCAAACTCCATGCGGGCTTTCATGTGTCTTGCACTGAGGAGAGGCTTCCGTCGGGCTACTCTGCCATAAAGCCCCGACTGGTGGAGGGCTGCAGTGATGGTTGACTTTCTACAACCTTCTCCCATCTCCCGACTGCATCTCTGGAGCTCAGCCACAGTGATCTTTGGGTCCTTATTTACCTCTCTCACCAAGACTCTTCTCCCCCGATAGCTCAGTTTGGCCGGACGGCCAGCTCTAGGAAGGGTTCTGGTCGTCCCAAACGTCTTCCATTTAAGGATTATGGAGGCCACTGTGCTCTTAGGAACTTTAAGTGCAGCAGAAATTTTTTTTGTAACCTTGGCCAGATCTGTGCCTTGCCACAATTCTGTCTCTGAGCTCTTCAGGCAGTTCCTTTGATCTCATGATTCTCATTTGCTCTGACATGCACTGTGAGCTGTAAGGTCTTATATATAGACAGGTGTGTGGCTTTCCTAATCATGTCCAATCAGTATAATCAAACACAGCTGGACAAAATGAAGGTGTAGAACCATCTCAAGGACAGAGATGAGATCATCTCTCATCGCTGGCTCTCCCTCCTCACACAGAGACAGCGTGTGAGGAGGGAGAGCTAACGGCTGCAGCGTGAGTGTCAGAAAAAAAACACACAAAGTTTGAGAGCAGGCTATAAAATTTTCCGACAACAAAATCAGTTGTCAAAATCAGGAGTCAAGGAAGGACGGAGCAGACCAAGCTGCATAGGCTCTGACGTGTCGAAAACTGGAGAGGTTGGAGGAGCCAAAGGCCTACTAGGAGGACTGGGAACCTGTGGAAGCATCCAAGTGGGTCGATAGGCATTGGTAGATCTTTCGGTGCGTCGTTCTCTCAGACGACGGTCAATTTGGATTGAGAGGTTAATTAATTCTTCCAGGGTCTGAGGTATCCCAACCCGTGCTGACTCGTCCTTGAGTGGATCGGACAAACCCATTCTAAACTGATGATGCAGAGCCGCGTCATTCCATGCCTTATCGGAACTCCAGCACCTAAATTCAACAGCATAGTCCTCCGCTGCCCTGCGGCCTTGCCGAAGGGAGTGCAGGGAAGCTTCAGCAGAAGCGGTTAGTTGAGGATCCTCATAAAGTTGAGACATCGCAAAGAAGAAGGCGTCCAGACTTTCCAGGGCATCTGACTTTTGTTCCAGAAGGTGATGGGCCCAGGTTTGAGGCTCACCGGACAACAGGGAAATAACAAAGCCCACTTTGGTGGCTTCTAGGGAGAAGGTCCGAGGCTGCAGAGCAAAATAGAGACTACATGCATTCTGGAATGCACGGTATTTACTACGGTCTCCAAAAAATCTCTCCGGTATAGGTACTTTGGGCTCTGGAGGGAGCATGACTACGGAGGGTGCCCCGGTTGCAGACGAAGTCCCCTGAGGATTGGTAGGTGCAGACAGGGTCTGAACACGTTCCTCTAGTCGGGTATAGCCATCCTGTAAACTTTTGACTGCTTGGGTTAATCCTGCCAAGTGTCTGCAAAGTTCGTCCATAGGGGAGGCCCCCTGCCCGGACTCGGTCATGGCTGCCTGATACTATCAGACTCCTACTTACCAGACCGGTGAGTCCGCTTGGGCAGAGAGTAGGCTCCCTTACGCGTCCGACTCGTGGCCCCTGGTAAGGTAACAGGAAGCACAGGAGTGCGGAGTGGTATGAGAGCCTGTGAACTAGAGTCCAGATGCTGGTGGAATAGCAGTCTATGAACAGCAGGTGCAGGCTGGAACACAGGCAATGAGACTGAGCAGGATGGTCAGGAGACAGGCTGGGTTCGGCAACAGACTGGCAGCAAGGTACAATAGGAGCAGGCAGAAGCAGAGTCAAACAGGCCAAGGTCAGGTACAGGCAGAAAACAGGGGAATCCAAGGGCAATCTGGGTCGTCAGGAGATCAGGTAAACAGGAAGACAAGACAGGAAACAGGAACTACGGCACAGGAAGCTGATGATCAGGCAGCACTGAACAGAGTGCCTGACAACCTTAAATAGGCCGGCTTGCTCACAGGCACGCCCTCTGGTGGCCAATCCCATGACCAGCAAGGTGAGCTCTCTGACAGACCCATTACAGGTCCCAGATGATTGAGCGGCCAATCACGGCGCTCGGCGCCGCTCGCGCATGCGCAGTGGGTGCCAGGCTGTGAAGCCACAGCCCGGCGCCCACAGTTGAAATGGCGGCGCCGACGAGCGGGGGGGGGGCGAGCGGAGCTTCGATCCCCCGCATCGCTGGACCCAGGGACAGGTAAGTGTCCAATTAAAAGTCAGCAGCTGCAGTATTTGTAGCTGCTGACTTTTAATTTTTTTTTTTTTTTTAATGGACCCCCTGGGTGGAACTCCTTTTTAATATACTCCTTCTGCAGGACCTGGATGATGGCAGAACAGGTCTCCTGGATAATGATCCCCAGAGCCTGGGGGGAGATGCCTGTCGTGAACTTGAGGTCCTGCAGGCTTCTTACCATCTCCAAGTACCGCAGGGTGGCGACTAGCCTCTGCTCTGGAGTGATGGCTTGCCTCATGCAGGTATACTGCCTGCTGATATAAGGGGTCAGCAAAGGCAACAAACGGTATAATACATTGTCCGTCATCCGGAGAAAGTTCCTGAAATAATCAGGATTATTCTCACGGATCTCATGGAGCAAAGGCATATGACAGAACTGGTCACGCTGGAGCAACCAATTCTTGGTCCATGAACTCCTCCCCACCCTGTTCATGGACTGGACTTGTGTCAAGGTCAGGACCCCAACACCAAGCCCCCGCACAGCATGAACTCTACGAGGAGTACGTATACGCCCCATGGCTAGAAAACGGTCGGCTGCTCAGAACGAAGTAACAGAACGCACTGAAGAACAGCAAGGCCTGTGAAGAGCGACCTGAAAAACAGTAACGAACAAACAAGAACACAATGACAGAGTCAGGGGTAACTCGCTGCACGCACTGAAGACCAGATACAAACCCACAAGCACAAACTGAACAGCAGAAAAGGATCTGAAAACCACGAGTCTGAAAAAGCGCGAATCGTCTCTCACCAAATTTTTACTAACACAAGATTAGCAAAAGGAGCCCAAAGGGTGCCGCGCTTGGTTCTGAACTTCCCTTTTATAGTCTCGTCGTACATGGTGTACATGACCACGTTCTTGGCGATCGGAAATTCTGACAACTTTGTGCGACCGTGTGTATGCAAAACAAGTTTGAGCCAACATCCGTTGGAAAAAATCCATGGATTTTGTTGTCAGAATGTCCGATCAATGTCCGATCGTGTGTACGGGGCATAAGTGTTACAAGGTCTCAGGTGTGAATGGGGAGCAGGTGTGTTCAATTTGGTGTTATCGCTCTCACTCTGTCATACTGGTCACTGGAAGTTCAACATGGCACCTCATGGCAAAGAACTCTCTGAAGATCTGAAAAAAAGAATTTTTGCTCTACATAAAGATGTCTATAAGAAGATTGCCAAGACCCTGAAAGTGAGCTGCAGCACGGTGGCCAAGACCATACAGTGGTTTAACAGGACAGGTTCCACTCAGAACAGGCCTTGCCATGGTCGACCAAAGAAGTTGAGTGCACGTGCTCAGCGTCATATCCAGAGGTTGTCTTTGAGAAGTAGATGTATAAGTGCTGCCAGCATTGCTGCAGAGATTGAAGGTGTGGAGGGTCAGCCTGTCAGTGCTCAGACCATACGCCGCACACTGCATCAAATTGTTTTGCATAGCTGTCATCCCAGAAGGAAGCTTCTTCTAAAGATGCACAAGAAAGCCTGCAAACAGTTTGTTGAAGACAAGCAGACTAAGGACATGGATTACTGGAACCATGTCCTGTGGTTTGTAGAGACCAAGATAAACTTATTCGGTTCAGATGGTGTCAAGTGTGTGTGGCGGCAACCAGGTGAGGAGTACAAAGACAAGTGTGTCTTGCCTATGGTCAAGCATGGTGGTGGGAGTGTCATGGTCTGGGGCTGCATGAGTGCTGCCGGCACTGGGGAGTTACAGTTCATTGAGGGAACCATGAATGCCAACATGTACTGTGACATACTGAAGCAGAGCATGATCCTCTCCCTTCGGAGACTGGGCCGCAGGGCAGTATTCCAAAATAACGACCCGAAACATACCTCCAAGACGACCACTGCCTTGCTAAAGAAGCTGAGGGTAAAGGTGATGGACTGGCCAAGCATGTCTCCAAACCTAAACCCTATTGAGCATCTGTGGGGCACATCCACCAGCTTCGTGATGTCATCATGGAGGAGTGGAAGAGGACTCCAGTGGCAATCTGTGAAGCTCTGGTGAGCTCCATGCCCAAAAGGGTTAAGGCAGTGCTGGAAAATAATAGTGGCCACACAAAATATTGACACTTTGGGCTCAATTTGGACATTTTCACTTAGGGGTGTATTCACCTTTGTTGCCAGTGGTTTAGACATTAATGGCTGTGTGTTGAGTTATTTTGAGGGGACGGCAAATTTACATTGTAGCAAAGTGCCATTTCTTCAGTGTTGTCACATGAAAAGCTATTATAAAATATTTACAAAATTGTGAGGGGTGCACTCACTTTTGTGAGATACTGTACATTTGAAAATTGATCAGTCCTGATGTACTGACATCCTATCTCATGTCTTGAGGCCCTAAATTGCCAGGACGATACAAATATCCCCCCAAAATGACCCTTTTTTGGAAGTAAACAGTCCAAGGTATTTATGAGGAGGAATTGTGAGTTGTTTTGTATTTTTTTGAAAAGTAAGAAATTCAATTATATATTTTTTTTTTTCTAACACACAGCATGAGCATACTTACAATTACACCCCAAAACACATTCTGCTATGCTTCCTGAGCATAGGGATATGACATGTGTGAGACTTTCACAGCCTAGATGCATAAAGGGACACAAATTCCAAGGAGCACCTTCAGGAATTCTAAGGGCATAAATTACGCATCTGATTTCCTGACTACCTATCACATTTTGGAGGCCCTGAAGCACCAGGACAGTGGAACATACTTCGAAATACACCCAAAAACACATTCCGCTACTTGTCCTGAGTATGGTGATACGAAGTGTGAGACTTTCACAGCCTGGCCACACAGAGAGGTCCAACATTCAAGAAGCACCTTAAGGTGTTCAAGGAGCATAGATTACACATCTAATTTCCCAAAATCTATCACATTTATGGAGGCTCTGGAGCACAAGTAGTGGAAATCAGTGGGTACACTGGCTCTGCTGACACTGGTTTGAGTATGGCGGTGATCAGGATGCTGATATGGGGTATGACAGTGATCAGGATGCTAGTATGAGGCATGATGGTGATCAGTACGCTGGTATGGGGTATGACAGTGGTCAGGACACTGATAAGAGGTATAGCGATGGTCAGGATGCTGGTATGGCATATGGCAGTGATCGGGATGCTCGTATGAGGTATGGTGTTGATCAGGAAGCTATTATGGGGTATGGTGGTAATCAGGGTGCAGGTATGGTGGTAATCCAGGTGCTAGCATAGGGTATGGTGGTGATCAGGACACTGGTATTGCATATCGCAGTGTCCAGGATGTTAGTATGGGATGTGGTGGCAATCTGGATGCTGGTATGGGGTACGACGGTGATCAGGACGCTGGTACGGCGGTGATCAGGACGCTGGTATGGCGGTGATCAGGACGCTGGTATGGCGGTGATCAGGACACTGGCATGGCGGTAATCAGGATGCTGGTATGGGGTATGACAGTGATCAGGATGCTAGTATGGGGTATGGCAGTGATCAGGACGCTGGTATGGGGTATGGCAGTGATCAGGACACTGGTATTGGGGTAGGGGCAGTGATCAGGATGCTAGTATGGGGTATGGCAGTGATCAGAATGCTGGTATGTGGTATGGTGGTGATCAGGACACTGATATTGCATATAGCGGTGTCCAGGATGTTAGTATAGGGTATGGTGGTGATCAGGACATTGGTATGGTTGCAATCTGGATTCTGGTATGGCGGTGATGAGAGTACTGGTATGGGGTATGGCGGTGATCAGGACACTGGTATTGGGTATGACGGTGATCAGAGCGCTGGTATTGGGTATGGCGGTGATCAGAAAACTGGTATTGGGTATGGCGGTGATCAGAACACTGGTATGGGGTATGGCAGTGGTTAGGGTACTGGTATAGGGTATGGTGGTGATCAGGATGCTGGTATGAGGTATGGCTGTGTTACTGTGAGCACTGGTGTCCTTTGGACACAGGTGACAGGGGCCTGGCTGCACTCCTTATTAGTATTATACTGGGGCAGTGATCAGGGACAATGGGGGAAGGCTGGCACTGCAGCCTGTGAGTGTACATGTAGTGTGATAGGCTGATGTACACTCACAGGCTGCAGTAACGGTTCTTAAAGCTGATCTCTTTGAGAACAGAGAGAGCCAAAGTTTACCTTTGGTTTCTATTGTTTAACATGTGATTGCTGTGATTGGACACGCATGAGCCTCTGATGCTGGGGGACATATGGGTACGTCCCCTCGCATCAGTGCTGCTCCCGTTCAGCTGTTTATATACATGGGCCAGACAGGAAATGGGTAAAGTGTATGTAAAGCAAAAAAAAAAAAATCTGCATACACATTTCCCCATCTTTTATCCATTAAAATGCTTCAAGTACAGTAAAATAACCATTGATCTGCCAGAAATCCATTGAGCTTCTAACTTCCTGTTTGGGTCGGCAACACTGAAATCCACAATCATCTCTCCCCTTGTTATATCCTGCCCAACAACTGATTTTCACCCATCTCTGCCATTTTCCAGCCCTGCCCAGATCCTTACCTTGATTTCCTACCAAGCAAAACAATGCCATTGCCTTGACTCCCAGGAGCCTGCCCTCACACTGTATAGGGAAAGGGCTCTTAGGGGACGTAGTTCTGGGGAGGGGGGGGGGGTCTGTATAAATAGGAACAGAGCTTCCCTGTAAGACATTTACAAGTCTGGTGTCGATGTCAGAGAAAGGCTGTTTCTTACTAGAAAAATATGAATGTCGGGACATGGTCTAGACTGGGAGAGGGAGGTTTGGGGTTGAATTTTGGAAATGCCTGGAAATACCCTTTAATGTCCCAGGCTGTGACAAGGCTTTTAACTTATCCACATGCCTTCTCCGTGACCCTCTCCAATTTCTGATGTTCTAAATGGGTGACACTGCAGGAGCACAGCTGGGAGATGGGGACAGAGCGTTGTCACCTTATAACAGGAAGTGCCTGAACAAGGACCTTCATGGCAGGATCAGCAGGGATTATTTTAATGAAAATGAAAGCCTCAGATAAAAAAAAAAAAACTTTTTGGAAATTTTTAAATAAGCTGTTAAAAAGATTACATATATATTAAATTATTGTTCTGGGTTTAAATTCACTAGAACTTTTTTTTTTTTTTTAAGTATATGCATTATCCTTCCTTTGTTACTTTATTATTATGTTTTTTTGTCTGTTTTCATCCCTGCCAGCACCTGCACCACCCCCACCCCCACCGGCAGTCCTAGAGACCCCCGCTCTTGTGAGGCTGATCTCCCTGCAGAACGCGGATGGATCCTGGAACCTGACCCCCGAAATCTCTGCTGTCCTGGGAATATCTGAGACAGACATAAAGACCAGGAACCCCGACCAGGTATCGTGTTACGACCATAACTGCAATATTTTATATTTACCTGAGAAAATCATTTTTTAATTATATATTTTTTTAATTTCTGACCATAATAAAGAAAGAAAGAAAAGAAACATGCGTACTTACACGTATCTGCAGGTGATATTTGATGGTTGACTTGCAGCCTTCAAAATCCAATTCAGTCCCTGTTGGTTGATGTCTGGTCAAAGACATGCTGGGAGGTTAATTGGCTTCTGTCCAAAATTGGCCCTAATATATATGAATGTGAGTTGGGGACCTTGGATTGTGGGATCCTTGAGGGTAGGGACCGATGTGAGTGTGCGATGTATTCGTGGGGCGCTGCGTAAATTGACGGCGCTATATGGGTACCTTGAATAAAAATAATAATATAATAGATGAGCATCTTAATGAGACACAACGTACAGGGATAGGGACAATTGTAGACACGGACTCACACTCACTCAGGTTGAACTGGATGGGCTGGTGCCTTTATTCAACCTTGCTAACTATGTAAGTGCTTGGCAGGAATTCAGAACCCAGAATTAACCACTTGACCCTCTGGGAGATTTGCCCCACTTCCTGACGAGGGCCATTTTTGTCTTTTGAGCACTGCGTTACTTTAACTGACAATTGCGCGGTCATGCAACACTGTACTTAAATGAAATTTATATTTTTTCCCCCAAAAATAGAGCTTTCTTTTGTAGTTATTTGATCACCACTGGGTTTTTTTTTTTTTTGCTTTTTGTGCTATACAGTACCTAGAAAAAGTATTCATACCCCTTGAAATTATCCACATTTTGTCATGTTACAACCAAAAACGTAAATGTATTTTGTTGAGATTTTATGTGACAGACCAACACAAAGTGGCACATAATTGTGAAGTGGGAGGAAAATGATAAATGGTTGTATCCAAATTTTTTACAAATAAATATGTGAAAAGTGTGTGGCGTGCATTTGTATTCAGCCCCCTTTACTCTAATACCTCACTAACTAAAATCTAGTGGAACCCATTGCCTTCAGAAGTCACCTAATGAGTAAATAGAGTCCACCTGTGTGTAATTTAATCTCAGTATAAATACAGCTGTTCTGTGAAGCCCTCAGGGGTTTGTTAGAGAACCTTAGTGAACAAACAGTATCCTGAAGTCCAAGGAACACACCAGACAGGTCAGGGATAAAGTTGTGGAGAAGTTTAAAGCAGGGTTAGGTTATAAAAAAATATCCCAAACTTTGAACATCTCACGGAGCTCTGTGCAATCCATCATCCGAAAATGGAAAGAGTATGGCACAACTTCAAACCTACCAAGACATGGCCGTCCACCTAAACTGACAGGCCGGGCAAGGAGAACATTCATCAGAGAAGCAGCCAAGAGGTCCATGGTAACTCTGGAGGAGCTGCAGAGATCCACAGCTCAGGTGGGAGAATCTGTCCACAGGACAATTATTATGCAGCGTACACAGGGGCGGACTTTCTGACAACAAAGGTCCGACAGTCTTTCCAACGGACTTTCGACGGAGTTACGATGGACTTTCGACGGACTTTCTAATGATCGGACTTGCCTACACACGATCACACCAAAGTCCGACGGATTCATACGTGATGACGTACGACAGGACTAAAATAAGGAAGCTGATAGCCAGTAGCCAATAGCTGCCCTAGCGTCAGTTTTTGTCCGTCGGACTAGCATACAGACGAGCGGATTTTTCGACTGGACTCTAGTCCGTCGGAAAAATTTGAAGCATGTTCCAAATCTAAAGTTCATCTGATTTTGGACCGAAAAAATCCGCTGCATGTCCGATGAAGCCCACACGCGGTCGAATTGTCTGCTGGACTCGGTCCGTTGGACCAGTCCAGTCGAAAAGTCCGCTCGTGTGTACGCGGCTTTAGTTGTGCACTCCACAAATCTGACCTTTATGGAAGTGCGGCAAGAAGAAAGCCATTGTTGAAAGAAAGCCATAAGAAGTCCTGTTTGTAGTTTGCGAGAAGCGATGTGGTGGACACAGCAAAGATGTGGAAGAAGGTGCTCTGGTCAGATGAGACCCAGATGGAAATTTTTGGCCTAAAAGCAAAATGCTAGGTGTGGAGGAAAACTAACACCTCACATCACCCTGAACACACCATCCCCACCGTGAAACATGGTGGTGGCAGCATCATGTTGTGGGGATACTTTTTTTCAACAGGGAAGCTGGTCAGATTTGATGGGAAGATGGATGGAGCCAAATACAGGGCAATCTTAGAAGAAAACCTGTTATGCCCCGTACACACGGTCGGACATTCATCGGACATTCCTACAACAAAATCCTAGGATTTTTTCCGACGGATGTTGGCTCAGACTTGTCTTGCATACACACGGTCAAACAAAGTTGTCGGAAAATCCGATCATTCTGAACGCGGTGACGTAAAACACGTACGGCGGGACTATAAACAGGGCAGTGGCCAATAGCTTTCATCTCTTTATTTATTCTGAGCATGCGTGGCACTTTGTGCGTCGGATTTGTGTACACACGATCGGAAATTCCAACAACGGATTTTGTTGTCGGAAAATTTTATAGCCTGCTCTCAAACTTTGTGTGTCGGAAAATCCGATGGAAAATGTGTGATGGAGCCCACACACGGTCAGAATTTCCGACAAAAAGGTCCTATCACACATTTTCCATCGGAAAATCCGACCGTGTGTACAGGGCATTAGAGTCTACAAAAGACTTGAGACTGGGGTGAAGGTTCACCTTCCAGCAGGACAACGACCCAAAACATACAGCCAGAGCTACAATGGAATGAATTAGATCAAAGCATATTCATGTGTTAGAATGGCCCAGTCAAAGTCCAGACCTGAATCCAATTGAGAATCTGTGGCAAGACTTGAAAATTGCTGTTCACAGACGCTCTCCATCCAATCTGACAGAGCTTGAGCTATTTTGCAAAGAAGAATGGGCAAAAATGTCCCTCTCTAGATTTGCAAAGCTGGTAGAGACATCCCCAAAAAGACTTGCAGCTGTAATTGCAGTGAAAGGGGGTTCTACAAAGTATTGATTAGGAGGGCTGAATACAAATGCCCCCCACACTTTTCACATATTTATTTGTAAAAAAAATTGAAAACCATTTATCATTTTCCTTCTTCCTCATAATTCTGTGCCACTTTGTGTTGTTCGATCACATAAAATGCCAATAAAAATCCATTTACCATATATACTCGAGTATAAGCGAGGCACCTAATTTAACCACTAAAAACTGGGAAAACGTATTGACCCGAGTATAAGACGAGGGTGAGAAATGCAGCAGCTACTGTAAGTGGAAAAGAGGGTCAACAATGCCCATCTGCAGCCTCACTGTGCCCATATACATGCCTTACTGTGCCCATATACATGCCTCACTGTGCCCATCTGCAGCTCCACTTTGCCCATATACATGCCTCACTGTGCCCATATACATGACTCACTGTGCCCATATACATGCCTCACTGTGCCCATATACATGCCTCACTGTGCCCATATACATGCCTCACTGTGCCCATATACATGCCTCACTGTGCCCATATACATGCCTCAGTGTGCCCATATACATGCATCACTGTGCCCATATACATGCCTCACTGTGCCCATCTGCAGCCTCACTGTGCCCATATACATGCCTTGCTGTGCCCATATACATGCATCACTGTTCCCATCTGCAGCTCCACTGTGCCCATATACATGACTCACTGTGCCCGTATACATGCCTTACTGTGCCCATATACATGACTCACTGTGCCCATATACATGACTCACTGTGCCCATATACATGCCTCACTGTGCTCATATACATGACTCGCTGTACCCATATACATGCCTCACTGTGCCCATATACATGCCTCACTGTGCCCATCTGCAACCTCACTGTGCCCATATACATGCCTCACTGTGCCCATATACATGACTCACTGTGCCCATCTGCAGCCTCACTGTGCCCATCTGCAGCTTCACTGTGCCAATATATACATGCCTTACTGTGCCCATATACATGCCTCACTGTGCCCATATACATGCCTCGCTGTGCCCATATACATGCCTCACTGTGCCCATATACATGCCTTACTGTGCCCATCTGCAGCTCCACTGTGCCCATATACATGCCTCACTGTGCCTATATACATTCCTTACTGTGCCCATATACATGACTCACTGTGCCCATATACATGCCTTACTGTGCCCATATACATGCCTTACTGTGCCCATATACATGCCTCACTGTGCCCATATACATGCCTCACTGTGCCCATGTGCAGCCTCACTGTGCCCATATACATGCCTTACTCTGCCCATATACATGCCTCACTGTGCCCATATACATGACTCACTGTGCCCATATATATGAATCACTGTGCCCATATACATGCCTCACTATGCCCTTATACATGCCTCACTGTGCCCATATATATGCCTCACTGTGCCCATCTGCAGCCTCACTGTGCCCATATACATGCCTCACTGTGCCCATATACATGCCTCACTGTGCCCATATACATGCCTTACTGTGCCCATATACATGCCTCACTGTGCCCATCTGCAGCTCCATTGTGCCCATATACATGACTCACTGTGCCCATATACATGACTCACTGTGCCCATATACATGACTCACTGTGCCCATATACATGACTCACTGTGCCCATATACATGCCTCACTGTGCCCATATACATGCCTCACTGTGACCATATACATGCCTCACTGTGCCCATATACATGCCTCACTGTGCCCATATACATGCCTCACTGTGCCCATCTGCAGCTCCATTGTGCCCATATACATGCCTCACTGTGCCCATATACATGCCTCACTGTGCCTATATACATTCCTTACTGTGCCCATATACATGACTCACTGTGCCCATATACATGCCTTACTGTGCCCATATACATGCCTTACTGTGCCCATATACATGCCTCACTGTGCCCATATACATGCCTCACTGTGCCCATCTGCAGCCTCACTGTGCCCATATACATGCCTTACTCTGCCCATATACATGCCTCACTGTGCCCATATACATGACTCACTGTGCCCATATACATGACTCACTGTGCCCATATACATGCCTCACTATGCCCATATACATGCCTCACTGTGCCCATATATATGCCTCACTGTGCCCATCTGCAGCCTCACTGTGCCCATATACATGCCTCACTGTGCCCATATACATGCCTCACTGTGCCCATATACATGCCTCACTGTGCCCATATACATGCCTCAATGTGCCCATATACATGCCTTACTGTGCCCATATACATGCCTCACTGTGCCCATCTGCAGCCTCACTGTGCCCATATACATGCCTTGCTGTGCCCATATACATGCATCACTGTGCCCATCTGCAGCTCCACTGTGCCCATATACATGCCTCACTGTGCCCATATACATGCCTCAATTTGCCCATATACATGACTCACTGTGCCCATATACATGCCTTACTGTGCCCATATACATGACTCACTGTGCCCATATACATGACTCACTGTGCCCATATACATGCCTCACTGTGCCCATCTGCAACCTCACTGTGCCCATATACATGCTTCACTGTGCCCATATACATGACTCACTGTGCCCATATACATGACTCACTGTGCCCATCTGCAGCCTCACTGTGCCCATCTGCAGCTTCACTGTGCCCATATATACATGCCTTACTGTGCCCATATATACATGCCTTACTGTGCCCATATACATGCCTCACTGTGCCCATATACATGCCTCGCTGTGCCCATATACATGCCTCACTGTGCCCATATACATGCCTCGCTGTGCCCATATACATGCCTCACTGTGCCCATATACATGCCTTACTGTGCCCATCTGCAGCTCCACTGTGCCCATATACATGCCTCACTGTGCCTATATACATTCCTTACTGTGCCCATATACATGACTCACTGTGCCCATATACATGCCTTACTGTGCCCATATACATGCCTTACTGTGCCCATATACATGCCTCACTGTGCCCATATACATGCCTCACTGTGCCCATATACATGCCTCACTGTGCCCATATACATGCCTCAGTGTGCCCATATACATGCATCACTGTGCCCATATACATGCCTAACTGTGCCCATCTGCAGCCTCACTGTGCCCATATACATGCCTTGCTGTGCCCATATACATGCATCACTGTGCCCATCTGCAGCTCCACTGTGCCCATATACATGCCTCACTGTGCCCATATACATGCCTCACTGTGCCCATATACATGCCTCAATGTGCCCATATACATGACTCGCTGTGCCCATATACATGCCTTACTGTGCCCATATACATGACTCACTGTGCCCATATACATGACTCACTATGCCCATATACATGCCACACTGTGCTCATATACATGACTCGCTGTGCCCATATACATGCCTCACTGTGCCCATCTGCAACCTCACTGTGCCCATATACATGCTTCACTGTGCCCATATACATTACTCACTGTGCCCATATACATGACTCACTGTGCCCATCTGCAGCCTCACTGTGCCCATCTGCAGCTTCACTGTGCCCATATATACATGCCTTACTGTGCCCATATACATGCCTCACTGTGCCCATATACATGCCTCACTGTGCCTATATACATGCCTCGCTGTGCCCATATACATGCCTCACTGTGCCCATATACATGCCTTACTGTGCCCATCTGCAGCTCCACTGTGCCCATATACATGCCTCACTGTGCCTATATACATTCCTTACTGTGCCCATATACATGACTCACTGTGCCCATATACATGCCTTACTGTGCCCATATACATGCCTTACTGTGCCCATATACATGCCTCACTGTGCCCATATACATGCCTCACTGTGCCCATATACATGCCTCACTGTGCCCATCTGCAGCCTCACTGTGCCCATATACATGCCTTACTCTGCCCATATACATGCCTCACTGTGCCCATATACATGACTCACTGTGCCCATATATATGAATCACTGTGCCCATATACATGCCTCACTATGCCCATATACATGCCTCACTGTGCCCATATATATGCCTCACTGTGCCCATCTGCAGCCTCACTGTGCCCATATACATGCCTCACTGTGCCCATATACATGCCTCACTGTGCCCATATACATGCCTTACTGTGCCCATATACATGCCTCACTGTGCCCATCTGCAGCTCCATTGTGCCCATATACATGACTCACTGTGCCCATATACATGACTCACTGTGCCCATATACATGACTCACTGTGCCCATATACATGACTCACTGTGCCCATATACATGCCTCACTGTGACCATATACATGACTCACTGTGCCCATATACATGCCTCACTGTGCCCATCTGCAGCTCCATTGTGCCCATATACATGCCTCACTGTGCCCATATACATGCCTCACTGTGCCCATATACATGACTCACTGTGCCCATATACATGACTCACTGTGCCCATATACATGCCTCACTGTGACCATATACATGACTCACTGTGCCCATATACATGCCTCACTGTGCCCATCTGCAGCTCCATTGTGCCCATATACATGCCTCACTGTGCCCATATACATGCCTCACTGTGCCCATATACATGCCTCACTGTGCCCATATACATGACTCACTGTGCCCATATACATGACTCACTGTGCCCATATACATGACTCACTGTGCCCATATACATGCCTCACTGTGCCCATATACATGCCTCACTGTGACCATATACATGACTCACTGTGCCCATCTGCAGCCTTGTGTACCTGATCTCGAGCTGTGATATCTTCGCCGGCATCCAGTGTACAAAAGCCGTGCCTCCTCCTTGTCCTCGTCCGTGATGGGCGGAACACTGAACACGAACTCACTGCTGGGAAACTGAGTGTTCCCCTATCATGGACGAGGAGGAGGTGCAGCTTTTTTAAACTGGTCGGCCGCCGTCTGAGCATGACACGGGCTGATCAGGTATACAGATGGACACAGACTCGAGTATAAGCCGAGGGGGGCATTTTCAGCATAAAAAAATGTGATGAAAAACTCGGCTTTTACTCAAGTATATATGGTATGTCTTTGGTTGTAACATGACAAAATGTGGAAAATTTCAAGGGGTGTGAACTTTTTTATAAAGCATGAAATGAAAAAAGACAAAAATTTTTGAAAAAATAAACCATATCCAATGAAAAATTTAAAAAAAAAATGTCTTCCCCAGTTTAGGCCAATATCTATTCTGCTAAATATTTTTGGTTAAAAAAAATCACAATAAGCGTATATTGATTGGTTTACGTGAACATTGTGCTGCGTACAGACGATCGGAATTCTCATCGGAAAAAGATTTGACGACTTTTCCGACATGAATTCCGCTCAAGCTTGCCTTGCATACACACGGTCACACAAAAATTCGCTGAACTTCCAACCGTCAAGAACGCGGTGATGTACAACACTACGACGAGCCGATAAAAGGAAGTTCAATGCTTCCGAGCATGCATAGGAATTTTGCGCTTCGTACTTGCATACAGACGATCGCATTTTCGGATAGGAACTTTTTCCGAGCAAAAAAATTAAGAACCTGCTCTCAATCTTTTGCTGGCTGGAATTCGGCCAGCAAAAGTCCGATGGAGCGTACACACGGTCGCATTTTCCGACGAAAAGCTCCCATCGGTCTTTGGCTGACCCGATTTTCCGATCGTGTGTACGCGGCATTATAGAGCGTCTACAAACTATGGGATGTATACTGGAATGTTTATTTATTTATTTTACTACCCTGTTTCCCCGAAAATAAGCCCTACCCTGAAAATAAGACCTACAAGCCCTTTAACTAGGGCTCATTTGGGGGGGTAGGGCTTATATTGCAGCCATCACCGACAATCACGCTAGGTCTTATTTTCGGGGAAACAGGGTAGTAATGGCGGCTATCAGTGACTTATAGTGGGAGTGTGATATTGTGACAGACAGTCAGACACTAACAGTGACACTAATACAGTGATCAGTGCTAAAAATATGCACTTTCACTGTACTAATGACCCTGACTGGGAAGGGGTTAATATCAGGCGGTTTAATTTGTGCCTAACCAGTGTTTGTGTGTACTGTGTGTGGGGCTTTTTACTAAGGGATGTGCTTTGCAGGGAAACCAAAACCGGCACATCCCCGCTGACAGGACAGAGCTCTATATTGTTTACATACACAGTGCTCTGTCCTGTATTCCTCCTTTCCGATCAGCGGGTGCCAGTGGTCACCCATTGGCAGGCACCCGCTGATCGGCTTGTGCTGTGTGCGCCCCCTACCCCCCGAAAAGCAGAATCACATATTTATGTGTGATTCTGCACAGTCAGCCCACACTGTGGCAGTAAAGCTTACAGTGTGCGATCGACAAATGGTTATACAGATATGTAACATTTCAGGTCTTATATAATGAACTTCTCCTTCCCTCCTCTGCAGAACGTGGAGGTGTCGGTGTGGGTGACGGTCCTGGCGGTGATTTGGCTTCACACCACCTGTATGGATCAGAGAGAGGAGTGGGAGCTGCTGGAGGGGAAGGCCGTCTCCTGGGTCAGGGCTAAAGCAGGTAAGTGCTGAGTGCAAACTACAGTGCCATCACTGACCAATCAGAATACACCTCTTACTGAAACTACTCCCACAGGGCAAATTCTGATTCTTTTTTTTTTTCAATAATTACATCACTTTGATCTAGATAATTATCCTGCGTTTTTTGATTTTTTTTTTTTGTACAAAATGGCTTTTGTTTCTGAAATTTCAAAGCATTGTAAAGACTGGCACTGTGTAAAGGCGAGAGGGGGGAGGGGGGAGGTTGTGATGTATATGGAGAGATTGTGATGCAAAGCAGGGCTGAGATATAAAGGTGGGCGCTGTGATGTAATGGGATTTTAATTTAAAAGGGGGGGGGGGTGGCTATGATGTAAAAGAGGGTAATGTAATATAAAGGGAGATGCAATTTAAAAAGGGGATACTGTGATGAATAAGGGGGGATCTAGATGTAAACGAGGGCTCTGTGATGTAAAGGGGAGACTATGAGGAGGGCTGTGATGTGGGGACTGCAATATAAAGGGGACTGTATTGTAAATGGGATCTGTACTGCAAAGAGGGGACCGTTATGTAAAGAGGAGCACTGTGATGTAACAGGGGGGACTGCTATATAAAGGGGAGGGGCTGTAATGTAAAGAGGAGCACTGTGATGTAACAGGGGGGACTGCTATATAAAGGGGAGGGGCTGTAATGTAAAGAGAAGCACTGTGATGTAACAGGGGGGACTGCTATATAAAGGGGAGGGGCTGTAATGTAAAGAGAAGCACTGTGATGTAACAGGGAGGGCTGCTATATAAAAGGGGGGGCTGTAATGTAAGGAGAAGCACTGTGATGTAACAGGGAGGGCTGCTATATAAAAGGGGGGGCTGTAATGTAAGGAGAAGCACTGTGATGTAGCAGGGGGGACTGTGATGTAAGGAGGAGCACTGTGATGTAAAGGGGAGACTATGAGGGGGGCTGTGATGTGGGGACTGCAATATAAAGGGGACTGTATTGTAAATGGGATCTTTACTGCAAATAGGGGACCATTATGTAAAGAGGAGCACTGTGATGTAACAGGGGGGACTGCTATATAAAGGGGAGGGGCTGTAATGTAAGGAGAAGCACTGTGATGTAACAGGGGGGGGGGGGCTGCTATATAAAAGGGTGGGTTGTATTGTAAATGGGAGTGTTACTGTAATGTTAAGAGGAGCACTGTGATGTAAAGGGGGGGGGGGGTTTGTGATATAAAAAGGAGCACTGTGATGTAAAAAGAAGCACTGTGATGTAAAAAGGAGCACTGTGATGTAAAGAGGAGCACTGTGATGTAAGGTGGGCTGTGATATAAAGGGGAGCACTGTGATGTAAAGGATGGGACTGTGATGCATAGGGGTTTATGTACAACGACTGAAGGGCAAGTGGGTAATAAATAAAATGCTGTATTACATTGTGTCTTTATATTTGCCCAGAGTTCAGCTCGGTGATTCTGAAAACATGAATTCCAGATTGGTAATTTATCACCCAATATTCTGCATCCGGAATAAATAAAAGTGACATTTGATGTGTCCTCAGGTTCCTCTCTGGGGGAATTTGTCAGAGTCGGGAACAAGCTGCTGAAATCCTCCGTGGACCCCAAAGTGTTCGGCCTGTAAGAGGAGACGTCTGGAGGAACCAAGATGGTGGAAGGATTCTCCTGATGGATTCTGGAATCTTCCTGGAATGACGCTGCATCTCCTTTTTTTACCTAACTAGTTTTGTGCCTTTGTACTCCGCTCCTGTATCTGTGAGCGATACCAAAGTTAGATGTGACGAGTTTACTATTTAGGGAATAATAACGGTTTGTACTATTTACATATCTTTGTTCTTTACTATTCTGCATAGTCTGCAATGTTCAGAGAAGTACTTTTCTGCAGTATTGTTTAAAGGAATAAACCACTTTATATGTTTCCATTGTCTGTATTTCTAATAAAGTCATAGCTGGGCTCCCCGTTAAACTGGAATACCTCTCAGTGTAGTAATAGAGGCCGAGGACTTCTCCCTTCCTCACAGTCTCAGTATTAATCAGAGATGTGTCCTTGTCCCACTGAGTGTTCTTTCAGATATAACACTGCTCATTAGACATGTGCAATTGGTTTTGTTCCGAATTTGTTTAATGCATTTCGTCAAATTCGTAAATATCCGAATTAACTAAAACCCGTTTAACAAATTTTTCTGAATTTACAAATTTATGAATTTCCGGATTTACAAAATCTGGAAATCTGAAATAATAACTAACTAATAATAACTTAACTATTACTAACTATTAAATTATAGGTATTGGAATTTCCTTTTAAATTTGGCTGTTAGTGAACAAATACAAATTTTTCTGAAGTTACGAATTATCCGAAAATAACGAATGTCACATCTAAACAAACGGAACGTAATGAATTAATAATAATAAATAATAGTAATAAAAACTTTTTACGAATGTCACGTCTAAACTTATGGAAACGGAATGAATTAATAATAACAATAATAAAAAAGGTTTTATTATTATTATCGTTATTTAATATTATAAATTCATTACGTTCCATTCATTTAGATATGGCATTCAATATTTCGGAAAATTTGTAACTTTGGATAAATTCGTATTCATTACGTTCACTAACAGCCAAATTTGAAAAGAAATTCCAATACATATAATATAATAGTTAGCTATTGTTAGTTAGTTAGTTATAATTTCAAATTTCCGGATTTCAGATTTTCTCATTTTCGAATTTAAGAATTTCGATCATAATGAATGACCCAAAAAAAACAAAACAAAAAAAAGAATGGAACGAAAAGTAATACATTTTTTGGCAGTGCACAAGTCTACTGCTCATAGCGAGCTGGTATAGCTGTATGGGTAAGGTGCCATTCTAGATTGTACCTGCAGGGGGCACTGAGGGTGAAATGTGAAAGTAATCCTCCCAGTTTTAGCGCGGTGAAGGACTCAGACTTGTCAGAAGCTGCTTTGTATTTTGGTTTAGTTAGAGAACCCCTTCAATTCCTGATCTGTCATTAGAGGAACACAAACACTAGCCAGCAATTGTAGAGAAATTAACATATAGAGGAAATAACATCTTACCGGTAGGTGGGAGAATTCCAAGTTTACTTTGACTTTATAGAGTTCATTTGGGACAGGCTAAACCAAAACAAACAATTTCCATTACTGAACGATCTGGCTGCTGTGTGCCCTGTAATATACTGTGGTAGCATTAGGTATATGCAAAAAGTGGCGCTGTGTTGGCAGTATGGGCGACTTCCAGTCTGCTGCTGGAACGAAATCAAGTTGACCTGGATGCTTTTTAGACATTCAGGGGAAGCCTTGAGGTTTTTTTCAGTGAATACAAGGCTTCCTCTGATTGGCCGAGGTTTAGACGTGGGCAGGTGGTGTCATGATTTCTGACTCCAATCAGAGGAACCCTTGTGTACACTGATAAAAATACAAGGCTTCTCCTGAATGGCATTCAGGCCAACTTGCTTTAGTTCTGGCAGCAGACTGGAAGTCACCCGTACCTCTGTGGAACACATCGCCGCCTACTGTATACGCAGCCATGGCCAAAAGTTTTGAGAATGACACAAATATTAACTTTCACAAAGTTTTCTGATGCCAATTTGCATAAGCTCCAGAATATTATGAAGAGTGATCAGATGAGTTGCAATTAATTGCAAAGTCCGTCTTTGCCATTAGAATGAACTTAATCCCATAAAAGAACATTTCCACTGCATTTGTGAAGAAGACTTCAGGGCGCCCAAGAAAGTCCAGCAAGCGCCAGGACCGTCTCCTACAGTTGATTCAGCTGCGGGATCGGGGGCACCACCAGTGCAGAGCTTGCTCAGGAATGGCAGCAGGCAGGTGTGAGGACATCGGTGCGCACAGTGAGGAGAAGACTTTTGGAGGACGGCCTGGTGTCAAGAAGGGCAGCAAAGAAGTCACTTCTCTCCAGGAAAAAACTTCAGGGACAGACTGATATTCTGCAAAAGGTACAGGGATTGGATTGCTGAGGACTGGGGTAAAGTAATTTTCTTTGATGAATCCCCTTTCCGATTGTTGGGGCATCCGCAAAAAACACTTGTCCAGAGAAGAAAAGGTGAGCGTTACTATCAGTCCTGTGTCATGCCAACAGTAAAGCCTCCTGAGACCATTCATGTGTGGGTTTTTTTTTCTCGGCCAAGGGAGTGGGCTCACTCACAATTTTGCCTAAGAACACATCCATGAATAAAGAATGGTACAAAAACATTCCCCGAGAGCAACTTCTCCCAACCATCCAAGAACAGTTTGGCGAAGAACATTGCCTTTTCCAGCATGATGGAGCACCTTACCATAAGGCAAAAGTGATAACTAAGTGGCTTGGGGAACAAAACATGGAAATTTTGGGTACATGGCCCGGAAACTCCCCAGACCTTAAAGCGGAGTTCCACCCATATTTTAATCTTTATACGAATCAGTCCCTTGCTGCAAGTAGGCGAGTACCAAAAAACCCCACAGACAAACTGACAAAACTCCAAGTATTGATTATGCAAGAATGGGCTACCATCAGTCAGGATGTGGCCCAGAGGTTGATTAACAGCATGTCGGGGCGAATTGCGGAGGTCTTGAAAAAGAAGGGTCAACACTGCAAATATTGACTCTTTGCATAAACTTCACGTAATTGTCAAAAAAGCCTTTGAAACTTATGAAATGCTTATGGTAATTATACTTCAGTATCCCATAGTGACATCTGACAAAAAGATCTAAAATCACTGAAGCAGCAAACTAATATTTGTGTCATTCACAAAACTTTTGGTCACGGCTGTAGCCAAAGCTACTACGGTGTGGTAAAGCGCACAGAGCGGTGACATTAACCCCTTCAGGTCCTCGATATAGCCGAATGATGGCTACAGCACGGAGCTTCTTTGTCGGGAGGCCATCAATAGACGCCCTCCCCTTTGCACGCTCCCCACACCCCCCTGAAGGGCGCACGTGGCGCGCTGTGATCACCCGAGTCAATGACAGCCAATGATAGCTGATCACGTAATGTAAACAGAAGATTGGTAATCACCTCATATGTGCCCACCAGTACTGCCTGCCAGTGCCACAAATCAGTGCCCACCAGTACATAAGTGCCAGCAATAAGTGCCACCTATCAATGCCCATCACTGCCACCCATCAGTGCCAGCTGTCAGTGCCACCTATTAGTGCCCTTCAGTGCCACCTATCAATGCCCTTCAGTGCCACCCATCAGTGGCACCCATAAGTGCCACCTATCAATGCCCACCAGTGCCACCTCAGTGCTGCCTATTAGTGCTTATCAGTGCCCATCAGTGTTGCCTTATCAGTGCCCAACAATGCAGCCTATCAGTGCCCATCAGTGCAGCCTATCAGTGCCAATCAGTGCAGCCTCATCAGTGTACATCAATGAAGGAGAAAAATTACCTGTTTGCAAAATTTATTAAAATATAAAACGGTTTTGTATTTTTTTTTTTTAATTCTGTATTTTTTAATTTTTTTTAACATAAAATGAAAAACCCAGAGGTGATCAAATACCACCAAAAGAAACTCTATTTGTGGGGGAAAAATGTCATTTGAGTAGAGTGTTGTATGACCTCGCAATTGTCATTCAAAGAGTGACAGCGCTGAAAGCTGAAAATTGGCCTGGGCAGGAGGAGGAGGGGGGGGGGGGGGGTAGGTGCCCAGTAAGCAAGTGGTTAATAAGTAATGAGTATAGTTTGTTTGGACCAGCTTGGCTCACACAAACCATGTGAAGTCAAAGTAAACTGGGAATTCTACTTTAAAGTGAGCCTCCACTCTGCCAACACTGTGCAAAGTGACAAAGTCCCTTGGAGGTGCCACAAGGAGATTAAGTACCAATCTACCCAACAGTATGCGACAGAAGTTTCTTTAAAAAAATTTTTTAAGAATATATAAATCATTTCGTTCAGCATTGTCATTACAAGGTTCTTTTTTTATGTGTTTTTGGAATAGAATTCTGATTCAGAATACTTTATTAATCCCAAAGGGAAATTATTAACAATAAACAGAATATATGTTTAAAAAATACAGTGTGAGAGTCCATCCATACATCGGGCATCATACAGGGTTCAATGCACCCCGATCAATTTCTTCAGATCAAACACCTTTATAATACAAATTTCAGATGGGACAGCCTGACACTTCACAGATGTAATCAAATCAGGTGTAGGATAGAGGGGATAGAGGGATAACACTGGCCGACCAGGCCTTTTCTAGAACTTTATGTTTAAAAGTTTAAAATAATATTTTTTGCTGGAAAATTACTTAGAACCCCCATCTTTCCAGTCTTCATCCATGATGGTAAAGTATCACATAGAAGGGTTTTCTGTTTAGTATTTATAGGAAGGTGCATAAGACCCCCTTGAAGGGAACATGGTGAACCCATTTGTGCCTCTATAGCTATGTTGGTGTAGTGGGTGGGGTGACTGGTCCAACATGTGGAAATAGACTAGAGAGGTCATATTATCAAATGATGGGAAAGTTAGCTCCCGTGTACTGCTGGGGTAGCTTTAGTTTGATCAAGGCAATTTTTTCCCTCACCAGATCATTTAAGAACAACGGAACAGTCTGCATGGAATACAGAAATCTGGTGAAACTCATCATCTTGACCAGGTGGCGCTTGCCCAACAATGATACCAGCCCAACAAATCCCTGACTTGTGCCTTTATATAATCACCAACAGACTCAGACACTCCACATCTGTCCCTAGCCTTTTATTGGCACTCCACCCATCATTAACCACTCGACCTTTGGAAGATTTATATCCCCCCACTTCATGACCAGGACATTTTTTGCGATACGGCACTGCGTTACTTTGACAATTGTGTGGTCATGTGACGCTGTACACAAATAAAATGTATGTTCTTTTTTTCCCACAAATAGAGCTTTCCTTTGGTGGAATTCGATCCTCTTTTTTCTTTTTTTTTTGCGCTGTAAACAAAAAAAAGGCCAACAATTTAAAAAAAACAATATTTTTTACTTTCTTTTTTTCATCAATAAGTTTTTATTGCATTTGTAAAGAAGAAAAGAAAAGAAAAAACATACAGAGAATTAGGGGTCGACCGATATCGTTTTTCAGGGCCTACACCAATTTTTCTGCCACCTTTCAGGCTGATAGCTGATATCAGGTGCCGATATTCTGTACATTTAAAGTTTTGAAAACTGCTGTGAGTGGCTGCTGGCTGACTAGGTGGCGTGTCCTCTCTGGTCCAGCCATTCCATGGCGTGCACTGTCCGAAGCAAGGGAGACCTTTGCGGCTTTTGCCCTATCTGGTTAGAAGAAGCCAGGGCTCAGTCAGACTATCAGAATGTTTAGAGGCCGTGATGACGAATGACGTCGTGTGCGTGTGCTGCGTGCCTCCGCGCACTGGGCCTGCAGTGCAAAGTTTTTTAAATCCTAGCTTCTTCTACATAGTGGGCCCCGTGGCAGGGGGAGACCAATATTGGTAATATCGGTAAGTTTGTGACCGATACCAATTCTTTAAAAAAGTGAGTATCGGCCCCCGATAATCAGTCGACCACTACAGAGAATCACAAATAGGGATGGGCCGAACACCCCCTGGTTCGGTTCGCACCAAAACACGTGAAAAGGCAAAGAGTTGGAGCTAACATGCGAACCCTATTAGAGTCAATGGGACACCAACATGAAAAATCAAACGTGCTAATTTTAAAGGCTTGTATGCAAATTATTGTCATAAAAAGTGTTTGGGGACCCGGCTACTGCCGCAGGGGACATGTATCAAAGGAAAAAAAAAGTTTTTAAAACAACTGGTTTTTTTTTAGGAGCAGCGATTTTAATAATGCTTAAAGTGAAACAATAAAAATGAAATATTCCTTTAAATATAGTGCCTGGACCATCCCTGATTAATATAGACCAGACTGGTTTCATGCCAGGGAAATCAACAGATATAAATTTACGTAGAGTCTTTACACATCTTCAGCTGCCTCCCACTGAGTCCTCCACGAGGGTATTGGTTGCGCTAGATATTGAAAAGGCATTTGATTCGGTGGCATGGCCTTATATGTCTTCGGTTCTTGAGGTTATGGGTTTTGGAGAAGAATTCCGTAGGTGGATCGATATTTTGTATAAGAACCCAACAGCGCAGATAAAACTTAATGGTGCTCTGTCAGCGCCTTTTTCGGTGGGAAGAGGTACGAGACAAGGTTGTCCGCTGTCACCGGCTTTGTTTGCCTTGGTGATGGAACCACTTATTCGGCCTTAAGACAGGCAGAGGGGGTTAGGGGCATACAAGTGGGATCCATACATGAGAAAGTGGCTTTATACGCAGATGATCTCATCCTTTTTTTGAATGACCCTGCTCAATCCCTCCATGAGACGCTGACCATTCTTTCAAATTTCAATAGTTGCTCGGGACTCAAAGTGAACTGGGAAAAATCCCAAATCTTACCGATAGATATAGCCGCAAAGGACGTAGCAGATCCCAACCTTCCCTTATTATGGACAGACAAAATTAAATATCTAGGCATCCACATTTCCACATCTACCTCTGATTATTATACCCTTAACTTTGAACCACTGATACAAATGATGAGGACAAGACTGAATGCTTGGGCACATCTCCCCCTCTCTCTAATTGGGAGGATTAATTTATTCAAGATGAAACTACTGCCCGCTTTTCTCTATGTTCTCAGACACGCCCCTATCTGGATTCCAAAAAAAGTATTTTGCCTGATAAATACCATTCTATTATCTTTTCTCTGGGGAACCGGTCAGCCGAGATTTAGGCTGGCGGTGCTACAGAGACCTTGGGGGGGGGGAGGTCTGGCTTGCCCTGACCTCCATTCTTATTTCGTGGCGGCTCTATTATCACATGCCCACAACTGGCTGGTCTCTGATGAGTCCAATGCGGCAGTGGTTCTGGAAGCATCACATCTGGGGTCATACGAGGCGCTACGGAACTTACTTTACCGGGGTCCTAGGGCTCCCTTCCCTCTTACAACGGCAATGAAAGCGGTTATACGAGCGTGGTCGGTGGCAAATTCCATGCGCCCCATACCTTCTGGACACATATCCCCACACAGCCCTCTTTGGTTTAACCCGCAATTGTCAGAATTTGGCTCCATTCCTGACCCTAGTATATGGGCATGCAAGGGCATCAAATATATAAATCAGATCTGTTTGGATGGCCGAATGCAGACTTTTGACGGGTTGAAACAACAATATGATTTACCCAACTCTCACTTGTTTAGATTCCTGCAGCTTAGACATGCCTTCAATACCCAGTTTGAGCATGCCCAAGTGGCCTTTTACACCTCAAATCTGGAAACTCTGCTCAGGGACGAAACTCTAACTAAGCCCTTATCCACCATATATAAAGCGTTACTCCCTAATGTACACACGGGATTAGAAAACCTTAAGGCAAAGTGGGTGATCGATTTCCCTACACTAGACACAGAAGATTGGGAGGAACTGTGGGAGTGTCCCTTTTCACAGCTAGTATCAGCTAGAGACAAGTTAGTGCAATTTAAAATAGTACATAGGGTATATTACACACCCGTGCGTCTAAACAAAATATGTCCATCTATTCCTCCCTCCTGCTGGAGATGCAACTCATCCTCAGCGGATTTCATACACATAATTTGGAGCTGTCCTCAGATCGAAATTTTTTGGGTTGAGGTAACCAATTTTATTTTGACTGTCACCACTGTTCCTGTACCACTGTCTGTAGAGGTATGTCTGCTGGGACTTGTGGAACCCCTGGCCCCAAGCCGGACTATTAGAACCCTGTTAGGATTACTACTTTATTATGCCCGTAAGTCGATAGTACTCAGATGGAGGGCCTCATCCGCACCCTCATTACATTTTTGGAAGAGGTTAGTGAATGCGGCTCTACCACTATACAAGGCTACTTACCTGTCACGTGGATGTGCCAAAAAATTCCACAAAATATGGGATATTTGGACGGATTCCCTGTCCACTAATGAAGACTCGATGGACGATTAGTAACGTTCTACTAAGTACCGTGAATGACCCAGGTGGCATCTCCGATCTCATAACACTCCTGAGATGCTCGGTCAATAGTCAGGGGGAGGGGGGGAATGCAATTATGTATCTATAATGTATACTTTATTTCACAAGAATCTAGGGTGGGCTTTGTGGGATATATGTGGAATTGGAGCATTGCTTTGAATTTTCTACACAGGTGGTCGAGCGTACAGTGGTTTAAGTAATTTATGTGTGTTTTTTTTCCTCTCCCTTTTTTTTCTCTCATTTTTTCTATATCTAGTTTTGTAGTTATAGTGAACAAGCCTGGGTATGCCCAATAGGCTCTGTATTGTTTTTGTTCTCACCTAAAAATTATAATAAAGATAACTTTAAAAAAAATATAGTGCCTGGGGGGTGTCCTTAGTCTGCCTGTAAAGTGGCGCATCTGTGTAATGTGTAGAACAGTGCCGCAGCAAAATGACATTTCTAAAGAAAAAAATTTCATTCAAACTTGCTCGTGGCTGTAATGTATTGCCGACTCCCAGCAATATAGATGAATAATCAAGCTAAAAATCAGCGTGGGTTCCCCCCTCCATTCCATACCAGGCCCTTCGAGTCTGGTATGGATTTTAAGGGGAACTCCACACCAAAATGTAAAAAAAAAATTGGAGTGGGTCCCCCCCCCAAAAAGATCCATACCAGACCCTTATCTGAGCATGTAGCCTGGAGGACAGGATAGGGGGTGCAAGTGAGCCCCCCCGAACCATACCAGGCCACATGCCCTCAACATGGGAAGGGTGCTTTGGGGTCCCCCCCAAAACACCTTGTCCCCATGTTGATGGGGAAAGGGTCTCTTTCCGACAACCCTGGCCACTGGTTGTCAGGGTCTGCGGGTGGAGGGCTTATCGGAATCTGGAAGCCGCCTTTAACAAGGGGGCCCCCAGATCCCGGTCCCCCCCTATGTGAATAGAAATTAAATTTAAAAAGATTAATTAAATTTAATTTAAAAATTAAAAAAAAAAGTGTCCCATGATGTACATCCATCGCCAATCAAGCCACAAGACGGAGCCGAAAAACCGAAAAGAACACAGAAAACACCCTGCCTCCATGGGAGGCTTCCCAGCGACTGCTGTATTTTGGCTTTGACAGCTGTTATACAGGCAAGGGCGGGGCCACCCACTGACGTAACTGGATGACCCCGCCCCCCTCTGCCGTCGCATGACATCAGAAGGGGACAGGGTCACTCGGTTACGTCACCTGGTGGCCCTGCCCTTGCCTAAATAACAGCTGTCACAGCCAAGAGACAGCAGTCAAGGGAGGCCTCCCATCGAGGCGGAGCTTCTTTTTTTTTTTCGGGTCCAACGAGCGGTGTGATTGAAGATGAATGAACATCGCGGACACTTTTTTTCTTTTTTTAATAAAGGAATTGTCAAAAACTGTCTATTGTGGTTTTTACTTTTTTGACACTTGGGGGGGGGGGGGCCTTGTTAAAGGGGGCTTCCAGATTTAGATAGGCCCTCCGTCCGCAGACCCCGATAACCAATGGCCAGGGTTGTCGGGAATAGGCTCTTGTCCCCATCAACATGGGCGCAAAAAACAAAACCTGCACATCACCCTGAACACACCATACCCACCGTGAAACATGGTGGTGGCAGCATCATGTTGTTGGGATGCTTTTCTTCAGCAGTGACAAGGAAGCTGGTCAGAGTTGATGGGAAGATGGATGGAGCCAAATACAGGGCAATCTTAGAAGAAAACCTGTTAGAGTCTACAAAAGACTTGAGACTGGGGTGGAGGTTCACATTCCAGCAGGACAACGACCCTAAACATACAGCCAGAGCTACAATGGAATGGTTTAGATCAAAGCATATTCATGTGTTATAATGGCCCAGTCAAAGTCCAAACCTAAATCCAATTGAGAATATGTGGCAAGACTTGAAATTTGCTGTTCACAGACGCTCTCCATCCAATCTGACAGAGCTTGAGCTATTTTGCAAAGAAGAATGGGCAAAAATGTCCCTCTCTAGATGTGCAAAGCTGGTAGAGACATCCCCAAAAAGACTTGCAGCTGTGATTGCAGAGAAAGGAGGTTCTACAAAGTATTGACTCCGGGGGGCACCATACAAATGTACACCACACTTTTCACATATTTATTTGTAAACAAATTTAAAAACCATTTATCATTTTCCTTCCACTTCACAATTATGTGCCACTTTGTATTGTTCTATCACATAAAATCCCAATAAAATATATTTATGTTTTTGGTTGTAACATGACAAAATGTGGAAAATTTCAAGGGGTATGAATACTTTTTCAAGGCACTGTATATAGTCTACACTGAATGCACTGTATATATATATATACTACACAGTATATATATATATTTATACACTGCCTGCACTGTATATATAGTCTACACTGACTACACTGTGTGTGTGCAAATATATATATATACTAAACTGCCCATGCACGCCACTAACTAACCTGCCTAGCTCAAGTTCTCTCAATCTTCCCCACATATTACACTGTATATGGGCGCTGTATAAGCAGCCTTATATAGTGTGGGGTGTGACTTAGCCCCCTGAGCCATGATTGGCCAAATACACCCTTCCTTTGGCCAATCATGGCTCTTACAGCAGATCGCGCTGTGATTGGCCAAAGCATGCAGGTCAGGTGCATGCTTTGGCCAATCAGCAGCTTTCAATGCACTGTGATCTCGCAAAAAAAAAAAGTGTCCGGCGATGTCCATCCATCTTCAATCACGCCGCCCGACGGCCCCGAAAAATAGAAAAACAAAAGATCCGTCTTGATGGGAGGCCTTCCGCCAACTGCTGTCTCTTGGCTGTGACAGCTGTTCCATAGGCAAGGGCGGGGCCACCCAGTGATATAACTGAGTGACCCCACCCCCTTCTGATGTTATATGACGTCAGCGGGTGGCCCCGCCCTTGCCTATGTAATAGCTGTCAAAGCCAAAAGACAGCAGTTGGCGGGAGGCCTCCCGAGGAGGTGGCGTTTTTTGGGGGTTTTCTCTATTTTTCGGGTCCGTCAGGCGGTGTGATTGAAGATGGATGTACATCGCGGGACACTTTTTTTTTTTAAAAAAGGAATTGTCAAAAACTGTCTATTGTGGTTTTTGCTTTTTGACGCTTTTTTTGGTGAATGGGTAGGAGTACAATGTACCCGATACCCATTCACATGGGGGGGTATGGGGGACCCTTGTTAAATGTTGAGGGCATGTGGCCTGGTATGGTTCGGGAGGGGGGGTGCTCACTCGCCCCCCAATCCTGTTCTCCAGGCTGCATGTTCGGGTAAGGGTCTGGTATTGATTTTGGGGGGGAACCCACACCAGTTGATTTTTTTAATTTTGGCGTGGAGTTTCCCTTAAAATCTATACCAGCCCCGAAGGGCCTGGTATGGACTGGGGGCACCCACGCTGTTTTTTTTCATTGATTTTTAATCTATATTGCGGGGAGCCAGCAATACAGTACAGTCGCGAGCAAGTTTAAATGACGTTTTCCTATAGAAATGTCATTTTGCTGCGGCACTGTTCCACACATCACACAGATGCGCCACTTTACAGGCAGACTAAGGGGAACCCCCAGGCATGATATATAAAGTAACCTTTTGATTTTTATTGTTTCACTTCAAGCATTATTAAAATCACTGTTCCTAAAAAACAGTAATTGAAACCTTTTTTTTTTTTGCATTGATACATGTCCCCTGGGGCAGGACCCGGGTCCCCAAACACTTTTTTTATGGCAATAACTTGCATATAAGCTTTTAAAATTAGCACTTTTGATTTTTCATGTTTGTGTCCCATAGACTTTAATAGGGTTTGCATGTTTGCCAGAACTTTTTGCCTGTTCGCATGTTCTGGTGCGAACCGAACCTGGGGGTGTTCGGCCCATCCCTAATTGTTTATAAACATTGATCAGACGGGAGATAGATACAAAGTAACATTATTTAAAAACATTAATTAGACAGGAGATAGAGAGAGAGATACAAAGTAACATTGTTTAGAAACATTGATCAGACAGGAGATAGAGAGATACAAAGTAACATTGTTTGTTTATAAACATTGATCAGACAGGAGATGGAGAGATACAAAGTAACAAAGTTTGTTTATAAACATTGATCAGACAGGAGATAGAGAGATACAAAGTAACATTGTTTATAAACATTGATCAGACAGGAAATAGAGAGATACAAAGTAACATTGTTTGTTTATAAACATTGATCAGACAGGAGATGGAGAGATACAAAGTAACATTGTTTATAAACATTGATCAGACAGGAGATAGAGAGATACAAAGTAACATTGTTTATAAACATTGATCAGACAGGAGATAGAGAGATACAAAGTAACATTGTTTATAAACATTGATTAGACAGGAGATAGAGAGATATAAAGTAACATTGTTTATGAACATTGATCAGACAGGAGATAGAGAGATACAAAGTAACATTGTTTATAAACATTGATCAGACAGGAGATAGGGAGATACAAAGTAACATTGTTTATAAACATTGATTAGACAGGAGATAGAGAGAGATACAAAGTAACATTGTTTATAAACATTGATCAGACAGGAGATAGAGAGATACAAAGTAACATTGTTTATAAACATTGATCAGACAGGAGATAGAGAGATACAAAGTAACATTGTTTATAAACATTGATCAGACAGGAGATAGAGAGATATAAAGTAACATTGTTTATGAACATTGATCAGACAGGAGATAGAGAGATACAAAGTAACATTGTTTATAAACATTGATCAGACAGGAGATAGAGAGATACAAAGTAACATTGTTTATAAACATTGATTAGACAGGAGATAGAGAGAGATACAAAGTAACATTGTTTATAAACATTGATCAGACAGGAGATAGAGAGATACAAAGTAACATTGTTTATAAACATTGATCAGATAGGAGATAGAGAGATACAAAGTAACATTGTTTATAAACATTGATCAGATAGGAGATAGAGAGATACAAAGTAACATTGTTTATAAACATTGATCAGATAGGAGATAGAGAGATACAAAGTAACATTGTCTATAAAAATTGTACAGAGAGGAAATAGAGAGAAATACAAAGTAACATTGTTTATAAACATTGATTAGACAGGAGATAGAGAGATACAAAGTAACATTGTTTATAAACATTGATCAGACAGGAGATGGAGAGATACAAAGTAACATTGTTTGTTTATAAACATTGATCAGACAGGAGATGGAGAGATACAAAGTAACAAAGTTTGTTTATAAACATTGATCAGACAGGAGATAGAGAAATACAAAGTAACATTGTTTATAAACATTGATCAGACGGGAGATAGAGAGATACAAAGTAACATTGTTTATAAACATTGATCAGACAGGAGATAGAGAGATACAAAGTAACATTGTTTATAAACATTGATCAGACAGGAGATAGAGAGATATAAAGTAACATTGTTTATAAACATTGATTAGACAGGAGATAGAGAGATACAAAGTAACATTGTTTATAAACATTGATTAGACAGGAGATAGAGAGAGAAACAAAGTAACATTGTTTATAAACATTGATCAGACAGGAGATAGAGAGATACAAAGTAACATTGTTTATAAACATTGATCAGACAGGAGATAGAGAGATACAAAGTAACATTGTTTATAAACATTGATTAGACAGGAGATAGAGAGAGATACAAAGTAACATTGTTTATAAACATTGATTAGACAGGAGATAGAGAGAGATACAAAGTAACAATGTTTATAAACATTGATCAGACAGGAGATAGAGAGATATAAAGTAACATTGTTTATAAAAATTGTGCAGAGAGGAAATAGAGAGAAATACAAAGTAACATTGTTACTTTTGTATCAACTGTGCTTTATTCATCTGCAGATTAAAAGGATAAACTTAGATCTACAGATGCTGTCAGTGAAAGCAACCTGACATGTAAAAATAAAAAAACTTTTTTTGTCATTAAATTTGTCTAATTAACTCCCTAAATAATACGTATAATAAGTCAGTGCCAAACCCAGATTTAAAGCAGCTAGCAAAAGGGAAAATCTACAAAAAAAACATCAACACAATCAATATCAAAACACAGTGCCTTAAAATATTAAAGGTAAAACATTACTTTCAAATAAAGAGTCCTTCAATACAAAGAAAGTAGGAAAAAGTCTTGGTTAAATCTTGCTGTTGTAGCGCGACTTTCACCATTCAGAGAGGAGTTTGTCTACATTTTTCTTTTCATTTATAAAAAAAAAAAAAAATTGGGTCAAGACAAATTTCTCTGCATTGTCTCTTCATCATTCATCCATCTCAGCGACAGATGTTACGTATTGCTGGCACTTCCCAGCTGTGAGTGTGATCTAGTTGTATCCGGTGACTTCTATGCGTCAGTTACTATAACTGGGGAGACGGATTGCGGGTGTAATGCGGCAGACCGGTGAAGCAGGCCGCATAGTGATTAGGAAAATGACATTTGTACTACGCCACCCTCTATGATCTCTCCTCTCCATCTGCAGACAGTACAGTAATCAGGGTAATGAATTGTGCACTACGTCTCCCTCTATGATCCCAGCACTTCCCCTTGAAGGACACTCCCCACAATGACTGCACAGATCTCACTGCCAGCAACAGGAGAAGAGCGACCGAGAGAGCCGGAGAGGACAGAACTGTACACAGGTATCACCTATATCATATGTGTCATCTATACATTACATATAGACACACTTCTTATGTACATTGTGTATAGCAGACACTGTCTATACATTACATATAGACAGACATTGTATATACATTACATATAGACAGACTCTGTATATACATTATATATAGACAAACACTGTATATACATTATATATAGACAGACTCTGTATATACATTACATATGGACAGACTCTGTATATACATTATATATAGACAGACACTGTATATACATTACATATAGACAGACGCTATATATACATTATATATAGACTCTGTATATACATTACATATAGACAGACTCTGTATATACATTACATATAGACAGACTCTGTATATACATTACATATAGACAGATACTATATATACACATTACATATAGACAGACGCTGTATATACATTATATATAGACTCTGTATATACATTACATATAGACAGACTCTGTATATACATTACATATAGACAGACTCTGTATATACATTACATATAGACAGATACTATATATACACATTACATATAGACAGACACTGTATATACATTACATATAGACAGACTCTGTATATACATTATATATAGACAAACACTGTATATACATTATATATAGACAGACTCTGTATATACATTACATATGGACAGACTCTGTATATACATTATATATAGACAGACACTGTATATACATTACATATAGACAGACGCTATATATACATTATATATAGACTCTGTATATACATTACATATAGACAGACTCTGTATATACATTACATATAGACAGACTCTGTATATACATTACATATAGACAGATACTATATATACACATTACATATAGACAGACGCTGTATATACATTATATATAGACTCTGTAAATACATTACATATAGACAGACCCTGTATATACATTACATATAGACAGACACTGTATATACATTACATATAGACAGACACTGTATATACATTACATATAGACAGACTCTGAATATACATTACATATAGACAGACCCTGTATATACATTACATATAGACAGACACTGTATATACATTACATATAGACAGACCCTGTATATACATTACATATAGACAGACCCTGTATATACATTACATATAGACAGACTCTGTATATACATTACATATAGACAGACACTATATATATACACATTACATATAGACAGACCCTGTATATACATTACATATAGACAGACCCTGTATATACATTACATATAGACAGACTCTGTATATACATTACATATAGACAGACACTATATATATACACATTACATATAGACAGACACTGTATATACATTACATATAGACAGACGCTGTATATACATTACATATAGACAGACGCTGTATATACATTACATATAGACAGACCCTGTATATACATTACATATAGACAGACACTGTATATACATTACATATAGACAGACCCTGTATATACATTACATATAGACAGACTCTGTATATACATTACATATAGACAGACACTATATATATACACATTACATATAGACAGACACTGTATATACATTACATATAGACAGACGCTGTATATACATTACATATAGACAGACCCTGTATATACATTACATATAGACAGACTCTGTATATACATTACATATAGACAGACACTATATATATACACATTACATATAGACAGACACTGTATATACATTACATATAGACAGACGCTGTATATACATTATATATAGACTCTGTATATACATTACATATAGACAGACGCTGTATATACATTACATATAGACAGATACTATATATATACACATTACATATAGACAGACACTGTATATACATTACATATAGACAGACCCTGTATATACATTACATATAGACAGACCCTGTATATACTAGGGTGACCAGACATCCCCGGTTTCTGGGGACAGTCCCCGGATTGAGGACACTGTCCCCAGACCAAGTCTATCCCCAGTTTTGTCCCCTGATTGGATTTGAACAGGGGCTGGGGCAATTTCAAAGACAGCCCGTGCAGAATAAAAAGAAAAAATCTGAATTGCACCCCCCCTCCTCTGCCGCTCCGACTAGCTAATGGGGGTTTATTTTTTTCCATTATCTGTGCCCCTTTCTGATGATAATGTGCTGGTCGGAGCGGAGGGACTATTTCTTCCGTTTCGGGCGCATGCCCATTTAGCTCCACTCGCATGTTCTTCTGCCTTGGCTCAAGTCCCGGCCAGCCGCCTGCCTGCTTACCTCCTTGCCTTCCCTGGTGGAGTGATCTTCCTCTGCTCCCCATCCAGTAGTAGCCGGGGCCCGAAGAGTAAAGCCCCATACACACTATCAGATTTTCTGCTGATTTTGTCTTCAGATTTACCAAAACCATGTAGTGCAAAGGCCTGCCTGATTGCATACAAATTGAAACTCCTAAGGTTTGACCTCATATTATATGGTTTTGGTAAATCTGAAGGGAAAAATCAGCAGAAAATCTGATAGTGTGTATGGGGCTTTAGACTTGACAGGCTGTGAGGCGGGCAGCGGCGGGGGAGACGATCAAAGAGTCGTCAATTGCTGCCATTACAAGTAAAAAAAAAAAATATGTCCCCGGATTTCATTTTAAAAATCTGGTCACCTTAGTATATACATTACATATAGACAGACACAGTAAATAAATTACATATAGACAGACGATGTATATACATTATATATAGACTCTGTAAATACATTACATATAGACAGACCCTGTATATACATTACATATAGACAGACACTGTATATACATTACATATAGACAGACTCTGTATATACATTACATATAGACAGACACTGTATATACATTACATATAGACAGACTCTGTAAATACATTACATATAGACAGACTCTGTATATACATTACATATAGACAAATACTATATATACACATTACATATAGACAGACTCTGTATATACATTTTACGTAGAATGTACAGCCGTGGCCAAAAGTTTGGAGAATGACACAAATATTGATTTTCACAAAGTCTGCTGCTTCAGTGTTTTTAGATCTTTGTCAGATGTTACTATGGAATACTGAAGTAGAATTACAAGCATTCCATACGTGTCAAAGGCTTTTATTGACAATTACATGAAGTTTATGCAAAGAGTCAATATTTGCAGTGTTGACCCTTCATTTTCCAAGACCTCTGCAATTCCCCCCGGCATGCTGTCAATCAACTTCTGGGCCACATCCTGACTGATGGCCGCCCATTCTTCCATAATCAGTGCTTGGAGTTTGTCAGAATTTGTGGGAGATTTTTTGTTCACCCGCCTCTTGAGGATTGACCACAAGTTCCCAGTGGGATTAAGGTCTGGGGAGTTTCTTGGCCCTGGACCCAAAATTTCCATGTTTTGTTCCCCAAGCCATTCAGTTATCACTTTTGCCTTGTGGCAAGGTGCTCCATCATGCTGGAAAAGGCAATGTTCCTCACCAAACTGTTCTTGGATGGTTGGGAGAAGTTGCTCTCGGGGGATGTTTTTGTACCATTCTTTATTCATGGCTGTGTTCTTAGGCAAAATTGTGAGTGAGCCCACTCCCTTGGCCAAGAAGCAACCCCACACATGAATGGTCTCAGGAGGCTTTACTGTTGGCATGACACAGGCCTGACGGTAGCGCTCTCCTTTTCTTCTCCGGACAAGGTTTTTCCTGGATGCCCCAAATAATCAGAAAGGGGATTCATCAGAGAAAACTACTTCTCCCCAGTCCTCAGCAGTCCAATCCCTGTACCTTTGCAGAATATCAGTCTGTCCCTGATGTTTTTCCTGGACAGAAGTGGCTTCTTTGCTGCCCTTCTTGACACCAGGCCATCCTCCAAATGTCTTCTCATTGTGCGTGCCGATGTCCTCACACCTGCCTGCTGCCATTCCTGAGCAAGCTCTGCACTGGTGGTGCCCCCGATCCCACAGCTAAATCAATTGTAGGAGATGCTCCTGGCGCTTGCTGGACTTTCTTTGGCGCCCTGAAGTCTTCTTCACAAATGCAGTGGAAATGTTTATGGGAATAAGTTCATTTCCGTGGCAAAGAGGGGCTTTGCCATTAATTGCAATTCATCTGATCACTCTTCATAATATTCTGAAGCAAATTGCCATCAGAAAAACTGAGGCAGCAGACTTTGTGTAAATTAATATATTTGTGTCATTCTCAAAACTTCTGGTCAGTTGGTACAGTGCATGTAATAGGTATATATTGTACAGATTATACATACTGTACATATAGAATGTATGGGCGTAGGTGGTGAACATATGATACAATATACAGTGCCTTGAAAAAGTATTCACACCCCTTGAAATTATACCACATTTTGTCATGTTACAACCAAAAACATAAATGTATTTTATTGGGATTTTATGTGATAGACCAACACCAAGTGGCACATATTGTGAAGAGGAAGGAAAATGATAAATGGTTTCCAAATTTTTTTACAAATAAATATGTGAAAAGTGTGGGGGGGATTTGTATTCAGCCCCCTTTATTCTGATACCCCTAACTAAAATCTAGTGGAACCAATTGTCTTCAGAAGTCACCTAATTAGTAAGTAGAGTCAACTTGTGTGTAATTTAACCTCAGTATAAATACAGCTGCTCTGTGAAGCCCTCCAAGGTTTGCTAGAGAACCTTAGTGAACAAACAGCATCATGAAGGCCAATGAACACACCAGACAGGTCAGGGATAAAGTTGTGGAGAAGTATAAAGCAGGGTTAGGTTATAAAAAAAAAAATATCCCAAGCTTTAACCACTTGCCGACCGCCTACCGCATATATACTGCGGCAGAATGGCACGGGCAGGCAGAATCACGTACCCATACGTGATCTGCCTCCCGCGGGCGGGGGGTCCGATCGGACCCCCCCCCCGGTGCCATCGGCGGTCGGCATTTGACTGGGAGCGTCGGGAGGCGAGGGGGAGACCATCCGATCGTGGCCCCCCCCCTCGCGATCGCTCCCAGCCAATGGGAATCCTCCTCTGCCTGTGTGTCGTTTCACACAGGCAGAGGATGTGATGTCATCTCTCCTCGGTCTGGCAGTTTCCGTTCCAGCGCCGAGGAGAGAAGACAAGTGAGTGCACACAACACACACACACACAGTAGAACATGCCAGGCATACTTTACACCCCCGATCCCCCCCCCGATCGCCCCCCGATCCCCCCCCAATCACCCCCCCCTGTCACAAACTGACATTAGCAGTATTTTTTTTTTTCTGATTACTGCATAGTGTCAGTTTGTGACAGTTACAGTGTTAGGGCAGTGAGTATTACCCCCCTTTAGGTCTAGGATACCCCCCTAACCCCCCCTAATAAAGTTTTAACCCCTTGATCACCCCCTGTCACCAGTGTCACTAAGCGATCATTTTTCTGATCGCTGTATTAGTGTCGCTGGTGACGCTAGTTAGGGACGTAAATATTTAGGTTCGCCGTCAGTGTTTTATAGCGACAGGGACCCCCATATACTATCTAATAAATGTTTTAACCCCTTGATTGCCCCCTAGTTAACCCTTTCACCACTGATCACCGTATAACTGTTACGGGTGACGCTGGTTAGTTCATTTATTTTTTATAGTGTCAGGGCACCCGCCGTTTATTACCGAATAAAGGTTTAGCCCCCTGATCCCCCGGCGGTGATATGCGTCGCCCCAGGCAGCGTCAGATTAGCGCCAGTACCGCTAACACCCACGCACGCAGCATACTCCTCCCTTAGTGGTATAGTATCTGATCGGATCAATATCTGATCCGATCAAATCTATACTAGCGTCCCCAGCAGTTTAGGGTTCCCGAAAACGCAGTGTTAGCGGGATCAGCCCAGATACCTGCTAGCACCTGCGTTTTGCCCCTCCGCCCAGCCCAGCCCACCCAAGTGCAGTATCGATCGATCACTGTCACTTACAAAACACTAAACGCATAACTGCAGCGTTCGCAGAGTCAGGCCTGATCCCTGCGATCGCTAACAGTTTTTTTGGTAGCGTTTTGGTGAACTGGCAAGCACCAGCCCCAGGCAGCGTCAGATTAGCGCCAGTACCGCTAACACCCACGCACGCAGCATACGCCTCCCTTAGTGGTATAGTATCTGATCGGATCAATATCTGATCTGATCAGATCTATACTAGCGTCCCCAGCAGTTTAGGGTTCCCAAAAACGCAGTGTTAGCGGGATCAGCCCAGATACCTGCTAGCACCTGCGTTTTGCCCCTCCGCCCAGCCCAGCCCACCCAAGTGCAGTATCGATCGATCACTGTCACTTACAAAACACTAAACGCATAACTGCAGCGTTCGCAGAGTCAGGCCTGATCCCTGCGATCGCTAACAGTTTTTTTGGTAGCGTTTTGGTGAACTGGCAAGCACCAGCCCCAGGCAGCGTCAGATTAGCGCCAGTACCGCTAACACCCACGCACGCAGCATACGCCTCCCTTAGTGGTATAGTATCTGATCGGATCAATATCTGATCTGATCAGATCTATACTAGCGTCCCCAGCAGTTTAGGGTTCCCAAAAACGCAGTGTTAGCGGGATCAGCCCAGATACCTGCTAGCACCTGCGTTTTGCCCCTCCGCCCGGCCCAGCCCACCCCACCCAAGTGCAGTATCGATCGATCACTGTCACTTACAAAACACTAAACGCATAACTGCAGCGTTCGCAGAGTCAGGCCTGATCCCTGCGATCGCTAACAGTTTTTTTTGTAGCGTTTTGGTGAACTGGCAAGCACCAGCGGCCTAGTACACCCCGGTCGTAGTCAAACCAGCACTGCAGTAACACTTGGTGACGTGGCGAGTCCCATAAGTGCAGTTCAAGCTGGTGAGGTGGCAAGCACAAGTAGTGTCCCGCTGCCACCAAAAAGACAAACACAGGCCCGTCGTGCCCATAGTGCCCTTCCTGCTGCATTCGCCAATCCTAATTGGGAACCCACCGCTTCTGCAGCGTCCGTACTTCCCCCATTCACGTCCCCGACCAAATGCAGTCGGCTGCATGAGAGGCATTTTCTTTATGTCCTCTCGAATACCCCTACCCAACGAACCCCCCCCCAAAAAAGATGTTGTGTCTGCAGCAAGTGCAGATATAGGCGTGACACCCGCTATTATTGTCCCTCCTGTCCTGATAATCCTGGTATTTGCATTGGTGAATGTTTTGAATGCTACCATTCACACTAGTTGAGTATTAGCGTAGGGTACAGCATTGCACAGACTAGGACACACTTTCACAGGGTCTCCCAAGATGCCATCGCATTTTGAGAGACCCGAACCTGGAACCGGTTACAGTTATAAAAGTTAGTTACAAAAAAAAGTGTAAAAAAAAAAAAAAAAAAAAACACAAACAAAAATATAAAATAAAAAAAAAAATAGTTGTCGTTTTATTGTTCTCTCTCTCTCTATTCTCTCTCTATTGTTCTGCTCTTTTTTACTGTATTCTATTCTGCAATGTTTTATTGTTATTATGTTTTCTCATGTTTGCTTTTCAGGTATGCAATTTTTTATACCTTACCGTTTACTGTGCTTTATTGTTAACCATTTTTTTGTCTTCAGGTACGCCATTCACGACTTTGAGTGGTTATACCAGAATGATGCCTGCAGGTTTAGGTATCATCTTGGTATCATTCTTTTCAGCCAGCGGTCGGCTTTCATGTAAAAGCAATCCTAGTGGCTAATTAGCCTCTAGACTGCTTTTACAAGCAGTGGGAGGGAATGCCCCCCCCCCCCCAACGTCTTCCGTGTTTTTCTCTGGCTCTCCTGTCTCAACAGGGAACCTGAAAATGCAGCCGGTGATTCAGCCAGCTGACCATAGAGCTGATCAGAGACCAGAGTGGCTCCAAACATCTCTATGACCTAAGAAACCGGAAGCTACGAGCATTTTATGACTTAGATTTCGCCGGATGTAAACAGCGCCATTGGGAAATTGGGAAAGCATTTTATCACACCGATCTTGGTGTGGTCAGATGCTTTGAGGGCAGAGGAGAAATCTAGGGTCTAATAGACCCCAATTTTTGCAAAAAAGAGTACCTGTCACTACCTATTGCTATCATAGGGGATATTTACATTCCCTGAGATAACAATAAAAATGATTTAAAAAAAAAAAATGAAAGGAACAGTTTAAAAATAAGATAAAAAAATAATAATAATAAAGAAAAAAAAAAAAAAAAAAAAAAAAGCACCCCTGTCCCCCCTGCTCTCGCGCTAAGGTGAACGCAAGCGTTGGTCTGGCGTCAAATGTAAACAGCAATTGCACCATGCATGTGAGGTATCGCCGCGAAGGCCAGATCGAGGGCAGTAATTTTAGCAGTAGACCTCCTCTGTAAATCTAAAGTGGTAACCTGTAAAGGCTTTTAAAGGCTTTTAAAAATGTATTTAGTTTGTCGCCACTGCACGTTTGTGCGCAATTTTAAAGCATGTCATGTTTGGTATCCATGTACTCGGCCTAAGATCATCTTTTTTATTTCATCAAACATTTGGGCAATATAGTGTGTTTTAGTGCATTAAAATGTAAAAAAGTGTGTTTTTTCCCCAAAAAATGCGTTTGAAAAATCGCTGCGCAAATACTGTGTGAAAAAAAAAAAATGAAACACCCACCATTTTAATCTGTAGGGCATTTGCTTTAAAAAAAATATATAATGTTTGGGGGTTCAAAGTAATTTTCTTGCAAAAAAAAATTATTTTTTTATGTAAACAATAAGTGTCAGAAAGGGCTTTGTCTTCAAGTGGTTAGAAGAGTGGGTGATGTGTGACATAAGCTTCTAGATGTTGTGCATAAAATGCCAGGACAGTTCAAAACCCCCCCAAATGACCCCATTTTGGAAAGTAGACACCCCAAGCTATTTGCTGAGAGTCATGTTGAGTCCATGGAATAATTTATATTGTGACACAAGTTGCGGGAAAGAGACAATTTTTTATTTTTTTTATTTTTTTTGCGCAAAGTTGTCACTAAATGATATATTGCTCAAACATGCCATGGGAATATGTGAAATTACACCCCAAAATACATTCTGTTGCTTCTCCTGAGTACGGGGATACCACATGTGTGGGACTTTTTGGGAGCCTAGCCGCGTACGGGACCCCGAAAACCAAGCACCGCCTTCAGGCTTTCTAAGGCCGTAAATTTTTGATTTCACTCTTCACCGCCTATCACAGTTTCGGAGGCCATGGAATGCCCAGGTGGCACAAAACCCCCCCAAATGACCCCATTTTGGAAAGTAGACACCCCAAGCTATTTGATGAGAGGTATAGTGAGTATTTTGCAGACCTCACTTTTTGTCACAAAGTTTTGAAAATTGAAAAAAGAAAAAAAAATTTTTTTTTCTCGTCTTTCTTTATTTTCAAAAACAAATGAGAGCTGCAAAATACTCACCATGCCTCTCAGCAAATAGCTTGGGGTGTCTACTTTCCAAAATGGGGTCATTTGGGGGGGGTTTGTGCCACCTGGGCATTCCATGGCCTCCGAAACTGTGATAGGCAGTGAGGAGTAAAATCAAAAATGTACGCCCTTAGAAATCCTGAAGGCGGTGCTTGGTTTTCGGGGTCCCGTACGCGGCTAGGCTCCCAAAAAGTCCCACACATGTGGTATCCCCATACTCAGGAGAAGCAGCTAAATGTATTTTGGGGTGCAATTCCACATATGCCCATGGCCTGTGTGAGCAATATATCATTTAGTGACAACTTTGTGCAAAAAAAAAAGAAAAAAAAAAATTTGTCACTTTCCCGCAACTTGTGTCAAAATATAAAACATTCCATGGACTCAACATGCCTCAAAGCAAATAGCTTGGGGTGTCTACTTTCCAAAATGGGGTCATTTGGGGGGGGTTTATGTCATCTGGGCATTTTATGGCCTTCAAAACTGTGATAGGTAGTGAGGAGTAAAATCAAAAATGTACGCCCTTAGAAATCCTGAAGGCGGTGCTTGGTTTTCGGGGCCCCGTACGCGGCTAGGCTCCCAAAAAGTCCCACACATGTGGTATCCCCATACTCGGGAGAAGCAGCTAAATGTATTTTGGGGTGCAATTCCACATATGCCCATGGCCTGTGTGAGCAATATATCATTTAGTGACAACTTTTTGTAATTTTTTTTTTTTTTTTGTCATTATTCAATCACTTGGGACAAAAAAAATGAATATTCAATGGGCTCAACATGCCTCTCAGCAAATTCCTTGGGGTGTCTACTTTCCAAAATGGGGTCATTTGTGGGGGTTTTGTACTGCCCTGCCATTTTAGCACCTCAAGAAACGACATAGGCAGTCATAAATTAAAGGCTGTGTAAATTCCAGAAAATGTACCCTAGTTTGTAGACGCTATAACTTTTGCGCAAACCAATAAATATACACTTATTGACATTTTTTTTACCAAAGACATGTGGCCGAATACATTTTGGCCTAAATGTATGACTAAAATTGAGTTTATTGGATTTTTTTTAGAACAAAAAGTAGAAAATATCATTTTTTTTCAAAATTTTCGGTCTTTTTCCGTGTATAGCGCAAAAAATAAAAACGGCAGAGGTGATCAAATACCATCAAAAGAAAGCTCTATTTGTGGGAAGAAAAGGACGCAAATTTCGTTTGGGTACAGCATTGCATGACCGCGCAATTAGCAGTTAAAGCGACACAGTGCCGAATTGTAAAAAGTGCTCTGGTCAGGAAGGGGGTAAAACCTTCCGGGGCTGAAGTGGTTAAACATCTCATGGAGCACTGTTCAATCCATCATCCAAAAATGGAAAGAGTATAGCACAACTGCAAACCTACCAAGACATGGCCGTCCACCTAAACCAGGGGTGGGCAACCTTGGCCCCCCAGCTGTGGTGAAACTACAAATCTCATCATGCCTCTGCCTCTAGGAGTCATGCCTGTGATTGTTAGGGTCTTGCAATGTCTCATGGGACTTGTAGTTTCAAAACAGCTGGAGGGCCAAGGTTGCCTACCCCTGACCTAAACTGACAAAAGAAACGGGGGGGGGGGGGGCTCTCTAAGTGTAGTATTAAAACAGTATAATTTATTGTAGTATGGACTACATACTTATGACGAGCATGACTCCCACTTATATCTTTTAAGTGTTTTTAATCTTGTGCAATAAATGATACTGTTTTAATACTACACTTAGAGATGTGCCCCCCTTGTTTCTTTTATATGTTTTGCAGAGTTTCTGGATACACTCTGAAGATGACTGCCTCTTTTTTTTAAATCACCCCTTAACTTTGTTTTTACCTAAAGACTGACTAATCAAATGTACTTTATTACAAACTGACCGAAACCATGAATCAGACTGAGACAGAACTACAGTTAAATCACACTTGTTTAATAGTAATAAAAAAAAGGTAAACAAAGTAAACATAGTCAAAACATAGCCAGAGTTCAGGAACCGGAACAGATAGTCAGACAAGCTAAAACGTCAGGGAGCCAGAGATGAGAGTAGTAGAACAGTAAGCAGGATCTGGAGCCAGAAGGAATGTCAGCCAAGCAAATCTTTAACAGGAACACAGGAGAGCGTCACTAGAGATGTGACCAAGGTGAAGGCAGAGATCATCTGGTCTGGACGGCTTAACTGACGAGCAGGATATCATCAACAGCTGAGTCACTGTGGAGAGATAGGAGCTGGCAATTAGCCAACAGCTGAGCGGCCAACTTTGAGAAGGAAGAGCTGAGCCCAGCCCTGACACATACTAAAGGCATTGCCTACTGGAGCGCCAGATACCCAATCTACCGTCACTGACCTAAACTGACAGGCCGGGCAAGAACAGCATTAATCAGAGAAGCAGCCAAGAGGTCCATGGTAACTCTGGAGGAACTGCAGAGATCCACAGCTCAGGTGGGAGAATCTGTCCACAGGACAACTATCGTGCTCTCCACAAATCTGACCTTTATGGAAGAGCGGAAGAAGAAAGCCATTGTTGAAAGAAAGCCATAAGAAGTCCCGTTTGCAGTTTGTGAGAAGCCATGTGGAGGACACAGCAAACATGTGGAAGAAGGTGCTCTGGTCAGATGAGACCAAAATTTAACTTTTTGGCCTAAAAGCAAAACGCTATGTGTGGTGAGAAAAATAACACTGCACATCACCCTGAACACACCATCCCCACCGTGAAACATGGTGGTAGCAGCATCATGTTGTGGAGATGCTTTCTTCAGCAGGGACAGGGAAGCTGGTCAGAGTTGATGAGAAGATGGATGGAGCCAAATACAGGGCAATCTTAGAAGAAAACCTGTTAGAGTCTGCAAAAGACTTGAGACTGGGGCGGAGGTTCACCTTCCAGCAGGACAATGACCCTAAACATACAGCCAGAGCTACAATGGAATGGTTAAGATCAAACCATATTCATGTGTTAGAATGGCCCAGTCAAAGTCCAGACCTAAATCCAATTGAGAATCTGTGGCAAGACTTGAAAATTGCTGTTCAAAGACACTCTACATCCAGTCTTACAGAGCTTAAGATATTTTGCAAAGAAGAATGGGCAAAAATGTCCCTCTCTAGATGTGCAAAGCTGGTAGAGACATCCCCAAAAAGACTTGCAGCTGTAATTGCAGTGAAAGGAGGTTCTACAAAGTATTGACTTAGGGGGGCTGAATACAAATGCACGCCACACTTTTCACATATTTATTTGTAAAAAATGTTGAAAACCATTTATCATTTTCCTTCCACTTCACAATTATGTGCCACTTTGTGTTGGTCTGTCACATAAAATCCCAATAAAACACACTTACGTTTTTGGTTGTAACATTACAAATTGTGGAAAATTTCAAGGGGTAAGACTACTTTTTCAAGGCATTGTACATGTGTCCACGATACACTATTAATAAAGCAATTTGCTTCCAGCACATCTCACAGTCTGAATTCACAAACCTATTAAAGCATAACAACCAGCCAAAAATAACAAGATAAAATAAATAGCTCATAAAAAAAAGCAAACCAGGTTTTGCTGCAGTATTTACCTTCAATACAGTTCAATACAGTTCTTTTTTCTGATGGCCAGCATTGGCTTTAGCTCCCTCCCTCTGAGCCCAGGTCATCTCATTCCCACCCCCCAGTCTGTGACCTGGACAGGTAAAGGAGAAGCAGCACGGTGATGATTACAATAAGGAAATTTATCAAAGATGACTCCAGTAAATTGTTTCCTCTAAAGCTTCTGAAGAGGACACACAGCCACATATTGAGGTTAGAAAAAGGAGGCTTAACCTTAGATTGCAGAAAGGCTTCTTTACTGTTAGAGCTGTAAACATGTAAAACTCCCTCCCCTGGGAAGTAGTACCAACTGAGAGTATTGGCAATGGCTGTTTCTAGAACATCAAACAAATATGCTCTGACTATTTTTAATAGACACACCTGAGACCACAGAGAACTATATGATAAGTATACATAAAAAGGGGGGGGTTAAGGAAGTGGGACTGTAAATGAAGCATGTAGTTGTAAAAAGATCACATTTATTGTATAAGTCAGTGTTATAGTACATAATGGTAATGATTAATAAATATACAATATCCAATATAATTCATATATACATGTACATACACTAAAGGCAAGTTGCCACATGATTGCAGACAGTCAATATCACATAGAAGGAAAAGGGGGGGGGGGGTGTTTTCTATCTATCCTCCCCTATATTGATACAAGCTAGTTTACTTAGTTATTTTACTCTCCCATTACATGTCTGCTCCTGAGGAGCGGCTTAAAGCCATGAAACGCGTCGAGCTACCAGATGTCGTGTACTTCAATTACATGCCCACTAAGATATGTGCCCATGTATACAATTTTTATTGTGACAGGGATCAGAAAGACCATAGACCATGCAGATGCTATTTTTCAATTGTGTATACCCAATCATGAATATTGGTGGACTCCTTAATCTTATCATGTGATTAATGTTTATAAATATGTTACTACCAGACATTACCGTTTTAGAAATTGGCACTATGGAAGTGTGCATTTCTATGTATATGAAATTCAATGTATGTAAACATGTATCTATGTATTATTAAATATTTTACTATCCACCACTCTATTAATTTTGTTACCACGAGCTTCATATAAAGTCCAACCCCTTTTTGTTGCATCTTTGCTGCTTTTTCTGCTGCATTTTTGCTCCTTTTCCTCACAATGATAGGGATGGAGGCACATGACCATACCCGGCCATGGCTTCATTTAAAGACCCAAATTCCCCAACCCCCCCCTTTTTTTTAATAATTATCACATAATACACATACTAAATATTATAAATAAAAACACATGATGAATAGAAACATGGCATTTACTATCTCTATGCATTTTGGGGATTAATCCACTCTTCAGGAGCATGCGTGTGGATTGGATGAGTAATGTAATATGATAGAAAGAATTTCTATATGTGGGCCGACCCTATCAAGGAAAAAAAAAGGATAGATATGAACAAATAATAAAAAAAAATAAAATGAACTATGAAACCCCCACTCTCTGAAATACTTACAAATGTAGCTGCATGATGTGAGTGTGGAATTATAGATCAGAGACCCCCCCCCAGATAGGGGCATCACCACCAGGAGCTGAGGTGGTGTGGACGGCCTGAAGCCCAGCAAAGATAGCATCCAGGGAGGACAGATTTCCAGGAAGTTGAAATAGTCATAAGTGACTGTGGGTGCTGAAACCAACAAGTGAGGACTTCTAAGAAAATGGTATGTTTTTGGAAAAGGTAACGTGCAATGTGTCCTGTACTCGGTAAAGGACAGGACAATCAAGATGCTACTTGCAGGCCTTTTTTTTCACCGTCCTGCAAGCGCACCATCCCAGTGGGAAAGCACTCGGGTTTTCCCACTGGGATGGCATGGGATGCATTTTTCAGATGCTTTACAGGCGCTAAAATGCCTGAAAAATGCCTTCAGGCCCGGTTCACACAAGTGCGTTTCAAGACATCGTATGTGATTCGCACCATGTTGGAAGGCAACATGTTATTTTCTAGAACAAGAGGTGTTTGAAATATGAACTATGGCTATACCAAACCTTTGCAATCCTTGGGGGCTGTCTGGAATGTAACAAGTTGCACATCAAAGCTTTGTAGCATATCAGATTATTAATCTGAAAGAAGCAAGGCTGAGCAAAAGCTTGGCTCCTGACCGCCTGGTGTGATAACGCTATGCAAGCAAGCTTCAAAGAGGGCCATGGCTGCCAGGATGATTAATGAAGGTGGGTTACAGAGATCAAAGGCATTGAAGATTGACCCAGGATACATAGACATGATACATGGACAATGCTGCCCCTAGAGGCCAATACAGCAGGATGAACAGTAATATAATATATTGAGGAGGACTGCCCTGTAAATATTTTGATTCATCAAAGGTCTAGATGGGCCGGCAATGGGGTTAGATCTGGACGGTGTATGACTGAAGTATAAAAAGGGCTGACCGAGACAGAGAGCTCTCTCTGTTACAATCATCTTGAGCCCAGCTGATCAGACCGTGTCTAGGGGACAGTCTTGCGATAAGTACCTTGGATGTTCTTTTGTTATATGCTCTATAGTATTTTCATGTTAACATTTTCCTATTTTCTTGAAAAATAAATAAGACGATGTTTTATTAAGCAGTGTGTTTGTTTTCATAGCTAACCTTATATTATTGTGCTATCAACAGTAACTATTAGAGTTTTATAGACTAGCTAACTATAGGAATAGACAAATTAATACATATATGGAATAAATAGAGGGAATCCATTACCACCCTCAGATAATAATATTTATTTTAGAATTTATTTCACACCGCATTCTTGGGGGCTGTCTGGAATGTAACAAGTTGCACATCAAAGCTTTGTAGCATATCAGATTATTCATCTGAAAGAGGCAAGGCTGAACAAAAGCTTGGCTCCTGACCGTCTGGTGTGATAACGCTATGCAAGCAAGCTTCAAAGAGGGCCATGGCTGCCAGGATGATTAATGAAGTGGGTTACAGAGATCAAAGGCATTGAAGATTGACCCAGGATACATAGACATGATACATGGACAATGCTGCCCCTAGAGGCCAATAGAGCAGGACGAACAGTGATATAATATATTGAGCAGGACTGCCCCGTAAATACTTTGATTCTTCAAAGGTCTAGATGGGCCAGCAATGGGGTTAGGTCTGGACGGTGTATGACTGAAGTATAAAAAGGGCTGACCTGGACAGATAGCTCTCTCTGTTACCATCATAGTTACATAGTAGGTGAGGTTGAAAAAAGACACATCAAGTCCAACCAATGTGTGTAATTATATGTCAGTATTACATTGTATATCTCTATATGTTGCAGTCGTTCAGGTGCTTATCTAATAGTTTCAAGAAACTATCAATGCTCCCCACTGAGACCACCGCCTGTGGAAGGGAATTCCACATCCTTGCCGCTCTTACAGTAAAGAACCCTCTACGTAGTTTAAGGTTAAACCTCTTTTCTTCTAATTTTAATGAGTGGCCACGAGTCTTGTTAAACTCCCTTCTGCGAAAAAGTTTTATCCCTATTGTGGGGTCACCAGTATGGTATTTATATATTAAAATCATATCCCCTCTCAAGCCTCTCTTCTCCAGAGAGAATAAGTTCAGTGCTCACTACCTTTCCTTATAACTAATATCCTCCAGACCCCTTATTAGCTTTGTTGCCCTTCTTTGTACTCGCTCCATTTCCAGTACATCCTTCCTGAGGACTGGTGCCCAGAATTGGACAGCATACTCTAGATGCGGCCGGACCTGAGTCTTATTATCGTTATTATCGGAGAATTATCGTTTTACCTCTGGACTTGATACCCTTTTTAATGCATGCCAATATTCTGTTTGCTTGAGCCCAGCTGATGAGACTGTGTGTATGAGAAACCCGGGTAACAAGCGTGCAGTGGTGTGCAGGCGTGGACATTCCAAGAGATGCACAAGAAAAGAAATGTACTGGCACATTTGTGAACGCGCAGGCGCTAACGCATGTGCGAGCATTGGTGCGCGCACTGGCACACATGCGCGCATTGGCGCCAGTTCGCCTATTTAAACCTGCCAGTGACATGCACACTTTGCTGAGTGGTCTTTTCAGCTATTTCCTGTTTACCTGATCTGTACCAGTTTCCTGTATCCCGATCCGGCTTGCCTGAACCTTCTGTTTGACCTCTACCTGCCTACTTGTGACCCTGGCTTGTGCTTGACTCCACTGCTGCCTGATGTTCCTGTGCTTCATTGCCCGACTGTGTACCGAACCTGGCCTGTGTCCGCAAAGGCTGAGAAATGTGAATTCAAGAAGGAGACGATTCAGTTCCTGGGGCTCATTATTTCTACATCAGGCATCTCCATGGATCCCTAGAAAGTCAGATCTATCCTTGAGTGGCCCACTCCTATGGACAGGAAAAGCACACAGAGGTTTATCGGATTTGCCAACTTTTATCGCAAATTCATTAAGAATTTCTCTGCCATCATTTCTCCTATCACTCAGCTAACGAATCAGAATACCCGTTTCCAGTGGACACCTGCAGCCCAAATGGCGTTTGATCAGTTAAAAACTTTGTTTACTACTGCACCTATCCTGCAGCATCCAGACCCCGTATCCCCTTATGTCTTTAAGGTAGATGCCTCAGAGAATGCTGTAGGCTCCATCTTGTCACAACACCAGGGAACAAAGTCTCTGTTACATCCCATTGCCTTCTTTTCCAGGAAACTCAGCCCCGCAGAGAAGAATTATGAAGTAGGAGATCGGGAATTACTGGCCATAAAGACAGTCTTTGAAGAATGGTGTTACCTGTTGGAGGGAGCAGCTCACCTCATCTTGATCTTTACTGATCACAAAAACCTTGAGTATCTCAGGACTGCCAAACGACTGAGACCCCGGCAAGCCAGATGGGCACTATATTTCTTACCCGATACCTTACCAGATTCCTCGGTCCTAGCAGTCCAGGAAAGAGTAAGTGATCTCCAATCAAAAGTGTTACAAGATGCCATTTCCAGGGCTCAACAGGATAACAAAAGATTCTTTGATAAGAGGAGAGGAGACCTGAAACTTGTGGGACATGGTATGGTTGTCTACTGCCAATCTAAGATTATCCTGTCCATCTAAGAAGTTGGGTCCTAGATATATTGGCCCATTTCCAGTTAAAAGAGAAATCAATCCAGCAGCTTACGAACGTGTGCTTCCTGCAACTTATAAAATCCATCCGGTCTTTCATGTGTCCTTACTAGAAGTCACTAGACCAGACCCTTTCCCTGATCGCGAGTTGGGCCCACCAGCACCTACTTTGATCAACGAAGAGTATGAAGTTGAGACAATTGTAGATTGCAGAAGACGGGTGGGGGGCACCATCCAGTATTTGATTAAGTGGACGGGCTATGGACCCGAAGACGATTCCTAGGAACCAGAATCCAATCTCCATGCCAAGAGACTGATATGGACTTTCTTCCAGGCTCACCCTAATAAGATGCTACGAAAGGGCATCCGGAGGTTGCCCATTGGGGGGGGGCAATGTAAGAGAAACAAGCGCGCAGTGGTGCGCAGACATGGACATTCCAAGAGATGCACAAGAAAAGAAATGTACTGGTGCATTCGGGAGTGCGTGCGCGAGCCGACGCGCACACACGTGCGCGCATTGGCGCCAGTTCGCCTATTTAAACCTGCCAGTGACATGCACACTTTGCTGAGTGGTCTTTTCAGCTAATGCCTGTTTACCTGATCTGTATCCTGTATCCCGACCCACCTTCCATTTCAACTCTGCCTACCTACTTGTGACCCCGGCTTGTGCTTGACCCCGCTTCTGCCTGATGTTCCTGTGCTTCATTGCCCGACTGTGTACCGAACCTGGCCTGTGTCCCGTCTCTTCCTCTGCCTTACGTCTTGGTACCTGCTCTGTTGATGACCCCCTGGCTTACGTCCAGCAGCTTCCAGCTGCTGATTCAGCGACACAGAGCTCCTGTTCTCAGTTCCGGCCCAGCGCTCTCCAGCCACCTGGTTCCTGCCAAGACCCAGCCTGAGCCATCTGCCACATCAGCCCTTGTACCACTCTGTGTCCTACACTCCCTGTCATCACTACCAGGGGTGTTGGACAGGAGGTGCAAGAGAAACCCCCTCTACAGCTCGATCTCCACCAGGTACTTGACACCGTATCTACGGGGACAGTCTTGCGATAAGTACCTTTGATGTTCTTTTGTTATATGCTCTATAGTATTTTACATTGTTTACATGTTTACATTTTCCTATTTCCTTGGGAAATAAATAAGACGTTTTATTAAGCAGTGTGTTAGTTTTCATAGCTAACCCTATATTATTGTGCTATCAACAGTAACACTATTAGAGTTTTAATAGACTAGCTAACTATAGGAATAGACAAATTAATACATATATGGAATAAATAGAGGGAATCCGTAACCACCCTTGGATATGATTTATTTTAGAAGTTATTTCCACCATGTTGAGAGGTTGGCAGGGAATTGACTGCAAGCAAGCTTCAAAGAGGGCCATGGCTGCCAGGATGATTGAGGGTGGGTTACAAAAATCAAAGGATCAATAGGCACTGAAGATGACCCAGGGCACATAGACATGATACATGGACAATGCTGCCCCTAGAGACCAATACAGCAGGAGGGACAGTAATATAATATATTGAGGAGGACTGCCCCGTAAATACTTTGATTCGTCAAAGGTCTAGATGGATTTAAAAAGGGCTTACCGAGACAAAGAGCTCTCTCTGTTACCATCTTGAGCCCAGTTGATGAGACCATATCTAGGGGAAAGCCTTGCGATAAGTAACTTTGATGCTCTTTTGTTATATGCTTTATAGTATTTTTATTATTTTCCTATTTTCCTGGAAGCACTGGAGAAAATATAATATATTTAGGAAACAACTTCTTTATTATAAACTTTTTCTGCACAGAGATAACATTTTTCGTAGATAGTTATAGTTTTAGTTGTTTTGTATTTTATTTGTTTATTTATTTACGGAACCAAAGCGCACGTTTGCTTTTGTGCATAAGCACGGTAGGATAGGGGGCGCTTTAAATGTGTTTTGTTTTGTTTTTTTAAATATTATTATTTTATTTATTTATTTATTTATTTTACACTGTTACTTTATTTATTTATTTTGGATCACTTTTATTGTTGTCACAAGGAATGTAAACATCCCTTGTGACAGTAATAGGCATGTGACAGGTCCTCTTTATGTACCGTCTGCGTGGTGAGTGACACGGCCTCCTCAGACCTGTTCCCATGGAAACCTCTTGAAGGACGAGCTATTCCAGAGAAGGGCTCTATGCTGTCCTGGGGCCCCAGAAGGTCTCAAAAATCCATGAGTAACACAGCCCCTTCAGATTCCCTCCTGTGATTGGCCAGCTACAGGTTTCCTCTCAGCCAATCCCAGGAGAGGACTGGTGAAGCGGGAACTCCTGAGGTAAGGGCTGTGAGGTGAGCAACGCAACCTCCTTGGATCTCTTCCTGTGATTGGCCAGCTGCAGGTTTTCTCTCAGCCAATCCCAGGAGAGAAGCTGTAAAGCGGGAAATCCTGAGGGAACTGCTGTGAGGTGACTGACACAACCTCCTCAGGTCTCTTCCTGTGATTGGCCAGCTACAGGTTTTCTCTAAGCCAATCGCAGGAGAGGAGCTGTGAGGCGGGAACTCCTGAGGTAACGGCTGTGAGGTGAGTGACACCCGGCCTCCTCAGGTCTGTTGTACTGGAAACCTCTTAAAGGACGAGTTCACCTGTTCCAGATAAGGGCCCTATGCCATCCGGGGGCCCCAGGAGGTACTATAAAACTGGGCACTTTATAAAACATTCATTCATTATTGCCCTACCTGTAGGCCCGGAAGCCTGACTCAACAACTCCCAGTTAGTAACCCCCCACATACTGCCTTGTTGCTAGGAGACAAACATGGTAGGTTTTTAGGCGCTGTGTTCGCATCCCAGCAACAAGGCAGGATGTGTGTGTGTGTGGGGGGGGGGGTTTCTAACTGGGAGTTTTTCAGTCAGGCTCCCATGGGGGTATGACAGTAAAATGAATGAATGTTTTAGAAAGCTGCACAGATTTGTAATTCCTCCTGGGGCCGGCATAGGGCCCTTCCATAGAAGAGGTGGACTCAGGTATACAATTGTATGAGGCCGTACAGTGTAAAATGCATGCGTATTTACGTGTTGCACCGTGCAGCTCCCCATAGTAATGAATGGCGGTACGCAGGTATAAGCTCTGCTTACGTAAACATGCACATGGGCATACGTTTTTGGATGCGCCCGTGCACATGATTGCACAGCCCTTCATTACTATAGGCGCCTGTACACTGCAACCTGGAAATACGCTCATAATTTACACTGTACAGACTCATACATCAGTCTACCTTTTCCAGAAAAGGGCCCTATGTCATCCAGGGGCCCCGGAAGGGGGGGGGGGTAATACAAATTTGTGCAGCTTTGTTTATTCCTGTCACTGTCATACCTGTAGGTCAATGGTCTCCAAACGGCGGCCCGTGGGCCGGGTGCAGCCCTCTGCCTGCCTTTATCCGGCCCTTGGGGCATCATTCCTGACATTGCTACAAGGCATTATTCCTTCTACTGACACCAACAATTAGGCACTATTCTTTCCATTGACACCAACAGAGGGGGAAGATTTCAGCTCACTGACATTTAGGCTGGGTTCACACTGCTGCGGTGGCAGACATCGTATGTGATTCGCAGCGCACTGCTGTTCACATCACATGCGATGTCTGTGCTGTGCGATATCAGCCATACAGATAGTATGGCTGATATTGCACCGTATTCAGTCCAAACTCGCACAGGACCCTTTTTTTTGTTAGGTCCAGAGTCGGATCACATGGGTGTTCACACCTATGCGATCCGATACATGTCCGAATTGTCAGTTCGCAGTGCGATAGGCGCGCTGAACTGGGGGTGTCATTAACATTGTATGACACTCCCCAGCAGTTCGCATATGGCAGTGTGAACTGCCGTGCGAGTTGGTGCAATGCGGGAACCCGCAGTAAATTCGCTGCGTTCCCGCACCGCAGCAGTGTGAACCCAGCCTAATAGTCGGTCCCCTTTCCTTTTCCTGACACCAACAATGGGAATGTTGTAATGCTTCTTCTCCAACTGACACCAATGATGGCGCACTATTCCTCCCACTGACATCAATGATGGGGCACTATTCCTCCCACTGACATCAATGATGGGGCACTATTCCTCCCACTGACACCAAAGATGGGGCACTATTCCTCCCACTGACACCAAAGATGGGGCACTATTCCTCCCACTGACACCAAAGATGGGGCACTATTCCTTCTCCTATTAACCACAGTCACTATGTCGTTTTTTTTTTACTTCTCCCACTGACCACAATCTGGCCCTCCTATAGTCTGAAGGACATAAAACCGGCCCTTTGTTTAGAAAGTTTGGTGACCTCAGCTGTAGGCCATTTGGGCCCCTCAAAACTCCCATTCTGACCATCTCCTGTAATATGTCTGCAGTCTCTGATCATCTCCTGTACTATGTCTGCAGTCTCTGATCATCTCCTGTACTATGTCTGCAGTCTCTGACCATCTCCTGTAATATGTCTGCAGTCTCTGACCATCTCCTGTACTATGTCTGCAGTCTCTGACCATCTCCTGTACTATGTCTGCAGTCTCTGACCATCTCCTGTACTATGTCTGCAGTCTCTGATCATCTCCTGTACTATGTCTGCAGTCTCTGATCATCTCCTGTACTATGTCTGCAGTCTCTGACCATCTCCTGTACTATGTCTGCAGTCTCTGATCATCTCCTGTACTATGTCTGCAGTCTCTGATCATCTCCTGTACTATGTCTGCAGTCTCTGATCATCTCCTGTACTATGTCTGCAGTCTCTGATCATCTCCTGTACTATGTCTGCAGTCTCTGATCCTCCTGTACTATGTCTGCAGTCTCTGATCATCTCCTGTACTATGTCTGCAGTCTCTGATCATCTCCTGTATTATGTCTACAGTCTCTGATCATCTCCTGTATTATGTCTGCAGTCTCTGATCATCTTCTGTATTATGTCTGCAGTCTCTGATCATCTCTTATATCCTGTCTGCAGTCTCTGATCATCTCCTGTACCATGTCTGCAGTCTCTGATCATCTCCTGTACTATGTCTGCAGTCTCTGATCATCTCCTGTACTATGTCTGCAGTCTCTGATCATCTCCTGTACTATGTCTGCAGTCTCTGATCATCTCCTGTACTATGTCTGCAGTCTCTGATCATCTCCTGTACTATGTCTGCAGTCTCTGATCACCTCCTGTAGTATGTCTGCAGTCTCTGATCATCTCCTGTACCATGTCTGCAGTCTCTGATCATCTCCTGTAGAATGTCTGCAGTCTCTGATCATCTCCTGTAGTATGTCTGCAGTCTCTGACCATCTCTTGTATCATGTCTGCAGTCTCTGCCCATCTTAGGGTTAGGGGTTCATTTTAGGGTTAGGGGTTAATATTAAGGGTATGGGATGGGGGGGGGGTAGTGTTTTGTCTTGTTTTTTTGTAATTTATTTATGTTTATTATTTTTTTATTTTTTTTAATATGAATGTATTATTTATTTTCGTTTTAGACCCCATTCACACTGCTTGCAGCTCGACACTCAGAAGCGCTCAACAAGTAAAATCCCATTCACTTCAATAGAAATTGTCCACATTTGAGCGTTTTGTCGCCTGTAGCAAAACGTCGTTCTTTCAAAAAGGTACACAAGCTACTTTTGAGGCAGGTTTGAGCGTTTTTGTCCCCATTAGACTTCAATGGAAAACCGCCTGAATAGCAAAAAATAAGCATTTTTTTCAGGCGTTTTTAGCTCAGACAGCAGCTCCTCTCCTCTTTTCTAGCATCACTCTACACCTCACACAGGTTTCTATTGGCCACAGCTAAATGAAAAATGCCTGAAAAAGTGCCTATAATATTTATAAATCTGCTCCAAAAACGCTTAAAAACGCTTGGGAAGAACAATTGAAAAAAAAACGCCTGTAAACACTTCGCTCAAGTGTGAATGTAGCCTCAGTTATTGCATTTGAGTAGAAAAAATGCTCAAAAACGTGCAACAAAACGCACTAAAAACATTCAAATTAAGCGTTTCCATGCATTTCTATGTAAGGAAAAAAAACAACTTAAAAAACGCACCCGTCTGCCCAATTCAAGGTACAAAAATAAAGCTTTTTTATGCTTCAGGCGTTTGATTTCAGGCGACTTGGAGTGGAGATGTGAACTGTCTCCATACAGAATAATTGATTTTTTTTCTCCTCCAGTGTTTTGAAGCTTCCAGCTACAAAATGCTGAGGTGTGAACGCGGCCTGAGAATCCGCAAAAAAGCCACTCTCACACTGAGGCGCTGGCCGCGTTGACGGTAAAGCGCCGCTAGTTTTAACGGCGATATTCAGTCATTTTAGCAGCGCTTTTAAGGCCCATTAGCGGCACGAAAAAGGGTTAAAAGCGCCCGCAAAGTGCCGCTGCTGAAGTGCTTTGCAGGAGCTTTGGAGGCACTGGCCACTGATTTCAATGGCAGGGGCATTTTGGGAGCGGTGTATACAGGGCTCCTAAACCGCCCCAAAGATGCGGCTTGCAGGACTTTTTTTCCTGGCCTGCAAGCACAGCGCCCCAGTGTGAAAGCAAGTGTAGTCAGGCTAAAGCCAAAAAATCTGACACCTGTTGTATCTCTTATTTCCCTTCAGATAACCTTCAATAATGCCGCCATTTTCTCCATACTGTGGCCTCATCATCGTGGATTCCCACCAGCCAGGTGAGTGTGACCCTACCAACCGGGGTGGTAGATTGTTTGCCCCCCCCCCCAAAAAAAAAAATAATATACCACCAGCTGCCACTGGTCTGAATCCAGGGATTTGGGGGACTTCCAGCATCGGGGCCACCAGTGGGGTACAGATACAGCAAGTGGCCCTCTCGGAGATAGAGCTATAAAAATGTCAGGGGGGGGGCAGAGAATGCGAGGTCAGTGTGAATAGGAAGGTAAGGGTGAAGAGAAGGGGTGCGTGTTTATAGCTCCCAACTGTCCCTGATTTCGAGGGACTGTCCCTGATTTGGAGCAATGTCCCTCTGTCCCTCATTCCTCCTCATTTATCCCTCATTTTGGTCTGATCTATATAGATGTTTTTAAAATGCACTTTTTATCTATCAAAAAGTGTTTTCCATCACTAAACCTTTCATCTGATTTCTAAATTGCAGGATTTGTAAATTCCAAAAGCCAATACAAAGGGATAGAAGTGGTAAAAAACTTGTGGGTTTAACCAATCTTGTTTTTTTTTTTGTGGTACAATTCTCCTTTAAGGGGGCGTGGCAAGGGGTGTGTCCTATGCCTACATGCTTTTGCTGATCTCAAAAAGTTGGGAGGTATGTGTGTTTTCAGTGCACAATTACACAGGATCTCTAAGCTGTGAAAGGCAGGGTGTGGAGAGCTGAAGTTACACTTAGTGAGGAGAGCTCTGAGAGCTGATTGGAGGGAAAGAGCACCCCCCCCCCCCCCCCCACAGCACACAGGAACAGAGTTGAGGCTGTCAATCAGCCAGAGGTCCCTCCCCTGTTACCTTTTTTTCTCTTGGTGTCAGGAAAACTTGTCAGAAGTGACTCTGATAGCAGAGGAAGGAGGCAGCAGACAGAAATGACAGTGCTCTGGATTGAGACAAGTACACACTATAGAGGGATATGCTTTGTTCATATTTCATGTCTGAGGTTTACAACCACTTTCTTTTTATAAGATACAAGACAGCGGATATAATTGTGTGATTCTCCTGTGTGTGTGTCCAGTCCCTCTGCAGGGGATCTGGGTTGACGTCCAGGTGAAAGGCTTTGTGGCGGACGTATCGGCGACTCTCAAGTATAAGAACAAGGAGGAGAAGGCGGTGGAAGCGGTCTTTGTCTTCCCCATGGATGAAGACTCCGCCGTCTACAGCTTTGAGGCCACAATAGAGGGGAAGACGATTGTAGCCGACCTCCAGGAGAAGGAGCAGGTAATGAGGACTGCAGGACAAACACATCAGAACACCGGAAATTTTCATCCGAGACATGATTATACACGCTGGGTTCACATATATACAAATTGGATGCGTTTTGAACAGCATCCAATTCGCATGACATGTGAACCCACAGCCTTCTCTATGGAGCCGGTTCACATATCTGCAGGCCAGCTGCAGTGCATTTTTCACCACTTCCATACTGCAGAACGTCATATGACGTCCTGGGCTTTCAGAGGAGATATCTGAATGATGGGTGCAGCTACAGGAATCATTCAGATATCATATTTTTTCAGCCAGCGATTCCCTTTACTGTTTTTTTCAGCCGATTGATCGTTTGCACAGGCAGCGGGAGGGGACGTCACCCTCTAGTGCAGGGATCTGCAATTAGCGGACCTCCAGCTGTTGCAAAACTACAAGTCCCATCATGCCTCTGCCTCTAGGTGTCATGCTTGTGGCTGTCGGAGTCTTGCTATGCCTCATGGGACCTCATGGGGTAGTTCTGCAACAGCTGGCGGTCCGCTAATTGCATATCCCTGCTCTAGTGCTTCTGCCGGCTCGCCCGTACGATCGGCAAGCCAGAGAAGGAATGCGCCGGAAGTTAGTCATAGAGAAAACCGAGGGCCAGATGGTCTCCGGCAGTCTCTATGACTCTCAGAGGTCCAAGCGCGACGTAATGACGTCACGTCCGGGCTGGCGGAAGTAAACAATGACGGGGACTCGGCTGGAAAACCTGTGACTGTTTTTTTTTTTTATCTCAGACTTTCCAGCCTGGAGGAGAGATGTGAGGTCTTATAGATCCCACATCTCTCCATAAAGAGGACCTGTCACGCACTATTCTTATTACAAGGGATGGTTCCATTCCTTGTAACAGGAATAAAGACACCATTCACATACTACTATGCTACAGACCACCAGGACCAAAGACCAATCTCATTACTCCACTCACCGAATTCTTCTCAATACACACCCTGAAAACCAAAAACCTGCTGGTACTTGGGGATTTTAACCTCTGGGCAAACTCTGCCCAAGACTGTATCGCAACTGCCTGCGTCAACCAAATGGAAGAACTGGGCCTGCAACAACTGATAAACGCTCCCACACACGGTTCAGGACACACTCTAGACCTCATCTTCAAACAGAATATGGACATCAACATACTGGACAACACTCCACTACCATGGACGGACCACCACGCTATCAAATTCAAAATCACCATCAACACCACCTCCCAAAAACAGAAACGGACAACAACAACAAAATGGAATAGATCCCAGAAGAAACTACACTCCGAACTCTTCAAAACCACATTATCAAAAAAAATACTTCTGCTAAACTCAAACCTATCAACGGAACAAACACTCAACTGCCTAAACAAGGTATTACTACAAACAGCAGACTCAGTGGCGCCAAAACGCAGAACACCTATCCGCAATAAAAACTCAAGATGGTTTAATGCCACGCTCACCCTACTCAAGCAAGAACGTAGAAGAGCTGAAAGAGCATGGAGAAGAAATCCCACTAAGGAAAACCGTACCAACTACAAAGAACTTACTGTGAAATACCACAAGGCAATCTTCAAAGCCAAAAAAGAACATTTCTCGGACACCATCTCAACTGCCCTAAATCGTCCGCGAGAACTTTTCAAACTAGTCACCCAGTCAATGAACCCGACTTGCTTAGAGCCACCCGAAAACAATACTCAAGAATTCTGCAATGAATTATCGGATTACTTCATCGACAAAATCGACAACATTCGGAAATCGATTCATCAGAAAAGAACAACCAACCTCATTCAACCAAAGCAAAAAGAAGATATTAACACAAACATCACGCAACCACCGAAATTTTCTTTGTCCCCTATCACCGTTGACACGACTATAAACATCATCAGAAGCCTTCGAGACAGCACATCCCCAAACGACATCATTCCCACAAAACTCCTTAAAGAATGTTCCGACATCCTGGCCCCTACTCTGACACACCTCATAAATCAATCATTCAAAGAAGGGACTGTACCAACCTCCCTCAAGCAAGGCATCGTCAAACCTCTGCTGAAGAAACCCAATCTTGACCCTAAGGACCCCAACTGCCGGAGACCGATAACAAGCCTCAACACCATCTCCAAGATTATGGAGAAAGCAGTAGTACATCAGCTTCAACACCACCTGGACACACATCAACTCCTGGACCCACTGCAATCAGGCTTCCGCCCAGGCCATGGCACAGAAACAGCACTCCTCAAAATATGGGACGACGCCCTTGAAGCAGCAGATAGCGGAGAATCTAGTCTCCTGGTACTGTTGGACCTCAGCGCAGCATTTGATACAGTGAACCACGATACTTTACTTGTCCGCCTCTCAGAAGTGGCAGGAGCCACAGGTCTGGCGCTAAAATGGCTTGCATCCTTCCTAGAGAATCGCTCTCAGACAGTGAAACTAGGAACATTCACCTCAGAGACCCGGGCAGTCTCCTGCGGAGTTCCCCAGGGCTCACCCCTGTCACCAGTGCTATTCAACATCTACATCCGCCCACTTCTCAATATCATCAGGAAAACAGACCTCTGTTTCCACTCATATGCCAATGACACCCAACTCTACTTTCGCATCACTGGTCAAAAAAACCATCATCAACAATTAGAAGAATGCCTCTGTTCAATTGATGATTGGATGACCATCAGCTCCCTCAAACTTAACGGTTCGAAAACAGAACTTCTTCTCCTACATGCCAACAAAAATTCCAAAATGAAAACCCCGTGGACACCCCCCACCATCCTCGGACAGACCATCACTCCAAGCCTCAAAGCCAAGAGTCTCGGAGTCATCTTTGACTCAGGAATGACAATGGATGCTCAAATAGGATCAGTGGTGAGCGGATCCCACCATCTCCTCCGCCTCCTACGCAGACTCATCCCCTTCATCCCAGAAGAAGACAAACCGGCAGTTGTGGGAACAATCATCAACTCCCGACTCGACTATGTAAATTCGCTCTACATAGGACTACCTCAATATCAGCTTGCGCGCTTACAACTCATTCAAAACACGGCGGCAAGACTGTTAACAGGAAAAAAACCCTGGGAATCCATTTCACCATCCCTAAAGTGCCTACACTGGCTAACCGTAAAGAATCGGATCAAATTCAAGACCCTCTGCCTCACCCACAAATGCATACAAGGAAATGCTCCGCTATATCTGCAGGAGAAAATAAAACACTACACACCCAATCGCAGCCTTCGATCAGCTAACCAAAACCTCCTCATCATTCCAAAATATCGCTACAAAGCAAAGGGAGAACGAAGATTTGCAGTCCAAGGACCTCGACTATGGAACGCTCTTCCGACCCACATCCGCATGGAAGAAAACCATCAGGCCTTCAGGAAAAAACTAAAGACCTTCCTTTTCTAAAGAGCTGGCAACAGAGAACGCATTCTAGCGCCTTGAGGCGATTTAGTTCGCATTTGCAGCGCTCTACAAAAAAATCCTTCATTCATTCAATAAAAGTGATAAAAAATAAATAAAATTTAAAGGGAAAGTATAAAAAAATGTTTTAATAATCAATGAAAGTGAAAAAAAAACAATAAAAAAATAAATAAATTAAAGCACCCCCGTCTCCGCGAGCTCGCACACAGAAGCGAACGCATACATAGGTCCTGTCCGCATATGTAAATAACATTCAAACCACACATGTGAGGCATCACCGCGAATGTTAGAGTAAGAGCAATAACAATTCTAGCCTAAAACCTGCTCTGTAACTCTAAACTGGTAACCGTTCAAAAATGTTTAACGTCGCCTATGTATATTTTCAAGTACCGTAGATTGGCGCCATTCCACGAGCGTGCGGAATTTTAAAGTGTGACATGTTAGGTATCTATTTACGTGGCGTAACATCATCTTTCACATTATACAAAAAGAATCAGAAAGAATAGGCTAACTTTACTGTTTTGTGTTTTTTTTTTTAAATTCATGAAAGTGTTCCCCCCCCCCCCCCAAAAAAAATCGCATTTGAAAAATTGCTGCGCAAATACCGTGTGACATAAAAAGTTGCATTGACCGCCATTTTATTCCTTAGGGTGTCTACTAAGATTATATATAGATATATATATATCTATATATATAATATTTGGGGGTTCTGAGTAATTTTCTAGCTAAAAAAATAATGATTTTTACATGTAGGAGAGGAGTGCTGGAATTTGCACGGTATGGAAGTGATTAAAAAGAGTTCTGTGCGTCTTTCAGTCTGCTTCGGGTGCAATCTCAAGGAAATATGAACCTGTGAACAAAACCGCACCTCCTTGTAAAAATGGTGCTGAAACCATGGCTGGACATGTGAACCAAGTCTTAGGTAATGAAGACCAATGCTGATTTTTCCAGGCACAGGTTGCCTATATATCAGTAGTGTTGCTACTTTAGTCACTTTTAGTCCAGCTCATGTGAACTTCTTTCCTAATTCTGTAGCACCCTCCCTGATAGGTACGGGAGCTTGTTCTTATTTGTTCGGTGTTTCAGTGGCTGCAGGATTGTCTGTTTCCCCCTAGCTGGTCCAGAAATGTTCTGGAAGTTAGTGGGCAGGAATAGTCTAATCATCAGCTGAATATTCATATAGCCTTGGCCGATCCCTGGGAAGAGGTGCCCAGATGGTGACTGGGAGTGTGTATAAATACTCTGAAACTGTGAGCAGTGGGGTCTCTTCTTTTTTTCCTGAGGAGGAGATCACGGCCTGGGTGGGGGGGGGGGCTTGGGCTTCTATTAATTCTGCCGTGTGCTTGTCAATGCCTCAAGTGGGCTACCTGGAGGCCTGCATTGCTGGAAGCTGCTGAAGCTTCCTGAGGGACTATTGTCGGAGGATCTAGGAAGACATTTCAGCAGCATTCACAGCTTCTGGAAACTCAAACCAAATTGCATGTAGACCATATTTGCAAATCTGAACTGCTATAAAAATGTACAAATTACATGACCGTAACCAGTTTGCTCCCTCTCTTCTCCAGGCTCACAAGACCTACAATGAGGCCATCAGCCAGGGTAAGCAAGCCTTTCTCCTGGAGGAAGATAAGAGCTCAGGGGACATCTTTAGCTGCAGTGTTGGGAATCTCCCTCCTGGCCAGGAGGCCGAGGTCACCCTGAAATATGTACTAGAGCTGCCGGTGGAGGCAGATGGAGCTGTGCGCTTTGTACTCCCGGCCATCCTCAACCCGAGATACACCCCAATAGGTACAAATAAGCTTTTTTTTTTCAGCTTAATCCTTTGATTTGCTCTTCTGGAAAGACAAATAACCCTAAAGTGAACATGACCTGGCCTAAAATGTTTGCTGAAGTGCAGACACCAGGTACTTTGTATTAGTCTCAGTGGCGGCTGGTGCTCAAAAACAAACTGAAAAATTCTGAAAAACACTGAAAAAAAACATCAATTGCAGCCACTGTGCCCATAAAATGCAGCCACTGTGCCCACCATATGCAGCCACTGTGCCCGTCATATGCAGCCTCTGTGCACATCATATGTAGCCATTGTGCCCATCATATGCAGCCTCTGTGCCCATCATATGCAGCCTCTGTGTCATATGTAGCCATTGTGCCCATCATATGCTACCTCTGTGCCCATCATATGCAGCCTCTGTGTCCACCATATGCAGCTTCTATGCCCATCATATACAGCCTCTGTGCCCACCATATGCAGCCTCTGCGCCCATCATATGCTGCTTCCGTGCCCATCATATGCAGCTTCTGTGCCCACCATGTGCAGCCACTGTGCCCATAAAATGCAGCCACTCTGCCCACCATATACAGCCATTGTGCCCGTCATATGCAACCTCTGTGCCCATCATATGCAGCCTCTGTGCCCACCATATGCAGCCTCTGTGCCCACCATATGCAGCCTCTGTGCCCACCATATGCAGCTTCTGTGCCCATCATATGCAGCCTCTGTGCCCATTATATGCAGCTTCTGTGCCCATCATATGCAGGCTCTGTGCCCATTATATGCAGCTTCTGTGCCCACCATATGCAGCTTCTGTGCCCACCATATGCAGTTTTTGTGCCCATCATATGCAGCTTCTGTGCCCATCATATGCAGCCTCTGAGCCCACCATATGCAGCTTCTGTGCCCACCATATGCAGCTTCTGTGCCCATCATATGCAGCCTCTGTGCCCACCATATGCAGCTTCTGAGCCCATCATATGCAGCCTCTGCAGGCATGGACTGGCCATTGGGACTACCGGGAGTTTCCTGGTGGGCCGATGGCTCAGTGGGCCAGTCAGGTGAGGTCCTGGAGCCGATCCTCTCTGACAGTGAGTGATCGCAATTTCACTCCTGTCAGGAGGAGCTGCTTCCGTCACTTGCTGGAGAGAGCATTAGGCGTTATGCTCCCTCCACCCTGCAGGGGGAGATGGACAGCCGGCAGACTTTCCTTCCTCTCTCCCCTTAGCACTTATTATCACATGACTGGAGAGAGGAACGAGACGCTGCCTTCAAAACGGTGAGTACATGTGGGAGGGGGAGGAGAGGGAGGACTCTCTGATGTGAAGGGGACTTCTGATGGGGACTCTGATGTGAAGGGGACTTCTGATGGGAACTCTGATGTGAAGGGGACTTCTGATGGGGACTCTCTGATGTGAAGGGGACTTCTGATGGGGACTCTGATGTGAAGGGACTTCTGATGGAGACTCTGATGTAAAGGGGACTTCTGATGGGGACTCTGATGTGAACTCTGATGTGAAGGGGACTTCTGAAGGGGACTCTGATGTGAAGGGGACTCTCTGATGTGAAGGGGACTGCTGGTGGGGACTCTGATGTGAAGGGACTTCTGATGGGGACTCTGATGTGAAGGGGACTTCTGATGGGGACTCTGATGTGAAGGGGACTTCTAATGGGGACTCTCTGATGTGTAGGGGACTTGTGAAGGGGACTCTCTGATGTGAAGGGGACTGCTGGTGGGGACTCTGATGTGAAGGGGACTTCTGATGGGGACTCTGATGTGAAGGGGACTTGTGAAGGGGACTTGTGAAGGGGACTTCTGATGGGGAGGGACTTCTGATGGGGACTCTGATGTGAAGGGGACTTGTGAAGGGGACTTGTGAAGGGGACTTGTGAAGGGGACTTCTGATGGGTACTCTCTGATGTGAAGGGACTTCTTATGGGGACTCTGATGTGAAGGGGACTGCTGGTGGGGACTCTGATTTGAAGGGGATTGCTGGTGGGGACTCTGATGTGAAGGGGACTTCTGATGGGGACTCTGATGTGAAGGGGACTTCTGATGGGGACTCTGATGTGAAGGGGACTTCTGATGGGGACTCTGATGTGAAGGGGACTTCTGATGGGGACTCTGATGTGAAGGGGCCTTCTGATGGGGACTCTCTGATGTGAAGGGGACTTCTGATGGGGACTCTGATGTGAAGGGGACTTCTGATGGGGACTCTGATGTGAAGGGGACTTCTGATGGGGACTCTGATGTGAAGGGGACTCTGATGTGAAGGGGACTTCTGATGGGGACCCTGATGTGAAGGGGACTTCTGATGGGGACTCTGATGTGAAGGGGACTTCTGATGGGGACTCTGATGTGAAGGGGACTTCTGATGGGGACTCTGATGTGAAGGGGACTTCTGATGGGGACTCTGATGTGAAGGGGACTCTGATGTGAAGGGGACTTCTGATGGGGACCCTGATGTGAAGGGGACTTCTGATGGGGACTCTGATGTGAAGGGGACTTCTGATGGGGACTCTCTGATGTAAGGGGGGCGCTGTTGGGGACATTCAAAATTAAAGTGGGCCGGTCATGATGAAGTCCAGGGCCAAATTTTTGTCCCAGTCCAGCCCTGAGCCTCTGTGTCCATTATATGCAGCTTCTGTGCCCATCATATGCAGCCTCTGTGCCCATCATGTTCTGTGGGATGGGCAGGCGATGGCTCCTGCATCCTCCATGGTTCCCGGGCATCTCCTCCTCCATTCCAGCTGCCCCTTTTGCCCTGCCTTAAAAACGGCCCTGGTGGGGATTAACTAGAGAATCACTCATCTTCAGTGGCTTTCTCTGTTTCATTGAAGCCTTTTATGTACAGCCTGGATCCAAGGAGCTGCACAGGGATGCTCACAGGTAGACATGTGCACCGCCAAAATATGTGTTTGTTTTCATTTTCATTTCATTCGTTTTTTGTTTTCGGGTCATTCACTATGATCGCAATTCGTAAATTCGAAAATTTGTAAATTCGAAAATCCGAAAATAAGAAAGAAAATCCGAAAATTCTAAAGAATAACTAATTAACTAATAATAACTAAATACTAAATTATAGGTATTGGAATTTCCTTTCAAATTTGGCTGAACGTAATGAATACGAATTTATCTGAAGTTACGAATTATCCAAAATAACGAATGCCGCATCTAAACAAATGGAAAGGAAAAAAATAAACAATTCATAATAATAATAAAATGTTTTTTATTACTATTATTAGTATTGTTATTTATTATTAATTCGTTATGTTCCATTTGTTTAGATGCGGCATTCGTTATTTCAGATCATTCGTAACTTCGGATAAATTTGTATTCGTTACGTTCACTAACAGCCAAATTTGAAAGGAAATTCCAATACCTATAATTTAATAGTTAGTTATTATTAGTTAGTAAGTTATTCTTTCAGAATTTTAAGATTTTCTTTCTTATTTTCGGATTTTCTAATTACGAATTGCGATCATAGCGAATGACCCGAAAACAAAAACCAAGCAAAACTGAATGAAACAAAAATGAAACCAAACACATTTTTTGGCGGTGCATTAAATGGTGTTAAACGGGTTTTCGTTAATTCGGATGTTTCCGTATTAACAAATTTGTTGAAATTCATTAAGAAAAACGAATTTGGAAAATTGCACATGTCTACTCATAGGAATCAATTTGGAATCTAACAAAACTACTTGCGTTTTTTACTTTATAGGCAAGGAAAGGTTCACTTTTAACATTCAGTATCGCACAGGAATACGGTAACATGAAATGGTGCTGATCTGCATTTTGCTCAGGTAGATATTTCCTTGTTATCTCTTCCAGATCACGATGTCAGCATAACAGCCACACGTCCGCAAGTGCCGATTGGTGAAATTCCGTACACGCTGAGTCTGAATGCTCACTTCCAGTCTGCGTATGGTATTGCTAAGATCCAGTCAAACTGTGACATCACCCGTCTGGAGTACACAGATAGTGACAAGACCAGCGCCAAGGTGAGCGGGAACACAAAAAATGTATGAAGGCTCATTTCTTTAGCTGACTAAATAGGATATCTGCAACAATCTAATACACAGTGCCAGGGTTCAAGTGGAACTAAACCCCCCTATCCTTTTCAGCCAAGGAAGCTGCAATCTTAGCCTCTGTTTGATCTGTAACTGCCATGGTCCTGTACATGTGATTAGTTATGACACCAGCCATTTGATGGTTTGACAGTTTGGTGGAGAGTACAACCAAATGTGACAGTTATCACTCCTGGCATGCTGAGAATGTAACTGTTTTTTTTTTAAACCTTTACATTAATGGGTTTCGTTCTGCTTTAATCACTCAAAATGGAACTTTACCCATAACAACTTGATAAAAAAATAATGTTCTCTAACAAAGAACATACATTCCACATAACAATTTTGATACCAAAATAAGTATGTGCTGTAAATTTCCTCCAGCATTACTCCTGTTTCTTCTTGCTGCAGGCTGCCATTTTGCTGAAGCCCAGAGTTCATGAACAGCAGTAAATCATAAAGTGAAACTAAACCCATCGATTTAACAGTTTCAAAAAACAATTACACTCCTGGAATGTTGGATTGCTAACTGTCACATTTGCTCATGTCATCAACCAAACTGTCAAACCATCCTATGGCTGGTGTCATAACTGACCACATGTGCAGTATCATGGCAGTTGCAGATCAAACAGATGGCAGCTTCCTTGGCTGAAAAGTATAGGGGGGGTTTAAATCCACTTTAAGGCTGTCAGCAATTCGGCCTCTACAAACTCAGCAGTGCCTAAAAATGCCTAAAACTAGAGAGCAACTAAGCATGTACTGGATTTTAAACAATATAGACTTATTTTTAATATTTTACATGCAGTAGCTCTACCCACAAAAGGGGCCAACCTGAAGTGATCTAGCAGGGCTTCATTTTCTGACTAAAGTTCCACACTTTAAGCTCCTGAAGATTTTACCCCTTTAATGAGCAGGACATTTTTTGCTTTTCGGCACTGTACTACTTTAACTGGCAATTGTGAGGTCATGCAACGCTGTACCCAAAGAAAATGTACACAAACCTTTTCACATAAATAGAGTAAGGCTGTTACTGATTAAAATTGTCGTGTTCGATTAATTGATTTTTTTTTTCTAATCGATTAATCAACTAATTTCAATTAATTATAACGCACATACTTCCAACTACTTTTAGCTGATTTAGCACCATTGTTATGGCAACGGCCAAAGCCAGGGATAGCGGGGCATGGCAAGGACGTCACACGTCATAAACTCAGCCTCACCGTGCCAATAATCGCAGCCTCACCATACCCATAATCGTAGCCTTACCGTGCCCATAATCGCAGCCTCACCGTACCCATAATCGCAGCCTTACCATGCCCATAATCACAGCCTCCCTGTGCCCATAATCGCAGTCTCACCGTACCCATAATCTCAGCCTTACCGTGTCCATAATCGCAGCCTCGCCGTGCCCATAATCGCAGCCTTACAGTGCCCATAATCCCAGACTTACCGTGCCCATAATCGCAGCCTCACTGTGCCCATAATCGCAGCCTCACCGTACCCATAATCGCAGCCTTACAGTGCCCATAATCTCAGACTTACCATGCCTATAATTGCAGCCTCACCGTTCCCATAATGCAGTCTCACCATGCCCATAATTGCAGCCTCACCGTGCACATAATGCTGTCTCACCGTGCCCATAATCGCAGCCTCACCGTGCCCATAAGCTGTCTCACCGTGCCCATAATGCTGTCTCATCGTGCCCATAATCGCAGCCTCGCCATACCTATAATGGCAGCCTCACTGTGCCCATAATGCAGTCCCACCGTGCCCATAATCGCAGCCTCACTGTAGTCAGTGCCTGTGCCTGGATTACACAGTCTGCGGGCATCTCCCGCTGTGTGTCTCGGAGCTGAGTGTGAAAACAGAAGACAGAACACTGCATCTATCACACGAGCTGATCTAGGAGGAGGGCGGGACTTTTCTCACAGCGCGGCCAAAGTTTTCACACTCAGCTCCGAGACACACAGTGGGAGATGCCCGCAGACTGTATATGACATATAGTAAAAGAGGGAGCGGAGTGCTGCGCTGCAGCCACAGGTTGGCCCAAAGCGGCCCCAGGGCAGGCAGCCTACCGATCAAAAAAATTTTGACGATTAATCAAGGAATTAATCGTTAATTTCCGCAGCCCTAACATAGAGGGGTTGATTTACTAAAGGCAAATAGACTGTGCACTTTGCAAAGTGCAGTTGCTCCAGAGCTTAGTAAATGAGGTAAAACTTTACTTTGCAAAGAATACCCAATCATGTGCAAGGAAAATTAAAAGAACAGCCTTTTTGCTTGCATATGATTGGATGATGGAATTCAGCAGAGCTTTCCTCATATACTAAGCTCTGGAGCAATTGCTCTCGCAATTGCTCTCTATTTTCCTTTAGTAAATCAACCTCAGAGTGTTATTTTGGTGGTATTTGATCGCCTCAGGGTTTTTTATTTTTTATTATATGAACCAAAAAAAGGGCAGACGCTGACCAGCAAGTGTGAGCTGCACTTCACTCTATGGCCCTTTTGAATTAGGCTTGAGGCTTTCATCCCCTCAAGCCATTAACTCATTGCTACTTATGAACTTTTTATATAAGACCTTACCTACTTTTACTCCAAACTTGAGATACGGGCTATATATGGTGCCTCCACAGCGCTTTTTTCTATACCGTTGGTCCTTTATTACAAACAAGTAGACATTGTTGCTTAAGTTCCAGCAAAGATACTATATTTATATTTTCACATCACGTCTAACCACTGCTAGCAGAAATTTTCCAAGCTCCGGAAGTAGGGTTTTCATACGCACAACATGTTGAGCTACTAAGAATACATTTACCTGGACTCACAACCTGACCCACACCCTGCTTACTCACATACATAATTGGAACACCTGTATGGGAATTCGTTCCCCACCCACTTTTGGATGCGCCACTCTGTATATGTATTGCATGAAGTGGTGTCTTGGTTGTACAGTATGTGGGGTAGAAAATATCAACTATATGGAAATATCTATCTCCAGCTTCCATCCGAACAACTCCTTCCCAGCTGGGCTGACCCTGAGTATTTGAGGGGGCCTGACCCCTGCCAATCCAAGTTGGGGATTGGTGAGGGCGCCTCAGAAAACTCCAGGCAGCTCCCCCTCCCCTCTCCTCCTTCTTTTCCAGAATGTTCCAGCATATTCTGGAAAGAAGTGGGAGGTCTCAGTGACGCTGCCTGTGAGTCCCCAGCTCTGCCTGAGTCACTCCCAACCCAGACCCAGAAGATAAACACGCAGACTTGGCTGCCACCCGAGCCTGACAATTGACCTATCCTACACAAAAAAATCCTTTTCTCACATCTAGTAACCTAAAGGGTGTTACATAACATTGTATAGCGCATGAGTGAGATGAACCGCATGATGTAAGACGTTCCAACTTGCGCATGCACAGTACAACAATACTTTGAGATCTTGCGAAATCTCACAGATTAGGTAAAGGATCTCCCTGAAGGCACTGATGACATCATTCCCGGGTACCTTTTCCCTTCACTTCCTGTCCCATAGCCAAGACAGAAATGAGAGCAAATCCCACTGAGGGAATTCCTGGATATCACAAGGTTCAAAAGAGTTATAGGGCGTACACACGGTCGGACTTTGTTCGGACATTCCGACAACAAAATCCTAGGATTTTTTCCGACGGATGTTGGCTCAAACTTGTTTTGTCTACACACGGTCACACAAAGTTGTCGGAAAATCTGATCGTTCTAAACGCGGTAACGTAAAACACATACGTCGGGACTATAAACGGGGCAGTGGCCAATAGCTTTCATCTCTTTATTTATTCTGAGCATGCGTGGCACTTTGTCCGTCGGATTTGTGTACACACGATCGGAATTTCCGACAACAGATTTTGTTGTCGGAAAATTTTATCTCCTGCTCTCCAACTTTGTGTGTCGGAAAATCCGATGGAAAATGTCCGATGGAGCCCACACACGGTCGGAATTTCCGACAACACGCTCCGATCGGACATTGTCCATCGGAAAATCTGACCGTGTGTACGGGGCATTAGTGTCCTCATTGGAAGATTTTTCACTTGACACATGACAAATAGAGAAGGTGAATCCCCCTAATAGAGGCACAAAACGCAATAAAACCTGACAGACATTCCAATCTCTCTTCACAGTGGCCAAAACAAAAAAAGTTAGCTTTACTTTAAGTCGGACAAAAAATGTGCAAACTAATATTATGTTATTTCCCCTTTGCAGGTGTCATTGGTTGAGGACCACAAGTTTGATCGAGATGTGGAATTTTTGGCTTATTATAGGGATGTAAACAAACCCAGCGTCACTGTGGAGGCGGGACTTGGATCTACAGATGCTGATCAAGAATCAGGACCCACGCCATCAGGTGACAATATAAACTGACATGACATGTACAACTGTCACTCTGTATCATAGTATATCCTGTGGTGGCCCATCCATTAGGGACGCCCGAGCTCCACCCCCTCTCTCCACGCCACCCCCTGTCTGGTTAATGGATATATTCATGCATAGGATGAATCTATCCACACCTGCCGCGGCCTCCCTCTATTCATGCGTCCGGCCCATTTCAGGACGGTGGTCGCATGAATTACAGCGGCCGGGTTTTTTTTAAGCACCTGATTAGAGCCAGAGGCTCTAATAGGCTTCAAAATAGGGCGGGCTCATATAGGGCGGGCTCAGGTCGAAGAGAATGCGCTCCAAACCCACTCAGCTGTGTTATAACAGCAAATGAAACTTCGCTGTTGAAACAATGATCCTCAATCCAGCCAATCAGAAGCGGATGTGAAACCTGATTGGCAAAAAAGAGAAGACTCCTGACTGGCCACAGAGGAGGAGGGAGGAAACGGAAGCTGCCGCCACCGCCGTGCAGTGGCATCTCCAGCTTTCATATTTAGGGGGGGCACATGGGGGGACAGGGACAAAAGTAGGGGAGCAACTATAAAATGCAATCATATATATATATATATATATATATATATATAGATAGATATATATATATCTATATATTTATATATATATATATATATATATAGATATATATCTACATATATATATATATATATATATAGATAGATATATACATATATAAATACATATATATATCTATATATATAGATATATATATATCCTGGGGCTCTTTACTACGATCCCACAACGGTCCTTTCCATGTTCTGCCGTGAGCTCCCTTCCTACTGTATTGGGGTCCCCCCAGGGTGGCAGAAAACAGGAGATACATGTCACCAGCATGCTAAGAAAATATAAGGGTCCAAAGCAGTGGGAGAACTATCAGGGTTGCAAAGGTTGTCTTGCCACTGGGCCCTGGTGTTCTGCCACTGTGAGGTCCCCCAGCCTCCTCTTGCTGTCCTGCCCCTGCTATTGACAGCTCTGGTCTGGCATCTCTTGGAATTTACAGGCTGGTTCTCCTGTCCTAAGGACGGGAGAAATCAGTCTGTTTTTTCAGTAACTGAGAGTCCTGGTGGAGTCCTTCCTGCAACTCGCTCTTCTCCCTGCCAATGAGGATGCAGGGGAAGGAGCAGATCGGGCGGCCGTGGTTGTGTGAGCGCTCGCATTATGCTGTGTCAGCGAGCAGAGGGAGGGGGGAGGAATCACCCGCAGGAGCTGACTGAGGACGCTTTCCCTCTTAGACATTGCCTTTTTGTAAAAAAAAAATGTTTTGTTTTTTTTTTTAATTGGGGGGCACATGGTGGGGCATAGCATAATGTTGGGGGGGTCAGGGAACCCCCTAGGGACGCCATTGCCGCCGTGATGACCCATGGAGAGCAAGAGAACAAGAGGCCCCGCCGCCGAGCAGGGGAAGCTGCCGGTGATGGGGTAAGTGTTATCGACCGACCGGGGGGGGGGTTGGCATACTGTTTGCTGCCCCCCCAAAAAAAATTTCCACTGGTCGCCACTGATAATTACTCAACATAAGTGTGTTATTGTGCACATGTCCACATGATAATAAATGCAGTTGTCCTGTATTGTGAGCTTGTCATATCTTGTCCTGTTTGTATATGTAGCATCCCCCTCCCCGACCTCCAGGAGGCATAATGGTATCCCCAGAGATAAGGGGGGGCTGACTTTTTAATTGTAGATTACTTAGAAAAATTCCCAGCATATAATCAACTCATCTCATGTGATGAGTAATATCCGTAACAAAAAACAACAGTGCATAACACACCTTATAACGTGCAAAAGTCTGTGTATAATGTGCAAAAATGGTTATTAAAGTGCCAAAAATAGTTCATAATCCTTCACAATCTTCTTTCTTAAAGCGGACCTTCATCATTTTTTCAACTTTCCATCTATTAAATCCTCTGCCCTTGTATTTTTTTAATTTTGGATAGTAAAACATTTTTTTTTCTGCCAGTAAATGCCTTATACAGCCCACTTCCTGTTTCTTGTCTATGGCCTATGACATCATGCACAGCTCTCTCTCTCACTCTCCTGAGAGTTTGCCAGGAAGGGAGGGAGGTGAGTCAAAAGAAGGCCAATGAGAGCTGCAGAGCTGGAGGTGTGCCTCTGTGTGTGTGTCTGTGTAAATCCAGGAAGTGAACAGGCAGCAGCTTCAGCTGCCCACAGTTAAAATGGATGCAGCCAGACTTAGTGGATGGGGAGATTTCTGCATCATATTTGGCAAGTACAGAATCACAGTATATATAAGATAATATGCAAAGTGGTTGGAGGGAAGCTTCAGCATGGCAAAGATGTTTTTATTACAAATTATGTGAGCAGACTGCAGTTCCTCTTTAAAGTGGAGTTCCACCCACTTTTACAACTCTTCAGCATTCCTCACTAAACTGTGCACTGTATACAAATTGGATATTTTTTAATTTTTTTTCTCAGCACCAACTGTATATCTGCTGTATTCATTTTTCACTTCCTCCTCCCTGGCCACGGCCCATCGCATCATTTCCTGTTTGCAATGCCTTCCGGGAAGGGGTGACAACTTCCTCTGACACTGCCGTTGCTATGGAAACCTGACCTGAAACCTATTCACTGCTTGTGCTGCACTGAGCATGTGCAAGATCTGCAAGGATGAGATCCAGGAAGAAATACAGTCTGGCTTCAGATGCCAACACTTAAGATGGCCACGGCCTGCTGTAAGTTTATAAAATAACAAACTACTGCTATAAACTAACAAAACAGACCTTAGTTTACAGACTAACTTTACTAGAATACATTAAGATTGTGTATTATAGGGGTATTTTTATTTAAAAAGTATAATTTCGGCCAGAACACCACTTTAATGTCGAAAATGTTAATGTACACCACCACAGGAAAGTGTTCCCGAAGCCCCTTCACCACAAATGGAAATAATGGCTCAATAGAGAAAAATAACAAAAAGTCCCCCAAAAAAAGAAGAAATCCAGGATGTAGGAAGATCACTTGTTCAGAGACTGCAGCACTTCCAGTACAGTATTGGATGGTCGCGATGGTCGGACTAGGTAAACTCTTTTTTCTTCTTCACCATAAATGGTTAACAGAGCTCCTTACTAGATATTCAAATCTCACAAGGAGATCACAGAACACTTGCAAATATGTCCCGATCCAAAGTAAAGTCCGGACTCGTAAGCCACATACACTCCAAGGAAGGGATTTAAATACAAAAGGAGGTCCACATTTGTCCAGATGTGAACCTCTTCTTGTATTTAATTCCTTTTCCTGGAGTGTATTTGGCTTAGGAGCCCAGAGAGAGTTTATACTTTGGATCGGGACATATTAGTCCCGTTCTGTGATCTCCTTGTGAGATCTGAAAAGGAATCGATTTGTGGTGAAGAGACTTTGGGAACACTTTCTTGTGGTGGTGTACATTAATATTTTCCACTTAAGGACCGAAAGGATTTACCCCCTTAATAACCAGGCCATTTTTTGCGCTGTGTTTCTTTAACTGACAATTGCGCAATCGTGCGACGTTGCACCCAAACAAAATTAAAGGCCTTTTTTTCCCCCCCACAAATAGAGCTTTCTTTTGGTGGTATTTGATCACCTCTGCGGTTTTTATTTCATAAACAAACAAAAAAAGAGCGACAAATTTAAAAAAAAGCAATATTTTTTACTTTTTGCTATAATAAATATTCCCCAAAAAATATATAAAAAAAATATATAAAAAAACAAATTTCTTCCTCAGTTTAGGCCGATATGTATTCTTCTACATATTTTTGGTAAAGAAAATCACAATAAGCGTATATTGATTGGTTTTACAGTGTCTACAAAATAGGGGATAGATTTATGGCATTTTTATTATTATTATTTTTTTTTTTACTAGTAATGGTGGTGATCAGCGATTTTTAGTGGGACTGCAACATTGCAGCAAACAGATCGGACACCTAATTGACATTTTTTACACTTTTATTGGGAATCAGTGACATTATTACAATGATCAGTGCTAAAAAAATGTACTGTTATGCCCCGTACACACGATCGGACATTGATCGGACATTCCAACAACAAAATCCATGGATTTTTTCCGACGGATGTTGGCTCAAACTTGTTTCGCGTACACATGGTCACACAAAGTTGTCGGAATTTCCGCTCGCTAAGAACGCAGTGACGTACACCACGTACAACGAGACTAGAAAAGGCCGGTTCAGAACCAAGCGCGGCACCCTTTGGGCTCCTTTTGCTAATCTCGTGTTAGTAAAAGTTTAATGAGAGACGATTCGCGCTTTTTCAGACTCGTGGTTTTCAGATCGTTTTCTGCGGTTCAGTTTGTGCTTGTGGGTTTGTATCTGCTCTTCAGTGCGTGCAGCGAGTACCATTGACTTGTCATTGTGTTCTTGTTCGTTCGTTACTGTTTTTCAGGTCGCTCTTCACAGGCCTTGCTGTTCTTCAGTGCGTTCTGTTACTGCGTTCTGAGCAGCCGACCGTTTTCTAGCCATGTTGCGTATACGTACTCCTCGTAGAGTTCGTGCTGTGCGGGGGCTTGGTGTTGGGGTCCTGACCTTGACACAAGTCCAGTCCATGAACAGGGTGGGGAGGAGTTCATGGACCAAGAATTGGTTGCTTGGGAGTGACCAGTTCTGCCATATGCCTTTGCTCCGTGAGATCTGTGAGAATAATCCTGATGATTTCAGGAACTTTCTCCGGATGACGGACCCCGTATTTCACCGTTTGTTGGCTTTGCTGACCCCCTATATCAGCAGGCAGGATACCTGCATGAGGCAAGCCATCACTCCAGGGCAGAGGCTCGTCGCCACCCTGCGGTACTTGGCGACAGGGAGAAGTCTACAGGACTTTAAGTTCTCGACAGGCATCTCCCCCCCAGGCTCTGGGGATCATTATCCCAGAGACCTGTTCTGCCATCATCCAGGTCCTGCAGAAGGAGTATATGAAGGTAAGATTTTTATCCTTTAATATCACATTTTATTGTATATAATGTTTGCTAATATTTTGTATTTCTTTACTCATTCCCTAATTACCATGATTGGAATATGCTGTGAATGTCCCCTTTGTTCTCATGCATGCTGGATTTTTATGTAATTATTTTTTTGTCCTTCATACATATTTGCCTTGACTTACCTCCCCAGCATGGTGTCTCCTGCCCCTATATTCACCTCATGTAGTCACTTAACAATGTATTTTGTCAGCTCCATAGTAGTGCTTTACCCCAAACACCCCCTAAAATGTTTTTAAATGTGATTTGTGCTTTAAATTCAGGCAGAATGCCAGAGGCTTTTTTTGGGGGTTCCCCAAATCACTTGGAACCCTCCCTCCCCCCAACTGCTAAGTCAGTTGATAACAATTCTCTATCTATCCTCAATCATCTATCTGCGGACTTTGCCAAGCCCATATACACTATACCCACCTCTTTAGTGGTCAGATTTATGGATGAATTCCCCAAAGCATGTAGTGCAAGGGCCTGCCTGTATACTTTCAAATGGTACTGTTTAAAGTTTTTGTATACTATTTTTATCTTGATAGGTAATAGCAGAATTTCCAAATGTGCTCAAATGTGTACAGTGTGTATTTATATCTTTGTCTCATGACACTTCTTACCTGTCCAGTGGGCTGTCAATAATGTAACTAAGGAGGGGCTGGCCAAAGTAATACCCATTATTTAGGCATTCATCTCTCAATGAAGTGGAAAGGGTTAACTGTCCAAGAGCCCCCCCCCCTATAATGTTAGAAATGGCCCATGAGGGGGGGAGGGGGATATGATAGGTGTACCTTATACTTTGGTCTTGAAAAACTCCTTCGAAAAAATGTTATCTTGATGTTGGCCAAGAATGTTTGTGTGTAATCTGCTTTCCCTGTTTATGTGCAAAATGACTATTTTTTTTGTTTTGACTCCACAGTTTCCTTCCACGCCACAGGAATGGCAGACTGTGGCCTCCCACTTTGCCCAGCGGTTGGACTTTCCTAACTGCGGAGGGGCAAATGATGGGAAACACGTCCACATCGTCCCACCACCCAACTCGGGGTCGTACTATTACAACTACAAGGGGTTCAATAGTATTGTGATGTTGGCGGTGGTGTCGGCTATTTATGAGTTCCTGTATGTGGACGTGGGGAAGAATGGCCGGATGTCTGATGGTGGAGTCATCACCCAGACCGAGTTCTACAGGCGTCTCCAGAATGGCAGCTTGGACTTGCCACCTCCAGAAGGACTCCCATTCATCTTCGTTGCGGATGAAGCATTTGCGCAGGGGGACCATCTTATGCGGCCATTCCCGATGCGGACCCTCACCCCGGACCAGAGGGTTTTTAATTACCGGCTGGCCAGAGCCAGAAGAGTGGTGGAGAACACGTTTGGAATCATGGCCAGCTGGTTTCGCCTATTTCTTACACCCATACACATGGCGGAGTACAAACTGAATTACATTATCCTGGCGTGCTGTGTTCTACACAACTTTTTACGGCAACATTCTGCCAACTATGCTGGCTCAGTTGGGCCTGAGGCCGGAATTCAAAATGAACCAACCCTGACAGCGCTTGAAAGTGGCCATCCTGGCTTGCCCCCCCTGAGTGCCCGTAATGTCCAGCTAAAATACCTTGAATTCTTTGCGGGTAGGGGGGCTATCAATAAGCCAGACAATGTCTAAAACCCTTTTCAAATAAAAAAAAACAAAATAATCAAATCTTTGGTGACATTTACTGCTTGTGTTTGTTTTAGCTGACCCTGAGAGAAATGTGGTGAGTCCTGAAAATGGTGTGATTGTGTAACCTTGCAAAGCACTGTTGGGTGTTATTTACTAAAGGCAAAGACACTTTGCACTACAAGTGCACTTGAAACTGCACTTGTAGTGCAAAGTGGATTTGCCCTTAGGAAATAACACCCATTGTCACAGAAAACAGCAATTAGAGCACCACAAAAGTGTTGTAGCGTTGAGACAATAATCCACACATTCTTGATTAACAATCTTTTTAATACCAGCACAATCACATGTGCATTTAGAAAAGGTTTTTAAAACAAACCAACATGTTTGTTGTATAACAATTTTTGGGGTCAAATTAGAAAAAGTAGAAATGTCCATTTAAAATAAAACAGGTATGTTTAAAACCAACAACAAAGACACAAATCTTGAACTTACAAAGTTCACATTTGGTAGAACTTGAAGGCAATATCAGACATGAGTATTTACAAACTGTGTTTAATATTGCGTTCAGATGGGGTGAAGTCACCCCAGGAAAAGCCAAATTTTGAAGATGCACACAAATAGCCGAATGTCAACATGTGCTAGCTGCCATCATGGGGGATCAAGGGACGTGTTTTGGGGGTGCAACCCCTTCCTCTCAGCTACTTTATTATTGAGGAAGGGGTTGCACCCCCAAAACGTGTCCATTGATCTCCCGTGATGGAAGATAGCACATGTTGACACACTGTGTGCATCTTCAAAATTTGGCTTTTCTCCAATTTGTCAAAAAATGTAAAAAAATTGTAGCACACCAAAAAACAAAGGGGTTTGGAGGGGTTTTAAACTCTCCCTAAAACAATAATGATGTTCTTATTTTTTTGAAGAACATCATTGATGTTTTTCTTGATGTTTTCCAAGTCCCTATTACACCCCATGATCTCCCTGATCAGGATCTGTGCACATTCTGAGGTGAAAGGATCAGGATCCACAACATTACGATCACCTAAAAAGATAGAAACCAAAAAAAAAAACATGTATTATAAATTTGCCGGCATCCATCTCTTACCTGAGCCTGTGGTCGCAGACACTCACCTGTTGTGGTGCCAATTTCCACCACGTCTTCCTCCTCCTGCTCTGTTTGTCTTGGGTGGATTTCCCCTTCTTCCAGAGGTGGGGGGTCTCTGGTCTCCTCGGATGAGGGGTGTCCTCCGAGTCTTTTCTCCCCTATGGAAAAAAAAATGGTATTCTTAGCACACAGATATTTGATGGCAGAACTATAAATATGAAACATTGTTTGGAAATGGGGTACAATTTTTTTGTGGGCAGAGTTCCAAGATGTAGCATTTTTCTTGTCTTTTTTCAAGCTTGAATACTTTACCTGTCTTGTACAAGCTTCTCAGATGGAGACACCCGTATAGTATACACTGGAGCACCTGTGTGGGCCCCCTAATAAAAAGGGTGTTCTTGTGTCCCACACTAGTGCTCCAGCGTCCAGATGTGAAAACTGCTGCTGAGTGTCCTCTCCTTACACAGAATCTAGTTTGCATTTCATTCTAGTTACAAACTCATCTACCCAACCAAATTAGTTTCAGACAAGTAGGCCCTAAAAAATGTGGCCAAATGTATATGGCCAAAACCATGGTGTTTTCTAGGCTGAACGAACAATGTTTGATACGAACGAATAATGTGCCCATGAACATGAAAGTTGCCATTTTAAACTGGACATCAGTTAAGAAAAGCACATAGAGCAGCACGAACGTAATAAAAATAAAGAATAGGAACACAGCACAACTACTTGCTTTTTTGCAGAACTCTCCGGATCTTTCTGTACTGCTCATTAATTTGAGGTCCGACCACCGCTTCCTGAGCTGATCTTTCGATCGTTGTACCCCGAAATTCCGGGGCAGACTCTTGACCACTTTCGTCATGATCTTGGCCTTTCTGACATTGGGGTTGGGGTAAGGTCCATACTTCCCATCATAGTCGGCCTTCTTCAGGATATCGACCATCTCCAACATCTCCCCAAAGGACATATTTGAGGCCTGAAATCTTCTCCTTCTGGATCCAGACGTTTCTGGCTCTGGGCTTTCCTCCCCCTCCTCCTCGTTGCTGTAATTAGCACGCACCTGCTGTGTCTCCGCCATGTGCTCTTCCCCCACTGCGCCGAACGAAAAGGGGCGGGGAATAGACTAGAAAGAACGTCAGGGGTGGGCGGAGTTCCACACATGCACAGTGTGTATAAAGCGTAACACGCGTGCGTAGTATGTACGATCTGTGAGTGGAAAAAGGAGTATCGGAGGCGCCGATCGTGATAACGAAGGTAAGATCTAAACTTGGGCCTATACTGCTTCTACATTGAGGCCTATATTATAACAAGATTAGGAGAGTTTTGCCTGACATTAGGGTTTGTCTCGTGTTGTGTCTTGCAGATAAAATGGATGGCTTCAATGACCACAACTTCCTCCCCTTGTTCATAGACAAATACAGGGAGCTGCCCTGTCTGTGGCAGGTCAAACACCCACATTATAATCATAAACAAAAGAGGCAGACAGCGCTGGAGAAACTACTGGAGTTGGTGACGCCAGTGGTCCCCACAGCAACCATCCCCTATTTAAAAGCCAAAATTGGTGGCCTAAGGAAGAAGTGGAGGAGCCCAGATGAAGTCAGGTATAGCATTCTTCTACAGATTTCTGGTCAATAAAGAAATGATGTTTACTAGATGTTATTATTGGTCACTAATTGCTGATTTAAGAAAGTGTTTTACATATCAATAGACAGTAGTTTTGAAAATTAATTGGGACAAGACTGAAAAATGCTGGGCTCAGAATGATAGTATTTTTTATATTTGTTAACATTCAATTTGCAACAATCATGAGGTGAAAATTGTGTGTGTGATTGATGAATAAAAAACTAAAACAATGTCCCTTTTTCATACACAGGAAGACCTCAGCCAGGAGGAGGCTGTGGAATGTAGCAGCCAGGAGGAGGCTGTGGAATGTGGCAGCCAGGAGGAGGCGGGGCTAAGTGGAAGCCAGGAGAAGCCTGGGACCAGTAGGAGCCTGACCGAATCGTAGGTTCTTCCCCTCTGCCTTCCATACAAAAGACCAAGGAAGGGGAGTCACGTTCAGGATTCATCGCTCAGGCTCATTCAGGAGGCTTCTGCATCCCTCAGAGCCACCCCCACTCCTGAAGAGGCCTTTGCCTGCATGGCTGCCCCCAAATTGCAGGGCATGCAGGAGGGTCAACGCAAGCTGTGTGAGGACCTTCTGTATAAAGTCCTAACTAAGGGGGTGAGTGGCGAAATCACACCCAATACCCACCTGAGTGCGTTGGCCCATCCCCCTCCTCCTCCTTCTCTTGCTGCCACATCTCCAACACCAGAGCCACAGCGTGGAAGGAAGCGTGGAAGGAAGACCAGAGAGTGATGGCCTGGTCTGGCCAAAGATGCAGGCTCTTGTATGACCACAGCCTGGGGACACAGATGTCATCTGCTGCTTTCCGGATCTCTGGGATTTCTGGACCAGACTGCACTCCCTTAGATATGAAATCCTCAGGCCACCAATTTTGCCTGGAAATAATTGATGTCTGCCCTGGGGGCCAAAGGCTTCACCAATTTCTGCTGTTTCTCCAGCATTGCCTCCCTCTTTGTTTGGTTCTGAGCCCTTAATAAAGGAATTTTTTGTTTCAATTATGTGTGTTTTCCTTCAAAAAGGACAGTTTGTTTGTGAGGAGGCAAGTACATTTCAAATATACAATGTGAAATTAACAAGAGACACCAACACCAAACAATCTCCTTGAGATTAAATAATACAAGATAATAATGGTGTTGTGGTAACTTGACACACAAAACACGCACAAAAATATTCTGGAGTAAAACACAAAAAAACACAAAATAAAAACAGCCTTGAAAAAATACAAACCCCAAAAAAATAAATAAAAACAGCCTTGAAAAAAATACAAAACAAAAATAAAACAACAAAATAGAAATTTGGTCAGATGTGACAAATCAAAATATATTGAGGGAATTCCAATAAATAATAAAGAAATAAGTCTGTGATAAGTCTGTGTGAATATGAGCAGCAAAACGACTTCATTCTTCTCACATTATAAAGAAGAGAGTGCGCTGTATTAAACAATTTAAAACATTGCAGCGTGACGAAAGTGCTGTATCCATTCCGAACGCTAATTTTACCAGACCGAGCTGTTCCGTCTCTGAATTTCTTCTGAGCATGCGTGGCACTTTGGCCACACACGGTCGGAGTTGATGCGATCGGATTTTGTTGTCGGAAAATTTTATGGCCTGCTCTCAAACTTTGTGTGTCGGAAAATCTGATGGAAAAAGTCAGATGGAGCCCACACACGGTCGGGATGTCCGACAACACGCTCCGATCGCACATTTTCCGTCAGAAAATCCGACCGTGTGTACGGGGCAATATTGTACTAATGACACTGGTAAGGAAGGGGTTAACATTAGGGGCGATCAAGGGGTTAAATGTGTTACTAACTGTATAGGGGACTGTGTGACTGGGGAAACACACAGATCCGTCTTCCTGCATAGCAGAAAGACAGTACCTGTGTGATCCCCCTTGTCAGAACGGAGATCTGCCTTGTTTACACAGGCAGATCCCCGTTCTGTCACTGCGGGGAAGGATCGTGGGTGGCCGGAGGACATCGAGTCCGCCCCACGCGCTGATTGGCACGCACCCTCAAAATAGAGTTCACGTACGATGACGGTGATTCGAACGAGCCAACCTGCTGCAGTGTAATGAAGGCGGCTGGTTGGCAGGTGGTTAAGAAAGAAGAAGATTGTGGAGGATTTTGGACTGAGCATTATTTTTTGCACTTTAATATAATTTTTGCACATTGTACATGGACTTTTTCACTTTATAAGTTGTATTATGCACTGTTGGTAATTAATCATTTGTTATGTAGCTAATGGTAGGATTTAATGAATGGTTGAGGAAACTGATTGTCCTCATTAAATCCTGTAACTTTTTATAGACTTACCCTTTCACTTATTTAGCGTGCGCACAAATATATTTTTACAGTAGTTTTCGTGGGCCAGCCAACTCCTTTTACTAACATTTTGTAGGCAACCTGCTTACATTCTTCTCTTTGTGGAGGAGCAGATGCTTGACTTCAAGATGTTCTAAAACAGTAAACTCCAATCTGCAGCCCCAAGGGTCGGATGCAGGCCCCTGCTTGCCTTTAAACCCCTGTTTTAACGCATACTGATAGACAGGACAATTTGGTTGGTAAGCAGGCTGGTCGGTAAGTTGAGCTGGGAATTCCTTTGGTTTTGTTTTGCATGTGTTGCCCTTCCATGTGCTCCTTGCTACAAAGGCCAGCTATAGGTGAGGGCAGTGGCCATTTGTTTGTACCCTTGCTTGCCTTTATCTGGCCTTTGGTGCACTATGCCATCCACTGACACCAACAATGGGGCATGAATCCTGCCACTAATATCAATAATGGGTCACAATTCTGCGCTGTCATGTACCTGGTGAATATCGACCTGGAAAGGGGGCTTCTCTTGCACCTCTTGTCAAAAAAACCCCTGGTAGTAATCACACGATGCGTAAGGACACATAGTGGCACGAGGGCCAGTGTAGCAGGCAGCACCAGCTGGTGTTTCCAGGAAGCAGGTGACCGTCGATCACCAGGCAAGAACCAAGAACTGGAACATGGTGACACTTGATCGGCAGACAAGAGCATAGCCAGGACACAAGCCAGAAGGTCATCAACAGCCGGGTAGCCAGATGCAGGAACATCAGACAGAGGTAGAGTCAGAATACAAGCCGAGGTCGGTACACGGTCGGGCAGCGAGGTACACGAGTGTAAAACAGAAGCAGAGTCAGAACAGCCGAGGTCACAGCAGGCAGGCACAAATCATAAAACAGGTCAGGAGCAAGCCAGGTCGTACACGGGTATGCAGATAAGGCAGGTCAAGGCTCTGGTTAAGCAGGAACTAGCTGAAGTATACTCAGCAATCCATCCGTGTCATAGCCCCGCTTGAATAGGCTATTTGGTGCTAGAACTTGTACAGGATGTGTGTGTGCATGTGTGCACGTGCACACGGTTTCTGCACATGCTAATACGTTTGCGTGAGTGTGCCAATGCCCATTGTGCAATGAGCTTTGCTCATAATTATGAGCATGCAATAGCCTTCTTGTCCCAACATGAACTGAGCTTCTCTTACACTCCCACTGACTGAACAGTAAAACAGTCCTTTTTTAGAAAGTTTAGAGACCCTTACTCTAAAACCAGATTGCTTTTTCACCCATGAATGAAGGAGACCTAAAGAGGTACTTTTATTTTTGCTGCATAGATCATGAGATGTTTAGTCATTATGGGCAAAACTTGAACTATTTTTGGAGGATGTCAAGGTTTGTTGACTTGTAGACCACAAGTATTGTCTGGATATGTTATTCTTTCTCCTCTACTTCCATCTATGCCTCCTCCATTGTCTCATCATTCTCTTCTTCCTTGATCCTAAATGTCACTTTTTTTTTCTCAACTTCCACCTTGGATGGCACAATCATATAACAAGAAGTACAAGAAACATACTACTGTATATTACATAAATGAAATATTACAAAGTAACAAAATGACTACACAACCATAAATAGACCCCATCCACTCTTAAATCGCTCTTATTGGGTTGACACAAATTTGCTGGTAATACCAATAATAGTCTATGACAGTAGTGAAGGTCATGAAAATAGTTGGGTGGGTGGTCCCTGTAAATGCTGTGTTGAATATGTTGGAGTAAAATTACCGTATTTATCGGTGTATAACACACACCCCAATTTTATGAGGGAAGTTTAAGGAAAAAAACTTACATTAATAAAGCGTTTTGAAGCAAAATTAGGGTCACAGCTCATCAATGCACCCTGCTCAGTGCCCATCTACAGCCTCTAAATTGCCCATCAATGCACCCTGCTCAGTGCCCATCTGCAGCCTCTAAATTGTCCAACAATGCAGCCTGTTCAGTGCCCATCTGTAGCCTCTAAATTGCCCATCAATGCACCCTGCTCAGTGCCCATCTGCAGCCATTAAATTGCCCAACAATGCAGCCTGTTCAGTGCCCATCTGCAGCCTCTAAATTACCCATCAATGCACCCTGCTCAGTGCCCATCTACAGCCTCTAAATTGCCCATCAATGCACCCTGCTCAGTGCCCATCTGCAGTCATTAAATTGTCCAACAATGCAGCCTGTTCAGTGCCCATCTGCAGCCTCTAAATTACCCATCAATGCACCCTGCTCAGTGCCCATCTGCAGCCTCTAAATTGTCCAACAATGCAGCCTGTTCAGTGCCCATCTGCAGCCTCTAAATTGCCCATCAATGCACCCTGCTCAGTGCCCATCTGCAGCCTCAAAATTGTCCAACAATGCAGCCTGTTCAGTGCCCATCTGCAGCCTCTAAATTGCCCATCAATGCACCCTGCTCAGTGCCCATCTGCAGCCATTAAATTGCCCAACAATGCAGCCTGTTCAGTGCCCATCTGCAGTCCCTAAATTGTCCATCTGCAGCCATTAAATTGCCCAACAATGCAGCCTGTTCAGTGCCCATCTGCAGTCCCTAAATTGCCCATCTGCAGCCATTAAATTGCCCAACAATGCAGCCTGTTCAGTGCCCATCTGCAGCCTCACCTTTCCCATCATTGCAGCCTCGCCAGCGTTGGATTATCCCTACTGTCTCCGAGGGAAGAGGAGCGAGCGCCGCTGAATTACACAGAGCCGCGATCTCCTGTGTACCCAGCGCTCCGTCACTCTCAGCCACGCCTCCTGGTCCTGCTCATATGATAGACAGAACAGTGGCTCAATGCGGGGGCCAGGAGGCGTGGCTGTGAGTGACGGAGCACCGGGTACACAGGAGATCGCGGCTCTGTGTAATTCAGCGGCGCTCGCTCCTCTTCCCTCATAGACAGCAGGGATCGATGTATAAAGCGCACCCACGATTTTCCCCTGATTTTAACGGGAAAAAAGTGCATGTTATACACCGGTAAATATGATCATCTGTTTTTAGTCTCTTTGTTACATTCTGTTTTTCTCCCTGTGTTCTGTAGGGTCCATTATGGCGGAGTCAGTGGCCATGTTTAATTTCTACCCGAGTTTCACAGCTGGACAGGAGCAGTCCAATTGTGGCGAGTTTATTTTCCTTGTAGACCAGTCTGGCAGTATGGAGTGTTCAATGAACTCTGAGCCAAATGCCCCGGAGAGGATTCAGGTTGCCAAGGTCGGTAAATTGTCCAAACTGACCATGTAAGACTGACAACTATGGAAAGGTGTCTCAGGATTCTTCTTGTAAATTTAAACAGTTGCACATTTATGATAAAACAGTCATCTAGACCAGTATTTCCCAAACTTATTTTAGTCAAGGCACCCTTTAAAGTGGAAGTCCATGCAAAATCTAAAATCCCTGCATCTATAGACAATACAGATCTACCACTAACCTCTCTATCCCTGTAAAGAATAAACGAGTATACATGCCTTTTTGGAAGCCGATCTGACTCGCCCCAACCGGATCCCACGCTGAGCTGTCAGCCGCGGCTTCTCTGTGTAGGTGGGTACAGAGGAGACGGAGGACAACGGAAGCTCCATAGTAAGTCTATAGGTGGCGTCACTTCCCATTTCTTTCACAGCCGCTGTCCTCCGTGTCCTCAGCAGAGCTTCCGGCGCTGGAGATCGAGTTGGAGCGGGTCAGATCGGCTTCCAAAAAGGTCCCCCAGGGTTCTGTGCTGGGACCTATCCTGTTTAATTTGTTCATAAACTACCTGGAGGATGGGGTAAACAGTTCAATCTCTGTATTTGCAGACGATACTGAGCTAAGCAGGGCAATAACTTCTCCGCAGGAAGTGGAAACCTTGCAAAAAGATCTGAACAAATGAATGGGGTGGACAACTACATGGCAAAGGAGGTTCAATGTAGAAAAATGTTAAATAATGCATTTGGGTGGCAAAAATATGAATGCAATCTATACACTGGGGGGAGAACCTCTGGGGGAATGTAGGATGGAAAAGGACCTGGGGGTCCTAGTAGATGATAGGCTCAGCAATGGCATGCAATGCCAAGCTGCTGCTAACAAAGCAAACAGAATATTGGCATGCATTAAAAAGGGGATCAACTGCAGAGATAAAACGATAATTCTCCCGCTCTACAAGACTCTGGTCCGGCCGCACCTGGAGTATGCTGTCCAATTCTGGGCACCAGTCCTCAGGAAGGATGTACTGGAAATGGAGCGAGTACAAAGAAGGGCAACTAAGCTAATAAAGGGTCTGGAGGATATTAGATATGAGGAAAGGTTGCGAGCACTGAACTTATTCTCTCTGGAGAAAAGACGCTTGACAGGGGATATGATTTCAATTTACAAATCCCGCTCTGGTGACCCCACAATAGGGATAAAATTTTATGCGGAAGGGAGTTTAACAAGACTCGCAGCCACTCATTAAAATTAGAAGAAAAGAGGCTGAACCTTAAACTACGTAGAGGGTTCTTTACTGTAATGCCGCGTACACACGAGCGGAATGTCCGACAAGAAAAGTCAGACGGAAGCTTTTCATCGTCTATTCCGATCGTGTGTAGGCCTCATCGGACTTTTTTTTTTGAAAATTCTAACGGACCTAGAAATGGAACATGTTCTAAATATTTCCGACGGAACCAATTCCTATCGGGAAAACCGCTCGTCTGTATGCTGTTCCGACGGACCAAAAACGACGCATGCTGTGAAGCAAGTACGAGACGGAAGCTATTGGCTACTGGCTATTGAACTTCATTTTTCTAGTCCCCTCGTACGTGTTGTACGTCACCTCGTTCTGGACGGTCGGACTTTGGTGTGACCGTGTGTATGCAAGACTGCTTGAGCGGAATTCCGTCTGAGTTCCGTCGGAGAAACCTTCGGAGTTTATTCCGACGGCAAAACCGGTCGTGTGTACAGGGCATTAGAGCGGCAAGGATATGGAATTCCCTTCCACAGTTGGTGGTCTCAGTGGGGAGCATCGATAGTTTCAAGAAACTATTAGATAAGCACCTGAACGACCGCAACATACAGGGATATACAATGTAATACTGACATATAATCACACACATAGGTTGGACTTGATGGACTTGTGTCTTTTTTCAACCTACTATGTTACTATGTGTACTCATCTTTTCTTTACAGGGATAGAGAGGTATTTTAGATTTTGCATGGACTTCCACTTTAAAATTATAGACAATCTAAAGGCACCCTTTAAAATTATGGACAGTCTTGAGGCAACCGATTCTAAAATTGAAAAAAAACTATTCTAATAGCTTTTACAAACTGCAGCAGAATCCACACGTAGGACACCCAAAACAAGAGGTGATTTATTTTTCCAAAGCAAATAGACTTTTGCACACTGGTACTGACTAGTATTCAAATGTTTCTCTTCTCCCTCTATTTCTCTCCATCAGTCAGCTAAGGTCAACCCAGTGCTGAGGGAGAGGGGCACAGGAGGGTCAAACAAGGATGCTGTGGAGGCAGTAGACATCCTCCTTAATATTAACATTATCGGTTGTTAGGATGCCAGTGTCTAGAAATCGTAATGGTGCATAATGAAAACCAATGGCTTTGTGTAACTAAAAGACAGGCTTGATCCTCCTGCTTATCCATTTTTTTGTATACATCCTCCTTGTATACATTTTTTGATAAATTTTTAGGCATTTTGCCAAGGCACCCCTGAAGAAACCTCAAGGTACCCTGGGGTGCTTCTAGCTGATCTAGCATCAGGTAGAACATGGGCTGTCCTGTATGTAAGGGGATGAGTGCCTTTACTGCTTACTGATTCCTCTGAGCATCTGAACAACATCCTGCACCCAGCTATGCAATGTTTAGCACCTCCAGTTCCACTAATTCTACAACTAGCACCAGACATCTCACACAATCCAAAGTTAGGTAGGTGGAGACTGTCTTGAATATCACACAGTCCTCAGAATGTACTGCCCCGCCCCGGGCTTCATTGTCCCACCTGCGGGGGTGCCGGGACCGGCATGGTTGGTGTTGCTGGGTAGAGCAGTGAAAGCTCATTGAATATCCAACCACTGGTCCTCCCTCCAGTAAGTGAACCCAGATACTACAGTATGTGTATTACGTCACTTCCAGGTACAGCATTGTCATTTCATTCATTGGATCTATGAGTGACATTAGGGGTCTAATAAACCTCTGGTCTCTCTTTAAAGCCATATTAAACCCACAAGAAAATACTTATTATACTGCAGGTTACCAATTCTTAGATGTGATGGCAGCATTAGTTTTCTTTTTTAGTCTTTCTTTCTTTTATTGGTGATCCTGCAAATAGGTCTGTTATTCAAAAGAACAAGCTCTCCTGCAGATGTAGCAGTTACAGACACAAGACAAACCATTTACCACTGGTTGGGGTGCTTACAATGAGAGCCTCTTGAGCCCCTCGGGAAAGAGAGCCCTGACTGATGGGGGCATGGCCAGGGAGGAGTTACACTGAAATTGGTATAACTAAGGATTGGTACAGGGGGGAAAAAGGGTTGGGCCTGAGCTCAGGAGTTTGGCACCCCAGGGGATTATGGTCCTTTTCGGACGGAAGCATGATCACTGACTGGCTGGTGGCGGTTTTGGTGACCTTGCCAGCAAATATGGAACCTCTTTTATGCCCGGATGGTAATTGGGAGATTGACGGCCGGTCCGGCACTGATGGTAAGGACAGGCCCCTCCTTCATCTCCCTTTTACATTTGTAGTTGAGTGCTCACAGTACAACTGTGACTGGCACGGTCTTAAAGAGTTAATGTTAATGTTGATTTAAATAAAGCTGTGGCCTTGCCCTTTCCAACGTTAATGGTGGTATGTGGTTTTTTATTGGATGGGAAGAAGGGGTAAGGTATGACAAGTGGTATGGTTGGGACCTGGGCTTATTGCACCTCAGCAGTCATGATTAGATTTTATTTATTTACGTATAACCTTTATTCCAAAAGGAAGAACATGATTATAAAGTGTGAGCTGGAGTATGGCTTCAGTTTGTTAGTGTATCTAAATTTGCTAGTACACCTAACACTCCCCCCCCCGACTGGCAATGCTGCTGTGCCTCATGTGCTTATTCCTTCAGAGTTGTGTCTCACTAATACAGGAGGTGTGTTACTGGCCAGATCACCAGGTGAATGCAAAAGGGAAAAAGCCAAAAAAAGAAAACAAATGCAGCCACCACACCTAATGATTGGTAAGCTGCAATATATTCAATTTTTAGTGTTGGGTTCAATACCTATTTACAGAGGACCTGTAATTTCCATAATGCTATCAGAAAGGGACTATTGGTCCCCTATGTGATAGCGATATAGCTAAGTAAAACAAAAAAGTTTAAAAAATTAAAATAACAAATACTTTTTTTTTAAAGCCCCCCCCCCCCCCCCCCCCTACATGTGCAAAATGACATTTGCACCACTCTTATTATTTGGTTTTACCATGCCCACCAGAGTGAGAGAAATTATTTTAGGGACTTCATTCATGACTGTAAACTGATGAATATAAGGGCTTTTAAAACCAAAGTTTGTTGCTGTTTCACAGACGCATACAGTTTTAAGGCTTAAAATGTTGGGTACCTATTTATTTTGATGCAACCTTATCCTTTATATTTTAACAAAAAATTGGGTAATATATTGCGTTTATGTGTCCTAAAATTAACTTTTTGGGGGGAGGATTAGCGAAAACTGGAGTAGACAGAATCTGGATCTGGCAACCAATCAGCTTCTAGCCCCAGCTTGCTCAGCTAAGCTAAGCTGATTGGTTGTCATACACAGCTACTCTAGATTCTGACTGCTCTAATTTTTGTAGATTTCCCTCAGTATGTTTTTCACCGAAAATATATGTTTGAAATAATAGTTGTGCTAATATCATGTGACAAAAAAAAATGCAACTACCACCATTTTATTATCCAGGGTTCCTGCTTTCAAAAAATGTAAACCTCCAGGTCTAAAATGTTTTTTATCTTAAAGTGGATGTAAACCCTCACATATACCTAGTGAAGTGAACAGCCTCAGTCGATACACAGAAATGAAACAAATCTCCCTACATATGTTTTTCACGTATATCTGCTGTCCTTCCCTGTCTACACTGTTTGGAAAGTGCACATTGTGTTATAAATCTTGCTTCCTCTTAGGCAGAGGAATGAAGGAACATGCAGAGCTGCAGTCTGAATAGACAAGCTCCCTGCTTATGTTCTTCTAAGCACCCTCCCTGACACAAAATTTCAGCTACTGTTATCTCCTGTATCGGAGAACTTGTCAGAGGTGACTCATGCTGATAACAAAGGAACGAAGCACCAGGGAGAAACAACACTTAGAGCTTTGGAGAGAGATAAGTAAACACTACAGATACACAGTATGTGCTTAGGTCAAATTTCATGAATGGGGTTTACAACCATTTTGTGCAAAAAGAAAAACATTTTTGCAAAAACAGTTCTAGCAGTGAAAGGGTTCAATCATTTTGCTACTTTACTGAAAAATGTATCCATTCTTTGCATGAATCTTCTAATTACTGAAAGATAAAACACCCACAGTCTCTAGATTACAATGGATGATTGCATACCCTCTCAGATCTCCCAATTCGCAGTTTACCTACTGCATGTGAGCTGACAAGCAGCTCAAGCTTTTTTTAATCAGCAGGAACCAGCCGAGATTTGAACCGTGTATGGGCAGGCTGAATGTACCAAGTTGATCAATCAACCAACCTGATAGGTTTTACCTGCGATTATTGCTCACGGCTGCTATAGCCGCTAGCAGTATTCACTGTCTTTCTTCACTTAATACCTGAACTGATAAGGGGACCTCATTTTGCTGGAATGTGAAGTTAAGGTTAAGTTCAGAGAAGTGAGTTGATGCCGGGCTTGATTTGTAAAAGTATAAAGTCAAGTGAAGTGAACCTGCGTGCCGTGGAAGCATATGGCTCCGACCTGTGTAGGCAGTACTCCAACTCATTAAGCTGTGAATGTAAATTTCAGCTTGCGTTATTGACCTCTGTAAACAACAGGCTTTTTATTTAACCAAAGCAGGTAAGCAGTGCCTGTTTCTCTCAACATGGCCAATACTATTAAATAGCTGAGCCAAATTCCGACCCATGGTGGTGTATTACTGCTAACCTTTGTATATTTGAAGTATGTTTAATACTTATGCTTTTTCACCCCATCCAATGTCTTTCCTCTGCAGGAGACGCTGCTTCTTCTATTGAAGAGTTTACCTCTCGGGTGTTACTTTAATATTTATGGCTTTGGCCACCATTTTAAGTCTTTCTTCCCGTGAGTATAAAAGTTGGGCTGTGGGCAGCCGCTATGTGAAGCAGTTTCATTAAAAGGCTTTAAATTCGTGATGAACCTTTACAGTATGGTCTTCTGTATATCAGTGTTATGATGTATATGGCTGTATGGCAATCTCCGAGAAAATAGAGTAACCATTAGGGATGAACTTGGAGGAGAAAATAAGTTCAACTGGAACTCAAGTTGTTCGCAGTTAAGGAAATTGTCCATTTGATGCAATAGCAACCACTTACCAATCATGCCCATCCTAGCTTTTAAACCATGGTTTGGTGGCTTAGCAGAACCGACCATGGAGGTTTTCATGGATGTTATCCCCCCTTCCCATAACATTTAGGGTTCCCAGCAGCCTTTTGTAAGTGTGTTTTGGAGAGACCTGGAGTAAATAAGAAGAGCTTCAGGGAGCGATAGCTGCTGATGTACAGTACTATATGCAGTACTATCAACAATGCACTGAATTACATTGTGGTGGGCTATATATTATTGTACTATATACATTGCACTGAATTACAGTGTGGTGGGTTATATATTATTGTACTATATACATTACACTGAATTACAATGTGGTGGGTTATATATTATTGTACTATATATATTACACTGAATTACAGTGTGGTGGGTTATATATTATTGTACTATATACATGTAGCGCTGGTAGATTTATGATCTACCATTTGATAGGTAAATTTAGTGAATTGCTCGTTATAGGAAGTTAGATTAGCCTCTGTTCCAGCTTGGCTGAGGTTGCGTGTGCTTCCACATTGTGCCGGTGGGTGTCGTTGTTACCATCGGCACAATGTTGAAGCGGATGAGTGCTCCTCTGTCCCGGAGACAACTCGGTGGGGGTGGTCCACCGAGGGTATTTATGGGACAGACGCCATGTTTAGGGGTTCCTTTTTCAGCCACCTGCTGGCCCTCCTGGCCGACAGGTATGTGTTACAGTACCACCTTGTGGTCCTCCGTCCTGGAGGCCCGCGTCGCTGCGGCGTGTGGGTGGACCCAGAAGCCTGTCTGGGGCCTACCACAGCAGCCGAGGAATGGTCCTGAGCTGTCTATCCAAAGGGCAGAAGCTGGACAACCGAGAAGATCCCAGGGGAGGTGCTGGTCTGGAGAGGGGCCTGGTGACTCGGTTGGAGGACGTATCCTGAAGTAGTCTTATTACATGGTACTGGCAGGTTGGCTTAGAGGTCCAAGTGCTGTGTCTGACATTCATCGTGAACCAATACATCCTGTGGCAGAGGATCGTATGGGTTTATTTCAAGCAAGTCTGTGGCAGAGACTTTTGTTTGTGCTACGTACTGGCTGCTAGGCAAGTGAGAGAGGCCTATCCAGGCGAGCAAAGATCGGGTCCCACAAGAGGAGATTGCATTCAATTACAGTATTCAACCTTAAAGGATGTTCTAAAGAAACCTAAGGAAAGGTATTTGAGCTTCCCTTCCGTTTTCCTCCTGTCTCTTTCCTGCTACTTCCTTCGTTACGTGGTTCAATAAAGCATTGAAAACGTACTCAAGTGTTGGTGCTTATATCGTTCAGAGGTAAACTCAACGGAACCCTAGACCCGGTGCCGGTGAAACAGAGGTATCGAGAGTGAAGGTAACAGCCCGTTTAAACCAGCAGCTCCACCAAGAGTTAGTGCTACATACATTGCACTGAATTACAGTGTGGTAGGTTATATATTATTGTACTATATACATTACACTGAATTAAAGTGTCGTGGGTTATATATTATTGTACTATATACATTACATTGAATTAGAGTGTGGTGGTTTATATATTATTCTACTATATACATCACACTTAATTACAGTGTGATGGGCTATATATTATTATACTTTATTCATTACACTGAATAACAGCGTGGTGGACTGTATATTATTGTGTACCCCCCTCTGTGTTTTAGAACTACAGTTTTGTTTGTGTCAGTAACAACTTCAGGCACTGTTTGGCTGCTTGTTTCATTATTTATATTCACTCTCAGACTCTTGGAAACATTTAGTTGATAGATGGACATCAGAGAAGCACAGTGTGGTCTTGGTAAGGCGTGTTCATGCCACAACAAATTTCAATTCAGGAAATTTTGTTAATTCTTGTGTGAGTTCAGACATATTTGCCATCTGTAGAGCCTTCTGTAGGTCCCGATTAGGGATGGTTTGGTTCGCATCCAGAACATGTGAACGGACCGAAAGTTCGCACGAACATTTGAACACCGTTAAAGCCTATGGGACTCGAACGCGAGAAATCAAAAGTGCGAATTTTAAAGGCTAATATGCAAGTTATTGTCCTAAAAAGGGTTTGGGGACCCGGGTCCTGCATGTATCAATGGAAAAGAAAGTTTTAAAAATAGAAGTTTTTTTGGGAGCAGTGATTTTAATGATGTTTAAAGTGAAAAAATAAAAGTGAAATATTCCTTTAAATATCGTACCTGGGGGATGTCAATAGTATGCCTGTAAAGTGGCGCGTGATCCCTGTGCTTAGAACAGTCCCTGCACAAAATGACATTTCTAAAGGAATAAAAGTCATTTAAAACTGCTTGAGGTTTTAATGTAATGTCGGGTCCCGGCAACATGGATGAAAATCAGTGAGAGAAAAGGCATGGGTACCCCTCCAGCCCATTACCAGGCCCTTTGGGTCTTGTATGGATATTAAGGGTAACGCCGCACCCAAATTAAAAAAAGAAAAGGCGTTGGGGCCCCCAGGCTCTATATACTCTGAACAGCAGTATACAGGCCTGTATATATATTAAATGAACTGCAGCTCACTGAGTCACCTGCCTGAAAGTGTCTTTGAAAACGCACTCCAGGAATGGCCTACTGTCAGGTATAGGCTTGGCTAGACTATATATATATATATATATATATATATATATATACAAGCCTGTATATATATTAAATGAACTGCAGCTCACTAAGTCACCTGCCTGAAAGTGTCTTTGAACATGCACTCCAGGAATGGCCTACTGTCAGGTATAGGCTTGGCTAGACTATATATACAAGCCTGTATGTATATATATATATATATATATGAAATACACTGCAGCTAACTGAATCAACTGCCTGCCTGAAGTAGATTAGAAATAGTACAGTAGGAACGGTCTGCAGTGAGATCTAGCTAAACTGGATCAACTGCCTGCCTGAAGTAGATTAGAAATAGTACAGTAGGAACGGTCTGCAGTGAGATCTAGCTAAACTGGATCAACTGCCTGCCTGAAGTAGATTAGAAATAGTACAGCAGGAACGGTCTGCAGTGAGATCTAGCTAAACTGGATCAACTGCCTGCCTGAAGTAGATTAGAAAAAGTACAGCAGGAACGGTCTGCAGTGAGATCTAGCTAAACTGGATCAACTGCCTGCCTGAAGTAGATTAGAAATAGTACAGCAGGAACGGTCTGCAGTGAGATCTAGCTAACTGAATAAACTGCCTGCTCAAAGTAAATGAAATGACACACTCTCTCTCTCTCTCTCTATCTATAACGCCAGCAACACTCTACACAGGGCCGACGTACAGTTAACCCCCTGAACCATCATTGGCCAAAGGCACCCTGCCTTTGGCCAATTATGGCTCTGTTTGCTTACGGCGCTGTGATTGGCCAAAGCATGCGGGTCATAGTGCATGCTTGGCCAATCATCAGCCAGCAAACCACTGCGATGATGCAGTGCATTATGGGGCGTAATGCGCTGCTCGGCCCATAATGTTCGATCTTAGGCGAACGATCAAACAGCCGATGTTCGAGTCAAACTCATTTTCGACTCTAACAGTCAGCCCATCCCTAGTCCCGATCACCCTGCAATCTGCCCCATGTGAGTTGCAGTTTACATCCCCTCCAGCAACCATATAACATGACCTTGTTAATTAATGTTCCCCAGGGAGAGTGTGGAGTACACACAGCAGTCCATGGAGGAGGCGGTGACGAAGGTGAATGAAATGGACGCCAACTTTGGAGGAACAGAAATTCTCACACCTCTACAGAAGATCTACCAAACAGCTGGGAGAGCCGGGCACCCCCGACAGGTCAGTGAGGCTGTAAAACATTTGGTAGCTGCTGCTGAGTGTGGAGTAATAGAGTTCCAAGTACTCAGGTTATGCCTGAAGTTCTGCTATAATATAACTTTAGTATGAAATGCTATATTAAGGCAAGACAGTAAAATAAAGTGTTGATGAATTGCATTGCTCAGTTATTTCAGTTTATACTTAAGCAATGCTGCTTTCAATGGTCTCCTTCACACGGGGTATGTGAATCCTTACCCCCATGTGGCATCTGTGCGTGTGCATGGTCTTGAACGCACCCAGGGATGGAGGCCTTGCACCTGCATGGATGTCACATTGGGAGCAGCGGCTGTGTCCGTGCAGCTTCTTTGTCCCAATCGACAGAAATGGGATACCCAACACGGGGATGCATGGAACACCTGTGCATCCCCACGCGGGTAATCCCGGCCATCACAGGGGGCATGACCAATATAATATGTTGAGCTTTTTCATATACTGTTGTATCCACTCTCTGTCCTCTCTCCAGCTGTTTGTCTTCACGGACGGAGAAGTCGGAAACACAAAGCAAGTGATTGATGAAGTTCAGAAAAATGCTCAAAAACACCGGTAATTCTAAATATTCCACCCTTCTGTTTATATTGAAATATGACAACTGTGTCCTATCTCACTGTATCGTAATGTCATCCTCCACCACCTATAAACCTGAGAGTTCTGCTGTCTGATAGTCAGATATAATATTTCAACATCACTATTCAGATACATTAACCTATTTGTTTTTGCATTCAGTATCACTGTACCATTTTTCACAGAGCATTATGGGTTTTTTAAAGAGAGAAAACGGCAAAAACTGCTTGCCTTTAGTCTATCTCTATCTGATGTAAACTATGTGAGAAGTAATCTGTAAACAGCAGGAGGGAGACAGATAAATCACTTCTCTGACTTATTCAGTTATGGTATATATGTGTAAATGTCAGCTTGAGCTACTGAGCTCTGTAATGCCAAGCACACATTAACCACTTCAGCTCCAGAAGGTTTGACCCCTTCATGACCAGGTAATTTTTTGCTATGCGGCACTTCGTTACTTTAACTGACAATTGCACGGTCATGCATTGTTTTTATTATTTAACCACTTACCCACTGGGCACTTAAACCCCCTTCCTAACCATACCACATTTCAGCTTTCAGCGCTCTCACAATTTGAATGACAATTACTCAGTCATGCAACATTGTACCCATATGAAATTTTTGTCCTTTTTCACACAAATAGAGCTTTCTTTTGGTGGTATTCAGTCACCACTGGGATTTTTATTTTTTGTGCTATAAATGAAAAAGACCAATAATTTTGTAAAAAAATTACATTTTTCTTTGTTTCGGTTTGTACAATTTTGAAAATTAGTAATTTTACTTCTTAAATATTGGCCAAAATTTATACTGCTACATATCTTTGGTAAAAAAAAATAACCCAAATCAGTGTATATTATTTGGTCTTTGTGAAAGTTATAGAGTCTACAGGCTATGGTGTCAATCTCTGAAAATTGATTACACCTGAAGTACTGATGGTCTATCTCATTTCTTGAGACCCTAACAAGCCAGGACAGTACAAATATCCCCCAAATGACCCCTTTTTGGAAAGTAGACATTCCAAGGTATTTAGTAAAAGGCATGATGAGTTTTTTTGAAGCTGTCATTTTTTCCCACAATTCTTTGCAAATTTAAGATTATTTTTATTTTTTCTCACATAATTGTCATAACAACAAGTTATTTCTCGCACACAGCGTATGCATACCACAAATGACACCAAAATACATTCTGCTACTCCTCCTGAATATGGCGATACCACACGTGTGAGACTTTTACACAGCCTGGTCACACACAGAGGCCCACCATGCAGGGAGCACCATTAAGAGTTCTAGGAACATAAATTACTCATACAATTTCTTGACTACCTCTTACAATTTTGAAGGTCCTGGAGCACCAGGACAATGGAAATGCCCAAAAAATGACCCCATTTTGGAAAGTAAACACCCCAACATATAATCTATGAGGCATAGTGAGTCTTTTGATCTTGTTATTTTTTTCCACAAGTTTTTGGAAAATGTGTAGAGACATTTTTTTTAAGCAAAGTTGTCCATTTATAGGATATTTCCAACACATGGCATGGATGTGGCATGGATGAACACTGATGTGCCACGGATGAGCGCGGATGTGGCATAGATGTGGTACTATTGAGTGCGGATGTGGCATGGATGAGTGTGGATGTGGCACGGATGATCATGGCTGAGCATGGATTTGGCCAGATGATCACTGATGTGGCTAGGATGAGCACAGATGTGGTATGGATGAGCACTGATGTGGCATGGATGTGGCACGAATGAGCACTGATGTGGCATGGATGAGCGCAGATTTGGCATGGATGATCATGGATGAGCGTGGATTTGGCCTGTCACTGTAAAAATGACACTGGCTGGGAAGGGGTTAACATCCAGGGCAATCAAACAGTTAAATATGTGTCTAACAATGTGTAATGTGTGTACTGTGTGCTGCTTTTACTGTGGATCTAGTTGTTTTCATTCTCTGCTTAGCAATGAGATTCCCTGGCTGTTTACACTGACAGAGCTGTGGTCAGGGAAGATCATCAGTGTTCCCAGCGGAGTTCTCCCTTACATCAGTGTTCCCAGCAGAGTTCTCCCTTACATCAGTGTTCTCAGCGAAGTTCTCCCTTACATTAGTGTTCCCAGCGAAGTTCTCCCTTACATCAGTGTAACCAGCGGAGTTCTCCTTTACATCAGTGTTCCCAGCGGAGTCCCCCCTTACATCAGTGTACCCAGCGGAGTCCTCCCTTACATCAGTGTTACCTGCGGAGTTCTCCCTTACATCAGTGTTCCCAGCGGAGTTCTCCCTTACATCAGTGTACCCAGCAGAGTTCTCTCTTACATCAGTGTTCCCAGAGGAGTTCTCCCTTACATCAGTGTTACATCTCTCTGCGCGTTCTCTGTGGCTTGCCTCTCATAGGAAAATTCATCCGATAAACTGTTCATGCCCAGTCGATACGTCACGCCAGCTGATCCGGATATCAGCTGGAGTGATGTGACATACTGCATGTGCAGTGTGTCGGATGCATTTTTCTACGGGATGCATTTGCACTCGTTAGAACACCGAGACCCGGTGATCGGCATGTGCTGTGACAAATTACAGCGGGAGCTGGGTGGGCGCACGCGCCCCCCTACCTGGTAGTGCAGGAACCTGTATACAATATATACAGTATGGGTGTGTTGTGTGTTGAGTAAATAAACACCAAACATGTCAAACCTCAAGATGGCGAAAAAACTACATTACCCAAAATTGTCCTTAGGCAATGCTTTAAAGGCTTTTACAGGTTATCAATTTAGAGTTCACCATGATATATGGCCCTAGAATTACTGCTTTCACTCCAACAGTAGCAGTGATACCTCACATGTGTTGCTTTTTACATGCATGTGTAGACATCTCAACCTGCAGAAACTCTTTTCAGGGAGGTGGCAAACTCATTTCAGGGAGGTGGCGCTTCGCGCATGCAAACACCCCCCCCCCACCCGCGGCAAAATATTATTTAAATCACTTTTCCAATATTTTTTCGCAGTGCTTCTGGGGAAGGAGGTGGGGGTGGGTGATATGTGGACAGTGTCAGTAGTTTTTTTTTTTTTTAATAACTGATTTTTTTTTACAATTTGATTTGTTTTTTTTTGTTTTTTTTTCACAATGCTTTTTGGGGGGAGGGGGTTGGGGCAGTGGACAGTGTTGGTAGGGCAGGGGAGAGTAGTGTCAGTAGTTTTTTTATTTACTTTTTAATTTTTTTACAATTTTTTTTTATATTTTTTGGGGGGCTTTGGTAAGATGTCAGGTGTCTAAACAGACCCCTGAAATCTCCCCTTTGAGACAGACAAAGGGACTGAGGACACAGATTCCCCAGTCCCTTTCTGGGCACTAAATATGAATGAACAGGAGACAGAGGCTCCTGTCCATTCATAAACTGAGCAGAGTAAACACAGTTTACTCTGCTCGTTTATCACAGGACACAGGAGCGATCTCGCTCATTGTGTCTATTAACTAGTTCCCCCTGTGGTCGAGGAGAGGAGGGGAGCCGGCTGTGGGGAACGAGGGGGGCCAGAGGAGAATGGGAGGGGTGGAGAAGGACATGGATGGGGCCAGAGGAGAACGGGGGTGGAGAAGGACATGGAGGGAGCTGGAGGAGAACGGGCGTGAAGAAGTACATGGAGGGGGCCAGGGGAGAACGGGGGCACAGAAGGACATGGAGGGAGCTGGAGGAGAACGGGCGTGAAGAAGTACACGGAGGGGGCCAGGGGAGAACGGGGGCACAGAAGGACATGGAGGGGGAAGAGAAGGACATGGAGGGGGCCTGGAGGAGAACGGGGGTGGAGAAGGACATGGAGGGAGCTGGAGGAGAACGGGGGTGAAGAAGTACATGGAGGGGACCGGAGGAGAACGGGGGCACAGAAGGACATGGAGGGGGCAGAGAAGGACATGGAGGGGGCCCGGGAGGAGCACACAGGGCAGCTGGGAATGATCGGTGCGGCTGGAGGGACAGCTGTGATCACCGATCTCCCTTTATAGCTTTTTAGCTGACAGCCGCGGGAGGGAGAGAAGGAGAAGCGGCTGTCAGCTAAAAATCTATACAAAGGAGATCGGTGATCGTAGCTGATCCCCGCCGCACCGATCATTCCCGGGAGATCGGGAGGCGCTCGCAGAAATGCGGGAGTCTCCTGCACCTTTCGGGAGACTTGAGATGTCTGCATGTGGGTGCTCTTTGCTCACATTTGCATGTGTGTGTGCACACAGGGAGATACAGGTGCTTTTATTTTTTTTTAAACACTTTTATTTATTTAAAGTGTAAGTAAACCCTCCTATCCTTTTCAGCCAAGGAAGCTGCCATCTTGGCCTCTGTTTTACCTTCAACTGTCATGATGCTGCACATGTGATCAGTTATGACACCAACCATTGGATGGTTTGATGGTTTGGTTGAGAGCACAACCAGTGTGACAGTTACATTGCCGGCAATGTAACTGTTTTTTGGAACTGTTAAATTGATGGGTTTACTTAAGCTCTCTATGTGATAATATGGGTAGGAGACATGTTCTCTTTATGGAGACATCCGTCTATTAGAAGCCCAATGTCTCTTCTGCCCTCCACTGCAGCTGTTCAAGTACAGACCATGCTTGATTAGCTACTACCCCAGCCACACTAGCCAGGGGAATGAATGAACTGAAACCGGAAGTGACAAAATGCTTGTCGCTTCCGTGTTCATTCATTTCAGAGAATATCAGGGAATGGATGTTTCTCAATCTCTTCCTGCTCATCATCCTCAAGTGAGTTACTGCAGGTAGTTTCAGGGGGGCGCCCTTTTCTCAGTACTATAAAAGTGATCACTTTAACTGAAAATCAGATTTGGGCTGAAAAAAAAAGAGAACCAAGCTTTTGGCTGCAGTATTTGATTTTCACCAAAATGTAAATATTCATTTTCTATTCATTCATGTTAGACATGTGCAATTCCTTTAGTTCCGAATTCGTTTTTAACAGATTTTGACAAATTAGTTAACTCCGAAATTTCTGAATTTCCGAAATTTTGAATTTTCAAATTTCCGAATTTTCGAAAAATTCAGATTTTCGGAAATTCTAAATTTTGCAAATTCGAAATTAGGACATTTGAAAATTCTAAATTAGGAAATTCGAAAATTCAAAAATTTGGAAATTTAAAAATCCAAAAATAAGAATGAAAATCTGAACATTCAAAAGAATGAAAATCTGAACATTCGAAAACCCGAAAATTTGAAATAACAACTAACTAATAATAAATATTAAATTATAGCTATTGGAATTTCCTTTCAAATTTGGCTGTTAGTGAATGTAACGAGTACGAATTTATCTGAAGTTATGAATTATCTGAAAAAACGAATGCCATATCTAAACGAATGGAACGTAATGATCTAATAATAATAAATAATAACAATAATAATAAAACCTTTTTATTAATATTATTTATTATTAATTTGTTCCATTCAATTTGTTTAGATGCGGCATTCAATATTTTGGATAATTCGTAACTTCAGATAAATTTGTATTCGTTCACAAACAGGCAATATATTAGTTAGTTATTATTAGTTAGTTATTATTTCAAATTTTACTGATTTTCTTTCTTTTTTTCAGATTTTCGAATTTTCAAATTTTCGGATTTTCGAATTTCTGAATTTCTAAATTTTCAAATCCCGAAAATCCGGAAATTCAAAAATGCGGAAATTTCAGAATTCAGAAATTAGAAATTAGAAATTCGTAAATTCAGAAAATTCGGAAATTGGAAAATGTGAAATTTGGAAATTTGAAAATCCGAATTTCCGAATTTCAGAATCTCCGAATTTCCGAATCTCCGAATTTTCGAATTTTCGAATTTCCAAAGAAAGCAAAAAAACAAATGAAATGAAAACGAACACATTTTTTGTCAGTGCACATGTCTAATTCATGTATTTATTTTATTTTAGTATGTATTTATTTTATGTTATTTTATTTGTTTTCAGTTCTGAAAACAATAAATGAATAAATACAATATTTTAACCACTTCAGCCCCGGAAGGATTTACCCCCTTCCTGACCAGAGAACTTTTTGCGATACGGCACTGCGTCGTTTTAACTGACAATTGCGCGGTCGTGCGACGTTGTACCCAAACAAAATTGACGTCCTTTTTTTCCCACAAGTAGAGCTTTTTTTTGGTGGTATTTGATCGCCTCTGTGGTTTTAATTCTTTGCGCTATAAACAAAAGAATAGCGACAATTTTGAAAAAAACACATTATTTTTTACTTTTTGCTATAATAAATATCCCCCAAAAATATATAAAAAAAATATTTTTTTCCTCAGTTTAGGCCGATATGTATTCTTCTACATATTTTTGGTAAAAAAAAAAAAAAATCACAATAAGCGTATATTGATTGGTTTGCGCAAAAGTTATAGCGTCTACAAAATAGGGGTTAGTTTTATCGCATTTTTATTATTCTTTTTTTTTTACTAGTAGTGGTGGCGATCCGCGATTTTTATCGGGACTGCGACATTATGGCGGACACATCGGACAATTTTGACACATTTTTGGGACCATTGGCATTTTTACAGCGATCAGTGTAATAAAAATGCATTGATTACTGTAAAAATGTCACTGGCAGTGAAGGGGTTAACCACTAGGGGGCAGTGAAGGGGTTAATGTGTTCCCTATTGAGTGTTCTAACTGAAGGGGAAGTGGACTGTGCAGGGGAGATGACAGATCGGTGTTCATACTCTATATGAACAGACGATCTCTCTGTTCTCCCCTCAGAGAACCGGAAACTGTGTGTTTAGTGTTCACACACACAGATCCCGGTTCTCGGTGTGCCCCGAGCGATCGCGGGAGCCCGGCGGTGATCACGACCACCGGGCAGTTGCATCAGCTCCGTGGGCGAGCAGGGGGCCATATATGTTACTGACGGAATATGACGGCGATTCGCTCAGCCGAGCCATGTTGCCGCATGCGGGGGCTGGTCGGCAAACAGTTAAACAACTTGCAGTTGAAATCCTATCCTGCTGATGGTTATGTGGCTGTTTTTTTAAGAATGTGACTAGTATTCAGATTTTTTACTGCTGAATACTGAACCATTCTGACAGAAAACTCCGACCCTGTCCCTTACACATTCCAACTATGAAGGGATACCTCACTGGCTAGGCAAACTTCAGGACCATCATAAACTGTCAAAGCTTTGCCTTTCAGAATGGTCTGATCCAAGAGAGTTTTTAGTTCTAATCCTGTACAGCCAAGCGCAGGGGGTTATTAAGACTTGTCCTCACTTTGCAGGTGTTTTACATTTGGGATCGGTGAAGGAGCCTCCACATCCCTCATTAAAGGCATGGCCCGGGCAGGAAATGGAACTTTTGAGTTTTTCTTTGGCAAAGACCGCATGCAACCCAAGGTAAGAGTGTGCAAGAGCCCACACCCCTAGAAGGACGGACATTGAGTTACAGAGTTTTAGAATGGTAAGAAAGCTGGGATCCATCTGTGGGTGTGCGTATGTTATTCAAAGTTGCCATATGTGCAAACAACCCTCATACATGTTCTCTATCCACCGCTTCTCATCTTATTCTTTTTTCTTCCTCTCGCTCCCACAATATTTCATATTCACAAACAACATACACACATCCCAGGTGTGGAAAATTGGTTGGTGGAGTTCCTTAGGCATGAACGTCTAGACTCGAGCATGGCCCCTTCACCTCAGGGGTATTTCAAGACCTCTTTTGCAGGTGGGAGGACTATAAGTGGACCTTCTGGCTTTCAGATTTACCAACAAACTGAGCAGCTTTGTCTCCAGGAGCAGGAATCCTCTCGCCTTCATAGTGGATGCTCTGGTGATTCTCACTGCACTGAACTTACCCAGGTGGACATGTTACTTAAACTTTACCAAACTTTTAGTAGATTTTCTGTTGGCCCTTCCAGATCGTCCAGATCTTCTGTATCAAGGACCATTTTTTCCTGCACTGCTCCCTGGTTTTGACAGCCTGGCTGCTGAAGCTCAGGTTCTGAGGGTTAAGGGGTTGTGTGATTCAGTTCAGGGCCGTCTTTAGCGCAGGGCAAACGGGGCACTTGCCCTGGGCCCAATCTTTGTTGGGGGGCCCGCGCTAGCCGTGAATTGGGGCCCCGATCACAGCTTTGCAGAGCGCACAGAGGACACGGGAGGATGTATTCTTTGCTAGCCAGCTGAGAGGGGCGGGGCGGGGCCGGGAGCTCCACTGACGCTCTGACCCCGCCCACGTGCAGCCTGTGTACTCGGAAAAGAGCTTCTGTAGTGAGAGCCAGTGATCGGAGTGCGAGTGTCAGTGGAGCTTCCGGCCCCGCCCCCTCTATAGTGGCTGGTGAATACAGAGGTCCGGGGGTGGGGCCGGGAGCTCCAATGACACTCCCACTCTGATCACTGGCTCTCACTACAGGCGCTCTATTCCCAGTACACAGGCTGCACGTGGGCGGGGTCAGAGCGTTAGTGGAGCTCCCGGCCCCGCCCCTCTTAGCTGGCTAGCGCGGAATACATCCTCCCATGTCCTCTGTGTGCTCTGCAAAGCTGTCATCGGGGCGACCATTCACAGGTGATGTGGGCCCCCCAACAAAGCATCAGTGGAGCTCCCAGCTGCTTTAGTGAGAGCAGAGAGTGGAAGCCCCGCCCACAGTCCTGAATGTATGTAGTGAGTTTGGCTGGCCAGGTATGTCCTTACAATCATAAAATGCCTGACTTTAAACCCTGAGCTGTGTTATTTAACTGTAAAGCTGTGCATTGCTGAAAGTTCTCTGACCATCCCCTGTATAATGTATGCAGTCTCTGAGTGTCTCCTGCAGTATGTCCGCAGTCTCTGATTGTCTCCTGCAGTATGTCCGCAGTCTCTGATTGTCTCCTGCAGTATGTCCGCAGTCTCTGATTGTCTCCTGCAGTATGTCCGCAGTCTCTGATTGTCTCCTGCAGTATGTCCGCTGTCTCTGATTGTCTCCTGCAGTATGTCCGCAGTCTCTGATTGTCTCCTGCAGTATGTCCGCAGCCTCTGAGTGTCTCCTGCAGTATTTCCGCAGCCTCTGAGTGTCTCCTGCAGTATGTCCGCAGCCCCTGAGTGTCTCCTGCAGTATGTCCGCAGTCTCTGATTTTCTCCTGCAGTATGTCCGCAGTCTCTGAACCTCTCCTGTAGTATGTGTATTAATGTGCCCCTTTACTTGCTCAATTATTTGGGATTGCTCCACTGCTCAGTGAGAGGTAATGATGTGCATGAACCTCTAGCAACCAATCAGCAAACAGTAGTGATCTGCTTTAATCTCTAGCAACCAATCAGTAAGTGCTAATGATGTGCTGTAACCCCTAGCAACCAATTAGTGAGCGCTAATAATGTACATTAACCTCTAGCAACCAATCGGCAAGCAGAAATTATGTGTTGTAACCTCTAGAAACCAGCCATTGAGCAGTAATGATAGGCTGTAACCTCTGGCAAACAATTGCAATCGCTGCGTGATCTGCTGCAGTAAACTGATTTTGAGTCTACCTGCTATTTTTTGTATGTCTCAGAATGGAGGGGGGGCCCCAAGAAAATGTTTGCCCAGGGCCCAATCAAAAATAAAGACGTCCCTGATTCAGTTACAAAATCAAGTTTTTACAAAGTCTACCATTGCAAATGAATGTCATAATCCTCATGAGGCGAAGCAGGAACATTCCACCTCAGAAAGTGCACCCTGGGATGAATCCTGTCTTTTCTCCAGTCTATTCTAGAAGAAAATGTGGCCTTGAGTACCATAAATGGTCAAGTCAAGGCCCAGCAGTTGTTTTTTTAAAAGCCATTTATCTCCTTAGTGAACACTTTCAGTCAGTCACATTACACCCCCAAAACAACCCCCAGTGACAATGTGAGATCTTCAGAAACTTTCAGGTATATTCCTCTGTCCACTCCTACTTACAAGGCGAGTTTCTGAGCTGGCTGCCCTAACATATACAGAACCCTTTCTTGTGCCATAGAAATTTCTTTTTTATCACCTTAACCAGGACATTGTTCTCTTTTCTCTATGTCCTGCTCCATGATATTCTGTTTTTTGCCTGGGCGTTGTGTCCACTGTTCAAGGCTGTCTCTGAGCTGCAGCTCAATTTAGACAGACTTACTCTCTGTGACTCCTGAAGGTCTCCAGGAGCCTATAGACTAAGGTGACCAGATTTTTAAATTGAAATCAGGGGACATATTTTTATTTTTTTTACTAGTAATGACAGCAATCGACAACTCTTTGCCTGTCTCCGCCGCTGCCCACCTCACAGCCTGTCAAGTCTAAAGCCCCATACACACTATCAGATTTTCTGCTGATTTTTTCCTTCAGATTTACCAAAACCATATAATATGAGGTCAAACCTTAGGAGTTTCAATTTGTATGCAATCAGCCAGGCCCTTGCACTACATGGTTTTGGTAAATCTGAAGACAAAAATCAGCAGAAAATCTGATAGTGTGTATGGGACTTTATTCTTTGGGCCCCGGCTACTACTGGGTGGGGAGTGGAAGAAGGTCACTCCACCAGGGAAGGCAAGGAGATAAGCAGGCAGGCGGCTGGCTGGAACTTGAGCCAAGGCAGAAGAACATGCGAGCGGAGCTGAGTGGGCATGCGCCCGAAACTGAAGAAATAGTCCCTCCACACCGACCAGCACATGATCATCAGAAAGGGACACAGATAATGGAAAAAAAAAACCCATAAGCTAGTAGGAGCGGCAGAGGAGGGGGGTGCAATTCAGATTTTTTATTTTGCACGGGCTGTCTTTGAAATTGCCCCAGCCCCTGTTCAAATCCAATCCGGGGACAAAACTGGGGACAGACTTGGTCCGGGGACAGTGTCCTCAATCCGGGGACTGTCCCCAGAAACCGGGGATGTCTGGTCACCCTACTATAGACCATGGGTCTTCAAACTATGGCCCTCCAGTTGTTCAGGAACTACAGTTCCCATCATGCCTAGTCATGTCCGTGAATGTCAGAGTTTTACAATGCCTCATGGGATGTGTAGTTCCACAACAGCTGGAGGGCCGTAGTTTGAGGATCCCTGCTATAGACTTTAGGACAAAGTTCCTGGGCTTTTCAACATCAGACATGTGTTTCTTAGATTTGCAAGGCTGACACCTGGTCTTTGGTTCACATGTTTGTTTGAAAAGGTAAACATTGTCTTTAAGTTTTACAAGGTGGACATTCAGGCCTCATCTGATGGTGGCTTCGGTGGTAAGGTTCTTCAGGCAGCTCTGTAGGCTTTGTTGAGCCCCCTCTGTTAAAGCGGAATTAAAGTGATTGTAAAGGCTTGTTCTTTATTTTTTTTAAATAACAAACATATCATACTTACTTATACTGTGCAGCTTGTTTTGCACAGAGTGGCCCCGAACCTCGTCTTCTGGGGTGGCTCTCGCGGCTCCTCCCAGCATCAGATAACCCCCTAGGAGAAGCGCTCTTCCAGGGGGGTTACCTTGCGGGTGCGCTCCTGAGTCCAGCATTTGCGTCCATAGACACGAATGCCGAACTCCAGACTCGGCCACACCCCCGGCACCCACGTCATTGGATTTGATTGACAGCAGCGGGAGGGCACGTCTCCAACAAAGGAATGAAGGGGCTCAGGAAAGTAAAATGGGGGGGGCTGGGGTGCCAGTCACTGCCAGGTGTTTTTTCACCTTAATGCATGTAGTGCATACCTCCCAACTGTCCTGGATTCGCCGGGACCATCCCGGGATTTGATGTAAGTCACAGCGCCACCGTGGCTTATTTTCAGTGGGCGCTGCTTGCTTCTTATCGCTACTCTATTGGGTGCACACACACACTCCCCCCACCACTCCCATCTAGGAGTGCAGAGGAGGGAGGGGGCGAGAATCTGCCCGGCCGCTCGTCCCATCAGAGAAGAGGAAGGGTGGGAAATCTAGCCGGAGGCTCGTCCCCTTAGTGGAGGGAGGGGCAGGGAATCTAGCCGGTGGCTCGTCCCATTAGAGGAGGGAAGGGGCAGGGAATCTAGCCAGTGGCTTCCCCATCAGGGAAGAGGAGGGAGGAGCGGGAAATCTACACAGCCCCTGGCGGAAGCTCCTCCAGATACCTGTATTGGCAGCCTACAGAAAGATGCTGTAAGTTCTATCTAACTGCTCTTTTGCAGCAGCCCCACTATTTGCAGAGCTCTGAACTTGAATGTGTGGTGGGGTGAGCTCTGTGCTGGAATCTGAACTGTTCTTGGGGAGAGAACTTGGGAGTACACAGCGCACCCCTCAGCCCTGCACGCAGTACACAGCGCACTCCTCAGCTCTGCACGCAGTACACAGCACACTCCTCAGCCCTGCACGCAGTACACAGCGCACCCCTCAACCTTGCATGCAGTACACAGCACACCCCTCAGCCCTGCACGCAGTGCACAGCGCACCCCTTAGCCCTGCATGCAGTACACAGCGTACCCCTCAACCTTGCACGCAGTACACAGCGCATCCCTCAGCCCTGCATGCAGTACACAGCGCACCCCTCAACCCTGCAAGCAGTACACAGCGCACCCATCAACCCTGCACGCAGTATACAGCGCACCCCTCAACCCCGCATGCAGTACACAGTGCACCCCTCAGCCCCGCATGCACTGTTTGCAGAGCTCTGAATTTGAATGTGTGGTGGGGTGAGCTCTGTACTGGAATCTGAACTGTTCTTGGGGAGAGAACTTGGGCGTACACAGCGCACCCCTCAGCCCTGGATGCAGTACACAGCACACCCCTCAGCCCTGCACGCAGTACACAGCTCACCCCTCAACCTTGCACGCAGTACACAGCGCACCCCTCAGCCCTGCACGCAGTACACAGAGCACCCCTCACCCCTGCACGCAGTACACAGAGCACCCCTCAGCCCTGCACGCAGTACACTGCGCACCCCTCAACCCTGCACGCAGTATACAGCGCACCCCTCAATCCCGCATGCAGTACACAGTGCACCCCTCAGCCCCGCATGCAGTACACAGCATACCCCTCAACCCTGCACGCAGTACACAGCGCACCCCTCAGCCCTGCATGCAGTACACAGTGCACCCCTCAACCCCGCACGCAGTATACAGCGCACCCCTCAGCCCCACATGCAGTACACAGTGCACCCCTCAGCCCCGCATGCAGTACACAGTGCACCCCTCAACCCTGCACGCAATAGACAGCACACCCCTCAGCCCTGCATGCACTACACAAAGCACCCCTCAGCCCTGCATGCAGTACATAGCATACCTCCTCAACCCTGCATGCAGTACACAGCGCACCCCCTCAACCCTGAATGCAGTACACAGCGCACCCCTCAGCCCTCCTGCAAGCAGTACACAGCGCACCTCTCAGTCCTGCACGTAGTACACAGCTCACCCCTCAGCCCTGCACGCAGTACACAGCGCACCCCTCAGCCCTGCACGCAGTACACAGCGCACCCCTCAGCCCTGCAGGCAGTACATAGCGCACACCTCAACCCTGCACACAGTACATAGCGCACCCCTTAACCCTGCACTCTTTATGTAGCGCATCCCTTAATCCTGGGTTTTGTTTAACCACGCCCCTTAAGCCCCTACCACTGCCAAGTTTGGCTACACCCACATTTTGCTGCAGAGCGCTACATGCGCCACAGGTCCCCCTTCTCTTAAGTGTCCCTCATTCGGAAGTTCAAAAGTTGGGAGATATGGTAGTGCACAGTGGATTTGTCTTTAGTATGTCACTAAACACTGTAACTTGGTAAATGTTGCATTAGGAGGGACATGCTGAGCCTGCGCCCACTCCATCAGTCCAGCGTACCTTTGTTACCTCACTCCCAGAACGGGGGTCCTGCTGTGCACGTAGTGCAGACTTCATGCGTGAACTCATTAAATCCTTCCTTGCCATAGCTCATGACCAGGCCATAGATCTCTGTAACGTGGGTTCAGATCTGGTTGCTATTGGACCTGATTGGCGTAAAGAGACACAACCCCCCTCCACACAGCACGCAGGAACGGAGCTGATGTTGTCAATCAGCTGACGATGTCTCCCCTGTCACCTTTTTCTCTTGATGTCAGGAAAACTTGTCAGAAGCGATTCATGCCGATAGAAGAGGAAGGAGGCAGCAGAAATGACACTTCGTGCTCTGGATAGAGACTAGTACACATTATATTTCATGTCTGATGTTTACAACCACTTTAACTCTAGAAAGATAAAAAAAGACAAAAGATAATGTAGCTCTGTTTTTTTGTTTTATCACATGCATTTATATAGCGCCAACAATTTACTCAGTGCTTTACATATTGTACATTCACATCAGTCCCTACTCTCAATGAACTTACAGTCTAAGGTCCCTAGCTTACATATGTAGCACCCTCTAGTGTGCTACTAGTGGTATTGTAGGTAAATTATAGTTTGGCTCAGGGCTAAGCCTGAGCCATGGAATCTGGGTCAGGGTTTATTAAAGTTCAGGGCTGAATGACTCATACAGGCAGCTCTCTGGTGCCCCCCTTCTGGTTCTAGAATATTGCAGAATGTTCTAGAAATTAGTGGGCAGAGGCTAGGAGGGTTGTCCTGCTTTTTTAAGGTGAACTTTGCCAATCCCTAGGTGGTGGGCCTTGCAGGAGACTAAGTGAGCCCTTAAATATGATTGAGTTGTGCCAGCAGTGAAGTCGGGTGGAAGATAGAGATGATGTGCTGAGGGAGGCTTTTGATGGCACTTGAGGGACCCCTGCCAGGGAGGGGCTCTACCTTGGGCTGGGGGTTAAGGTAGCTGGCCTAGAAGGATCCTACCATGGGAGAAGTTGAAGGAGGCTTTCCCGAGAGGCAGCGGGAGCCAGAAGAGGACAGTGTGAGTACTGCAGCACAAAACAATGGATTCACAAGGGGAAAGACTGCCGGGGGTAGCAGGTCTCTCTGGAAGATTGCGGTGTGCTTAAATCTTCCCTCCTTGCCTTAGGAGATCTCCGGAGTGTCATTCGGGCAAACTAGTGAAGAGAGTAAGTCCGGTTTAGACTAATGAAGAGAAGCAGCCAGGTGGACTGGTGAAGGGGCAACCAGGTGGGCTAGCATTTCCTGCTGTAGTAGAACTGGGACCACTGTCTACAAGGGAGCTGGAGGTACTTCACGAGGCAGTCCACACCCATTCCTGTGCTACTTCTACCCTGTTTCCCCGAAAATAAGACCTAGCGTGATTGTCGGTGATGGCTGCAATATAAACCATACCCCCCAAATAAGCCCTAGTTAAAGTCCTTGTAGGTCTTATTTTCAGGGTAGGGCTTATTTTTGGGGACACAGGGTAGGGCTTATTTGGGGGATAGGGCTTATATTGCAGCCATCACTGACAATCACGCTAGGTCTTATTTTCGGGGAAACAGGGTACCAGAGATGAAAAGTTCCTAGCCTGCACAAACAACTACTAGGGACAAGTTACCTAACAGCATGTATTTGAAGTAGTATAGTAGAAAACCAGAGTACCCAGGGAGAATATACAAACGTAATGCAGATGGTGTCTTGGTCAGGCTTTGAACCAAGGTCTCCAGTTCTGCAAGGCAGAAGTGCTAATCATCAGGCCTATTGCTTTAAGCACATTTAAATGCATTTGTTATGTTTAATTAGTTTAAATACATTTTTAAATGAAGCAGTGAAAGTACCTGACCCTGGTATTGGCCTCTTTCAGCTCCGATAAAGCAGAGCTGGAGTGTAGGAGGAGGAAGCAGTACATGGAACCATTATGTTCATGTACTGACAAGAAACATGCAGATAGAAGGAGAGAAAAGAGTGACAGACATATGATGTCATTACTGTGCTGCTTCTCCTTTTACTGTCCAGTCACTCTCTGGGGATGGGTCCGGGGCTCAGAAGATGTGGGTTGAACCCTGTTGGCCATCAGACAGAGAACATTTATTGGAAGAAAAAAAAACATTACTGTGGGGGAAATCTCTGGATCGAAAGTCGATATCATTTTTGTTATTTTGTCTTTTAATGGGTTATTCATGTTTATCTTGTTCTTGTTATTTTTATCTCAAGTTCTGCTTTGGTAAACTTACTGTTTTCTTTTTTATTAATACCCCTCTCAAGGTGCTTCGGGCACTCAAGTACTCCTTACAGCCCACTGTGAACGATGTTTCTCTCACATGGACCCTTCCTTCTGGTGTGGAAGCCATCGTCCTGTCCCAAGTCCCCACTTGCTTCTTCCAGGGACTTAGGTCTATTGTCTACGCTCAGCTAAAGGGAAAGGTCAGTGGCCCAGGGAACATTGTGTTTTGTATGGTAGTTCAGCTTCAAGACTGCCAAAAATTGTTATTAAATGGGAACCTGGCAGAATATCTGTCAGAAATTAACAAGTCTCAGGACTGGGGTAGATGGGCACAGGCTGATTGATACTGGATAGTTATACTGTACCTGGAATATTTTTAGATCAAGCTAGGCTCTGCTGGTGGTACAAAATGAAGTACCAAATATATACAACTTCACCCAATCTGAGGGAAAGTGTACAACTTATATTTGGAGTAGGTGGGCTTTTTGTGGTGATGGGTTTGAGTTTGAGGTGCAGGTAGGTGTAATTTAATTTAATAAACTTGCAAGCTAAAGTGGTATTTTCCCAAGCCACAAAACATAAACAGCAAGTGCCACAAGGGGAGCAATGAAATATATTTAAAACTAATTGTGAGGCACTGGCTGTGGATGGTGTATATGTGTCCCCTAGGTTTACCACCTACAGTGGGGACAATAATTATTAGATCCCCTGCAGATTTTGTAAGTTTGCCCACTTGCAAAGAAATTAAGGCGGAGTTCCGACGATTTTTTTTTTTAAAGTCAGCAGCTACAAATACTGCAGCTGCTGACTTTTAAAATATGGACATTTACCTGTTCAGGGCGCCCGCGATGTCGGCACCCGAAGCCGATCTGTCCCTTGGCTCTCGGGTGCTGCCGCCGCCATCTTCAGTAAGGGAATCAGGGAGTGAAGCCTTGCGGCTTCACTTTCTGGTTCCCTACTGCGCATGCGCGACTCTCGCTGCACGTTCCCACTGGTCCCTGCTGTCTCCTGGGACCCGTGTGTCTCCCAGAAGACAGCGGGGGGACGGGGACGGGAAGTGGCGTAGATACCTGCGGGTGGCTCGGGTATCTATGCCCCGAAGTAGGAGGAAAATACCTATATTAGACAGGTATCTGCTCCCCCCTCCCCCCTGAAAGGTTCCAAATGTGACACCGGAGGGGGGGGGGGTATTCCGAAAAGCGGAAGTTCCATTTTTGGGTGGAACTCTGCTTTAAGGGTCTATAACTGTTATCATAGGTGTATTTTAAATGACAACGACAGAATATTAACCAAATATCCAGAAAAACACGTGATACAAATGTTGTAAATTGAGTTGCAGTTCAGTGAGTGAAATAAGTATTTGATCCCCTACCAACCAACATTAATTCTGGCTCCACAGACTGGCTACGGTATGTGCTCATGTGGTACACAGATTAGTCCTGTCAATTTAGGAAGGTGCTCCTAACGACAACTCGCTATGTGTATATAAGACACCTGTCCACAGAATCTCTTTCTTCCATTCAAACCTCACCATCATGAGCAAGACCAAAGAGCTGTCAAAGGACAACAGGGACAAGATTGTAAACCTGCACAATGGTGGAATGGGCTGTAAGACCATCAGCAAGAAGCTTGGTGAGAAGGAGACAACTATTGGAGCGATTATTTGCAAATGGAAAAAATACAAAATAACCATCAATCGCCCTCGGTCTGGAGCTCCCTGCAAGATTTCACCTCATGGGTTAAGGATGATCATGAGAAAAGTGAGGGATCAGCCTAGAACTACACGAGAGGAGCTTATGAATGATCTCAAGGCAGTGGGGACCACTTTCACCAAACAAACCATTGGTAACACAGTGCGCCGCCATGGATTGAAATTTTGCAGTGCCCCAAGGTCCTCCTCCTCAAGAAGGCACATGTACAGGCCCGTCTGAAGTTTGCAAATGAACATCTAAATGATTCAGAGAAGTATTGGGAGAAGGTGCTGTGGTCAGATGAGAAAAAAATTGAGCTCTTTGGCGTTAACTCAACCCAACGTGTTTGGAGGTAGAAAAATGCTGATTAGGACCCTAAGAACACCATCCCTACAGTCAAGCACGGAGGTGGAAACATGATGCTTTGGGGCTGTTTCTCTGGTAAATGTACATGCCTACATTGCCACGTTGAGGGGCCAATGGAGGGGGGCCATGTATTGTAAAATCTTGGATGAGAACCTTCTTCCCTCAGCCAAAACACTGAAGATGGGTCATGGATGGGTCTTCCAGCATAACAATGACTCAAAGAATACTGCCAAGGCAATAAAGGAGTGGCTCAAGAAGAAGCACAATAAGGTCATGGAGTGGCCAAGCCAGTCTCCAGACCTTAATTCTATAGAAAATTTATGGAGGGAGCTGAAACTTCCAGTTGCCAAAAGAGCCAAGAAACCTTAAGGATTTAGAGAAGATCTGTATAGAAGAGTGGACCAAAATCCCTCCTGAGATGTGTGCAAACCTGGTCACCAACTACAAAAAACATCTTACATCTGTACTTACCAACAAGGGTTTCTCCACCAAGTACCAAGTCATGTTTTGCTTGGGGATCAAATACTTATTTTACTCACTGAACTGCAACTCAATTTTTAGCATTTGTATTGTGTGTTTTTTTTAAAATTTGGTTGATATTCTCTCTCTGTCATTTAAAGCAGAACTCCGGGCAAAAACTTGATTGACAGCGCACTGTTCCAATGCAGGTGGGAGTGCTGGTCCCTTACATGCGGCACTGGTGGTCCCTTACATGCGGCACTGGTGGTCCCTTACATGCAGCACTGGTGGTCCCTGACATGCGGCACTGGTGGTCTCTGAAATGAGGCAATGGTGGACACTAACACGAGGCACTGGTGGTCCCTGACATGCGGCACTGGTGGACACTGACATGTTGCACTGGTTTGCATTTATAGTAAATGCATTAAATGTATTAATTTAATTCATTTCAATTTATTTATTAAATGCATTAAATTATATTATATTAATATGCATTCATACTAAAATGCTTTGCATTTATGAGGCTGTAACCTATCATACTGTGTGTTACTGAGTAGTATGGCTTGCTGGCTGCAGAATGAGGGGTGTGATTTATGTTGAAGTGGGCTTGTTCACATTTACATGTACAAGCCTCGTGTACCTCCCACATTCATTGCAATCCCAAGGATTCATGGGAAATGTAGTCAGATTACAGTTTAGAGAGAGAGAGAAGAGGATGTGATGTAATCACTGTTCTGTTCAGAGATCCTCCCTGCCAGAATACAGGCTGCATTTTTTGAATCACAGAGCTGACTTCCTGAAAATTCAATCAGGAGATTTCCCTTAAACGGTAAGAAATTTCACAAATGTAATAACTGTGTAGTGTTTTGTGTTGGGGGGTGTACTAATGGGGGATTTTTGAAAATCCCGGAGTTCTGCTTTAAAATACACTTGAAATAATAATTATAGACCCTTCATTTCTTTGTAAGTGTACAAACTTACGAAATCTGCAGGGGATCAAATATTTATTTTCCCCACTGTATACATTGTGAGGGGCTCCAGGGTTTGTGGCGGATATGGAGAAAAAAACTTTTTGTTTTTTTCACATCTCAATACATCCTGTTCTTGGTCCTAGAGCCCAGAGGCCTTATTGAGCTTTGGTAGGGATGGAGCCTCCATTGCTAGGTCCACATCTTATCTGGTAGTCGGACCTCATTACTCTCAGCCTTGCACAGGCTTCTTATATAGCTCCACCCAGAAGGGAAGCTCCACTTGTTTGCACCCTCCCCAACTCCACTGCCACATTTGGCACTTTTTGGGGGGGAGCGGTTACCTGGTTTTAACAGGTACTCACATCCACTCAGATTGCCAGTCTTCTGGGACACATCACAAGTCCCAGAAGACTGCAGGACCATTCATAAGGTGCAGCTCAACTTGCGTATGTGCAGTAGGAAACAGGTTGTGAAGCTGCAGGGCTTCACTTCCTATTTCCCTTACTAGAGATGCCGGCGCCTGCACCTGAAGCCGATTAAAGAATCGGCTCGGGTTAAAAGTCAGCAGGTTATCTCTCTCTCGTTCTCTCTGCTGTGGTGTGACAAGGCTGCTGCTTAATAATTACTGCTGCTAGTTCAACCTGTCCTATATATATATATATATATATCTATATAGATAGATATATATATCTATCTATATAGATATATATATAGATAGATAGATATATAGATATATATATAGATATATATATATATATACACACAGTATATATAGCGCCCCATGCAGCTTCTGTTGTTGAAATCTTGTTTTTGATCTCCCTAGAGGCATCAATTGATTGGTTAGGTCCGCTCTGGGCTCTGTTGATATGGGCTCCATTACCAATTACTTCCCCGTCTCCCAGTGGACCCTGGGACATAGTCGGTGGGAGAATCATGATCCCAGCCAGCTTGTTAATATCTCCCCAGCTAATCCGTGGTCAATATGGCAGGTGACCAGCAGAGGGCTGAGGGGGGGGTATAAATAGGCTGGAACCCAGAGCAGAGGTCTTTTGTTCCTTGGGTAGTAAGACCCAGCCTGAGGGCTGTGGCATCCCTGGGAAATCTGCCCGGAACTGCAAGTATCTTACGTGGGGCCCCAGCTACTGTTTGGCTGGGGGACCTCTGTTCTATCCTCCTGGAGCATTCACAGAAAGCCTTCTAAGGATCCAGGACACAGGCTGCTGGAGTACAGAAATTGACTGACTTTGCACATGGCTGCTCAGTGATCAGGAAACAGTGAGTTCCAGCCTTCTGGACCTAAAGACTTTCTTTGGCTTTTCTAGGAGATCAGCAGTTACTACTTTTACACTCAGGACTGTATTCCTCTTGAGGACTCCCTGTTTAGTACTGTTCATCTATACACTTCAAAGGGGGTGCCCTCACCCTGAAGTCTTATGCCGCGTACACACGACCGGACTTTCCGGCAGAAAAGGTCAGACGGGACCATTCCGTCGGACATTCCGATCGTGTGCAGGCTTCATCGGACCTTTTCTTTTGAAAATTCTGAAGGACCTTAGAAATAGAACATGTTTCAAATTTTTCCGACGGAGTCAGTTCCTGTTGGGCAAGTCCGTTTCAGCAGAACTCTATCGTAACTCCGTCGGAAAGACCATCGGAGTCTATTCTGACGGAAAGTCCGCTTGTGTGTACGCGGCATTAGAGCAGAGTTATGCCCCGTACACACGGTCGGATTTTCCGATGGAAAATGTCCGATCGGAGCGTGTTGTCGGAAATTCCGACCGTGTGTAGGCTCCATCGGACATTTTCCATCGGATTTTCCGACACACAAAGTTGGAGAGCAGGAGATAAAATTTTCCGACAACAAAATCCGTTGTCGGAAATTCCGATCGTGTGTACACAAATCCGACGGACAAAGTGCCACGCATGCTCAGAATAAATAAAGAGATGAAAGCTATTGGCCACTGCCCCGTTTATAGTCCCGACGTACGTGTTTTACGTCACCGCGTTTAGAACGATCAGATTTTCTGACAACTTTGTGCGACCGTGTGTAGACAAAACAAGTTTGAGCCAACATCTGTCGGAAAAAATCCTAGGATTTTGTTGTCGGAATGTCCGAACAAAGTCCGACCGTGTGTACGCCCTATAAGAGTCCTAATTTTTAAGTCTAGTTACTGGAGTATCCCTAGGCTCACCCTATCCAAGTTCTACCCAAAAATATAAAAAAGAAAAAAAAAAAAAAGCTGCACAGCCTGTTTACTGACTCATGTGTGTTTGCCTCTGCTTCACATAAAACTTGAACTGATGAAAAATGTTGTGAATGTGAGGAACAAGGGGAAGGTGAAGGCTTTCGTTATTTGAGGCAGGTGTTTCCAAACTCATGCCAAGATTAAGGAAGGCATCTTTGTTGGTGAACGGATACGGTACATACATCATCAATGACTAGTGGTTTGAGGATCTCTTAGTGGCGCCAGAGAAAATCGCCTGGAAAGCATTCAAAGATGTTTTGGCAACTACAGAACCCCTGGTTGTCAAACTTCTTATAGCATACAAGACCACGATGTGCATCATGTCACTAAAGGTTCATTTTCTGCATCAACACTTGGACCTCTTTTCCGAAAATCTAGGTGCAGTCAGTGATCCTTGGATAATCCTCCCACTGTGGAAAAGAACATTTAGCACATACAATATACCAGTGGCGTCGCTAAGGGGTGGCTATTGAGGCTAGAGCCCTGAATTTGGGGTCCCATAGCCCCAAGTCTCTTGCCGCAGGGGTCCCTACCTAACCAGCGGGCCATGGCCTCTCTGCAGCCGGGCCACAGGTGCGGCAGGTGGGCGGGCTTTATGAGAGAGCCAGGCAGGCGGAAGGGAGGAGAATGGAGCGGGCGGATGACTAGAGATCACATAATCTCTCTCCGCCCGCGCTGCATCACCGCTCTCCTGCCCTCACTCAGAACCGACGAATAACAAACCCCATTAAAGTCAATGGAACCCGAACGGCAAAAATCAAAAGTGCCTATTTTGAAGGCTTATATGCAAGTAATTGGGCATACAATGGTTATAGGGGTCCGGGTCCTGCCCTGGGGGACATGTATCAATTAAAAAAGAAGTTTGTAAAAAACTTAATTTTTAAATGAGCAGTGATTTTTTTATTTTTAAAGTGAAAGCCTAAAAATGAAAAATTCCTTCCAATATAGTGCCAGGGGGGGCCCCTTAGTCTACCTGTAAAGTGTCAGATCTGTACCATGTCTAGAATCTGCTGCAGCAATAATTGCATTTATAAAGCCAAAAAAATGACATTTTTCCTGCAAGCTGCCTTTATTTTGCTCAGCAACAGCTGGGGAGCCAGTGTGTGTGATGAGGCCACAATGTAGTGCACTGGGAACAAGATTAGAGATTTTTTGGATACATTCTGGTGTCACTTTGACTTTGTATAGAAGTAATAGGTGCCTAAAAATTGGCCTTTGGGTGTCGGTGGCGCCTTCCCACCGGAATCCTATAGAGGTACTCTTGATGAAAGCAAGAATTGACCTTGAAAGTTTGTTGCAGCTATCTGTTACTAACTATATTAAAGCATTAAGAGATTTTGTGATTTACATTTTATTTGTATTTATTCTTTCCTAGGTGGAGAATCAAGCTGAAGGTGAGGTCTGTCTGCAGTACAAGTTTAATGAAGAAATTATAAAGAACAGCCTTCGTTTTCTGCTGGACATGCAGATTATTGAAAGGTCATTATTTAGTATAAATCATCCTACTTCAATGAGAAACATTTCCAGGATTATCTTTTTAGGGTCACCACCAGTAGCGGCCGGTGGTAATTTTTTTTGGGGGGGCTCGGGTCTGGAGCACTTACCCCATCTATAGAGGGCAGCATTTCTCCCAGGCTTCACCGGCGGCTTCCCCTGCTTGGCGGCGGCGGCTTTCCTTGCTCTCCACGGGCATCATGGAGGCAGTGGCTTCCGTTTCCTCCCTCCTCCTTAACGGCCAATCGGGACTCTTCTCTTTTCAGCCAATCGGAAAACGAGTCTAAGACCTGCTTCTGATTGGCCAGATTGAGGATCAGTGTTTCAATAGCGAATATTCATTCGTTGTTGTAACACCTGGGTGGGCCTGTAGTGCAATGCTCTGCGCCAAGAGCCCATCCTATTTTGAAGCCTATTAGAGCCTCTGACTCTAATCAGATGCTTCAAAAAAAAAAAACAGCTGCTGTAATTCATGCACCCGCAGTCCTGAAAGGGGTCGGACGCATGAATAGGGGTGGCGGCCGTGGATAGAGAGGGAGGCACCCGGGCGCCCCTAATGGACGGGCCGCCACTGGTATCCACCAGCAGACTGGCAGAGCTTTGGTCTCCTCATGCACTGTATCTTCTCTCATGCTTTGCAGACTGGCAAAACTGGCAGACTGGAGCACTTACCCCATCTATGGAGGGCAGCATTTTTCCCAGGCTTCACCAGCGGCTTCCCCTGCTTGGTGGCGGCGGCGGCTTTCCTTGCTCTCCACGGGCATCACGGCGGCGATGGCTTCCGTTTCGTCCCTCCTCCTTAACGGCCAATCGGGACACTGTCTATCTTCTCTCATGCTTTGTAGACTGGCAAAACTATAAATTCCTTATGCTCTAAACAAATATCTCCCAACTGCCATGCATCCATTACCAGGCAAAGCTCTGGTTTCCTCATGCTCTGTCTACCTTCTCTCACTCACCATCCACAGACAAGTAGAGCTCTTTTCTCCTAATGCACTGTCTATCTTCTCTCACCCACCATCCATAGACCAGCATAGTACTGATCTCTTTATTCACTGTTTACCTTCTCTCACCCACCATCCCTACACTGGCATAGTACTGGTCTTCTTATGCACCGTCTATCTTCTCTCATCCACCATCCATAGACTGGCATAGTACTAGTCTCCTTATGCACTGTCTATCTTCTCTCAGCCACCATCCATAGACTGGCATAGTACTTGGTCTCCTTATTCACGATCTATCTTCTCTCATTCACCATCCATAGACTGGCAGAGTACTGGTTTCCTTATGCACTGTCTATCTTCTCTCACCCACCATCCATAGACTGGCATAGAAATTGTCTCCTTATGCACTGTCTACCTTCTCTCTTTCACCATCCATAGACTGGCATAGTACTGGTCTCCTTATTTACTGTCTATCTTCTCTCAGCCACCATCCATAGACTGGCATACTACTGGTCTCCTTAGTCACTATCTATCTTCTCTCATCCACCATACATGTACTGGTCTCCTTATTCACTGTCTATCTTGTCTCAGCCACCATCCATAGACTGGCATAGTACTGATCTCCTTATGCACTGTCTATCTTCTCGTATCCACCATCCATAGACTGGCACAGTACTGGTCACTGGTCTCCTCATGCACTGTCTATCTTCACTTATCCACCATCCATAGACTGGCACAGTACTGGTTACAGGTCTCCTTATGCACTGTCTATATTCTCTCACCCACCATCCATAGACTGGCATAGAACTGGTCTTCTTATGCACTGTCTATCTTCTCTCACCCACCATCCATAGACTGGCATAGTACTGGTCTTCTTATGCACTGTCTATCTTCTCTCATCCACCATCCATAGACTGGTATAATACTGGTTTCCTTATTCACTGTCTATCCTTTGTCAGGTGAAAGATAGTAGATGACTGCAGTCTGGTAAAATCAACTTCTTTATTGTAGCATGTCCATCAAAGCAAATACAATACAACAGGAGAAATGAGAATGCTGATACATTTCCCGATAACAAGTACTTGCTCAAAGACTCTATGGGTAAATGCTTGGTAGCGTGAAATGCATCGGAAGTCTCACCTATCCTGCTGTATTGTATCTGCGTTGATGGACATGTTACAATAAATAAGTTGCAACCATTCACTCAATTGCCAGTTATAGGTGGGGGTAGTGGACACCTTTTTTGTATTACTGTTATATTGGTCAGGCAACACACTGACACCTTTGCAGCCATTGTGCGATTTTCTGGGTGTTCAGTGTGCCCCTGTACCTTTTAAGAAGGGGTGGGCTCCCTTCAGTCCACCTGCCCTTCACCTATCCATCAGAATGCATGTGCTTCCATTGTGGAGTCACTCATAAGCTAGTGATAGGACCACAGATACCGGGGGCTCTGTGGCTTACGCATGTATTTGAAAATGTGTGCAGACTAAACCCCTGTTTTAACGCATACTGTTAGAAAGGTTGATTCAGTTGTCAGCGGGCTGGTCGGTGAGTAAGCTTTGATCGTTCCTTGGATTTATCCTTGGTCTTGTTTATATCATATGTTCCAATGCTACTTGCTGCAATGGCCAGTTATAGGTGGGGGTAGTGGACACCTTTTTTGTATGCCTTATTACCTGAACTGCCTTTGAACCACGCTATCTGTCAGCTAAACTGCAAGTATCTGTTTGCTTTGCTCAGCAGGAGAGATGAGAATGCTGATGCATTTCACACTACCAAGTACTTGCTCATAAAATCTATGGGTAAATTCTTGGTAGCGTGAAATGCATCAGAAGTCTCACCTATCCTGCTGTATTGTATCTGCATTGATAGACATGCTACAATAAGGAAGTTGATTTCACTGGAGTGCAACCATTCACTATCTTTCATATGGTTTTTACAATTACCAGCTGGACCAGCATCTGGTCTTTGGGCAGATAATTGGAAGACCGACCATAAAGGGGTTCTGAAGCTCCCCCCCCCCCCCCCCGGCCCTTCTCTTTTCCTTACCTGAGCCCGATACAATCCAACGATGTGCATGAGCGCAGTGGCTCCTGCAGCTATCTCTCTCCTCACTGGAAAGATTGATAGCAGCGGAAGCGATTAGCTCCCGCTGCTGTCAATTAAATCCGGTGACGTGGGGGGGCGGGGTCGAGTCCCGCTGTCTGTGTCAATGGAGCGAGCCCGCATGGTTGCCTCCTGGAAAGCGGCTTTTAATGGGGGCAGCTGATGAAGAGGAGCAGCCTGTGGGGGACCGCAGAAGAAGAGGATCGGGGCTGCTCTGTGCAAAACCTCTAAGCAGAGCAGGTAAGTATAAAAAAAAAAAACCTGAAGTTTTACAACCACTTTAAGCACTATTGCATATTATTTATCCTTTTTCAGGCCCACCATCCACAGACTGGCAGCCAAAGCTCTGATCTCTGAGCTGGAACATGGACCAGAGTCACCATCTGAAGAAGTGAAGAAGAAGATCTTGGAGACCAGTCTGCAGTCTGGTGTTGTCTCCTCTCTCACAGCCTATGTAGCCGTCAACAAGGACACCAAGACATGTGTGGGGGGTCCTCCTGTGCGCCGGCAAATCCCGATTGAATGTATGTATTTTTCACATTTCAATGCCGCTATACGGAAGAGAATAACTGCATGCCCCATCATGGGGAAGGCACAAAATTGTTACTTCCACTTTAGTTCATTAACAGCTGTGACTATGGCAGATCTTTCCAATAACCAAAAAGGGCAGCACTGCCCTCTAATAATTAGATTAATCAGAATGTAAAAAATAAATACATCAATACATTTGACTAACATACATCATGTGACAAACACAATAATAAATGGACAAAAGTGCAGATCAGCAAAAATGTGAAATCCAGCAGACCTAATAGTCCGTGAAATTGCATCCAAACCAATGTGGGTTAATAACATAGTATATTCAAGTCCCCTTCCAAGTGCAAAATAATGGTGACAGTTCTTGTTAGATATGTGCAATTCGTTTCGGTCCGAATTAGTTTTCCACTTAAGGTCTAGCCTCGTTTTGAGATTTGTTGTTTACAAGTTGAAAACAGTTTTTTTTTTGCTAGAAAATTACTTAGAACCCCCAAACATTACATATTGTTTTTTTCTAACACCCTAGAGAATAAAATGGCGGTCATTGCAATACTTTTTTTCCCACCGTATTTGCGCAGCGGTCTTACAAACGCACATTTTTTGGAAAAAAATCACTTTTTTGAATTAAAAAAATAAGACAACAGTAAAGTTAGCCCAATTTTTTTTTATATTGTGAAAGATTATGTTACGCAAAGTAAATTGATATCCAACATGTCACGTTTCAAAATTGCGCCCGCTCGTGGAATAACGTCAAACTTTTACGCTTAAAAATCTTCATAGGCGACATTTAAAAAATTCTACAGGTTGCATGTTTTTTTGAGTTACAGAGGAGGTCTAGGGCTAGAATTATTGCTCTTGCTCTAACGATTGCGGCGATACCTCACATGTGTGGTTTGACCACCGTTTTCATATGCGGGTGCTACTCATGTATGCGTTCGCTTCTGCGCGCGAGCTCGTCAGGACGGGGAGCTTTTTAAAAAAAAAACATTTTTTTATCTTATTTATTTTACTTTATTTTATTTATTTTTTTCACTGTTTTTAAAAAAAAAAAAATTTGGATCACTTTTATTCCTATTACAAGGAATGTAAACATCCCTTGTAATAGAAAAAAAGCATGACAGGACCTCTTAAATATGAGATCTGGGGTCCAAAAGTCCTCAGATCTCATATTTGGACTTAAATGCAAAAAAAAAAAAAAATTTTGTCATTTGAAAAAAAATGACAACAAAAAAATGGCCCCTTAGGACGTATGGGCGGAGTTGACGTTTTGACGTCGCTTCCGTCCTCCTATGATATGTAAATGGGTGGGGGCCATCTTTCCCTCACTCGTCTCCATACCACAGACATGACAGGTCCCGATCGCCTCCGCTGCTACCGACGGCTCCGGTAAGTGGCGGAGGGAGAGCAGTGGGAGGGGGTGGCACCTCTCCCGCTACCGATAACGGTGATCTCGCAGCGAATCCGCCGCAGAGACCACCATTATCGTAAACATGACTGGCTCCTAAAAAGATGGATACCTCGGTTGTGGCAGCAGCTGCTGCCGTTACCGAGATATCCATCTTTAAAGTGCCGACGTATATGTACAGGAGCCGGTCGGTAAGTGGTTAAGGAATTTCGAAAAATTTGAAAATTTGAAATATTAACTAACTATTAAATTATAGGTATTGGAATTTCCTTTCAAATTTGGCTGTTAGTGAACGTAACGAATACGAATTTATCCAAACTTCCGAATTATCAGAAATAAAGAATGCTGTATCTAAATGAATGGAACATAACAAATTAATAATAATAAATAATAATAAAAAACGTTTTTATTATTCATTTGTTCTGTTCCATTTATTTAGATGTGGCATTTGGTTTTTCGGATAATTTGTAACTTCGAATAAATTCGTATTCGTTATCTTCACTAACAGCCGAATTTGAAAGGAAATTCCAATACCTATAATTGAATAGTTAGTTATTATTAGTTAGTTAGTTATTATGTAGAATTTTTGGATTTTCATTCTTATTTTCACATTTACGAATCTTCGAATTTTACGAAATTTCAAATTTACAAATTTTTGAACTTTCGAATTTACGAATTGCGATCATAACGAATGACCCGAAAAACGAACCCCCCCCACCCCAAAAAAAAACAAATAAAACAAACACATTTTTCGGCAGTGCACATGTCTAGTTCTTGTTACAAAAACCCCCCCACTGTGCAATCTTCAAACCGCTTACCTTCTGTGAAAGACCTCACATTAGAAAAGAGGTCAGAAGCGCATATATTTTCCAGTTCCCATAAAAATAGTAAATCTAAAGACAAAGGAACTCTCATAGTGTTCACTAATGCCCCGTACACACGGTCGGATTTTCCGACAGAAAATGTGTGATAGGACCTCGTTGTCGGAAATTCCGACCGTGTGTGGGCTCCATCACACATTTTCCATCGGAATTTCCGACACACAAAGTTTGAGAGCAGGATATAAAATTTTCCGACAACAAAATCCGTTGTCAGAATTTCCGATCGTGTGTACACAAATCCGACAGACAAAGTGCCACGGATGCTCAGAATAAATAAAGAGATGAAAGCTATTGGCTACTGCCTCGTTTATAGTCCCGACGTACGTGTATTACGTCACCGCGTTCAGAACGATCGGATTTTCCGACAACTTTGTGTGACCGTGTGTATGCAAGACAAGTTTGAACCAACATCCGTCTGAAAAAATCCTAGGATTTTGTTGTCAGAATGTCCGATCAATGTCCGACCGTGTGTATGGGGCATTAGAGTACTTTTACAATGAGGCGCTGGCCATGTTAGCGGTAAAGCGCCGCTAGTTTTAGCAGTGCTTTGCGTGCTTTACCGTCGCTTTGCAGGCGCTTCGCAGGCGCTTCAGCAGGGCTGGCCATTGATTTCAATGGCAGGGGTGTTTTAGGAGCGATGTATTCACCGCTCCTAAAGCGCCCCAAAGATGCTGCTTGCAGGACTTTTTTTCCTGTCCTGCAAGCGCACCTCCCCAGTGTGAAAGCACTCAGGCTTTCACACTGGGGTTTTTAGCGCTAAAACGCCTGAAAAGCACCTCAGTGTAAATGTGGCCTAAGATATTTATTCAATATAAAATAGGGTTATAAACACTCACATAGCATGTAAGAATCAGTGCATGAATAAAACTTGTATCCGACCACATAAGGGACAAAACCCTGCCATTCAGGGTTTTGTCCAGTGGCGGCTGGGGTTTTTTTTTGGGGGGGGGGGGGGCGGCGTCAGACGTTGTTTGCCGGTCGGTCTGGCACTTGCCCCATTGTGGTGGGTCTTTACAGTCTTTCAGAGGCACTCTCATGCAGATGTAAGTCATTTGTAGGCATGCTCAGATAGCTTTACATCCTAATGATGTTAGATGGCCTCCTTCTGCTCCTCACAGGTCTCATTCTCCGTCTCCCATGGGCTCTCCATGGGGTATAATCCCCGAACCCTCCACAACTACATCTCTGGGGCGTTCTCTCGTATCAGACCACCCGGCACTTCCTGAACACCAACCAATCACACTCCACCCTACCCTCCTGGCCGGGACAGCACCTATCCCACTATTTCAGCCTGCCTACACCAGTTCTTAGATGTGGTGGCTGCATTCATTTTCTTTTTTTCCCAGCAAGGAACATTGTCAGCAAGTAAAGAAAAGACTAGTTGATCTTGCCAGAAGTGTACCTGTCCTATCGTGTGAGCCAAAATGGAAGCACAAATATCTTTATCCTCATTGTGTAAAATACTAACGCCATCCATCCACCATGTAATAAAGATAAACAAAGGCAGACATGTTTGGAATCCAGCCTGGGTTGAGCAGGGCTTTTTTTTTCCAGCAGGAACTAGGGGGAACTCAGTTCCACCAACTCTGGCTCAGGTCTTCTGCTCCCTGCTCACCACTATCACTTGGACTGAAGTCCAACTTCTGCGTTTACAAGTGATAGCTTATCTCCCAGTAGCTCCCACAGGTCAGATCTCCTGCGCAGATCCCACTGAGTGCCGGACAGGGACAGGGGAGATACAGAACAGGTGACCAGGGTTCAGTGCGGTCATGGGCAGGAGAGGGTGCATGGTAGGCTGCACCCTCTGTTGTCTTCATTTTTTTCCCCTGGTGATCAGTTGTTGATGCTCCTACTGCATGATCTCCCTTGCAAGTGACTGTAGTATAGTATAGTATGCTGGGAGGTACTACCGCCGGATAGGTGTTTCAGCTTAATATTGCAACAAAGGTAAGACATATGACAGATGGTGGAGCTTTTAAGGAGGGGGGAGAAGATGAGAGCAGTGGAGGAAGGGGGTTGTATGCAGAGGGTCAAAGTGTCAAAAAATGTTTTTCTTCTTTTCCTTTTAAGGGTAAATGAGAGATTTGAAGTCTTTTTCATCCCAGATCTCTCTTGTAACTTTCTTGTATTCCTTGTAATAGGAATAAAAGTGATAAAAAAAAACTAAAGGGACAGTGTGAAAATAATAAAAATTAAAAAGTAAAATAAATAAGAAAAACAAAAGTTTAACGTGCCCCATCCCTCCGTGCTCGTGCGCAGAAGCGAACGCATATGTAAGTTGCACCTTCATATGTAAACGATGTTCAAACCACACATACAAGGTATCGCCGCGAACGTTAGAGCCAGAGCAATAATTCCAGCACTAGACCTCCTCTGTAACTTTAAACTGGTAATCTGTAAACATTTTTAAACCGTCACCTATGGAGATTTTTAAGTACCGTACTTTGTCGTCATTCCACGAGCGAGCGCAATTTTAAAGCGTAACATGTTCAGTATCTATTTACTCTGCATAACGTCATCTTACACATTATACAAAGAATTGGGGTAACTATTGTTTTTTTTTTTTTTTAATTCACATACAATGTGATATAAAATATTGCATTTTATTCTCTAGGGTCTCTGCTAAAAACATATATATATATATATATATATATATATATATATATAATGTTTTGGGGTTCTAAGAAATTTTCTAGCAAAATATACAAATTTTTACTTGTAAACAACAAATGTCAGAAAAAGGCCTGGTCTTTGAGTGGTTCTTCCTGCTCTGATTAAAGCATTTGCCTGTCATGGTGAGAAATCTACAAGTATGTAAATAGAGAGTCTGTATCGGTTCTTATCTCTCACCATCTATCCCTTCTTACAGTAGACCTAAAACTCAGTGGTTTGTCCTGTTCTTCTTCTGATAACTTTGCAAGTCCTATTAGAAAGCTGACTATACCTGGTAAGTGCCACATATATATTGTGTTTGCTGCTTCTGCTGTGCTGTCAAGTTATTGTCATAAAAAGTGTTTGGGGACCCGGGTCCTGCCCCAGGGGACATGTTTCAATGCAAAAAAATGTTTTAAAAACGTCCGTTTTTCCGGGAGCAGTGATTTTATTAATGCTTCAAGTGAAACAATAATAGTGAAAATTTTTAAATGTCTTACCTGGGGGTGTCTATAGTATGACTGTAAAGTGGCGCATTTTTCCCATGTTTAGAACAGTCTGAGAGCAAAATGACATTTCTAAAGGAAAAAAAGTCATTTAAAAGTACTCACGGCTATAATGAATTGTCGGTCCTGGCAATACAGATAAAAGAAGTCATTGAAAAAAAATGGCATGGGATCCCCCCAGTCCATTACCAGGCCCTTTGGGTCTGGTATGAATATTAAGGGGAACCCTGAACTAAAATTTTTTAAAAAAAATTGCGTGGGGGTCCCCCCAAATTCCATACCAGGCCCTTCAGGTCGTTTTTAAAACTTTTTTTTGCATTGATACATGTCCCCTGGGGCAGGACCCGGGTCCCCAAACACTTTTTATGACAATAACTTGTATATTAGCCTTTAAAATTAGTACTTTTGTTTTCTCCCATAGATTTTTAAAGGGTGTTCTGCGGCTCTCGAATTTGCCGCGAACACCCCAAATTGTTCGCTATTTGGCGAACAGGCGAACACCCGATGTTCGAGTCGAACTTATGTTCGACTCGAACATCGGGCTCATCCCTAGCTGTCACTTTAGAAAACTTTAGAAAACTCAGCATGCTCTGGGAATTCTGTCATGTATTTGTAAGATAAAAATTGTGTGTGTGTGTGTATATGTATGTATGTGTATATATATATATATATATATATACAGTGTAAATTTGCTGCAAGAGAGGGTGGCTACATTCCTACACACTGTGGGACCAGTCCTGTGTCAGCTTGCAGTCGGCTGGCGTTTTTTTTGGGGGGGTTGTGGCAAACAACCACTCCCCTGGTCGGCCGGCAACACAGGATCCTTTTTTTGAACCGGATCAAATTTGCACCGCATATATGCGAACGGCCTTCATTGGAACTAATGCTTTATTAAACGACATGCGAATCTATGCATTTCCGGATCGCATTTGATCCGTATAGAATTCACATAAGTGTGAATCGGGGCTGGAGGAGCTCACACAACAGGCTGACAATGTTGCTGCTAATTACAAGGCAGTGGCTAAGTGTTGTCAGCCTGTAACAGGAAGTTACAGGACCACTTTCTGACCGATTAACTGGGAATATACGTCATTACTTTGACGTTAAATACCAGGGTTATGTCAGCAGCTAGATACCATAACCTGGTATTTTCTTTTCCCGGAGGCAGCCGGCTTTCAGATAAAAGTGATCCCTGTGGCCGATTCGCCATGGGATAATTTTTAGAAGTGCCGGGAGAAGTGCCCCCCCACCGCTTCCCGAGCTTACATTACCGATCGATGAGCCCGGGAACCATCTGAGGTTGGCAGTCTTTTTGCATAGAGATAAGTGAGGGCAAAATGGCCACCGCTCATCTCTATGCCCTTGGAGGACTGGAGCAATGTCATGACCTCACGTTTGGTTCTCGGGCCATGTAAACATGATTTTTTTTTTTTTAACGTAAAGATTAAATTTTTTTTTTTTTTAAAGGTAAAGGAGAGATTTGGGGTCTTTTAGACTCCAGATCCCTCCATAAAGAGGATCTGTCTTGCTGTATTGTTATCGCAAGGGACGTTTTACATTCCTTGCGATAGCCATAAAAGTGATCAAAAAAAATAAAATAAAAATTAAAGGGACAGTATAAAAATGAAAACAATGTAATGAAATAATAATACTTTAAAGTGCCCCCGTGTTCGTGCACAGTGATGAACGCACGCATAGGTCACACCCACGTATGTAAACAGTGAAAGCTGTCATGTGAGGTATCACCGCAAATGTCTGAGCGAGAGCAATAATTCTAGCACTAGACCTCCTCTGTAACTCCAAACTGGTAACCTGTAGAAATGTTTAAAGCGTTGCCTATGGAGATTTTTAAGTGCCGTAGTTTGCCACCATTCATGACAAAATGTGCTTGAAAAACTGCTGTGCAAAAACCGTGTGACTTAAATTGCGACAACTGCCATTTTATTCTCTAGGATCTATGCTAAAAAAAAAGTATATAATGTTTGGGGGTTCTAAGTAATTTTTTTGCTAAAAATACAGATTTTTACTTAACAACAAATGTCAGAAAAAAGGCTTGGTACTTAAAGTGTTACTAAGCCCAGGATCCTGCAGTCACTATATCTGGTCTCCCACAGTACACAGAACATGGAAATACAATTATTTTAGTAAATATAAACTGCTAAATACCTTTTTTATATATATATATATATATATATATATATATATCAGTCTTGTGACTTCTATCAGTGTCTGGTTAAGCTTGTAGGAGGAGTTTTCATACTGCACTGAGTTGTCCTATCAGGATGCAGGACCCCTGACCCTCTGTCTGGACAGTGCTGATTGGCCCTATGCGAATCTTATGCACCCTCCCAAGAAAAAAAAAAACTCTCTAGCAATACGCACCATACTGAGCATGTGCAGCTTGACTCCTAATGCTCTGTCTTATCCAAACCTGTTCTGGAGTCAGTGGAAGAAGAGGAGGATCTGTGCACACAGGATCAAACAGCCTTATTACACAATACAGAGGATTAGGTTCCACAGTAAATATACCCAGCATGCTTTACTGCATATACAGACTGATTTTACTGTTGTGGGTTTAGTAACCCTTTTAAGTGGTTAAGAAACTTTCTACTGAAAAACAGATATTGACTTTACATAAATGGTGCTATAAAGCATGGTCCTTCTTTATGTTTATGAAGCTTTTCTTTAATGTACAGATGCAGCACCACTAAAGCTGGTTGGTTGGTTTAAGAAAATGACATCATCAGGTATGTGATTGTACACTCCCAAGGGGCCTGTCACATGTTCTTAAAGTTGGCGCCATTGCTCTGTGCCCTGTGATGTTCCCTACCAAAAATCCTTCATCAGCTGATTTCTTCAGGCACACTCACCAAACCGTAAGCTGTAACAGATACAGCAGACACAGCATGTTTCTCAGACACAAATCCCCCCTAGGTATATGTACTGGGTCAGTGTCAGTAGGAGGACATATGCCCAATTGTTGGTGTCAGTAGGAGGACATATGCCCAATTGTTGGTGTCAGTAGGAGGACATATGCCCAATTGTTGGTGTCAGTGGGAGGACATATGCCCAATTGTTGGTGTCAGTGGGAGGACATATGCCCAATTGTTGGTGTCAGTGGGAGAAATAGTACCCCATTGTTGGTGTCACTGTGAAGAATTGTGCCCCATTGTTGGCGTCATTGGGAGGAATTGTGACCCTTCATCGGTGTCAGTGGGAGAACACATGCCCAATCAGGGCCGATCCTAGGGTCACCGGCGCCTGGGTGCAGAAATATTTCTGGCGCCCCCACATGGGCGTGGTCATCTTACCAACTCCACCCCTTTACAAATGATTCTATGGCAACGACTCAAATACAGAGCTGCTCCCCTAAGAAGTCTTTGTTACCCTGAAATCCTCCCATGATCTCTTAACAATAAAGAAAATACAGGAAGAGAGAACACTAATGAGACTTGGAGGGGAGACTCTCTGATCCACACAGAGAGGGCTTCTGTTAGAAAGAGTCCCCAGACATAATACAGGATACGGTCAAAGACTGCAGACATGATACAAGAGCTGGACAGAGACTGTAGACATGGTACAGGAATTGGTCAGAGACTGCAGACATAGTACAGGAGATGGTCAGAGACTGCAGACATGGTACAAGAGAAGGTCAGAGACTGCAGATATAATACAGGAGATGGTCAGAGACTGCAGACATGGTACAGGAGATGATCAGAGACTGCAAACATAATACAGGAGATGATCAGAGACTGCAGACATAGTACAGGAGATGAACAGAGACTGCAGACATGGTACAGGATATAATCAGAGACTGCAGACATAGTACAGGAGATGATCAGAGACTGCAGACATAGTACAGGAGATGAACAGAGACTGCAGACATGGTACAGGAGATAATCAGAGACTGCAGACATGGTACAGGAGATGATCAGAGACTGCAGACATAATACAGGAGATTATCAGAGACTGCAGACATGGTACAGGAGATGATCAGAGACTGCAGACGTGGTACAGGAGATGATCAGAGACTGCAGACATAGTACAGGGGATGATCAGAGACTGCAGACATAGTACAGGAGATGGTCAGAGACTGCAGACATAGTACAGGAGATGATCAGAGACTGCAGACGTGGTACAGGAGATGATCAGAGACTGCAGACATAGTACAGGGGATGATCAGAGACTGCAGACATAGTACAGGAGATGGTCAGAGACTGCAGACATAGTACAGGGGATGATCAGAGACTGCAGACATAGTACAGGAGATGGTCAGAGACTGCAGACATAGTACAGGAGATGATCAGAGACTGCAGACATGATACAAGAGATGGTCAGAAACTGCAAACATAATACAGGAGATGGTCGGAGACTACAGACAAGATAGAATAGATGGTCAGAGACTGCAGACATGATACAAGAGACAGTCAGACACCGCAGACATGGTACAGAAGCTGGTCAGAGATTGCAGACATGATACAAGAGACGGTCAAAGGCTGTAGACATGATACAAGAGATGGTCAGAGACTGTAGACATGATACAAGAGACAGTCAGAGACTGCAGACATGGTACAGGAGATGGTCAGAGACTGCAGACATGGTACAGGAGATGGTCAGAGACTGCAGACATAGTACAGGAGATGATCAGAGACTGCAGACATGATACAAGAGACAGTCAGAGACTGCAGACATGGTACAGGAGATGATCAGAGACTGCAGACATGGTACAGGAGTTGGTCAGAGACTGCAGACATGGTACAGGAGATTATCAGAGACTGCAGACATGGTACAGGAGTTGGTCAGAGACTGCAGACATGATACAGGAGATGATCAGAGACTGCAGACATGGTACAGGAGTTGGTCAGAGACTGCAGACATGATACAGGAGATGGTCAGAGACTGCAGACATGGTACAGGAGTTGGTCAGAGACTGCAGACATGATACAGGAGATGATCAGAGACTGCAGACATGGTACAGGAGATGATCAGAGACTGCAGACATAGTACAGGAGATGATCAGAGACTGTAGACATAGTACAGGAGATGATCAGAGACTGTAGACATAGTACAGGAGATGATCAGAGACTGCAGACATGATACAAGAGACAGTCAGAGACTGCAGACATGGTACAGGAGATGGTCAGAAACTGCAGACATGGTACAGGAGTTGGTCAGAGACTGCAGACATGGTACAGGAGATGATCAGAGACTGCAGACATGGTACAGGAGATGATCAGAGACTGCAGACATGGTACAGGAGATGATCAGAGACTGTAGACATAGTACAGGAGATGATCAGAGACTGCAGACATGGTACAGGAGATGATCAGAGACTGCAGATATGATACAAGAGAAGGTCAGAGACTGCAGACATGGTACAAGAGAAGGTCAGAGACTGCAGATATAATACAGGAGATGGTCAGAGACTGCAGACATAGTACAGGAGATGATCAGAGACTGCAGACATAGTACAGGAGATGATCAGAGACTGCAGACATAGTACAGGAGATGATTAGAGACTGCAGACATGATGCAGGAGATGGTCAGAGACTGCAGACATGATACAAGAGAAGGTCAGAGACTGCAGATATAATACAGGAGATGGTCAGAGACTGCAGACATAGTAGAGGACATGGTCAGAGACTGTAGACACGATACAAGAGACAGTCAGAGACTGCAGACATGGTACAGGAGATGATCAGAGACTGTAGACATAGTACAGGAGATGATCAGAGACTGCAGACATGGTACAGGAGATGATCAGAGACTGCAGATATGATACAAGAGAAGGTCAGAGACTGCAGACATGGTACAAGAGAAGGTCAGAGACTGCAGATATAATACAGGAGATGGTCAGAGACTGCAGACATGATACAAGAGAAGGTCAGAGACTGCAGATATAATACAGGAGATGGTCAGAGACTGCAGTTCCTATGGACATTAGTAGATAATGGCCGATTGGCCCTCTCACCTGACCCAGCGATGGTTCCTCTGATCAGGAGTAAGCTCACTCTGAATTGCCCGTGGTGACTCCGCTGGGTAGCACCCAGATCTGTATTCTGGCAATGACTCCATTCCTTTCTCCGCCAGGGATGGCACCAGGCTGTGTGGCTTTCCCTCTGGCTCCTGTATCTCTCTCTCTCCCATTCAGCTGAGCCTGCTGTGTGGACTGCAGTTTCCGTGTTACAGTGGGGCTGCCAGTCCTCGGGACTACATGTCCCACAATCCTCTTCTCCTTTTTCTATTCTATTTTTCCCTGGCTGATATGAAGGCGGGGGAAGAAACATAGTGGGAGGCTGTGCTGGCCAGCGCCGCTCACTAGTATAGCAGTGCACGTGCGGAGGAGAGGGAGAGGGAGGGGAAGGGGCGAAAGAAGAGCCTGCAGCTGCAGTGACGTCACGAGGGTTGGTGTCACCAGGTGCGGTATTACATGGTGTCACCCTCCTTCCACCAACTTTAGTCACCCCTCAGTATAGACCCCCACTAAGTATAAACCCCTTTCTCAGTACAGACCCCCCTTCATCAGTATAGACCCCCCCAGGACAAACCACCCCCACTCCATTAGTAGACCCCCACCAGGACAACCCCCCCTCCATTAGTACAGATCCCACCAGGACAAAGCCCCCTTCATTAGTACAGACCCCCCCAGGACAACCCCCCTCCATTAGTACAGACCCCCCCAGGACAACCCCCCTCCATTAGTACAGACCCCCAGGACAAACCCCCCCTCTATTAGTATAGACCCCCAGGACAAACCCCCCTCTATTAGTACAGACCCCCTAGGAGAACCCCCCTCCACTAGTACAGACCCCCACAGGACAAATCCCCCCTTCATTAGTACAGACCCCCCAGGACAAACCCCCCCTCCATTAGTACAGACCCCCCCAGGACAAACTCCCCCTCCATTAGTACAGACCCCCCAGGACAAACCCTCTCCATTACTACAGACCCCCCAGGAGAACCCCCCCTCCACTAGTACAGACCCCCACAGGACAAATCCCCCCTTCATTAGTACAGACCCCCCACCAGGACAAACCCCCCTCCATTAGTACAGACCCCCCACCAGGACAAACCCCCCTCCATTAGTACAGCCCCCCCCAGGACCCCCCTCCATTAGTACAGACCCCCCCGGACAAACACCCCCCTCCATTAGTACAGACCCCCCCCCAGAACAACCCCCCTCCATTAGTACAGACCCCCCAGGACAAACCCCCCCTCCATTAGTACAGACCCCCAGGACAAATCCCTCCATTAGTACAGACCCCCCAGGACAAATCCCCCCTCCATTAGTACAGACCCCCCCAAGACAACTCCCCCTCCATTAGTACAGACCCCCCAGGACAACCCCCCCATTAGTACAGACCCCCAGGACAACCCCCCATTAGTAAAGACCCCCAGGACAACCCCCCCCATTAGTACAGACCCCCCAGGACAACCCCCCCATTAGTACAGACCCCCCAGGACAACCCCCCCATTAGTACAGACCCTCCAGGACAACCCCCCATTAGTACAGACCCCCCAGGACAACCCCCCCATTAGTACAGACCCCCCAGGACAACCCCCCATTAGTACAGACCGCCCCCCCAGGACAACCCCCCATTAGTACAGACCGCCCCCCCAGGGCAACCCCCCCATTAGTACAGACCCCCGAGGACACCCCCCCATTAGTACAGACCCCCCAGGACAACCCCACATTAGTACAGACCGCCCCCCCAGGACAACCCCCCCATTAGTACAGACCGCCCCCCCAGGACAACACCCCCATTAGTACAGACCGCCCCCCCAGGACAACCCCCCCATTAGTACAGACCGCCCCCCAGGACAACCCCCCCATTAGTACAGACCGCCCCCCCAGGACAACCCCCCCATTAGTACAGACCGCCCCCCCAGGACAACCCCCCCATTAGTACAGACCGCCCCCCCAGGACAACCCCCCCATTAGTACAGACCGCCCCCCCAGGACAACCCCACATTAGTACAGACCGCCCCCCCAGGACAACCCCCCCATTAGTACAGACCGCCCCCCCAGGACAACCCCCCCATTAGTACAGACCGCCCCCCCAGGACAACCCCCCCATTAGTACAGACCGCCCCCAGGACAACCCCCCCATTAGTACAGACCACCCCCCAGGACAACCCCCCCATTAGTACAGACCGCCCCCCCAGGACAACCCCACATTAGTACAGACCGCCCCCCCAGGACAACCCCCCCATTAGTACAGACCGCCCCCCCAGGACAACCCCCCCATTAGTACAGACCGCCCCCAGGACAACCCCCCCCCATTAGTACAGACTGCCCCCCCAGGACAACCCCCCCATTAGCACAGACCGCCCCCAGGACAACCCCCCCATTAGCACAGACCGCCCCCCCAGGACAACCCCCCCATTAGTACAGACCGCCCCCAGGACAACCCCCCCCCATTAGTACAGACTGCCCCCCCAGGACAACCCCCCCATTAGCACAGACCGCCCCCAGGACAACCCCCCCATTAGCACAGACCGCCCCAGGGACAAACCTCCCTCTATCAGTACAGACAGACACATTAACACCCGGGCAGCAGCTAGAGAGGACAGTGTGCAGCCGTGAACAGATCGAGACAGGCTGCAGGCATCAGCTTAGGCGGGAGTGAGAGACAGCGGATGAGAGAGAGAACCTGTGTCAGGCTGCAGGCACGGGCCGCCCCCCCTCCCCACTCCCCCCAGCGAAGTCACTGCGCGGCTGGTCTCTCTCAACACAGAGACCAGCCGCTCCGATCTCCGGCGGCTGCTCTCCTCTGACAGGAGGAGGAGGAGGGAGGGGGGACAGGCTCTAGCAATGTAAAGCACAGCGGCGCCGGCGCGGCCGCTCCGCGGCGGTGAGCTGCTGCGGACAGAGCTACTTCTGGACACGGAGGGGAGGAGGAGGAGGGAAGGGAGCACTCTGGCGCTTCAGCGCCCCCACCTCTCTGGCGCCTGGGTGCACTGCACCCCGTGCACCCGCCTGGGACCGGCCCTGTGCCCAATTGTTGGTGTCAGTAGATGGAATAGTACTCCAAGGGCTGGTGAAAAGCGAGCAAAGGGCCACAGTTTGGAGAGCACTGCTCTAGATAAAGGAGTGCATTACTTTCCCCTGGTAAACATCTGAGAGGATTACAATGCCACGGGATTACCATAAAACAGTATCAGGAATTGTATTAAGTTGTTATAATAAAGGGTTATCCTACATGGATAGACTGTCTGGGAGACCCTGGGATAAGACTAGGTGTTTAACCACATTCCACATCAAGACAACTGATTTCAGAATTGGCATCTGATGTTCGTGAAGGAATGATTTGGAGACATCTAGAAAGATCAATAATTGTCCAGTCCCCATGACATGTGACAGTGGGATATTTACCAGGTACATAGGGAACAAGTAGGGAAATCTATTTGAGATTGAAGAAAAAAGGACAAAACTAATATTATTTTTCTCTTTTTTAGCGGCAAATTTGTTTAGGAGGTCCGTAGAACTACCTAAAGAGGATACTGAAGGTTGAACAGTCATCTTTTTTTTTTCAATCACAATGTCATATTTAAAGTTTGTCTAAGAGAATATCTCTGCATTACATGCATGTTTTCCCATGTTTTAGCCATTTCCCCATGTTTTATGCAAGAACAGAAAAACAGATCCATACCGTGGTTTATTTTCCAGCAAAACAATGCCATTGCCTTGACTTGAAGTCCCAAGAGCTAGTTCAAACAGTGTGTGGGGAAAGGGCTCTTGGGAGATGTAGTTCTGGGGGTGTGCTTACCTCAATCACGACTGAGTTCCCAGCAGCTGGCCCTGCAAGAACTGGTCTGGTGATGTCACAGAGAGAGTAATTAGACTTGTTAAATTTAAAATAAGTTATAATTAAGTTAAAATAAAAAATAAATGCCGGGATATGCTTTAGAGCTAGTTTACACTTGCTTCAAAACATGACTTTGGACAGGCTTTGTTAAAGCTCTCTGAACGCCAGTCACTAAATGAAATGGTTAGGTTACAGTCCTGTTTACACCTTGTTTTTGCTTGGTACTTCGATGGGGCTTTGATGAGGCTTTGGTGGAGCTTCGATGGGCCTTTAGTGGGGCTTTGGTGGGGCTTCACGCAAGCTTTGCCATAGACTTCTATGAGGGTTTTGAAAATGCTTTGAAGCACCACTAAAGCTGCATGGGGTATGATTTATGAAGCAAAAGCAAGGTGTCAACAGGACGGTAAGCTAACCATTTTATTTATTGACAGGAGCTTTGACTGGCGTTCAGAGAGCTTTAACAAAGCATGTCCGAAGCCTTGTTTTGAAGCAAGGGTAAACTAGCCGTTCAGTGTAAATGAGCCCTTAGAGGAGGAGAGGGAGGTTTGGGGTTAGATTTAGGAAATACTTGGACTGGAGATCCTCTTTAATGTCCCATGCTGTGAGTTGGCTCTCTGCTTATCCATTTGGCTTCTCCCTGATCATCTCCGATCTTTGACTGTTCTACGTGTTCTGCTGGCTGTCCTGTCTGGAGTGATCATATTAGAGTTTGGTACCACAGCCGGGGGCAGTGATTTGCCAGCACAAGACTTTCATGGCAGGAAACAAATCAAAGAAAAAACACTGCCGCTCATGTATCCTGGCAGAGCTGTGTGTGTGTCCAGCCTGGATCACCGCAGCTAGATTCTTGCCACTGGAATTCGGATCATGGCTAAATGCTTGTGTGAATGCATCCTAACTCTTACCTTGCCGGCTCAGGCGATCCATGGCCACACCTTAGTTTCTTAGCATGGGGCTCATCAGAGTTTCTGTGGTTGCTTCAGACATGTAGCACCCTTCTAGGTAGGTGCTAGGATAGATAGATAAATGTTAGCGTTTGTTTTTGATAGGTAAATTTAGATGTAAGCTAGAGTCAGTGTGGTTGTAATGTTGGTTTAGGTAAAAGCATAGTTTGGCTCACTGTACTCAGTAAGCTGCAATAGTTTAGTCAGGCCTGGTTCTGTGTGCTCTGCTGCTGCCAGTCTGCTGGATACCTCCCTCTGTATCAAGGCAACCTGAGAAGTTTCTGAATGATAGGTGTGGAGCTATGCAGATAGCAGCATGAATATTGACACAGCCCGGCCTATCCCAAAGAGACAGGCTCTGAAGGCATGCTGGGAGACTGTATTTATTATGAGAGCACACAGAGCTCTGGATCTTTTGCCAAAGTGGAGGAGTCCAGCCTTAGGAGGGATGCTGCCCTCTCAGGTACAGGCTGCCATGAGGAGGCTTTAGGTGGTCAACCTGAGGGGAAGAATGCTGAGACCCAGGTGCTTAGAAGAATCTGACTGAGGAGAGCTGTCTGCCATAGATCCGTCTGGTATCACTGGAGAGCATCGCTTGGATTGTTGGAAGGATGCTCCATCTGTCCTTGGGTGTCAGTGCAGACATTACTGGATCTTGGAGACCTTGTTCTCTAGCTTCCCCTCTGGTGCCTATTTATAGTCAGCTGCGGGTCTATTAAAGGGGACACCGACTGGTGTCCTGAAGAGCTCTGCCCAGATATTTTACTAATTAAAGGGGCTTTGCTCTACTGGCTGTTGCAGACTAGATCCTTTAGGTGAAGTCTTGAGGTCTCAGAGATATTTTCAGGTGTAGGTCCCTTGGCTCTTCCACAGCTGGAACCTCGGTGAACATTACCTTGAGTCAGTAGAACTGTTGTGTGCAGGGGGTAGCCACCCCCACCCAGTTGGGTGGAATCCCTTTAACAGGAAGACCCTACTGTTCTAAAGCTTAGGCTTATTTATGTGGTCCTCTGCCACCTTCTGGGCCCACCTCCCCAGGCATTGGCTGCAGTACAAGAAATAGTCATACTGCCCATTTGCCTTGCCCCGCCTCCTATGCTCTAGAAAGCTCTAGAAGGAAGGGGAGAGCAATCAGATATTCAGCCTGTGAAATCCAGAACAGCCAAAGGAAATCACCAACCGCTCCAATGATTACAGAGGAGCCAAAAAAAACTACATTTACCCATCATCCTTTCAGCCTACCTAGGAGGGTGCTACAGATTAAAAAAGGTTAAAAAAAATAACCCTTTGCCTTTACAATTATTTTAAAAATAGTTCATGTTGAGCGAGAGAGTTTAGTTCCACTTTAAGAGTAGATAAATCATGTGGTGGCTTGGGCAACTACAAAAGGAATCTCTACTGTGCTCCCCCAGACACCAATTTTAATATATAATATCATATTTTATCTTTTTGTTATTTTATTATTTAGAATGTCTTACATTGTCATCTCAGCCATCACCAACCCCCCCCCCCCTTATGTTCTAGTGGAGACCCCCGCATTCCTGAGGCTGATCTCCGTGCAGAACGCGGACGGATCCTGGAATCTGACCCCCGAAATCTCTGCTGTCCTGGGAATATCTGAGACAGACATAAAGACCGGGAACCCCGACCAGGTATTGTATTACCGATCATATCTGCTCCCTGGGTACGAGGACTTTATACTGCTGGCAGAAAACAAGGATGTATGATAATAATATGCAATATTTTATATTAACCCACAAAAAAAATTTGTATTATTTTTTTTCTTGATCATAATAAATAAATACCTAAATAAAAAATACTTTAACCAGTAATAATATATTTAATAAATATGCATTTCGCTATAAATTAGGGTACATTTCTATTGGTCTGATGCTTTCATGCGCCCACCTAAAACCATTTGCCAAATGAAATCCATTGAAGCACAGCTTTCAGTTTGAGCTCTGATTCACATTGATGCGATTTGGCATGCTTTTTGACATGTTAAATCGCATGCCAAATCGGCGGCAATTGCCGGCAATGCAAGTGTCCGAATCGGTGCGACGCTGGATTTGCGGCGCCACACCAATTTCCAAAAGTAGTTCCTGTACTACTTTTGGAGATTTCGGGGGGGGGGGGGAGAAACCTGCACAGATGTCTCTGAAATCGCCCCCAAAGTCGGGACTGAGATGCAGGAATGAAAATGTGCGAGTTCAGCTGAACACGCATGATTTCATTCCCGCATGTCAGTGTGAACCTAGGCTAAATACATTCCAGGGGGTATCAAAACAAAAGGTGCATAGCATCTTGCAGTTGGTTTTCTTTAGAAAGCAGCCACAGCCTGAGTAGAAATCCCTGTCACCTGCCAGCATGCGGCAGAGAAGGACCCTTGCTCTCTGCGTAGAAGCAGTGGTCTCTCTGCATACGTACAACACTCCTCCTGCTGAGCCAGAGCTTGAGGTTCCCAGTTATCAGGGATCATGAGCATTGCTGATTGCAGAGTTATTGGTTTGTCTCAACGGATAAAATGTTTAACCTCTGCAGGGAGGGCATGTGCTGTATAAAAAATGAGGCTGAGGATCCATATAATGATTATAAAGGTGTACTAAGTCAATCCCTTTTCCTCAAACCTTCTAATTCATGTTCTTCAGAGGAGGCTGTGCTTCTCAGTTTCCTCCCAAAGTTTGAAGGCATCTCAAAAGCACCAAGTCGTTTTTGGTCTGGATGACCGCATCATCCAGAAACTTCCCCCTTGGTTTAGCTGTCAGGGACACTCCCTTTGTGGTCCTCTAGGAGCAATCATTATGCTGCTCTTGTCATTTGTAGACATTACTAGCTGCTGGGGGGAGTTGCAAGGATTAGGAAAGAGGATTGGATGACAGGAAGTGGGCATTACTAGATGGTCCACATTAGCATGCAATGCCAGTCACTTGGTCCTGTTTCTTAGCCCTGATTACTCCTCCCACCAGCTAAACATTTAGAAATACAGCAAAGAAACCTATGATGATGTCACAAGTATGTAAAGAGCACTTTTTTTTTTTAAATGCAGATGTCACATGACTTGTTGGGTTACCATTTAGTGTGGCAAGCATATTAAAATCACACACAGAGCCGAGATAGGGGGTGGGCAGGAGGGGAAGCCTCACATGGCCACATAACAGCCCATGGCCACATCATACTATCCCAGTAGACATGTGCACTGCCAAAAAATGTGTTAGTTTTAGTTTCATTCGTGTTTTTGTTTTTTTTGGGTCATTTGTTATGATAGCAATTCGTAAATTTGTAAATTCCAAAAATAGTAAATTCATAAATTCGAAAATCAGAAAATAAGAAAATCTGAAAATTCAAAAGAACGAAAATCCGAAAACTCTAAATAATAAATTACTAATAATAACTAACTATTAAATTATAGGTATTGGAATTTCCTTTCAAATTTGGCTGTTAGTGAACGTAACGAATTTATCCAAAGTTACAAATTATCCCACATAAGGAATGCCGCATCTAAACAAATGGAACGGAACAAATTAATAATAAATAATAATAAAACATTTTTAATATTATTAGTGTTATTTTTATTAATTTGTTACGTTCCATTAATTTAGATACGGCATTCGTTATTTTGGATAATTCCTAACTTCAGATGAATTTGTATTCATAACGTTCACTAACAGCCAAATTTGAAAGGAAATTCCAATACCTATAATTAAATTGTTATTAGTTTAATCGAATTTCAAATTTACGAATATTCGAAAAAATTTGTTAAAAGAGTTTGTGTAAAATTGTTAAAAAACGAATTCAGGACAAAACGAATTGCACATGTTCATATCCTGGGATATGAACATCTATATTTTTCCTTTTATACCAGTGAAGTAATTGGTACAATAAATATTATCCGAAGGTGGTTACGGATTCCCTCTATTTATTGCAGATATTTATTAACTTGTCTATTCCCATAGTTAGCTAGTCTATTAAAACTCTGATAAGCACAATGATATAAGGTTAGCCATGAAAACGAACACACTGCTTAGTAAAACAATGTCTTATTTATTTCTGAAGAAAATAGAAATATGCTAACATGGAAATGCTATAGAGAATTATACAGAGCATATGACAAAAAAACATCAAAGATACTTATCACAATGCTTTCCTCGAGATATTCTTTCGTTGGGTGGGCTGGGCTCAGGATGGCAAAAGAGATCTCTGTGCCTCAGTCAGCCCTTTTTAAACCTCAATCACACACCGTCCAGACCCACCCCATTGCCAGCCCATCTCGGTTTTTGGACGAATCAAAGTGTTCACGGGGCAGTCCTCCTCAATAGATTATATTACTGTTCGTCCTGCCGTATTGGCCTCTAGGGGCAGCATTGTCCATGTATCATCTCTAGGTGCCTTTTGATCCTTTGATCTTTGTCACCCACCGTCATCAATAATCCTGGCAGCCATGTCTCTCTTTGAAGATTGCTAGCAGTGTATTATTACACCAGTTGGCCCCGAGCTAAGCTCTTGTTACAGCTTTGCTAGCTTTCAGATGCAGATTCTGATATGCTACAAAGCTTTGATGTGTACTGTAACTGGTTACATTTCAACTTGGCGCCATCTGCCTGTATCAATCAGGGAATGAAATACCAGAAATATGATATTAAACCATGTTGCTTTACAACAACCAGTCCATTGTTTCCATATGGTATTACTTGTTAAAGACATTACTTTGTTTTTTGGTATTTTCACGATGGTTTATGCAACTGGTTTTGACATTCTTGGACTTGATTTCCATCAGGACTTACCTGGGTTATTGTTGTTCTTGGCTTGTTAGGCTGGCCTGGGTTTTCAGCTTCTACCTTGTAGAGCTTTAGCACCTCATTGTGGTTTTAAGATGGGGTGCTGGCTCCTCGGGGTACAGACATGTCATACTCTTTTATTATTTCCTCTAGTTATTGATTTTGTGTGCAGGTAGATAGGCAGGGAATTAGGGGACTCTGGGTGGGGGAGGGTTACACCAGCTCCCACTGTAGGATTTTTTACATTATCAGGAAGGGTTTATATAGGGAGGGAAGTAGCTGGTTAGGGTTGCTGTGTGTAGTGGGAGGTATTCTCTGGGGGGATCTTTGGGTTTCGATGCTGACTACTGAATTTTTGCATTTTTACATACTAATAAACTTTTGAAGAGGTACTGTAACTCTAATAGTGTGTGATTATCTTTTCTTTTTTCTGATCTCTACTTCATCCGCTCACACGAAAAACACACCATTCATGCGCAACTGCCTTATAGTTGCTAGGAAGCAAGCTATTGGTCCCGCTTGTGCAGTGCACTCACCATGCCAGCCATAGGCAGCTGGAGCAAGAAGGCAGATAATGAAGCAGGGAGCGGTACACCAGCATGCATTAGTAGTGGGGGAGGGAAAGCAATTTTTGCATTCTTGCCATGGGACGAAACCTGTCCCAGTACTGGTCACACATGTGTCTCCTGCAAATCGAAATTGGTTCCTGCATTCAATTCTGGGTGATGTCTGGCTGACCAAATGTGCAGGAATCTAGAACCCAGAATTATGCAGATATGTAACATTTCAGGTCTTGTATAATAAACTCCTCCTTCCCTCCTCTGCAGAACGTGGAGGTATCGGTGTGGGTGACGGTCCTGGCGGTGATCTGGCTTCATACCACCTGTGTGGATCAGAGAGAGGAGTGGGAGCTGCTTGAGAAAAAATCTGTCTCCTGGGTCAGGGCTAAAGCAGGTAAGTGCTAAGTGCAAACTGCAGTGCCCCCACTAACCAATCAGAGTCCATCTTCTATGATATAACTGCACTATATTCTTCTTCTACAATGACATCACTGTGAGTGATTTTTTTTTTCTATTTGGTTAATAATTACTGTAAGCATTGTTGTCCCTATAAAATGGGTTTTGTTTCTGAAATTGCACTGGAAGCAGTTTAGATGTAAAAGCTTCTTTATCTCCCCTAAGGCCAGGGGCAACATTTTGTAGTACAACCGTGCTAACAAAATCGCTAGCAGTTAATCGCTAAAGGTAGCAAGCGATTGCTACACTTTTGGAACAAATGGCTTCCCATGGAGTGCTGGACACAAGTATTATGTATGAATCGCTAATGACCAAACAATGCTTACAATGTGTAGTATTAAATGTTGCTGCATACTCTATACCTACCCACATACTAAATAAACCTTTAGAAGTTTGAACACTGTATAAAACATCTTGATGAGGTCTCTAATACCATCAATATAATTATATAGTTACTGTTCACAAAGTTTTCCAAATGAAGTTACTTCTTATGACCTCTTCACAAATAGCAGTGCACTTCCTGTGCCTAGACCCTGGGGGTCTTGCGGTTGGTCGGTCATCCAGCACTTACCTCATCTAGGTTCCGGGCGGGCAGCGCTGCGATGGGCAGTGGGTGTCTCTTCCTCCTCTGCATCACGGCGGCTTCCGCTGTGCGTCTCCTCCCTCCTCCTCCTAGGCTTCCAATAGGATCACCTGTCCTTTCAGCCAGTCGGGTGACGGATCTCAGGACCCATTTCCTGAGGAAGATCAGTGTGAGGATAGTGAATATTTATTCTCTATTGTCACACGACTGGGTGGGCGCAGAGCACAGTGCTCTGTGCCCTGCGCCCACCCTTTCTCTGGCTCTAATCACGTGCTTCAAATCTCCCCCCTTTGGAATCCATGCATCCGGCGTCCCGAATGTAGATTAGGGGGCCAAACGCATGGATAGGGGGGGCCACGCCAGTGCGGCCCTAATGGACAGGCCGCCACTGGTGCCTAGGCACTCCTGTTCTGCAGCCTCATAGCTGCATATCTGCAGTGTGAGGTCTAAGGCACTGCTGCCTCTGACTGCTAGTTTCAGGAGATTTGGTGATGTCAATATTCTGCACCTCACTGTTCTCCTTGCTGGAGAGGAAGCTGCACCTGAGGACCTGAAGTGGGAGGATCTCCCTGCATCTGCTTTATTAATTTTGTAGCTCTGTGCTTCCTCCACCAGCTGTTTCTTAATCCTTACCCCGTCAATCCCCAGATCACCAGTCATCAGGTGGGGGCTGACATGAGGAAGCATAGTTCTGGCCCTGCTAAGATGGCCAACCCCATACAGAGACGCAGTGCAAAACAAGACATGGTAACACTGTATTGGAAATCGATCAGCTGCACTGAGACCACAGGTGTAATGTACCTGGTGATGGAGCCCCAGGTGCAGAAGAAGGCCTCTCTTACAGCTCTGACTCAGGAGCCCTGGTAGTGTAACAGGGAACGTCAGAGCACAGAGGGGCATGAGTGCCTGATTAGACTTTTGCTGGAGGATGCTAATGTGCGTCTGGATACCCAGGAGCAGCTCGCTGGTAGCATGCAGGCAGAAGAGCAGGAGCTGATGACAGGCACAGTTACGTCTGGATCGAGTGCAGGGAGAAGATCCAAGACCAGGTCAGTTAGTCCAGGTCAGCAGCTAGCAGGTTGATCAGACACAGACGGCAGGCAGAAGAGTAGTCAGAAGTAGTATTTCGGCAACAACAAGGCAGATAAGCAGAAGGATAAGGCAGAAGAATAGTCCATGAGTGAGCCGGGGGTCGGTGCAGGTAGAGTTCAGGCAAAGTCAGGAGCAGATCGGGTCGGCAACGGGTGAGCAATGCAGGAACAGATGCTTCAGAAACGTAATAGACCAAATTGCACTGACACAAGGCACTAGTGCATTTTAAATAGCCCACCTGGCACCAATGTGCACTCACGCATGCGCACGCTCGCGAACCTGTGTGCACGATTACAAACACGCGCCCCGCTAAAAGGCCACGTATGTGGCTAACGGGAACCATGCGCCTGCGCACATGCATGTGTCTTCCCTAACAGCAGGCAACACTGGTGACTGGTTCTTTGTCTTCTGTGAGCCTTTTAGTTTGACACAGCCACACACACAATGGCCCGTACACACGATCCGAAAATGGGACGAAAAATACCGCTTTCGACGCGATCGTGCGATAATCGGATCTTTGGTACAGAGCTTTCGAGAGCCGATCACGACCCTTCATCCGATTATTATCCGATCGGACAAGCACGGACATTTTTCTCATATGATACCAGATCGTACGATTTTTGTTTAATCAGTACAGTTGTCGTCCGAAAATACAAAAAAAAACACTACATTTGACATCACTTTTTTTTCATCCTGTCATACGAGAATTTTCGTAACTTTAGTAAACTTTTCATTTTTGATATGCTACTAGCATGCAACAAAAAAAAAGTATGATCTGTTGTTTGATTTTCGGATCGTGTCTACGGGCCATAAGGAAGCTCATTAAAGTGATTCTTAACAAACATGTTATACTTACCAGTACTGTGCAACAGTTTTGCACGGAGCAGCCCTGATCCTCCTCTTCTTGGGTCCCCCATTGGTGCTCTTGGCCCCTCCCTCCTGCTAAGTGCCCCCATAGCAAGCTTGCTCCCTGAGCCAGCTCTGTTTATCCATCGGCCCCACTCCCCCGTTCCCTCCTCACTGTTTGTAATTGACAGCAGCAGGAGCTCCCGCTGCTGCCTCTAAGCCACTGGGGAGGGAACCGAGAGAGCCGATGCATTTGTGCACAATACTGGATCAGGCTCAGATAAGTATTTGGGGGGGGTGAAGCTGCATGCAGAAGGTTTTTTGCCTTAAAGCAGAGTTCCACCCAAAAATTGAACTTTCGCTGTCCGGATTCCTCCCCCCCCCCCTCCGGTGTCACATTTGGCACCTTTCAGGGGGGAGCAGATACATGTCTAATCCAGGTATTTTCTCCCACTTCCGGTGAAAGATCACCTCAGTATCCGCGGCATGTTCTACGACATCCCCCCCGCTTTCTTCTGGGAGACACACAGGTCCCGGAAGACAGCAGGAACCACTCAGAACGCACAGCGTGACTCGTGCATGCGCAGTAGGGAACCAGGCTGTGAAGCCGCAAAGCTTCACTTCCTGATTCCCTTACTTAACCCTTTGCCGAGCAGCGCACAACGATATACGATTTGCTCGACTGGGCAAATGGGTGTACCTGTACGTCCCCTTTAAGACGCGGCTTAGTGGGCGCGCAAGCGCCGTGTACTCCGTGAGCATGCCTGCGGATTCGATGTCTGCCAGGGGCCCGTGATCATGACACAGAGCAGCAGAACGGGGAGATGCAAACAAGGCATTTCCCTGTTCTGCCTAATAACATGACAGGGATCTACTGCTCCCATGTCACCGGGAGCAGTGATCTCTGTCATGTTTTAGTGAGCCCATCCCCCCCTACAGTAAGGACACACTTAACCCCTTGATCGCCTCCTAGTGTTTAACCCCTTCCCCGCCAGTGTCATTTACACAGTAATCAGTGCATTTTTATAGCACTGATCGCTGTATAAATGTCACCGGTCCCAAAATAGTGTCAAAAGTGTCCGGCAGTCACGATAAAAATTGCAGATCGCCGTCATTACTAATAAAAAAAAAAAAATATAATAATAAAAATGCCATAAATCTATCCCTTATTTTGTAGACGCTATAACTTTTGCGCAAACCAATCGCTTATTGTGATTTTTTTTTTTTTTTCACCAAAAATATGTAGAAGAATACATATCGGCCTAAACTGAGAAAGAAATGTGTTTTTTTATATATTTTTTGGGGATATTTATTATAGCAAAAAGTAAAAAATATTGTTTTTTTTTTAAATTCGCGCTTTTTTTTTGTTTATAGCGCAAAAAAAAAAAAAAGAAAACGCAGAGGTGATCAAATACCACCAAAAGAAAGCTCTATTTGTGGGGAAAAAAAAGACGTTAAGATTGTTTGGGTGCAACGTCGCACGACCGCGCAATTGTTAGTTAAAGCAAAGCAGTGCCGAATCGCAAAAAGTGCTCTGATCAGGAAGGGGGTAAATCCTTCCGGGGCTGAAGTGGTAAAGATGCTGACGCCTCCAACCGGGGCCAAGAGACGGTTTGGGTGAGGACATCGCGGGCGCCCTGGACAGGTAAGTGTCCTTATTTTAAAAGCCAGCAGCTGCAGTATTTGTAGCTGCTGACTTTTATTTTATTCTTTTAGGCACAACTCCGCTTTAATGCAGAGAATGGGTTAAGGGTAAAAACCTTCTGCCTTTAGAACCACTTTAACTTGGATTTGGTCTATCAAGGCATCAAAAGCTTCACTGCAGCGCACCGCAGCACACAATATTGTGCCGCTTCTCCCTTTCCGATTCTGAGTTCTGCTGTACAGGGATGGCAAGAGGACCCAATACCAAGTTAGATTCGGCTTCTTACACTGCTTGTATTTAAGAAATACATTTCTTGGTATATTAATAAAGGGCTGTATTAATTTGTGTATTTTATATCTGCACGAGGTTCAGCTAAATAATTCCCAGAAGATCATTTAAATCCGATATGAAGTTTATCCCCCATTATTCTGCATCTGGAATAAATAAAAGTGACATTTGATGTGTCCTCAGGTTCCTCTCTTGGTGAGATTGTCAGAGTCGGGAACGAGCTGCTGAAATCCTCCGTGGACCCCAAAGTGTTCGGCCTGTAAGAGGAGACGTCTGGAGGAACCAAGATGGCGGAAGGATTCTCCTGATGGATTCTGGAATGTCGCTGCATTTCATTTTGTGCCTAAACAGTTGTGTGCCTTTGTACTCCGCTCCTGTATCTGTGAGCGATACCAAAGTTAGATGTGCTGAGTTTACTATTAAGAGTAGAATAACCATTTGCACCATTTACAGGCCATTGTTCTTTACTATTCTGTTTAGTTTGCAATGTTCAGTCGCAGAGAAATACGTTGTTTCAGTAATGTTTAAAGGAATAAACCACTTTTTCTGTAGATCCATAAAACTTTAAGGGGGTTCCTCTTTAAACTAAAAAAAGTTCTCAGTAATGGAGGCCCAGGCCTTCGATGTTCCTCACAGTCTCCCTATTATTCATAGATGTGTCCTTGTCCCACTGAGTGTTCTTTCAGATATAACATTGCTCATAGAGAGCTGGTATAGCTGTATGGGTAAGGTGCCATTCTAGATTGTACCTGCAGGGGGCACTGTTAAATTTCGCCTCCCAGTTTCTGCATTGTGGAGAAGCTGCTTTGTATTTGGTTTAGTGTGAGAACCTCATCCAAGTCCTGATCTGCCAATTAGAGGAACACAGACATTAGCCAGCACTTATGCCGCGTACACACAAGCGGACTTTAGGGCAGACTTTGCCCGGCGGACTGGATTTCGTCGGACAATTCGATGTGTGTGGGCTCCAGCGGACTTTGTTTTCTCAAAAGTTGGACGGACTTAGAATTGAAACATGTTTTAAATCAATCCGTCGAAATCGAGTTCGGTCGAAAAGTCCGCCGTCTGTATGCTAGTTCGACGGACAAAAAGCTACGCTAGGGCAGCTATTGGCTACTGGCTATCAACTTCCTTGTTTTAGTCCGGTCGTACGTCATCACGTACGAATTCGACGGACTTTGGTGGATTGTGTGTAGGCAAGTCCGTTCATTCAGAAAGTCCGTCGTAACATCCATCGAAAAGTCCGCCGGGCAAAGTCTGCCGTATTTGGGAAATACTTATATAAAGAGGAAATAACATAAAAAGGGAACGAGGCTCTATATTACTGCTTAGAGAGGCCACATTCCTAGTATGAATAGAGAAAGAAATCTCCCCTCAGAAAATCTGGACTTTATAGGCTCACGGAATGTACAAAGGTCAAATATACCTATTGTTGAATAGATTTTAGTTTATTAGTATCAAAAAAGTATTAAAGTTTATGCAATAAAACATGTACATACTAAAAATATGTGGTCTGTAGCCACAAGGCAAAAAAAGACCACTAGATATCAAGTACAAGAATTGTATATAAACCAATCGCCAACGCGTTTCAGAGTCCTTAAAGATCCTTCTTCAGGGAGGGTTTTAACAATCGTAGTACATACAGAAAGTAGCAGCGCTATAAAAAACGTAAATTAAAAAATAAAATAGTCCAAAACAGTGAATGTGTGTGAACTAATATACACAAACAATGTAAGTGATAGCAATAAATGAACAGTCCATGAATAGCACATAAATGTGGGTTCTTGTGATATGACACCTCTTGACAACAGTGCAACTCCACCACATAGATTGCGTGCTTACCAGAGGGCAAGCTTTTAGGAGCCTGCGGATAAATACCCAGCCAGGGCCTTTATCCAAAAGGAAGATGGTTATCCACAGATAGTAGTGGGAAGGGGCTTGGACTAAGCACCAAAGTCTGGGAGACGCGAACATCAACCACTAAGGGAAGAGGTTTAGGTGTTACCCAAAAAATATAAAGAAATGCTCCATAGTGTAAAACGTGCCAAAAGGATTTAATGGGTTTAAAGGATTACACTTACAAATTGGAAGATAAAAACGATCATAAAACACAGCCGGCCAGCAAGCGAACACCCGTCCACTGAGTACAGCGCGGTGGCGTCAGCACATCAACCTCCCTATGCACGTTTCGTCATGATCTGACGTCGTCTCGGGGAACCTGCAGGGTAATCGTAGTACATATGGTCTAAAAAACAAAGCGTACTTTAGAGCATTTACCGCCTTTCACAGATGCATAACATAATCCAAAGGAGGCAAGGATGAGAGTACTTACAATGCCTTGATGAAAAAATGGTGACGCACAGCCAGCAGTGGAATAAAAACAATGAGTAGTAAAAGCCAGTCAATGAAAAAATAGTTTTTTAGACCATATCTACTACGATTGTGAAAACCTCGCCCTGAAGAAGGAGCTTTAAGGAGTCTGAAACGCGTTGGAGATTGGTTCATATACAATTCCTGTACTTGATATCTAGTGGTCTTATTTGCCTTGTGGCTACAGACCACATATTTTTCATGTCTTTTTTTTTTTGTATGTACGTTTTATTGCATAAACTTTTTTAATACTTTTTTGAGACTAATAAACTAAAATATATTCATGTGTATTTGACCTTTTTTACATTCCTTGAGCCAATAAAGTCCCGATTTTCTGAGGGGAGATTTCTTTCTCTATAGAAAGAGGAAATAATATCTTACTAGTAGGTGGAGTCTCTAAAGTAAAATTCTACCCTGTCTGGACTGTGCAAAGTGACCAAGATCTTTTTTTTGGCTTCACAAGGAGATTACACTTTTCACAGTATATTGTATTATTTTTTGATGTATTTATTTATTTTATTCAGCATTGACATTACAAGGTTATTTTTTCATGTTTGGTAGGAAAAGATTACTTTACCAATAAACTTAGTATCTGCTGGAAACTTAGTGTGTGCGGGTCTATCCATACATAGGAGGTCATAAAGGGTACAAGGCTACAACATACCTATATCAGCCCCCTATATAATCAGGGCTGCTGATAAGGCAGTAAAGCCAGCCCTCCTGCATGGGGCCCGGGCCTCATCAGTTCAAAATGGGGGCCCGGGCACCTGCTAAGCAGGAGGGCCGGCAGTACTGCCTTATTGCTGGCACTTGTACAGTGCTGCCGCTTTCTACTTTTTTTTTCTCCCAGTTCTAGTATCTGCACTCAGGGCTGCTGTTAGAAATCATGGGGCCCCATACATCTTCCCTGACGCCCCCCCGGGGTGCAGTGGAACAGCGGCACTGAATTCATCCACCTACAGCCCAAAATTTTTAAAAAGTCCCTCTTCTGTTTCTATGTCCTGGGCCCCTCTATTGACTTGATGGGGCCCAGGGAAATATAATGTAAGCTCTGGAAAGCAAGTAGGAGTGGGGGTGTGGTCTAGTAAAATCCATTTATTAATTTAGGCAGAAATGAACAATAAAGCTGCCCTGGGCCCCCCCTTTTTTAGCTGATGGGGCCTGGGCCCAGTACTACAGGACCGGTTGTACTGCCTTATCAGCGGCCCTGTCTGCGCTCCCTGCTGTCTGGGACCCCTGTGTGCCTCTTTCCCCGCATTACTGACAGTTTCACACAGGGGGGGGGTTAATTCAGGAAGGGGGCTCACCATTCTGAACGAACACACCATCCTCAATGAACACAGTGAGCGATCGGTACTGATCACTCACTGTGGGGAGGCAGATGTTGCCTCTGTGCCACCATTCATTTGAATGGGTCTTATTCAACTTGTTCGGGGTATAATTTCTTCCCTGGCTGCAAAGCATAGCATCACAGCCGTTGCATTTTAGCAAAAATATCATTTGATATTTTCAGAGTAGGGGGGGCTCTGTCAGGTAAGCTGTACGGGGCCCCCCGTGATTTCTATCAGCACCTCTGTATATAATGCAGCATTGAGAGATATGGTGAGCTGAGACAGCCGGTCCATGGTTAAAGTGATATTAACCTCAAAAAGTTAACATTTATTACATTGCTATATAGGGGAAAGAATCTGCGCTGCCTCCAACTATCCAATAATCAGCAAAAACTAAGTAAAAAAAAGCACCATCAGATTACATACAGTGAGAATCTCCTGTTTACTTGGCGGCCTCTGTAATAGGAAGTCCTGTCTCCTGGGCTGCCATTGGACCACTGTTCTGTCTATCATAGGAGATTCTCACTGTATGTAATCTGTCGGCGCTCGTCCCGCCCCCCTTCCTGTCCCCTCTAGGCTGTAGATGGGCATCGATCAGGCTGCACTGATGGCAATGGTGAGGCTGCTGCATTGAAGGCAATGGTGAGGCTGCTGCATTGATGGCAATGGTGAGGCTGCTGCATTCATTGCAATGGTGAGGCTGCTGCATTGAAGGCAATCGTGAGGCTGCAGATGGGCACTGACCCTTATATTGCTTCAAAGTTCCTTATTTAAAATTTATTTGTTTTTGCCTGAAACTTCCCTCCTAAAATGAATGTGGGTGCTATATACCAATAAATACGGTATATAAATATATATAAAACCCTTATTCTAAAAGGAAAAAAAAAACTGCTGTAACTGATTATAAAGTGTGAGATGGAGTTTGGCTTCAATTTGTTATGCCGCGTACACAAGAGCGGAATGTCCGATAGAAAAAGTCGGACGGAAGCTTTTCATCGTATATACCGATCGTGTGTATGCCTCATCGGACTTTCTTTTTTTTTAAAAATCTGCTGGACCTAGAAATGGAACATGTTCTAAGTCTTTCCGACGGACCCAATTCCTATCGGGAAAAATGATCGTCTGTATGCTGGATCTTTCCGACGGACCAAAAACGACGCATGCTCTGAAGCAAGCATGAGACAGAAGCTACTGGCTATTGAACTTCCTTTTTCTAGTCCCGCCGTACGTGCTGTACGTCACCGCGTTCTGGACGGTCGGACTTTAGGTTGACCGTGTGTAGGCAAGACCGCTTGAATGGAATTCCGTCTGAGTTTAGTCTGAGAAACCGTCGGAGTTTATTACGATGGCTAAACCGATCGTGTGTACGCGGCATTAGTTTATCTAAATCTGCTAGCACATCTAACAATCCTGTCAGGGAACGTCTGAACGATTCATTTAGACAGCTATACTTATGGTTTAATCGAGCGACGAACCACAGTGCCTCCAATACCAAATTAATTCATAGAAATGAATTAGGCTGAGTTTATTAATTAGTTTATTTCACTTTGCAGAAACTCTTTGAATAACACAATAAGTATAGACTACAGACTATGAAAAATAAATGAATATTTATTTTACAGAACACCATATAAAAGTCAGATTAAGAGGTCGACAACTTGACACAGACACTAATGCCACGTACACACGATCGGACTTCTCGTCGGAAAAAGATATGACGGCTTTTCCGACGGGATTCCGCTCAAGCTTGGCTTACATACAGTCACACAAAAGTTCTCTGAACTTTCGACCCTCAAGAACGCGGTGACGTACAACACTACGACGAGCCGAGAAAATGAAGCTCAATGCTTCCGAGCATGCGTCAAATTAATTCCGAGCATGCGTAGGAATTTTGCGCGGCGGAATTGCTACAGACGATCGCATTTTCGGAGAGGAACTTTTTCCGACCGAAAAATTGAGAACATGCTCTCAATCTTTTGCTGGCTGTATTTCGGCCAGCAAAAGTCCGATGGAGCATACACACGGTCGCATTTTCCAACCAAAAGCTCTCATCGGTCTTTTGCTGGCTGAATTTCCGTTCGTGTGTACGCGGCATAAGACTTTGCAATAAATTTCTTAATTTATCCGTTACAGCAAAGTATATACTGTATGTAATGTTCTCTTTTTTTTCCATTCTTCCATTCACATTGATCGATGAGGAATTTATATAGAGAGAACCAGGGGCGGACTGACCATTGAGCCACTCGGGCACTGCCCGAGGGCCCTGGGCCACTAAGGGGCCCCTATTAGGGTTGCCAGTCTCAGTAAAACCAGGGATAGTATGTATAAATCTGTGTTTTTTTTTACATCTGTCTGTGTATACTGTGTGTACATGTATGTGTATACTGTGTGATTGTATACTGTGTGTGTGTATACTGTGTGGCCCCATAATCTCTGATTGCCTGGGGGCCCCATAATCCCCTATTGCCCGGGGGCCCCATGAGTTATCAGTCCACCCCTGGAGAGAACTCGAAAAGGGGGGATTTTTATGGTGCCACAAATATAACCACAAAAACAATATTTTATTAATAGAAAAGTATAAAAGGGGAGTAAACAAATGCTGACTCTCATATATGGACAAACATATATAAAAATATCACAGCATAACAACAAATATAGTGCATATAGAGCTGATAAAGCTATATAATTGCCTGTTGGCTCAACTTGTTTCGCCGATTGCTTCTTCAGGAGTTTTAAGGCAATACATTGGCTACAGAGAAATACAAAAGACAAACTATAAGATATCAAATGACAGCAACAATTTATTTAAATTTAGAATATGCAAATAAGTTTTAATAAGAAACTAAAAATTAGACATTTACATGATGCATGATATATAGGGTATATAACATCCTAATTAGTGGGCTATGGCAATAGTTGAACTCACATGTAGCGATGTGCAATTATGGTGAAACTCACCTATCTTGTATATGATTGACACAGATTGATCAAAATCCTGTTTGTTCAACAAAAATGAAGCAGAGAGGGGAGCATCAAGTCCAGCAAAGGGGATCGCAGGGTGGGCGTTGATCGATGAGGATGAAGGAATCTCTGTCAGAAAAAGTGTGTGATATGCCCACCATTAGAATATAATTATAATAAAGAACTTGTGCGCTGCTTATGAAAAAATTAATCTAAGTGAACAAAAAAAAACAGCTACCACCATTCAACAAATGAACTCACACTCATAGAAATATACAAATAATGGTGCGCTTATTCAGCAGTGTAAATAAATCCTATAAAATTCCTATCTTCACAACTAAAACAGAAAAATTAAAATACAGAAGTGAAAACCATCAAAAAAATCATCAAAAAAAGTCCAAATAATGAAAAAAAAAGTCCAACTCTTGTGATGATTCTGAAAAGAGTGGATGTCCCTGACACTTGCAAGTATGTAATACAATTTGTGCCACAAGTTAATCGATGTACAAACACCATCACCATCCACCTTTGAGTGAATTGGCCGCTCACCTCAAAAGAAGACCCATATAGGTCTAATGAAGCCTTGTATATAAATAAAGGGGATCTTCAATCATCAAGAATACCAACTCCAGTAATTAAGGACACACACTTTCTTTGGAAATCGGTTCTCAGATGTTGCTCAAAATATATAAAAAGAGTTAATTGCGCAATACCATTTAAAAAAGATTTATGAAAACATAAGGATTGTGCACTCACAATTTCCACACCTTGTATAGAATGCAAGTAAAATTTCCAGGCTGGGAGCTCCTCGCCTCCTCGCTGCTAATTCCGATGCGCGAGACACCGGAAATTACGTTACCAGCTCCACCCGACACGTTGCGTCACTTGTCCCGTGACTTCTTTAAAGGGATAGAGCTTTTTTTAAAGATTTTTTTTGATGGTTTTCACTTTTTGTGTTTTAATATTTCTGTTTTAGTTGTGAAGATAGAAATTTTATGGGATTTATTTACACTGCTGAATAAGCGCACCATTATTTGCACATTTACACTTTTAGAATATACCACCCTGCATCCACCCACTTCTAATAATGGGCATACATGCAATGTTTTTTTGTTTTTGTTCAGCCCATGGGCCGAATGAAAAAAAAGAATCTAACAGATTCCTTCAATCACATCGATCGATGTGAATGAAGAAATCTCTGCCAAAAAAAAAATGAAAAAAATACGCCTGGGCATATACATTCTTTTTTTTTAACTGCAGATGAGAAATCTCCTCCTAAAGCGTTGCAATCACTGACATATGTATTCTGAAAGCACACCCCACTGCTGTCAGATTATACATATCAATGCTGCAGCTGAATGGCATTCCTGCAAAGCAAACAATGGTAACAATAAAACACAGTAACAATAGAACATTAACTCAATAAAACAACTTTTTTTTTATTGCAATCTGTGGCAAAAAAAAAAAAATGCCAAAGCATAGGAGTGATCTGCCCACTGATCACCCCAGTCTCCCATGCTTGGGCATATGTGTTTTTTTTTTTTTTCTTAACCGTGGATGAGAAATCTTCTCCAGCAGTGCTGCAGGCGCTGACATATATATTCTAAGAGCAACAACATGTTGCTGTCAGACTAAACAGATCAGTGCTGCAGCTAAATGGCGTTCCTACAAAGCAAACAACAGTTACCAATAAAACACAGTAACAACAGAACATTAACTCAATAAAACAACAACTATTTCTGATTTACTTTTACTTTTTTTGTAAACTTTCTAGGCTAGGGTCTCTCAAAATGCGATAGCCAGATTCATGACTATGTAACATCTTTCGAGACCCTGAGTGAATGTGTACCATAGACTGTGCCCCGCTGTACCCTATACTAATACTCCACTAGTGCGTGGTAGGAATGGAAGCAGTCCTTGAAGCAGATACCAGGTCGGCCAGGAAAGGAGGGACAAAAATAGCGGGTATCATGCCTAATTTCACGTCTTTTTTGGGGTGATCTTTAGGCAGGGGTACCAGGGAGGACATGCGGAAAATGCCTCTCATGCAGCCAACTCACTGCATCTGGATTGGGAAATTGGGCCACAGCACTTTCTGGATACAAAAGGGCTGCGATGATCTCTTCCGGGAATTTTAGGAAGGATCCACTTCTTCCTGATGCTTTGTATAGTACAAAAGCGCTGAACGGAGCCAATTGGAATAAATATACAGACACTTTCTTGTACCAGCGTCTGGCTTCACGGGAAAATAAGTACGGCCCCATCATCTGATCCATGAAGTCCACCCCTCCCATGTTTAGATTGCAGTCGTGGACACAGAGGGGCTTCTCAATAACACCGGTCGCCGTTGTAATTTGGACTGTCTTGTCTGCGTGAATGGAAGACAGAACAAAACTGTTCCGTTTGTTCTTCCACCTCACTGCATGCAATTCATCATTTCTTAAGCAGGCTCTCTCCCCCCGTCTAAGTCCGATATTTACAAGCCGTTGGAGGAAGTCGCGGCGATTAGATTGCACGGTGCCACATGAGCCAATTTCAAGTCTAATGCCGCGTACACACGGTCGGACTTTTCGGCTACAAAAGTCTGACGGACGCCGACGGACTAAGTCCGGCGGACGCCGACGGACTAAGTCCGGCGGACAATCCGATTGTGTGTGGGCTTCCCTGGACTTTCAGCGGACTTTTCCAGCCGCAAATCTGACGGACTTTAGATTTGGAACATGCTTCAAATCATTACGTCGTAACTCCGCCGGACCCAGAAATCCGCTCGTCTGTATGCTAGTCCGACGGACAAAAACCCACGCTAGGGCAGCTATTGGCTACTGGCTATCAACTTCCCTATTTTAGTCTGGTGTACGTCATCACGTACGAATCCGTCGGACTTTGGTGTGATCGTGTGTAGGCAAGTCCGGTCGTTAGAAAGTCTGTTGAAAGTATGCCAAAAGTCCGTCGAAAGTCTGTCGAAAGTCTGTCGGACGGGCTGTCGGACTTTTGTAGCGGAAAAGTCCGACCGTGTGTACGCGGCATAAAAAGTGGCATGCTCATATAATAATTTTCCATGTACAAGTGGCACCCATTTTGGAATAAGGGTGACACCAAGTCCAATGCTATCTTGCCACTGCTTCCTATGTAGTCTGGGCAGTTGGGGGGCTTCACACTGCTATATTCTCCTTCGTAAATCTGGAAACTACATGTATAGCCTGTTTCCCTGTCACAGGGCTTATACATTTTGACCCCAAATCTGGCACGCTTGCTGGGGAGAAACTGTTTGAAAGCAAGGTGGCCAGAAAACGTAATCATGGACTCATCTACGCAGACATCTTGTTGGGGTTGTATACAAGGCTGCAAGTTTCTGGTTAAAGTGATTAACGAGGGGCCGAATTTTGTGGAGCCAAGCATATCCAGGGTCACCCCGAGAGCCTATTGTTGTTGAAATGCAAAACCGCATTATATTTTCACATCTACGCCTGGCCATGGCTGCAGAGAACATGGGCCTATGATGAATAGGGTCTGTGGACCAATATAACCGCAACTTTTTTGTAATGCCCATGTTGAGGGTTAGGCCCAAAAAAGTTTTAAACTCAGAAACTGTGATACGTTTCCATTCGAACTGTCTGGCAAGGATTGGCTGTGATGAACTCAGCATTTAAATTGATACAGATCTTCCATGAAAAATGTCAAAAAAAAATCCAGGGGAGTAGTTAAATTTGCTGCTTCCACCTGAATTCCTGGTTGGCTAGTGAATAGGGGAAGTATGAGTGCTGCAGAATCTGTGGGCTGTCAAACAGGACTTGCAAGTACATCAGGAAGGGCACTATGGGCTCTAGTGGCCTGTCTTCTAATTCTTGGTGTCTGCGGGACACTACTGGTGCTAGCCACCGCACAAACTTGAATTGCACTTATGGGACTCTCCACGTCACCATGAGATACTGCAGTGCTTGTATGTATAAGACCAGAATGTACTAGGCCGCTGGTGCTCGCCAGTTCACAAAAAGGTAGTGCGGCACTAGTACTGGCACTCTTCTGCATACGAAAATCATCATGCGATTGTACTACCTCAACAACCTGGGCACGGGGTTGTGTATGCCTACTGTCTACTCTGTCATCAGAGCTATCTGTCAGGGTCCCGCTGTTCTGTACAGTTTCATATACTGAGCCTGATTCTGTCAGTAAGGTCTCCCCATCGCTCTCATGTCATGCTCAGAATCCTGTAGGCATCTTCACTAGTGTACCTTTTGTTGGACATTTTGGCCACTAAATTTACAGGTCCCTAGTGTGACTCACGGCAAAAAGAGCCCCCACAGCAAGCAGCTTTCTATGGGGGCACCCGAGCCGAGTCACAGCTCCGTGTGTCCATTCAGAAACAGAGCTGCGGTTCGGCCCCCTGTCCCTCTCTCTCCTGATTGGCTAACTGACTTGGATTGTCCAAGGCCAATCAGGAGGAGAGTCCCGGACGACCGAGGAAATCGTGGACATCGTTGGAGAGAGATGAGCTCAGGTAAGTATTAGGGCGGCTGCTGCAATCAGAAGGTTTTCTTTATCTTAATGCAAAGAATGCATTAAGATTAAAAAAAAAAACTTCTGACTTTACAACCACTTTAAACCGCTCCAAATAAAACTTACCTGCTAGTGCTAGCAGACGATCAGGCCTGATCTTGCTAACACTGTGGTTTTGTGTGCAATGTATCAGAGGTAACAGTGACCTACTGACATTGCACTTGTTTGGGGGGGGGGGCTGAGGGGCTAAACGCAGGTGCTGGCAGGTGTCGGGGCTGATCCTGCCAACTCTGCACTTTTGGGGACACTATACTATTGGGGACACTAGTATAGTACGGATCTGATTAAAGATATTGATCCGTACAGACACTATGCTAGTAATGGAGGTTTATAGTGTGTCTGTGATAGCGTTGCTGACAATCAAAGGGTTATATGTGATAATGAATATGTGGCAGGCAACTGGCGCTATCTGGGGTCGATGCTGTGATACTAATACAGTGATCAGTAACAAGATCTGTACACTGTACTAATGACACTGTGACAAGGCAGTGAAAAAGATAACTGGGGGGGGGGCATCAGGGGTTAAAGAGGAAGTAAAGCCTCTGAAAAAAAAAAAATTACACCCTGCAAGACAAAGGCATAATGAGCTAGTATGCATACTAGCTCATTATGAATTACTTACCTGAGATCGAAGCCCCTGCATCGGCCCTCGTTCGCCTCCTCCGACACCACCATCTATCCCGGAGTGACTTCTGGGTATCGCGGCTCCGGCGATGTGACTGCCCGGAGCCGCGAGGATGTCACTCCCACACATGCGCGCTGGTGCCGTCACTAACGGCATGATCGCCATTAGAAATGGCGCGCTCAGTGTGCCAGCGCCCTATGTCTACGGCGCATGCGCCGTAGACATCGGTGCTGCCATTTCTGCAAATATCTCCTAAACCATTTAGGTTTGGGAGATATTTCTTGCACCTACAGGTAAGCCTTAATCTAGGCTTACCTGTAGGTTAAAGTGGTTGTAATGGGTTTACAACCACTTTAAATATGTCTAACTATGTGACTGTGTGCTGCTTTTACTCACTGTGTGATGTGCTCTCTTCTCTCTCTGGAACCAAAAAGGACTCCAGGAGAGAAGAGATCATCATTTCCTCTGCCTATGTTTTGTAAACACAGGCACATGCTGTTCTGTGATTCGCCAGAGCCGATCAGCAGGTCCAGGTCAAAAATCATTGGGGCATGAAAGACTGGGCATGCTACACATGTCTTGTTTACTTTGAGGGCTCTTTTTTTTTTTGGACATGCGTAGTACATCCAATGTCTTCTACTGAATATATATTGCAAGGACTGTAATGCCCCGTACACACGGTCGGATTTTCCGACGGAAAATGTGTGATAGAACCTTGTTGTCGGAAATTCCGACCGTGTGTAGGCTCCATCACACATTTTCCATCGGATTTTCCGACACACAAAGTTTGAGAGCAGGATATAAAATTTTCCGACAACAAAATCCGTTGTCGGAAATTCCAATCGTGTGTACACAAATCCGATGGACAAAGTGCCACGCATGCTCAGAATAAATAAAGAGATGAAAGCTATTGGCCACTGCCCCGTTTATAGTCCTGACGTACGCGTTTTATGTCACCGCGTTCAGAATGATCGGATTTTCCGACAACTTTGTGTGACCGTGTGTAGACAAAACAAGTTTGAGCCAACATCCTTTGGAAAAAATCCTAGGATTTTGTTGTCGGAATGTCCGAACAAAGTCCGACCGTGTGTACGGGGCATAATGCCGCGTACACACGATCAGACATTCCGACAACAAAATCCATGTATTTTTTTCCCGACGGATGTTGGCTAAAACTTGTCTTGCATACACACGGTCACACAAATCTTGTCGGAAATTCCGAATGTCAAGAACGCGGTGACGTACAACACGTACGTCGAGCCAAGAAAAATGAAGTTCAATAGCCATTGCGGCTCTTCTGCTTGATTCCGAGCATGCGTGGAACTTTGTGCGTCGGAATTGTGTACACACGATCGGAATTTACGACAATGGATTTTGTTTTAGGAAAATTTGAGATCCAGGTCTCAAATTTTGTTTGTCGGAAATTCCGACGGAAAATGTCCGATGGAGCCCACACACGGTCGGAATTTCCGACAACGAGCTCCCATCGAACATTTACCGTCGGAAAATCCAACCGTGTGTACGGGGCATGACAATGTTGTTCCTGGGACTTACCTGTTCCTGTAACTAGGTCCTGGTTGTGCAGCTGCTGAAATATAAAAAAAATGAGCGTGGATTGGAAGATCCCACACAAACACCCAATTCCAGAGTTGTATAAAATACTGCAGCCTTGGCACCCCCAGAGATGTCCACATCTGGTTGACGTATATATAAAAATTTACTGCAGATTTCATTCACATCACAAGGTATGCTGGGGATACCATATTTTACTGAACAGGCTGCATGCACTGTGACTGCCTGGCCGGGGTGGAGGTATTCTGGGAAATCCTGGCTACAAGACAAATTTTTATTTTTTTTTGCCCGTTATTGAACACATGAAACAGTAAGACAGTTAAACAATGCCTCTAGGGTCAACTCTCTACTCCCAGCCTGTGACTGGACATTACCCACCCAGTCCCAACGCCCAACGTTTCACAGGCTTACTGTTCTTACCGGCGAGCAGGGAAAATGATCCGACGGTTCGCGTGGCTGGTCACAGAGGTCAACAGAGACCAGATCTGATTACCTCTATGATCTAGGACCAGAGAGACGTGATGACGTCACTTCCGGTCTAGCGGAAGTAAATTTATTTTTCTTTTTTAAAGTGGAGTTCCACCCACTTTTACAACTCTTCAGCATCCCTCACTAAACTGTGCATTGTAAACAAATTGGATATTTTTTAATTTTTTTTCTCAGCACCTACAGTATGTCTGCTGTATTCATTTTTCGCTTCCTCCTCCCTGGCCGCGGCCCATCGCATCATTTCCTGTTTGCAATGCCTTCTGGGAAGGGGCGGCAACTTCCTCTGACACTGCCGTTGCTATGGAAACCTGACCTGAAACCTATTACACAGCTTGTGCTGCACTGAGCATGTGCGAGATCTGCAAGGATGAGATCCAGGAAGAAATACAGTCTGGCTTCAGATGCCCACACTTAAGATGGCCACGGCCTGCTGTAAGTTTATAAAATAACAATCTACTGCTATAAACTAACAAAACAGACCTTAGTTTACAGACTAACTTTACTAGAATACATTAAGCTTGTGTATTATAGGGGTATTTTTATTTAAAAAGTATCATTTCGGCCGGAACACCACTTTAAGGCTTCATGTACACTGCTGCTGATAAATGGACGTTTTAGAAGCAGTTGGGCATTTTTTTTTTCCAGCTGCTCCTGAACTCTCCTCTATGTTATCTTATCAGTACATGTACACAGAGTCGTTTATAGTAATTTCTAGGCAGTTGAGTTAAGCACTTTTTGGAAAGCAAAAAAAAAAAATGCGTTCAGGACAGATGTTCAGAGGCATTTGAAACGCCTGTAACAGCTTGTAAACGCGGTAACTCGCCTTTAGCCGCGTTTCGTTTTCAGGCGTTTTTAATGGAGATACATTTTTGACTATTTGAGAAAAAAAAAAAACGCTTCTGAGCGGCTAAACGCTGCATTTAAACGCGGCAAAATGGACGTTACAATCTGTCAAGGAGAGGATTTAAAACGTCCCGTGTACATTAAGCCTTAAAGCGAAAGATCAAATGTTTTAAAAATCTTTTTCTTTCAAAGGTAAAGGAAAAATTTGGGGTTTTATAGACCCCAGAGCTCTCCATAAAGAGGACCTGTCATCCATTATTTCTATTACAAGGGATGTTTACATTCCTTGTAATAGAAATAAAAAGTGATAAAAAAAAAAAGAAAGGGACAGTGTAAAAATAAAAAATAAATACATAAAAAAAAAAAAAAAGCAAACCTCCATTCCTCTGTGCTCGCATGCAGAAGCGAATGCATACGTAAGTCGCGTACGCGTATGTAAACGGTGTTTGCACCACACAAAATGAGTTATTGCCACAAACGTTAGAGCGAGAGCAATAATTCTAGCACTAGACCTCCTCTGTGACTCTAAACAGGTAACCTGTAAAAAAAAATTTAAGTGTCTATGGAGATTTTTAGGTATCGTAGTTTGTCGCCATTCCACGAGCGTTCGTAATTTTAAAGGATGACATGTTAGGTATCTATTTTCTCGGCGTAACATCATCTTTTATATTTTACCAAAAAAATGGGTTATAAATTGTTTTTGCATTATAATTCATACAAGTGGTTGTAAAGCCTAAACATTTTTTACCTTAAAGTGATTTTTTACATGACTTTGAGGCCCCTTTCACACTGGGGCGGTAGGGGGCGTCGCCGGTAAAACAGCGCTATTTTTAACCCCCCGCTGGCGGCCGAAAAAGGGTTAAAACCCCTCGTATACCGCGGTATAGACGCGCTGTCCCATTGATTTCAATGGGCAGGAGCGGTTTAGGAGCGGTGAATACACCGCTCCTTCACCGCTCCAAAGATGCGGCTGACAGGAGATTTTTTCTTCTCCTGCCAGCGCACCACTTCAGTGTGAAAGCTCTCGGGCTTTCACACTGAACAAACAGCGGAGACTGTTTTGGGGCGGTTTGCAGGCGGTATTTTTAGCGCAATAACGCCTGCAAACCGCCCCAGTGTGAAAGGAGCCTCCTGTCAGCCGCATCTTTGGAGCGGTGAAGGAGCGGTGTATTCACCGCTCCTAAACCGCTCCTGCCCATTGAAATCAATGGGACAGCGCGGCTATACCGCGGTAATACCGCGGCTATAGCCACGCTATACGAGGGGTTTTAATCCTTTTTCGGCCGCCAGTGGGGGGTTAAAACCGCACCGCTAGCGGCCGAATACCGCGGTAAAACAGCGCTAAAAATAGCGCTGTTTTACCGCCAACGCCCCCTACCGCCCCAGTGTGAAAGGGGCCTCAAAGTCATTTTTTTTCATCTTTCCATCTGTTAAACCTTCTGCCCTTGTAGTTTTAACTTTGGATAGTAAAACATTTTTTTTTTTCTGCCAGTAAATCCCTTATAAAGCCCACTTCCTGTTTCTTGTCTGGTCATTATCCTAGGTTTATGACATCATGCACAGCTCTCTCTCTCGTGAGAAGGGAAGGGAGGGGGGGATGAGTCATAAGAGGGCCAATGAGAGTTGCAGAGCTGGAGGTGTGCCTCTGTGTGTCGGTGTAAATCCAGGAAGTGAACAGGCAGCAGATTCAGCTGCCCACAGTTAAAATGGATGCAGCCAGACTCAGTAGAAGGAGATTTCTGCAGCAAATTTGGCAAGTACAGAATCACAGTGTATATAAAATTATAGACGGAAAATTTTGAAAAAAAAACAAACATGTTTCATAGTTTGTTATAAAATTTTGCAAATAGGTAATTTTTCTTTGATAAGCGCTGATGAGGCGGCACTGATGGGCACTGACAGGATGCGCTGATGGGCACTGATAAGGCAGCACTGATGGACACAGATAAGGTGGCACTGATGGGGACAGATAAGGCAGTACTGATGGCCACTGATAAAATGGCACTGATGGGTCCTGATAGGTGTTACTGATAGATACCACTGATAGGTGGCACTTATTGCCACTGGTAGGTGACACTGATGGGCACTGGTAGGTGACACTGATGAGCAGCACTGTGGATGAGGCACTTATTGGTGACACTGATATGTGGTACTGTGGGCACTGATAGGTGGCACTGTGGGCACTGGTAGGTGACACTGATGGGCAGCACTGTAGATGAGGCACTTATTGGTGACACTGATAGGTGGTACTGTGGGCACTGATAGGTGGTACTGTGGGCACTGATAGGTGGCACTGTGGGCATTGATGGGTGGCACTGTGGGCACTGGTAGGTGGCGCTGGTGAGCACTGGTAGGCAGCACTGGCTGGTGGCACAGGTGGGCACAGATGAGCTGGCGGCTGCTCTCCATGATCGGGACTGATGTCCCTCTGACAGCCGCCGGTGATCGGCTTTTTCTTTTCTAGCCTGAGGAGAAAAATAGCCGATTACCAGCTCTGTTTACATCACATGATCAGCTGTCATTTGCTGACAGCTGATCACGTGGTAAGGGGTCGGGGTCGACCCCTTACTCCGATCTGTGATCCAGCGAGTCTCATAGACTCGCTGATCACAGGGCGCGCAGGACGCTCGAGCACAGGACGCCGTATATTGACCCCCTCCCAGCAAAGTAGGTCCGCGCTGTAGCTGTCATTCGGCTATAGCACTGATCTGAAGCGGTTAAAGTGTATTTTTTCCCAAAAAATTGTGTTTGAAAAACCGGTCCCCAATTATCGCGTTACGTATAAAATTGCAACAATGGCCATTTTATTCACTAGCGTCTCTGCAAAAAAAAAATACGTACTGCATATATAATGTTTGGGGGTTCTGAATAATTTTCTAGCAAAAAATATTTTTTTACTTGTCAGAAAAGGCTTGGAGCTGAAGTTGTTATCGTTAAATTACTACGTTCGTGTACAAGAGGCCTTAGTGTGGTGTATAAAAGCAGCGTACGAGCAGTTTCATGTGAAGAAACCACATACATAAAGACATACAAAATGGCGCATACGGATGTTCCTTTGTTTGTTATCAGAAAGACATGGCAGTGCCCCCGGAAGGAGGTGTGTGCTCCGGTATTTCTGATTTGGCAGATCCCCATTTGTTGCAGCAGGTCAGGTGCCTTCAGGAAACGCCTAAAACAAGACCACACACTCATTCCGAGGGTCCTTCAAGAATTGCACAAAGGAACCCTACTAACTTTTGGATAGTCCAAAAAACACAACTGCTGCTGTGTTTTGCAGGATTGTAATTGTGTCATTATGTGGTATAAAATAAAATACCTCATACTTGTAGTAGTCATGGCATCAGGTAAGTCTTATACTTTTTTATTGCCTATTGTACTGTACATTTATCCATTTTATTATACAAAGTGTATTCCGGTGGCTACTTTTCCTACGATACTGTCTTTATTTCCCTTATAAGTGCGAATTTGCAGTTTTTAGATGTTTTTAATTATCTTTATAATCTGTTGTATTCCTGCCCAGATGTTTTACACATACCACACGTTTGTGGTATGTGTACGTTTTATGTGGTATATATATATAATCCTTTTCTGAATTTACTATTACGAGTTGTAGGCAGTAAATAAATCATATACAAAATGGATATTATTAAGTATATTTAGACAATTAAAAGCATACAAGATTGTTTGGAGGACATGTAAAGACAAAAGACAGTTTTTTTAGGTGACCCCATTCCGACAACAGGCTCCAACAATCTCTTTCCCGTCAATAACCCTGGCAAAAGCTAATTTTTTATTGTGTGACTCCATTCTTACAACCTCACAATCTCTTTCCCATCGATAACAATGGCAAAATTCTAGTTTTTTTTTTAGGTGACCACATTCCTACAACAGCCACCTACAACCTCTTTCCCATCAATAACAATGGCAAAAACTACATTTTCATTACGTTTCTCCATTCCTACAACAGCCTCATGATCTCTTTCTGACCATACAATGGCAAAAATTGAATTTTTAGTAGGTGACCACATTCTTACAACAGCTTCATGGTAACTTTCCCATCAAAAACAATGGCAAAAATTAAATTTTCATTACGTTTCTCCATTCCTACAACAGCCTCATGATCTCTTTCTGACCATACAATGGCAAAAATTAAATTGTTAGTAGGTGACCACATTCCTACAACAGCTTCATGGTAACTTTCCTATCAATAACAATGGCAAAAATTAAATTTTCATTACGTTTCTCCATTCCTACAACAGCCACATGATCTCTTTCTGATTAATAACAATGGCAAAAATTAAATTTTTAGTAGGTGACCACATTTCCACAACAGCTTCATGGTCACTTTCTTGTCATAAACAATGGCAAAAACTCTTTTTTTTTTTGGGTGACCGTATTCCTACAACAGCCTCATGATCTCTTTTCCCTTCGATAACCCTGGCAAAATTTTTTTTATCACGTGACTCCATTCTGATCAGTAACAAAGGCAAAAATTCTATTTTTAGTAGGTGACCCCATTCCTACAACAGCTTCATGCTAATTTTCCTATCAATAACAATGGCAAAAACTACATTTGTATTACGTTTCTCCTTTCCTACAACAGCCTCTCTTTCTGATCAATAACAATGGCAAAATTTTTTTTTTTTTTTTTTTAGGTGACCCCATTCCTACAACAGCTTCATCATCTTCTCTTTCCAATCAATACCAATGGCAAAAATTCAATTTATATTAGGCGACCATATTCCTACAACAACTTCATGGTCACTTTCCTATCAATAATGATGGCAAAAACGCAATTTTTTTCGGTGACCCTATTCCTACAATAGCCTCCTACAAACTCTTTCCCATCGATAACCCTGGCAAAAGCTACATTTTTTATCAGGTGACACCATTCCTACAACAGCCTCACAATCTCTTTCCGGTCAGTAACAATGGCAAAAATTCTACTTTTAATAGGTGGCCCCATTCTTACAACAGCTTCATGGTCACTTTCCTATCAATAATAATGGCAAAAACTCATTTTTTTTTTTTTTAGGTGACCCTATTCCTACAACAGCCTCATGATCTCTTTTCCTTCGATAACCCTGGCAAAAGCTACATTTTTTTTATCACGTGACCCCATTCTTACAACAGCCTCACAATCTCTTTCCGGTCAGTAACAATGGCAAAAATTCATCTTTTATTAGGTGGCCCCATTCCCACAACAGCTTCATGGTCACTTTCCTATCAATAACAATGGCAAAAACTCATTTTTTTTTTAGGCGACCACATTCCTACAACAGCTTCATGATTTCTTTCTGATCAATAACAATGGCAAAAATTCTATTTTTAGTAGGCGACCACATTCCTACAACAGCTTCGTGGTCACTTCCCTATCAATAACAAAGGCAAAAACTCATTTTTTTTTTAGATGACCCTATTCCTACAACAGCCTCCTACAATCTCTTTCCCATTGATAATCGTGGTAAAAATTTAATTTTTATTAAGTGACTCTATTCCTACAATAGCTTCACAATCTCTTTCCTATCAATAACAATGACAAAAACTCATTTTTTTTAGGTGACCCTATTCCAAAACAGCCTAATGATCTCTTTCCCTTTATTAACACCAGCAAAAACTACATTTTTTATTAGGAGACCCCATTCCTATAAAAGCCTCACAATCTTTTTCCTATCAATAACATTCTCAAAAAATTTCATTTTTACAACCAAACTCATACTGGTGAGGGGGGACTTGGAAGCTCTGCCTTTGAAAAAGAGAAACATTGTACACAGAGTTCTAGATTACTATAAAGAACAGAAAAAAATAACTGATACAATTTGATCTGTTTGATTCTAGATATCTAACTCTGAACTAGCACTGGTTTTTAATGGTAATTTTACACAAACGATTATGGTCTGACGCTCTAAAAAAATCTGAGACCTAATCCTGCCCAAAAGCAGAACTACAAAATAGGAGAATGCCATCATAAATGCTTAAGGATCCCCTTTCAGGCTGTCGAGGTCCTATGAGTTGGATGCTGCTGACCAATGAGGGTGAAAGCTAAGGACGGGTCCGTCCAGACCCAGAGCATACTGCAGAAATAGAAAGATAGCCTGGACTCCACACACCTCACCCGGCCCGAGTGATTAGCAGGTAAAAGCAGATTCAGCTCGATTCATCCAGACCACAACTCCAACATGTTTCACCCCACCCCTTAGTCATGGAGATCAATATCTAAATCAATTATGTAAAAAGTGTACCAATAGCTCTGACATCAGAACAGTAATAGAGGGGAGATTTTCCAGTGGAGACACTAGTTCTGGTGACACACTGGGATTTCCTTGCTTTGGAGGGATTTTCTGTCACTTCCTGTTTTGGCTAGGGGACAGGAAGTGAACAAAAATCACCCCAATGGGACACAGATGGAAAAAAAACCTGTTTGGGGGTTATAAACCTCACTTATGCTATTCAAAATCCAAAAAAAGCTTTGCCTTTAGTTACACTTAATGCTACAGCATACAAGGACATTTTAAACAATTGCTCTTCCACCCTCATGGTAACAGTTTGGGAAGGCCATTTTCTATTCCAGCATGACTGTGCCCCGTGCACAAAGCCAGCTCCATAAAGACATGGTTTGACCCGTTTACTGCGGAGGAACTCAAGTGATCTGCACAGAGCCCTGACCTCACCCCTACTGAACACAGAGCCCTGACCTCAACCCTGCTGAACACAGAGCCCTGACCTCAACCCTACCAAACACAGAGCCCTGACTTTAACCCTACTGAACACAGAGCCCTGACCTCAACCCTACTGAACACAGAGCCCTGACTTCATCCCTTCTGAACACAGAGCCCTGACCTCACCCCTACTGAACACAGAGCCCTGACCTCACCCCTACTGAACACAGAGCCCTGACTTCAACCCTGCTGAACACAGAGCCCTGACTTCATCCCTACTGAACACAGAGCCCTGACCTCAACTCTACTGAACACAGAGCCCTGACTTCAACCCTACTGAACACAGAGCCCTGACTTCATCCCTACTGAACACAGGGTCCTGACCTCACCCCTACTGAACACAGAGCCCTAACCCCAATCCTACTGAACACAGAGCCCTAAGCTCAACCCTACTGAACACAGAACCCTGACCTCAACCCTACTGAACACAGAGCCCTGACCTCAACCTTACTAAACACAGAGCCCAGACTGCATCCCTACTGAACACCTTTGCGATAAATTGGAATGCCACTTGTGGACTAGGTCTTCTCTTTCAACATCGGTACCTGACCTCAAAAATGCTTTTTTGGCTGAATAGGTACAATTTCCCATAGTCACTCCCCAAAATCTTGTTAAAAATCTTCCCAGAAGAATGGAGGCTGTTATAGCCACAAAGCATTGGGTAGGGGGGGTCAACATCATCTTGGCTGTGCTTTTGGAATAGGATGTCCAACCAGCTAATATAGGTATAGCGGTTAGGTGTTCACAACATTTGGCCATATAGTGCTCAATTCCTAGGGCCCATTCACACCAGTGTGCACACATTACTGTGCGCAAATTGCAGAGGTGCTGTGTAGAAAACAGTTATGTTCTTGATGACCTATCATTGAGCCTGCATTGATCAAGGAAGGTCAATGCAGCCGATACACTTGGTGTGAATGAACCATTGTTCTCTATCCAACAATATGATTGTGTCTCTTCTCAATATAGATATACATACAAATACAATGGTACATTTTTAGAAATCGTCTCTTACCCTTTCAGTAGCAATGGCTTCTTTCATAAATCCAAATGATTAAAACATTCAGGAATTTTCTCCGTTACTGTAACAAACCAATGGTAAGTTTTAAGTAGACAAGAGGAAAATACATCCATATTTTTTTCTTTTAAAGAAGGAGATGATTTGTAAGTAGGTCTCAACCTCCTGAGAAGACTCCATCACGCCATCACGCCTGAAGCTACAGAGGCAATATAAGTTCCAGCATGCCACGGCCATGTGTTGTCCACACTTGGGGCAAAATGTATGTTCCCGAAAATATAAGGTCCAAGTTGTCTTCAATGAAAGGTTGAGATAAAAAATTGATGCAGTAAAATGTTCACAAGCAAAGTCTGTTATACAGAGGAATACACTGAAAAGGTCTACAGAACTTGCACGAGTGTAAGAACTGATGAAGTGCGTGCTTGCGTTTAAACATTTCAGCACTTCCTTCCTCCCCACATGTGGTTTCTTTTACACCTTGTATGCTCATAAGAGAGGTGAGAAGTTTTGTATTGTTCTTTTGCCAAAAATGTGTTTTTTTCAACCCAATGCAATATAGCTGCTCAAAGGCACAATGACCTCCACCCAATCCGGTATGTCTGCCTAGATAGAAACAGTTGCATAAAATAAATCTTATTTCTGCCACTGACAGCAAGGTTGCTTTAAACATAAACATATATTTGAGGGAATTCTAACAAGTATTTAAAGTGGAACTTTAGTCAGAAAATTAAGTCCTGCTAGACCACTTCAGGCTGGCCCCTTTTGCAGGTATAACTATGTAAAACAATAAAAAATAAGTGTCTGTACTGTGTAAAATCCAGTAATACACTGTCTCATCCTGCTCTGCACATGCTCAGCTGCTCTCCATTTTTAGGCACTTTTAAGCAAATTTTGTAGAGGCCGATCTGCTGACAGCCTTAAAGTGGCATTAACCGATCCTTTTTTTTTTTTTTTACAGCCAAGAAAGCTGCTTCTGTTTGATATGCAACTGCCATGGTGCTGCACATGTAATCAGTTATCAGTAATCAGTTATGACATCATCCATTTGATGGTTTTACAGTTTGTTTGAGGAAACAAGCAAATGTGACAGTTAGCAATCCCGGTGTTCTGTCAATTTCTCCAACCTATCAGAAACCCCAGCCACGTCACTTTCGGTTTATTTAAACTGTTAGCAATTGGAGATTTTGACAAAATGGTGGCTGGACACAACAGCGGCAACCGAATACAGTCCGGTACAGGAAGGTTGAGCTGTTTTGACAGCACAGCGGCTAACGAGGACAAAGTTGTCGCTGCCGCGGCTATTTTGTTGGCTGGTATCGGAGCGGAGTAAGAATCTCCGCTCATAATATTCTGCACCGGACTCTATTTGGTTGCCGGTGTTGTGTCCAACCACCAATTCGTCAAAAACTCCAATTACTGCTGGTGTAAAGAAACCGGAAGTTAAGTAGTTGGAGTTTCTAAAGGGTTGGAGAATTTGACAGAACACCGGCAATCGGCATTCCAGGAATGTAACTGTTTTAAAACTGTTATATTAATGGGTTTAGTTTCACTTTATGATTTACTGTTGTTCAAGGGCTCTGGGCTTTAGCAAAATGGCAGCCTCCAGCAAGAAGAAACAGGGGCAATGCTGGAGGTAATTTACAGCACATACTCATTTTGGTAGTGTAGCAAGGTCCCAGGCCTCCTTCAGTCTAATGAGAACCTCCAGAGCCAAGAGCTGCTAACATCCTTCCATATAGAGTGGGTTGCAAGGCATAGTGGGTGTAGTATAAGGTAGATTCATGGGCGCCAGACACTTCTTGAATGCAAAGAGACTTTATTTCTCTTGAACTGAACTGTGGGAGAGAGGGTTTAGGGCCAGGACACCCTTAAGTAGTTCCAATGTTAATTGGCAGACTCCAAGACTTCTATAGGCAGACAACCATGCAGGGAAAAGCATTCAGCAAGATACCACATCTGCATGTGTAGGAGCGCTGTCTCCTATGGCACCATTCTTAAAACAGTTCCTAACACAAGTTGAAATGAACTCCTTTACTTTCTACAACCACTTTTTGTAGGGTTTCACTCCACTGAGCTCCCAGTCTCTCTCACTAGACTTGATAATTCACTGCCACTGAATCCTTTGAGTTCTTCCCATCTTCACTTTAGTATCTTCCTCCAGATACTTCTCAAGCTTCACCCCACTGGCTGGGTCCCCGGCTTGACACCTGCTGAAGTTTCCTGATTCTTCACCGTCCCCGGTTGGTGAGAATACTGCTCTGGTACTTGCTTCAGCTACTTACTGTATTCCCTGGTAATAAGGTGGTTGGCCCCTTAGTGGCGACACCTTCCCCTCTACCTCCGACCACAAGTTCTCTGGCCGGCAGAACCATCATTTCTGGCTGGACTGCAAGCCGCAATCCCAACCCTATGCTGCTCTCATGCTTTTGGATAGGCCCTCAGACAGCCTAGCAGCCAGATGTGCCCGGGATAGACCCAATCTCCAGCCTAGCAGCCCAGGCAATACAACATAACTCCACCCAGACAGCCGTCCAGATGGCACAGAACACTGATCACCTGACTCCACCCAAATATACAGGTTCTCCTAGCAGACCAAGGGGTTTAAGAAAACCCCTTCCCATTGTCTGAGATACCCCATATACTCCTAATCTGTCCTTGCTTTGCCCTTGTCTTATCTAATGTCACCAGGTACCCGGCCACCTACCGGCAAAAGAGAAAAGTGCGGCAATTCCAGACTTAGGGTGAAATCAATTGATCCCTAAGAATGAGCCAAGGTAACTACACCTGGCAGGTAAATTTAGAAGCAACCCTGCCTATTATTAATGTGGAATGTATGTTCCTTGCTAAAGAAGTTCATTTTTTATCAAGTTGTTATAGGTAAAGTTCTGCTTTAAGACACTTTTCTAGCTGTATTGGCCTTTTAATACATCCTGCATCAATTTCATGAAAGCAGTGCAATAGTTTCCGTAACAGTTTACACATGTTCCACAGATACATGTAGTTCTTATATGCATCACTTTTTACGATGTGTGGTTGTGGCTGCAACAAATTCAAAAAATATTAGTTCATAGATAACGAAACTGAAGGTAATTAACCACTTTCCACCCGTAGGACATCTTATGACATCCTGGAACCTGAGATGGAGATATCTGGATGCCATTTGGTTTCCCCTGGTAAGCAGAGATCATTGTTTTTTTGATCTCATGCTTTCCAGGGTAATGGAATAAAAGCGATCCCAAAAAATCTAAAGGCACAGTGTAAAAATAAAAATAAAATAGACAATAATTTTTTTTTGTTTTAAAGTGCCCCCGTCCCCTCTTGCTTGCACGCAGAAGCGAAGGCATATGTAGGTCACAGCCGTATATGTAAACACCATTCACAACACACATGTTAACGAACGTTATAGGGAGTACAATAATTCTAGCACTAGACCTCTTCTGTAACTCTAAACTGGTAACCTGTAAGCATTTTTAAAACGCCTATGGAGTTTTTTAAGTACAATAGTTTGGTGCCATTCCACAAGTGTGCACAATTTTAAAGCGGGACATGTTAGGTATCTGTTTCTGTTTCAGTCATAATGGATGGGTTATATGCTGCACCTTCTTGCAGTTGGATACCAGCAAAGCCACTCAAAGCTTTAAACACTCCCTCATATTTTTTTGCTTGTGTCCTCAGATGATGGACGCATCTCTGTAGAGAGAGGATAGATTTGGGAATCTCTTTTTTTCAATACTACTAAAAACTGCACCAAGCCACTGCGGAAGAAGATGTCAATACTCTGAATCAGTACCTCTTGGCTTCATACTGCGAGGACTGTACTCAGACCCTGCGTCAAGATAGAAGTGGAGCTGGCTTGTAAGCTAAAACTGCACTGGATACTGTACTCAGGCGATTCACCTATGTACATGATCGGTCACCACCAGGTGCTATACAGAGCCACAGCAGTGGGTTGCCTGTGGGGAAATCCAGTCTGCCTAAAATAGGAGAAGACACTCTGAGGGTCCTGTTGGACCAACTACCAGAGAATGCTGAGTGGGTACTGGCTCTTTAAAAGTGGACCTGAACAGCACCAGTTTGGGTGGTTGGAGACTTTGTTCCCCTTTCTGTCTCCCCAACTAATTGACCATGAGGCCTGACCCATATTACAATAATTTTAAATAGTGTGTGCAGACACCCACCGCCATCTTGCCCCTCCTATGTACACAGGACATATGTGCGGGTACCACCTAGGTGCTCCCACAGGCCCTCATGGTGCATGTGTGATCGCCATCTTACTTCAGCTGTGCACACATGCAGATGTAGGTGCCATTTTAGCTCCTGGCATATGGACTCTGGCAACATTCTGTACTTGGAACTACCAGAGTATCAAAGTGACAAAGGGTAAGAGAGCAGCGCTTCGAGGGCTCACAGACAGTAGTTCACCTGCAGGATGTGTAAACTCACCATCTACCAGAAGATAAAGGCAACATGGCAGATCATAAACACAGGGGAGGGGAGATTTGAAGTAGCACAAGCTATATCCGGTCTCTTCTTACAACCCCAGGCATAGTGCTGTGTCCCATAGGGGCCCAAGGAACAGGGATTTCCCCTCCTATCAGACAGTCAGAGCATCCCCATCTTCAGACTGCATTATCTGTGGTGCCATATTCTTCGTAAAAAAGTAAAACGGCTAGGACCTGTATCCTCGGTTTCCTCTCAACACTCTGACTCAGAATCCTCTGAATCATCAGATTTAGAGGAGGATGACGTAATCAGGGCAGACTCTTGCTTTGACTGAGATGATACATCTGTGAAAGAAGGCCCTTCCACTACAATGTTACCAAAACTATCAGTTTATTGCTTACAGAGGGGGTTCGCAATGTCTTAAGCATAGGTGTGCGCAGCCTAATGCATTAGGGTGTGCACCCTTAAGCTCAAACATACATGCATGTGTATGTATCTACATATATATATGACCCCGGCACATTGATCTCCCTGCTGGCACAGTTAAAGAGAAAAGGATAAACATTTCTCTTATGGCAGAGCCGGTAAGAGGGAGATCTTTCCCATGTTCCTGTTGCTACACAGAACGATAACACTAATGCGCATGGGGGAATTAGGGCGTGCCTGGGCACACCCGGCACACCCTGTGCGCACGCCTATGGTCTTAAGCTAGACTCTGTGGTACCTTAGGGCCCCAATGTGATAAGCATAGGCTCTAGGAATAAGAAAAAAACTTGAATGCTTTTCCTGTTCATGCTTTAGTCAAGGATGTATTGTACTGTATGAAGATTGGAAACATCTATAAAAGGTTTACGCTCCTTCTAAGCGTTTTGCACAACGATACCCCATAAAGCAGGAATTATAATAAAACAAATGTAGTTATTCCTGAAGTAGACCCAGCCTTAATAAATTTCTCATGGTTTTGTTGGTTGAGTACTTGCCTATTTTTAGGTACCCCGTAGATAAATGCTTTAAGGATCTTCTCAAGGTTTCATTTTCACTATCTGAACCGTCAGCATAGCCTTTGGTGGTTGCTATGGCAGTGTGTCAGACACTGAGGGTATGGTCAGGCATCTGACTAGGAACTGGGCCAATCCATTCTTCAACTGAACTGGATAGGTCTTACCATGCTTGCCAGCCTGTTGAGCTGGGGAGGAGAACTGGGGACAACCTCGACTTTGGACTCCGAAGGAGGTTTGTTTTCCATGGACCACTTGGCATCCAGGTTCAACAAGAAACAGGACTTTATGTCTAGAATTAGGGAACCCCTGGTAGACACTCTGGTGACTCTGTGGAATTAATCCCATCTGATTTATACATTCCGTCCGCTGTATTGCCACGTCTACTTCACAAGGTGGAAAGAGCAAATTGACCATGAAGGGCTTGGTTCTCAGGCATATTTTGCATGTTAGTTGAAGTGCACTGGCCTCTTCCAGATCGTCCATAGCTTCTGTCACAAAGTCCTATTTACCTTTCTTAATGCCGGGCAGTTGAGGTTCAGGTCCCAAGGGAAAGAGGCATTTCAGAATCTCCAGTTCTCCTCCCCAGCCCATCGCTTAAAGCAAGAAAGACTACTTCTCATAAGGTATACCATTGTACCTGAAAGGCATATTTCTATTAGTGTGGACAGAAGAACTGCCACCCGTGCCAATACTCTATGGGTGGCTTGCTTGCCTTTCTTCAGTCAGGCCTAGATCAGTAATTGGCCTTGAATACTCTAAAAGGTCAAGTTTCAGCATTGATCTCTCTGTTCCAAAGGATTCAAAGTGGTGCAAACTGTGTGAGGGTGTACATTGCAGCCATGGCCTCAATCAGAAAATCTGACTCACTCTTTGTTTTGCCTGGTGAGGCCAAAAAGGGTTCTTCTGCATCCCTATCCACAATTGCAAGGTAGATTTGCCAGATAATTTCTCAAGTCTATTCTCTGAAAAGGTAGGCAGCATCCCTTCCTGACTAAGGCTCATTCTACTAGATCTGGTGGCACGTCTTGGTTTGGTGAGAAAGGTTATCTGACAGAGTGATTAAACCTTTAAGTGGCTTTGTCAGTGTCCAATCACCTGAAGGTGCAGCATATAACCCATCTATTATGATTGAAGAGTTGTGTCCTGTACTGTACACCAAGAAACTGATTTTATAGATACTTAAGAAATCCAATTTTATTTGTGTTTTTTGTTTATTTCATTGGCTGCTAGGACACCAGTGATGTGGGGGCACACTGACAGTAGATGGGTAACTAACGGGTAACTCTGAGTGACTAGTCCCCCATCAAATCTGTTTGATTGGCAGTGGACAACCTCAGATGGAATCCATAGCCATTATTCAATCCAATAGTGTCTTTGAAATCCATCCACTGCCATCGGCTGTCAATCACAAGGCAGATGAACCTGACAGAGAACTATGCTCAATGTTCCTCATCAGAATCTGCCAGCCCAAAAACTCAATTTCACTGCACCTGTTTGGTGGGTGGAGCCTGATGGGGAACTCTGAGAGACTAGTTCCCTATCAGATCCGCTTTGCCTATGATTGACAGCAGATGACAGTGGGAGGATTCCATAGCTGCTATTGGTCTGATTAATGGAATCCACCCACTGCCTTCCACTGTCAACCCCACAATAAAACTCCTTCTCCATGTGCCTGTTTGTGTTACAGGATATAAATAGAAATACGCTTTTAAATATACAATAATTTCCCTTTTACTAGGTGCCTTTTTTACATTTCAAAATAGGAATCATGGCATAAAGTACAGGGACTACCTATAAAAATCTGGAGAAAACATTATAAGAAGAAGTACTAAACCATACTGGCCCATACGGCATCAACTTTTTTTTACTCCCATTTTAATTCTCCATTTTTCTTTATATTACCAAAAGTAAATATGTCACAGTATTATAGTTTAGATGGGTCCACCAAATTATTTTCAATTGTTTCCTTTTTGTTGTTCCTCTCTAGGTATTGCTGCCGAAGATCAGGTGCTCCCCAATCTTTACATCCCGATGCCAGAGTTATATTCTATCAGCCCTGGAATGGTTATTGACATCTTTGCTGGTAATGAACAAATTGGAAAGTATGACAATTCTTTACAAGGTCTCAATGGATATCACAACCGCCTCCAGCTTGACCGCGCGATCAGAGCCATCGTTGTGAAGGATTGGTCACAGGTGGATGGCCTAAGCTTCAGAATCACCATAAAAACCCCTGAAAACAGTAACATTTCTTCATACGATGTGTACTACAATGTCACCGTGAACGGTGAGTTAGTTATTATGGCTCGATTTCAAGACCAACTCCCACTCAAAGCAATTTCACTTTTGCATAGGCAATGGTGGAAAGATTGACCTACTAGCTTCCAAAGTCTCTTGGAGACTCCCAAGAGTCATTAAAAAAAAGTTTCACTCCCACCTAGTTGGACTCCACCATGATTTGACTTCTCCCACTGTGCCCCCAGAACAGTGTTTTTCAACCTTCTTTCAGCCAAGGCAAACTTTAGAATCGCAAACAATCCTGGGTCACACCAGTCTGAAGTCTCGTTCACACCAAGAGGTGTACCTGAGCGCAAGCACGTTCCCCTCCTAGCAGGTTCCCCTCCTAGCACAATCCCACCAAATCCTTCCTCCCAGCACAATCCCCTACACCCCCCTCCTTGCACAACCCCACCACCCCCCCCCCCCCCCCCTTAGCAAAAGCCCTCCACCCAAATCACCCTCCCAGCACAAACCCCCCTCCTAGCACAACCCCACCAAACCTCCCCTCGTAGCACAACCCCCCCCCCTACCCAAATCACCTTCCCAGCACTAACCTACACTCCTAGCACAACCCTCAAATCCCCCCTCCTAGCACAACCCCATTAAAACCCCCCTCCTAGAACACGTACAGTGGTTTACTGTAGGGATGAGGGTGCCTTCCTTCTGTTACAAAGCTGACAGGTGTAGTGACTGCTGAGTGTAGGATGCCCTAAGCTTGCATATCATGAACGGGGGAGAGGGATGCGGTTTGCAGTGCCGGGACAAGGTCATCCAGCACCCAGGGCAAATATCAAAAAACTGCGCCCCCCTCCTCCCGCTCATGATGTGCAAGCTTAGGGGATCCAACACCCATCAGTCACTCGCTTGTCAAAACGACTGCCTCTGTCACTACTCCTGTCAGCCTTGCAACAGAAGAAAGGTGCCCACCCAGTAAACTATGGTGCCCAGGGCAGTCGTCCCTCTCTCCCGCCCACCCCTTGTCCTGACCCTGGCGGTTTGGCATTTTTTCCCTGGGTGCTGGATGACCTTGTCCCGGCACTGATTTCATTCTCCATGTTATTGCACTCTGTAGACTGTGCTGTAAAATATCTACTCCACAACACTACACTCTGTACCCTACGTTATATGTTACATTCCATGCTGCTGCACTCTCTACCCTGTGCTGTATTTCATATATGACAGGCCGCTACTGCACTCTATACACTGTGCTATTCATTATATACTACATACTGCTGTATATAATGTTGTACACTATATACCGTATGTTATTAATAATACCAGTACTGCAATATTAATTGGCAACACCACCTAGCACTACACTTAGTTTTCCAACTAGTCCATAAAAATGTGTAAAATCATAACGGTGTTAGAACCAAGAGTCCTCTCAGTTTTCTGACTTAGTTTTCCTCTGCAGGTGAGGTTGTTTCACGTAGACGGGTTATCACTGGTAGGAACAGATCCGATCTTCACATCCCGGTGCCAGAATTATGCAGATCCAGTCACACAATATTTATTGACCTCTTCACTGGTGGAAAAATAATAGGAAACTATGACGGTTTACTAGAGGGCCTCAAAGAATACCAAAATCGCCTCCTTTATGACAACAAGACCTGTGTGTTCATCCTGAAGAACTGGACCCCAGTGGATGGCCTAATCTTCAAAGCTCATATACAAATCTTTGAAAATGGTCAAACAGCTGAATATGATGTGTATTACAATGTGTCCATCAATGGTGAGTCAAGACAGGATCTTAATCTGCTCCTTTCATTTTTTAGGTGATCACTTATTGACTTGTAGGCAGGTGCAGTCTACTTTCTCCACTGCAGTTGGTGAGGGAGTCAAGAGGAACACAGTTCTTCTGTGGTCTCTTGAGTCACTGGGGAAGCATCCAGTTGCATGCTGCCACCCCATGTGACTCTGGCAGCCATCTTGCGTCAGGCAGAGCCTATTTAAGGCCCTGGCTTCCAGGTTTGGCACCCCTTTGCGAGTTGGTAGAGTAGGGACAAATACCCCGCCTGGTAGGGACAGAACTAGCAGCATGGAAATTTTCCAGACGAGGAGGGAAAGTTTAGGGCTTGCAACTTCTCTGGACACCTGCCTGTTGGGCACAAGACGGCAAGGCCACTTTCTTCCCCTTCTCTACAGATGCTGACAGTTCGGCTGCATTCTGCTCTCTAACCGCTATTGGAACCATGAATGTTTCAAGTTGGGATGCCTTCAACCGGGTTATTTGTGAACTGTTTCAGCATTATTTCAATACAGGTTCTTTCATTACACTGGGACTAAGTGTGTTATTGCACCGCACAACGCTGCACCCCACCTAAAGGCTGATTGTCCTAAAAGATTCCTATATCTATGGCAGGCCAAAGTGGTGAGATTTCCCTACAGTTGTTTGTGCCTCTGCCCCTCCCACAACATCTAAACAAGAGGGAATCTATTTGGAGTTGAGGGAAGGGTGACTCTAATACATATCTTTGTGCACATCGCTGTATTTGAGTGGGCTGTCATCATGGGAATCCATGGGGGAACCGCTTGCCACCAATTTCATGTAGTTTCTTTCACCAAGTGTTAGCCTGATAGTATTGCTCTCTTTTATGTGAGTTATGCCCTTTTGTGGCCGGAGGCCTTACTACCGCACCGGAATGATAACATCCTTTCACCTGTTCCAGCACTAACTAGAAGGTAATTAGGGGGAAAATAGCATGAGAGCCTTGTAGGCAGGTGCAGTCTACTTTCTCCATTGCAGGTGGCGCTGTCCACAGTGGCACTGAAGTTGGAGAGGAAGTCAGGAGGAACATGGTTTCTCTACGGTTTCCTGGGTCACTGGGGAAGTGATCCAATTGGGGTATTAGGGTATTTATGCTGTTTATCTTCAGCTATTGCTCAATAAATTTGTAGTACACTCATTTTGGTGTGTAGTGTCTTTTTGCTTTTTATTTTTCCTATCCCTTAGCAATTATCTTAAGACAACACCCCCCTCATTTATAGGGTATGTATTACCTTTTTCCATTAGTGGGATTCACATTTTTTCGTTTTTGGTACCCACTCTGAATAAGGCCTAACAGTTAAGGATTCACCATTTGCTGGCAGAGGTCTGCAGTCCTCTTTGGTGTAGCAAACGAAAAGAGTCTTTTTGTGCTAGCTGTGTTTTAGGTGGACTACTGGTCCCAGTCAGTCCTGTGCAGACTCTGCCAACCCTCCTGGCTGTCACTCACCGAACCACTGAAGGATCCCTCCTGATGGTTTGCCCGGCTGTGTTCCCCACTGACCTCTCTTTCTTCTGTTTGGGTTGTATGGAGGGGTTCCTTCTCAGCTCTCTGAGCCCCAGCTCAAGGTCACCCCCCCCCCCAGATAGGGGGCTCCCTCAAAGAACCCTGACAGCCTAATACTCCATCACTCAGTTCTTCCACCCGACTGCTCCTCCCCCAGCAGGCTGACCCTGGGTATATATATGAGGCCTGCCCCCTGCCAATCCTAGTTGGGGATTGGTCAGGGCTCCCAGATACACCCCATGCCACTCCAATCCTCTTTCCCCACCTCTTTTGCAGAACCTTATGGAAACCAGAGGGCGGCGGCAGAAAGATGAAGCCATGTCAGTCACCTGCTGCTGCTCTCAAACCACTCTCAGCCCCCAGATCAAAAACAGCTAGGCCTGCCTAAATTTACCTGCACTGGCTGCAACAAAAAACTAACACTAGCACCTACTTACCTAAGGTAGAGGGTGCTACATATGCATAGAGGATGGGCAGATGAATGGAAGGTCCGCCTCCACCATTCATAGAGCACCTTTCAGGACTGGAAGCTTTAGTACAGTTTCTCTGAATGGAGGAGGGGGGCAGAAAGTACAGGCATAGTCAGCACTCTTGATGAGTACCTATGATAGTTCCAGTGGCTGTATTAACCCCCGCAGTACCAGAAGATTACCAATGCAGGGTTAATGTGGGGGAGAGCAGAAGACATGAGAAAAGCCACCAGCACAATGGACACCTCTCTTTTACTAGAAGTATCATCCCTTGTGCTGATTTAAAATTTTGTTTTCCAGGAAACGCCAAAAGAAGTATTTCCAGTACAACTAACCTCACCCTTCCATCTGTTGTCTTGCTGAGTGCTGCAGTCCTGTTCTACTCCTGTCTCTACTATTGTAAGTATAATATATATATATATATATATATATATATATATATATATATATATATAATTTTTTTTATATATGCTAAAGGGCCAATGTTTGTGGATTTTTCCAGCAACGCTTATAAGCAAAAGGGAATTCTGGTTTGCCTGGCAACCAAGATGGTGACACTAGGGACATGGCGCATTGGGGAGGGGGCCTTTACACCAAACATGTTGATAGTTTGACCCAATGAGAATGGCTTTCCATCAGCAATAACATTGTCATATGGGCTAACCAGCAACCCAAGGATCAGCAGAATATTGGAGCACTCTGCTTATAGGCCGTTGTGAGTGTATGAGGTTTTACCATGTAATGGCCCCTAGCGCCAGTTGGTAAGCCACTTCCCACTCTATGGAGCCTACTGTAGAGTGTGGAACATAAGAGGTTGGGCTACCACTACTCTCGTGCTGCTGGGGGATTCTTTATCATATTGTGATCATACATAGCCCATTGGGAATGCAACCTCTTAGTCCATGGGTGGCTGAACAGAGACTTAAATGACATATCACTTCCTGAACCAATCTTAAATTTCAAAACAGTAGTGAAATCCTTCTATCTTAGAGGGCCACAGAAAAAAACAAGCTGGACACCTCCCTTGACTGTGTATTAGGCCCTCCAGAGTGTAAGAACCCTTATGCAATATTAGGCATTACATACTGTAAATCCCAGTGCACCCATTTATGGAATATCCAGTCAGGAAAATTGCTTGTACTTGATAACAACTGAGATGACTAAGTCCAGATAATTAACAGAACAGTCCTTTCCATTAAACACCTGGTCCTGCATTGAGGTATTGGTTGCCAATATTTAAGTTTCTGTATAGGTTACTCTCACAGTCCATAACCTGGAGATTGCTCAACCAGGCCTGAGCTCGGGTAAGTATGTAGATATCTTACCACCACCTTGAATGAGTTTCGTTCGGCGGCCGTACTGCTTGTTAAGCACTACGGGGGGGGGATAATTTTTTCTGCACCCACTAATCAAAGCATTATGTCCATGGCATGTGTAAACTGCCATCTGGCTACCTTTGCAGCTTAAGGAGGGGGCAGTTTAGGGGTGGAAAAACATGGTTTAACTGCCTGTCTTTTCCCAACCATAAGTGTAAATGAGCCCTAATGGATATCTTTATGGCTAGCTTTTTCCATGCACCACCCTACCAAGCTCCTGCCCCTATTCTATACTCCCTGAAGACAAGGTGGAGACCACCCCAAAAAGGACACTAACTCCCTCTTGCAACCAAACTTTGGAAAGACTTCTCCCGCTTCCTCAGTGACGTCACTAGGATTGGTGTCACCTGGTGTGATAAAACATCACCCACCCCCCATCGGGCTCTCTCTTATCCAGCATAACAACTCCCCCCCCAATCGGGCTCCCTCCTGTCTAGCCTGGCCAACGCCCTGGCTCAGGATGGATGTGGATGACACCATTGTGGATGGATATCACTTTCTACTTAATGGTGTCACCCCTCTGGCGGGTGTCACCCAGGTGTGGGCCACACCCTCCATAGCGATGCCATCATGCCACTGCACTACCTGTCATGTCTGCGGTACAGGAAGTGGAAGAAGATATTTCCATTAAGGAAACCACCAGTCATAGAACCCCACTGAGATGTCTAAGGTTCACAGCGCGGGGGGCAGCTAGCACTATGAAATCAAATTATATTGTGCTGTACCGTGCTGTCATCCTAACATGTTTCGGGTGCTGGGGGGGTGATAAGAAAATTGTTCAGACACTGCAAACTGCAGGTGTTTGGGCAACTTGCAGCAGGAGGAGAATACAGGGAACATGGCCATTCAACCTTCCAGATGGTTGTCACAAGAAGTCATAGAGATGAAGTAGGGAATAACATGGCAGGCTTATCTCAATCATATTCAGCAAGCTGAAGTGGGCCAGTGACCAAACTGTATTGTATTCTCTGAGTGCAATCAGTCAGTCTGTCAATTAAACCCCCCCCCCCGTTTGGTTGGTCCCTCAATCAAAGTCCGCCCCCTCACCGCCCCTGGGTAAATCGGCAAACCACCCACCTCCCCCCGTCGCTTGCCTGTCCATCTGTCCACTGGCCCTGCACTTACCCCATCTAGGTCGCTGGCAGCTGCGGCGGCTTCCCCCTGCGTCTCCTTCTCAGCGGCTCCCTCCCTGTGTCTCCTACTCGGCGGCCAATATGGTCGCTTCTCCTCTCGGCCAAATGGGTCTTAAGACCCGCTTCCTGATTGGCCGGGAGAAAAATCAGGAAGGCAATAGCAAATAATAATTCGCTATTGTCACATAACTGGGTGGGTTCGGGGCACAGTGCTCTGCGCCCCGAGCCCAGCCTTTTTTGAAGCTATTTAGAGCCTCAGGCTCTAATCCTATGCTTCGGAAAAAAACAAAAACCCTGTTGGAATCCATGGGTCCGGCGCCCCGCATGTAGATTAGGGGCCGGGCGCATGGATTAGGGGGGCTGCGCCCATGCGCCCCTAATGGAGCTGCCGCCACTGCCCCTTAGAGTATATTAATTTACACTGTGCAATTTTGCAGGCCCATGTAACATCTGTTGAATTTTATTCTTTGTAGGACATAAACCAAATCGGGAAGAAGGTATCTTGGCTTCGTCTTCATGGCTGAATTGTTTCCAACTCTCTCCATCAACTCTGCAGAAGCTCCACCATCAAAAATACTGAAATGTTATTCACACTCAGGGGCAAGAAGAAGGTCTTGCGTTTTTTTATTTATTTTTGGACAGCTCATATATTGTCCTAGGTGGAAATCCTTAGAAAGACAAACGGAACACTTAGCCATAATACCATGAAGGCGGCAACAAGAGCTTTCAACTTATTCTCGAATTTAAAGCAGAACTTCATATTGTTATTCCCCAACATAGGTTGGACTTGATGGACTTGTGTCTTTTTCAACCTCACCTACTATGTAACTCCACTTTGGCACCACCTTCTTAAAGTGGAACTTTATTTGGGAAAATTAAGTTCTGCTAGATATCTTCAGGCTGGTCCCTTTTGCAGGTATAGCTATGTAAAACATACAAAATAAGCACCTATACCAGTGATGGCGAACCTTGGCACAACAGATGTTTTGGAACTACATTTCTCATGATGCTCATGCACTCTGCAGTGTAGTTGAGCATCATGGGAAATGTAGTTCCAAAACATCTGGGGTGCCAAGCAGTGGCGTCGGGAGGGGGGGCTGAGGGTGGCTAGGTCTCAGGAAAGGTTCCACCCGCTGGTAATATTATCTGATATTTGGCGTGCAGTACTGATGTCCACCAGCAGGTGTCTCCTGGCAGTTTGAAACTGTCAGGAGAGCTTTCCCCTGCTGGTGTTATGTGATCTTTGGGCCGCAGCACTGGCGTCCACCAGCAGGTGGATCCTGGCAGTATGGAGCAGATACAGTCAGGTCCATAAATATTGGGACATCGACACAATTCTTTTTTTTTTTTTTTTAATTCTTTATTTATCATTTTATATGAATAACATTGCATTCCCCAGCGGGGATAATTCTTCAAACATAACCACTATAAAATCTATAACAGATGACATGATGTCCCCTCCTACCCTCGAACCCACCCTCCCCTTCCCCCACCCCTCAGGACCATGCTCATCGAGGAGAGAGTGCTTACACAGTTATGCAATTATGTTGGGCTGACAATCTCCTTCAAATAATCCCAGGTTCCTTTAAACTTAATCCAGGCAGCCCATTTCCCTGAGTGCTCCTCTTCTTCGGGTTCGACTCCTCCCTTGTCTAAACGATCAACGTTATATACTTCGTTGAGGCTGAACGACCATTCTCGAGTACAGGGCCTCGAGACGTTCATCCAGTTCGATGAAATCTGTCTCTTAGCTACATCAAGCATAATAGGGATCAGGGAGGTTTTGTAGTTCTTTACTGAGTCCGAGGTCCCATGGAAAAGACAAACCCATGGGTCCTCTGCTATTACTTTCCCTGTGATGTCTTTTATCAAGCTTAGTATTTTTTTCCAGAAGATTTTTATGATAGGACACTCCCACCAAATGTGGGCCATTGTTCCTAAGGTTGGACAGCCCCTCCAGCAAGTGTTTGATTTAGTCCTATCCGTTTTGCTAACCCTGTCTGGGGTGGCGTACCATCTCGCAAGGCATTTAAAGTGGCTTTCTGATCTTCTGGTGTCTACTGCAACGTAGTGGACCATCCTCAAGATCTTTTCTATCACAGTTTCACTACATTGAGACCCCAGTTCCTGTTCCCACTTTTTAATATAAGGAGGTACCTCCAGTTCCTCCTCATATCCCAGGATCTTGTATATTTGCGTTATTACCCTTCCTGCCTGTTCCTTCACACAGAGCTGCTCGAACGGTCTGAGCTCCTCCATACTCCTAAGAGGTTTCGGAAGTCTCTCGATAAAGTGGGAGAGCTGAAGGTACCTCCATCTATTCATTACCCATAGATTGGGTTCTATACTTAATTCTGAGAAAGTGCGAATTTGCCCCTTGTTTAAAAAGTGATTCAATTGTACCAAGTCACCCTTCAACCAATTCCCTCCCACCTCCCTCCTCCCTGGCTCGAATAAAGCATTATCTTTCATGTGTATCAGTGGTGAGTTGTATGACCATTTGTTCTTATTGTGTATCCTATCCCAATGTTTAAATGTGTTAAGCGTTAATAAAGATGTGTGAGTGCTCAGTGCTCTAAATTTTGGGGGATTCCAGAGTGCCTGTCCTAGATTTGTGTCACTCAAAAAGTGCTCAATGTGAACCCAACGTTTATCTGTGTCTTTTTTGTTCCATTCCGTGATCCTAGACAGCACTACTGCGCTGTAATATCTATTGAAGACCGGTAGAGCGATTCCACCTTTTTTCTTCCCCCTACTTAATACTGTAAAGGCAATGCATGGTTTTTTGCCCCCCCAAACAGCCTCGCTTATTAGCCTCCTAAGGGCTTTTAAATAGTATCCAGGTAAAGGAATGGGCAGCATCTGGAATTTGAACAGGATCTTGGGCGTTAGACTCATTTTTATCGCATTGACTCGCCCAAACCACGAAAGGGGTCTGGCCTGAAGTCTTCTAACTTCTCGCCTGGTGTCATCTAACATAGGAATAAAGTTTTTTACAAATAATTTATTAGAGGAATTGGCTAATTTAATCCCCAGATATTCCATCTCCTCTTTCCAAGGGAAAGGGAAGACAGCAGCCAAGTGATTTTTTTCTTGCTTACTTATGTTGATATTCAAGCATTCAGATTTGCTGGAGTTTATTTTAAAATTCGAAACTTCTCCATATTTTCTAATGATCTGAAGTAAATTTGGGAGGGTTATTCTAGGATTAGTAATAAAGAATACAATATCGTCGGCATAAGCCGCTAGTTTATGCACCTCTGTTCCGACCCTGACGCCGCCGCAGTCCGCGTTGTTACGAATGGCAGACAGCAGCGGCTCAAGGGTCAGAACAAACAAGAGAGGGGAGAGGGGACAGCCCTGCCTTGTTCCATTGAACATCCTGAAGGGCTTTGATATCGTCCCGTTGACTCTCACCATCCCTGCCGGGTTGCTATATAGAACCTTGACCCAGGAAACAAACCTCTGGCCGAACCCCAGGGCCTCCAAAGTATTCATCATGAACCCCCAGTCTACCCTGTCAAAAGCTTTCTCAGCATCCACTGACAGGAATAGAGCTGGGGGCCCACTTTGTTTACATACTTCTGATAATAAAACCGCCCTAACCCCGTTGTCCCTACACTGTCTCCCATTAACAAAGCCTACCTGGTCCGGGTACACTAGATTTGTCATTTTCTCTTTAAGCCTATTCGCTAAAACTTTTGCGTATAGCTTGACATCTGCATTTAGAAGGGAGATTGGTCTATAACTTGAACACAACCTAACGTCCTTCCCTTCCTTCTGAATTAGGGTAATTGTGGCAGTTAAAGCTTCCATTGTCAATTCGCCTCCTGTTCCGAGGCCATTCCAAAAACGGCATAGCCTCGGGACCAGGATATGTTTCATTTTTTCTAAGTAGAGGGAGGTGAAGCCGTCTGGGCCTGGACTTTTTCCCTTCGGAGAGTCCCTTAATGCTGCCAGGATTTCCTCTTCTTCCAAAGGTTTATCCAGTAAGTCACTATCCTCAGCTGACAGGCCCCCTAGTCCTGCCTCCTTCAGGAATTCCTTGCTCTTATTTAAACGAGAAGTGTCTCCTACCCCCCGTTGCCCTATCGAATATAAATCCCTGTAATACTTTTGGAATTCCTCTGCTATAGCGTTGCTGGTCACTCTCACTGCCCCTCCTTTACTGAGTATTTTCTCTACGTAATTTCTACTTCTTTTTTTCCTAATAATCCCGGCCAGATGTTTACTAGGCTTATTGGCCCAGAAGTAGTTGTTCCTAGTTATAGCATTTATAGCTCTCTTGGCCTCTAGATCCATCATATCCCTTAACTCCTCCATCTTGGCAACCAATGCATGGTAACCATCTAAATCTTGGCCCTTTGTTTTTTTGTGTGCTTGTTCCAAGGAGAAAATTTCCTCTATCAACTTTCCTCTTACTTCTCTTTTCTTTTTATTCAAACCTGCACCTATTGAAATCAGAATTCCCCTTGTGTAAGCTTTATGTGTGTCCCATAATATGGCTGGTGACACATCCCCCGTATCGTTTGTCCTAAAAAAAAAGTCTACTTCGTTTTGTAATCTCACCACAATTTCGGGATCTCTCAGTAGATCCTCGTTTAATTTCCATGAGCAGAGTCGCCTTTGCGCATCTGGTATTTTAATCCGCATCACGATCGGGGAATGATCGGACAGGGTCATTACTTCTATTTTTGTTTCTCTAATCCAATCCAACAAACTGTGGTCTACGAAAAAATAATCTAGTCTGGAGTAGGTCCCGTGCACAGGGGAGAAGAAGGTGTAATCTCTCTCATTAGGATGCTGGAGCCTCCAGACATCCATTAACTGACTATGATATAGCTTGCGCCTGATAGCCCTGAGTGACACCTTCCCTGTCCCCTGGGCACGGGACGTACCATCCAACTCCGGGTCTAGGCAAAAGTTTAAGTCCCCTCCCAAGATCACTTCCCCCTCTCCGAACTCAGACAATTTTTTCAATATCTGACCCAGAAAAACCGTAGGCTTCTTATTAGGACATAAACAAATAAAAAACCGCGCTAAAGTGAGTCCAATAAAGTCTGTGATAATAAACAGTCTATGGTGTTGAACAATGAACTCCAAAATCCTTCTGTATGGTAAAGTGAAGAAAAATAAAGTGACTGTGTGGTGAACTGCTTACCAGATGTAAGCCAAAAACAGGCAGGTGGCTTAAAACCCAGCCCGGGCCTTTGGGAGCACTTCAAATGAACGGAATCCTTTGCGCTCGAACGGCAGAACAAATCCACATAGAGTTAAATCAAAGACAAAAAACCATAGTGTGATACTGACATAACATGCTTCATCAAAGAAAGAGGGGGTGCGTTCACACAAATAATCATAAACCAAATATCATGCAGGCACCCTAGGAATGTGAGACCACTCTGGGACGCCAAAAATGTGTACAGCATGCAATAGGGGATGTCCTTATGTCTACTGTAAATAACCACCGATTACCATACAGCTAAAGGAACACCCAGTGCCCAGGTATGCGGGGCCGCTTACCAGATAGTGAACCAGTGAGGGCATCAATAGTACAGGGTGCACCTTGTATGTGATCTGGGGTAAGGTTAAAAAGAACCTACAGGGGTTCCTGCTCACCAGAAGGACGACCAGAGATAGCCCAAAAACGGAGCACTGGCAGAGTATCTCGATCCCGTCTTGGCAGGTACTTCCCGGGCTCGATGGATATGTGTATTAGAGAGGAGAAGCAGCCAATAGTGTAGTAACGTACAACTCCAGTTTATTAAAAACAAAGCAAACACTTACATCTAAAACGAATAATATCGATGCCGGCCGGCACTCAAAACAGCTCCCGTCCACTCAGAGCAAAGCGTGGTGACGTCAGCACGTCCCTCCCAGACGCGTTTCGTCACAGGTTGACGTTCTCAATGGGGAACCTTCCATCGAGCCCGGGAAGTACCTGCCAAGACGGGATCGAGATACTCTGCCAGTGCTCCGTTTTTGGGCTATCTCTGGTCGTCCTTCTGGTGAGCAGGAACCCCTGTAGGTTCTTTTTAACCTTACCCCAGATCACATACAAGGTGCACCCTGTACTATTGATGCCCTCACTGGTTCACTATCTGGTAAGCGGCCCCGCATACCTGGGCACTGGGTGTTCCTTTAGCTGTATGGTAATCGGTGGTTATTTACAGTAGACATAAGGACATCCCCTATTGCATGCTGTACACATTTTTGGCGTCCCAGAGTGGTCTCACATTCCTAGGGTGCCTGCATGATATTTGGTTTATGATTATTTGTGTGAACGCACCCCCTCTTTCTTTGATGAAGCATGTTATGTCAGTATCACACTATGGTTTTTTGTCTTTGATTTAACTCTATGTGGATTTGTTCTGCCGTTTGAGCGCAAAGGATTCCGTTCATTTGAAGTGCTCCCAAAGGCCCGGGCTGGGTTTTAAGCCACCTGCCTGTTTTTGGCTTACATCTGGTAAGCAGTTCACCACACAGTCACTTTATTTTTCTTCACTTTACCATACAGAAGGATTTTGGAGTTCATTGTTCAACACCATAGACTGTTTATTATCACAGACTTTATTGGACTCACTTTAGCGCGGTTTTTTATTTGTTTATATTTTTGTTGGTGGGCCCCACTTATAACTGCAGCTTTTTTGTATTTTGGTTGATACCTGCATATGGTGTCTTCTCACGTTTTATTCATTTTCACTGTTATCACCAGAGATTTAAATTCTACTATTTAATTTTAATTTTTAGTATAATCCAACCAAGCGCAATTTTGTTATTTCTTACTCTTATTAGGACAATATACGTTCACTAGGGTGACCAATTTAGGTCCCAGTTTGCCTATTAAGAAGATGAAGCGACCATCTGGGTCTATCAATCTTTCTCTTAGGGAGAAGTTTGTGACCCTTGAAAGTCCAATGGCGACTCCCCTCGACCCCCTGTCGGGGGAGTCTCCATAGAACCACTGAGGGAACCTCGCAGAGAAGAGCCTTATTCTAGTGTCGAGAGTCAAATGTGTCTCTTGGAGGAAAATTACGTCTCCCCTCAGCAGTTCCAGCTCTTTTAATATTTTATGTCTTTTACAAGGCGAGTTTAGCCCTTTCACATTGTACGAAATGAGTTTAAGTTCCAGCATAACTGGGGGTCTAGTCTTCTGTCATATCCCCACCCCCTCCAAGCACGTCCTGCAATGCCCCCCCCACCCCCCTTTCCCACCCCCCCCCATCCTCCCAATGCCCTCCCACCCCCCTATCCCCCTGCCTCCCCCTCCCCCCCCACCAGTGGTGGAATTAACACCCTGAGTCCCCCGATTTGGAACTACTCCCATTCCAATCTTCGGAACTCCCTCCCCAGGGTGAAACGCCAGCGAAAGCTCTAGCGTCTATCCCCCCCCCCAAAGGGAGAGAGTGTATGAGGTATGTCTTGTCTCAAAAATACGGTGGGACCACCTCTAGTTCTCCACCCCCGCCCCACCCCCCCCCACCCCACCAGGGACAACAATCAGCTAATCCCCCCGGCGCCACCGTCAACCCATGCTTTTGTCTCGAGACTCGAGGCCACCTTCCCACAGAAAGGGGGAGAGGGGGAGAGGGGGAGGGGGGGGCGGGCCGACGGGGAGAAGACATAATAAGGGGGGAAAAAAAAAAAAAAAAAAGGAAGTTCCTCTCCCCAAGCCGCCCCGCACCCCCCCCCCCCCCCTCAACAGGTCAAAACATTTTAACATTTTAGCCCTCAAGGTTTCTCAATCAATTTAACCTGAGACATGTCCGGGATGGGAATACCCAGACTGTCGCAGAAGTCCTGTGCCAAATATATCATCCTGGTTGATCTACCATCTTTTAAAACTATCAGGGATGTTGGAAACCCCCAACTATATTTGAGATTAGCTTTCCTTAGCTCCTCCAAAATTGGTCTCATCTGTCTTCTACGGGCGAGGGTTCCTGCAGATAAGTCGGAAAATATCTGTAGTGTTTTGTCTTCAAACGTTATGGGGGGGGCTCCCTTTAATTTCTTCCATATTCTCTCCTTGTCTTCATATTGGTGGAATTTAACGATTACGTCTCTTGGAGTGTCTTGCTTTACATGCGGAGGCCTTCTTACTCTGTGCACCCTGTCTATCAAGATGGGCTCTTCTTCTCGCTTTCCCATAATAGGGTTAAAGATTTTCCTCATCTTTTCCCCTAGATCCTCGTTATGTTGCTCTGGGATTGACCTAATGCGCAAGTTTTGTCGCCGACTTTGGTTCTCCTGTTCTTCCATCCGAAATACCATATTGCGGTTTTCATTCCGCAGTTTACTGACTTGATCCTTTAATTCGGAGATTTCTTTGGTTTGGCGCACTGAGACTTCCTCTACCTCCTCCACCCGACGCAGAAGGTGCCCCATATCTGCTCGAACATTAGATATTTCAGTTTTTATCACGTTTTCTAGCTTAGTAAACACTTCAATGAGTTCTGTTTTACTTGGTACTATCGCCATTATCCTTTGTTCTTCCGCAGAGCTCCAGGCAGAGGCCCCCTCAAAATCAAGTTCTTCGCGGGCTTTGTCCCCCTGACCCCCTTTTTGCTTCTGTTGCTCTTTCTTTTTGACCTTTGACCCTGGTTGTTTCGTCTCCATTCCCAGGCTTTTGGTGCTTACTTCTTTTAAATATTTTTGGATAGAACTGGTGTTAAGACTCTCTCTGGTGCTCTGGGGTTCAGTTGTTCGCATTGAGCGGCCTCTCATGCTTTCGCCTTTGCCTGCCGTTTTCAACTACCCCTTATTTGAGAATGTTTACCCCGGGCCAGATCTCCACCCAAGGGACTAGGTTTATCCTACCGTTATAGCTTCCCTGTAGGGCTAGATGGCAGGGCATCTAGATGTGGAGGGGGGAGGGGGGGGGAGAGTGCCTCACCCCCCTGGTCCGTCTATGTAACTCAAAGCTCTGGTCGTCCGATCGGCTTAATGCCGGAAAAGGGTTGGTCACCCCCTCAACCGGCTTCAATATAATTTGCGGGGGGTAGTACTAAGGAAGGTTCATACGGTCCGCCGGACCTGACACAGCCCTCCCCCGGGGCTCCCGGGGTGAGCGGCTTCAAGGCCAGCAAAAAAAAAAAAAATGCTGACATAAAATGTGTGTTTTATTTTTCCTTTTCCCTTCCTTTCTTCCTCCTTCCTCCTCCTTTTCCCTGCCCCCTCTTCCCTTCTCCCCCTCCAATAAGAGTAGCTCTATGGGACTTTACCACAAAGTGTCGAGGGGAGGAAAATATATATGGAGAGCTTGGTTTTGGCCAACTTTTTACTGCTCAAAGAAGGAAGATATCAGTACATAGCCATGTTGAGAAAGTCATGTATCTTCCAGCTTTTCTCTTTTCCCAACGGATAACCTCGCTCTTTTAATCACAGGAGAAAACACAGTTCAAATATCAGGCAACTTTCAGTAACTTTCAGTAACACAGTTCAAATATCAGGTGACTTTCAGTATCCATACTGCTAGTGTAGGACATGGGTAGCCAAGGTTGTATTATATACATTGCGTCTTTTCATACCTTGTCTCTTTTATCGGCAATTTTTCGGTCTGCCACAAGTGCAGCGTGGAACTAGGCAGAAAAGTTGTTCCCTACCGTACCGATGAGAAGGCGCGCTGCTGCTACAGGATTGGGGTCCACCTGCCTCTGGTCCGTTCACGGTAACCAGCTTCCAGGAATGTCACCCGCCGGTGATACTGATTGGCGGCTCCGAGCCTGGTCACTGCTCCTCCACCCGGGAGGGGGTCCCGCAGGTGAAGCCTCCTACTGTCGTGTCTGCGGCGGGGGGGCAGGGGGGGGGGCGGGAGGCGAGGCGGCCTAAGCCAGAGAACGGCTGAACCACCAAGCCCGGTCTGCGTCTCTGCGGTCTCTCACCCAGCGAGACATCCGGACGCTCTGTCTCTGCACCTCCGCCAGAGCTGACGCTGGGCTCCTCCCTCGTGCAGCCGTCACACGCCCATCACTTGATACATTGCCCCATCGACACAATTCTAATCTTTTTGGCTCTATACACCACCACAATGGATTTGAAATAAAACGAACAAGATGTGCTTTAACTGCAGACTTTCAGCTTTAATCTGAGGATATTTACATCCAAATCAGGTGAACGGTGTAGGAATTACAACAGTTTGTATATGTGCCTCCCACTTGTTAAGGGACCAAAAGTAATGGGACAATTGGCTGCTCAGCTGTTCCATGGCCAGGTGTGTGTTACTCCCTCATTATCCCATTTACAAGGAGCAGATAAAAGGTCCAGAGTTAATTTCAAGTGTGCTATTTGCATTTGGAATCTGTTGCTGTCAACTCTCAATATGAGATCCAAAGAGCTGTCACTATCAGTGAAGAAAGCCATCATTGGGCTGAAAAACCCATCAGAGAGATAGCAAAACATTAGGTTTGATGTTGGTTTATTGTGCACTGTGTGATATTGAAGGTGGTTGCATTTATATATTATTCATGTTTCTTAACCACTTCAGCCCCAGAAGAATTTACCCCCTTCCTGACCAGTGCGTTTTTTGCGATTCGGCACTGCGTCGCTTTAACTGACAATTGCGCGGTTGTGCGGCGTGGCTCCTAAACAAAATTGATGTCCTTTTTTTCCCACAAATATAGCTTTCTTTTGGTGGTATTTGATCACCTCTGCTGTTTTTATTTTTGCGCTATAAACAAAAAAATAGCGACAATTTTGAAAAAAACACATTTTTTTAAACTTTTTGCTATAATAAATATCCCCAAAAAATATTTAAAAAAAACATTTTTTTTCCTCAGTTTAGGCCGATACAAATTTTTGGTAGAAAAAAATCACAATATGCGTTTATTGATTGGTTTGCGCAAAAGTTATAGTGTTTACAAAACAGTTTTATGGCATTTTTATTATTATTTTTTTTTTTTACTAGTAATGGCGGCGATCAGCGATTTGTATCGTGACAGCGACATTATGGCGGACACATCGGACATTTTTGACACATTTTTGGGACCATTGTAGTTTATACAGCAATCAGTGCTATACAAACGCACTGATTCCTGTGTAAATGACACTGGTAGTGAAGGGGTTAACCACTAGGGGGCTCGGGAGGGGTTAAGTCTGTCCTAGGGATGTGTTACTAACTGTGGGGGTGCGTGGCTACATGTGACACGTCACTGATCTCTTCTCCCAATCACAGGGAGCAGAGATCAGTGACACTGTTACTAGGCAGAACGGGGAGATGCTTGTTTACATTAGCATCTCCCCGTTCGTCCTCTCCGTGAGGCGATCACGGGTATCCCCGCGGCGATCGAGTCCAATTCCGGGACCGCAGGACCTCTGACGTCCATCATAGGCACTGCAGGCTCCAGAAGGCGGGAATTACAATGCGGCCGCCGCACCATTGTGAGAAAATCCCCACTCGGGCGGGCAGCTCTCCTCTCCTGTCCTGTTATGCCTCTGGCTGCCTGGAGTGCCTGCTGTCTACTCTACTGTGATGGGTGCGCCGAACACTACGGCTGAGCTGCAGGAGGAGGTCAGGTCACCTGAAGTCTGGTCAGGTAGGTCAGTGTATGTCAGGTAGGTCAGTGTATGTTGTGTGTGTCAGGTAGGTGAGTGTATGTCAGGTAGGTCAGTGTGTATCAGGTAGGTCAGTGTGTATCAGGTAGGTCAGTGTATGTCAGGTAGGTCAGTGTATGTCAGGTAGGTCAGTGTATGTTGTGTGTGTCAGGTAGGTCAGTGTATGTCAGGTAGGTCAGTGTGTATCAGGTAGGTCAGTGTGTATCAGGTAGGTCAGTGTGTGTCAGGTAGGTCAGTGTAGGTCAGTGTGTATCAGGTAGGTCAGCGTGTATCAGGTAGGTCAGTGTGTGTCAGGTAGGTCAGTGTATGTCAGGTAGGTGAGTGTAATGGTCATTGTATGTTAGGAAGGTCAGTGTATGTCAGGTAGGTGAGTGTAATGGTCAGTGTATGTCAGGTAGGTCAGTGTATGTCAGGTAGGTCAGTGTATGTCAGGTAGGTGAGTGTAATGGTCAGTGTATGTCAGGTAGGTCAGTGTATGTCAGGTAGGTCAGTGTATGTCAGGTAGGTGAGTGTAATGGTCAGTGTATGTCAGGTAGGTCAGTGCATGTCAGGTAGGTGAGTGTAATGGTCAGTGTATGTTAGGTAGGTCAGTGTATGTCAGGTAGGTGAGTGTAATGGTCAGTGTATGTCAGGTAGGTCAGTGTATGTCAGGTAGGTCAGTGTATGTCAGGTAGGTGAGTGTAATGGTCAGTGTATGTCAGGTAGGTCAGTGTATGTCAGGTAGGTCAGTGTATGTCAGGTAGGTGAGTGTAATGGTCAGTGTATGTCAGGTAGGTCAGTGTATGTCAGGTAGGTGAGTGTAATGGTCAGTGTATGTCAGGTAGGTCAGTGTATGTCAGGTAGGTGAGTGTAATGGTCAGTGTATGTCAGGTAGGTCAGTGTATGTCAGGTAGGTGAGTGTAATGGTCAGTGTATGTCAGGTAGGTCAGTGTATGTCAGGTAGGTCAGTGTATGTCAGGTAGGTGAGTGTAATGGTCAGTGTATGTCAGGTAGGTCAGTGTATGTCAGGTAGGTGAGTGTAATGGTCAGTGTATGTCAGGTAGGTCAGTGTATGTCAGGTAGGTGAGTGTAATGGTCAGTGTGTGTCAAGTTTCTCTTGGTGGTATCAAGTTGATCATCTGATTAGTCTATATTCTATTGTTTCAGATACCCTTTAGCATCCGCCCCTAAGGAAGTGTTTTCAAAAGAAACGCGTCGGTCATCAAGGATGTAGCTATATGAGCTAATAGGATCCCTATCTGACATACCTTTTATATAACACTTCAATGTTTTACTCATGATATTACTTGTTATGTGCTGCTCAGCCCCTTGTGTTCATATACACTATTTTACTTTGATTTTAATCATGTATTGCTATGTGTCATTATATCAACATCGTTTATGTATGCTACTTGGTTATGCTATGTACATGCTACCTGTATTTATGATATTTACTACTCGATACACATATGCAAAATTACTTGTTCAATTGAATTTTTTACCCCAACCATTCCACCGCTTCATCTAAAGTCCCAATGTCCTTTCTCTTTACCCATCCCCCCCCCCCCACCCGGTGCTGGGCTCGGACTTCGGGCTGAAGCCCCTGTTTTTTTTTGCCACCTAGCTGTGCCCCTGGTGCCAAGGTTTGCCATCACTGGCCTATACTGTTTGAAATGCAGTAATACTCTGTCTCACCCTGCTCTGCACATGCTCAGTTGCCTTCCATTTTTAGGTAATGCTAAATTTGTAGAGGCCGATCTGCTGACAGTCTTAAAGCGGGATTAAACCCTTTTTGTCCTTTACAGCCAAGGAAGCTGCTTCTTTTTGATCTGCATGTTGCTGCACATTTAATCAGTTATGACACCAGCCATTTGATGGTTTCTCAGTCTGGTTGAGAACACAAGTGTAGCGCTTACTCCCATAGGAGCCGCTGGAAAATTGCCCAGGTTCTTCCCCTGTGGATTGCCCCGCAGCGAGGCACACAATCTCAGCCACAGGTTTCCTCAATAACCAGTCTAGGAGTGTTGTTTTTGCTGTTTTTTATTTTTGGGGAACTTGAATAGGGTTGTGGGATACTCCAAAAACAGAAACTATGTACAAGTTAAGGACAATTAACTCCTTTCTGTAAAGCTGAAGCAAACGTCCTTGCATATCCAGTTCAGCTCTTTGGACATACTATGTACATCCAAAGCAGTGGCGGCTGGTGCTCAGTATTTTTTTTGGGGGGGGGGGGCATACAAATCTCTCCCCCCTCACTCTCACCACGCCTGTCCTCTTTCAGCCCTGCTGCTTTCTAGACATGTGCACTGTCATGGAAGGGGGCGTGGCCTAGCGCGGCATGTGAACAGACCTGTTCACTGGAGCTCCCGCTGTAGATTCCACCGGGAAACCCCCCAAGAGCGATGCTGGCCAGACTCCTGAACTACTGGGATCGTGAAGTTGTGCTGCGACTTGCCAGAGAGAAGGGGGCTGTGCAATACAACGGCACCAGAATCCACTTTTACCCTGACTTCTCAGCAGAAGTGCAACGCAGAAGATCCAAGTTTTCAGACGTTAAAAAGCGGCTACAACGACTACAGCTAAAATACGCTATGCTGTTTCCAGCCAAGCTACGAATAACAGCCAGAGACCAAAACCACTTTTTTGAAAACGCACAAGATGCTGCAGGTTGGCTGGATCAGAACGAACAAGACCTCCGTCACCGAAGACGCGAAAATGGAAAAGGCTGACGCTGCCTAAAACACCTTCAGCAGGCATAAAGTGCGCCCACATACTAATGCAGTTACTGTATCATCGAAAGAGGACCATCACTTAATACCCATTATCAGCGTGTGAATTTCAACCTACTACTTGCTTCCCTCAGTTTTTGTTTAAACATCCAGGCGGAATGCGATTATGTTCCACACCTGAACCTTACCTGTTGCCATTGTTGATATGGCTTGAGTTTTTGTGCCCTGTTGGCACGTTTGGGGCCTACAGAGCCCCACACCCTTTGGAAATCCCTTGCTCGGTCCTGTTAGCAGGGATCAGGCAACAGGCTGAATACCACCCCCAGACATGCCACCCAGTTCGCCTTGTTTCACAATTGCGACTGATGCCCCCTCACAGTTTTTTGTTGCATCTCCGCTCAGGGGCGGATCCAGGGGGGGGGCAACAGGGCAATTGCCCCCCCCCGAAGCACACACTCACTGACACTCTGAATGTTATTGTATATATCCTGCCGCAGCGCCGCTCCGGCCGCTGTGCCGGGCCGAGTCTCTCTCTCTCTCATGAGAGAGACTCGCGTGTGGTACGGGCGGCGGCGGTCGATAACACTGAAGGAAGGAGGTGGGTGGAGTCTCTTCCCCCTGCACTCGTTGCTAGACGCCAGGCGGCCCTGGCGTTAGCAACGAGTGACGTCATCAGCGTCAGTCACACTTTCAGCCGAGCCGACCGGCGGCCGGTGTGAGTGTGACTGTGACACAGCCTGGAGCGGCGCCTCCAGGCTCCTACAATACATAAAGCAGACTGAGCAGAGTGAGTCTCAGAGAGAGCAGACAGCAGCCTAACTCAGTGAGTGTGGCTGAGTCTGTCTGTGACACAGGCAGCCTGGAGCGGCGCCTCCGAGGAGTCTCTAACAACAAGTCAAGTGCACTGCAGCAGCAGCACACAGCACACTGGCAGGCAACGTGGCAATCCGCAAGGTGTGGCAGGTGACGTGGCAAGTGCAATCTGCAAGGTGTGGCAGGTGAGGTGGCAAGTGGCAATCCGCAAGGTGTGGCAGGTGACATGGCAAGTGGCAATCTGCAAGGTGTGGCAGGTGACGTGGCAAGTGGCAATCTGCAAGGTGTGGCAGGTGACGTGGCAAGTGGCAATCCGCAAGGTGTGGCAGGTGAAGTGGCAATCTGCAAGGTGTGGCAGGTGACGTGGCAAGTGGCAATCCGCAAGGTGTGGCAGGTGAAGTGGCAATCCGCAACGTGTGGCAGGTGAAGTGGCAAGTGGCAATCCGCAAGGTGTGGCAGGTGACGTGGCAGGCAAGCGACAATCCGCAAGGTGTGGCAGGCGACGTGGCAAGTGGCAATCCGCAAGGTGTGGCAATCCGCAACGTGTGGCAGGTGAAGTGGCAATCCGCAAGGTGTGGCAGGTGACGTGGCAGGCAAGCGACAATCCGCAAGGTGTGGCAGGCGACGTGGCAAGTGGCAATCCGCAAGGTGTGGCAGGTGACGTTGCAATCCGCAACGTGTGGCAGGTGAAGTGGCAAGTGGCAATCTGCAAGGTGTGGCAGGTGACGTGGCAAGTGGCAATCTGCAAGGTGTGGCAGGTGACGTGGCAAGTGGCAATCCGCAAGGTGTGGCAGGTGAAGTGGCAATCCGCAACGTGTGGCAGGTGAAGTGGCAAGTGGCAATCCGCAAGGTGTGGCAGGTGACGTGGCAGGCAAGCCGCAAGGTGTGGCAGGTGACGTGGCAAGTGGCAATCTGCATCTGGTGGCAGGCAAGTGACAATCCGCAACGTGTAGCAGGTAACGTGGCAAGTGACACACTCAGGTCTCCCACTGATTCTGCATTATGGTGAGTTGAACTATTTCATTTTATATTACAATGTAATTATAGAAAAAATGCGCTTCAATCATCCTGACACTGGTGCCGGGATGATTGAAGCGCAAACACCAGCCGTTTCCCCGATAAATTGCCCACAATGAAAACGCATTTTCTGGCAGTGCCCCTCCCGAGACTAAACTCTGGATCCGCCCCTGTCTCCGCTGTATAAGCTGCTTCATCGATACCTCTCATGAGCCACACTGCCTGATGACCCTCCCGGACTGTACACGGGCCGCCTGTTGGTGGTCTACGGGAACAACACCTAGTCCTGCAGGACTTCCTCATAAGTACAGAAGCTTGGGTAACTATTCGCTATGTCTGCTACACCCATAGTGTCCTGGAATGTCCGAGGTGTGAATAACCCATTGAAAAGATCTATGATATCAGCTGGTATTCGTAAGATCCACCCGGCCATAATCGGCCTGCAGGAGACTCACCTGCAGGTTGATACTGTCAGTTTCTTGCAATACGCCTGGGTTGGTAAGGCGTATCACTCCACCTACTCCGCTTTTTCTCGTGGAGTAAGTGTATTGATCCATAAAGCACTAGCTTATCAGGAGCTGGACTCCCTGATTGACATATCTGGTAGATTTGTATTTCTGTATTGTAAACTGCATTACCTTGATTTTAGCCTTTGTGTACATACCCCCTCTGTTCTCCAGGTAGGTGCTGCAGCTGTTACTGTCCTATCTGGCTAATAAACCGGATACCCCGGTCTTAATAATGGGAGACTTTAATTGCTACTTAGACCCTAAACTAGACAGACACCCACCTATATCACCCCCTAGAGGCGGTGGAGGCACTGTTCTTCGCTGCCCAATGGTGGAGGTGGGATGGATTGACATATGGCGTACCCGCAATCCAGATAGTAAACAAGGTCTTCTCCAAGACCCACGGCTCACTGTCCCACATTGACTTGCGTGGGCACCCCAAATATGATCGGTAACACCTCTAAAGTGGAGTACTTCCCACGGGGAGTGTCAAACCACTCCCCACTAGCTCTATGGTTAAATACTCAACCCCCCAGTTCCCCACCCAGGGCCCCGTGGAAGTTAAATGCCTTCTGGCTTAAGCTTTTCACCTCACAGGAAAGGATAGCCTCTCAGATTCAGGTCTTTTTCCGGTCACACCAACAGCACACTGACAACTTAATGAAATGGGAAACCTTTAAAGCTTATTTAAGGGGGGTTTTCATACAAGAAATAAAAATGGTTAAACACAACTCCTCTGCTCTGTTAGAACAGATGGGAGACCTGGTGAGACAATTGGAACTAACATATGTAACTGATCCCACTGACTCTGCAAGGGAGGCATGGATGTCGGCCCAGGATTCCTTGGACCATCTTAGATCCTCCACTGCAGAGAGTAAGAGGTTTTTCACAAAGCTGGTGTTTTATGAAGAGGGGGAAAAGACGGGCCACCTACTTGCTAAAATCGCAAGATCCCAACAACAGTCACCGGCTATCGGTGCTATTCCAGCTGCAAATGGCAAAGTGGTCAACTCTCTAGAGGATATTATATTCGCGCTGGCGTCCTTTTATAGAGACCTGTATAGGTCGCGGGAAGCCTACACAGATGCAGATCTGACCACATATATGTCCAATGCTGATTTGCCTTTACTGTCTACGGAGGCTAAACAACAATTAGATTCTCTTCTTCATCTTCATCTTCTTCATGCATTCCCCATGACGCCACAGGGAAGTCCCGTCAAGTCACCGTGCGTCAGAGGGGGCGGGGTCACCAGGTGCCCCCCCCGTTATTTAAGAACCATCAGAAGAGGAGAAGCGTCACACAGCGGGAGCTTCCCTCCATGCCACCATGGATGCAGAGTGGCCCAGAGAAGAAGATGAAGAAGAGAAGAAGATGAAGAAGAGAAGAAGATGAAGAGAAGAGAGGGAGCCTCCCTCCATGCCATGGATGCGGAGCGGCCCGAGGAGAAGAAGGGAAGAAGACGCCGCAGAGGAGATGCTGGACGAGAACACTGGAGGAAGAACCAGAAGAGCCAGAAGACCCAGAAGAAGAAGAAGATGGAGGAAGAAACCGAAGGAAGATAGAAGATAGAAGAAAGAAGAAGCATTTAAATAAAGGAATTGTCAAAAACTGTCTCTTGTCATTTTTTACATTTTTGACAGTTTTTTAGTGAAATGGTAGGCCTTACCATTTCACACAGGGGGGAGGGCCAGAATCTGGGGGTCCAATTGTTAAAGGGGGCTTCCAGATTCCGATAAGCCCCCCCCCGCCCGCAGACCCCCACAACCACCGGCCAGGGTTGTGGGGATGAGGCCCTTGTCCTCATCAACATGGGGACAAGGTGTTTTGGGGGGCTACCCCAAAGCACCCTCCCAATGTTGAGGGCATGTGGCCTGGTACGGTTCAGGAGGGGGGGCGCTCTCTCGTCCCCCCCTCTTTTCCTGCGGCCTGTCAGGTTGCGTCGGATAAGGGTCTGGTATGGATTTTTGGGGGGACCACACGCCGTTTTTTTTTTAAATTTTGGTGCGTGGTTCCCCTTAAAATCTATACCAGACCTGAAGGGTCTGGAATGAAATTTAGGGGGACCCCCCACATCATCTTTTTTTTTTTTTTGGCCGGGGTTCCGCCATAATATCCATACCAGACCTGAAGGGCCTGGTATGGAATTTAGGGGGGCCCCCCCACGTCATTTTTTTTTAAAATTTTGGTTCGGGGTTCCCCTGTGGGGAAATCCAATGCCATTTTTATCAATGAACTTCTATGTGTATTGTCGGACCGGCAATGCAATAGCCGCAAGTAGTTTTAATTGACTTTTTTTCCTTTGAAATATAATTTTGCTGTCAGACTGTTCTAAACACGGGAAACATGCGCCCCTTTACAGGCATACTATAGACACCCCCAGGTAGGAAATTTAAAGGAATATTACACTTTTATTGTTTCACTTTAAGCATTATTAAAATCACTGCTCTGGAAAAAAACGGCCGTTTTTAAAACTTTTTTTTGCATTGATCCATGTCCCCTGGGGCAGGACCCAGGTCCCCAAACACTTTTTATGACAATAACTTGCATATAAGCCTTTAGAATTAGCACTTTTGATTATTCATGTTCGTGTCCCATAGACTTTAACGGTTCAAATAAATTTTTTTCCTGTTCGCATGTTCTAGTGCGAACCGAACAGGGGGGTGTTCGGCTCATTCCTACTACCAACATAGGGGATGCCCGGGCAGGTTTGAACGTATTTGGTCACGATGGTTAGACACACCAGGTTTAAGTCCAAAAGAACATGTGATGTCCAGACTTCTGCAGTGCCCTTAGAAAGAATGGGGGGAAAAGATACTGCATATATAATATGTATGAAACAGGTAGCGGTGGTGGAACATGGGAGAGGTGAGATACAGCTGTTTGGAGTAATGCGTTGAGTTGTAATGCCAATTGTAGCAAACCTGTACATATTCTACTAAACAAAAAGAACGTATATATGTACCTGTGCATTGGTCGTTGTAAAAAATCATACAATTGTTTAATAAAAACTTTTCTGATTTAAAAAAAAGACATGTGCACTGTCGAAAAATTTGTTTGTTTTTGTTTCATTCGTTTCTTGTTTTTGAAGTAAATTCTTAAATTCGTAAATTTGAAAATTCGAAATTCGTAATATTCGGAAATTCGGATATCCGAAAATTCGGAAATTCGAAAATCTGAAAATTTGATAAATCCAAAAATAAGAGAGAAAATCAGAAAATTTGAAAGAACGAAAATCAGAAAATTCCAAATAACTAACTAACTAATTATAACTAACTATTAAATTATAGTTATTGGAATTTTCTTTCAAATTTGGCTGTTAAGGAACATAACAAATTTATTTGAAGTTACGAATTATCCGAAATAACGAATGCCGTATCTAAACAAATGGAACGGAACAAATTAATGATAAATAATAACAATAAAAAGTTTTTATTATTATTAATATTGTTATTTGTTATTATTAATTTGTTACGTTCCAATCCAATTCAGATAATTCGTGACTTCGGATAAATTCTTATTCGTTATGTTCACTTAACAGCCATATTATTTCAGATTTTCGGATTTTCGTTCTTTTGAATTTTCTAATTTTCATTCTTATTTTCGGATTTACAAATTTACGAACTTTCAAGTTTCGAATTTCCAAATTTTCGAATTTCCGAAATTTTGAATTTTGAAATTCAAAAATTCGGATATTTCCGTGTTAACGAATTTGTCTTAATTCGTTAAAAAAATTAATTCAGAATGAAACTAATTGCACATGTCTACTGCCTTCCATACAAAGAAATCCCCGCCATGAGACATATCTTCCCCGATTAGTGCGATGTGTGCTCCGATCACAGCTGCTCCTACCTCCACCGATCCGATTCTCGGAGAAGTCGCAGCACACCTCTCACCGCACAACGCTGCTAAGCTTGCCCCGTCATTCTTGCTCTGCTCGTAGCCATCCTTGTCTCCCCCCGGTCTGCTCTAAGACTCCTGGCCAATCGGTTCTCAGGACCTGCTTCCTGATTGGCCGGGAGATGAAACAGGAAGAAACAGAAAGACAATAGCGAATATTAGTAATGTAACCCCTTGTGATAGCAAACAAGTAAAAATAAATAAAGAAAAGAAAAAAGAATGAATAAAATTTATTAAAATAAAATTTAAAAATATCTCCGTAACCCTGTTGCCCTGCACACCTGTGCAAAAGCGAGCCCAGGGTATGCATGCGTATGTAAACCATGGTGGAACCAGACGTGTGACATACAGCTGCAAACATCAGAGTGAGAACAACAATTCTAGCACAAGAGCTCCTAGTTAACTCTAAATTGATGAGCTGTAAAGGCTTTTGAAGCATCACCTATGGTGGTTTTTGGGCACCATCTTTTTTTATAGCGTGCGCACGCAATTTTAAGACTTGAAATGTTTGGTATCTATTTACTCGATGCAACCTCATCTTTTATATGTTAAGCAAAAATGGGTATTATATGATGTGTTTTTGCACTAAAATTTGTTTTATTATTTATTTTATTATGTTCTTTCATGAAAATTTGTGTTTAAAGCGGAGTTCAACCCAAAAGTGGAACTTCCGCTCATTTGTCTCCTCTCCCCCACAATCGGCACCTTTCGGGAGGGAGGGGGGGACAGGATACCTGTCTTTTACAGGTATCCCGTTCCCACATCCAGGAATCCGCGCCGCGGCCCATGACGTCACCGCGGGGCTCTCTCCTCCTTCCTCATCCTCCTCTCCCTGTTGCTGGGCCAGTAGAAGAGAGGAGCGCGGCCTCGCGCATGGGCAGTAGGGTTCCCGGCGTGAAACCTTGTTGATGTCAGAGGAGAATGGACAGACTGGTTCCAGATGATAGAAAGGCAACATTAACTCAAATAACCTCTCGTTACATCCAAGGTATGCAGAATACCATCTCTGGAACCTTGAAGCAGATGGTCTACAGCAGCAGGTGCCACTCCTGTCAGCTAAGAACTGGCGGAAATTGGACAATAGAAGATTGGAAAAATGTTGCCTGGTCTGATGAGTCTCGATTTCAGCTCCGACATTTAGATGGTGGGGTCAGAATTTGGTGTACACAACATGAAGGCATGGATCCATCCTGCCTCGTATCACCGGTTCAGTCTGGTGGTGTAATGGTGGGGGGGATATTTTCTTGGCACACTTTGGGCCTCTTAGTACCAATTAAGCATCATTTAATCGCCACGGCCTACCTGGGTATTGTTGCTGACCATGCCCATCCCTTTATGACTACAGTGTCCCCATCTTCTGATGGCTCCTTCCAGCAGGATAATGCACCATGTCACAAAGCTCCAATCATCGCATCAATGGTTTCTTGAACATGACAACGAGTTTACTGTACTCCAATGGCCTCTACAGTCACCCGATCTCCATCCAATAGAGCACCTTTGGGAAGTGGTGGAACGAGAGATTCGCATCATGGATGTGCAGCCGACAAATCTGCAGCAACTGCAGGATGGCATCATGTCACTATGGAGCAAAATCTCAGAGGAATGTTTCCAACACCTTATTGAATCTATGCCATGAAGAATAAAGGCACTTCTGTAGGCCAAAGGGGTCCAAACCGGTACTAGCAAGGCGTACTTATAAGTACAGTAAAAGTATACTTGTACTTGAGTATAAGTATATATATATATATATATATATATATATATATATATATATACACACAGTTGTGCTCATAAGTTTACATACCCTGGCAGTATTTATGATTTCTTGGCCATTTTTCAAAGAATATGAATGGTAAAAACAAAAACTTTTCATTCACTCATGATTAGTGTTTTACTGAAGCCATTTAATATCAATCAACTGTGTTTACTCTTTTTAAATCATAATCACAACAGAAACTACCCAAATGACCCTGATCAAAAGTTTACATACCCTGGTGATTTTGGCCTGATAACATGCACACAAGTTGACACAAAGGGGTTTGAATGGCTATTAAAGGTAACCATGCTCACCTGTGATCTTTTTGCTTGTAAATAGTGTGTGTGTTTAATAGGTCAATGAGTTTCTGGACTCCTGACAGACCCTTGCATTTTTCATCCAGTGCTGCACTGACGTTTCTGGATTCTGAGTCATGGGGAAAGCAAAAGAATTGTCAAAGGATCTGCGGGAAAAGATAGTTGAACTGTATAAAACAGGAAAGGGATATAAAAAGATATCCAAGGAATTGAGAATGCCAATCAGCAGTGTTCAAACTCTAATCAAGAAGCGGAAAATGAGGGGTTCTGTTGAAACCAAACCACGGTCAGGTAGACCAACTAAAATTTCAGCCACAACTGCCAGGAAAATTGCACGGGATGCAAAGAAAAACCCACAAATAACTTCAGGTGAAATACAGGACTCTCTGAAAACATGTGGTGTGGCTGTTTCAAGATGCACAATAAGGAGGCACTTGAAGAAATATGGGCTACATGGTCGAGTTGACAGAAGAAAGCCATTACTAAGCAAATGCCACAAAGTATCCCGCTTATAATACGCCAAACAGCACAGAAACAAGCATCAAACTTTCTGGCACAAAGTCATTTGGAGTGATGAGACCAAAATTGAGCTTTTTGGCCACAACCATAAATGCTACATTTGGAGAGTCAACAAGGCCCATGATGAAGGGTCCACTATTCCTACTGTGAAACACGGAGGTGGATCGCTGATGGTTTGGGGAGGTATGAGCTACAAAGGCACAGGAAATTTGGTCTAAATTGATAGCAAGGTGAATGCAGTATGTTATAAAAAATACTGGAGGAACATTTGCATTTATCAACCAGGAAGCTGCACATGGGACGTACTTGGACATTCCAACATGACAATGATCCAAAACACAAGGCCAAGTCGACCTGCCATTGGCTACAGCAAAATAAAGTGAAGGTTCTGGAGTGTTCATCTCAGTCTACTGACCTCAATATCATTGAGCCACTCTGGGGAGATCTCAAACGTGCCGTTCATGCAACACAGCCCAAGAATTTACAGGAACTGGAGGCTTTTTGCCAAGAGGAATGGGCAGCTTTACCATCTGAGAAGATAAAGAGCCTCATCCACAAATACCACAAAAGACTTCAAGCCGTCATTGATGTTAAAGGGGGCAATACACGGTATTAAGAACTGGGGTATGTAAACTTTTGATCAGGGTCATTTGGATCGTTTCTGTTGTGATTATGCTTTAAAAAGAGTAAAACACAGTTGATTGATAATAAATGGCTTTAGCCAAACACTAACCATGAGTGAAAGAAAAGTTTTTGTGTTGTTCATATTCTCTGAACAATGGCCAAGAAATCATAAATCCTGCCGGGGTATGTAAACTTATGAGCACAACTGTATATATACTATAGCGGGGTGACCCCGTGCTACTGTTTAAAATGGTGGTTTACAGCAGGTTTTCTGCGTAGCAAGCACACTAATGGCACAGGTTTGTGCTGCATTCATATGAGAGCCAGAGATAGAGCTCAGAGCCCCACTCTCCCGAAGAGGTTGGTGTCTGTAAGGGAGAGGAGGGGAGAGGAGGGAAGAGGAGGGGAGAGGAGGGGGGACGAGGGGAGACGAGGGCAGAGGAGGGGAGACGAGGGCAGAGGAGGGGAGACGAGGAGAGAGGAGGGGAGACGAGGAGAGACGAGGGGAGACGAGGGGAGACGAGGAGAGAGGAGGGGAGACGAGGAGAGAGGAGGGGAGACGAGGGGAGAGGAGGGAAGAGGAGGGGAGAGGAGGGGAGAGGAGGGGGGACGAGGGGAGACGAGGGCAGAGGAGGGGAGACGAGGGCAGAGGAGGGGAGACGAGGAGAGAGGAGGGGAGACGAGGAGAGACGAGGGGAGACGAGGGGAGACGAGGGGAGACGAGGAGAGAGGAGGGGAGACGAGGAGAGAGGAGGGGAGACGAGGGGAGACAAGGGCAGAGGAGGGGAGACGAGGAGAGAGGAGGGGAGACGAGGGGAGACGAGGGGAGACGAGGAGAGACGAGGGGAGACGAGGAGAGACGAGGGGAGACGAGGGGAGACAAGGGGAGACGAGGGCAGAGGAGGGGAGACGAGGAGAGACGAGGAGAGACGAGGGGAGACGAGGGGAGACGAGGAGAGACGAGGAGAGACGAGGGGAGACGAGGGGAGACAAGGAGAGAGGAGGGGAGACGAGGGCAGAGGAGGGGAGACGAGGAGAGACGAGGAGAGAGGAGGGGAGACGAGGGGAGACGAGGGGAGACGAGGAGAGACGAGGGGAGACGAGGGGAGACGAGGGGAGACGAGGGGAGACGAGGGGAGACGAGGAGAGAGGAGGGGAGACGAGGAGAGAGGAGGGGAGAGGAGGGGAGAGGAGGGGAGACAAGGAGAGAGGAGGGGAGATGAGGGCAGAGGAGGGGAGAGGAGGGGAGACGAGGGGAGACGAGGAGAGAGGAGGAGAGAGGAGGGGAGAGGAGGGGAGAGGAGGAGAGAGGAGGGGAGACGAGGGGAGACGAGGGGAGACGAGGGAAGAGGAGGGAAGAGGAGGGGAGACGAGGGAAGAGGAGGGAAGATGAGGGGAGACAAGGGGAGACGAGGAGAGAGGAGGGTAGACGAGGGGAGATGAGGGCAGAGGAGGGCAGAGGAGGGGAGACGAGAGGAGAGGAGGGGAGACGAGGGGAGACGAGGAGAGAGGAGGGGAGACGAGGGGAGACGTGGAGAGAGGAGGGGAGAGGAGGGGAGACGAGGGGAGAGGAGGGGAGACGAGGGGAGAGGAGGGGAGACGAGGGGAGACGAGGGGAGAGGAGGGGAGACGAGGAGAGAGGAGGGGAGAGGAGGGGAGAGGAGGGGAGAGGAGGGGAGAGGAGGGGAGACGAGGGGAGACGAGGGGAGAGGAGGGGAGACGAGGAGAGAGGAGGGGAGACGAGGGGAGAGGAGGGGAGAGGAGGGGAGAGGAGAGGAGAGGAGGGGAGACGAGAGGAGACGAGGGCAGAGGAGGGGAGACGAGGAGAGAGGAGGGGAGAGGAGGGGAGACGAGGGGAGACGAGGGCAGAGGAGGGGTGACGAGGGGAGACGAGGGCAGAGGAGGGGAGACGAGGGCAGAGGAGGGGAGACGAGGGTGCATGTGTGCACCATGGTGTCCAAGAAGCTGTTTGATATTAATTCAAATAAAAGTGGGCAGGAAAGTCCTGAAAAACTAAATCGGGCATAAAGTGCACTCACTGTTTTGGCACTACCATTGAGTTAAGAAACCCAGACGTGTTACAATATACATACATAAATATGGAAAAATAGGCAGTTGAGCCACAGTTTTACCACCCCTGACCTTCCAGTGTCAAGTACCACAGGGAGTGTCACAATATGCATAAATAAATATGAAAAAGTAGGCAGCTGAGCCACAGTTTTACCACCCCTGACCATCCAGCTTCATGTACCACAGGGACATTCGGTGGGTCGTACCATTGCTAAACATGAAACTATCCATGACCTGTTGCTGCATGATTTCAAGGGTTAAAGCGGTAATAAACTCAAAAGCAAACATGTATTATATCGTCGCTTACCAATTCTTAGATGTGGTGGCTGCATTAGTTTTCTTTTTTAGGTTTCCTTCTTTCTATTTTCATCTGGTGATCCAGCCAGCAGCAAGCCTGTTGTTTTTCAAAAGCCCAGGCTCTCCAGCAGAATGTATGAGTTTGCAGAGATGAGACAAACCATTTATCACGGACAGTGGTGCTTACAATGATTGCAGGGATAAGAAACAGCATCTGCTTTGCAGGGATAAGAAACAGACAGATTGTTACCTCTGTACAGAGTCCTGTGTTGTTTGTCAGGGCTCTGGGCTGTGATTGGACACAGCTGATCAGCAGGTTCCAGCCATGAATCATTGGCCGGGATCTGTTGACAAAATCCCGGTGTGTCTAATTACAGGAGGTGTTGGTATGTTGCTGGCCTCTTCCGGGTTTGTGGCGGCCCCCGTGCCGACACCTGCTGTCATTAGACACAGCGGGATTTTGTCAGCAGGTCCCAGCAAATGATTCATGGCCGGAACCTGCTGATCAGCTGTGTCCAATCACAGCCCAGAGCCCTGACAAACATCACAGAGCTCTGTACAGAGGGAACGATCTCTCTGTTTCTTATCTCTGCAAAGCAGGGATAAGAAACAAAGAGATATTTAGTAAAAATCAGCACACATTACACATAGTTAGGCACACAATTAACACTCTGATTGCCCTTAGATGTTAATCCCTTCCCAGCCAGTGTCATTAGTACAGTGACAGTGTATAGTATTATGACTGATCACTGTATTAGTGTCACTGGTGATGTCAGTGTCAGTTAGTCTGTTCCCCCCAGTGTCAGTTAATGTCAGATTGCCCGCTGCACTATCACAGTCCCATTATAAGTCGCTGATCACCACGATTACTAGTATAAAAAAATAAAATTAATAAAAATTCCAGTATATATACCATAGTTTGTAGGCGCTATAACTTTCACGCAAACCAATCAATATACACTTATTCGGATTTTTGTTATCAAAGACATGTAGCAGAATTCGTTTTGGCCTAAATTTATCAAGAAAATTAGATTTTTATTTATTTATTTATTTTTTTAATTGGATGTGTTTTATAGCAGAAAGTAGAAAATATTGTTTGTTTGTTTTTTAAAATTTTGGGTATTTTTTCCTTTATATAATAAAAATAAAAATAAAAACCGCAGAGGTGATCAAATACCACCAAAAGAAAGCTCTATTTGTGGAGAAAAAAATGATATGATATAAATATTATATACTATATACAATATTATATATAATATTATATATAATAAATGATATATAATGATTTTATTTGAGTACAGCTTTGCATGACTGCTCAATTACCAGGTAAAGTAGTGCAGTGCTGAATAGCAAAAAAAATGGCCTGGCCATGAAGGGGGTAAAATCTTCCGGAACCGAAGTGGTTAAAGCACGCACACTGAATGCATTTTTACATGCGTTGGGTTAACCACTTAGCAACCGCCCTACAGCGGTTTTACTGCTACAGGGCAGATAAGGATCACTTATATATACATGATCCTGCACTTCCGGGTAGCGAGCGCGAGTGCGCTCACTGCGAGAGCCGATGGGCGGGTACCACGGAACTTGATGTCTGCCGCCGCCCGCCGATCACTTGGTACAGGGGCAGAACGGCAGTGTACCTATGTAAACAAGGCAGATCTCTGTTCTGTCAGTGAGGAAGGTACAGATCCTGTGTTCCTGCAAAGCAGAGACACAGGATCCATGCCTTCCCCTGGTACAAGCACCTCCCACACTGTAATAAAACACTGGCTAGGCACACATTTAAAGAAACACACCAAAAAAAATGAAAAAGTCAGCAGCTACTAATACTGTACTTACCTGTCAGGGGATCCTGTGATGTTGGCACCGCAATCGGCTCTCGGGCGCTGCCGCCACCATTCCTTGTAAGGGAAACCAGCAGCTTCACAGCCAGTTTCCTACTGCGCACGCGCACTCCGTGAATGGCCTGACGGCGGAGTAAGAAGTAGGGGGAACCAAACTTCCAGGGGACCTCGCCGCGGCAAAAACAGTTACCCCCCCCCCACGAAAGGTTGCAAATATATGGCAGTGGAGGGGGGAGGGCAAACAATTGGAGCTTCCCCCTTTTGGGTGGAGCTCCGCTTTAACCCCTTGATTGCCCCTGATGTTAAGCTTTAGTTATACAATAATGAAAGCTGTAGATTTAAACATAGAAACATAGAGGATAGCAGAAAAAAAGATTAACGGAACCATCAAGTTTTTTTTTTTATCCCTTCTGTCTGAGAATAGATCAATTTTTCTCCCATAAAAAAAAAAACATTAAATTAAAAAACAATAACATTAAATAATAAAAAAAAACATTAAAAAATTGCAGAGCTGTTTGTCCTGTGAAACATCAGTACATTTGTTCTGTTAAAGCAGGGAACAGTGTATGTTGCAAAGCCTTTATTCACCTCTAGGTCGAATGTTATTTATTCATACAGTATAAATTGAATCAGGAAAATATCAAATCTGGGCAGTAGATGACGCCGATGGTCATAGTAAATAAGTATGTATTTTCTCTGATCATCAGCCCCATCTAGTGGCCATGATGCGATATTTTTCTGATTCACATTCGACCTGGTGACAAAATAGCCTGGAAATTGCTTGAAAACATTGGCTTTATTAGGTAAAATGGATTTCATTCCTACATGTTGTGCTCCACCGGGTACTGTACAGTGTATAACAATCTGTATATTTGCAGAACACGTTTTCTGAGGCTGCAGCTCTACAATTTAAAGCAAAAGGGACAATTGTGGATGTAAGTCATGTCCAGGCTCGGTGTGTGTTCTCATCTCCGGGGTGTTCCAGTGTCTGGAGACGGTGTGTTGTGTTACCGAGCTCCTCCTTTGTTTGCCTGGATCCCGTCCTCTCCTCCCACAACAAGTGCCTGACAACTCATCACACACACAGGGGACCAACACAGTGACACCAGGGAGGGGGAGCCCGCAGCATGGCAGCCACCTTCCCCCCCAAGATCAGCCCCGTGCTGATGACTCCAGACCCCCATTATATCCCCGGGTAAGTACATCACACTGATAGACAGAACTTCTTCTCTCTGTACTATCATCCAACTTACTACTGTCACTGATCTCTCCTCTCTCTCTATTAACAAGTAACTAGTTATCTTAGTAACAGGAGAAAGAAAATCACATTCTTTTACAGGATGATAGATAGATAGATAGATAGATAGATAGATAGATAGATAGATAGATAGATAGATAGATAGATAGATAGATAGATAGATAGATAGATAGATAGATAGGAGATCAATAGATAGATAAGAGATAGATTGCCTGTTTGTTGCCCACATACTGTATTGATTCCCTAGAGATAGATAGATAGATAGATAGATAGATAGATAGATAGATAGATAGATAGATAGATAGATAGATAGATAGATAGATAGATACCCTGTTTCCCCGAAAATAAGACCTAGCGTGATTGTCAGTAATGGCTGCAATATAAGCCATACCCCCCAAATAAGCCCTACCCTGTTTCCCTGAAAATAAGCCCTACCCTGAAAATAAGACCTACAAGGACTTTAACTAGGGCTTATTTGGGGGGTAGGGCTTATATTGCAGCTATCACCGACAATCACGCTAGGTCTTATTTTTGGGGAAACAGGGTAAGAGATATGTTGCCCGTTTGTTGCCCAAATACTGTAATGATTGCCTCTTTGTTATTCATTGTCCACATACTGTACTGTAACGATTGCCTGTTTGTTGCCCACATATTTTAGCAATTGCCCGTTTGTTGCCCACACATTGCAGTGATTACATTCTCATTGCCTGCATATTGTAGGGAGTGCCCATTCATATTCCATGTACAGCAATGACTCAACCTCTGTTGCCCTGGTACTGTCACGATTGCCCATTGTTGCCCACATTTTACAATCATTTTCAGGCTTTGTTCCATATCTTGTCAGAATGATCAAAATTTTATTCTGAGGATCATATAATTAGAATTGAATTCCCTGCAGACCTGACGCTATCCAACCACGTATCTAAAAAAGCAGCATTGCTTGGTCCCACCACCAGTTTGAGCATGCAGCGATTATCCCCCTCTGTGCCTCCATGTGGCGCTCTCACCCCCCTCACAAATCTCAGGCTGACGGGGATCTTAAGTTCCCAGCTATTGCTAAAATATAAGATAGGCGGAATGTTGAGTGTGGCTGTGCAGGAAAGAGATCCGCATGTGTATGAGGCTCTATTATTGGTGCTCTGGTCCCCCAGAAGGTCCCTCTGGTAAATAGAAGTGTGCCTGTCAATCAAATTAGGCAGTGAGAGTGGGCGGGACAGACAGTGTGAGAGGCCTGGATCCTCCCACTACACCAAATGATGTCATAATGATGGTGCCACTATTAGAAATGAACTATCATGGGGATCTTACATAACCAGTATGACACCACCGCTGTTAGCAATGGACTACTATGGGAGTGGTAGATGACTGGTGTGACGCCACCGATGGTAGAAGTGAACTACGATGGGTATCTTACATGACCAGTGTGACGCCACCCGCTGCTAGAGACGAATTACTATGAGGATGTTACATGACTGGCATGATGCCAACCTTGTTAGCAAATAACTACTATAGGAATGTTAGATGACTGGTGTGACACCGTGTGACTACTATGGGGATGTTACATGACCAGTGTGACGCCACTGATGTTAGTATCGAACTACTATGGGAATGTTACATGACTGGCATGATGCCACCAGTGTTAGAAATTAACTACTATGGGGATCTTACAAGACTGGCATGCAGTGGCGGCTGGTGTTTTTTTGTTTGGGGGGGGGGGCGGCAAACAACCAAACCTCCCCTGCGGTAACTCGAACCCCCCCTCCCCCTGGTCGGTCCATCGGAACTTACCCCATCTAGGCGGCGGGCAAAGGGGAATCGGCAGGCATCCAAGGAGCAGCGGCGGGGATTGGTCATCTGAGGAGTGGCGGCGGGGATCAGGCATCGGCCAGCGTCTCTTCTCCTCCTCGCTTCTGCCGTGCTTCTCCTCCCCTCCTCCTAGGCGTCCAATAGGATAGCCTGTCCTTTCAGCCAGACGGGTATCAGACCCGCTTCCCAATTGGAGGAGGATCAGTGTTGCAACAGCAAATATTCATTCGCTGTTGCAACAAACCTGGGTAGGCTCCGGTCGCACTCTCTGCGTCCCGAGCCCACCCTATTTTGAAACCTATTAGAGCCTCAGGTGCTTAAAAAAAAAAAAAACCCTGGCCGCTGTAATTCATGCGCCTGGTGCCCTAAAAGGGTCCAGACGCATGAATAGGGGGTGGCCGCCGTGGCCATGGATAGATTCATGCTATGCATGAATCTGTCCATTGCATATACGGGGGCGGCCTGGAGAGAGGGGGCGGTTCCCGGGCACCCCTAATGGATGGGCCACCCCTGCTGGCATGATGCCAACCCTGTTAGCAATGAACTAATATGGGAGTGGTAGATGGCCGGTGTGATGCTGCTGCTGTTAGAAATTAACTACTATGGGGATCTTCTATGACCGGTGTGACGCCACCACTGTTAGAAAGTAACTGCTATGGGGATGCTACATGACCGGTGTGACGCCACCACTGTTAGAAATGAACTACTTTGGGTATCTTATATGACCAGTGTGACACCAGCGCTATTAGAAATGAACTACTATGAGGATGTTCCATGACTAGTGTGACACCACTGATGTTAGTATTGAACTAGTATGGGGATGTTGCATGACTGGCATGATGCCAACCCTGTTAGCAATTAAAGTGGTGTTCCGGCCGAAATTATACTTTTTAAATAAAAATACCCCTATAATACACAAGCTTAATGTATTCTAGTAAAGTTAGTCTGTAAACTAAGGTCTGTTTTGTTAGTTTATAGCAGTAGTTTGTTATTTTATAAACTTACAGCAGGCCGTGGCCATCTTAAGTGTGGGCATCTGAAGCCAGACTGTATTTCTTCCTGGATCTCATCCTTGCAGATCTCCCACATGCTCAGTGCGGCACAAGCAGTGTAATAGGTTTCAGGTCAGGTTTCCATAGCAACGATAGTTTCAGAGGAAGTTGCCGCCCCACGTGCTCAGTGCAGCACAAGCAGTGTAATAGGTTTCAGGTCAGGTTTCCATAACAACGACAGTTTCAGAGGAAGTTGCCGCCCCTTCCCAGAAGGCATTGCAAACAGGAAATGATGCGATGGGCCACGGCCAGGGAGGAGGAAGTTAAAAATGAATACCGCAGATATACAGTAAGTGCTGAGAAAAAAAATAAAAAAAATATCCAATTTGTTTACAGTGCTGAAGAGTTGTTAAAGTGGGTGGAACTCCACTTTAAGCCTAAACCTAACTCTAACCCCTAACCTTAGCCCTTAACAAACAAATCCGAAACAATTATTTTTTTTAGGTTGAGTGCATCTCTACACTGTAGTACACCCCCCCCTTCCCCCTGTGAACGAGGCCCTGGACTGTTGTCACGGTAACATGTGTCCCCATTACAAGAGTTTTCTTTGTTTTCTGGATTTTCTTCATCACTTTTAATCCTGTTGAACATGTGAATCCGGGGAGGAGGGGGGGAGCGGGGGTGGGGGGATGCACAGGCAGGAAAAATGCTTGAGAAAAGTTTACTTCTTCCCTGCGGCATCCAACACTACAGAAATTTAAAAAAAAAAATAATAGTAATAAAAAAACAACAAAAGCTAAAAAAATAATAAATAAATAGATAGTAATAAATAAATAAACATAAATGCAAAAAAAAAAAAAAGCTAAAAAATAATAAATAACTAGATAATAATAAATAAATAAACATATAAATACACACACAAGCTAAAAAATAATAAATAAATAGATAGTAATAAATAAATAAACATATAAATGCAAAAAAAAAATAAAAAAAAAAAAAAAAAAAGCTAAAAAATAATAAATAGCTAGATAATAATAAATAAATAAACATATAAATACACACACAAAAAAAAGCTAAAAAATAATAAATAACTAGATAATAATAAATAAATAAACATATAAATACACACACAAAAAAAAGCTAAAAAATTATAAATAAATAGATAGTAATAAATAAATAAACATATAAATGCAAAAAAAAAATAAAAAAAAAAAAGCTAAAAAATAATAAATAACTAGATAATAATAAATAAATAAACATATAAATACACACACACAAAAAAAGCTAAAAAATAATAAATAAATAGATAGTAATAAATAATTAAACATATAAATACACAAAAAAAATGTAAAAAAAAAGCTAAAAAATAATAAATAAATAAACATAAATACACAAATAATTACAGGGGCTTCCGAGGCTAAAATAGAATTGTTAAGCTTTTACTTCATCTGACATCACAACAATTCTTATGTGATCTTCTGACTGTTGCGAAAAAAATAATAAAAAGTGCAGGAAAGTTCCCCCAAGGATGGAAATGTGAGCTCTTCTATGGTGTCATTGCTCGTTTTCTGCCCCCCCGGGGGAACATGATCCAGTACAAGGCAGGAAAGGGTCATCAATCTGCTTGTTACAGTAAAGTATTAGCTGTGGATACAATGACAGGTCATACAATGGGCGGCTGCCTGTCAGCGCTGCTTGTTGTCTACTGCCATGGCTGCAGGCCCTCGTCTCCGTGTGTACACGTCTCCATAGCAACACCTGTCACAGATCAACAGGTCTGCTGCAATGCAACTTCTACATAGGATGACTTTAAACTTTCCAGCTCTCCAATTTCATTCTCTGTAATAACACAGAAATCAAAATTTAACATTGATATATATATATATATATAAATAATAATAATTTCAATGTTACATTTTGATATATATACAGTATCTCACAAAAGTGAGTACACCCCTCACATTTTTGTAAATATTTTCTTCTATCTTTTCATGTGACAACACTGAAGAAATGACACTTGTCTACAATGTAAAGTAGTGAGTGTACAGCTTGTATAACAGTGTAAATTTGCTGTCCACTCAAAATAACTCAACACACAGCCATTATTGTCTAAACCGCTGGCAACAAAAGTGAGTACACCCCCTAAGTGATAATGTCCAAATTGGGCCCAAAGTGTCAATATTTTTTTGTGGCCACCATTATTTTCCAGCACTGCTTTAACCCTCTTGGGCATGGAATTCACCAGAGCTTCACAGGTTGCCACTGGAGTCCTCTTCCCCTCCTCCATGATGACATCACGGAGCTGCTGGATGTTAGAGACCTTGCGCTTCTTCTATCGGGTTGAAGTCAGGACTCTGTGCAGGCCAGACAAGTTCCTCCACCCCATACTCTCTCATCCATGTCTTTATGGACCTTGCTTTGTACACTGGTGCGCAGTCATGTTGGAACAGGAAGGGGCCATCCCCAAACTGTTCCCACAAAGTTGGGAGCATGAAATTGTCCAAAATGTCTTGGTATGCTGACGCCTTAAGAGTTCCCTTCATTGGAACTAAGGGGCCAAGCCCAACCCCTGAAAAACAACCCCACACCATAATCCCCCCTCCACCAAATGATTTGGACCAGTGCACAAAGCAAGGTCCATAAAGACATGGAGGAGCAAGTTTGGGGTGAAGGAACTTGACTGGCCTGCACAGAGTCCTGACCTCAACCTGATAGAACGTCTTTGGGATGAATTAGAGTGGAGACTGTGAGTCAGGCCTTCTTGTCCAACATCAGTGCCTGACCTAGCAAATGCGCTTCTGGAAGAATAGTCAAACATTCCCATAGACACACTCCTAAACCTTGTGGACGGCCTTCCCAGAAGAGTGGAAGTTGTTATAGCTGCAAAGGGGGGGCCAACTCAATATTGAACCCTACGGACTAAGACTGGGATGCCATTAAAGTTCATGTGTGTGTAAAGGCAGTCCCAATACCTTTGGTAAAATAGTATATATACTATATATATACACAATGTTTAGCAATGCACACATATCAGAGATAAAAAATGGGCCCGGGGGTACAGCAAAGAGTGTAGTACATATAATCCAAAAGAGAGCGGCACTCACTCGCCTTTGGAATATATATATAGATATATATCTATATATATATATATATATATATATCTATCTATATATATATAGATAGATATATATATATCTATCTATATATATATAGATATATATACTCTATATATATTTTTATTACATCTAATATATACAGTATGCAGTTCCACATGTTTTATATAATAATAATAACAATAAAAATAATAATAATTCATATTATTAGCAGTAGTAGTATTTATTTTTGTATTATTTATTTTGGATTATCATATTTATTATATTATTATTGTTAATACTAATAATATTAATATTATTATTTTATATATGTAATTCCACATATCCCCCTTTCTTTCAAGGTATGGCAGATTTTGCCCTCAGTACAATTACAGCCTGGGCAAAACCAATTATTGTATTATTATTATACAATTATTATTGTATTATATTATAGTTGTTATTATTATATTTTTATTATTAATATTAGAATATATTATTCATATTAATATTTTATATATATATAATTCCACATATCCACCAGATTTTTCCCTCAGAACAAGTACACCCTGGGTAAAACCGATTATTTTATGATATTATTATTGGTATTATTCATTGTAATATTATATTTGTTATATTATTGTTAATATTATTATATATTATAAATATTGTCATTTTATATACGGAATTCCACATATCCACCTTTCATTCAAGGTATGGCGGATTTTGTCCTCAGTACAAGTACAACCTGGGCAAAACCTACGGGAAGCTGACCGCGGATCTGCTGACCAGTCCGGACATCCATCGCTCGGGGCAGCTGGTGCTGCAGTCCTGTCCGTTCCCTCCACCCCGTACCACCAGCCACATAGAAGGTCCTGAGGACATCACCAAGAGGAGGAGACCCCGTCTAGGAGACAAGAAACTCTCATGGAGTATGATCCCCGGATACACAGGTAATGTGGTCTCTGCAGATCTAAGTGCCCTCATGTGACCCACAGGAGAGCTTTGGCCATACTCCTCCTTTAAGCAGCTCATTTATTTTAAAGGGGCCCAGATTCACTTAAAGGGTATGTACATCCTAACAGTGAATTAGGGGACTGAAATGACCTCTCTGTGTAACCAGCCTTGTTGTGTCCTCAGGTTTCATCCCCAGATCCCAGAAATTTTTTGCGAAGCCGTATGCTGAGACCACGCGGGACGCCCTGACCGACTTCCAGAAGGATCAATACCAGCAGGAGAGCCAGAGGCAGGAGCAGGCACTGGTCAACAAGCTGCAGAGTGGACAGCAACTGGCCCACACTGAGCAAGAGAAGCAGGTGAGGTCCCAGCCCCCGCCCCATATCTGCATAGGGTTAAAGAATGCACGTTTTTGTTTTTTCTTTTATAGGTTCAGTGCAAGTTCAGATACAAAGGAAAATCCTTTTTTTAATCAGGAATAAAATATTGCATTATAACATCCCATATTTAGCATCCAACAGACAGTAGTCTCCAAACAAAACAGCTTATTTTATAGGTAAATTTAAAACTGCAATGTTTGGAAATGCAGCCAAAAAGTAAGAAAGATCACAGGCAAGCAAATATTTGGGTTTTTTTTTTCGAGGTGTAGCACCCTGGGGTTAAGTCAGGGATGCTCCTCACAAATTTACTTGCCAGTAGTCGTTATCTTGGTCGATTGATAGAGATCTATGGATTTCTCCATTTGTTTGGCCTTGATGCACTTTTCTCTTCGACCACTAGGTGGCCGGGTGCTTGGTGGTACTAGATACGAGAAGGGCAACCCAAGGTCAGGTTATCGGTATTTGGGGTATCTCAGCCAATGGACAGGGGTCTTCTTGAATCCCTTGGCCTGCTGGGAGAGCCTACATATTCGGGTGAGGTCAGGTGATCGCGGTTCTGTGCTACCTGAACGGCTGTCTGGATGGATGTGTGTCGTACATCCCGGGCTGCTAGGCCGGAGATTGGGCCTATCCAGGGACCACAGTGAGTAACTGAAGCAAGTACCGGAACCATATTCTCACCCAACGGGCACGGTGGAGACGCGTGCAAAAGACCTCCTCTGTAACCTCCTCTGTAACTCAAAACTGGTAACCTGTAAAAATTTTTAAACGTCGCCTATGGAGATTTTTAAGGGTCAAAGTTTGTCGCCATTCCCACGAGCGGGCGCAATTTTGAAGAGTGACATGTTGGGTATCAATTTACTCAGCGTAACATTATTTTTCACAATATAAAAAAAATTTGGGTCAACTTTACTGCTTTCTTATTTTTTTATTAAAAAAAGTGTATTTTTCCCAAAAATATTGCGCTTGTAAGACCGCTGCGCAACTACGGTGTGACAAAAAGTATTGCAACGACTGACATTTTATTCTCTAGGATGTCTGAAAAAAATATATAATGTTTGGGGTTCTAAGTAATTTTCTAGCAAAAAAACAAAAACAAAAGAGATTTTAACTTGTAAACAACAGATCTCAAAAAGAGGCTCGGTCCTTAAAGCGGAGTTCCACCCAAAAATGGAACTTCGGCTTTTCCGATCCCCCCCCCCCCCTTCGGTGTCACATTTGGCACCTTTCAGGGGGGAGCAGATACCTGTCTAATCCAGGTATTTGCTCCCACCTCAGGCGATAGATCGCCGCAGATTCCACAGCGATCTACGCCATGTCCGGCCCCTCCTCTGTTCCCCCCGCTGTCTTCTGGGAGACACACAGGTCCCAGAAGACAGCAGGGACCAGTGAGGACGCGCAGTTAAGGGAGTAGTTTGGGTGCAGCCCAACTGTCTATTTTGACCACGCCCCAACTGCAGGTGTAAACTAGGCCTAAGGGATGGATTGTAAAGGAGAAGCGGAATAAGATGACTGCTGTGTACTCCGTGACAATGGAATGGGCACATCTGAATAAAATACAATGCCATGATCACTTATCACCATCATGGACACATGACAGCTCAAAGCTTCAAGGTAGGTCAATATTGAGAAGCATCTCTCTACGAGGTGCTAAGACCTCAGGTCACAACAGGCAGTAGATACATAGATATGGCCCAACAAATATCACAGACGGTGGATCTCACTCTGATTGGGGTCTAAATGGGGGAACGTCTTCATTCCGGACCAACAGTCCAATATATTTGTCCTCGTTCAGGAAGCAATTAACGGACAAATAAACCTCGGCCCAATCCTCCTCTGATGACAATGAACGGAGAAGATATTATTGCATTTATTGTTTTTATCTCACTAATACATTTAACTCTTCAGCTCGTCGTAGCCAAGTACCGGACTCCGCTCCCTCCGCTGTCCAAGGATGCGGATCCCTACGTCTCTCCCAGTGCTTACCAGGTCCAGGTGTCCCCCTACTACATGGAAGATGGCAATCCGCACAAGTACTTCATCTCAGGTGAGCTCAGAGACCATTTCGAGGGACTGTCCCTGATTTGGAACATAGTCCCTCTGTCCCTCTTTCCTCCTCATTTGTGCCTCATTTTGCTCTGATCTAGTGGCAATTCAGTGTAACTACAACTTGTTATTTTCATGTCTTTAAATGGTATATTCCAATGTACCTGCATGTTGGGCATAGCTCCCTGATTTTGAGGGACCGTCCCTGGTTTGGAACAAAATCCCTCTGCCCCTCCTTCCTCCTCAGACTTCACTTAGACACTTAGGGGTCTTGAAGGAAAATCTACTGAGGAAAAAGTACTAGAAAATTAAAAAAAAAAAAAAAAGGAAGAAGAGAAAAAAAAATATATATTTTTTTTTAATTTAAAGAACTAGGGAACTTCACGGCATCTACCACCTTCCCCCTTCCCCCGCAAGATTCCCCCATCAAACCGGGCCTACCCTTGTAAATCGTAATTTCCTAAACTAAACAGAAAGACAGTCAGTATACAAGTAAAGGTCGTCCAGGGCCGCCAGGTATTCCGAAATTCCCCCTCTCTTCCATAGAGAGATGCTATCATGTTTTTTATTGTCCTAATTTCATCTATTCTAGAGAACTAATGTTTCAAAGATGGTGTGGGAGTGGACTTCCACAAGTCAGTGATACATGCCCGGGCATCATTCAGCATGTGTGCTATCAACGATTTTTTTATATTGGCGAAGAGGCAGCGCCTTTAGGTGCAACCGTGCAAGAGATATCCCAAAGGATCAAAACCAAGATGGTGATGATTTAATCATGGTCCCCTTCCACTAAACTAACTAGACCCAACATCATACCTTCCACATTTTTGAGATGGGAATGAGGGACACCTATAAGCAAAAGCATGTAGGCATAAGACACACCCCTTGTAGGAGAATTGTACAAAAAAAATGATTAGTTAAACCCGCAAGTGATTTTATTTTTACCACGACTATTACTTTATACTGGCTACTGGATGAAAGGTTTAGCACTGGGAAACACTTTTTGAAAGATAAATCCTCCACCTGTGTCACATGATCTGTCATATAAACACCATTTTGAGAGGCCCCAGAGGCTGCAACACCTAAGCAAGAGGCACCACTAACCAAACACTGCCATGAAGGCCAAGGAACTCTCCAAACAAGTAAGGGACAATGTTGTTGAGATGTACAAGTCAGGGTTAGCTTATAAAGAAAAATATCCAAATCTCTGATGATCCCTAGGAGCACCATCAAATCTATCATAACCAAATGGAAAGAACATGGCACAACAGCAAACCTGCCAAGAGACGGCCGCACACCAAAACTCACGGACCGGGCAAGGAGGGCATTAATCAGAGAGGAGCACAGAGACCTAAGGTAACCCTGGAGGAGCTGCAGAGTCCCACAGCAGAGACTGGAGTATCTGTACATAGGACCACAATAAGCCGTACGCTCCATAGAGTTGGACTTTATGGCAGAGTGGCCAGAAGAAAGACATAACTTTCAGCAAAAAACAAAATGGCACGTTTTGAGTTTGTGAAAAGGCATGTGGGAGACTCCCAAAATGTATGGAGGAAGGTGCTCTGGTCTGATGAGACTAAAATTGAACTTTTTGGCCATCAAAGAAAACGCTATGTCTGGCGCAAACCCAACACATCACATCACCCAAAGAACACCATCCCCACTGTGAAACATGCTGGTGGCAGCATCATGCTGTGGGGATGTTTTTCAGCAGTCGGGACTGGGAAACTGGTCAGAGTTGAGGGAAAGATGGATGGTGCTAATTACAGGGATATTCTTGAGCAAAACCTGTACTACTCTGTGTGTGATTTGAGGCTAGGACGGAGGTTCACCTTCCAGCATGACAATGACCCCAAACACACTGCTGAAGCAACACTTGAGTGGTTTAAGGGGAAACATATAAATGTGTTGGAATGGTCTAGTCAAAGCCCAGACCTCAATCCAATAGAAAATCTGTGGTCAGGCTTAAAGATTGCTGTTCACAAGCACAAACCATCCAACTTGAAGGAGCTGGAGCAGTTTTGCAAGGAGGAATGGGCAAAAATCCCAGTGGTAAGATGTGGCAAGCTCATAGAGACTTATCCAAAGCGACTTGGAGCTGTGATAGCCGCAAAAGGTGACTTTACAAAGTATTGACTTTAGGGGGGTGAATAGTTATGCACATTGACTTTTTCTGTTATTTTGTCCTATTTGTTGTTTGTTTAACAGTAAAAAAAAAATTGTTCTGTAAATTAAAATTAAATGATGCAAATCCTCAAACAATCCATGTTAATTCCAGGTTGTGAGGCAACAAAACACGAAAAATGCCAAGGGGTTGAATACTTTTGCACGACACTGTATATAGATCAGACCAAAATGAGGGAAGAGGGGCAGAGGGATTTTGTTCCAAATCAGGGACAGTGCCTCAAAATCAGGGACAGTTGGGAGCTATGCCCAACATGCAGGTAAATTGGAATATACCATTTACAGACATGAAAATAACAAGTTGTAGTTACAATGAAATACCACTAGATGTCAGCATCCAATGCAACAGTGATAGATACACAATAAGCATCCCAGAGCAAGTACTGTATGTCTCTTCTCTTTCAAGATACTGTGGGTATGTTTTTTTTTTTTACGTGAAACTGTGAGTTTATGCACCGATTGCAGGGAGAGTAAAGGCTCAGTCACACCACACAGTGCATGTCATTATGAACATAACACATGCGTTATGGTGTACATTGTGAACATGCATTGTCACGCACTGTAATGCATTGTTAAAATATTGCAGTGCTTTTTGCCTGCTTTTTAAAATATTTTTTCCATTGAAGGACATAAGACAAATTGCCTTGTGTTGGAACTTGATTGAGAAATGGTGCCCTATGCAGCCCAATATAGTATATACACGTTAATGTCAAAAGTATTGGGACGCCTGCCTTTACACACACATGACCTTTAATGACATCCCAGTCTAATGCCCCGTACACACGGTCGGATTTTCCGACGGAAAATGTGTGATAGGACCCTGTTGTCGGAAATTCCGACCGTGTGTGGGCTCCATCACACATTTTCCATCGGATTTTCCGACACACAAAGTTTGAGAGCAGGATATAAAATTTTCCGACAACAAAATTCGTTGTCGGAAATTCCGATCGTGTGTACACAAATCAGACGCACAAAGTGCCACGCATGCTCAGAATAAATAAAGAGATGAAAGCTATTGGCTACTGCCCCGTTTATAGTCCCGACGTACGTGTTTTACGTCACCGCGTTCAGAATGATCGGATTTTCTGACAACTTTGTGTGACCGTGTGTATGCAAGACAAGTTTGAGCCAACATCTGTCGGAAAAAATCCTAGGATTTTGTTGTCGGAATGTCCGAACAAAGTCCGACCGTGTGTACGGGGCATTAGTCCGTAGGGTTCAATATTGAGTTGGCCCACCCTTTGTAGCTATAAACAGCTTCAACTCTTCTGGGAATGCCGTCCACAAGGTTTAGGAGTGTGTCTATGGGAATGTTTGACCATTCTTCCAGAAGAGCATTTGTGAGGTCAGGCACTGATGTTGGACGAGAAAGCCTGGCTCGCAGTCTGTGCTCTCATTCATCCCAAAGGTGTTCTATCAGGTTGAGGTCAGGACTCTGTGCAGGCCAGTCAAGTTTCTCCACCCCAAACTCGCTCATCCATGTCTTTATGGACCTTGCTTAGTGCACTGGTGCGCAGTCATGTTGGAACAGGAAGGGGCCATCCCCAAACTGTTCCCACAAAGTTGGGAGCATGAAATTGTCCAAAAATGTCTTGGTATGCTGTCGCCTTAAGAGTTCCCTTCACTGGAACTAAGGGGCCAAGCCCAACCCCTGAAAAACAACCCCCACACCATAATCCCCCCTCCACCAAATGATTTGGACCAGTGCACAAAGCAAGGTCCATAAAGACATGGATGGGAGAGTTTGGGGTGGAGGAACCACCCTGACCTCAACCCGATAGAACACCTTTGGGATGAATTAGAACGGAGACTGCGAGCCAGGCCTTCTCGTCCAACATCAGTACCTGACCTCACAAATGTGCTTCTGGAAGAATGGTCAAACATTCCCATAGACACACTCCTAAACCTTGTGGACGGCCTTCCCAGAAGAGGTGAAGCTGTTATAGCTGCAGCGGGTGGGCCAACTCAATATTGAACCCTACGGACTAAGACTGGGATGCCATTAAAGTTCATGTGTGTGTGTAAAGGCAGGCGTCCCAATACTTTTGACAATATAGTGTTTGTCTGCATAACTGTCACTCCCAGACTGCTCTGCTTGGCTATTGGCAGTGAAGTGAAATACCTGGTACCTCTAGATATAGGAAAGGGACACTTTTCCAGCACTACAAAAATATGCTATGGAACTATTTAAAGTTTTGCAATAAAAAATATATATAATAAAAACACTAAACCATTGCATTGCCATTTTAGGATTCAGGTTTTAAGGATAAGCCAGTTGGTTGCACTTAATACCAAACCTGTCATACAGTATCTTTCCCCGCAGGTTACACGGGGTATGTTCCTCGATCTCGCTTCCTGATTGGCACCGGCTACCCCATCACCACCAATAGAGCCATGCAAGAGTTTGGTCACATGACCCTGAAGAAGAGCGTGAGAGTGGGAGGCCAGTCAGAACCTCGGGAGGGGAACAAGGAGCCGTCGGATCAGAGTCACGTCTACCTGGAGGAACTGGGCTTACTGCCCCGCTACACGGGATACGTGCCAGGTCAGGATGTTTCCTGTGATGTTCCCATTAGGCTAGGTTTAAATCTATGCAGGTAGTAATTGATGAATTTACAGGCTCGTTTTGAGGTGCGTTTTGGGTTTTTGATGCATTTTTTATGAGTTTTTGATGCACGTTTTGCAGGGTTTCTTTTTGGCTAATAGGGAATGATGACAGTTTTGTTCATGTAGTGCGACTTTGATGTTAGTTTGACATGTCTTTACACTCTGGCACTCAAGTAGCATCAAAGTAGCATCACAGTCACATCAAAGTAGTGCAGGAAACTAGGTGTCCAAAGTCGTATGTTAGGGTTAAGGAATAGGGTTAGGGTTAAATTTTAGGGTTGGGGTTAAACGTTAGGGTTAGGGGCAAGGGTTAAAGAAAAGGGTTTGGGTTAAGTTAGGGTTAGGGGCCAGGGTTAGGATTAAGGGCTAGGGTTAGAATTAAAAGTTAGGGTTATGGGCTAGGGTTAAGGGCTAGGGTTTGGGTTAAATGTTAGGGTTAGGGTTAAGGGCTAGGGTTTGGGTTAAATGTTAGGGTTAGGGTTAAGGGCTAGGGTTTGGGTTAAGAGTTATGGTTAAGGGCTAGGGTTAGGATTAAGGGCTAGGGTTTGGGTTAAATGTTAGGGACTGGGGTGGAGGGCTAGGGTTTGGATTTAAAATTAGGGTTAGGGGCTAGGTTTTGGGTTAAATTTTAGGGTTAGGGTTAAGGGCTAGGGTTTGGGTTAAGTGTTAGGATTAAGGGCTAGGGTTTAGGGCTAAGGTTAGAGTTTAGGGCTAGGGTTGGGGTTAAATGTTAGGGTTAAGGGCTAGGGTTTGGGTTAAAGGCTAGGGTTAGGATTAAATGCTAGAGTTAAGGACTAGGGTTAAAAGTTAGGGTTAGGGGCTAGGTTTTGGTTAAATTCTAGGGTTAAGGGCTAGGGTTTGGGTTAAGAGTTATGGTTAAGGGATGGGGTTTAGGGCTAGGGTTAGTATTAAGGGCTAGGGTTTGGCTTAAATGTTAGGGTCAGGGACTGGGGTTGAGGGCTAGGGTTTGGATTTAAAATTAGGGTTAGGGGCTAGGTTTTGGGTTAAATTTTAGGGTTAGGGTTAAGGGCTAGGGTTTGGGTTAAGAGTTAGGATTAAGGGCTAGGGTTTAGGGCTAAGGTTAGGGTTTAGGGCTAGGGTTGGGGTTAAATGTTAGGGTTAAGGGCTATGGGTTGGTTTAAAGGTTAGGGTTAGGGGCTAGGGTTAAGGGCTAGGGTTAGGATTAAATGTTAGGGTTAAGGACTAGGGTTAAAAGTTAGGGTTAGGGGCTAGGGTTTTGGTTAAATTTAGGGTTAAGGGCTAGAGTTGGGTTAAAAGTTATGCCGCATACACACGCTCGGAATTTCCAACAACAAATGTTCGATGTGAGCTAGTTGTCGGAAAATCCGACCGTGTGCTCCATCGGACATTTGCTGTTGGAATTTCCGACAACAAATGTTTGAGAGCTTGTTCTCAAATTTTCATTCCGATCGTGTGTACACAATTCCGACGCACAAAATTCCACGCATGCTCGGAATCAAGCAGAAGAGCCGCAACTGGCTATTGAACTTCATTTTTCTCGGCTCGTGGTAGGTGTTGTACGTCACCGCGTTCTTGACGTTCTGAATTTCCGACAACATTTGTGTGACCGTGTGTATGCAAGACAAGTTTAAGCCAACATCCGTCGGAAAAAAAATCCACAGTTTTGTTGTCGGAATGTCCGATCTTCTGTGCGCGGCAAAGGAGTTATGCCCTGTACACACAATCCGAATTTCCGACAACAAGTTTTGTTGTCGGAAAATTTGAGAACCTGCTCTCAAACATTTGTTGGCGGAAATTCCGCCAACAAATGTTCTATGGAGCCTACACACGGTCGGACTTTCTGACAACAAGCTCACATCCAACATTTGTTGTCGGAAAATCCGACCGTGTGTACAGGACATTAAGGTTAGTGGTAATCATTAGGGTTAGGATTAGTGGTAATTGTTAGGCTTAAGCCTCGTACACACGATCCAACTTCAAACAAACTTTTCCGTGGATTTCTGTCCAAAGGGCGTTGGCCGTGAACTTGGTATGCATACACACGGCAGGACTTTTTCAGCCAACTTTCACCAAATCACGTGGTTTTTCAGCTCTTTACCGCCACACTTTGGACATCTTCTGTATTGTTGTCTGATCTTTTTGCATTGGTTCTGAGCATGCGTGTTTGTACTTTGGACTAAAGTTCGATGGATTTGTGTACACACGATCGGACTAGCCGAAGTAGGACTTTTGTTGCAGGAAAGTTTGTTCGCACAGCCAACATTTGTCTGATGAAAACCAAAAAAGTTTGTCCGATGGAGCGTACACACGGTCGGGTGTTGCCTTAGAACAGGTAATTTGCATGTCTGTTGTCAAAAAGTCCGATCGTGTGTATGGGCCTTTAGAGTGTTAACCCTAACAATTACCAATAACCCTAACTATTACTGCTAACCCTAACATTGAAACTTAGCCCTTACAGATACCCTGTTTCCCCGAAAATAAGGCCTAGCGTGATTGTCAGTGATGGCTGCAATATAAGCCCTAGCCCCAAATAAGCCCTACCCTGTTTCCCCGAAAAAAAGCCTTACCCTGAAAATAAGACCTACAAGGACTTTAACTAGGGCTTATTTGGGGGGTAGGGCTTATATTGCAGCCAACACCGACAATCACGCTAGGTCTTATTTTCGGGGAAACAGGGTACCTCTGGCTAGTGGTGCAGCAATCAAGGAAGTCCCCCCAGGCTATTCTGAAAATAACTAAATAGACAAGGCATCATTTCTTTCAAGATATATAGAGGTTTTGGTAGCTGGCGATTTTTCCATTTCCCCGTATTTGGATAATAATGAAATTAAGGGGGTGTGTTGGACCTCTGCAGGAAGACCACTGCTTCTAAAGAGACAGCAAGAGTCATTCTCTGCAGCATTGCTGGCAGGGGACACGCTTTTTGAGTCTGGCTGTGGATGCTTTCTAAAGACACTGAAAGACTTTGCACACCTTTTTATTTTGATGATGTATTTAGTTGATTTAAAGTAAAAGTTTAATTGGGTTTTAAACATAACATGACTTTAAAAGTGAATCCTCAGAAAATACCTAAAGTGGCTCTAACTACTTGCCAACCAGCCACCGTATAACGAGGTTGGCTCCCCTGCGTGTAGCTGTAGGGCAGGCGCTTTAAGGGCTATAGGGGGGCGTGGCGTGACGCCGGAGCCGGTGCGTGTGGCCACAATGTCTGCCGGCGACCCAGGGATCCAGTGGCGGCTGGTGGTTTTTTGTTTTTTCGGGGGGTGGCTGTCTGCCGGTCGTTCCACCGGCACTTACCCCACCCCACGACGGTGCATTTGTCAGTTAAAGCGCCGCAGTGCTGCATCGCAAAAAATGGCCTGGTCATTAAGGGGGGCAAATCCTTCCGGTCCTTAAGTGGTTAACCCCTTCAGCCCCGGAAGGATTTACCCACTTCCTGACCAGGCCATTTTTTGCGATACGGCACTGCGTCTCTTTAACTGGCAATTGCGTTGTGCCCAAACATGTTCTTTTTTTTACACAAATAGAGCTTTCTTTTGGTGGAATTTGATTGCCTCTGCGTTTTTTAATTTTTTGCGCTATAAACAAAAGAAGAGCGACAATTTTGAAAAAAAAAAAACACACTATTTTGTACTTTTTGCTATAATAAATATCCCCCCCAAAAAATGTAAAAAAATAAATATCTTCCTCAGTTCAGGCCGATATATATTCTTCTACATATTATTGGTAAAAAATAATCGCAATAAGTGTATATTGATTGGTTTGTGCAAAAGTTATAGAGTCTACAAAAATAAGATTTTTAATACAGCTTACCTGTAAAATCCTTTTCTTGGAGTACATCGCAGGACACAGAGCTCCCTGCCCCCTCTTTAGGATTTATGTATATATATATATACACGTTGGGATACTTTTTGCTTTGCTACAAAACTGAGGTACTCTCCATATGGGAGGGGTTATATAGGGGAGGAACTCACCTTGTAATTAGGGTTTGCCAGTGTCCAATCACCTGATGGTGACTATCTAACCCACTAAGTAATTAACCACTTCAGCCCCGGAAGAATTTACCCCCTTCCTGACCAGAGCACTTTTTGCGATTCGGCACTGCGTCGCTTTAACTGACAATTGCGCGGTCGTGCGACGTGGCTCCCAAACAAATTTGACGTCCTTTTTTTCAGACAAATTGAGCTTTCTTTTGGTGGCATTTGATCGCCTCTGCGGTTTTTATTTTTGCGCTATAAACAAAAATAGGGTGACAATTTTGAAAAAAAAAAGCATTATTTTTTACTTTTTGCTATAATAAATATCCCCCAAAAATATATAAAAAAAACTATTTTTTTCCTAAGTTTAGGCCGATACGTATTCTTCTATATATTTTTGGTAAAAAAAATCGCAATAAGCGATTATTGATTGGTTTGCGCAAAAGTTATAGCGTTTACAAAATAGGGGATAGTTTTATGGCATTTTTATTAATTTTTTTTTTTTTTTTTTTTTACTGGCGGCGATCAGCGATTTTATCGTGACTGCGACATTATGGCGGACACATCGGACATTTTTGACACATTTTTGGGACCATTGTCATTTATACAGCGATCAGTGCTATAAAAATAAATGCACTGATTCCTGTGTAAATGACACTAGTAAAGTAAACCAGTAAACCTAGTAAACCAGTAAAGGGGTTAACCACTAGGGGGTGGGGAGGGGTTAAATCAGTACTAGGGAGTGTTTTATAACTGTCAGGGGGTTGGGCTGTGTGTGTGACGTCACTGATCTCTGCTCGGATGACAGGGAGCAGAGATCAGTGACACTGTCACTAGGCAGAACGGGGAGATGCTGTTTACATCAGCACCTCCCCGTTCTTCCTCCCCGTGAGGCGATCGCGGGTATCCCCGCGGCGATCGAGTCCGTGGGACCCGCGACCCGACTCACGGAGCTTGCCACGCGCGCGTGCCTGCTGGCGGCCTCTTGAAGGGCAACGTACAGGTACGTGATTTTGCCTGTACGAGCCCTTCTGCCGCAGTATATCTGCGTGAGGCAGTCGACAAGCGGTTAACAGAGCTCTGTGTCCCATGATGTACTCCAAGAAAAGGATTTTACAGGTAAGCTGTTTTAAAAATCCTTTTTTGTTGGAGTACATCACGGGACACAGAGCAGCCATAGTAATTACTATGTGGGTTATACGCCACCTACAGGTGAATGGACACTGGTACACTCAAAGACAGGAAGTCCCCCTCTGTATAACCCCTCCCATACAGGGAGCACCTCAGTTTTGTAGCAGAGGAACATACTTATATCCCAACAAGAGGGGCAGGGAGCTCTGTGTCCCGTGATGTACTCCAAGAAAAGGATTTTACAGGTAAGCTGTATTAGGAAATCCTATTTTCTTTATCGTACATCACGGGACACAGAGCAGCCATAGTAATTACTATGTGGGATGTCCCAAAGCAATACCATCTGAGGGGAGGGAGACACAAACAAGGCAGGCGCAAGGATCTAAACTGCTGCCTGCAATACACTACGCCCAAAGGCAGCATCGTCCCGCCATCTTACATCCACCTGATAGAATTTTGTGAATGTATGCACTGATGACCAAGCTGCGGCTATACAAATCTGAGTCATAGAAGCCTGGTGATGCACTGCCCAAGAAGCACTGACTGCCCTTGTAGAGTGCGAACTTTACTTGAAAAGGTGGAACGTTGCCTTACTAGATTCACTAGCCCATGAGCACATTGTAATATTGTTTTTCATTATTTACACATTTATAAAGAACATCTTTATTGTTACATGGATTACACTATTTACGTAAATGAGAGGAGTTTTTTTTTATAGCAATGATACAATTCACATGAGCCAAAGGGAGATGTTATATACATAGCATGTATTTCTTATATGCAAATGTTCACTTCATCTTCATAGTGTCTATTTTTCATCTACATATAATACCTTTCTTTACATATTTGCACATATTCCATATATCCTTTCTGTATATGCTGGAAAACATTTAATAAATATAAATATAACATTTATATGAACAACATTTACATTCAGCATACATATAGGGATTTATAGTATTTATACTTGGGTATATATACAGTATATAAGAAATAAAAAATAAAACCAATTTTTCTTAAATTTTTCCCCTTTTAGCACAGATCCGGTTTTGTTAGGTATTGATAAAGTGATACTATTTATTATATATATAAAAACACACATTTTTTCATTTTTTTTATTAACATTAACTCTTTATTCAGGGTTTAAATGTCCACATATTTATATATATATATATATATATATATATATATATATATATATATATATATATATATATATATATATATATATATATATATATATATTTATATATATAGTTTCTCACTTATATCTCTTTATCTGTTTAAAACAACTTTTTGAGCACTTCACTCAATCACAGAGGTTATTCATGTCTTTGATTGATTGTGTTCACAGCACTGGCTTGTTTATTGATTGGACCCAATTATTCACTTATTTAATCACATGGTCGAATGACAAAAGTATATATAAGATATTCATTTCTGTGATTGTTAGCTATGATTAAGCACTGTTTGATAGTGTGAAACGCGTCGGTTCCTCTGTCCGTTCTAGACAGGAAAAAAGGAGATGCAGCTCACAAACACTCTTGCTCTTGAATGACACCGCCCTAGTAAGAACTGGTTCCAGGTGCTGGCTTTGCTGGTTTGCAGTGAGGTAGAAAGAAATCCTGGATAGCCGCACTCTGGGATAAGGACATCTTTATTTCAATAAATTTCAACAATACAGTCAATAGCAGAGACGTACAGGGTGGTAGACTTCTAACGCGTTTCACATCATTTGGATGCTTATTTGTAGGTTACGAAGCTACGAATAAGCATCCAAATGATGTGAAACGCGTTAGTAGTCTACCACCCTGTACGTCTCTGCTATTGACTCTATTGTTGGATTTTATTGAAATAAAGATGTCCTTATCCCAGAGTGCGGCTATCCAGGATTTCTTTCTACCTCACTCCTCTGTCCGTTCTGCTGTGGCATGTATCTTTTTATTCCTTTTGACGAATAAAGGTTATTTTTTTGGAGTGCGGCTGTCCAGAATTTTTCTCAAATTTCATTGCTATATGCATTGCCAGCACCTGTGGCTTCCAAACTAGAGGGGAGGTTCACTTCAATCTGACCTGCCTGGAGCAGTGATATCCCTTTCCTATCTCTATCCAGTGATGTGCATACGAGCAGCGGCTCTCTCTATCCTCATTGGCTCAGACACAGCAGCAGGAGCCATTGGAGGACAGTGAGGAGGGAGCAGGGGGAGGGGCTGAGATGCACACTCTGTGTCTTACATAGTTTCCCAACATTCTCCAAATAATTTTAGGGGACACATTTTTGCAGAAAGCCAGTGTAGGTGGAGTAATAGTTAATTAGGGATGTGGCATCCTTTTTTGTGGGCGTGTCAGGCCCATTAAACTAATTGCGGCATGCGCCGTGGCAAAATGGGCATGGCTTAAAGGGGGTGTGGTTAAATATTCCCCTTTACAATCAGAGCCCTCCTCTGGTGTGTAGTCATGTTGGAACAGAAAAGGGTCATTACCAAACTGTTCCCACAAAGTTGGGAGCAGGAAATTGTCTTGGTATGCTGACGCCTTAAGAGTTCCCTTCACTGGAAATAAAGGCCAACCCCTGAAAAACAACCCCACACCATAATCCCTCCTCCACCAAATGATTTGGACCAGTGCACAAAGCAAGGTCCATAAAGACATGGATGAGCGAGTTTGGGGAGGAGGAACTTAACTGGCCTGCACAGAGTCCTGACCTCAACCCGATAGAACACCTTTGGGATGAATTAGAGCGGAGACTGCGAGCCAGGCCTTCTTATCCAACATCAATGAGTGACCTCACAAATGCGCTTTTGGAAGAATGGTCAAACATTCCCATAGACACTCTCCTAAACCTTGTGGACAGCCTTCCCAGAAGAGTTGAAGCTGTAATAGCTGCAAAGGGTGGGCCAACTCAATATTGAACCCTACGAACTAAGACTGGGATGTCATTCAAGTTCATGTGCGTGCAAAGGCAGGCGTCCCAATATTTTTGATAATATATTGTATATTGGGCATTTTGTAACTAGAGGCTTACATAACTAGGGGACAGTCTATACATCAGAAAGGTAGACCCAAAGTCCAAAAAACAAAAAAAACCTGATCTACTTTGGAGGCCAGTGACGATTGCACTCAAGGTGACCATGTTCTGTTTCACCCTGCAGGTTACAAGTTCCAGTATGGACACACCTACGGTTACCTTACCCAAAATGCACTGGGCCAGAGCACCCTACAGAAGCAGCTGGTGAATTAGGAGAAAGAAGAGGAAGCAGGAGACACATCGGCCAATGTAGCCACCACAGAAGGGCTTCTTCAATTTTTCCTCACCACTGCGGCCACAAACGGCTGTTGTGGTTGTTTTGACTCCACTAATGATTAAAAAAAAACGAATTAACTTTCTTAACGTCTTCTTTCCCAGCCCCAGTGTCTCTTTACCAGGGTATTTATACCCTAAGGGGCAGGAAGATCCAGCCGATCACGTGTCCAATGTGATTGGCTGTCACAGTGGTCACATGATCAGGAGCTGGTTCCTCTGGCTCCCGATCATTAGTAGAGACTGAGAATTGTCTTGGACAGCTTGACCTCTGTGCTGGGGGGGAGGCGGTGACCACGCCCTCAGCACAGAAAGCTCTGCCACCCATGAATGCATATGTGTGGCATGGGCATTAAAGTCCACCCTCTTTGCCAGCTCAATTTTGCGTAAGGTGGGCAGAAATAGATCAAAACAAAACTACTAGTGTATGGCCAGCTTGATCAAAATCTTCTACCCCACCATTGCAAATAAATACAAGTTGCATTATACTGTTATAATGGAGGTAGCAGGCTAGGGGAGCAGGGAACACAAGTTCTTGAGAGCTACAAGAAGCCAATTTTGGAGAGGTAGACCCTTTATATTTCCTAATATATTTGCTTATTTGTATGCTGTAGGGTAGGGATTCTGACCTCCTGTTTCATTGACACATGGAACTATTTTTCTCCTTCCCATCACAAGGCAAAACCCCTATGTGAGGAGCCTCAGAAGACAGATGCCATCCTCTGACCACATATTACTTTAAGGAGACTGATCCCAGTCTGCTTCAATGCAAAGGAGTTTTCTACCCTGGAGCTGGTACGCAACCCAGCAGCCAGAGAGCCACAGAGTTCACCCAATGCCCCGTACACACCATTGGACTTTCCGCCAACAAAACCATGGATTTTTGTTCGAAGGATGTTGGCTCAAACTTGTCTTGCATACACATGGTCACACAAATGTTGGCCAACAATTACGAACGTGGGAAAGCCGTGCCGTACAAGACGTACGACGGGCCGAGAAAAGGGAAGTTCAATAGCCAGTGCGCCTTCTGCTTGATTCCGAGCACGCGCAAAGTTTTGTGCGTCGGACTGGTGTAAACACGATCGGAAATTCCGACAACAAAGTTTTGTTGGTGGAAAATTTGAGAACCTGCTAGCCAACATGAAAGTCCGCCAACAAAGCATACACACGGTTGGACTTTCAGCCAACAAGCTCACATCCAAGATTTGTTGTTGGAAAATCCGATTGTGTGTAATGCAGCGTACACACGAGCGGACATTCCGGCATACTTGGTCCGGCGTACCGGAGTCTGTCGGACAAATCGATCGTGTGTGGGCTCCAGCTGACTTTTTTTTCTCAAAAGTTTGACGGACTTAGATTTGAAACATGTTTGAAATCTATCCGACAGACTCGAGTCCGGTCAAAAAGTCCGCTCGTCTGTATGCTAGTCCAACGGACAAAAACCGACGCTAGGGCAGCTATTGGCCATGAACTTCTTTATTTTAGTCCGGTCGTAACGTCATCACGTACGAATCCATTGGACTTTGGTTGATTGTGTGTAGGCAAGTCCGTTCATTCGGAAAGTCCGTCGTAAAGTCCGTCGAAAAGTATGCCGGACAAAGTCTGCCGTGAAGTCCGCTCATGTGTACGTGGCATAAGGGGCATAAGACTTCACACATGGGTATTTTGTCTTGTTACAAACTCCAATTAAGTACATCAGCCTCGAGAGAGTCAATTAATTATCTGCATTGCCCATTTCAACCAATCAGGTCCTCTCTTTCACACTGTAAGTTGGACTGGAACATTAAAGGAAGTAATGATTGGTTACTATTGAAGATACTTTGCATAAATGGAGCTCACGTTTTGTCCTTGTCCTCAAGGAGGGTGAATCACCTCCGTCACTGTGACCCAACAGTCAATGCAATTATCCTAAATATGGTGCCAAAGCCATAGGTTGACAATGATTTTATCATGATAGAAAAGCACAAAAATGGGACAATCATGGTTTTTGTAATAAATTTGTGTGTGCGTAATTTGGTTGTATATCTTTTGTTAAAGCCTAACTCTGGTTGCAATACTTACCATTTATCTGGAAATGTTCCACGCTGTACCTCTTCTCCGCCACAAGGTGGCCTCAGTCTTACGAGTTGAATGAGTATAACTGAAGGGTGTCATGGGCCCCACCCCTGAGCAACCTTAATCACAGTATACAGTTGTAGAGAGTGAGGCTGATGTCATCATGTCTACGCTACTCACTAAGGTCTCAGTAAGGATATACATACAGATCCCCTCTCTTACAAATTAATAAAATTGTAAATTCGATCCAAACATGAACACATAAGCTTTAAATATATCCCACTATACATGTAGGGCAAAACATGACTGTAGTTTAGATAATTGATTGATTGATGGAAATTTCTGGTGATCAGTTCCAACGCGTTTCGCAAACTTGATCTGCTTCCTCAGGGAACTTTGATCTCCATCTAAAAAGTCATCATTTTATAACAGGGTAATTCATTTTCCTCAGTTTTGACAAGAGGTATATATATATATATATATATGCCCAGAAAGAGACAATACAAAGCAAAAAACACATATGCTCACCAACTGTAAGAATACATTGAATTGGCTCAAAGAGGAACACCACAGTAGAGGGTCAACTGTGCCCCAACCGATAGGTAGGAGGGAATCTGCCGGACGCTGGACCATTCGAGAGGGGAAATCAACTCTGCAATATCTTATCAAGGTCACTAAAGTATTAACCAAAGTATATGTAATGGCGTGCTAAAAAGGCACCAACATATGTGTAAATAAATATATATATATATATATATATATATATATATATACACACACACACACACACACACACACGAGGGGGGCCCTATTTTGCTAGAAATTGGCATACTAACCATGACACTTACCATCCTAATCACATGTTGTAATTAAGAACAGTAGCAGATACACAACAAAATTACCCACAGCCCCCCACTACCACACTAAGCCAGAGAGGCCCCAATGATCCCAGACACAATCAACAACCCTAGAATCATACATAAAGGTCTCCCAAATAAAAATAACCACGTCCAGGGGCCACCAAACTAACCACATGTCACTCAAACACACAACATTCATCCCACACAGCCCTACCAAGACACCAGCCAACATCCATAGATTATCCACCCTCATCCACACACATCAGCACACACATACACCATGGACACCACAATGGCGCCCATCCCAACCACAAACTACTAAAGTCCACCCACCAAGCCATCCCACAGCAGAGGGGGAGGGGGTGGGGGCGGGCAACCCATGCACCCACCGACGATCCACAGGTCCCCAAATCCCCTTACCGCATACCAATTTGGATATAAACACTCATAGGGGAAACAGAAAGACTACCACAAACTTGTTGAACTTCCAGTGACTTTTTAGATTGAGATCAAAGTTTCCTGAGGAGGCAGATCAAGTCTGCGAAACACATTGGAGCTGATCACCAGAAATCTCCATCAATCAACTTTTATCATCATGTTTTGCCCTACATGTGTAGTGGGATATTTTTAAAGCTTATGTGGTCATGTTTGGACTAAATTTGCAATTTTATTAATTTGTAATAGTTTGATTTTAATACAATCATTCAATGTCTTGCCTCTTTGACAATCACACATCCTTTAAGGTCCTCCATGAACCAAAAGAAGGCTTTGTTCCCAAGGCGTTCTTTTCAACTTGTTTTGCTCTTTATATATTACAGTATATTGGATGTGGATTTGTCATCCCCCCTCCCTCCAGGAAATCTGAGCACCAGCCGCCACTGTTCCACATGTATTCTCTCCCACTATAGCTCTCAACAGGCAGCTGCCAGCAAAGATGGCAAAGTATTGTCCTGGGTGTTGGATCCCAGCTTAGATTGCTATATGAAATATTACTCCAACAGGGAGACTACAAATGGTGAAAGGCATAGGCGTGTGCACACAGGGTGCCCAGGCACACCCTAATCCCACTGTGCAGTACGGATTCTCCCTACTGCCCTGGCTTCCCCCTCAGCGCTGCCAGCTTCCCTCCTCTCCTCTCCCGATGGCTGCTGCTGCGGTGACACACGGGGGAATGTTTTTGGATGAGTTGGGGAAGGGGCAGATAAATACAGTATCTCATAAAAGTGAGTACACCTCTCACATTTTTGTAAAATATTTTATTATTTCTTTTCATGTGACAACACTGAAGAAATGACACTTTGCTACAATGTAAAGTAGTGAGTGTACAGCTTGTATAACAGTGTAAATTTGCTGTCCCCTCAAAATAACTCAACACACAGCCATTAATGTCTAAACCGCTGGCAACAAAAGTGAGTACACCCCTAAGTGAAATTGTCTAAATTGAGCCCAAAGTGTCAATATTTTGTGCGGCCACCCTTATTTTCCAGCACTGCCTTAACACTCTTGGGCATAAAGTTCACCAGAGCTTCACAGGTTGCCACTGGAGTCCTCTTCCACTCCTTCATGATGACATGACGGAGCTGGTGGATGTTAGAGACCTTGCGCTCCTCCACCTTCTGTTTGAGGATGTCCCACAGATGCTCAATAGGGTTTAGGTCTGGAGACATGCTTAGCCAGTCCATCACCTTTGATCTCAGCTTCTTTAGCAAGGCAGTGGTGGTCTTGGAGGTGTGTTTGGGGTGGTTATCATGTTGGAATACTGCCCTGTGGCCCAGTCTCCAAAGGGAGGGGATCATGCTCTGCTTCAGTATGTCACAGTACATGTTGGCATTCATGGTTCCCTCAATGAACTGTAGCTCCCCAGTACTGGCAGCACTCATGCAGCCCCAGACCATGACACTCCCACCACCATGCTTGACTGTAGGCAAGACACACTTGTCTTTGTACTCCTCACCTGGTTGCCACCACACACGCTCGACAGCACTGACAGACTGACCACCCCCCCCCCCCCACACCCCTTCAAACTCTGCAGCAATGCTGGCAGCACTCATACCTCTGGATATGACGCTGAGCACGTGCACTCAACTTCTTTGGTGGACCATGGCGAGGCCTGTTCTGAGTGAAGCCTGTCCTGTTAAACCACTGTGTGGTCTTGGCCACCGTGCTGCCGCTCAGTTTCAGGGTCTTGGCAATCTTTTTATAGCCTAGGCCATCTTTATGTAGAGCAACAAATCTCTTTTTCAGATCCTCAGAGAGTTCTTTGAGATGCCATGTTGAACTTCCAGTAACCAGTATGAGAGAGTAAGAGCAATAACACCAAATTTAACACACCTGCTCCCCATTCACACCTGAGACCTTGTAACACTAACGAGTCACATGACACCGGGGAGGGGAAATGGCTAATTGGGCCCAATGTGGACATTTTCACTTAGGGGTGTACTCACTTTTGTTGCCAGCAGTTTAGATATTAATGGCTGTGTGTTGAGTTATTTTGAGGGGACAGCAAATTTACACTGTTATACAAGCTGTACACTCACTACTTTACATTGTAGCAAAGTGTCATTTCTTCAGTGTTGTCACATGAAAAGTTAGAATAAAATATTTATAAAAATGTGAGGGGTGTACTCACTTTTGTGAGATACTGTGTGTAATTTACCTAGCCTCTGCCCTTTCTGAAAGAACACAGTGAGTGATCGGTAGTATGTGTTTGAGCTTTGGGGTGCACACACCTAAGATGAAAGGGTTGTATTCCATTTATTAGAATATTGAGTTTCAACAGAGGAGTCCAGGTAATGAAATATAATCCATTCATGATTCACATCAGAGGTAGAATGTATTAGGGTGAAAAAACCTTCTGTCTTTAGAACCACCCTTAAGGCCCTTTAGTGAATGGCGTTTTTTTTTTTTTTCTGTTGATGGGCGGGTTCAGTATTGCAAAGGGGCAATATTATTCTACAATTCTGCCTTGCGCTTGCGGGGCGTGTTCAGTGTGGTGCAGGGTGACCACGCCCCGCAAGCGCGAGACAGAATCGTAGAATAACATTGTCCCTTTGCAGCACTGAACCCGTCTCTGACGATCTGCGCATGCGCCGTCATGCCGTCACAACATCTGATCGGGAAATCAACTGGGGCGTCACTCCGTACTGCGCATACGCAGCACGGCTCGGGCATTTTTCGACAGAGGGCACTATCCTATAGAACACCGGTTCCTGTAGTCAACAGCTACTCACAATCTATACCAAGCACTAAAGGAGAGAAAATGAACCGCTCCTCGAATTAAAGCCTCAAACACTTTTATTGTATCTTCCAACACACATGCTGCAAATTCTTACTAACGCGTTTCACTCAGTCAGGAGCTTACCCATAGGGACCCTGTGGATAATCTGGTACATTGGCTTTGATGACATCAGAGCTGAAGAGGTGACTGATTGCATAGAAAGAGGAGCCTGCTGGAGAGAGAGATAAGGTCAGTAAATTCGATTTTTACTGGTACCATAGGCAAAAGCAACCATTCAACCCTTGAAGTATATGAGGAGCACCTCTGCGAGGAAAATGTTTCCATTTATCCAGAGTTCATATTTAAAAAAACTGTAACAGATCAGACAAGAAAGAGGTAAAAAAAATGAAAAGCAAATAATTGAAGCAATACTTATGCAAAACACATTACAAAAACCATTAACTTTTTAAAAGCAAAAACGGTTCAGAGAAGTATTTAGTCATTTAGTCTGGGGAAGTGTACTGGTAATTAAAGATATAGAAAACAGATAATAAATGTTTTGTAAGTATTACAGTGGTAAGCAATCATTTCAGTGCATTAGAGCAAGGTCTTCCAAGTAAACAATTTGGAAGGATCACCACCTCCTTCTCCTCCTCCTCCTCAAATGGTAGGATAATCGCAAATTGATAAAAAAGGAAGATTGAATCATCAGACATTGGATCTCTGAAGACTTCTTCTAAAGGCTCATCGTTAAGGCTTCATCTAGATGGGGACCAACTTCCTATTACCTCTCTTCTTCCTTAGTGTCATCAGCTTATGGAGTGGGGATTGCCACAATGACACGTCACGTAAGCAACCATAATATGCCATATTTAAAGGGGGATCCAAGTTTATGCAGTCTCCATTTAGCATTAATGAACATGTCATAACATCTAAGAATAAGCCGAAGAGACAAAAGTTGATGTTTATCATCACTTGGGAGGTTCTCTTGCTCTAAAACCCCCAGACATGCTCATAGTAGAGTAGTCGACCTGCTACATGAAGGGTTAATAGTTTGGCTTATTATTGCAGTATATTACTCAGTTATTTAGCTTATAAACTTTGGTTGGATGGATGGTAACTTTGGATGGGTTGGGAGATTTCTAGCCAGGAAATGTCTCATTGACCATGTTGGGTGATAGGTGAACTCAAAGGGCATACATACAGTATGTGGAGCTTGCTTCTCGGGAGACAGATGTGCTTTAGGCCACCTGATCCCCACCTTTCATAGGGCTGCGATCATCAATTTTATTAAGCAGTGATGAAAATCCTACTATTAATATTTATAGAAAATTGATCAAGGTAGCTGAAACAGCAGTTTTTCTAAATGTAAAACAGTGCACTTAGGGAATTGCTCATAGTGTATTATATTGGGGGAGCAGTGTTAGCAGGAACTAGAAGGAGAAGATTTGAGGGTGTTCATTTCTGATGATTGCAAGATGAGCAAACACTTTGAACACAATAGAAAAAGCAAATGGAATGGTGTGGTCAGGGGCGGACTGACAACTCATGGGGCCCCCGGGCAATACAAGATCATGGGCCCCCTGTGTCTCCGCCCACATGCAAGCCACATCTACACAAAGCCCCACTTACATAAATCATGGGGCACACAGTAAGGCACATCACATGGTACACAGCAGAGCACGGGGCACATCATGGGGCACAGGGCATGGGGCACACAGTAGGGCACATCACAGGGCACACAGGACACATAAGGGGGCACCCAGCAGGGCACTGAGCACATCACAGGGCATGGGGCATATCACAGGGCACACAGTAGGGCACACAGCAGGGTTTATTATGCTGTACACAGCAGGGCACATTATTGAGCACAGCATGGTGCATCACAGGGGGTACAGGGCACATCAGTGGGTACACAGCGGGGCACATCACAGAGCACATCAGGAGATACACAGCAGGGCGTGCCGCACATTACAGGGCATGTGGCACATAGTATGGGACACACATCAGAGCATAGGGCACACAGTAGGGCACATCCCAGGGCACATCCTTGGGAACAGGACACATTAGGCGGTAAACATCAGGGCACATCACAGGGCATGAGGCACACATCCCAGGGCATGGGTCACACCGTAGAGCACATCACAGGGCACACAGTAGAGCACAACAGGCAGTACACAGCAGAGCACATCACAAGGCACATCACAGGGCAAGGGACACAGAGTAGGGCACATAAGGGGGTACACAGCAGGGCACATCACAGGCCATGGGGCATGCAGTAGGGCAAATAGCAGGGCACAAACACAAGCATGAGGCACACATCCCAGGGCATGGGGCACACAGTAGTGCACAACAGGCGGTACACAGCAGGGCACATCACAAGGCACATCACAGGGCAAAGGGCACAGAGTAGGGCACATAAGAGGGTACACAGCAGGGCACATCACAGGCCATGGGGCACGCAGTAGGGCAAATAGCAGGGCACAAACCAAAACACAGGGCACACAGTAGAGCACTGGGATCGTCCAGACTTAGCCTAGTGTCTCTCAGGTAGGGTTGCCACATCATCCCTTTAATCCAGGACACATATTAATTACACAGGTTCTGAGGCTGATTTAATACATATTAATTACACAGGTTCTGAGGCTGATTTAATGCAGATAAGGCACCAAGTGAGTTTAATTACCACCTTAATCAGCCACAGAACCTGTGTAATTAATGTGTGTCCTGGATTAAAGGGATGATGTGGCAACCCTACTCTCAGGCTATCCATCAGAGGGGAAGGTGACACAGTGGAGGTGGAGGACACAGGGGACACTGTTGGGGGAGAAGACACAGGGGGACACCATGGGGGAGGTGGGGGGCACAGGAGGATACTGTGGGGAGGTGGAGGGCACAGGGGGACACTGTGGGGAGATGGGGGGCACAGGGGGACACTGTGGGGGGTGGAGGGCACAGGGGGACACTGTGGGGAGGTGGCACAGAGGGACACTGTGGGTGGGTGTTACAGGGGGTCACTGTGGGGAGGTGGAGGGCACAGGGGGACACTGTGGGGAGGTGGAGGGCACAGGGGGACACTATGGGGAGGTGGAGAGCACAGGGGGACACTGTGGGGAGGTGGGGGGCAAAGGGGGACACTGTGGGGGGGGGGCACAGGGAGACACTGTGGGGAGGTGGCATAGGGGGACACTGTGGGTGGGTGTTACAGGGGGTCACTGTGGGGAGGTGAGGGCACAGGGGGACACTGTGGGGAGGTGGAGGGCACAGGGAGACACTGTGGGGAGATAGGGGGCACAGGGGGACACTGTGGGGGGGTGGAGGGCACAGGGGGACACTGTGGGGGGTGGCAGAGGGGGACACTATGTGTGGGTGTTACAGGGGGACACTGTGGGGGGTGAAGGGCACAGGGGGACACTGTGGGGAGGTGGCACAGGGGGTCACTGTGTGTGGGTGTTACAGGGGATCACTGTGGGGAGGTGTAGGGCACAGGGGGACACTGTGGGGGGTGGAGGGCACAGGGGGACACTGTGGGGAGGTGGGGGGCACAAGGGGACACTGTGGGGAGGTGGGGGCACAGGGGGACACTGTGAGGAGGTGGTGGGCACAGGGGGACACTGTGGGGAGGTGGGGGGTCACTGTGTGTGGGTGTTACAGGGGGTCACTGTGGGGAGGTGGAGGGCACAGGGGGACACTGTGGGGAGGTGGGGGGCACAGGGGGACACTGTGGGGGGTGGAGGGCACAGGGGGACAGTGTGGGGAGGTGGAGGGCACAGGGGGACAGTGTGGGGAGGTGGGGGGCACAGGGGGACACTGTGGGGAGATAGGGGGCACAGGGGGACACTGTGGGGGAGTGGAGGGCACAGGGGGACACTGTGGGGGGTGGCACAGGGGGACACTGTGGGGGGTGGCACAGGGGGACACTATGTGTGGGTGTTACAGGGGGACACTGTGGGGGGTGAAGGGCACAGGGGGACACCGTGGGGGGTGGCTGAAGGGCACAGGGGGACACTGTGGGGGGGTGGAGGGCACAGGGGGCACTGTGGGGAGGTGGCACAGGGGGTCACTGTGTGTGGGTGTTACAGGGGGTCACTGTGGGAAGGTGGAGGGCACAGGGGGACACTGTGGGGAGGTGGGGGGCACAAGGGGACACTGTGGGGAGGTGAGGGGCACAGGGGGACACTGTGGGGAGGTGGGGGGCACAGGGGAACACTGTGGGGAGGTGGGGGCACAGGGGGGATACTGTGGGGAGATGCGGGGCACAGGGAGACACTGTGGGGAGGTGGGGGGCACAGGGGGACACTGTGGGGTGGGCAGGGGGACACTGTGGGGGGGTGGAGGGCACAGGGGGACACTGTGGAGGGCACAGGGGGACACTGTGGGGGGGTGGAGGGCACAGGGGGACACTGTGGGGAGGTGCAGGGCACAGGGGGACACTGTGGGGGGGTGGAGGGCACAGGGGGACACTGTGGCGAGGTGGGGGCACAGGGGGACACTGTGGGTGGGAAGCTGTGCAGCAACTTTCTAATAGCAGCACGTGGTACACGCTTAAGTACAGGACAGCATGCAAGCTGCTGCACTTTCCTTCCTAGATGCAGAGTAGCACGGGAAGCGGCTGTATACAGATCTCTCATGATGCGCTCCTCCTCGCTGACCCCTCCTCTCTTCTGTCCGTCAGAGGTGATGACAGATACAAGCACATAGGGGTGGATGGGAGGGAAGGAGGGGCCGGCGGGGAGGAGTGCATCACGAGAGGTCTGTTTACACTGCAGTCTCTTAGCAGTGAGCAGGAACCCGATCTACCCGTCAATCACAGCTAGCTGTCATGGGGCCCCCTACTGGCCACGGGCCCTCGGTCAGTGTCTGAACTGCCCGATGGTCAGTCCGCCCCTGGGTGTGGTTCTTCACTACAGATCATCAGCAGGAGGTCCTGATCCCTCTATATAAATCTTTAGATATGTAGCGCACCCCTTAAGAAGCCACAAGTAGAATGGGATCCCCCACCCTGCACAGCCAGGCACACCAAATTTTCACAGGTACTCAGAGTCAGACAAAAGTCCATGACTTGGGGATTGGAAATTAGGGGATGCCCACTTGACCAGAAAAACTTCAGGGACAACTCTTTCTATATATAGCCCTATATGCAGTCTCTATATACACTCCACTTCTTCCTCCATTAATCACTTGCTTGCAGAAACCCAGCTGGTTTAATGTAAACATCTGACAACACACTCAGTGAGATTAGAGCAATAGCCTGATATAGGCAGGAACCCAAGGCCTCTTGGAAGTGTAGTAAAGTTCAGTGTCCAGCTTACATTTCTCCTGTGGCTACTGATCCCAGCATCACCTCTTCAGGCACTGCCAACCCACCTGGCTGCAGCTGTCCCTTTCACTAGCCCTCCAGGCTAACTTCTCCTGACACTCCTTCAGACTGACACTTGTTGTCAGAGTATTGAAATAATGCACTGGAAGCAGAAGCATATACAGCAATACGCTTTACTTTCATGGAGGATTGCAGAACATGTCTTCACAGCATGGAAACAGGAACAGAATAGCAAACAAGTGCATATAACACAACAAGGAAGGTACTTCCTCTGATTACATTACCATAGAATACACACTATAACACTGCAGCGCCACCTGCTGAATAGACAGCTATAATGCATACAGTATATACAGTTCACAATATAAAAAGCTACTTGCTGTTCTTCCAACAACATTCACCAGCCCACCCGGCTGACTCTCAGGAGATCTCCCGGAAGTGCTGACCTGCTCCTGCTGTCCTCTCCTTGCTCCTGTGCCTCCAGGAAAGTGCTTCCTCTGTGTGTTTTGGGGGATACTTCCAGCACCCGAACCCCAGGCCTGAAGTCACCCCCCCCGCCTCAGACTAGGGGCACCCTCATGGGCCACTGACAGCCTCCTCAGTACTCCATCTCCATATTCCACCCATCTCATGCCTGTCTCATGCCCATTTATAAGGCCTGCCCCCTGCCAGCTCTTTTACTGAGGATTGGCTGAGGTCCTCAAAAATTTACATGACAGCCCCTCCTAGCTTCCACCCACTATGTCTAGAACAGCCCTCAAAAATCCACTCGCCTGCTCGCATTTTGCGAGTGGATTTTGAGGGCTGGCGAGGAAGGGCTGAGCACCGCTGGGCCCTTATATGGGAGTCCTTCTCCCAGCACTTGCGGAGGGGAAGAGAGAGGAGAGAGCCGGCTGGTTGATCAGAGCGCGAGGCATATCACAAGTGGCTTTCATTTCAATAGCCGAGTGTTCCCCACACTGGCTGTCACACACAGCCCTGCCCCTGGTCCTGGAGAATTTGATAGACAGATCACCGGCTGTATGTGTCACCGAGTGGCGGGGAATTGAAATAAAAGCTGTTCCAGTGATGTCCCTCGGCGCTCTTATCATCTGGCCAGCAATGCTCTTCCTCTCCTCTGCTCCCCTGCATTATGGACACGGGTAGGCTGCATTATGGACACGGGTAGGCTGCATTATGGACACGGGTAGGCTGCATTATGGACACAGGTAAGCTGCATTATGGACACGGGTAGGCTGCATTATGGACACGGGTAGGCTGCATTATGGACACGGGTAGGCTGCATTATGGACACGGGTAGGCTGAATTATGGACACGGACAGGCTGCATTATGGACACGGGCAGGCTGCAATATGGACACGGGTAGGCTGCATTATGAACACGGGCAGGCTGCATTATGGACACGGGTAGGCTGCATTATGGACACGGGTAGGCTGCATTATGGACACGGGCAGGCTGCATTATGGACACGGGTAGGCTGAATTATGGACACGGACAGGCAGCATTATGGACACGGGCAGGCTGCAATATGGACACGGGTAGGCTTCATTATGGACACGGGCAGGCTGCATTATGGACACGGGTAGGCTGCATTATGGACACAGGCAGGCTGCATTATGGACACGGGTAGGCTGCATTATGGACACGGGCAGGCTGCATTATGGACACAGGTAGGCTGAATTATGGACACGGGCAGGCTGCATTATGGACACGGGCAGGCTGCATTATGGACACGGGTAGGCTGCATTATGAACACGGGTAGGCTGCATTATGGACACGGGTAGGCTGCATTATGGACACGGGCAGGCTGCATTATAGACACGGGCAGGCTGCATTATGGACACGGGTAGGCTGCATTATGGACACGGGTAGGCTGCATTATGGACACGGGTAGGCTGCATTATGGACACGGGTAGGCTGCATTATGGACATGGGCAAACTGCATTATGGACATGGGTAGGCTGCATTGGTGGACACGGGCAGGCTGCATTGGTGGACATGGTTGAGGCTGCATTGGTGGACTTGGAAAGGCTGCATTGGTGGACACGGGTGAAGCTACATTGAGGAGCATGGATAAAGTTGCTTAATTCTGCATAAAACATTTAAGTGTAATTTCATGAGATAGTTTATGAGGGCGTGTTTAGGGGCAGAATTAGGGGCTGGGCAGGGTAGGAGTTGGGTGGGGTAACTGGTGGCAAGTAACCCTTGAGGCCTGGCTAGTAGCTCGGGACTTGAAATTTTGAGCCCTGCTCTAGAACATTCTCCAATGTTCCAGAGAACAGGGGGGGCACCAGGCTGGCTGTCAGGATGAGTCATCTAGCCCTTGAGTTACTAAACTCTGACCCAGATTCACAACCCAGGCCTGGCTCTCAGCCAAACCAATTAGCCTACACTAACAACTAACCTATTTACACTAGCACAGCTACAGGGTGCTACAGATATAATTATAGGCAATCCCCAGTTTAAGGAATGAGGTCCAATTAACCCTATATAGATGTTTAAATATAACTAGAGGGATCACAAGCTGGAGAAATGAAGTCCTTATCTCACTAAATAGATATTTGGATATCACTAGAGGGGTCATAAGCAGGAGGAAGGAGGTCCTGATACCTCTATATAGATATTTACACCACAAGAGGGGTCAAAGCAGGGGGAAGGAGGTCCTGATTCTTCTATATAGATATTTATATCACTAGCGGGATCACCACCAGGAAGACGGAGGTCATGATTCCTCTATATAGATCTTTAGTTATCACTAGAGGGGTCACCAGCAGGACAAAAGGAGGCCCTAATTCCTTTGTATAGATCTTCAGTTTCCACTAGAGTGATCACCACCAGGAGGAAGTAGATCCTAAATTCCCCTATGTAGATCTTTAGTTATCATTAGAGGGGTCACCAGCAGGAGGAAGGCAGTCTTTATTGCTGTACATAGATCTTTAGTTATCACTAGAGGGGTCACCAGGAGGAAGTAGGTCTTCATTCCTCTATATAGATCTTTAGTTATCACGAGAGGGGTCACCAGCAGAAAGAAGGAGGTCCTGATTCCTCTATATAGATCTATAGTTATTACTACAGGGATCACCAGCAGGATGAAGGAGCTCATTATTCCTCTGTATAGATCTTTAGCTATCACTAAAGGGGTCACCACCAAAAGAAAGGAGGTCCTGATTCCTCTATATAGATCTTTAGTTATCATTAGATAACGAAATCATTAGAGGGTTTACCAGCAGGAGGAAAGAGATCCTGTTTCCTCTATATAGATCTTTATACAGTGGCTTGCGAAAGTATTCGGCCCCCTTGAACTCTTCAACCTTTTGCCACATTTCAGGCTTCAAACATAAAGATATAAAATTTTTATTTTTTGTGAAGAATCACCAACAAGTGGGACACAATTGTGAAGTGGAACGAAATCTTTGGATTTTTGAAACTTTTTTAATTAATAAAAAAATAAAAAGTGGGGCGTGCAAAAATATTCGGCCCCCTTGCGTTAATACTTTGTAGAGCCACCTTTTGCTGTGATTACAGCTGCAAGTCGCTTGGGGTATGTCTCTATCAGTTTTGCACATCGAGAGACTGAAATTCTTGCCCATTCTTCCTTGCAAAACAGCTCGAGCTCAGTGAGGTTGGATGGAGAGCGTTTGTGAACAGCAGTTTTCAGCTCTTTCCACAGATTCTCGATTGGATTCAGGTCTGGACTTTGACTTGGCCATTCTAACACCTGGATACGTTTATTTGTGAACCATTCCTTTGTAGATTTTGCTGTATGTTTGGGATCATTGTCTTGTTGGAAGATAAATCTCCGTCCCAGTTTCAGGTCTTTTGCAGACTCCAACAGGTTTTCATCCAGAATGGTCCTGTATTTGGCTACATCCATCTTCCCCTCAATTTTAACCATCTTCCCTGACCCTGCTGAAGAAAAGCAGGCCCAAACCATGATGCTGCCACCACCATGTTTGACAGTGGGGATGGTGTGTTTAGTGTGATGAGCTGTGTTGCTTTTACGCCAAACATATCGTTTTGCATTGTGGCCAAAAAGTTCGATTTTGGTTTCATCGGACCAGAGCACCTTCTTCCACATGTTTGGTGTGTCTCCCAGGTGGCTTGTGGCAAACTTTAGACGAGACTTTTTATGGATATCTTTGAGAAATGGCTTTCTTCTTGCCACTCTTCCATAAAGGCCAGATTTGTGCAGTGTACGACTGATTGTTGTCCTATGGACAGACTCTCCCACCTCAGCTGTAGTTCTCTGCAGTTCATCCAGAGTGATCATGGGCCTCTTGGCTACATCTCTGATCAGTCTTCTCCTTGTCTGAGCTGAAAGTTTAGAGGGACAGCCAGGTCTTGCTAGATTTGCAGTGGTCTGATACTCCTTCCATTTCAAAATGATCGCTTGCACAGTGCTCCTTGGGATGTTTAAAGCTTGGGAAATCTTTTTGTATCCAAATCCGGCTTTAAACTTCTCCACAACAGTATTACGGACCTGCCTGGTGTGTACCTTGGTCTTCATGATGCTCTCAACAGAGCAACTTCATGATGCGCTTTCAACAGAACCCTGAGACTATCACAGAGCAGGTGCATTTATACAGAGACTTGATTACACACAGGTGGATTCTATTTATCACCATCAGTCATTTAGGACAACATTGGATCATTCAGAGATCCTCGCTGAACTTCTGGAGTGAGTTTGCTGCACTGAAAGTAAAGGGGCCGAATAATTTTGCACGCACCACTTTTCAGTTTTTTAATTGCTAAACAAGTTTAAAATATCCAATAGATTTCGTTCCACTTCACAATTGTGTCTCACTTGTTGGTGATTCTTCACAAAAAATTAAAATTTTATATCTTTATGTTTGAAGCCTGAAATGTGGCAAAAGGTTGAAAAGTTCAAGGGGCCGAATACTTTCGCAAGCCACTGTATAACTAGAGGGATCACCAGCAGGAGGAAGAAGGTCCTGATTCCTCTATATGGAGCTTTAGTTATCACAAGAGGGGTCACCAGGAGGAGAAAAGAGGTCCTGGTTCCTGTATATAGCTCTTTAGTTATAACTATATAACTAGAGGGGTCACCAGAAGAAGAAAGGATGTATATAGTGGGGGATTCTACACTGACCACCAATGTAATGGGGAATTTACAATGACCACCAATGTGATGGGGCATTTACACTGACCCCCATTTGAGGGGGAAATTTGCACTGACCACCATGTAACGGGGGATTTTACACCACCCACCAATAAAAAGAGGGATTTCTATACTGACACCAATGTAAAAGGAGCATTTACACCAACCACCAGTGTAAGGGGGAATTTACACTGACAACCATTGTACTGACCACCAATGTAAGTGGCACTTCTACACGGACCACCAATGTTAGGGGGGATTTACACTGACCACCAGTGTAAGGGCAATTCTGCACTTACCACCAATGTAAAGGGAAATGTACACTGATCACCAATGTAATGAAGAACTTCACACTGGCCGCTACTGTGAATGAAAGGATTGTACACCAGCCCCAATGTACCGTATATACTCGAGTATAAGCCAAGTTTTTCAGCACATTTTTTTGTGCTGAAAGTGCCCCCCTCGGCTTATACTCGAGTCAAGCATTTCTGCAGCAAAAAATGTCATTTTCCGAACCGACATTGGGGCCCCGTATCTCGGGGCCATTTGGTGCTAGGAACCCCACAGTTGTAGGCAGGACTTTCAAGCATGCTCCCCGCCCCTAAAAACGCCCTCATAAATTATGTCATGAAATGACACTTAAATGTTTTATGCAGAATTAAGTTAAAAAAATAAATAATAACAACAACTTTATCGGTGCCGCCTCACCTGTGCCCAACAATGCAGCCTACCTTTGTCCATTAATGCAGCCTCACCTGTGCCCAACAATGCAGCCTGTGTCCATCAATGTCACTTCACATGTGCCCGACAATGCAGCCTACCTGTGTCCATCAATGCAGCCTACCTGTGTGCATCAATGCAGCCTACCTGTGTCCATCAATGCAGCCTACTTGTGCCCATCAATGCAGCCAATCTGTGTCCATCAATGCAGCCTACCTGTGTCCATCAATGCAGCCTACCTGTGTCCATCAATGCAGCCTACCTGTGTCCAACAATGCAGCCTGCCTGTGCCCATGAATGCAGCCTGCCTGTGCCCATCAATGCAGTATGCCTGTGTTCATCAATGCAGCCTACCCATGTCCAAAAATGCAGCCTACCCGTGTCCATCAATGCAGCCTGCCTGTGTCCATCAATGCAGCCTACCTGTGTCCATCAATGCAGCCTACCTGTGTCCATCCTTGCAGCCTACCTGTGTCTAGCAATGCAGCCTACCTGTGTCCATCAATGCAGCCTGCCTGTGTCCATCAATGCAGCCTGCCTGTGTCCATCAATGCAGCCTACCTGTGTCCATCAATGCAGCCTGCCTGTGCCCATCAATGCAGCCTGCCTGTGTCCATTAATGCAGCCTGCCTATGCCCAACAATGCAGCATATCTGTGTCCAACAATGCAGCCTACCTGTGCCCATCAATGCAGCCTACCTGTGTCCATCAGTGCAGCCTGCCTGTGTCCATTAATGCAGCCTGCCTGTGTCTATCAGTGCAGCCTACCTGTGTCCATCAATGCAGCCTACCTGTGTCCATCAATGCAGCCTACCCGTGTCCATGAATGCAGCCTGCCTGTACCCATCAATGCAGCCTGAATGTGTCCATTAATGCAGCCTGCCTGTGCCCATCAATGCAGCATATCTGTGTCCAACAATGCAGCCTACCTGTGTCCATCAATGCAGCCTACCTGTGTCCATCAGTGCAGCCTACCTGTGCCCATCAATGCAGCCTACCTGTGCCCATCAATGCAGCCTACCTGTGCAGGGGAAGAGAGGAGAGGAAGAGGATTGCCAGCCCGATCATCGGAGTGCAGAGGAACATCTCTGTAATAGCTTTCATTTGAATTGCCGAGTGTTCCCACCGCTTGCCATCACATACAGCCCCACCTCCTGGCCCGGGTACTTTAATACACGTCACACATTCCGGCATTGGGCCTGTTTATCAAAGGACCCGGGCTAGGAGGCGGGGCTGTGTGTGACAGCGAGTGTGGGGAACACTTAGCAATTCAAATGAAAGTTGTTACAGCAGTGTTCCCCGCTCTGTGATGATCCAGCCGCCTGCTCTCCTCTCTCTTCCCCAGGGCGATCGCTGGGAGATCAGCTCTTATTCAGCCCCCCTACTGGCGGTGCTCCCCACCCCCACCCCCCACCCCCAGCTCCGAAGCAGCCCACGCGAGGCAGCCCTCATTTTCCAAGTGGCAAGTGCAAGTAGGCAAGTGGAAAATTTGAGGACTGTATATATACAGTATCTCACAAAAGTGAGTACACCCCTCACATTTTTGTAAATATTTTCTTCTACCTTTTCATGTGACAACACTGAAGAAATGACACTTTTCTACAATGTAAAGTAGTGAGTGTGCAGCTTGTATAACAGTGTAAATTTGCTGTCCCCTCAAAATAACTCAACACACAGCCATTAATGTCTAAACCGCTGGCAACAAAAGTGAGTACACCCCTAAGTGAAAATGTCCAAATTGGGCCCAAAGTGTCAATATTTTGTGTGGCCACCATTATTTCCCAGCACTGCCTTAACCCTCCTGGGCATGGAGTTTACCAGAGCTTCACAGGTTGCCACTGTAGTCCTCTTCCACTCCTCCATGACGACATCACAGAGCTGGTGGATGTTAGAGACCTTGGGCTCCTCCACCTTCTGTTTGAGGATGTCCCACAGATGATCAATAGGGTTTAGGTCTGGAGACATGCTTGGCCAGTCCATCACCTTTACCCTCAGCTTCTTTAGCAAGGCAGTGGTCGTCTTGGAGGTGTGTTTGGGGTCGTTATCATGTTGGAATACTGCCCTGCGGTCCAGTCTCTGAAGGGAGGGGATCATGCTCTGCTTCAGTATGTAACAGTACATGTTGGCATTCATGGTTCCCTCAATGAACTGTAGCTCCCCAGTGCCGGCAGCATTCATGCAGCCCCATAATATGACACTCCCACCACCATGCTTGACTGTAGGCAAGACACACTTGTCTTTGTACTCCTCACCTGGTTGCCGCCACACAGGCTTGTCACCATCTGAACCAAATAAGTTTATCTTGGTCTCATCAGACCACAGGACATGGTCCCAGTAATCCATGTCCTTAGTCTGCTTGTCTTCAGCAAACTGTTTGCAAGCTTTCTTGTGCATCATCTTTAGAAGAGGCTTCTTTCTGGGAGGAAAGCCATGGAGACCAATTTGATGCAGTGTGCAGCTTATGGTCTGAGCACTGACAGACTGATCCCCCACCCCTTCAACCTCTGCAGCAAAGCTGGCAGCACTCATATGTCTATTTCCCAAAGACAACCTCTGGATATGATGCTGAGCACGTGCACTCAATTTCTTTGGTCGACCATGGCGAGGCCTGTTCTGAGTGGAACCTGTCCTGTTAAACCGCTGTATGGTCTTGGCCACCGTGCTGCAGCTAGGTTTCAGGGTCTTGGCAATCTTCTTATAGCCTAGGCCATCTTTATGTAGAGCAACAATTCTTTTTTTCAGATCCTCAGAGAGTTCTTTGCCATGAGGTGCCATGTTGAACTTCCAGTGACCAGTATGAGAGAGTGAGAGCGATAACACCAAATTTAACACACCTGCTCCCCATTCACACCTGAGACCTTGTGACACTAACGAGTCACATGACACCGGGGAGGGAAAATGACTAATCGGGCCCAATTTGGACATTTTCACTTCGGGGTGTAGTCATTTTTGTTGCCAGCGGTTTAGACATTAATGGCTGTGTGTTGAGTTATTTTGAGGGGACAGCAAATTTACACTGTTATACAAACTGTACACTCACTACTTTACATTGTAGCAAAGTGTCATTTCTTCAGTGTTGTCACATGAAAAGATAGAATAAAATATTTACAAAAATGTGTGGGGTGTACTCAATTTTGTGAGTTACCGTATATATATATATATATATATATATATATATATACACACATACATACACACACATACACACACACACACACATACAATTCTGCACCTATGCCTAGGGGCTCTTCTGCTACTTACAGCAGAAGCAAATCTGGGCAATGGATGTCTGCCGACACATGCTGATCGATACGCAGAGACACAGAACGGAGCTCTGCCTATGTAAACAAGACAGAGCTCCATTCCGACAGGGAGGAAGGGATGGTTTTGTGTCCCTGCAAAGCAGGGAATTAAATGAATTACTTCCCTTAGTAAAAGCACCTCACACAGTATACAAAAACACTGGATAGGCACACAGCCTAGATGTCCTGGCCAGTGTCATTAGTACAGTGTCAGTGTATAATTTTAGCACTGATCACTGTAATAGTGTCACTGATTCCCACAAAGTGTCAAAAGTGTCAGTTAGTATCTGATTGTCCACTGCAATATTTCAGTTCCGCTATAAGTCACTGATCGCCGCCATTACTACAAGTAATATAAAAAAATAAATAAATGAAAATTCCAGTACATACCGTGTTTCCCTGAAAATAAGACCTACTCCGATAATAAGACCTAGCAGGATTTTCAGGGAGGGCTGCAATATAAGCCCTACCCCGAAAATAAGCCCTAGTAAAGTTCGTCAATTCCTACAAAATGGATTACATAATTCTATAAGTATTTTAAGATGTTTATGTCAAAATACTGACTCCTGACCTGACGAGGAGGGGGAGGAGGAAAAGACAGGGGGACACAGGACATGGATAAATGACACAGCACAAGCACTATGCAATCTATCATGCTTTAAAGGAACAGGATTTTTTTTTTTTTTTTAGGGTGACAACCACTTTAAGATCATTGTACATACCATAAATAAATAAGACATCCCCCGGAAATAAGCCCTAGTGTGTTTTTGGTTGCCGAAATAAATATAAGACCCGGGCTTATTTTAGGGGAAACACGGGATCTGTCAGAAACCATGAATCAGACTGAGACAGAAGTACAGGTAAATCTCACTTGTTTAATAATAATGAAAAAAGTTAAACAGAGTAAACGTAGTCAAAACATAGCCAGAGTTCAGGAACCGGAACGGATAGTCAGACAAGCCAAAACGCCAGGGAGCCAGAGATGAGCGTAGTAGAACAGCAAGCAGGATCTGGAGCCAGAAGGAATGTCAGCCAAGCAAGTCTTTAACAGGAACACAGGACAGCGTCTCTAGAGATGTGACTAAAGTAAAGGCAGAGATCATCTGGGCTTAAGTAGGTAGGACTGACGAGCAGGATATCATCAACAGGTGAGTCACTGTGGAGAGAGATAGGAGCTGGCAATTAGCCAACAGCTGAGCAGCCAGCTCAGAGAAGGAAGGGCTGAGCCCAGCCCTGACAATATCTCATAGTTTGTAAATTCTGTAAATTTTGCACAAACCAATCAATATACGCTTATTGGTATTTTTTTTTTTTACCAAAAGTATGTAGCAGAATAGATGTTGGTCTAAACTGATGAACAAATTAGATTTTAAATGTTTTTTTATTGGATATGTTTTATAGCAGAAAGTAAGACATATTGGTTTTTTTTGTTTTTTTCAAAATTGTCGGTCTTTTTTTGTTTATACTACAAAAAAAAAAAAACTGCAGAGGTGATCAAATACCACCAAAAGGAAAAAAAGACATAAATGTTATTTGTGAACAGCGTTGAACGACTGCGCAATTGTCAGTTAAAGTAACGCAGTGCCGTATCGCAAAAAATGGCCTGGTCGTAAAGGGGGGTATAAAGGGGAGGGGTTATATACACTATATTGTCAAAAGTATCGGGACGCCTGCCTTTACACACACATGAACTTTATTGGCATCCCAGTCTTAGTCTGTAGGGTTCAATATTGAGTTGGCTCACCCTTTGCAGCTATAACAGCTTCAACTCTTCTGGGAAGGCCGTCCACAAGGTTTAGGAGTGTGTCTATGAGAATGTTTGACCAGAAGCGCATTTGTGAGGTCAGGCACTGATGTTGGACGAGAAGGCCTGGCTCACAGTCTCCTCTCTAATTCATCCCAAAGGTATGCAGGGGGTTGAGGTCAGGACTCTGTGCAGGCTAGTCAAGTTCCTCCACCCCAAACTGACTCATGCATGTCCTTATGGACCTTGCTTTGTGCACTGGTGCGCAGTCATGTTGGAACAGGAAGGGGCCGTCCCCAAACTGTTCCCACAAATTTGGGAGCATGAAATTGTCCAAAATGTCTTGGTATGCTGACGCCTTAAGAGTTCCCTTCACTGGAACTAAGGGGCCAAGCCAAACCCCTGAAAAACAACCCCACACCATAATCCCCCCTCCATCAAATGATTTGGACCAGTGGCTGGTCTGCACAGAGTCCTAACCTCAACCCGATAGAACACCTTTGGGATGAATTAGAGCAGAGACTGCGAGCCAGGCCTTCTCGTCCAACATCAGTGCCTGGCCTCACAAATGGGCTTCTGGAAGAATGGTCAAACGTTCCCATAGACACACTCCTAAACCTTGTGGACAGCCTTCCCAGAAGAGTTGAAGCTGTTATAGCTGCAAAGGGGGGGGGGGGGGGGGGCAACTCAATATTGAACCCTACGGACTAAGACTGGGATGCCATTAACCACCTCAATACCGGGCACTTTCACCCCCTTCCTGCCCAAGCCATTTTTCAGTTTTCAGCGCTGTCGCACTTTGAATGACAATTGCGCGGTCATGTTACACTGCACCCTAATGACATTTTTATCATTTTTTCCCCACAGATAGAGCTTTCTTTTGGTGGTATTTGATCACCTCTGCGGTTTTTATTTTTTGCGCTATAAACAAAAGAAGAGGGACAATTTTGAAAAAACACAATATTTTTTACTTTTTGCTATAATAAATATCCAATTTTTTTTTTTTTTTTAACAAATTTTTTCCTCAGTTTAGGCCGATATGTATTCTTCTACATATTTTTGGTAAAAAAAAATTGCGATAAGCGTATATATTGATTGGTTTGCGCAAAAGTTATAGCGTCTACAAAATAGGGGAAAGATTTATAGCATTTTTATTTATTTATGTATTTTTTACTAGTAATGGCGGCGATCTGCGATTTTTATTGTGACTGCGATATTGCGGCGGACATATCGGACACTTTTGACACATTTTTGGGACCATTCACATTTATACAGCGATCCGTGCTATAAAAATGCATTGATTACTGTGTAAATGTGACTGGCAGGGAAGGGGTTAACACTAGGGGGGCGCTCGAGGGGTTAATGTATGACCTCGGGAGGTGATTCTAACTGTGGGGGGGAGGGGACTGACTGGGGGAGGTGACCGATCGGTGTCCCTATGTACAAGGGACACGCCATCGGTCTCCTCTCCTCTCTGACAGGACGTGGATCTGTGTTTACATGCACAGATCCACGGTCCTGCTCTGTTACCCGGCAATCGCGGGTGCCCGGCGGGCATCGCGGCCGCCGGGCACGCGCACCGGGTCCCTAGCGACGCAGCGGGCGCGCGCCGGCGCACGCGCGCCCCCTAGTGGCTTGGCAGGGCGATCACGTCATATGACGTCCGCCCAGAACAAGAGAAGCCTCGTCCCGCCGTCATATGACGGTGGGCGGTGGCTTAGTGGTTAAAGTTCATATGTGTGTGTAAAGGCAGACGTCCCAATACTTTTGGTAATATAGTGTAGCAGAAATAAAAAACATTGCCTATTGAATACCACCAAAAATATATGGTATAAAATTATTTGGGTACAGCGTTGCATAGTTACATAGTAGGTGAGGTTGAAAAAATACACAAGTCCATCAAGTCCAACCTATTTGCATGATTATATATCAGTATTACATTGTATATCCCTGTATGTTGCTGTCATTTAGGTGCTTATCTAATCGTTTCTTGAAACTATCGATGCTCCCCGCTGAGACCACCGCCTGTGGAAGGGAATTCCACATCCTTGCCGCTCTTAGGCTGGATTCACACCTATGCAGTTTTGGCGCTTTTTGCATTTTTCAGGTTTGCACTACAGAACATGTTCCATAGGAAACCATGTTAAATGGGCTGTAGTGCAAATCTGCAAAATGCAAAAAGCACTAAAAATGCATAGGTGTGAATCCAGCCTTACAGTAAAGATCCCTCTATGTAGTATAAGGTTAAACCTCTTTTCTTCTAATTTTAATGAGTGGCCACGAGTCTTGTTAAACTCTCTTCTGCAAAAAAGTTTTATCCCTATTGTGGGGTCACCAGTACGGTATTTGTGAATTGAAATCATATCCCCTCTCAAGCGTCTCTTCTCCAGAGAGAATAAGTTCAGCGCTCGCAACCTTTCTTCAAAACTAGGGATGAGCCGAACACCCCCCGGTTCGGTTCGCACCAGAACCTGCGAACGGACTGAAAATTTGCGCGAACTTTAGAACCCCATTGAAGTCTATGGGACTCGAACGTTCAAAATCAAAAGTGCTAATTTTAAAGGCTAATATGCAAGTTATTGTCCTAAAAAGGGTTTGGGGACCCGGGTTCTGCCCCAGGGGACATGGATCAATGCAAAAAAAAGTTTTAAAAACGGCCGTTTTTTCGGGAGCAGTGATTTTAATGATGCTTAAAGTGGAAAAAAAAAGTGAAATATTCCTTTAAATATCGTACCTGGGGGGTGTCTATAGTATGTCTGTAAAGTGGTGCGTGTTTCCCGTGCTTAGAACAGTCCCTGCACAAAATGACATTTTTAAAGGAATAAAAGTCATTTAAAACTGCTTGCGGGTTTAATGTAATGTCGGGTCCTGGCAATATGGATGAAAATCAGTGAGACAAACGGCATGGGTACCCCCCACCCCCCAGTCCATTACCAGGCCCTTTGGGTCTTGTATTGATATTAGGGGGAACCCCGCACCCAAATTAAAAAAAGGAAAGGTGTGGGGCCCCCAGGCCCTATATACTCTGAACAGCAGTATACAGGCGGTGCAAACAAGACAGGGACTGTAGGTTTGTTGTTAAGTAGAATCTGTTTGTAATTTTGAACTGGTACGTTTTTAAAGTGTAGCTCCAGCCAAAAAATGTATTTTTAAGCTTTTTGGAAAACATAGGGAAGGGTTATCATCCCTGTGACATTTGTTTTGCTGTCTGTGCTCCTCTTCAGAAGATTTCACCTCACTTTCTGTCCCAATGACAAATGTTTTTTGAAAATTTGGGGGTTTTAGTGAAACAAGGATTGGTGATAAAGCATCAGTGGAGAGGAGACACGTTTTTCCCATTATAACTCTTACAGGAGAGAATTTCCCCTCCTAGGGGTAGATTTCATCTCACTTCCTGTTGTCTCCCTCCGTTTGCAAGTAGGAGTCGTTTGTAAGTGGGATGTTTAAAATTAAGGGCCTGCCCCATATACTCTGCAGAAATTTGGGCCTTAGATGTTGGTGTTGCCACAACACTGTAAGCCCTCTCAGTTACTCTTGGTGGGCGCAGGAGCGGGCCCTGCTGTGAAATATTATATCAAGAATTGTAATTACATGTCCCTGATGAACAGGGGCAGAAAAATTGGGCCTTAGGCACTGGTGCCACAACACTGCAACCCCTCACAGATACTCTAGTTGGAGCGCAGGAACGAGCCCTGCTGCAAAGTATTGCATCAAAAATTGTAATTACACACCCCTGTTAAACAGGGGCTGAAAAATTGGACCTTAGGCACTGGTGCTGGTGCAACAACATTGCAACCCCTCACAGATACTCTAGTTGAGCACAGCAACGAACCCTCCTGCAAAATATTGCATCAAAAATTGTAATTACACGCCCCTGTTAAACAGGGTCTGAAAAATTGTGCCTTAGCCACTGGTGGCAGCGTCCAGAACCAAAAATATTCTCACAAGCTATCAGCATGATTATTGAGGAGGAAGAGGATAGTCACTCAGCATAACAGGATAGTCACTCAGTATCAGCATAGGCAGTCTTGAAGGGATCTGACATTTCAAAAAAAAATATTCGGTTACATCAGCATCAGGTGCTTGGTATCTGGTGATCCAAGATTCATTTTTATGAAGGTCAGTCGATTGACCGAGTCAGTGGACAGGCGCACCCTGTGATCGGTTACAAAGCCTCCAGCAGCACTGAATGTGCGTTCCAAAAGAACGCTGGATGCAGGACAGGCCAGTAGCTCAATTGCATACTGTGCAAGCTCTGGCCAGTGATCCATTCTCAAGAACCAGTAACCCAGAGGATTTTCAGTGGGAAAGCTGTCCAAGTTAGATCTTGCCCCTAGGTATTCCTGCACCATGTAAAACAGACGCTGGCGATGGTTGCTGGAACCGATCATACCTTGGGGCTGCAGACTAAAAAATTGTCTGAACGCATCGGTCAGATGGCCACCTTCTCCACCGCTCCTTTTTTAACTGACCAAAGCCTTAGCAACACGTTGTCCAGGAACAGGAGTTTGTAACCTCCCAGTCTCTGGGAACACGTTGAACAGACCTTTCTGCAAGGCCTCCCGAAGAGGTTTCATCTTCTGCTCCCTCTGCGATGGCAAGATAAGGTCCACAACCTTACCCTTGTAACGTGGATCAAGGAGGGTTGCCAGCCAGTAACGATCCCTCTCTTTGATACCACGAATATGAGGATCCTTCTGCAAGCTTTGCAGGATCAGGGAGGCCGTGCAGCGTAGGTTTGTTGAGGCATTCGGTCCGGAGTCCTCTGGGTCACTAAGGACAACATGATCCGCAGCCACCTCCTCCCAGCCACGTACAAGTCCATAGGTTTCTTGGGACTGTAAATGATCCCTTAAAAACTGCAGCTGATGCTGAGTGCCAGGCTCCACCTCCATGCTGACACAATCCGCCTCCTCCTTGTCCTCCTCCTGTGTGAAAGGTGGGCACGCAGGAACACTGTCTAGATAAAGGGGGCCTTGAGAGCTAAGGAAGTCCTCCTCTTCCTGCCTCTGTTCTGCCTCAAGTGCCCTGCCCATGATCCCACGCTGCGTGTGCTCCAACAGGTGGACAAGGGGGACAGTGTCACTGATGCATGCACTGTCACTGCTCACCATCCTCATGGCCTCCTCAAATGGTGACAGGATAGTGCATGCATCCCTGATCATGGCCCACTGGCGTGGGGAAAAAAAACAAGCTCCCCTGACCCTGTCCTGGTGCCATAGTCGCACAGGTACTCATTGATGGCCCTCTGCTGCGTGTGCAGCCGCTGCAGCATGGCCAACGTTGAGTTCCACCTGGTGGGCATGTCACAGATTAGGCGGTTCTTGGGCAGGTTAAATTCCTTTTGGAGGGCAGCCAGCCGAGCACTGGCATTATATGACCGGCGGAAATGCACACAGACTTTCCTGGCCTACCTCAGGACATCCTGTAAGCCCGGGTACCTGCCCAAAATCCGCTGCACCACCAAGTTAAGGACATGAGCCAAACAGGGCACATGGGTCAGTTGTCCCTGTCGGAGGGCGGAGAGGAGGTTGGTGCCATTGTCGCAAACCACCATTCCTGGCTGAAGCTGGCATGGCGTCAACCACCTCTGAGCCTGCCCCTGCAGAGCTGACAGAATCTCTGCCCCAGTGTGGCTCCTGTCCCCCAAGCACACCAGCTCAAGCACGCATGGCATCTTTTGGCCTGCGTACTTGCGTAGCCCCTTGAACGCCTATGGAGCACCGCTGGTTCCGAGGACAAAGCACAGGAAGAGGCCATGGAGGAAGAAGAAGAGGAGGGGGTGGAGGAGAGAGGTGTGTCAGAATCACCAGTAGTAGCATTTTGGAGGCGTGGTGGCGGAACAACCTCCAACACTACTGCACCTTGTCCTGCATCCTTCCCAGCTGCCAGCAGAGTCACCCAATGTGCCGTGAAAGATAGGTAACGTCCCTGTCCATGCCTGCTGGACCATGAGTCAGCGGTAATATGCATCTTATGGCTGACCGCCCTGTCCAGCGAGGCCAAGACATTGCCTTTCACATGCCGGGAGAATGCCGGAATTGCCTTCCGTGAGAAAAAGTGGCGTTTGGGAACCTGCCACTGAGGAACCGCACATTCCACAAACTAACGGGAGGGGGCAGAGTCTACCAACTGAAAAGGCAGCAGTTGAAGTCCTAGCAATTTAGCCAAACTAGCATTCAACCGCTGGGCATGTGGATGGCTGGGAGCGAACTTCTTTTGGCGGTGCAGGAGCTGGGGCAGGGAAATTTGCCTGGTACAATCTGGAGTCGGTGTACCGATAGCAGGTTGCTCGCAAGTACTTGGCTGTGACACACCTAATTCTACACCTTCATTCCTGTCAGTGCAGTACAGGTCTCAGAGAGGACTGAAGGTATAGTGGGGTTGGAGATCCCAGCTGATGAGGAGCAAGGAGAGGTCCTCTTTGTTCTTTGGTGTGGGTCTTTTAGGTACGCTTGCCAATGAACTGCATGGCAGGTCAACATATGTCTGGTCAAGCATGTGGTGCCCAAGCGGGTGATGTTTTGGCCACGCGAGATAAGCTTGAGACATATGTTGCAAATAGCAGCGGTGGGATCTGATGCACTCGTCTCAAAAAAGGCCCACAAGAAAGAACTTTTGGAATAATGCGCAGAGACAGCAGCGCCCTGCACATGCGGAGCTCTGTGGTGTGATGCAGTCGGTGTGCTGCCCTTAAGCTGGCCCCTGGAGGGCATCCTGCCTCGTTGGTGATGTGCCTCCTCCTCCTCTCTCCTATCAGGCACCCATGTGGAGTCAGTGACCTCATCATCCCCTCCCTCCTCATCACTGGAGCAAATCTGGCAGTATTCTGCAGCAGGGGGAGCATGACTGCCAGATTGCTGTCATTCTTGGGCACCCCCTCTGTTTGGGCTCACATTACTGCCTTCCTCTAGCTGAGTACCATCATCGGAGCCTTTAAAACGCTGGACATCCTCCTGGAGCATGTACCCAACACTGTGGTCAAACAGTTCGGGGGACTCCTCAGGAGGACATGGTGGGGCAAGGAGTGACTGATGCCATTGAGCAGAGGGAAGAGGCTGCGTTGGCAGCTGCTTTGCCAGACAAAGTACCCTGAGCCTGGGTGAGAGAGGATGAGGAGGATTAAGACAGCTTGGTCATCCACTCTACCAAGTCTTCTGCATGTTGCGGCTCAACACGGCCAGCTGCCGAAAAAAAGGACAAGCGTGTCCCACGGCCACGTGCTGATGAGGATGCACCGTGTCCACGACCAGCACTGTTGCCTCTAGACACAGAGCCTGCTTGCCCTCTTTTATTGGCTTGTGACTGTCTGCCTCTCCTTGTTGGCCTTCCAGACATACTAATGGCCTGCAGTGAGATGCAGCTGCACAAAACTGGGATGCATATATATACTGATTATACTGCAGCCAGCAGAAAGCCTGGCTGTGGTATTATTAGGATCAGAAGAAGCACACCAGCACTTGTCTTCAGGTAGCTATAGGTGCAACTGTGCAGGGTACACAGTACACTAACTTAAAATACTTCAAGCTGCCTGGTTGTGGTATTAATAGGATCAGAAGAAGAACACCAGCACTTGTCTTCAGGTAGCTATAGGTGCAACTGTGCAGGGATACACAGTACACTAACTGTAGATACTTCAAGCTGCCTGGCTGTGGTATTAATAGGATCAGAAGAAGAACAACAGCACTTGTCTTCAGGTAGCTATAGGTGCAACTATGCAGGGTACATGGTACACTAACTGTAAATACTTCACCCTGCCTGCCTATGGTATTAATAGGATCAGAAGAAGAACAACAGGACTTGTCTTCAGGTAGCTATAGGTGCAACTGTGCAGAGTACACAGTACACTAACTGTAAATACTTTAACCTGCCTGCCTATGGTATTAATAGGATCATAAGAAGAACAACAGCACTTGTCTTCAGGTAGCTATAGGTGCAACTGTGCAGGGTACACAGTACACTAACTGTAAATACTTCAACCTGCCACCCTGGCTTTGGCCAATTACAGCTCTCTGTTCAGACGGCGCTGTGATTGGCCAAGCATGCGGGTCATAGTGCATCCTTGGCCAATCATCAGCCAACAATGCACTGCGATGCCGCAGTGAATTATGGGCCGTGACGCGCCACTCGAATTTTGAGTGAACGGCCCATAACATTCGCAATTCGGCGAATGGTCGAACACACAATGTTCGAGTCGAACATGGGTTCGACTCGAACTCGAAGCTCAGCCCTACTCATAACTAAGATCCTCCAAACCCTTTATTAGCTTTGTTGCCCTTCTTTGTACTCGCTCCATTTCCAGTACATCCTTCCTGAGGACTGGTGCCCAGAACTGGTTGTTGTAAATTTGTAAAAGTTGTTATTTTTTGTTTGGATGGGGGGTGGGGTGGGGGGGGGGGGGTGAGAAACCCTTGTTAGGTTTTGCTGCTATTTTGGGCTCCACTAAGGAGATTTTGAATAATTTTCTGTCTTTTACATATATTGGGTGTTATTTCAGTTCTACGCAATTCTTTCTCTTTCAGATAGATCACCTTTTCTTTGGTTAAACGGTAAGTACACGCTTCTATCTTACTAAGATGAATACATTTAAATGCCTAACAAAGTGAATGGCTCTGGCTGCCTGGAGTCTACTCTACTGTGTGATGGGCGGGCCGTTGAGCTGCAGGAGGACACCTGAAGTCTGGTCAGGTAGGTCAGTGTAAGTCAATGTGTGTCAGGTAGGTCAGTGTATGTCAGGTAGGTCAATGTATGTCAGTGTGTGTCAGGTAGGTCAGTATATGTCAGGTAGGTAGGTGTAATGGTTAGTGTATGTCAGGTAGGTCAGTGTGTGTCAGGTAGGTCAGTGTATGTCAGTGTATGTCAGGTAGGTCAGTGTATGTCAGTGTATGTCAGGTAGGTCAATGTATGTCAGTGTGTGTCAGGAAGGTCAGTATATGTCAGGTAGGTAGGTGTAATGGTTAGTGTATGTCAGGTAGGTCAGTGTGTGTCAGGTAGATCAGTGTATGTCAGTGTATGTCAGGTAGGTCAGTGTATGTCAGTGTATGTCAGGTAGGTCAGTGTAAGTCAGGTAGGTCAGTGTATGTCAAGCAGGTCAGTGTATGTCAGTGTGTGTCAGGTAGGTCAGTATATGTCAGGTAGGTAGGTGTAATGGTTAGTGTATGTCAGGTAGGTCAGTGTGTGTCAGGTAGATCAGTGTGTGTCAGGTAGGTCAGTGTAGGTTAGGTAGGTACTACCCCCCCCCCCCCCCCAGTGCTGGGCTCGGACTTCGGGCTGAAGCCCCTTTTTTTTGCCACCCAGCAACGCCCCCGACAGTATGTACAGTCAAAAGTTGTTGTTTTTTGTTTGGATGGAGTGTGTGTGTGTGTGTGTGTGGGGGGGGGGGGTGTTAGAACCCCTTGTCAGGTTTTGCTGCTATTTTGGGCTCCACTAAGGAGATTTTGCCTAATTTTCTGTCTTTTACATATATTGGGTGTTATTTCAGTTCTACTCAATTCTTTCTCTTTCAGATACATCACCTTTTCTTTGGTTCAACAGTAAGTACATGCTTCTATCTTACTAAGATGAATACATTTAAATGCCTAACAAAGTGAATTGTTGGTCCAGAGCCATTCAATACATCCAGACTTTTTTATCTTCTTGTAGATTGGTGAATTATATCCTGAGCAGAACCAGACTGCTGCATCCCTGAACAGCCACTTAGAGAAAACAGCATTTACACTATCAGTATAAATATACACTATATTGTCAGAAGTATTGGGACGCCTGCCTTTACACACACATGACCTTCAATGGCATCCCAGTCTTATGCCCCGTACACACGATCGCACATTCCAACAACAAAATCCATGGATTTTTTCCGACGTATGTTGGCTCAAACTTGTCAATCTTGTCAGAAATTCTGATCATCAAGAACGCGGTGACGTACAGCACCTCACGACGAGCCGAGAAAAATTAAGTTCAATAGCCAGTGTGGCTCTTCTGCTTGATTCCGAGCATGCGTGGAATTTTGTGCATCGGAATTGTGTACACACGATCGGAATTTACGACAACGGATTTTGTTGTCGGAAAGTTTGAGAACCAGCTCTCAAATTTTATGTGACGGAAATTACAATGGAAAATGTCCGATGGAGCCTATACACACAGTCCGAATTTCCAACAAAAAGCTCCCATCAAACATTTCCCCTCGGAAAATCCGACCGTGTGTACGGGGCATTAGTATGTAGGGTTCAAAATTGGGTTGGCCCACCGTTTTCAGCTATAACAGCTTCAACTCTTCTGAGAAGGCTGTCCACAAGGATTAGGAGTGTGTCTATGGGAATGTTTGACCATTCGTCGGCACATTTGTGAGGTCAGGCACTGATGTTGGACAAGAAGGCCTCAGGACTCTGTGCAGGCCAGTCAAGTTCCTCCACCCCAAACTCGCTCATCCATGTCTTTGTGGATCTTGCTTTGTGTACTGGTGCTCAGTCATGTTGGAACAGGAAGGGGCCGTCCCCAAACTGTTCCCACAAAGTTGGGAGCATGAAACTGTCCAAAATGTCTTGGTATGCTGACGCCTTAAAGAGTTCCCACCACTGGAACTAAGGGGCCAAGCCCAACCCCTGAAAAACAACCCCACACCATAATCCCCCCTCCACCAAATGATTTGGACCAGTGCACAAAGCAAGGTCCATAAAGACATGGAGGAGCGAGTTTGGGGTGGAGAAACTTGGCTGGCCTGCATAGAGTCCTGACCTCAACCTGATGAAACACCTTTGGGATGAATTAGAGCGGAGACTGCGAGCCAGGCCTTCTCGTCCAACATCAGTGCCTGACCTCACAAATGCGCTTCTGGAAGAATGGTCAAACATTCCCATAGACACACTCCTAAACCTTGTGGACAACCTTCCCAGAAGAGTTGAAGCTGTTATAGCTGCAAAGGGTGGGCCAACCCAATATTGAACCCTACGAACTAAGACTGGGATGCCATTAAAGGTCATATGTGTGTGTAAAGGCAGGCGTCCCAATACTTTTGGTAATATAGTGTAGCAGAAATAAAAAACATTGCCTATTGAATACCATCAAAAATATATGGTATAAAATTATTTGGGTACAGTGTTGCATAGTTACATAGTAGGTGAGGTTGAAAAAAGACACAAGTCCATCAAGTCCAACCTATGTGTGTGATTATATGTCAGTATTACATTGTATATCCCTGTATGTTGTGGTCGTTCAGGTGCTTATCTAATAGTTTCTTGAAACTATCAATGCCCCGCAGCTGAGACCACCGCCTGTGGAAGGGAATTCCACATCCTTGCCGCTCTTAGACTGGATTCACACCTATGCAATTTTGGCGCTTTTTGCATTTTGCAGGTTTGCACTACAGAACATGTTCCATAGGAAACCATGTTAAATGGGCTGTAGTGCAAATCTGCACAATGCAAAAAGCACTAAAAATGCATAGGTGTGAATCCAGCCTTACAGTAAAGATCCCTCTACGTAGTATAAGGTTAAACCTCTTTTCTTCTAATTTTAATAAGTGGCCACGAGTCTTGTTAAACTCCCTTCCGTAAAAAAGTTTTATCCCTATTGTGGGGTCACCAGTACGGTATTTGTATATTGAAATCATATCCCCTCTCCAGAGAGAATAAGTTCAGTGCTCGCAACCTTTCCTCATAACTAGGGATGAGCCGAACACCCCCCTGTTCGGTTCGCACCAGAACATGCGAACAGGAAAAAAGTTCGTTCGAACACGCGAACACCGTTAAAGTCTATGGGACACGAACATGAATAATCAAAAGTGCTAATTTTAAAGGCTAATATGCAAGTTATTGTCATAAAAAGTGTTTGGGGACCTGGGTCCTGCCCCAGGGGACATGGATCAATGCAAAAAAAGTTTTAAAAACGGCCGTTTTTTCAGGAGCAGTGAATGTAATAATTCTTAAAGTCAAACAATAAAAGTGTAATATCCCTTTAAATTTCGTACCTGGGGGGTGTCTATAGTATGCCTGTAAAGGGGCGCATGTTTTCTTGTGTTTAGAACAGTCTGACAGCAAAATGACATTTTGAAGGAAAAAACTCATTTAAAACTACCCGCGGCTATTGCATTGCCGACAATACACATAGAAGTTCATTGATAAAAACGGCATGGGAATTCCCCAAAGGGGAACCCCGAACCAAAATTTAAAAAAAAAATGACGTGGGAGTCCCCCTAAATTCCATACCAGGCCCTTCAGGTCTGGTATGGATATTAAGGGGAACCCCGGCCAAAATTTAAAAAAAAATGACGTGGGGTTCCCCCTAAATTCCATACCAGACCCTTCAGGTCTGGTATGGATTTTAAGGGGAACCCCGCGCCAAAAAAACCCCCAAAAAAAACGGCGTGGGGTCCCCCCAAAAATCCATACCAGACCCTTATCCGAGCACGCAACCTGGCAGGCCGCAGGAAAAGAGGGGAGGACGAGAGTGCGCCCCCCCCTCCTGAACCGTACCAGGCCACATGCCCTCAACATTGGGAGGGTGCTTTGGGGTAGCCCCCCAAAACACCTTGTCCCCATGTTGATGAGGACAAGGGCCTCATCCCCACAACCCTGGCCGGTGGTTGTGGGGGTCTGCGGGCGGGGGGCTTATCGGAATCTGGAAGCCCCCTTTTACAAGGGGACCCCCAGATCCCGGCCCCCCCTGTGTGAAATGGTAAGGGGGTAAAAAAAGTACCCCTACCATTTCACTAAAAAACTGTCAAAAATGACAAGAAACAGTTTTTGACAATTCCTTTATTTAAATACTTCTTCTTTCTTCTATCTTCCTTCATCTTCTGGTTCTTCTGGTTCTTCCTCCGGCGTTCTCGTCCAGCATCTCCTCCGCGGCGTCTTCTATCTTCTTCTCCTCGGGCCGCTCCGCACCCATGGCATGGAGGGAGGCTCCCGCTCTTCTCTTCATCTTCATCTTCTCCAGCATGGGTGCGGAGCGGCCCGGAGAAGAAAATGAAGAAGAGAAGAAGAGAAGAAAAGAAGAAGAGAAGAAGATGAAGAAGATGAAGAGAAGAGCGGGAGCCTCCCTCCATGCCATGGGTGCGGAGCGGCCCGAGGAGAAGAAGATAGAAGACGCCGCGGAGGAGATGCTGGACGAGAACTCCGGAGGAAGAACCAGAAGAGCCAGAAGAACCAGAAGAACCAGAAGATGAAGGAAGATAGAAGAAAGAAGAAGTATTTAAATAAAGGAATTGTCAAAAACTGTCTCTTGTCATTTTTGAAAGTTTTTTAGTGAAATGGTAGGGGTACTTTTGTACCCCCTTACCATTTCACACAGGGGGGGGCCGGGATCTGGGGGTCCCCTTGTTAAAGGGGGCTTCCAGATTCCAATAAGCCCCCCGCCCGCAGACCCCCACAACCACCGGCCAGGGTTGTGGGGATGAGGCCCTTGTCCTCATCAACATGGGGACAAGGTGTTTTGGGGGGCTACCCCAAAGCACCCTCCCAATGTTGAGGGCATGTGGCCTGGTATTGTTCAGGAGGGGGGGGCCGCACTCTCGTCCCCCCTCTTTTCCTGCGGCCTGCCAGGTTGCGTGCTCGGATAAGGGTCTGGTATGGATTTTTGGGGGGACCCCACGCTGTTTTTTTTGGTTTTTTTGGCGCGGGGTTCCCCTTAAAATCCATACCAGACCTGAAGGGTCTGGTATGGAATTTAGGGGGAACCCCACGTCATTTTTTTTTTTTACATTTTGGCTGGGGTTCCCCTTAATATCCATACCAGACCTGAAGGGCCTGGTATGGAATTTAGGGGGACTCCCACATCATTTTTTTTTTTTTAATTTTGGTTCGGGGTTCCCCTTTGGGGAATTCCCATGCCGTTTTTATCAATGAACTTCTATGTGTATTGTCGGCAATGCAATAGCCGCGGGTAGTTTTAAATGAGTTTTTTCCTTCAAAATGTCATTTTGCTGTCAGACTGTTCTAAACACAGGAAACATGCACCCCTTTACAGGCATACTATAGACACCCCCCAGGTACGAAATTTAAAGGGATATTACACTTTTATTGTTTGACTTTAAGCATTATTAAAATCACTGCTCCTGAAAAAACGGCCGTTTTTAAAACTTTTTTTTTGCATTGATCCATGTCCCCTGGGACAGGACCCGGGTCCCCAAACACTTTTTATGACAATAACTTGCATATTAGCCTTTAAAATTAGCACTTTTGATTTCTCCCATAGACTTTTAAAGGGTGTTCCACGGCATTCAAATTTGCCGCGAACACCCCAAATTGTTCGCTGTTCGGCGAACTTGCGAACAGCCAATGTTCTAGTCAAACATGAGTTCGACTCGAACTCGAAGCTAATCCCTACTCATAACTAATATCCTCCAGACCCGTTATTAGCTTTGTTGCCCTTCTTTGTACTCGCTCCATTTCCAGTACATCCTTCCTGAGGACTGGTGCCCAGAACTGGACAGCATACTCCAGGTGCGGCCGGACCAGAGTCTTGTAGAGCGGGAGAATTATCATTTTATCTCTGGAGTTGATCACCTTTTAATGCATGCCAATATTCTGTTTTCTTTGTTAGCAGCAGCTTGGCATTGCATGCCGTTGCTGAGCCTATCATCTACTAGGACCCCCCAGGTCCTTTTCCATCCTATATTCCCCCAGAGGTTCTCCCCCAGTGTATAGATTGCATTCATATTTTTTCCACCTTTTCTACATTGAACCTTATTTGCCATGTAGTTGCCCACCCCATTAATTTGTTCAGATCTTTTTGCAAGGTTTCCACATCCTGCGGAGAAGTTATTGCCCTGCTTAGCTTAGTATAGTCCGCAAATACAGAGATTGAACTGTTTCTCCCATCCTCCAGGTCATTTATGAACAAATTAAATAGGATCGGTCCCAGCACAGAACCCTGGGGACCCCACTACCCACCCCTGACCATTCCGAGTACTCCCCATTTATCACTACCCTCTGAACTCGTCCTTGTAGCCAGTTTTCAATCCATGTACTCACCCTATGGTTCATGCCAACGGACCTTATTTTGTACAGTAAACATTTATGGGGAACTGTGTCAAATGCTTTTGCAAAATCCAGATACACCACGTCTACGGGCCTTCCTTTATCTAGATGGCAACTCACCTCCTCATAGAAGGGTAATAGATTGGTTTGGCAAGAACAATTCTTCATGAATCTATGCTGATCACTGCTAATGATACCGTTCTCATTACTAAAATCTTGTATATAATCCCTTATCATCCCCTCCAAGAGTTTATATACTATTGATGTTAGGCTAACTGGTCTGTAATTCCCAGGGATGTATTTTGGGCCCTTTGTAAATATTGGTGCTATATTGGCTTTTCTCCAATCAGCTGATACCATTCCAGTCAGTAGACTGTCAGTAAAAATTAGGAACAATGGTCTGGCAATTACTTGACTGAGTTCCCTAAGTACCCTCAGGTGCAAGCCATCTGGTCCCGGTGATTTATTAATGTTAAGTTTCCCAAGTCTAATTTTAATTCTGTCCTCTGTTAACCATGGAGGTGCTTCCTGTGATGTGTCCTGAGGATGAACACTGCAGTTTTGGTTACTAAAGCCCCCCGATTCCCTCGTGAAGACTGAGAAGAATAAATTCAATACCTTCGCCATCTTCCCATCCTTTGAAACCAGATTTCCTTCCTCATTCTTAATGGGGCCAATATGGTCTGTCCTCCCTTTTTTACTGTTTACATACTTAAAGAATTTCTTGGGATTTTTTTTGCTCTCCTCCGCTATGTTTTTCATGTTCTACCTTAGCCGTCCTTATTGCACCCTTACATTTCGTTACATTCTTTATAAAGTCTGAATGCTGATAATGATCCCTCAACCTTGTATTTTTTGAAGGCCTTCTCCTTTGCTTTTATATGCATTTTTACATTGGAGTTAAGCCATCCAGGACTTTTTGTTCGCTCTTTTAAATTTATTACCTAATGGGATGCATTGGCTAATGCCCTTATTTAATATGCTCTTAAAGCAAACCCATCTCTCCTCCATGTTCTTTGTTCCTAAGATTTTATCCCAATTTATGCCTTCTAGCAAGGTTTGTAGTTTAGGGAAGTTGGCTCTTTTGAAATTCAGTGTCTTTGTATTCCCGTTATGTTTCCTATTTGATTTATACTGAAGCCAATTGACCTGTGATTGCTGTTACCTAAATTGCCGTGATCAGGTCTGTATTGTTGGTAATCAGTAGATCCAGTAATGCTTTATTTCTAGTTGGTGCGTCTACCATCTGACCCAAAAAAATTGTCTGCAAGACATTTAGGAACTGGCAAGCCTTAGATGAATGCGTGGTTCCCTCTGCCCAGTCTATGTCTGGATATGTAAAATCTCCCATTAGGATAACACTTCCCATTCTTGCTGCTAATCCAAATTGTGATAGGAGATCTGTCTCCCCTTCCTTCCTCAGGTTAGGAAGCCTATAGCATACTCTCAGTATTATTTTCCCCTTAACTTCATCCCTTTGGAGCTCTACCCATAAGGATTCCACCTCCTCGCTAGCTCCCTTAGTGATATCATCTCTCACATTCACTTGTACATTATTCTTGATATATAGGCATACCCCTCCCCCTTTTTTACCCTCTCTATGCTTGCAATAAAGGGTATACCCTTGAATGGTTGCCAGCCAATCATGAGAGCTGTTGAACCAGGTCTCTGAAATTCCCACAAAATCCAAATCCTTCTCGTACAACAGTATCTTTAGTTCACCCATCTTGTCCGCCAGGCTCCTGGCATTGTTGAACATGCCACGTAGTTTAGACCGATCGCATATTATCCTCTTATTGGGTGTTCACAGATTGCAACTAGGACTTGCTACTATACTTACCTTGGATTTATGTGCTTTGGTCATCCTACCACTAATGCCCCCAATACTACCCTCTGGAATATGTTCCGCGCTGACTATCTCTAGCTCTAGACCCTCCCTCCATTGCCTAGTTTAAAAACCCCTCTAACTTTTTGGCCATCTTCATTCCCAGCTGATCTGCACACTCCTCATTTAGATCCCTTCTATAGTACTGGTTATCGACTGAGAAGTTGGCCCAGTTCTCCAGGAACCCAAACCCCTCCTTACTACACCAGCTCTTCAGCCACTTGTTTACTTCCCTAATCTCCTTCTTCCTTTCTGGTGTGGCCCGATGTACCGGTAGTATTCCTGAGATACTACCTTGGAGGTACTTTTCCTCAATTTAGCTCCCAAGTCCCTAAAATCGTTCTTTAGTACACTCCATCTGCCTCTGACTTTATCATTGGTGCCAATGTGCACCATGACAGCTGGGTCTTCCCCAGCCCCTCCCAATAATCTGTCCACCAGATCCGTGATGTGCTGAACCTGAGCGCCCAGTAGACAACATACAGTTCGGCGCTTTAGGTCTTTGTTACAGATTGGCCTCTCTGTCCTTCTACAAATTGAGTCCCCTACCACCAGAATCTGTCTTTCCTTTCCCTTCCCCCCCATTCTCACTGGAGGAGTTCTTCCCCCAGGAGCTAGGAGTGTCCCTCAGCTCCAGCAGTGCTGGTCCCTGACTGGTTTCACCAATGTCACTCAATGGATCGCACTTATTGGGATGCTCCAGCCCTGGATCGGCCTATCTGGCACTTCCCCCTCTACCCTTCCTGACTGTCACCCATCTACTCTTTCCTAGTGCCTGCACCTCTTTGTCTCCACCCGCCTCTGTGCTGGTCCCTGCCGGCACCTGCTGTGTACCTTCCTGGCTCTCCTTTAGTATGGAGGAACTTCTCAGTGCTGACAGTTGCTCCCCAGATTCAGAACCTGGGCTTCCAGGGAAACAATGTGCTTGCAATTTGCACAGCAGTATTCACCCTCGATCGGATGATCAAGGAACGCATACATGCCGCAAAATGTACAACGAGTCGCCTCTCCACACCCGCCGGGCATCGTACCTATTAAATTTAATGAGGATTGAGGATACACCCTGTTCAAATTACCTAACAACTAGCTTCCTGACACAGGTACTCAACAAGACAAGGCATGATGGAGTAATTGTCAGTCAAGCTATCACAGCACTGAAAAATGGCCCGGCAAGGAAGGTGTATATACAGACTTGTTCTGTTCTCGCTACACGTTTGCCCCTGGCGTGTATGTAGCTCAACATACAGTTTAAACCTTGAATCCTACAATAACCAGACTGTCTGTAACTTTGGATCCTTATTACGATGAACAGGTGGTGGTCACCTGTTCATGAACATATATAAGAATTACATGAACATAGCAAATGTCTACTTGGTATACAAATAAACAGTCTTGAGCATACTAGCGATGCTGCCTTAGAAGGATTGGAATTTCCTCAGAACATGTAGTACAGGCTTAGCTGGCTCCATTGCAGTCTGTCCTCCTCATGCAAAAGATGAAAGAGTTGTAATAGGAAGTGGGCTAGTATCTAGTGATATGACAGGAAATGTCTATTAACCATAGAACACTACCCATCAATAGTCCTTTGTTGAGAGTGGCATCTAGTGGGCAATGTTGATATTGCAATTCCAGAAGATGTTATTTTTCTTTATAGGCTGGATGCATGACAAGACTAGTACAGTGATGACGAACCTTGGCACCCCAGATGTTTTGGAACTACATTGCCCAAGATGCTCATGCACTCTGCAGTGTAGTTGAGCATCATGGGAAATGTAGTTCCAAAACATCTGGGGTGCCAAGGTTCACCATCACTGGACTAGTACTTATGGGTTAATGCATACAGTATGCAGTGGCATCGGCGGGGGGGGGGCTGACGGTGGCTGAAGCCCCGAGTGGGTCCCCAAAAAGCCCTGGGTCTCGGGTGAGCACGGTTCTTTTATTAGCCACGAGAGCCGCCGCTGAGCGGGGACTGATCTGGCCCGAGAGCGACCGGGTGTAATAGCAGGTCCCGCCTTCTGGAGCCTGCAGCGCTGATGGACGTCCCACTGATCCAATGCCGGGATCACGGGACGTGTGACGTCCATCATAGGCACTGCAGGCTCCAGAAGGCGGGAATTACAATGCGGCCGCCGCGCCACTGTGAGAAGATCCCGACCCCACTCGGCGCTCAGGCTCTCCTCATCAGGGCTCTGGCTGCCTGGAGTCTACTCTACTGTGTGATGGGCGGGCCGCTGAGCTGCAGGAGGACACCTGAAATCTGGTCAGGTAGGTCAGTGTATGTCAAGTAGGTCAGTGTAAGTCAGTGTGTGTCAGGTAGGTCATTGTATGTCAGTGTATGTCAGGTAGGTCAGTGTATGTCAGGTAGGTCAGTGTATGTCAGGTAGGTCAGTGTATATCAGGTAGGTCAGTGTGTGTCAAGTAGGTCAGTGTAGGTCAGTGTATGTCAGGTAGGTCAGTGTGTGTCAAATAGGTCAGTGTAAGTCAGTGTGTGTCAGGTAGGTCATTGTATGTCAGTGTAGGTCAGGTAGGTCAGTGAGTGTCAGGTAGGTCAGTGTATGTCAGGTAGGTCAGTGTGTGTCAAGTAGGTCAGAGTAGGTCAGTGTATGTCAGGTAGGTCAGTGTGTGTCAGGTAGGTCAGTGTATGCCAGGTAGGTCAGTGTGTGTCAGGTAGGTCAGTGTATGTCAGGTAGGTCAGTGTGTGTCAGGTAGGTCAGTGTATGTCAGGTAGGACAGTGTATGTCAGGTAGGTCAGTGTAGGTCAGTGTGTGTCAGGTAGGTCAGTGTAGGTCAGTGTATGTCAGGTAGGTCAGTGTGTGTCAGGTAGGTCAGTGTATGTCAGGTAGGTCACTGTGTGTCAGGTAGGTCAGTGTATGTCAGGTAGGTCAGTGTGTGTCAGGTAGGTCAGTGTCAAGTAGGTCAGCACATGTCAGGTAGGTACCCCCCCCCCCAGTGCTGCGCTCGGACTTCGGGCTGAAGCCTCTGTTTTTTGCCACCTAGCAATGCCCCTGACAGTATGTACAGTCAAATGTTGTTGTTTTTTGTTTGGATGGAGTGGGTGTGTGGGTGTGTGTGTGGGGGGGGGGGTTAGAACCCCTTGTCAGGTTTTGCAGCTATTTTGGGCTCCACTAAGGAGATTTTGCCTAATTTTCTGTCTTTTACATATATTGGGTGTTATTCCAGTTCTACGTAATTCTTTCTCTTTCAGATAGATTACCTTTTCTTTGGTTTAACGGTAAGTACACGCTTCTATCTTACTAAGATGAATACATTTAAATGCCTAACAAAGTGAATTTTTGGTCCAGAGCCATGCAATACATCCAGACTTTTTATCTTCTTGTAGATTGGTGAACTATATCCTGAGCAGAACCAGACTGAACATCCATCCCTGAACAGCCACTTAGAGAAAACAACATTTACACTATCAGTATAAATATACACTATATTGTCAGAAGTATTGGGACGCCTGCCTTTACACACACATGACCTTCAATGGCATCCCAGTCTCATGCCCCGTACACATGATTTTTTCCGACGTATGTTGGCTCAAACTTGTCTTGCATACACATGGGTCACACAAATCTTGTCGGAAATTCTGATCGTCAACACGTACGACGAGCCGAGAAAAATGAAGTTCAATAGCCAGTGCGGCTCTTCTGCTTGATTCAGAGCATGCGTGGAATTTTGTGCGTCGGAATTGTGTACACGAGATCGGAATTTACGATCAGAATTTACGACAACTGATTTTGTTGTCGGAAGATTTGAGAACCAGCTCTCAAATTTTGCGTGAAGGAAATTCCGATGGAAAATGTCTGATGGAGCCTATACACGGTCGGAATTTCCAACAAAAAGCGCCCATCGAACATTTCCCGTCGGAAAATCCGACCGTGTGTACGGGGCATTAGTCCGTAGGGTTCAGTATTGAGTTGGCCCACCCTTTTCAGCTATAACAGCTTCAATTCTTCTGGGAAGGCCGTCCACAAGGTTTAGGAGTGTGTCTATGGGAATGTTTGACCATTCTTCCAGAAGCGCATTTGTGAGATCAGGCACTGATGTTGGACGAGAAGGCCTGGCTCACAGTCTTCGCTCTAATTCATCCCAAAGGGGTTCTATCGGGTTGAGGTCAGGACTCTGTGCAGGCCAGTCAAGTTCCTCCACCCCAAACTCGCTCATCTATGTCTCTATGGACCTTGCTTTGTGCACTGGTGCACAGTCATGATGGAACAGGAAGGGGCCATCCCCAAACTGTTCCTACAAAGTGGGAGCATGAAATTGTCCAAAATGTCTTGGTATGCTGACACCTTAAGAGTTCCCTTCACTGGAACTAAGGGGCCAATCCCAACCCCTGAAGGACAACCCCACATCATAATCCCCCCTCCACCAAATGATTTGGACCAGTGCACAAAGCAAGGTCCATAAAGACATGGATGAGGGAGTTTGGGGTGGAGAAACTTGGCTGGTCTGCACAGAGTCCTGACCTCAACCTGATGAAACACCTTTGGGATGAATTAGAGAGGAGACTGCGAGCCAGAACTTCTCGTCCAACATCAGTGCCTGACCTCACAAATGTGCTTCTGGACGAATGGTCAAACATTCCCATAGACACACTCCTAAACCTTGTGGACGGCCTTCCCAGAAGAGTTGAAGCTGTTATAGCTGCAAAGGGTGGGCCAACTCAATATTGAACCCTACGGACCAAGACTGGGATGCCATTAAAGTTTATGTGTGTGTAAAGGCAGGCGTCCCAATACTTTTGGTAATATAGTGTAGCAGAAATAAAAAACATTGCCTATTGAATACCACTAAAAATATATGGTATAAAATTATTTGGGTACAGCGTTGCATGATGGAGTAATTGTCAGTCAAGCTATTATAGCGTTGCAAAAATGGCCCGGCAAGGAAAGTGTATATACAGACTAGTACAATGATGGCAAACCTTGGCACCCCAGATGTTGTGGAGCTACATTTCCCATGATGCTCATGCACTCTGCAGTGTAGCATCATGGGAAATGTAGTTCCAAAACATCTGGGGTGCCAAGGTTCACCATCATTGGTCTAGTACTTATGGGGTTAATGCATACAGTCAAAAGTTGTTGTTTTTTGTTTGGATGGAATGGGGGTGGTGGTTGGGAGGGGGGGGGGTTGGGGGGGTTAGAACCCCTTGTCAGGTTTTGCTACTTTTTTGGGCACCACTAGAGAGATTTTCCCTAATTTTATGTCTTTTACATATATTGGGTGTTATTTCAGTTCTACGCAATTCTTTCTCTTTCAGAAACAATAACTGGATTTGCATATAAAGGTAAGTACACACATCTATCTTACTAAGATGAATACATTTAAATACCTAACAAAGTGAATTTTTGGTCCAGAGCCATTCAATACATTGAGACTTTTTATCTTCTTGTAGATTGGTGAACTATATCCTGAGCAGAACCAGACTGCCCCATCCCTGAACAGCCACTTGGAGCAAACAGCATTTACACTATCAGTATAAATATACACTATGTAGCGCCCATCCCACTTAGGTGGGTGCTAGATAGGGTTTCTGTAGGTAGTGGTAGGTAAATTTAGCCAGGGCCTTACATATTTTAGGCCTGGTTGTTTATTCTGGGAGAGGGGAGTGGTAGAATAGAGGGGGGCGTTGCCACCTACACTTTGGTTCAGAGGGCTCCCCCTCAAACTTTCAGGGAAATGTTCTGGAAGGGAGGCAGGACTTTGGACTGGAGTGGCAAGGCAGCTTGTGGATGAGCTCTGGGACAATCATTAATTTTAGTTGGGCTTGCATATAAGCTGGGGGTCACATGCCTTTGGGGAGGAGAGTAAGGGGAGACGAAACAGTAAAGATGTAGGAGGAACGTGTAGCAGACCTGAAGGCCTGAGGGTTCAGAGACCTCAGTGCTGGATGGCAGGAGTCGGGCTTGAAGGCTTGGGGGCTCAGAGACCCCAGCGCTGGATAGTCAGAGGAACAGTCGTTGTGTAGTGCGGAGGAGAAACCGGGTGCCCCAGCCTGGGATGCACTGGACCATGCGGAGGAGGAAGTAGGTGAAAAACGGATGGAGGAGACTGGGGTCGACCTTCTGTGGCAATCATGGACCGTCGATGGGAGTGAGCAAAGGGAGTGCAACCCAGCAGTGTTATCCGTACACTCACTATGCGTCCAAGGACCTAGTGAGGGACACTTTCCAGAACTGACATTGGGCGGATTTGCAAGATTCAAGGTAGGCGGTGAGGCCTGGGACTTTGAAATCTACAACCCAATGCATCATTCAGAGTGGTGCTGGTCAGTTCATCAGAGGGAAGTACACAGGAACCAAGAGGTCAACTTCGGCTTGTACACGGTCACAAAAGATGAGGTTACCGAGAATCAGTGAGAGTGATGAATTTGATGTCGATTGTGGACTTACAGAACCTTTTAGTCCAGTGTCATCGTCTGTGAAGAGACAGATAGAAGAAGAAGAGGACCTGGTGTCAGTACCCGCGGAGTTCTGGGAGCAGGAGGAGGACTTAATGTGCAGTCCAGCTGAACAAGAAAAGCAGAGGAAAAGGACCAGGAGGTCTCTTGAGCAGGAGTTTAAGGGATCCGAGGAAAATGGTGAAGTGACAGATGCTGGAACTGAAACAATGATCTCTGAGGAACAGATTGGAGACTTGATAGATTTTTCTGAGCGAAGTACTGTCGACCCCAGAAATTGAGGAGTTGGGAATGGACTCTACCAATGAAACCCAGGAACCGCCTATCAATGTTGACCTCCAAGTGGAAGATCAAGACGGAGTTAAAGACTCACCTCAGCAGGCTGAGGGTCCTGTACTCAGGGCCTTGAGGCGGAAAGTGCAGCCACCAGAGACTTACATATGTACATTGGGAGAGAGCTCTGAAGAGCAGGTGCCCACAGTTAAAAGATCAGATCCCAGAGCTATGTCCTCCACTGTCAATCAGATAGGGGACAAATCCACCATAACCTTTGACACCGAAGGGTGGGACACGGCAATTGCCCTGACCTTCTCAAAAGTGGGTTGTGAACTTACTGAAGAAGTGTATAGTTTGGTTAAAGAGAGTCCAGAATTATATAGTTATTTGTCTGGCCTGAAGTGGGATTAGGTTTATAACCTGTGCCAACTTTCCAGACCGTTGGATTCTATCTTTGGGAACCAAAGACTTAAAGCAAGGGAGTAGTGCGCTAAAACTATGTTGTCAAAAGTATTGGGACACATGCCTTTACACGCACATGACCTTTAATGACATCCCAGTCTTAGTCCGTAGGGTTCAATATTGAGTTGGCCCACCCTTTACATCTATAACAGCTTCAACTCTTCTGGGAAGGCTGTCCACAAGGTTTAGGAGTGTGTCTATGTCTTGGTATGCAGGACGTTGTGTTCACGTACAACAAAAATGTTATAGTCTGCACATCCAGCTTTTGTCTTACCTAAAAGCGAAAATCGGCTGTCGAAAGCACCGTACTAGCGATCCGAAAATCAGCAGACAGCTCATCATATCTGATTTTCGTATCGTGTGTATGGGCCTTTAGAGCGGAGACTGCAAGCCAGGCCAGGAACTAAGGGGCCAAGCCCAGCCTCTGAAAAACCACCCCGCACCATTATCTTTATCTGAGCACTTCAACACCAGATTGGGGCCCCAGTGTAATGACTAGTAGGGAAAGGGCTTGACAAAGCCCGCTCAGCTGTTATCTTAGTTTTCCCCTAATGCCGCGTACACACGAGCGGATTTTCCGTCAGAAAAATCATGGATGGTTTTTCTGACGGAATTCCGCTCAAGCTTGGCTTGCTTGGACACGGTCACACAAAAGTTTGCTGAACTTTCGACCGTCAAGAACGCGGTGACGTACAACACTACGACGAGCCGAGAAAATGAAGTTAAATGCTTCCGAGCATGCGTCAAATTGTTTCTGAGCATGCGTAGGAATTTTGCGTGTCAGAATTGCTACATGATTGCATTTTCGGATAGGAACTTTTTCCGACCGAAAAATTGAGAACATGCTCTTAATCTTTTGCTGGCTGGAATTCGGCCAGCAAAAGTCCAGTGGAGCGTACACACGGTCGCATTTTCCGACCAAAAGCTCTCATCGGTCTTTTGCTGGCCAAATTTCCGATCGTGTGTATGTGGCATTAGATAGGACCTCCTTAAGCATAGAGTTTAGTGGTTATTCTATGGTCTGTTTGTTTATTACCAAGAGTATTCTCTATTTTTCCATTGCTTTACTTGTTTGTTTGAGGGATTATTGCTGTTTTCATCCCTCTAGTCATTATAGTATTATATACAGACCATAAACATCTCCTCTTCATTCTGGGTGTGTTGGAGAGTGTGTTGCTGCTCCAAGAGTGGTGGGCTCTGGGAACAAAGGGGGTCCAAGAAAACAGCAGCTCCTTCAGGGGTAAGTGCTACAAGCGGGACAGAAGACTTGTATTCATGAAACCTACCAGGGGTGGCCAGCATGCAGATCCACATTGCAGGCATTTATTCCACCAGAGGGCAGGGTTCTCCTGTGATGAAAAAGTTATTTCCTCGCGGCCTTACATCTCAACACCATTGTTGTCATGTTTGACACTTCAGTATTGTATAGATAAATGTGCCATCTTATTAAGTCATTTCTGAATGTCTTTTATCTTTCAGGTGTGGAAATTGACAATAAACAGAACGTTTTTTCCAAGGTGATTTCAGATCAGAGTTTATCCTATGTCCGCAGTCCTTGGTTGACCAAATTCATACCTTCCATCTATACGGTTGTATTCCTCCTATCGCTGCCTTTGAACGTAACAGCAATCATGATATTCCTGTTCAGAATTCACCTGAAGAAGCCATCGGTGGTGTTCATGTTCAACTTGGCTGTTGCTGACGTCCTCTTCGTCACCTTGCTGCCGTTCAACATCGTCTACCGATTCTCAGGAAACAACTGGGTGATCGGAGAAGGAATGTGCCGCTTTGTCACTGTCGCATTTTACTGCAACATGTACTGTTCCATCCTGCTCATGACCAGTATCAGCGTGGACCGGTTTCTCGGTGTAGTCTACCCAATTCAGTCTCTTACATGGCGCACCGTGAGCAGAGCCTGGCTGGTGTGTCTTCTCATCTGGGTGGTTTCCATTGCCGGCACCGTGCCGCTCCTTGTAAACAAGCTAACTGTTCGCATTTACGAGATGAATATCACCACTTGCTATGATTTGTTGGAGATGAAAGACATTCAGAGGTTCTACTTGCCTTATTTTACCACTTATATTTCCGCTTTCTTTTTGTTGCCTTTTATCGTTACGACTTTTTGCTACGTAATGACCATCAGAGGTCTGAGCTCACCAAAATTTGGAAACCCCAAAAAAAAGTCCCGATCCATCGTCCTTTGTGTCGTTGTACTTTTTGAGTATATCTTCTGTTTTGGCCCGACTAACGTCATCTTTTTCATTTATTATCTGAATTTTGATAAGCCATTTGGCAACTCTGTGTATTTTGCCTACATCCTATCTGTCAGCCTCTCTACCATCAGCTGTTGTCTGGATCCGGTTGTCTATTATCACGGCTTTTCGAAGTCTAAGAAACTAGAGTACAAGTTGGTTTGTTGTGGCAAAACTATGGCTGATTTCATAGATTCATTTACCCCTTCAAGTACTACGGGAAGGGAGACATCTAGCCAAACTCTGTAGAGCGGGGACCTGAAGCTGTTTCTTACGGGACTTGCTTGAGGAATGGGTGTCGAAAAAATACCCCCAATGGAAAACATAACGCCAATGTGTTTTATTAAAGTGTATCAGGTTATTATTGTTTTGCAGCATGCGGGGGTTTTGGGCCACTACAACTTATTTAATATGTGATTTTGGTTTCTCCCACTGTCTTTCCCTCCTGTTTAGTGCTAATTTGTTCTGTGCTGGCTAGACTCTCCTTGTTTCTTTCATGTTCCCTCAGTCAGTATTAGTACTTTGCAGAGACAGGGCCAAGGAAAGCCACCGTCTTCTTAAGCCTCGTACACACGATCAGATTTTTCGCAGACAAAATTGCTGACTTTTGTCCGAAGGGCGTTGGCCCCAAACTTGTCTTGCATACAAACGACACAAAATTGTCGGCCGACAAACACGAACATAGTGAGGTACTACGTGTTTTTTTAGCTTTTTAGCGCCACCCTTTGGGCTCCTTCTGCTAATTTATTGTTAGTAGAAGTTTGGTGAGAGTTGATTCGTGCTTTTGATTTCGCGCTTTTTATTTCACGCTTTTCAGTTCGTTTCTGAACGGCTGTTCGTCAACCAGACATGTTGCGGAATCGGAGGAGATAACGTGTTATTTATTATTGGCCTTGGAGTTATTGCTTTGACCCAAGTCCAGTCCAGGAACAGGAGGAGGAGGAGTTCTTGGACCAAAAATTGGTTGCTTTATTAATTGTGACCAATTCTGTCATATGCCTTTGCTGCGGGAGCTCCAGGAGAATAATCCGGATGATTTTCTGGATTATCCCTGGATGACGGACCCCTGCTTTCACCAACTCTTGGCATTGCTGATCCCCTATATTAAGAAGCAAGACACATGCATGAGGCTTTTATTTTATTTTTTGGTTGAATAATAATGATTTGATTTGGTATATTTTCTATATTTTTGGATGCATAGAATGCACTTTTTGGTTAAGTTCTATTAGCAGATAGCATGTCTAATTGTATTTGTTTTCTTTTTTTAATGCACAATATAAAAAAATTGTGTAGAATAATATTTGGCTATGCGTTTTACTTCAAATGACAGTTTGGGAGTCGGCAGTTACATTTAAACAAAAATACAATGTGAAATTAACAAGGAACACCAACATAGTTATATCTTTGATCTTAAAAACTACAGGATAATGGTGTTGTGGTAACTTGCACAAAAAAAAAAGCATAATAATATTTTTGATAACACTAGAAAAAAAGCCTTTAAAAAAAGCTTCATTATTATCCCATTAAAGAAGAAGAGAATATGCGCTGTAATTCATAATTTTCCGCATCACGAATGTTAATTCTTCATTATGAACGCTAGTTTACGAGACCGACCGCTTCCGGCTCGTCCTTGCTTCAGGGCATGTGGGTTTGTATTTTGGACTTTTGTCCGACGGACTTGTGTACACACGCTCGGAAAATCCGACAACAGACGTTTGTCCGCTGAAAATTTTAAAGCCTGCCATCCAACATTAGTCCGCAGAAAATCCGACAACAATTGTCCGATGGACCGTACACACGGTCGGATTTTCCAACAACAGCCTGTCATCGAACATTTCCCCTTGGAAAATCCTATCGTGTGTACGCGGCTTTATACTTCAAAAGACTAAAAAAAATCCTCTGTACTGCAATTAGGTGAAGTAAAATTGCACTGGATAAAAATTCTCTGTTTTATTAACCTCTTCCTGCCTGTCCTATTGACAATTGATAGCCGAACGTGAGCTTCCTAGATCCTCCTAGTCACAGTACATAGCTACATAGTCAGTTTGGTTGAAAAAAAGACACAAGTCCATCTAGTTCAAACAATAAAATTGGAAAAAAAAAATATCCTAAAAAAAAAAATAATAATAATCATACAATCTTATATATGCAATCCTTTGCCCACAGTTGACCCAGAGGGAAAAAAAACCCAGCAAAGCATGTTCTCTAATTTGCTCCAGCAGGGAAAAAAATTCCTTTCAGATCCTCTGAGAGGCAATCAAATATGATCAACATTACCTATAAATGTTAATATCCGGTTATATTATGTACATTTAGTCAAGTGTCCTAGAGGCTGCATTGCGGCGCAATCTATCACCAACTGTGTCCCGGTACCATGTGACCACTGTGACCAATTACAGCAGTCACCAGACATTTTTACACAATAAATGGCTTTCATTCATAGCCATTCATTATGTACTTTTATGATGATCTCTGTGATTGGTCACAGTGATCATATGGTACAGGCAGGGCCAATCACAGCTTACCTGTACCGTGTGATTAGTTGTGGCCAATCACAGCTAATCACAATAGTGCTCAAAGAATGCCTGTAAATGAATGGATGCCATTCATAAAAAATTATTGCTTATAACAGTAATCATCACTATTATAAGCAATCATAGTGTAAAAAAAAAAAAAAAAAAAAAATCCTGATCACCTCCCCAGAGTAGTACAGTGTCACTGTTGTAACATTACACTGCTCTGGTCACAGTAAAAAACAAAAATAGTAAAAAAAGAAAAAAGATTTTAATTATTTATTTATTTATTTACATACTGTCAACAGTCAGTATCCCTGATCACCGATCCACCAGTCATATGATGAATCTGTACTGCACCGGTGACAGTATGTAAAAAAAAAATTTGTGGAAAAAAAACTAATTTTATTTAATTTCCCAATTTTCCCCCAAAAAATGACCAAAAATTACAACTTTTACATGCTTTTTACTAAACACCTCGGACTGCCTACTTTCCAAAAAGTGGTCATTTGGGGGATATCTGTTCTGTCCTGGCATTTTAGAGCTTCGAGAAATGAGATCGGCCGTCAGGATCATCAGGATCAATTTTTAAATATATATACAGGTACATCTCATAAAATTAGAATAGCATCTAAAAGTTCATATATTCAGTAATTCAATTCAAAAAGTGAAACTCATATATTATATATAGATGTGTTACACACAGAGCAGTGGCGGAACTACCGCCATAGCGATACACGCGGTCGCTATGGGGCCCGCGGTCGCTAGGGGCCCCAGGCATGCTGCCGAGTGCGGCCCTCAGCTGGGGGCCCGCTGCCGAGTGGCATCGGCAAGCTCCTGTGACTGCCCTGCTGCTGCACAGAAGATAGAACACCGGCCCGACGCCATCCCCATTCCAGTGGCGTGACGTCACTCGGCTGGAGGAGGGAGAAGCGTCGAGAGCTACTGCATAGCCTGCAACCAAGAGGAGCCGAGCCAGGCAGCGCCGCTGAGGAGGAGGAACCTTCTGTAATCACAGAGTGATATATTTCAAGCCTTTCTTTCTTTTAATTTCGATGATTTCGACTTCAGTTTCTCAGAAAATTAGAATATTACATAAGACCAATTAAAAAAAGGATTTTTAATACAGAAATGTTGGCTTACTGAAAAGTATGTCCATGTACAGTATGGTATGCACTCAGTACTTGGTCGGGGCTCCTTTTGCATGAATTACTGCATCAATGCGGCGTGGCATGGAGGCGATCAGCCTGTGGCACTGCTGAGGTGTTATGGAAGCCCAGGTTGCTTTGATAGCGGCCTTCAGCTCGTCTGCATTGTTGGGTCTGGTGTCTCTCATCCTCCTCTTGACAATACCCCACAGATCAGAGACGCACCTAGAAACTTTAGGATCCCCCTTCATCCCCCCCTCCCCCCCTTTTGCTGGCGCCAATGGCTGTGTGTGGAGGAGATCAGGGGGCCATTGACTGGGTGAGTTTGTGACGCTCAGTATTCGTTGTCGAGGTCACAGATGTTCTACACAAATTACTAGTGTTTCCATCTGGCCTTCTAGCTTAATCATTGATATCAACTAATGCTATTTTTGGTCACCGTCCTCTATAGTTTCGGGTTACGGCCCCCTAGTGCATACATAGATATCTGTATTGCAGGACATTATTTGCTCTATGTATCCACTGTACTAAGTGTATGAATCGCCTAGTGGGCGTGTGCCCTTTGTTGTGATCCACCCACCAACATGGGTGGCGCCTTTTGACCCCACTGGAAGGAGTCTCCCCAAATGCTCATTGTTGTATGTGTATATATATATATATATATGGGAGGCTGTAGGGGACAACACTGCTAGGCTCTGAGGAAGAAGGTATCCCTTCGAAACACGTCAGCCGGCAGTGGCCCTTGAAATCTCCTGTGTTACCATCTGGAGTCTGTTTTTGTCAGTCAACTAATTGTTGTTTGTATTGCAAACTTTTTCCCACATGTTTGTGAGTAGTATTTTTATCTTATCTTTAATAAAAAAGAGGTTTAAGGATAATGCACAAGGCTGGTGCGCCCTCTTTTTCTTCTTGTTTCTCTGACTACTAGGATCTTCCTATCCTTGAGGGCAGCAAGGCGTGAAGTATTTTCCAGTATGAACGTCTAGTCCACCTGGTAACTCACTTGTGCACAGGAGTGTTTGTTTTTCTGCTATTAGAAACTTCAGGGCCATAGGTGTGCGCAAGGGGTGTGCCAGGTGTGCCTGGGCACACCCTAATCACCCTATGCCGCACAGATTCCCCCTGCTGATATTTCCCCAAGATGCCACAATGGGGCTCCTAAAAAACTGTAAAAAATAATAAGAAAATAAATTAATAACAATAAAAAACTTCTGACACGTCCACTGGCTTACTAACACCGTCTATGTTTTAATACATTTTAAAATGTTTTTTACATTAATTTAAAAGAGTGTGTATATATTACGCATACATACATACATACACACACGCACACACGCATGTTTAAGCTTTGGGGTGCACACCCTAATGCAATAGACTGCGCACACCTATGTTCAGGGCCCTGGTGCAAGAAACCATGAAGGCCCCTCCCGATCCCCCCCCCCCCCCCATACAACACTGTCCCTAGCGTTCCCCTTTATATCGCAGTCTGCAGCATTCCCCTTTACATCAGAGCTTATCCTTACATCATTGTCTATAGCATTCCCCTTTATGTCAGAGTTCCCCTTTACATCACAGTCCACAGAGTTCCTCCTTACATCAGACTCCATAATTCCCCTTTACATCACAGTCCACAAAGTTCTCCCTTACATCAGAGTCCACAGGGTTCCCCCCTTACAGTATACCCTGATGAAAAGGAGAACTCTAGAACTCTGTGTATTCTGATGTAAAGGAGAACTCTAATGTAAAGGGAAATGTGATGGACCATGATGTACCATGATGTAAAGGGGAACGCTATAGACCCTGATGTAAGGGGGGCTCTGGTGACCTTGGTCTCTCTTACATCATGGTCCGCAGCATTCCCCTTCACATCAGAGTCCACAGGATTCCCCCTTACAGTGTAAGGTAGAACACTGCAGACCTTGATGTAAAGGGGAACTCTGATGCAAAGGGGAATGCTGCGGACCATGATGTAAGGCGGAATGCTGTTTACACTAGTGTAAATGGAAACTCTGATGTATGGTGGCCCCTCCCGTTACATCAGAGTTTATAGTGTTCCCTTTTGCATCATGATCCGCAGCATTCCCTTTTACTTTAGAGTTCCCTTTTACATCAGAGTTCCCCTTTACATCAGAGTTCCCCTTTACATCAGAGTTCCCCTTTACATCAGGGTTCCCCTTTACATCAAGCTCCACAGAGATCTCCCTTGTACTGGGGGGAATCTGCTTCTTTTCTTCTCTTGGCTCTCCCACTCCCCCTCTTCATATCACCTGCCCGTTCAGTGTAGTATGTCATCTCATTCACAGATGACATTTGTCCCATAGTTGTGGTTTTGGGCGCCATATTGTTGAAGACCAACTCCACTCTGTGTATATGGGTAGACTTCAACAAAACGACGCTGGCAAAGGAGACATTGGCTTGGCAGGGGGCTGGGCTCCTGCTGATGGAGACCTGAGGGAGATATGTCCCATCCAGGCCAGCTGGAGTGTGGCTCTGCAGTCGTTCTGCAGGATTGGGTTACCTTTTGTTCCACTTGGCCCTCCCTTCTAGATTGTAAGCTCTAATAATCAGGGCCCTCTGATCCCTCTGTATTGATTTGTGTTGTAAGTGTACTGCCTACCCCCATGTTGTAAAGTGCTGTGCAAACTGTAGGCGCTATATAAATCCTGTTAATTGGTGTGTGCTGACCTACCCTCCTCCTTTTTAGTAATGTCACAGCACGCCCGTCCAGCCCCCGAGCCTGCCTGAACCCAAGCACTATATGGCCGTCTTGGGGCCCTCGCAGAGTGGCAGAACGTCAGGGCCCAGTCGCAAGTAGGGCTGCTGTGACCCTGGTAGTCCCACCACTGCCACAGATTCTCTATGGGGTTTTGGTCAGGTGAGTTTGCTGGCCAATCAAGCACAGTGATACCATGATCATTAAACCAGGTATTAGTACTTTTGGCAGTGTGGGCAGGTGCCAAATCCTGATGGAAAACAAAATCAGCATCTCTATAAAGCCGGTCAGCAGAGGGAAGCATGAAGTGCTCTAAAATTACCTGCTAGAGGGCTGTGCTGACTTTGGATTTGATAAAACACAGTGGACCAACACCAGCAGATGACATGGCTTCCCAAATCACCACTGACTGTGGAAACGTTTGCATTTCATTGGGAAATCAAGGTCCCAGTGTCTGAAGGAGGAGCGGAGAGGTGCAGAATGCAAGTTGCATGAGGTCCAGTGTGAAGTTTCCATAGTCAGTGATGATTTGGGAAGCCATGTCATCTGCTGGTGTTGGTCCACTGGGTTTTATCAAGTCCAAAGTCAGGACAGCCCTCTAGTAGGAAATTCTAGAGCATTTCATGCCTCCCTCTACTGACCAGCTTTATGGAGATGATCATTTCTTTTCCAGCAGGACCTAGCATCTGTCCACACTGCCAAAAATATAAATAACTGGTTTAATGATCATGGTATCACTGTGCTTGATTGGCCAACAAACTAGCCTGACCTAAACCCCATAGAGAATCTGTGGCGTATTGTCAATAGGAAGATGAGAGACACCAGAGCCAACAATGCAGATGAACTGAAGGCCGCTATCAAAGCAACCTAGAGCCCCGACCAAGTATTGATTGCATACTATACTGTACATGGACATACTTTTCAGTAAGCCAACATTTCTGTAATTAAAATATCTTTTTTTATTGGCCTTATGTAATATTCTAATTTTCTGAGATACGGAATTTTAGGTTTTCACTAGCTGTAAGCCATAATCATCAAAACTAATTTTGAATCGAATTACTGAAATATAATAACTTTTTGATGATATTCTAATTTTATGAGATGCACCTGTATGTATCATAAGTTCGGGACTCTATAACTGTCCTACAGACTAAATAATATACACTGATCCAAAGTTTAACAGTGCTAAAAGATAGAAATTGCCTGGACAGGAAGGTGGTTAAAGAGTTAAGCTGCCTGTGAACGGTGCCAAGTCAGCAGGTGTCCATACTGACAGACTGGGTCGAAGAAGGCGTCAGGGGTTCACTCCAAGTGTAGCGCTTTAAGGACACCACCACTCGCTTTTATGCGTTTTAGTGGGTTTCAGAAGGTTCCCTCACAGGGGTATTTAGTATTTCAGTCCTGCTACCAAAGTAAACAATTTTCAGCCCTCCTGGCTTATAAATGCAGCTCTCCAGCTCAGGCCTTACACTTTAGGGCCTTGGTCTGTCTCCCACAGACCGGACGCTCAGTACCTCCGTGCGTACAGCAAGTAGCCTCATGCTACACTGGCTCCCACTTCTCTCTCCTAGGTGAAGCCCTACTGACTCCCATTCCCAGACCTCCTGTCTTCAGGGCAGTGGCATAGCATGGGTTGTCAGCGCCCGGGGCATGGCAAGTAATTTGCGCCCCCTCGCGACCACCATACTACACTACACTACACTGACCACCATACTTCACTACACTGACCACCATACTACACTACACTGATCACTATACTACAGTACACTGACCACCATACTACACTATACTGACCACCATACTACACTACACTGACCACCATACTACACTACACTGACCACCATACTACACTACACTGACCACTGCACACAGAGTGCAGGGTTCTGGGATGAGCTGCGTACAGAGTGCAGGGTTCTGGGATGAGCTGCATACAGAGTGCAGGGTTTTGGGATGAGCTATGTACAGAGTGCAGGGTTCTGGGATGAGCTATGAGCTATGTACAGAGTGCAGGGTTCTTGGATGAGCTATGTACAGAGTGCAGGGTTCTGGGATGAGCTGTGTACAGAGTGCAGGGTTTTGGGATGAGCTATGTACAGAGTGCAGGGTTCTGAGTTGAGCTGCGTACAGAGTGCAGGGTTCTGGGATAAGCTGCGTGCAGAGTGCAGGGTTCTGGGATAAGCTATGTACAGAGTGCAGGGTTCTGGAACGAGCTATGAGCTATGTACAGAGTGCAGGGTTCTTGGATGAGCTATGTACAGAGTGCAGCGTTCTGGGATGAGCTGCGTACAGAGTGCATGGTTCTGAGATGAGCTATGTACAGAGTGCAGGGTTCTGGGATGAGCTATGTACAGAGTGCAGGGTTCTGGGATGAGCTATGTACAGAGTGCAGGGTTCTGGGATGAGCTATGTACAGAGTGCAGGGTTCCGGGATGAGCTATGTACAGAGTGCAGGGTTCTGGGGTGAGCTATGTATAGAGTGAACGGTTCTGAGATGGGCTATGTACAGAGTGCAGGGTTCTGAGATGAGCTGCGTACAGAGTGCAGGGTTCTGGGATAAGCTGCGTATAGAGTACAGGGTTCTGGGATGAGCTGCGTACAGAGTGCAGAGTTTTGAGATGAGCTATGTACAGAGTGCAGGGTACTGGGATGAGCTATGAGCTATGTACAGAGTGCAGGGTTCTTTGATGAGCTATGTACAAAGTGCAGGGTTCTGGGATGAGCTGTGTACAGAGTGCAGGGTTTTGGGATGAGCTATGTACAGAGTTCAGGGTTCTGGGTTGAGCTATGTACAGAGTGCAGGGTTCTGAGATGAGCTGCGTACAGAGTGCAGGGTTCTGGGATAAGCATACTACACTACACTGACCACCATACTACACTACACTGACCACTATGCTACACTACACTGACCACCATACTACACTACACTGACCACGATACTACACTACACTGACCACTGCACACAGAGTGCAGGGTTCTGGGATGAGCTGCATACAGAGTGCAGGGTTTTGTGATGAGCTATGTACAAAGTGCAGGGTTCTGGGACGAGCTATGAGCTATGTACAGAGTTCAGGGTTCTAGGTGGAGCTATGTGCAGAGTGCAGGGTTCTGAGATGAGCTGTGTACAGAGTGCAGGGTTCTGGGATAAGCTGCGTACAGAGTGCAGGGTTTTGGGATAAGCTATGTACAGAGTGCAGGATTCTGGAACGAGCTATGAGCTATGTACAGAGTGCAGGGTTCTTGGATAAGCTATGTACAGAGTGCAGATTTCTGGGATGAGCTGCGTACAGAGTGCATGGTTCTGAGATGAGCTATGTACAGAGTGCAGGGTTCTAGGATGAGCTATGTACAGAGTGCAGGGTTCTGGGATGAGCTATGTACAGAGTGCAGGGTTCTGGGGTGAGCTATGTATAGAGTGCAGGGTTGTGGGATGAGCTATGTACAGAGTGCAGGGTTCTAGGATGAGCTATGTACAGAGTGCAGGGTTCTGGGATGAGCTATGTACAGAGTGCTGGGTTCTGGGGTGAGCTATGTATAGAGTGAAGGGTTCTGGGATGGGCTATGTACAGAGGGCAGCGTTCTGGGATAAGCTATGTACAGAGTGCAGGGTTCTGGGATGAGCTATGTACAGAGTGCAGGGTTCTGGGATGAGCTATGTACAGAGTGCAGGGTTCTGGGATGAGCTATGTACAGAGTGCAGGGTTCTGAGATGAGCTGCGTACAGAGTGCAGGGTTCTGGGACAAGCTGCGTATAGAGTACAGGGTTCTTGGATGAGCTGCGTACAGAGTGCAGAGTTTTGAGATAAGCTATATACAGAGTGCAGGGTACTGGGATGAGCTATAAGCTATGTACAGAGTGCAGGCTTCGTGGATGAGCTATGTACAAAGTGCAGGGTTCTGGGATAAGCTGTGTACAGAATGCAGGCTTCTGGGATGAGCTGCGTATAGAGTGCAGGGTTATGGGATGAGCTGCGAACAGAGTGCAGGGTTTTAGGATGAGCTACGAACAGAGTGCAGGGTTCTGGGATGAGCTGCGAACAGAGTGCAGGGTTCTGGGATGAGCTGTGTACAGAATGCAGGGTTATGGGATGAGTTGCGTACAGAGTGCAGGGTTCTGGGATGAGCTGCATACAGAATGCAGGGTTCTGGGATGAGATATGTACAGAGTCCAGATTCTAGGACCAGCTATGAGCTATGTACAGAGTGCAGGGTTCTGATATGAGCTGCGTACAGAGTGCAGGGTTTTGGGATGAGCTGCGTGCAAAGTGCAGGGTTCTGGGATGAGCTGCGAGCAAAGTGCAGGGTTCTGGGAAGAGTTGCGTACAGAGTGCAGGGCCCTGGGACGAGATATGTAGAGAGTGCAGGGTTTTGGGATGAGCTATATACAAAGTGTAGGGTTCTGGGATGAGCTATATACAGGGTGCAGGGTTCTGGGATAAGCTATGTACAGAGTGCAGGGTTCTGGGATGAGCTATGTACAATGTGCAAGGTTCTGGGATGAGCTGCATACAGAGTGCAGGGTTTTGGGATGAGCTATGTACAGAGTGCAGGGTTCTGGGACGAGCTATGAGCTATGTACAGAGTGCAGGGTTCTTGGATGAGCTATGTACAGAGTGCAGGGTTCTGGGATAAGCGTTGTACAGAGTGCAGGGTTTTGGAATGAGCTATGTACAGAGTTCAGGGTTCTGGGTTGAGCTATGTACAGAGTGCAGGGTTCTGAGATGAGCTGCGTACAGAGTGCAGGGTTCTGGGATAAGCTGCGTACAGAGTGCAGGGTTTTGGGATAAGCTATGTACAGAGTGCAGGGTTCTGGAACGAGCTATGAGCTATGTACAGAGTGCAGGGTTCTTGGATGAGCTATGTACAGAGTGCAGCGTTCTGGGATGAGCTGCGTACAGAGTGCATGGTTCTGAGATGAGCTATGTACAGAGTGCAGGGTTCTGGGATGAGCTATGTACAGAGTGCAGGGTTCTGGGATGAGCTATGTACAGAGTGCAGGGTTCTGGGATGAGCTATGTACAGAGTGCAGGGTTCCGGGATGAGCTATGTACAGAGTGCAGGGTTCTGGGGTGAGCTATGTATAGAGTGAAGGGTTCTGGGATGGGCTATGTACAGAGTGCAGGGTTCTGAGATGAGCTGCGTACAGAGTGCAGGGTTCTGGGATAAGCTGCGTATAGAGTACAGGGTTCTGGGATGAGCTGCGTACAGAGTGCAGAGTTTTGAGATGAGCTATGTACAGAGTGCAGGGTGCTGGGATGAGCTATGAGCTATGTACAGAGTGCAGGGTTCTTTGATGAGCTATGTACAAAGTGCACGGTTCTGGGATGAGCTGTGTACAGAGTGCAGGGTTTTGGGATGAGCTATGTACAGAGTTCAGGGTTCTGGGTTGAGCTATGTACAGAGTGCAGGGTTCTGAGATGAGCTGCGTACAGAGTGCAGGGTTCTGGGATAAGCATACTACACTACACTGACCACCATACTACACTACACTGACCACTATGCTACACTACACTGACCACCATACTACACTACACTGACCACCATACTACACTACACTGACCACTGCACACAGAGTGCAGGGTTCTGGGATGAGCTGCGTACAGAGTGCAGGGTTCTGGGATGAGCTGCATACAGAGTGAAGGGTTTTGTGATGAGCTATGTACAAAGTGCAGGGTTCTGGGATGAGCTATGAGCTATGTACAGAGTGCAGGGTTCTTGGATGAGCTATGTACAGAGTGCAGGGTTCTGGGATGAGCTGTGTACAGAGTGCAGGGTTTTGGGATGAGCTATGTACAGAGTTCAGGGTTTTGGGTGGAGCTATGTACAGAGTGCAGGGTTCTGAGATGAGCTGTGTACAGAGTGCAGGGTTCTGGGATAAGCTGCGTACAGAGTGCAGGGTTTTGGGATAAGCTATGTACAGAGTGCAGGATTCTGGAACGAGCTATGAGCTATGTACAGAGTGCAGGGTTCTTGGATAAGCTATGTACAGAGTGCAGATTTCTGGGATGAGCTGCGTACAGAGTGCATGGTTCTGAGATGAGCTATGTACAGAGTGCAGGGTTCTAGGATGAGCTATGTACAGAGTGCAGGGTTCTGGGATGAGCTATGTACAGAGTGCAGGGTTCTGGGGTGAGCTATGTATAGAGTGCAGGGTTGTGGGATGAGCTATGTACAGAGTGCAGGGTTCTAGGATGAGCTATGTACAGAGTGCAGGGTTCTGGGATGAGCTATGTACAGAGTGCTGGGTTCTGGGGTGAGCTATGTATAGAGTGAAGGGTTCTGGGATGGGCTATGTACAGAGGGCAGCGTTCTGGGATAAGCTACGTACAGAGTGCAGGGTTCTGGGATGAGCTATGTACAGAGTGCAGGGTTCTGGGATGAGCTATGTACAGAGTGCAGGGTTCTGGGATGAGCTATGTACAGAGTGCAGGGTTCTGAGATGAGCTGCGTACAGAGTGCAGGGTTCTGGGACAAGCTGCGTATAGAGTACAGGGTTCTTGGATGAGCTGCGTACAGAGTGCAGAGTTTTGAGATAAGCTATATACAGAGTGCAGGGTACTGGGATGAGCTATAAGCTATGTACAGAGTGCAGGTTTCGTGGATGAGCTATGTACAAAGTGCAGGGTTCTGGGATGAGCTATGTACAGAGTGCAGCGTTCTGGGGTGAGCTATGTACAAAGTGCAGGGTTCTGGGATAAGCTGTGTACAGAATGCAGGCTTCTGGGATGAGCTGCGTATAGAGTGCAGGGTTATGGGATGAGCTGCGAACAGAGTGCAGGGTTATAGGATGAGCTGCGAACAGAGTGCAGGGTTCTGGGATGAGCTGCGAACAGAGTGCAGGGTTCTGGGATGAGCTGTGTACAGAATGCAGGGTTATGGGATGAGTTGCGTACAGAGTGCAGGGTTCTGGGATGAGCTGCATACAGAGTGCAGGGTTCTGGGATGAGATATGTACAGAGTCCAGATTCTAGGACCAGCTATGAGCTATGTACAGAGTGCAGGGTTCTGATATGAGCTGCGTACAGAGTGCAGGGTTTTGGGATGAGCTGCGTGCAAAGTGCAGGGTTCTGGGATGAGCTGCGAGCAAAGTGCAGGGTTCTGGGAAGAGTTGCGTACAGAGTGCAGGGCCCTGGGACGAGATATGTAGAGAGTGCAGGGTTTTGGGATGAGCTATATACAAAGTGTAGGGTTCTGGGATGAGCTATATACAGGGTGCAGGGTTCTGGGATAAGCTATGTACAGAGTGCAGGGTTCTGGGATGAGCTATGTACAATGTGCAAGGTTCTGGGATGAGCTGCATACAGAGTGCAGGGTTTTGGGATGAGCTATGTACAGAGTGCAGGGTTCTGGGACGAGCTATGAGCTATGTACAGAGTGCAGGGTTCTTGGATGAGCTATGTACAGAGTGCAGGGTTCTGGGATGAGCTGTGTACAGAGTGCAGGGTTTTGGAATGAGCTATGTACAGAGTTCAGGGTTCTGGGTTGAGCTATGTACAGAGTGCAGGGTTCTGAGATGAGCTGCGTACAGAGTGCAGGGTTCTGGGATAAGCTGCGTACAGAGTGCAGGGTTTTGGGATAAGCTATGTACAGAGTGCAGGGTTCTGGAACGAGCTATGAGCTATGTACAGAGTGCAGGGTTCTTGGATGAGCTATGTACAGAGTGCAGCGTTCTGGGATGAGCTGCGTACAGAGTGCATGGTTCTGAGATGAGCTATGTACAGAGTGCAGGGTTCTGGGATGAGCTATGTACAGAGTGCAGGGTTCTGGGATGAGCTATGTACAGAGTGCAGGGTTCTGGGATGAGCTATGTACAGAGTGCAGGGTTCCGGGATGAGCTATGTACAGAGTGCAGGGTTCTGGGGTGAGCTATGTATAGAGTGAAGGGTTCTGGGATGGGCTATGTACAGAGTGCAGGGTTCTGAGATGAGCTGCGTACAGAGTGCAGGGTTCTGGGATAAGCTGCGTATAGAGTACAGGGTTCTGGGATGAGCTGCGTACAGAGTGCAGAGTTTTGAGATGAGCTATGTACAGAGTGCAGGGTGCTGGGATGAGCTATGAGCTATGTACAGAGTGCAGGGTTCTTTGATGAGCTATGTACAAAGTGCACGGTTCTGGGATGAGCTGTGTACAGAGTGCAGGGTTTTGGGATGAGCTATGTACAGAGTTCAGGGTTCTGGGTTGAGCTATGTACAGAGTGCAGGTTTCTGAGATGAGCTGCGTACAGAGTGCAGGGTTCTGGGATAAGCATACTACACTACACTGACCACCATACTACACTACACTGACCACTATGCTACACTACACTGACCACCATACTACACTACACTGACCACCATACTACACTACACTGACCACTGCACACAGAGTGCAGGGTTCTGGGATGAGCTGCGTACAGAGTGCAGGGTTCTGGGATGAGCTGCATACAGAGTGCAGGGTTTTGTGATGAGCTATGTACAAAGTGCAGGGTTCTGGGACGAGCTATGAGCTATGTACAGAGTTCAGGGTTCTAGGTGGAGCTATGTACAGAGTGCAGGGTTCTGAGATGAGCTGTGTACAGAGTGCAGGGTTTTGGGATAAGCTGCGTACAGAGTGCAGGGTTTTGGGATAAGCTATGTACAGAGTGCAGGATTCTGGAACGAGCTATGAGCTATGTACAGAGTGCAGGGTTCTTGGATAAGCTATGTACAGAGTGCAGATTTCTGGGATGAGCTGCGTACAGAGTGCATGGTTCTGAGATGAGCTATGTACAGAGTGCAGGGTTCTAGGATGAGCTATGTACAGAGTGCAGGGTTCTGGGATGAGCTATGTACAGAGTGCAGGGTTCTGGGGTGAGCTATGTATAGAGTGCAGGGTTGTGGGATGAGCTATGTACAGAGTGCAGGGTTCTAGGATGAGCTATGTACAGAGTGCAGGGTTCTGGGATGAGCTATGTACAGAGTGCTGGGTTCTGGGGTGAGCTATGTATAGAGTGAAGGGTTCTGGGATGGGCTATGTACAGAGGGCAGCGTTCTGGGATAAGCTATGTACAGAGTGCAGGGTTCTGGGATGAGCTATGTACAGAGTGCAGGGTTCTGGGATGAGCTATGTACAGAGTGCAGGGTTCTGGGATGAGCTATGTACAGAGTGCAGGGTTCTGAGATGAGCTGCGTACAGAGTGCAGGGTTCTGGGACAAGCTGCGTATAGAGTACAGGGTTCTTGGATGAGCTGCGTACAGAGTGCAGAGTTTTGAGATAAGCTATATACAGAGTGCAGGGTACTGGGATGAGCTATAAGCTATGTACAGAGTGCAGGCTTCGTGGATGAGCTATGTACAAAGTGCAGGGTTCTGGGATAAGCTGTGTACAGAATGCAGGCTTCTGGGATGAGCTGCGTATAGAGTGCAGGGTTATGGGATGAGCTGCGAACAGAGTGCAGGGTTATAGGATGAGCTGCGAACAGAGTGCAGGGTTCTGGGATGAGCTGCGAACAGAGTGCAGGGTTCTGGGATGAGCTGTGTACAGAATGCAGGGTTTTGGGATGAGTTGCGTACAAAGTGCAGGGTTCTGGGATGAGCTGCATACAGAGTGCAGGGTTCTGGGATGAGATATGTACAGAGTCCAGATTCTAGGACCAGCTATGAGCTATGTACAGAGTGCAGGGTTCTGATATGAGCTGCGTACAGAGTGCAGGGTTTTGGGATGAGCTGCGTGCAAAGTGCAGGGTTCTGGGATGAGCTGCGAGCAAAGTGCAGGGTTCTGGGAAGAGTTGCGTACAGAGTGCAGGGCCCTGGGACGAGATATGTAGAGAGTGCAGGGTTTTGGGATGAGCTATATACAAAGTGTAGGGTTCTGGGATGAGCTATATACAGGGTGCAGGGTTCTGGGATAAGCTATGTACAGAGTGCAGGGTTCTGGGATGAGCTATGTACAATGTGCAAGGTTCTGGGATGAGCTGCATACAGAGTGCAGGGTTTTGGGATGAGCTATGTACAGAGTGCAGGGTTCTGGGACGAGCTATGAGCTATGTACAGAGTGCAGGGTTCTTGGATGAGCTATGTACAGAGTGCAGGGTTCTGGGATGAGCTGTGTACAGAGTGCAGGGTTTTGGAATGAGCTATGTACAGAGTTCAGGGTTCTGGGTTGAGCTATGTACAGAGTGCAGGGTTCTGAGATGAGCTGCGTACAGAGTGCAGGGTTCTGGGATAAGCTGCGTACAGAGTGCAGGGTTTTGGGATAAGCTATGTACAGAGTGCAGGGTTCTGGAACGAGCTATGAGCTATGTACAGAGTGCAGGGTTCTTGGATGAGCTATGTACAGAGTGCAGCGTTCTGGGATGAGCTGCGTACAGAGTGCATGGTTCTGAGATGAGCTATGTACAGAGTGCAGGGTTCTGGGATGAGCTATGTACAGAGTGCAGGGTTCTGGGATGAGCTATGTACAGAGTGCAGGGTTCTGGGATGAGCTATGTACAGAGTGCAGGGTTCCGGGATGAGCTATGTACAGAGTGCAGGGTTCTGGGGTGAGCTATGTATAGAGTGAAGGGTTCTGGGATGGGCTATGTACAGAGTGCAGGGTTCTGAGATGAGCTGCGTACAGAGTGCAGGGTTCTGGGATAAGCTGCGTATAGAGTACAGGGTTCTGGGATGAGCTGCGTACAGAGTGCAGAGTTTTGAGATGAGCTATGTACAGAGTGCAGGGTGCTGGGATGAGCTATGAGCTATGTACAGAGTGCAGGGTTCTTTGATGAGCTATGTACAAAGTGCACGGTTCTGGGATGAGCTGTGTACAGAGTGCAGGGTTTTGGGATGAGCTATGTACAGAGTTCAGGGTTCTGGGTTGAGCTATGTACAGAGTGCAGGGTTCTGAGATGAGCTGCGTACAGAGTGCAGGGTTCTGGGATAAGCATACTACACTACACTGACCACCATACTACACTACACTGACCACTATGCTACACTACACTGACCACCATACTACACTACACTGACCACCATACTACACTACACTGACCACTGCACACAGAGTGCAGGGTTCTGGGATGAGCTGCGTACAGAGTGCAGGGTTCTGGGATGAGCTGCATACAGAGTGCAGGGTTTTGTGATGAGCTATGTACAAAGTGCAGGGTTCTGGGACGAGCTATGAGCTATGTACAGAGTGCAGGGTTCTTGGATGAGCTATGTACAGAGTGCAGGGTTCTGGGATGAGCTGTGTACAGAGTGCAGGGTTTTGGGATGAGCTATGTACAGAGTTCAGGGTTTTGGGTGGAGCTATGTACAGAGTGCAGGGTTCTGAGATGAGCTGTGTACAGAGTGCAGGGTTCTGGGATAAGCTGCGTACAGAGTGCAGGGTTTTGGGATAAGCTATGTACAGAGTGCAGGATTCTGGAACGAGCTATGAGCTATGTACAGAGTGCAGGGTTCTTGGATAAGCTATGTACAGAGTGCAGATTTCTGGGATGAGCTGCGTACAGAGTGCATGGTTCTGAGATGAGCTATGTACAGAGTGCAGGGTTCTAGGATGAGCTATGTACAGAGTGCAGGGTTCTGGGATGAGCTATGTACAGAGTGCAGGGTTCTGGGGTGAGCTATGTATAGAGTGCAGGGTTGTGGGATGAGCTATGTACAGAGTGCAGGGTTCTAGGATGAGCTATGTACAGAGTGCAGGGTTCTGGGATGAGCTATGTACAGAGTGCTGGGTTCTGGGGTGAGCTATGTATAGAGTGAAGGGTTCTGGGATGGGCTATGTACAGAGGGCAGCGTTCTGGGATAAGCTACGTACAGAGTGCAGGGTTCTGGGATGAGCTATGTACAGAGTGCAGGGTTCTGGGATGAGCTATGTACAGAGTGCAGGGTTCTGAGATGAGCTGCGTACAGAGTGCAGGGTTCTGGGACAAGCTGCGTATAGAGTACAGGGTTCTTGGATGAGCTGCGTACAGAGTGCAGAGTTTTGAGATAAGCTATATACAGAGTGCAGGGTACTGGGATGAGCTATAAGCTATGTACAGAGTGCAGGTTTCGTGGATGAGCTATGTACAAAGTGCAGGGTTCTGGGATGAGCTATGTACAGAGTGCAGGGTTCTGGGGTGAGCTATGTACAAAGTGCAGGGTTCTGGGATAAGCTGTGTACAGAATGCAGGCTTCTGGGATGAGCTGCGTATAGAGTGCAGGGTTATGGGATGAGCTGCGAACAGAGTGCAGGGTTATAGGATGAGCTGCGAACAGAGTGCAGGGTTCTGGGATGAGCTGCGAACAGAGTGCAGGGTTCTGGGATGAGCTGTGTACAGAATGCAGGGTTATGGGATGAGTTGCGTACAGAGTGCAGGGTTCTGGGATGAGCTGCATACAGAGTGCAGGGTTCTGGGATGAGATATGTACAGAGTCCAGATTCTAGGACCAGCTATGAGCTATGTACAGAGTGCAGGGTTCTGATATGAGCTGCGTACAGAGTGCAGGGTTTTGGGATGAGCTGCGTGCAAAGTGCAGGGTTCTGGGATGAGCTGCGAGCAAAGTGCAGGGTTCTGGGAAGAGTTGCGTACAGAGTGCAGGGCCCTGGGACGAGATATGTAGAGAGTGCAGGGTTTTGGGATGAGCTATATACAAAGTGTAGGGTTCTGGGATGAGCTATATACAGGGTGCAGGGTTCTGGGATAAGCTATGTACAGAGTGCAGGGTTCTGGGATGAGCTATGTACAATGTGCAAGGTTCTGGGATGAGCTGCATACAGAGTGCAGGGTTTTGGGATGAGCTATGTACAGAGTGCAGGGTTCTGGGACGAGCTATGAGCTATGTACAGAGTGCAGGGTTCTTGGATGAGCTATGTACAGAGTGCAGGGTTCTGGGATGAGCTGTGTACAGAGTGCAGGGTTTTGGAATGAGCTATGTACAGAGTTCAGGGTTCTGGGTTGAGCTATGTACAGAGTGCAGGGTTCTGAGATGAGCTGCGTACAGGGTGCAGGGTTCTGGGATAAGCTGCGTACAGAGTGCAGGGTTTTGGGATAAGCTATGTACAGAGTGCAGGGTTCTGGAACGAGCTATGAGCTATGTACAGAGTGCAGGGTTCTTGGATGAGCTATGTACAGAGTGCAGCGTTCTGGGATGAGCTGCGTACAGAGTGCATGGTTCTGAGATGAGCTATGTACAGAGTGCAGGGTTCTGGGATGAGCTATGTACAGAGTGCAGGGTTCTGGGATGAGCTATGTACAGAGTGCAGGGTTCTGGGATGAGCTATGTACAGAGTGCAGGGTTCCGGGATGAGCTATGTACAGAGTGCAGGGTTCTGGGGTGAGCTATGTATAGAGTGAAGGGTTTTGGGATGGGCTATGTACAGAGTGCAGGGTTCTGAGATGAGCTGCGTACAGAGTGCAGGGTTCTGGGATAAGCTGCGTATAGAGTACAGGGTTCTGGGATGAGCTGCGTACAGAGTGCAGAGTTTTGAGATGAGCTATGTACAGAGTGCAGGGTGCTGGGGTGAGTTATGAGCTATGTACAGAGTGCAGGGTTCTTTGATGAGCTATGTATAAAGTGCACGGTTCTGGGATGAGCTGTGTACAGAGTGCAGGGTTTTGGGATGAGCTATGTACAGAGTTCAGGGTTCTGGGTTGAGCTATGTACAGAGTGCAGGGTTCTGAGATGAGCTGCGTACAGAGTGCAGGGTTCTGGGATAAGCATACTACACTACACTGACCACCATACTACACTACACTGACCACTATGCTACACTACACTGAGAACCATACTACACTACACTGACCACCATACTACACTACACTGACCACTGCACACAGAGTGCAGGGTTCTGGGATGAGCTGCGTACAGAGTGCAGGGTTCTGGGATGAGCTGCATACAGAGTGCAGGGTTTTGTGATGAGCTATGTACAAAGTGCAGGGTTCTGGGACGAGCTATGAGCTAAGTACAGAGTGCAGGGTTCTTGGATGAGCTATGTACAGAGTGCAGGGTTCTGGGATGAGCTGTGTACAGAGTGCAGGGTTTTGGGATGAGCTATGTACAGAGTTCAGGGTTTTGGGTGGAGCTATGTACAGAGTGCAGGGTTCTGAGATGAGCTGTGTACAGAGTGCAGGGTTCTGGGATAAGCTGCGTACAGAGTGCAGGGTTTTGGGATAAGCTATGTACAGAGTGCAGGATTCTGGAACGAGCTATGAGCTATGTACAGAGTGCAGGGTTCTTGGATAAGCTATGTACAGAGTGCAGATTTCTGGGATGAGCTGCGTACAGAGTGCATGGTTCTGAGATGAGCTATGTACAGAGTGCAGGGTTCTAGGATGAGCTATGTACAGAGTGCAGGGTTCTGGGATGAGCTATGTACAGAGTGCAGGGTTCTGGGGTGAGCTATGTATAGAGTGCAGGGTTGTGGGATGAGCTATGTACAGAGTGCAGGGTTCTAGGATGAGCTATGTACAGAGTGCAGGGTTCTGGGATGAGCTATGTACAGAGTGCTGGGTTCTGGGGTGAGCTATGTATAGAGTGAAGGGTTCTGGGATGGGCTATGTACAGAGGGCAGCGTTCTGGGATAAGCTACGTACAGAGTGCAGGGTTCTGGGATGAGCTATGTACAGAGTGCAGGGTTCTGGGATGAGCTATGTACAGAGTGCAGGGTTCTGGGATGAGCTATGTACAGAGTGCAAGGTTCTGAGATGAGCTGCGTACAGAGTGCAGGGTTCTGGGACTAGCTGCGTATAGAGTACAGGGTTCTTGGATGAGCTGCGTACAGAGTGCAGAGTTTTGAGATAAGCTATATACAGAGTGCAGGGTACTGGGATGAGCTATAAGCTATGTACAGAGTGCAGGTTTCGTGGATGAGCTATGTACAAAGTGCAGGGTTCTGGGATGAGCTATGTACAGAGTGCAGGGTTCTGGGGTGAGCTATGTACAAAGTGCAGGGTTCTGGGATAAGCTGTGTACAGAATGCAGGCTTCTGGGATGAGCTGCGTATAGAGTGCAGGGTTATGGGATGAGCTGCGAACAGAGTGCAGGGTTATAGGATGAGCTGCGAACAGAGTTCAGGGTTCTGGGATGAGGGCGAACAGAGTGCAGGGTTCTGGGATGAGCTGCGTACAGAATGCAGGGTTATGGGATGAGTTGCGTACAGAGTGCAGGGTTCTGGGATGAGCTGCATACAGAGTGCAGGGTTCTGGGATGAGATATGTACAGAGTGCAGATTCTAGGACCAGCTATGAGCTATGTACAGAGTGCAGGGTTCTGATATGAGCTGCGTACAGAGTGCAGGGTTTTGGGATGAGCTGCGTGCAAAGTGCAGGGTTCTGGGATGAGCTGCGAGCAAAGTGCAGGGTTCTGGGAAGAGTTGCGTACAGAGTGCAGGGCCCTGGGACGAGATATGTAGAGAGTGCAGGGTTTTGGGATGAGCTATATACAAAGTGTAGGGTTCTGGGATGAGCTATATACAGGGTGCAGGGTTCTGAGATAAGCTATGTACAGAGTGCAGGGTTCTGGGATGAGCTATGTACAATGTGCAAGGTTCTGGGATGAGCTGCATACAGAGTGCAGGGTTTTGGGATGAGCTATGTACAGAGTGCAGGGTTCTGGGACGAGCTATGAGCTATGTACAGAGTGCAGGGTTCTTGGATGAGCTATGTACAGAGTGCAGGGTTCTGGGATGAGCTGTGTACAGAGTGCAGGGTTTTGGAATGAGCTATGTACAGAGTTCAGGGTTCTGGGTTAAGCTATGTACAGAGTGCAGGGTTCTGAGATGAGCTACGTACAGAGTGCAGGGTTCTGGGATAAGCTGCGTACAGAGTGCAGGGTTTTGGGATAAGCTATGTACAGAGTGCAGGGTTCTGGAACGAGCTATGAGCTATGTACATAGTGCAGGGTTCTTGGATGAGCTATGTACAGAGTGCAGCGTTCTGGGATGAGCTGCGTACAGAGTGCATGGTTCTGAAATGAGCTATGTACAGAGTGCAGGGTTCTGGGATGGGCTATGTACAGAGTGCAGGGTTCTGGGATGGGCTATGTACAGAGTGCAGGGTTCTGGGATGAGCTATGTACAGAGTGCAGGGTTCTGGGATGAGCTATGTACAGAGTGCAGGGTTCTGGGGTGAGCTATGTATAGAGTGAAGGGTTCTGGGATGGGCTATGTACAGAGTGCAGGGTTCTGAGATGAGCTGCGTACAGAGTGCAGGGTTCTGGGATAAGCTGCGTATAGAGTACAGGGTTCTGGGATGAGCTGCGTACAGAGTGCAGAGTTTTGAGATGAGCTATGTACAGAGTGCAGGGTGCTGGGATGAGCTATGAGCTATGTACAGAGTGCAGGGTTCTTGGATGAGCTATGTACAAAGTGCACGGTTCTGGGATGAGCTGTGTACAGAGTGCAGGGTTTTGGAATGAGCTATGTACAGAGTTCAGGGTTCTGGGTTGAGCTATGTACAGAGTGCAGGGTTCTGAGATGAGCTGCGTACAGAGTGCAGGGTTCTGGGATAAGCATACTACACTACACTGACCACCATACTACACTACACTGACCACTATGCTACACTACACTGACCACCATACTACACTACACTGACCACCATACTACACTACACTGACCACTGCACACAGAGTGCAGGGTTCTGGGATGAGCTGCGTACAGAGTGCAGGGTTCTGGGATGAGCTGCATACAGAGTGCAGGGTTTTGTGATGAGCTATGTACAAAGTGCAGGGTTCTGGGACGAGCTATGAGCTATGTACAGAGTGCAGGGTTCTTGGATGAGCTATGTACAGAGTGCAGGGTTCTGGGATGAGCTGTGTACAGAGTGCAGGGTTTTGGGATGAGCTATGTACAGAGTTCAGGGTTCTGGGTGGAGCTATGTACAGAGTGCAGGGTTCTGAGATGAGCTGTGTACAGAGTGCAGGGTTCTGGGATAAGCTGCGTACAGAGTGCAGGGTTTTGGGTTAAGCTATGTACAGAGTGCAGGATTCTGGAACGAGCTATGAGCTATGTACAGAGTGCAGGGTTCTTGGATAAGCTATGTACAGAGTGCAGATTTCTGAGATGAGCTGCGTACAGAGTGCATGGTTCTGAGATGAGCTATGTACAGAGTGCAGGGTTCTAGGATGAGCTATGTACAGAGTGCAGGGTTCTGGGATGAGCTATGTACAGAGTGCAGGGTTCTGGGGTGAGCTATGTATAGAGTGCACGGTTGTGGGATGAGCTATGTACAGAGTGCAGGGTTCTAGGATGAGCTATGTACAGAGTGCAGGGTTCTGGGATGAGCTATGTACAGAGTGCTGGGTTCTGGGGTGAGCTATGTATAGAGTGAAGGGTTCTGGGATGGGCTATGTACAGAGGGCAGCGTTCTGGGATAAGCTACGTACAGAGTGCAGGGTTCTGGGATGAGCTATGTACAGAGTGCAGGGTTCTGGGATGAGCTATGTACAGAGTGCAGGGTCCTGGGATGAGCTATGTACAGAGTGCAGGGTTCTGAGATGAGCTGCGTACAGAGTGCAGGGTTCTGGGACAAGCTGCGTATAGAGTACAGGGTTCTTGGATGAGCTGCGTACAGAGTGCAGAGTTTTGAGATAAGCTATATACAGAGTGCAGGGTACTGGGATGAGCTATAAGCTATGTACAGAGTGCAGGTTTCGTGGATGAGCTATGTACAAAGTGCAGGGTTCTGGGATGAGCTATGTACAGAGTGCAGGGTTCTGGGGTGAGCTATGTATAGAGTGCAGGGTTGTGGGATGAGCTATGTACAGAGTGCAGGGTTCTAGGATGAGCTATGTACAGAGTGCAGGGTTCTGGGATGAGCTATGTACAGAGTGCTGGGTTCTGGGGTGAGCTATGTATAGAGTGAAGGGTTCTGGGATGGGCTATGTACAGAGGGCAGCGTTCTGGGATAAGCTACGTACAGAGTGCAGGGTTCTGGGATGAGCTATGTACAGAGTGCGTGCAGGGTTCTGGGATGAGCTATGTACAGAGTGCAGGGTTCTGGGATGAGCTATGTACAGAGTGCAGGGTTCTGGGATGAGCTATGTACAGAGTGCAGGGTTCTGAGATGAGCTGCGTACAGAGTGCAGGGTTCTGGGACAAGCTGCGTATAGAGTACAGGGTTCTTGGATGAGCTGCGTACAGAGTGCAGAGTTTTGAGATAAGCTATATACAGAGTGCAGGGTACTGGGATGAGCTATAAGCTATGTACAGAGTGCAGGCTTCGTGGATGAGCTATGTACAAAGTGCAGGGTTCTGGGATGAGCTGTGTACAGAATGCAGGCTTCTGGGATGAGCTGCGTATAGAGTGCAGGGTTATGGGATGAGCTGCGAACAGAGTGCAGGGTTATAGGATGAGCTGCGAACAGAGTGCAGGGTTCTGGGATGAGCTGCGAACAGAGTGCAGGGTTCTGGGATGAGCTGCGTACAGAGTGCAGGGTTATGGGATGAGCTGCGTACAGAGTGCAGGGTTCTGGGATGAGCTGCATACAGAGTGCAGGGTTCTGGGATGAGATATGTACAGAGTGCAGATTCTGGAACCAGCTATGAGCTATGTACAGAGTGCAGGGTTCTGAGATGAGCTGCGTACAGAGTGCAGGGTTTTGGGATGAGCTGCGTGCAAAGTGCAGGGTTCTGGGATGAGCTGCGAGCAAAGTGCAGGGTTCTGGGAAGAGTTGCGTACAGAGTGCAGGGCCCTGGGACGAGATATGTAGAGAGTGCAGGGTTTTGGGATGAGCTATATACAAAGTGTAGGGTTCTGGGATGAGCTATATACAGGGTGCAGGGTTCTGGGATAAGCTATGTACAGAGTGCAGGGTTCTGGGATGAGCTATGTACAGTGTGCAAGGTTCTGGGATGAGCTGTGTACAGAGTGCAGGGTTCTGGGATGAGCTATGTACAGAGTGCAGGGTTCTGGGATGGGCTATGTACAGAGGGCAGGGTTCTAGGATAAGCTATGTACAGAGTGCAGGGTTCTGAGATGAGCTACGTGCAAAGTGCAGGGTTCTGGGATGAGCTTGGTACAGAGTGCAGGGTTCTGGGAAGAGTTGCGTACAGAGTGTAGGGTTCTGGGATGAGCTGCGTACAGAGTGCAGGGTTCTGGGATGAGCCATATACAGGGTGCAGAGTTCTGGCATAAGCTATGTACAGAGTGCAGCGTTCTGGGATGAGCTATGTACAGTGTGCAGGGTTCTGGGATGAGCAATGTACATAGTGCAGGGTTCTGGGATGAGCTATGTACAGGGCGCAGGGTTCTGGGATGAGCTATGTACAGGGTGCAGGTTTCTGGGATGAGCTATTTACAGAGTGTAGGGTTCTGGGATGAGCAATGTACAGAGTGCAAGGTTCTGGGATGAGCTGTGTACAGAGTGCAGGGTCCTGGATGAGCTGCGTACAGAGTGCAGGGTTCTGGGATGAGCTGCGTACAGAGTGCAGGGTTCTGGGATGAGCTATGTATAGAGTGCAGGGTTGTGGGATGAGCTATGTACAGAGTGCAGGGTTCTAGGATGAGCTATGTACAGAGTGCAGGGTTCTGGGATGAGCTATGTACAGAGTGCAGGGTTCTGGGATGAGCTATGTATAGAGTGAAGGGTTCTGGGATGGGCTATGTACAGAGGGCAGCGTTCTGGGATAAGCTATGTATAGAGTGCAGGGTTCTGGGATGAGCTATGTACAGAGTGCAGGGTTCTGGGATGAGCTATGTACAGAGTGCAGGGTTCTGGGATGAGCTATGTACAGAGTGCAGGGTTCTGAGATGAGCTGCGTACAGAGTGCAGGGTTCTGGGACAAGCTGCGTACAGAGTGCAGGGTTCTGGGAGTATGATGGGAGAGGGTAGTGAAGGAAAGTATGATAAGGGGGGGGTAATGTAGGGCAGCACGATGGGAGGGGGGTAGTGTAGGGCAGTATGATCGGAAGGGGGTAGTGGAGGGCAGTATGATGGGAGGGGGTGTAGCGGAGGGCAGTATGATCGGAGGGTGTAGTGGAGGGCAGTATGATGGGAGGGGGGTAGTGGAGGTTAGTATGTTAGGGGGGGTAGTGGAGGGCAGTATGATGGGAGGGGGGGTAGTGGAGGCAGTATGATAGGAGATGAGGGTAGTGGAGGGCAGTATGTTAAGAGGGGGTGGTGGAGGCCAGCGTGATGGTAGGGGGTAGTGGAGGACAGTATGATGGGAGAGGGGTAGTGGATGGCAGTATGATAGGAGGGGGTAGTGGAGGGCAGTATGAAAGGAGGGAGGTAGTGGAGGGCAGTATGATAAGAGGGGTTGTAGTGGAGGGCAGTATGATGGTAGGGGGGTACTGGAGGGCAGTATGATGGGAGGAGGGGTAGTGGAGGGCAGTATGATGAGAGGGGGTAGTAGAGGGCAGTATGATAGGAGATGGGGGTAGTTAAGGGCAGTATATTAGGAGGGGTAGTGGAGGGTAGTATGATGGGAGGGGGTAGTGGAGGGCAGTATGATGGGAGGGGTGGTAGTGGAGGACAGTATGATGGGAAGGGGTAGTGGAGGACAGTATGATGGGAGGGGGGTAGTGGATGGCAGTATGATAGGAGGGGGGTAGTGGAGGGCAGTATGATGGGAGGGGGGTAGTGGAGGGCCGCATGAAAAGAGGGGTGGTAGTGTAGGGCAGTATGATGGGAGGGGGTAGTGGAGGGCAGTATGATAGGAGTGGTGGTAGTGGAGGGCAGTATGATGGGAGGGGGGTAGTGGAGGGCAGTATGGTAGGAGAGGGGGTAGTGGAGGGCAGTATGATAAGAGGGGTAGTAGTGGGGGGCAGTATGATAGGAGGGGGTAGTGGAGGGCAGTATTATGAGGGGGGTAGTGGAGGGCAGTATGGTAGGAGGGGGGGTAGTGGAGGGCAGTATGATAGGAAAGTGGGGTAGTGGAGGGTAGTATAATAAGGGGTTGGTAGTGGAGGGCAGTATGATAGGAGGGGGGTAGTGGAGGGCAGTATGATAGGTGGGGTGTAGTGATGGGCAGTATGATGGAAGGGGGGGTAGTGGAGGGCAGTATGATGGAAGGGGGGGGTAGTGGAGGGCAGTATGATAGAAGAGGTGGTAGTGGAGGGTAGTATGATGGGGGAGTGGAGGGCAGTATGATAGGAGGGGTGGTAGTGGAGGGCAGTATGATAGGAAGGGGGATAGTGGAGTGCAGTATGATGGGGGTAGTGGAGGGCAGTATGATTGGAGGGTTGGTAGTGGAGGGCAGTATGATGGAAGGGGTGGCAGTGGAGGGCAGTATGATAGGAAGGGTGGTAGTGGAGGGCAGTATGATAAGAGGGGGGATAGTGGAGGGTAGTATGATGGGGAGGGGTAGTGGAGGGCAGTATCATGGGGAAAGATGGTAGTGGAGGGCAGTATGATGGGAGGGGTTTCAGTGGAGGGCAATATGATGGGAGGAGTAGTCTTGGAGGTCAGTATGATAGGAGGGGGGTAGGGGAGGGCAGTATGATAGGAGTGGGTAGTGGAGGGCAGTATGATGGGAGAGGGGGCAGTGGAGGGCAGTATGAATGTCATCCCTGTACTTAGGACCGCCAGCTCCGCCTCCCAACTCCGCCCCCAGCTCTGGCTGAACAAGTGCACTGTGAATGCTGGGGCCTCTGCCTTTCACCTCCTCGGTTGTCACTGGTTGCTAGATGCCAGTTGGGCAGCCTGCTAGCAACCAGTTTGGGCAGTGAGCCAGGGGCCGGAGAATAAAGTAAAAGGGGTCTCCACCAGCCAGGGGCACACCACAGTTCATGACAGCGGTGATGCAAGGGCTATTTTAGGAGGCATCAGAACGCCCCAGGATCAGGAGGCAATTTCAGGACACTGTATTGTCCCGAAATGAAGGTGCCCGGGACCCGGGACAGAGCTGCCAATTAACTGTTGGGAGGTATGTATATATTTTATAATACTCAACACATTTTGCCCCTTGATTTTTCTCTCAGACGCCACACAGAAAATCACGTCATTATTAACAAAACTCATACTAAATATTACTTTGCCTTGAATGCAACCCCCTACGGCCCACCCCCTTAGTACTTGTGTGGGTGTAAGTTTGTGTATCTGGTCAGGGCCATCTTTAATATTAACTGGACCCCGTGCAAACATTTTCTTGGGCCCCCCGCCCAATGCCACCCCCCCCCCCCCCCCCCACGACTATGCAATTCCTCTATCCACCTGCTCTGAGACGTACAATATATAGCAGCTAGACTCAAAATCAAATCACTGCAGCAGATCAGGCGGCAATTGCAATTGGTTGCTAGTGGCTACAGCATTACAGCATATCATTACCACTCACTGACTGGATGCTAGGGGTTATAGCATCAATTACTGCTCACTGATTAGTTGCTAGAGGTTACAGCACATCATTTCTGCTCACTGATTGGTTGCTAGAGCCTACTGTACATCATAATTGCTCACCCATTGTAGTCATTTTTGCACCCACTAATTAAGAAAATTAACGAATTACTAAATAGGATTAAATTAAACTGGAGGTTGGAGGAGGAGGAGAAAGGGGGAGGGAGTTTTTCCCTGGGACCCCTATGCCAACTGTGAAGAATAACTGGGTACACCTTGCAGTCTTTGGTGGGAAGCAGTTATGGCACAGTGTATGAAATGTGTTATATTGATATGACTATCTAAGATCAATTTTATTACTCTATTTAGATGGCAGCAATTCAAGTCTGCTATCTCCTGACGAAGAGGACCATGTCCATGAAACACGTTGAGCGGAAAGACTTGCTATTGTTGTGGAATCTCATATTAGCCAATGTATTTCATATTGTATATATTGATTTGCATATATTTATTGATAATTATTATTATTATTATTATTTATATTATTATATAGTAGTGGTTTTATCAATATTATTATTCAATAAGTAAAGCAACAATTGTTAATCTTTAATAATGTATACTGTGTTTTCCAGATTTAGAAAGTCTTCATTTTTAAGTGTTGAACTTTAAATGACCTCTGCTTTATGACAAGTACTTGTAAACAGGTGTTCTCAAAAATATATTAAGATAGTCTACTGGATGAAAGTTCATTAGAATAGATTCAAGTTATGAAGAATTGTCTCCGACAGATAAGAAAACAGGTGGTTAAAATAATTAGGTGGAATACAGGAAAGTTATGTACAGAACATTAATTAAGTTTGACAGGGTCAAACAAAGGTCTGCTTGTGCCCTCATTAAAACTGTTAAAATACATGCATATAGTGAAACATATAAAACATCTGGTGGGGTTATTGAAAGTTAATTGTCTCAAAGTTGTAAATCTGTCATCCTTGAAGCTAGTTAAATCTTATCAAGATAAGGAGAGTCTGATAACACAGCTGGGTGCCAGACTGTCTCTATACAGGTGTTTTTAATTGGACAAAACCAGTTATAAATCACTTTAATGAACATATAGGAATTTTGGGAATAATTAAGTTTATCTGGTTGTAGAACAGGTGTCAGATTTATGGTTGGTTACTTTGATGTAGATCTTAGCGACCAATCATATGTAAGAGATAAGTTGAGATAAGACTTGTAAAGGAGTATATAAATGCAAGCTCTGCTAATGTTAGACAGACAAGTCAGATAGGAGCTCATAAGGCTGAACTCTATGTATGCTGCCCTATTGCACGGGTCATAGAGGTCAGAACCAATGGGCAAGTATCTGTCCACAACTTGTCTCCTCGTACGAGTCAGAGAAGACTTCTTAACTTGTTCCAGAATGTGGTCTCAGGTGAATTTCCCTCAAGAACTTGGTCGAGCTGGAATCCAGAACTCTGTGAGGGGACCAGACCACCGGCAGATCAGGCTGGTCCCTATCAGGTGAGAGGTTCCCAAGAATTGGCAGTAAAGACCCATTCTGGTTCAAGGTGAGAACACTTCACAATTGTTTCAATTTGGTTAGAGGATAAGAATACTTATATCTAATATGCATGCATTGTAAGAAACTGTATAAATTAGACCTGTATATTGTAATATTTTGAACATGAACCTGTATGTTATCAGCTGTTAATAAACCTGCATTGCTGAAGTTCTGCCTGGTTCGATACTTTACTATTCTACTTCATTTGGTGGCCCGTACGGGGACAGCATAACCTCAACTCCGATCTTGCCTAACTCCATGCTGGTGAGGCACTGAGCTCAACACAATTTTGCGCAATTTATATCAGGTTAGCAGACACCTATTATTAGTTCTGCATTGTGTTGTGCCGTGTTTTGCTAGCGCTAGGAGGGGCGGGTGGTTGTTGTTGGGTTATCGCTGTCCACCAGGCAGATCTTTGTGATGGCAGGTTGGGTTTTCTCAACTGTGGGTGCCTTAAAGTACATTGTACAGGATGAGATACCCTGGGTAGAAAATGTATTTATTTATTTATTTATTTATTTTTTTGAATTTTTTTTCTCTTTTTCTTTTCTTTCAATTCTTTCTTTTCCAAAGGGGTACCCCTGTAGAGGGTTAATTACTCTCTATGTAAACCTAGGCGTAACATGCATGTTGTTTACCTTGACTGCAAAAGTTTGTCTGGATGAGGTTTTGGGGACTTAAAGACCCCTGGAGAACTTGCGTAACATGCATGTTGGTTTCCTGGATTGGTAATCAATCAGGAGAAGGCTTTGGGGTTATCAGATCCCTGGAAAGCCTAAGTTAAAAAACTGAAACAGTACTGATATGTAGCTACTAGTAGAAAAAGTACCTTTGTGGTGTAAAATAATACTCATGAGTTTAGAAGGTTGATGTCAGGAAAGGTAAGTCCTGACAGGTAAATAAGGTAAAGGTTTTGGAGCTCCATTTGTTAACAAAGTTAAAAGGTATGTATTGTCTTTGTGCTATAAGTGTATGTGTTTATATGTATCTGTTGTAATGGTCTGTGTACTAACTGAGTTAAGATCAGGTTGAGACATTCCTGATCGCCGTGGCAAGCAGGGCTTGGCGGTTTTTCGTGTCTTGAGACAAGCGTTTTGGTAAGGAGACGTATGCGCGTACGGTGCCTATTGGCTTTACTCTGAGCACTGCTGTCCATAAGTAATTACTAACTAACCTGTCAGTTTTAATAATTCTGTGAATATTTGTATATTTATATATAGTCAGGAATTTGTGTTCATGTGTTTGCATACTTTGCTAGGTGGAGTGACTGTATTGCTATATAGAAAACAGAAGATAATTACATTTTGTTAATGAATGTTCACAAATGTAAGTTAATTTCTTTGTAATCTTTGTAGACTGTTAGGGAATATTGTATGTGTGAGAGAGACTGATCATCTCCCATATTAGGTTAGAATAATTCTGTAGTGGTTGTAAAAACGTTGGTGTGAAAGGACCCTGTGTGTTAGTTCTATGAGTGAATTGTAAGAAGTATGTAACTGATGCTGAATTCTGCATAGTGTATGATGAATAGGGAAATGGTATGTATCTTCCATACAAATACAATTAGAACTTTCTGTGTCATATCTTTGATTTTGTGACACTTGTTATTAGTATTTGTTAGGAGGATTTATATTTATATGAGTTAAATGTGTGTGTGTGTGATTTTTTTTGTATGAGGTGTGAAATGAATCCCTAAGTGAATGATTGTATGTGTCTTTTGTGGAAGGGCTAGGGATTGATATATCTATGGTGACTGATTGACTTTAGCATCAAAGTTCTAAATGTTATTGGCAGTGAGTGAGTGTGTGTGTTGAAGGCACAATTCATTATTATTTTTTTTTTTTTTTTATATATATTCTTTAAATATGTACCTCAGCTAGATAGCGCCATGAATGAGCTGAGGGAGTTAGAAGTTATTTAAACTGTAGAAAAAAGAAAGTTGTATGTTTTAAGTAATTTACGACACAAAGTTCTCCCATATTTTTTTTGTATCCAGCATACTGCTTCTGGAAGGAAAATATCTGTAGATAAATTCAATGTTGCTAATGTAATTAATGTCATGCTTAAAAACATTTTACAGTTGTAGGTTTTACATGTTAAGCAAGATAATGTATTTCTTTCCGTATGAGTGTAGGAGAGCAGAAAAGTATAGTCACCATTTTAGAAATAGCTGTCTGCACGTACGTGCAACAACTACATTAAATCACCTTTGTGACAGGTCATCTCAATACTCTGTACCAAGATGAAAGAGGCACATTTAGGGGAGTTATGTCTGGTGCCTTCAGACAGACACTGGATGAGCTGACCATAAAAATAAATAAATAAAATAAAATCTCAGAATACATTCTTATTCTTAAACATTTGTTGATTTTTTTAGAATATAAACTGTAGATTATAATAGGTATTTTGTCTTTTATATTATGGACTGTAGTAGTGAAAGGTGCATTTTATTTTTAGTGTATCACTCTTGTAAGTAGGGTGCTTATTCTCCCTTGTAGCTTTTGTTGTTTATTTTGTCATGTCCCTATCTTATTGTACAGTATTATGTATACTGTCATCTTTATATATTTGCCTATTTAGTAGTATTCACAAAGATAGCAATGGGATTTATTTATTTGGTAAAAGGGAACTCCAAATTTATTTTTGTTTCTTATTTTCTAAAAAGAATAGTGAAGAGTGATGCATAGTAACAACAGTGCTACCATCTTATTATATGTGCTATATGTAGCACATACAGGGGGGTGAATTAGATAATTAGAGTCTTAATTTTTAGCTTGTAAGCTCTGGTGAGCAAGGTCCCTTATTGGTATTGGCTAGAACTTATTTTGTCCTACCTGATTACAATATTTAGTAATTATCAGGTTGATTATTAGTTTGCCTAAATAAATAATTTGTTTCTTTATTTCAGGAGCAGCCAGCACGTTTTACATATGTAAAGTTATACTTTGTAAAATTTCTCTCCTTTTGATTTTTTATTATTCAAGTTCCTAGTTATGCTACTACAGGTGGCAAAGTCAGTTTTTTGATTAGGGTCACTCTGCATTAATATGATCTAATTAACAATAAAATTTGTATATAATTATTCTTAAGGAAGGGACATAGTAATGCACATTTTCTTGACCTCTTTAGATTTAACAGACTGTGCAAGTGACAATGTCATTTTATTTTGATTTCTTTTTAATTATGAACAATCACAATGTAGTTTCACAAAATGTAGTTCTTCAAGTCTATTTTGTGTGCCTGTATATAGACTTTATTGCAATGAAAGAACAAAGCTGTAGATATAGATATACTTTAATAAATGTCTGCTCCTTTTTAAAGTAAATCACAGTTTTTCATATGGTCATGAAAATGTACGAGACAACAGCTAAGTGTCTGATGTGGGAAATTTTTCCCAGGATTGGAGTGTATACAGCACTGATATCAGATAATTGTACCCAATTTTATAAAAAATCAGTTCCATTTTGCTCTATGCTTGGCATAGACGATAGAACCTTGTGTCCACACTCATATTCATTGGTGGATAGGTTGTATGGGCTGTTGTAGACCAAATTAAATACAATTTGCTGGGCCATATGAAACTTTGGATAGATTTGTGACTAAGTTTAGGAGTTCTAGAGGCAAATCATAGTTGCTTAAACTTCATGCTGTACAGTGGGAGATAAAATGTTCATGTGTTTAAAATAATTAACCAAATTGGTGTAGTTTTGTTTCTAAACAGATCCTTGTTTTAGATGTGATCTCTTGTTCCAGTCAAAGCCACTAAAGGAATGTATGTCAGTAACTCTTGATGACTGCAAGTACATTAAAGATCATAAAAGGAAGTGGAAGAATTCACAATTCAAGTGTCCATTTAGATCCACATTTGCGACAGTGACATTTTCAGTTTCTATAGTAGTCAAAGTCTGAGTGAGATTATCATGAATGTTATTCACATAAGTGCAAGTGGAATACATACAAGAGACTGTTGCAGACAAAGACATTGGAAGTATTTCAGTAATGGACAATTCTAATTAATTATATGTGATACTTTGTATGTAGAGACTTACTGTTGTTTTGTTTGTTATATATGTTGCAAGTATTATTATTGTGAACACCTTAAAGTGGAACTTTGGTTTAGAAAATTAATTCCTGCTGGGTTACTTGAGGCTGACCCCTTTTGCAGGTGTAGCTATGAAGCACAGTAAAAAAAATAAGTGTCTATACTGTTTAAAATCCACTGTTCCACCCTGCTCTACACAGGCTCAGTTGTGCTCTATTTTTTGCACTGATTAAAATCTAGAGGCCAGTCTGCTGGCAGCCTGAAATTCTACTGCTGCTCAAAGGTTCTGGGTTTCAGTAAAATGGTAGCATAATAATTAATGTGGAATGTATTTTTCTTGCTAAATGAACCTTATTTTATCACATTTTGTGAGTAGAGTTCCACTTTGAGTAAATGTTCAATCATTATAAACAAATAGTTTTATCATTTTTTGCTTAAAAAAAAAAAAGTGGAGAGGTGTAATGTAATGAGTATGACATTATCGCTAAAGACTGTATGCTATTAATGCTTTATAGGATATGTTATGATATTTGTCTTGATATTGTTTTATACTTTATGTTTTAAGACATAGGAGAGGTAGGCTACTGACTTAGACAGTATAGCAGTGACTGACAGAAGAGACCCATGCTGACTGTTATTGTAAAATATTCTGCAGTATAGTATGTGCAAAAATTGACAAAAAGTGAAATGGTTTTGGGTTTAGCAAACTTTGTGGGAAGACTACAAAATTAAAATTAATGAAATATCTGGACTGACTATATTGACAGTATGACATGACCAGGGTAATAGTGACTGATAGGTGGAGTCAAGGTTAAGAAATGATAAAAAATTTTACAATTATTGTATGGGAAATAGTATAGATTGGGAAATGTAAAAGAATAGTATATATAAAATACTTTGTAGTGAAAACATGTACTTCAAGGGATTTATAATAATAAATATTATTAATATTGTAAGAGTATTGTGATAAAACTATATAGATACATGTATATTATTTTAGCGGATGTTGTAGAAATAATAGGAACACACTAAATTAAGTTATTAAATAAAATAAGAGTGTAGGAGCCATTGCTTTGTAGGTTTCCCTGAAATGTTTGCAGAGACCTATTGTATCCTGACACTGACTTTATTTTTATTTTTATTTTTTATAACTATATTTTTGAAGTGTATTTTATATCCAGACAAATATCGGGTGATCGCAGAAGACATGATGCAACTTGTTACAAATGTTAATTGCTACAAAGGAAGGATTTCATGCATAAAAGGAGGAACTGGAAAATCTGAGACTTGTATCCTTGCAGAACAGGTATGCACTGAACTTGTGTCTTACAGCATCCAAAGCAGCTTGTGCTATGACACTGGACCAGCAAATGATGATGAAGGAGATCTCTCCAGACACATCAAGCACTTGGCTAAGCTGAAAAGACCTATGCAGGAAAAGGCAGAGCCTTATGGGACTGAGTCTGCTGAATGCTCCTTGGGACCACATACTTGGCTTTCATTCACTAACTGAACGGATTGTTCCTCTTCCCTATTATCCTTGATGTGATGTTGCTGAGTAACTGTTGCCTGTTGAAAGAAGTTTGTGGCAAGAATGATCACAATGCCACTGAGACTGACAACTATGTTTTCCGTGCCACATATGGAGAAGGACTTTGCAGCTACAGAAGAAGATGCAGTGTTTTTGATTGGACTGAATTATTTATTTATTTTTATTTTTTGGACTGATTTATTTATTTATTTTTTATTTTTTGGACTGATTTATTTATTTATTTTTATTTTTTGGACTGATTTATTTATTTATTTTTATTTTTTGGACTGATTTATTTATTTATTTTTATTTTTTGGACTGATTTGTTTTTACTTTTTGGACAATTTGTGATAAGTGTCGGGTGTATGGGGTCTCTGAAGGACATGGTGGGTGATCTGTATTGTAATTGCTGTGAGGCTTGTGTGAAGCCTCAACAGGGGGGAAATGTTGTGGAATCTCATATTAGCCAATGTATTTCATATTGTATATATTGATTTGCATATATTTATTGATAATTATTATTATTATTATTATTTATATTATTATATAGTAGTGGTTTTATCAATATTATTATTCAATAAGTAAAGCAACAATTGTTAATCTTTAATAATGTATACTGTGTTTTCCAGATTTAGAAAGTCTTCATTTTTAAGTGTTGAACTTTAAATGACCTCTGCTTTATGACAAGTACTTGTAAACAGGTGTTCTCAAAAATATATTAAGATAGTCTACTGGATGAAAGTTCATTAGAATAGATTCAAGTTATGAAGAATTGTCTCCGACAGATAAGAAAACAGGTGGTTAAAATAATTAGGTGGAATACAGGAAAGTTATGTACAGAACATTAATTAAGTTTGACAGGGTCAAACAAAGGTCTGCTTGTGCCCTCATTAAAACTGTTAAAATACATGCATATAGTGAAACATATAAAACATCTGGTGGGGTTATTGAAAGTTAATTGTCTCAAAGTTGTAAATCTGTCATCCTTGAAGCTAGTTAAATCTTATCAAGATAAGGAGAGTCTGATAACACAGCTGGGTGCCAGACTGTCTCTATACAGGTGTTTTTAATTGGACAAAACCAGTTATAAATCACTTTAATGAACATATAGGAATTTTGGGAATAATTAAGTTTATCTGGTTGTAGAACAGGTGTCAGATTTATGGTTGGTTACTTTGATGTAGATCTTAGCGACCAATCATATGTAAGAGATAAGTTGAGATAAGACTTGTAAAGGAGTATATAAATGCAAGCTCTGCTAATGTTAGACAGACAAGTCAGATAGGAGCTCATAAGGCTGAACTCTATGTATGCTGCCCTATTGCACGGGTCATAGAGGTCAGAACCAATGGGCAAGTATCTGTCCACAACTTGTCTCCTCGTACGAGTCAGAGAAGACTTCTTAACTTGTTCCAGAATGTGGTCTCAGGTGAATTTCCCTCAAGAACTTGGTCGAGCTGGAATCCAGAACTCTGTGAGGGGACCAGACCACCGGCAGATCAGGCTGGTCCCTATCAGGTGAGAGGTTCCCAAGAATTGGCAGTAAAGACCCATTCTGGTTCAAGGTGAGAACACTTCACAATTGTTTCAATTTGGTTAGAGGATAAGAATACTTATATCTAATATGCATGCATTGTAAGAAACTGTATAAATTAGACCTGTATATTGTAATATTTTGAACATGAACCTGTATGTTATCAGCTGTTAATAAACCTGCATTGCTGAAGTTCTGCCTGGTTCGATACTTTACTATTCTACTTCACTATATAAAACACTGCAGTGGTTGGAAATGACTGTTTTATAATTGTTTTTTTTATTATTATTAGATGTTGAATTTTAAAATAAATGCAATAAAATGTTAAAACATCTTACTAAAACGTTGTGCCTCAAAAGTCCCACATTTTTACTATAGACATAGTTTCGATATACCAAATTTAGAAACGTGGCATATACATTGAATTACTTTTTGATCAAATCATAATTGCTCACCCATTGGTTGCTAGAGGTTGCTGCACATCCTTACTGTTCACTGGTTTCTAGAGTTTACTGCACATCACTACTGCTCACTCATTGGTTGCTAGAGATTATTGCACATCCTTCCCACCCACTGATTGGTTACTAGTGCTTACTGCACATCATTACCACTCACTGATTTGTTGCTAGAGCTTACTGCACATCATTACCGCTCACCGATTGGTTGCTAGAGCTTACTGCACATCATTACTGCTAAAACATTGGTTGCTAGGAGGTTACTGCATGGTATTGCTGCTCACTAATTGGTTGCCAGAGCGTACTGCACATTATTACCGCTCACCCATTGGTTGCTAGAGGTTATTGCACATTATTAGTGCTCATTGATTGGTTGCTAGAGGTTACTGCACATCATTACTGCTCACTGATTGGTTGCTAGATAGATTATGCTACAAACACACAACAATTCCCTTGCCAGGGTAGAAGTGTTGTCCTGCATTTCAGCAGATATTAACATATGGCAGAAAAGATGGGGTTAATAAAGCCGACCGGAATTAAATTCAAAAACAGTACTGTCAATGAGCATAGCAAGCAGAGAGGCAGAGATCAGTGGTAGTTTAGCAGGTAAAGCAGTGAAGGTTCAACTCAGCAGGGCAAATAAGCTTGTTCTGATTGGTAATTACACAACACCGTCGCTTACTGCTCCTCTTTCCCTGCAGTTGCACTATGTGACAGGGAGAGATTGTTAGGATGTTGGGCCTCTCCACAGTGACAGGGCCCTGGGCAGGTGCCCCTTTTGCTCCGCCTTACAGATGGCCCTTTATCTGGTCCTTCAATAGCCCATATCTGTCAATCAAACCAACAGCCTGTGAATGGTATGGGATGTGGCACTACCAGTACACTCCAGAGTCTTTGGCCCATTGCTGTACTGTTGATCCAGTGAAGTTTAACCCATTATCACTTTGGACCTGTTTGGGGCAACCATAAGCAACAAGTTTCTGGAGCAGTTGAAGTGTTGATCTGCACATTTGCAAGGATGAACAAGCAAAATTTTGGAATAAGTGTCCACTGCAGTGCAACAATACCTCAGTCCATTGTTTCCCCAAGGCAGGGGACCGATGAAGTCAATCTGCCAAAACTCTGCAGGCATCTCGCCCCTCTTAATCGACCCTGTGGAGTACTTTTGCAATGGCCATTGTCATGCTTCTCCACACACTGTACAGTTCCCTATTACAGTCTTTATCATGTCCATGGATATAGGCAGTGCTCTCTGCTGTGCTCATCCATATGTCGCTTTCTGTCCCTAATGTCCGTATTGCTTGAGGGCCCAGTTGGCCAAGTTCATCAAGACAGGATCAATTGGCACAATGGAGGAAACACATACACAATATTGGTATCATGTTCAGTGCTAAACCATCTGATGAAAAAGATTAAAATTTAAAATTTAAATGAAAAAGCATGCATCTGCATGCTGATACATGAAGGTGCAACCATGTGAATGGTGAGTGGATTGAAAGTTCTGGGGAATGAACTCCTAAAAATTAGTCTCTAAAAAAGGTCTCTAAATGGAGGCTGTAAAGGGAGCGAGGCTGCTTCAGGCGCGGGCTGGGGAACCCGATCACTGTGAACAAAAGGAAAGCAAAAGGAGGAAAGAGAAGCGCCAAGCCAATCCTTTAAACAGCTTAGGAATTTATTCAGTATATAAGTATAAAAAAACACTAAAAACTTGCGTTAAAAATCACACACAGAGACACACAGCCAATGTCTCCATGAGGCTTATCGAGGCTCCAGCTGCGGCTAACACATGGCACTCGTGGATCCCTCAATAGAGACTTTCTGGTGGTCCTCCTGTGCTCCTGTGACACTGCACTTGGAAGCTCCCACCCGCTCTAGCACTCTGCAAGTGCTCCAACATTTTTCATGCAAGTTTTTAGTGTTGTTTTTTTACTTATATACTTCATAGAAGTAACGGGTGCGTAAAAATTGGTCTTTGCGTATCAGTGGCGCCTTCCCACCGTAACCTTATAGAGGTAATGGCCTTGCTGTAAAAAATTGCAATGATATGCACCTGTCAAACAGGTGCAGAAAAATTGGTCTTTGGGTGTCGGTGGCGCCTTCCCACCCCAACCCTATAGAGGTAATCTTGATAAAAGCAAGAATTGGCCTTGCTGTAATAAATTGTAATGATATGCGCCTGTCAAACAGGTGCAGAAAAATTACTCTTTGGGTGTTAATTGTGCCCATGAAACCTATACCAAAAACATTCTTCCAGATGAAATGAATGAACGCCCCCAAAGCTAGGCAGCCTCGAAGTCCTGCAGAGATTCCACATCCCAAAAAGACTTAATCAGTGACATCGGCATCAGGGGCTTCATAGCTGGTAATCCAGGACTGATTCATTTTTATAAAAGTCAAACTGTCCACTGAGTCTGTGGACAGACGCGTTCTATGATCAGTAACGAAACCTCCTGCAGCACTGAATGCCCGTTCTGAAAGCATGCTGGATGCAGGGCAGCCCAACTCAATAGTATACTGGGCAAGTTCTGGCCAGTGGTCTATTCTCATGACCCAGTAAGTCAGTGGATGGTCAGCTGGAAGCTCTCTGTTTTGGCCCCGAGGTAATCATCCACCATGTGATGCAAACGCTACCAATGGGATGTGGAAGCTAACAGCCCTGGGCGGCGAGGACTAAAAAAATTCCAAAATGCCTCACTTAGGCAGACGCCTTCTCCAATGCGCCTCCCTTGACCAACAGAAGACTCAAAACTACATTTTCCACGACACTATAACCTACTGGAATCAGAAAAAACATTCAATAAAATCCTCTTTAACGTGTCCTCAAGAGATTTTATCTTCTGCACTCTCTGTGGGGACGGGATGAGTTCTGAGACCTTCTCATTATACGGGTGGTCAAGGAGGGTTTCCAACCAGTAATCATCCTTCTCCTTTATGCTACGTATTCTTGGGTCCTTTCGCAGGCTTTGAAGCATGGGGTTGCCCATGCGCCTCAAATTTGCCAAAAAACAAAATAAGTGTAGCGCTAGGAAGAGGTCAGAAAATGGAGTCTATGGATTGACAGTTCGAAGTTCGTGTGTTTAAAGGAACATCCCTGGAGGGAATTTGAAAAGTCCTCTGGAACAAATCTCAGCAAGAGTGTAAATCATCTGTGGAGGGAGCCCACACACCACCAATAGAAGTGAAAAGGCTTACTGGACTCGGTGGACCCAACAAGGCATACGCCAGGTAGAGTCAATCAGGCTTATGTGGTGGTGGACTGCAGTTGGCCCGGACGGGCAAAGTTGGTGGAGTGGCTACCACGTGGCTGTGTTCCTCAAACGTAATCGGGCCCAAAGATATGAAGTACGGCACCCATAAATCGTATCCCTCAGATCAGCGTTGGAACTAGAAAACTTGTCTCTTCAGCATAAAAGTTGCACACACAGGCATCAAGAGATGGACTCCCACCTCCTTCAGTCCAGAGGATTGAGGTTGATTGAGTGGAAAGCCAGCAGTAAGTGTAGCTGTATGGTTGGAACCCAGGAGAGGAAAGGAAAAATCTGGGGTGCTTCACACATTCCAGACTTGGCGTGGATCCCCACAGAGGCGGCCGGCCAGGGCTCACAAGAGCCACTAATGTTAGGCGGTCCAAGCACACATCTAATTTCTGGTGTTTCTCAGCATAGGCATACACTAACAGGGAAAGCAAGATCCTCTTGGCTGTGTAGTAAATTTGCCGAGGCTTGAGAAGCAGACTCCTCTGGGTCACTCAGGATGACAGCATCTGGAACTTCCACCTCCCAGCCACGTACTACTCCCAAGGGTCCTGGGGTCTAAAGCCATCGCTTACAGATTGACGCATGTCTTTCTCTTCTTCGAAGCCTATGAAAGTGCCAGAATCCTCCTCCTCATCCTCCTACCCCCTCTCCTCCTGTGTGTACGGTGACATAGGAATGATGGTGTCTGGATAAGGGGACCTTGAGAGGAAAGGAAATCCTCCTCTTCCTCCTGCTGCTCTGCCTCCAGTGCCCTGTCCATAATGCCATGCAGTGTCTGCTCCAGCAGAAACACAACGGGGATTGTGTCACTGATGCATGCACTGTCACTGCTCACCATTCTTGTGGCCTCCCCAAATGGTGACAATACAGTGCATGCATCCTTAATTATCAGCCATTGGCGTGGGGAAATAAGCCTGAGGCGGCCTGAGCCTGATGCCGTGCCATACTGGCACAAGTACTCATTGGTGGCCCTCTGCTGCATGTATAGCCGCTGCAGCATTCCCAAAGTTGAGTTCCACCTGGTGGGCATGTCACAAATCAGGCGGTTTACAGGGCAGGTGGAATTCCGGCTGAATATCAGCCAACCGAGCACTGGCGGTGTATGGCCGCCTGAAATGGCTACAGACTCTCCTGGCTAGCTTTAGTACATCTTGCAACCCTGGGTATGTATTCAGGAAACGCTGCAACACCAAATTGAGGACATGTGCAAGGCATGGTAAATGTGTCAACTTTCCCTGTCTAATTGCGGACAGGAGGTTTGAGTCGATATTGGATACCACCATTCCTGGCTCCAGTTGGCATGGTGTGAACGACCTCTGGGCCTGTCCCTGCAGAGCTGCAAGAATCTCTGCTCCGATGTGGTTCCTGTCCCCTAAACACACCAGCTGAAGCACTGCATGGCACCTTTTAGCCTGACTCTCGGAATAGCCCCTTGAACGCTTAGGGTGTACCCGATGTTCATAGGACAATTATGCAGAGGAGGGCATGGAAGTGAGGGAGGAGGAGGGGCTAGAGCTCACAGGTCTGGTATCATCACCACCAGCTGTATCGAGATGTGGGGGCACAAAAAGCTGCAGCACCAAGCCCTGTCCTGCATCCTTTCGAATTGCAAGCAGCGTTACCCAGTGTGCTGTGAACAAAATATAATAAATAAATAAATAACAAAAATATATCGTCCCTGCCCATGCTTGCTGGACCACGTGTCAGCAGTAAGGTGAATTTTACGGCTGACTGCCTTGCCCAACGATGCCAGAACATTCCCTTCCATGTGATGGTAGAGAGATGGAACGGCCTTACGTGAAAAGTAGTTGTAGTCAGAGTCTTCGAGTAAGAAAGTGATACTCCTAAGCACCAAGGCCTGAGGTGTGCCTTGGCCTTACTGGTCAGTATGCCTGAAAAGAGGGCATACCCTGAATGTAAGAAAAAGTAATGAGTATGTATGAGGATTGGGGGAAACGGGTGGGTGGGAACCCAGAAACGCCAACGAGCCCTGGCCAGATAGAGGAGGAGGCTTAAGTAGCCCTCTCAGCCTCCTCCCACAAATACAGGCTAACCTCTGGCTAGCCTTTACACTTGTAGTCAGAGTCTTCGAGTAAGAAAGTGATACTCCTAAGCACCAAGGCCTGAGGTGTGCCTTGGCCTGACTGGTCAGTATGCCTGAAAAGAGGGCAAAAAGACACAAATTTAGGTGAAGAAGGGAAGGTAACATCCTATCAAGAGGAGTAGCGTGCGCCCGGATGGCAACAGTATGTATCCGAAAAGTGTCCCCTATGACCGCAGAAACCCCCCCCCCCCCGACTTGGTGATGAGACAGAACCCCCTACCGAACCTGCGAAGCTACCCAGAATCCAACTGAACGTCCAGTGAACGATTGGACAGAGCCTGAAGTCCGAGACGACCCAGACATGAGAATGAACTGCTTGCGAATGCGTGGGGAAAGGGGAGCAATGGCTGTCCTGAGGAGCCCCTGCAAGATGAATGGCCGAGAAGATCGAAACTTCAAAAACGGACACCAGTGAAGTGCTCAGTGAAACCCCTCCCAAGCCCTTGCCTGGCCATGCTGGTGTGGGGAAGTCCGAGGGTGAGTGCCAAAGGACAACTGGTAGGAGTTCAAAATGCTAAATACCTGAAAGATGTGATGAAGTAGGTGGATCAGGCCCATGCACTATGGCAATAAGTATTGACAACGTGTAGAAACCATGCTAGACACAGAATACTGGTCCCACCTGATGCGATCGGGTCGTGCTTCAGCCTGTGACCTGGTAACCGAGTCTGAAATCTGAACCAAGGAAGGAGAGCCAGACTCCATCCCAGGGAAATAAGTCCCATGGCATGAAAACAGTCATACCAAAAGTGACTAAACCTCCCCCCTACCTGGAACCGGCTGGGGAACGGAAAAGATGACTGGACTGACGTCCCTGAGCAGTCTTCCAGGCCATACCCTAGACAAGATCCGAGCCGAGAGAGGAATCCAGAATCATGATGACGTTTGCCCAAACCTACCACTTAAGGACCAATAAGGGGGTAACGAATGCCAATACAGCCCAACCTGAGAACATGCACAAGAGAAATGACAGACAAGACAAGAGAACAACAATGCCCCTCTGTGCCTACCTAAGTATGAGCGGAAATGCCAAGACCACTGCGCATGAATAAACCTGATGGACCCCCCCTCCCCTCGTGTGAGTAAAGAGTGAGCCCGAGTAACCTGCCGCGCAGAGACAGGTAATTAACTGAAAACTCAGGGCTGGTGTACCCACAGACTGTGGTGGGTAATCGTACAGGTGTGGTGAATGAACGTGCATCGTATGACGTATGTTATACGGGCGAGAAGATTGTGGTCAACAATCATTAACAAACGAAACCTCAGCCCGTATGGATCTGTAGACGTGACAGATCCTGACATGTGAGCCCTAGCTACCTGACGCAGGTACAACCATGAACAAAAAACGATGAGACATGACAAACAACAAAGATGAAACAGCTACCGGAGTATGTGCCGTGACTGAACAACGATGCCCCTCTGAGAGATGCTGAGGCTGAACACTGAAACAGAAACGTTAGGGCAGAAACATAAGCACAATAACGCTATGACAGAAATGCTGAACTAAATGCTGAGACAGAAATGTGATGACAGAAAAAACCTGGGACATAAATGTAATGACAGGAAAAACCTGGGGCAGAAATGTAATGACCGAAAATACCTGGGGCAGAAATGTAATGACCGAAAATACCTGGGGCAGAAATGCAATGACAGAAAAAAACCTGGGGCAGAAATGCAATGACAGAAAAAACCTGGGGCAGAAGTGTAATGCCAGAAACCCAGGGGCAGAAATGTAATGACAGAAACCCAGGGGTAGAAATATAATGACCGAAAATACCTGGGGCAGAAATGTAAGGACAGAAAAAACCTGGGGCAGAAATGTAATGACCGAAAATACCTGGGGCAGAAATGTAATGACCGAAAATACCTGGGGCAGAAATGTAATGACCGAAAATACCTGAGGCAGAAATGCAATGACAGAAAAAACCTGGGGCAGAAATGCAATGAGAGAAACCCAGGGGCAGAAATGTAATTACAGAAACCCTGGGGCAGAAATGTAAATTACAGAAACCCTGGGGCAGAAATGTAAATTACAGAAACCCTGGGGCAGAAATGTAATTACAGAAACCCTGGGGCAGAACGGTAATGACAGAAACCCTGGGGCAGAACGGTAATGACAGAAACCCTGGGGCAGAACGGTAATGACAGAAACCCTGGGGCAGAACGGTAATGACAGAAACCCTGGGGCAGAAATGCCACGACAGAAAATGCTGGGGTAGAAAACGCTCCGACAGAACGCAGAGGCAGAAACACGACAGAAATCCTGGGGCAGAAACGCTGAGGCAGAAATGCCATTACCGAAACGCAATGACAGAAACGCTGAGACTGAAATACTGATGGCAGAAATGCAAAGACAGAACCCTGGGGCAGAAACGCTATGACGGAAATGCCGAGACAGAAAAAATTGAGCCTGAACGCTGAGCCAGAACACTATGACAGAAAACGCCAGGACCGAATAAAGAAAAAATGCCATGACAGAAATCCTGAGCCAGAAACTCTATACAGAAATCCTACGGCAGAACCGCTATGACAGAAATGCCGAGACTGTACGCCGAGACAGAAATGCCGGGGCAGAAAGCTATGACAGAAAAGCTAGGTCAGAACGCTGAGACGGAAATGCTGAACTCTTATGACAGCAATGCTAGGGCAAAACTCCAAGAGAGAAATGCTGAATGCTATGACAGAAATGCTGGGCTGAACGCTATAACAGAAATGCCGAACCCTGCGACAGAAATGCTGAAACCCTGCGACAGAAATGCTGAAACCCTGCGACAGAATTGCTGAAACCCTGCGACAGAATTGCTGAAACCCTGCGACAGAATTGCTGAAACCCTGCGACAGAATTGCTGAAACCCTGTGACAGAATTGCTGAAACCCTGCGACAGAATTGCCGAAACCCTGCGACAGAATTGCCGAAACCCTGCGACAGAAATGCTGAAACCCTGCAACAGAAATGCTGAAACCCTGTGACAGAAATGCTGAAACTCTGCGACAGAAATGCTGAAACCCTGTGACAGAAATGCTGAAACTCTGCGACAGAAATGCTGAAACCCTGCGACAGAAATGCTGAAACCCTGCGACAGAATTGCTGACACCCTGCGACAGAATTGCTGAAACCCTGCGACAGAAATGCTGAACCCCTGCGACAGAAATGCTGAACCCCTGCGACAGAAATGCTGAACCCCTGCGACAGAAATGCTAAACGCTATGACAGAAATGCTAAACGCTACGACAGAAATGCTGGGCAGAACATTTGAGACAGAAATGCTGAATGCTACGCCAGAAATGCTGAGGCAGGAAACGCCATGACAGGAAAACAAGCGCTGAGACTAAACGCCTAAAAAGAAACTTTATGACAGAAAACCTGTGTAGAAACGCTATGACAGAAGTCCTGAGACCAAAATACCGCGATATGAACACTTGTGACTGAAGCGGTGGATGCCCGGGAGGCATGCGGGGACCCCTCACATGATGCCCCACGTGAATACCGGGAGGTGAGCGGTCAGGTGAGCGCCACCCCCAGCTATGGAAACAGGGAGACGTGCGGGCGTCCCCTCCACGATGCACGTACCAGGGAGGTGAATTGGCGGGCGAGTGGCAAGTGGGTGGGTGGAGAATGAACGGATGCGCCCCCCCCTTCCCCCCGGCATGAGAGCCGGGAGACGTGGGCGGGCAGCACCCCCCCCCCCCGAACAGATGGGGCTGTGGGGAAAGTGGGTGGTTGGAGGATGGATGACCGGACAGACGGCACAACCCCCCCCCTCCTCCTCCGCAGCGCGAGTGGCGGAAGAAGCGGGCGGGCAGGCAGCCCCCCCCCCCCGGCACTGTCAAGAACAGAGGGACAGAGGAATAGCGGATGCCTCCCCCCCCGTGAGAAGCTGGCGGCCCCCCACCGCTCTGGTAGGCACCTGGATAAAAGGGAGAAGAAGCGGGCGGCAGCTACTTTGCAAGAGGATCGCCCCCCCTAGCGCCGGGAGCAGCGGGCGGGCAGCACCTGGCAAGCTGCAGCCAAAGGAGGGTGGAGGATGGATGGATGGGCGGCCCCCCTCCCTCCCCCGGCATGATCACCGGGAGAAGCGGGTGGGCCGCACCTGATTTATCTGCAGCCGAAGGGAAGAAGGGTGGGTGGAGAATGGATGGACGGCCCCCCCTCGCTCCCCCGGCATGATCGCCGAGAGAGGCGGGCGGGCGCCCCCCCCCGTGGCGCCGTATGCAGATAGGAGCAGACGGCTGGCTGGCTGCACTTTCTCCCCCCCCCCAACACCCGGAAAGGCGGGCTGGCGGCTGCCCCCTGCAGCAAGCTGGTAAGGGGAGAGAATGCTGGGCAGCGAGTGGCTCCCTCATGGAGCTGTCTTTGAATAGGGAGAGGAGTGGTTGGCGGGCGGGCGGGCGGGCTGCCGAGCACCCCCCCCCCCGAAATACCGGGAGAAGCAGGGACCCGTAAATGTGGGTGCAGGAGGGTAGCCAGGCGAACTCCCCGGTGAATCACCGACAGAGGTACCGCCGCCATGCTGCAGCCGACCCGGAAGTGACGTGCAGGCCCCACCCCCTATTGATCCCAGAAACGCCAACGAGCCCTGGCCAGATAGAGGAGGAGGCTTAAGTAGCCCTCTCAGCCTCCTCCCACAAATACAGGCTAACCTCTGGCTAGCCTTTACACTAGCGACTGGGAACCTGCCATTGTGGTACAGCACATGTGCGAATTTACGGAAGGGGGCAGAATTCACCAGACTGAAAGGCAGAAGTTGGAGAGCCAACAGCTTTGACAAGCTTGCATTCATACGCTGGGCATGTGGGTGGCAGGGACTTTTTTTCCCTCTGCAGCAGATGGGGCAGAGAAATTTGCCGGCTATAGTCTACAGCTGGTGGTGTGCTGCTGGCAGATGTGCTGCTAGGACCTGAGACACCATGTGCTATACCATCATCCCTTTCAGTGGAGGCTGCTGAGAGGTTATGACTCAGTATCGCAGGGGCAGACTGAAGTGGGCAAGGAGGAGGAGGAGGGACAGATTTGTGCCCCTTTTGTGTGGCTTTTAGGTGCTCTTGCCAACGGGCTGAGTGGTCGGACGTTAAATGCCTTGTTAAGCATGTGATACCCAAATGGTTGGTGTTTTTGCCACGTTTGATGTGCCTGATACACAGTTTGCAGATAGCAACAGTGCGATCTGCTGCAGATGTTCCTGAAAAAGGTCCAGACAGCTGAGCTTTGGGGAGTGGGCCGGGAGATAACAGCTGCAGAATGTGATGGAATAGGGTGGTTGCTCTCTACTCTTTCTTGATGTTGGCCTCCTTGGGGTTGTGCCGCCTCACCTTCAGTTTCCTCCTCTGCTCTATCTGGCAGCCAAGTCGCATCAGTGACCTCATCATCATCATCATCAACATCTTCATCTCCTCCATCTTCATCTTTAACACTGGAGACAACTTGGCAATACACTGCGGTTTGGGGAACATGAATGCCAATTTGTCTACCAGTGTTCCTCCCTCTCCCTAGGCTCATGTTCCTGTTATCCTCAACCTCAGAACCAACATCTGAATCCAGTAATGGCTGGGCATCATTAGGGAGCAAGTGGCTGATGCTGTGGTAAAATAACTTAGCTGACTCCTCAATGGTTGTTGTTGGCACTATGGCAGGAATAAATGTGGACAAGGAGGCAGGTTTATCCACTCTTGCAACTGCATGGGACTGCACACTTGTCTCTGCTTGCGTGACAGGGGATGAGGAGTATGAGGAAGGTTTAGTAAGCCAGTCCACCACCTCCTCTGCATGCTGTGGCTGAATGGCACGGGCAAACTCACTAAACAGAGGAAATGTTACCCTGCCTGAGGACTGACCACCACGTCCACCTTTGACTGTAGACACATTTGTTGCTGGCCCCTATACAGTGCCAAGGGAACGTCTGCCACTCCTTGTTGTCCTCCCAGAGGGAGGGGGCGGTGCTTATAAGCAAATGAGTACTCACACTACACAGACACACTCCACGGATACACTATAATATACTGCAATATAATACGCCAAATGTACAGTGACACACAGAACTATATGGCGTTAAACTGGCAGTAACGCACACAAAACGATATGGCGTTAAACTGGCAGTAAGGCACATAAAATGATATGGCGTTAAACTGGCAGTAACGCACACAGAAGTAAATGGCGTTAAACTGGCAGTAATGCACAAAACTATATGGCGTTAAACTTGCAATAACGCACACAGAACTATATGGCGTTAAACTGGCAGTAACGCAAAAAACTATATGGCGTTAAACTGGCAGTAACGCACAAAACTATATGGCATTAAACTGGCAGTAACGCACACAAAACGATATGGCGTTAAACTGGCAGTAACGCACACAGAAGTAAATGGCATTAAACTGGCAGTAACGCACACAGAACTATATGGTTTTACACTGGCAGTAACGCACACAGGGCTATATGGCGTTAAACTGGCAGTAACGCACACAGAAGTAAATGGCGTTAAACTGGCAGTAACGCAATCAAATAGACGGTGTTCAACTGTCACTACACTGACGCTATCTGAACTGTCCCTACTCTAGCTATACGCTAATGTAAAGATTACTGACAGGGTCTCACTATACTACCGTGAAACTATCTGAGCTGTCCCTGCTCTAGCTGCACACTATGCAAACCTAAATGATGGTCCTCCTTACAACACTCACACTATCCCTAGACTGACACTAAACTAATATTCTACACTGACAATTGAAGCAAAATAGCACAGTATAGCACACTAACTAACTAATAGCACTGAACAGAGCCCTGTTTTATCTCTCCCTCCACGCCGAAATCACACTGAAAATGACTGCCATTGAAAAAATAATTTTATACTGTGGGGCGGGAATGATCCATGATTGGATAAAATGTCCAATCATGACTCTGACAGTGCTCTGTGCCCTGATTGGCTAAATCTTTCACTGCTTCAGCCAATCAGGGCTTGCAATGTACTGTTCAGGGCCGCAATGCATTTTGGTGGGTTCGGGGGGCCGAACAAACAGTCGAACAACCCGTTTGTTCAGCTGTTCGCCAAACGATCAAACAACGAAAGTTCAGCCCGAACTTATGCTCGGTCCCAACCGCTCGCCCCTCCCTACTCCTCAACCACTACCGTATGGAGCGAGAGAGCTTGGAACGCAGCTGGACCGCAAGCTGCAGGAAAGCTCTTCCTGGTTTCGGCTTCACCCATAGTGTAGTGTTTTTCGGATTTTATTCTTGTTCCCTATCGGGGATTATTATTTTAATAAAGCTTTTAATTATACTACACAATGAGGTGACATCTTTTCTTATGAGGATTTCTCTGGCGATTCCCCTTCTTGGACGTGGTGTAAGGTGATATGGAGGATTGACCTGGGAATCCTGGGACAGAGGATACCATATCTCAGCAACCACGGGATACCTACCAAGAGGACGGCATTGAGATCTTAAAGTGTCTGTCACCCCTGCAGGGGTATTGGGAGCCGGTGAGTGGGGAGCCAAAAGGGGGAGCACAGAAGTCACGGATATTCTCCTCTGTGGGCACTACAGTCACTAAAGCACTTGGAACTTTGTCATAATATATATATTTTGGAATATATCACTTTTGATTAGACTTTTTGTATTTTGTATTCTTACTTCATTTGGATTTTTTATCCTATTTTTTATTTTTTCCTTATTTTTCCTATTGGATTGCATTTGTTATTTACTTCTGGAACACGTTGGACTAATTACAGAGTTGCACAGTATTACATATGGTAGTAGCACCTAGTGGTCATCACCTGCAACTGACTAATATTTCACATTTGCCCATTATATGTGAATGGGATGTTTTCATCACATTTTTTTGGTTTCACTTTTTTCAATTTTTTAATTTTTTTTATGGTATTAATCAATTTATGAGTTATTGCACTTTTTTACCCTTTGCGTATGGTATATACTATTCAATATACTATTCATTATAATATCTTTATCAGTATTTACTGCAATCACTCATATACCCCCCATAAGGGAGCGCCATACCCCCATTTACATTCTGTTACATTCGTTAGCCCTTTTTGAGGGCTTAACTAGGGGAGGCAGCACACCTTCTCCTTAGCCATTCCTCTCTTTTCTTGCTATCTCTCCTCACTGCCCTCTTTTCCCTTATCTTCTCTCTCTATAGTGGGTTATACACCCCCTTGTTTCTTTCATCCCCACCTCTCTCCCCCCCCCCATCTCTTTCTTTTTCTTCCTCTTCTCTCTCCTTTGTTCTCTGTCCTAAGCGCAGAGATTTTGTGGTTTTGATATAACTATCCTATAGAACATCGGTTCCTGTAGTCAACAGCTACTCACAATCTATACCAAGCACTAAAGGAAAGAAAATGAACCGCTCATCGAATTAAAGCCTCAAACACTTTTATTGCATCTTCCAACACACATGCTGCAAATTCTTACTAACGCGTTTCACTCAGTCAGGAGCTTACCCATAGGGACCCTATGGGTAAACTGGTACATTGACTTTGATGCCATCAGAGCTGAAGAGGTGAATGAGGTGACTGATTGCATAGAAAGAGGAGCCTGCTGGAGAGAGAGATAAGGTCAGTAAATTAGATTTTTACCGGTACCATAGGCAAAAGCAACCATTGAAGTATAGGGGGAGCTCCTCTGCGAGGGAAAATGCTTTCCAATTATCAGACAAGAAAGAGGTTAAAAAAATGAAAAGCAAATCATTGAAACAATACTTATGCAAAACACATTACAAAAACCATTAACTTTTTAAAAGCAAAAACGGTTCAGAGAAGTATTTAGTCATTTAGTCTGGGGAAGTGTACTGGTAATTAAAGAGATAGTAAACAGATAATAAATGTTTTGTAAGTACTACGGTGGTAATCAATCATTTCAGTGCATTAGAGCAAGGTCTCCCAAGTAAACAATTTAGAGGGATCACCACCTCCTTCTCCTCCTCCTCCTCAGATGGTAGGATAATCGCAAATTGATAAAAAGGAAGATTGAATCATCAGGCATTAGATCTCTGAAGACTTCTTCTGAAGGCTCATCTTTAAGGCTTCATCTAGATGGGGACCAACTTTCTATTACCTCTCTTCTTCCTTAGTGTCATCAGCTTATGGAGTGGGGATTGCCACAATGACACGTCACGTAAGCAACCATAATATGCCATATTTAAAGGGGGATCCCAGTTTATGCAGTCTCAATTGTCTGCATTTAGCATTAATGAACATGTCATAACATCTAAGATTAAGCCGTAGAGACAAGAGTTGATGTTTATCATCACTTGGGAGGTTCTGTTGCTCTAAAACCCCCAGACATGCTTATAGTAGAGTAGTCTACCTGCTACATGAAGGGTTAATAGTTTGGCTTATTATTGCAGTATATTACTCAGTTATTTAGCTTTTTGTATAACTTTGGTTGGATGGATGGTGACTTTGGATGGGTTGGGAGCTTTCTAGCCAGGAAATGTCTCATTGACCATGTTGGGTGATAGGTGAACTCAAAGGCCATACATACAGTATTTGGAGCTAACTCCTCGGGAGGCAGATGTGCTTTAGGAAGAGGCCACTTGATCCCCACCTTTCATAGGGCTGCGATCATCAATTTTATTAAGCAGAGTGCTGAAAATCCTACTATTAATATTTTTGGAAAATTGATCAAGGTAGCTGAAACAGCAGTCTAGTTTTTCCAAATGTAAAACAGTGCACTTAGGGAATTTCTCACAGTGTATTATATTGGGGGAGCAGTGTTAGCAGGAACTAGAGATGGTGAAGATTTGAGGGTGTTCATTTCCGATGATTGCAAGATGAGCAAACACTTTGATCACAATAGAAAAAGCCAATGGAATTGTGTGGTTCTTCACTACAGATTATCAGCAGGAGGAAGGAGGTCCTGATCCCTCTATATAAATCTTTTGATATGTAGCGCATCCCCTAAGGAGCCGCAAGTAGAATGCACAGCCAGGCACACCATATTTTCACAGGTACTCAGAGTCAGACAAAAGTCCATGACTTGGGGATTGGAAATTAGGGGATGCCCACTTGACCAGAACAACTTCAGGGACAACTCTTTCTGTATACAGCCCTATATACAGTCTCTATATACACTCCACTTCTTCCTCTGTTACTCACTTGCTTGCAGAAACTCAGCTGGTTTAATGTAAACACTTGACAAGACACTCAGATTAGTCAGATTAGAGCAATAGCCTGAAATAGGCAGGAACCCAAGGCCACATGGAAGTGTAGCAAAAGTTCAGTGTCCAGCTTACATTTCTCCTGTGACTACTGATCCCAGCATCACCTCTTCAGGCACTGCCAACCCACCTGGCTGCAGCTGTCCCTTTCACTAGCCCTTCAGGCTAACTTCTCCTCACACTCCTCCAGACTAACACTTGTCAGAGTATTGAAATAATGCAATGGAAGCTTCTTGTATACAGCAATACGCTTACTTTCATGGAGGATTGCAGAACCTGTCTTTACAGCATGGAAACAGGAACAGAATAACAAACAAGTGCATATAAACACAACAAGGAAGGTACTTCCTCTGATTCCATTACCATAGAATACACACTATAACACTGCACTGCTACTTGCTGCATAGACAGCTATAATGCATACATTATATAGTCACAGTATAGAAAGCTACTTGCTGTTGTTCTTTCAACACCCCTTCTCAACAGCATGTGCTTTGTCAAATTATATTCAGCTTCTTCTGGATATAACTATGATGTTCCTTTAACAAAGGCTTGGTGAGTGCATCAGCAGTGAGTGCAACAGAAGTTGCATGATTGGATGTGAAACGCGTAGAGGCTTCTGGGTAACTTGCACCATATCGAGGCTTGGACCACACGCCGATCCCGGGAGACGGAACAGCGCTAGCTAGCCCCAAAAACCACTGCTGGAAAGACTCAGTGGCGGTCTATAGGCACCGCATGTGTGAGTGTAAATTTCATATACCTATTTTATTGATTGAATACATTTTAAACATGTTGCGCTTTTCATGAGAGCCTGAGATTAATGTGGAGGTGCAAGGAGTGATCACTGGCAACCCAATTGGGAATCTTCAGACATACTAATATGAGTGGAGTGGTTAACCCAGCATAAACCAAAGGCGCATTTTTTCCTTGTTTCTGGTGAGTGTCCATTTTAGAATGTGGTGGTGTCTTACAAATTGGTGAAAAGTTTTCCAATCACGGATGTGAATTTGTGCACGTGGGATTCGGACAATCAGCTTGTGAAGAGGATTATTGGGACTGTTTGTTGAACACATGATTATCTATTTCAGTTATTACTGTTTTAGATTAAGAAAAATTCGTTGTGACAAATTAATTTACTAATAATTTTTGATGAATCACAGATAAAAATAGTTCACGTTTTGTGTGGTAAGATACATATATTTTCTTAGGGTCAATGCAGTTACACTTTTCACTGTAACGTAGTGAAAGTTGCTTGCTTTCGATTAGACCAGTAATGGAGAACCTTGGCACCCCAGATGTTTTGGAACTACATTTCCCATGATGCTCATGCACTCTGCAGTGTAGTTGAGCATCATGGGAAATGTAGTTCCAAAACATCAGGAGTGCTAAGGTTCACCATCACTGGACTAGACCAACTTACGGTTCCTTCCCCATACTGGAAGATGAATCCACTTGTGGATTTGCAGTCTGTGCAGTCCTCAACATATAATAGTAAATAAACAAATAAATAAATAAATAAATAATAAAATGAAGTGAACCATCTCCACCCAAAAACTGAAATGCTGCTATCTGCTTTTCTTATGTGTCTTTAATAATGCTGGTATGTTATTTTTACTTAACTGTCTGTAGACCTGTCCACATTACAATGCTTTATTATCTCCCTTGTCTTACCCAAAATTATGACCCGTTTAACTGTAATGCCCTCTTGATAGTCTGTTTCTGAATTAGGAATTTTGCCCTGTTAACCAGCCAAGCTTTATTACCTCCTGAGTGATAACTGAAATCCACCCACACCCTATCCCTATCAGTATAAATATAAGCTTCTCTTGGGGGAAGCATTTGCAGGGGGCACACATTTGCAACTGGGCTCTTTCTCAAAGTGATGATTTCAATAAGTGGAATCACTTCTGACTCTGCACTTCAGCGACTGCACAAAGCGAAGGGGCACAAGATAAACACTTTGAAAAACACCACACAGACATCAGGTGACCTTGTTTACTCCTTTAGCTCTTTCTCCTTGCAGCATGCATTCTCTACCACTCCTTTTGACAGCTCTGTGCTCTATCCTAAAAGTATCTCTCGTTCACCCCTCTTCTCCCCCCCCACAGCATATATATCACCCTCACTTCTGTCTTATTACTGCACCCACCAACTCCTGCTAATTCTAAATCCACACACACTAAAAATCTCCAAGACCCTGGGCCATGTCCCTTCATGTAAATCCTAATCCCATATAACCTCCCTCACCCTCTTGCTTCTCCTAACCTCTGGAGATGTATCCCCAAACCCCGGGCCTCCATCATTTAACTGTACCCCATGAACCCATCACCCTGAACCCTCTGGCAGCAGCCACAACCAACACAATTTAGTTCCCATTGCTATTCTTCCCAAGACCAGACTCCCTTTCTCTTGTGCCCTTTGGAACTCCCGCTCTGTCTTCAACAAACTCACCTCTCTCCATGACCTCTTTATCGCCAACTCATTTAACCTACTTGCCGTTACCGAAACCGGGCTCCACGAATCCGACACTGCATCTTCTGCTGCCCTATCCCATGGTGGTCTTCTCTGGACTCCCCCAGATCCAGTGGACGTAAGGGAGGAGGTGTCGGAATCCTTCTAGCCCCACATAGCACCTTTCAGGTACTTCAGCTACCTCCCTTTCTGTCACTCTCCTCTTTTGAAGCACACTGTATTCGTCTATTCAACCCAATGGTAAGGTTCCAGGCATCACACTACAGGGAGTGTGCGGATCGCTCCCAACCATATCTGCCTTCTGATGTTTACAAAAACTGCTGTATGGGAAACATTTCTTTCCCTATCTAATTCCTAATATCCTATATCAGGGCTCCTTCACTATTCATAGATCTACCATTGGTATTGCTCTCATTTTATGCTGGGAGGTGTTTTTCACTTTGAGCAATCATCCTTTGATTCTATTTAAGGAATATACAAAACTTTATATCCCTCTGTGGCCGTATCAAGACAAAAGAATCCATGTTATGAGAGCCTGTACTGTGAAAATGCTGTAGCAATTTATTCTATTCAATTTTAATACATTACCTGAACACGACAGCCTGAGCTCACCACAATCTTTGCCATAAACTCCTGAAGAAGCTCGTACTAGAGCGAAACATGTCGAGCGGTAGATTATTATGGAATTAAGTGGCTCTGTTTCTGTGTGCCCATGAATGCTTTAAATTATTGATCTATTTGTACCATTCTTTTATGGTGATGTCTCACTTGTAGGGACATATGGTTTTAGAGTTAATTTCGAATAAAAATTATATATATATTTTATAAATACATTGTACATGTTTATCTACCTTTTTGCCTACCATACATTTTAAGCACCTTAAAAGTCCCTGGGGTGTTTGTTCAAACCCCCTCCCCCGGTGTTTTGTCTTTTTTCATACATTTGATATGGCATGTGGTGCTTTCTGCTGACTATTTCTGCCCTTATTAATAAGTATATTTTTTCCCTCAGTTTTGGCCGATATGTATTCTTCTACATAGTTTTGGTAAAAAAAAAAATTGCAATAAGCGTTTATTGATTGGTTTGCACAAAAGTTATAGCGTTTACAAAATAGGGGATAGTTTTATGGCATTTTTATTAATAATTTTTTTTTACTAGTAATGGCGGCGATCAGCGATTTTTATTGTGACTGCGACATTATGGCGGACATGTCGGACATTTTTGACACATTTTTGGGACCATTGTCATTTATACAGCAATCAGTGCTATAAAAATGCATTGATTCCTGTGTACATGATACTGGCAGTAAAGGGGTTAACCACTAGGGGGCGGGGAGGGGTTAAGTCAGTACTAGGGATGTGTTTCTAACTGTAGGGGGGATGGGCTGTGTGTGACACGTCACTGATCTCTGCTCGCGATGACAGGGAGCAGAGATCAGTGACACTGTCACTAGGCAGAACGGGGAGATGCTGTTTACATCAGCATCTCCCCCTACGTCCTCTCCGTGAGGCGATCGCGGGTATCCCTGCGGCGATCGAGTCAGCGGGACCCGCGACCCAACTCACGGAGCTCGCGGCCGGCGCCCACGTGGGCACGCGGCGGCAAATTCAAAGTAACGTACGGGTACGTTACTTTGCGCAGCCGTGCCATTCTGCCGACGTATATCTACAGGAGGCGGTCGGCAAGTGGTTAAAGGTGCCACTCCATGATGTGTCTTCAGTTTCCTTTGTGATTGCTTGGACTCTTTCTTTTGTGGATAGCTTTAACTTTTGCTGCTCGGCTTTACAGGTAGTACAGTCCTTTTTTACCTGACCGGTCATTTATAGCAAAAACAAGCTCTGCTTTCTTTGTTGTGCTTTGTGCCTTTGTACATCTTATGAGGTTTGTCATCACGGTGCAAATTTTCTTTCCTTCTGTCATATTCATCAATTAATTTGCCTTTGACATATTTCAGTGTCAGCTCCTGCTTGGGTCTGGTTTCTAAAGCGTTAATAAGAGCAGTATATGTCTCTGGAAGGCTGCAGAGGAGCAGGGCAACAATATAGTTATCTTTGTTGTCCTCTCCAATGGCACGCAGTTGCTCTATGATCTCTAGCATAGCTTTCGTGTGGTCACACTTATGCTGTCCTTCTAGTCTCATCTTATACAACTTTTTTAGTAGAAACAGCTTATTGTTGAGGCTTGAACGCTCATGCAGTTTTTTGTAATGAAGTCCACATACCTTTGGCCGTTTTCTTTGCTCTTATGTGGATAAGCTGGACATCTTCCACTAGTAAGCTTATAGTCACTTTAGCTTGTCTATCCTTCCTGTCCCATGCCTCTGTCTCTCCATTTGTGGGTCTGTCTGTATTCAGCACTTGCCTTAAGTCATCATTGCTGAGAAACATTTCTAGTTTAAACTTCCACAGCTGGTAATTGGCATTGTTCAGCTTTGCTATTGCAAACTTCACATCTGAACTGCTTGCCATCTTTCATTAGCTTGTATACAGTACTCACTGATTTGCAGAATTCTTTGATCCAGTGCCTGCTTGGTGCCTGGGCCCATAACCTGTTGGCAGAGTATTGAAATAATGTGCTGGAAGCTTCTTGTATACAGCAATATGTTCTACTTTCATGGAGGATTGAAGAACATGTCTTTAGAGCATGAGAAACAGCAACCAAAAAACATACAAGTGCATATAATACGATAAGGAAAGTACTTCCTCTGATTACATTACCATAGAATACATACTATAACACTGCAGCGCCACCTGCTGCATAGACAGCTATAATGCATACAGTATATATAGTTCACAATATAAAAAGCTTCTGCTGTCCTCTCCTTGCTCCTGTGCCTCCAGCAAAGGGCTTCCTCCATGTGTTTTGAGGGATCCTTCCAGCACCCGAACCCCAGGCCTGAAGTCACCCCCCCGCCTCAGACTAGGTGCGCCCTCATTGGCCACTGACATCCTCCTCAGTACTCCATCTCCATCTTCCACCCAACTCATGCGTTCCAGAGAACAGGGGGAGGCACCAGAAGGGCTGTCAGTGATGCGTCGTGTTCATCAATACAGCCTACTGTGCCCAACAATGCAGCCTACCGGTATCCAACAATGCAGCCTACCTGTATCCAACAATGCAGCCTACCTGTGTCCATCAATGCAGCCTACCCGTGTCCATCAATGCAGCCTATCTGTGTCCATCAATGCAGCCTACCTGTGTCCATCAATGCAGCCTACCTGTGTCCATCAATGCAGCCTACCTGTGTCCATCAATGTCACTTCACCTGTGCCCAACAATGCAGCCTACCTGTGTCCATCAATGCAGCCTATCTGTGTCCATTAATGTCACTTAACCTGTGCCCAACAATGCAGCCTACCTGTGTTCATCAATGCAACCTACCTGTGTCCATCAATGCAGCCTACCTGTGTCCATCAATGCAGCCTACCTGTGTCCATCAATGCAGCCTATCTGTGTTCATCAATGCAGCCTACCTGTGTCCATCAATGCAGCCTACCTGTGCCCAACAATGCAGCCTACCTGTGTTCATCAATGCAGCCTACCTGTGTCCATCAATGTAGCCTACCTGTGTTCATCAATGCAGCCTACCTGTGTCTATCAATGTAGCCTACCTGTGTCCATCAATGTCACTTCACCTGTGTTCATCAATGCAGCCTACCAGTGTCCATCAATGCAGCCTACCTGTGTCCATCAATGCAGCCTACCTGTGTCCATCAATGCAGTCTACCTGTGTCCATCAATGTAGCCTACCTGTGTTCATCAATGCAGCCTACCTGTGTCTATCAATGTAGCCTACCTGTGTCCATCAATGTCACTTCACCTGTGTCCATCAATGCAGCCTACCTGTGTCCATCAGTGCAGCCTACCTGTGTCCATCAATGTAGCCTACCTGTGTCCATCAATGTCACTTCACCTGTGTTCATCAATGCAGCCTACCTGTGTCCATCAATGCAGCCTATCTGTGTCCATTAATGTCACTTCACCTGTGTCCATCAATGCAGCCTCACCCGTGCAGGGGAAGAGAGGAGAGGAAGAGGATTGCCAGCCTGATCATCAGAGCGCAGAGGAACATCGCTGTAACAGCTTTCATTTGAATTCCCGAGTGTTCCCACCGCTTGCCATCCCATACAGCCCCGCCTCCTGGCCCGGGAACCTTAATACATGTCACACATCCCGGAATTGGACGGATGACCTGTCTATCAAAGGACCCGGGCTAGGAGGCAGGCTGTGTGTGACAGCGAGTGCGGGGAACACTTGGCAATTCAAATGAAAGTGGTTACAGTGACGTTCACCACTCTGTGATGACCCGGCCGCCTGCTCTCCTCTCTCTTCCCCGGGACGATCGCTGGGAGAACAGCTCTCATTCAACTCCCCTACCTGGCGTTGTCTCCCCCTCTTCGAGCCAGCCCTCATTTTCCAAGTGGCAAGTGCAAGTAGGCAAGTGGAAAATTTGAGGACTGTATATATACTGTATATATATATATATATATATATATATATATATATATATATATATACATATACACACACACACATAAAATTCTGCACCTCTGCCTATGGGCTCTTCTGCTGCGATTACTTACAGCAGAAGCAAATCCATAAAATCCATCACTTCCCTTAGCAAAAGCACCTCACACAGTATACAAAAACACTGGATAGGCACACAGCCTAGATGTCCTGGTCAGTGTCATTAGTACAGTGACAGTGTATATTTTTAGCACTGATCACTGTATTAGTGTCACTGGTTCCCACAAAGCATCAAAAGTGTCAGTTAATATCTGGATGTGCAGTGCAATATTGCAGTTCCGATATAAGTCACTGATTGCCGCCATTACTACACGTAGTATAAAAACTAAATAGATCAAAATTCCAGTACATATCTGTCAGAAACCATGAATCAGACTGAGACAGAAGTACAGTTAATGCTCACTTGTTTAATAATAATAAAAAAAGGTAAACAGAGTCAAAACATAGCCAGAGTCCAGGAACCGGAACGGATACAAACAAAAGATGGGAATTTCCTGCGAGCCACAACTGGATCAATGCCTCTAAGGGGTGACAATCATTGGTTAATTAGCAGCAAGCACTCAACCACGTTTCATATCGTGTAATATAAAGCATAAAAAAATATAATTGTGCCTGCGCTGAAAAATATACTAAAAAACGTGCATAAATAGTAAATTAATCCACTATAAATGAGCTGTGAAACCATATATGTATACTATAAAAGTGCAAAATTTAGCCTCAAAGTGCATATGACATTGTGCAAAAAGCAATATAACCCATTGAAAGTGCACCATGCAAAAATAAAAACAGCAACAAGTACACAGGTAACCTGTGTATTGCAAGTGTCCAGCTCAATCCACGGGTTAAAACCCAAATAAATGTGTACAAACAGTGTCCATAAGATAAAAGTTCCTCCGAGATGCTCAAATCACAGCAAACAATACGTGCTCTCCCGTGACACCCCACATGTGCTTGCGCTCACCTCTACTCGTGTGACCCAGTATTTAAACTGTGTCAAACACGCAGTGGGGCCAATCCTGGGCTCCCTCAGGATGAAATGATAAGAATACAATCCTCACAGGTGCAGTCAGTATCCACATGTATAGGAGAGAAGTAAAAACTCCATAGTGTAATAAAGCAGGGATATTTTATTAAATCAAAAGAAATTCTCCAGGAGGGTACTCACATTGAGTGGGTGCTTCAGTGCACCAAACTTAACAAGCGTATAAACAAGCTGCAATTCAGATGACGTGCGGTGTGGTGTGTAATGTCTCCTCCACTGCTGACAGCTCCGTCCTACCCCTCCCCGACGCGTATTCGGCACAGGGATCACGTGCCTTCCTCTGGGGGATATCATTGGACGGACATTCAGTGTGGTTTAATATATGCTGACGGCGGCCATTTTGCCGAGGACCGCCGACAACCTTATTATAGAACCAATAGCTCAGGACGGCCAGCGGCCATTTTGCGTGTGATCCTCAGTCTATGATGTAAATAGAAATGGCTTGTGTATGCTAATTATACATCGCCCACCATCCAATAGAGATGTATCAGCGGCCATCTTGCCTAGGACAGCAGACAACTCTAGTGATGGGCTACAGCTAAGATCTCTCAGTACATTATGTTGGCAAACGATAGCGCTATTATGACGACTTTAAACTCCTCTCCTAGTTAGATAACCCAAATGTAAATGGCATAATAAGCCCTAAAGGTGCATAACCATGATACTACTACTATATTGATGAGAACCAGGAAGGAGCTGTGCATTTAGGAGCTACCACACCGCACCTCATATGGTAACAATGATAATCATATAAATCTAAGTTAGCCATACAGAACATAAAATAATAATAAAACATCTTACTCATGACCTATATATAAAACTAAAATACCTAATGAAATGTGTGAGTACTCCTCCATAAAAAAACAAGCCCATAATATCTAAAAAGAAATCCGGGTCTCAGAGCCCTATTTTAAAAAATATAAAATAAAATACAATAAAATCTATACGTATCTCTAAACCATCCATCTATATCAGAACTGTGAATTTACACTATAATATGTGATGCTAAAAATCAATATAGTGATAAAATGGAATATTAGAATGTAACTACTGTCATAATAAAATACTCTTGCAGGTAACCTCTATACCAGCAGTCGCAGGAAAAACATATGGGAACCAATATAGAAGATAAATTCAACCCCCAAAACTATATATGACTGTCTAAGTGGTACAATAATATAAGAATATATAAAAAAATATATAAAAATATTAAAAGTGTGAAATATTAAAAAATCCCTTTATTCAATATTAAAAAATATAAAAATAAAAATAAAAATAAAAATTAAAAATTGCTGAGAAAACATGTTAGATCAAAATCCCTATTGAGCCCCCCAGGAGATAAAGAACCCAACTGGTGTATCCACCACGATTCCCGTTTGCTGATTTCTCTCGTAAAATTGGACCCCCTCCAATGGCGTTTAGGGGCCTCTATCCCCCAGAATTTCACCCCCACCGTGCTCTTATTATGTACTTTCTCAAAGTGGATATATAAGTGGTGTTTGTCTGACCCTTTGTGGATATTCCGTACGTGCTCCTCTAATCTATCTTTCAACCACAAGGACAGCATCTTCATCAACAACAAAATACAAAACAACCAGGGAGAGGATTACCCGCATACCAACAAGAGGACAGGCAACCACAAACCCCTCGCCATCAACCAGTAAGGAGACCACACTATGACCAGCAAGATAGAACAGGCTATGGAGGCAATTACGCCCAATACCCCAACCATGGTCCACCGAGTAACCAGGGAAATTGGCGTAATGGAAGACCACCCTATCAGGGGGAAGGAAATAGAGCCCAACATAATTATTATGATAGGGGATACCAATCCAATCCCCCTCCTCAACGACGGGGTGGACAATATAATTCCTATGGCTACAATAAACAGCATGGATACCAGCAGGGTACCCCGTACAAGTCCCAAGGTAATTATGGGTATCAACAGGGAACGCCGTATAGAGGAAATTACCAACCCCGTAGGGGTCCCCCACCGAACCATTATCAACAGAATGGACACCCCTTGGAATCTTATGGGGACACACAGAGGGGAGCTGTATATTATTCACCAAAACCCCAAAGAGTGAGGTACGAACATCCCCCGCAAGACCAATACAGAATACCAATATATAATAGTTATCAATCTTTGGAGGATAATGAAGGATAATGAAGATTTCTTCTCTGATGAGTCTTTTTTAGGGGGGACCAGGGGAGGACCCCCCCACGAGAGAAGAAACCAAGGAAGAGAGGGGGAAGAGCAGGAAAGAGAATACAGCAGAAAAAGAAGGCGAGAAGATTAGGGGAGGGGATTTTCAACCTCAGTGGAGCTCCGCTTTCAAGGGAAGAACTGCTGGTACTCGATAAAGGTATTAAGTTCGCCCCCAAGAAAGGACTCAACAAGTTTGAAACCTATATTGGAATACAGAAGTTTGTCAGGAAGCTGAATATAAAAAAATACTATGCCCTTAATCCTGTTGAAAAAGTTATTGGAAACACTGGGTACACTAACTTGAGGAATAACTCGACATTTAACCCCCACATAGCCAATAACAAATATGTCGATCTATTCAAGAAATTAGTGACTACTGAATTAGAGCAATTACCCGTTAAGAAGTTTTTTGAGCATAGGGATTTCACAAAATGCTTGAATCAACTAAACAAAAGAACAGATATAGTGGTGAGGCCAGCGGATAAAGGAGGGGGGATAGTTGTACTATCCCTGCAACAGTATAAGGCGGAAATGGAAAGGATACTGAGCGATACTGATACCTACCGACTATTAGAGAGAAATCCATCCAAATCTTTCAAAAATTAGAAACTATCATCCACAATGGCGAGGAAGTAGGACTCCTGAACAAACAGGAAGCGAAATATCTTGTCCCCACGGCCAGCAAGACTCCAGTAATATACTTCTTACCGAAGATACATAAAGACAGTAAAAACCCTCCGGGAAGGCCAATAGTAAGTGGCATTGATTCTTTGACGTCCCGTTTGGGGGAATATATAGATATCCACTTGCAACCACTGGTCAAAAAAACAAAAGCCTACCTCAAGGACACTAAAAACACATTGCAGTTATTAAGTGAATGCAATGTAAGGGAGAATATTATCATGGCCACTGGAGATGTGGCCTCACTTTACACCAACATAGATCATGAGGGGGCCCTGAAAGCAGTGGAATGGGCTCTTTTAAAGGAGGAACCCGTCGATAGAGAATTTATCATATTTATCCTTGAGTGTCTGGATTTTTGCTTACGGCACAATTTTTTCTGGTATGGGAACAAGTTTTATTTGCAGATAAAAGGTGTCGCCATGGGCGCCAAATTTGCCCCCAGTGTGGCGAACTTATATATGGCCAAGTGGGAAGAGGGAGGGGTTTTAAATGGAAAGTGTGATGATATTTTATTATATAGGAGATTCATTGATGATCTGTTGATTATCTGGAAAGGGAATATGGAGGGATTAAAAGACTTACTGGAATCCATGAACCATAATGATCTCAATATTTCCCTAACCTGGGATGTTAGCAGAGAAAGCATCCATTTTTTAGATCTAGAAATTTTTAATACTAATGAGGGTATCATTACTAGATCATATTTTAAAACAACAGATCGTAACTCTTATATACCCATCACCAGCTGTCATTACAAACCCTGGTTGAAGAATATACCCAGAGGCCAATATACAAGGATAAGAAGAAATTGCACGAAAATGGAGGACTATGAGCTACAATCTGACAAACTAAGCAGTATGTTTCTTGATAAAGGATATCATAAGGATTTTTTACAGAAAGAAAAATCGGAGGTTGCATGTCTCGATAGAAATAGCTTACTAAGGGACAAGATTGAAACCACGAGAAGTGCCAATAGTGATAATATCAGTATCGTTCTTGATTATTCCTTACAAAACAATGAAGTGCAAAGGATCATACGCAAATATTGGAATGTCCTGAAGCAAGACAGTCACCTCAAAAGTGTGCTCCCAGAGAGACCTAAAATTGTTTTTAAAAAAGCGCCCAGTTTAAGAGATAAACTGGTACACAATGTAGTGGAACCACCGCCCCCAAATCCTAAAATGTTCTGGGACCTTAAGGGCTTCTATGCATGTGGGAGATGCTACAGTTGTGTGAGAGTTCCGGGGAAGGATAGGAGGTTAAAGGAATTTATAAATCCCAGTACCCATCAGTCTTATACCATCAGGGATTTTATCTCGTGTGACACTATTGGGGTGGTATACGCTTTGAAGTGCCCATGTAATTTAATTTACGTGGGGCGCACTACTAGAGCCCTGAAAGATAGATTAGAGGAGCACGTACGGAATATCCACAAAGGGTCAGACAAACACCACTTATATATCCACTTTGAGAAAGTACATAATAAGAGCACGGTGGGGGTGAAATTCTGGGGGATAGAGGCCCCTAAACGCCATTGGAGGGGGTCCAATTTTACGAGAGAAATCAGCAAACGGGAATCGTGGTGGATACACCAGTTGGGTTCTTTATCTCCTGGGGGGCTCAATAGGGATTTTGATCTAACATGTTTTCTCAGCAATTTTTAATTTTTATTTTTATTTTTATTTTTAAATTTTTTAGTATTGAATTAAGGGATTTTTTAATATTTCACACTTTTAATATTTTTATATATTTTTTTATATATTCTTATATTATTGTACCACTTAGACAGTCATATATAGTTTTGGGGGTTGAATTTATCTTCTATATTGGTTCCCATATGTTTTTCCTGCGACTGCTGGTATAGAGGTTACCTGCAAGAGTATTTTATTATGACAGTAGTTACATTCTAATATTCCATTTTATCACTATATTGATTTTTAGCATCACATATTATAGTGTAAATTCACAGTTCTGATATAGATGGATGGTTTAGAGATACGTATAGATTTTATTGTATTTTATTTTATATTTTTTAAAATAGGGCTCTGAGACCCGGATTTCTTTTTAGATATTATGGGCTTGTTTTTTTATGGAGGAGTACTCACACATTTCATTAGGTATTTTAGTTTTATATATAGGTCATGAGTAAGATGTTTTATTATTATTTTATGTTCTGTATGGCTAACTTAGATTTATATGATTATCATTGTTACCATATGAGGTGCGGTGTGGTAGCTCCTAAATGCACAGCTCCTTCCTGGTTCTCATCAATATAGTAGTAGTATCATGGTTATGCACCTTTAGGGCTTATTATGCCATTTACATTTGGGTTATCTAACTAGGAGAGGAGTTTAAAGTCGTCATAATAGCGCTATCGTTTGCCAACATAATGTACTGAGAGATCTTAGCTGTAGCCCATCACTAGAGTTGTCTGCTGTCTTAGGCAAGATGGCCGCTGATACATCTCTATTGGATGGTGGGCGATGTATAATTAGCATACACAAGCCATTTCTATTTACATCATAGACTGAGGATCACACGCAAAATGGCCGCTGGCCGTCCTGAGCTATTGGTTCTATAATAAGGTTGTCGGCGGTCCTCGGCAAAATGGCCGCCGTCAGCATATATTAAACCACACTGAATGTCCGTCCAATGATATCCCCCAGAGGAAGGCACGTGATCCCTGTGCCGAATACGCGTCGGGGAGGGGTAGGACGGAGCTGTCAGCAGTGGAGGAGACATTACACACCACACCGCACGTCATCTGAATTGCAGCTTGTTTATACGCTTGTTAAGTTTGGTGCACTGAAGCACCCACTCAATGTGAGTACCCTCCTGGAGAATTTCTTTTGATTTAATAAAATATCCCTGCTTTATTACACTATGGAGTTTTTACTTCTCTCCTATACATGTGGATACTGACTGCACCTGTGAGGATTGTATTCTTATCATTTCATCCTGAGGGAGCCCAGGATTGGCCCCACTGCGTGTTTGACACAGTTTAAATACTGGGTCACACGAGTAGAGGTGAGCGCAAGCACATGTGGGGTGTCACGGGAGAGCACGTATTGTTTGCTGTGATTTGAGCATCTCGGAGGAACTTTTATCTTATGGACACTGTTTGTACACATTTATTTGGGTTTTAACCCGTGGATTGAGCTGGACACTTGCAATACACAGGTTACCTGTGTACTTGTTGCTGTTTTTATTTTTGCATGGTGCACTTTCAATGGGTTATATTGCTTTTTGCACAATGTCATATGCACTTTGAGGCTAAATTTTGCACTTTTATAGTATACATATATGGTTTCACAGCTCATTTATAGTGGATTATTCTACTATTTATGCACTTTTTTAGTATATTTTTCAGCGCAGGCACAATTATATTTTTTTAAACCGGAACGGATAGTCAGACAAGCCAAAACATCAGGGAGCCAGAGATGAGCGTAGTAGAACAGCAAGCAGGATCTGGAGCCAGAAGGAATGTCAGCCAAGCAAGTCTTTATAACAGGAACACAGGAGAGCGTCTCTAGAGATGTGACCAAGGTGAAGGCAGAGATCATCTGGGCTGAACGGCTTAAGCAGGCATGACTGACGAGCAGGATATCATCAACAGGTGAGTCACTGTGAAGAGATAGGAGCTGGCAATTAGCCGAAAGCTGAGCGGCCAGCTCAGAGAAGGAAGGGTTGAGCCCAGCCCTGACAATATCTCATAGTTTGTAGACGCTATAAATTTTGCGCGAACCACTCAATATACGCTTATTGGGATTTTTTTTTTTTTTTTGTTTACCAAAAATAATGTAGCAGAATAGATGTTGGTCTAAACTGATGAAGAAATCTGATTTTTAAATGTTTGTTTATTGGATATGTTTTACAGCAGAAAGTAAAACATATTGTTTTGGGTTTTTTTTGTTTTTTTTTTTCAAAATTGTCGCTCTTTTTTTGTTTATACTGCAAAAAATAAAAACTGCACAGGTGATCAAATACCACCAATACCAAGAAAGTAATGCAGTGCCATATCGCAAAAAAAATTAGAACCCCTTGTCAGGTTTTGCTGCTATTTTGGGCTCCGCTAGAGAGATTTTCCCTAATCTTCTGTCTTTTACATATATTGGGTGTTATTTCAGTTCTATGCAATTCTTTCTTTTTCAGAAAAACCACTATTGTCTTTTGTATTTACCGGTAAGTACACACATCTATCTTACTAAGATGAATACATTGAAATGCCTAACAAAGTGAATTGTTGGTCCAGAGCCATTCGATACATCCAGACTTTTCATCTTCTTGTAGATTGGTGAATTATATCCTGAGCAGAACCAGACTGAACATCCATCCCTGAACAGCCACTTAGAGAAAACAGCATTTACACTATCAGTATAAACATACACTATATTGTCAAAAGTATTGGGACGCCTGCCTTTACACACACATGAACTTTAATGACATCCCAGTCTTAGTCCGTAGGTTCAATATTGAGTTGGCCCTCCCTTTGCAGCTATAACAGCTTCAACTCTTCTGGGAAGGCCATCCACAAGGTTTAGGAGTGTGTCTATGGGAATGTTTGACCATTCTTCCAGAAGTGCATCTGTGAGGTCAGGCACTGATGTTGGACGAGAAGGCCTGGCTCACAGTCTCCGCTCTAATTTATCCCAAAGGTGTTCTATCGGTTTAAAATCAGGACTCTGTGCAGGCCAGTCAAGTTCCTCCACCCCAAACTCGCTCATTCATGTCTTTATGGACCTTGCTTTGTGCACTGGTGCGCAGTGATGTTGGAACAGGAAGGGGCCATCCCCAAACTGTTCCCACAAAGTTGGGAGCATGAAATTGTCCAAAATGTCTTGGTATGCTGACGCCTTAAGAGTTCCCTTCACTGGAACTAAGGGGCCAAGCCCGACCCCTGAAAAACAACCCCACATCATAATCCCCCCTCCACTAAATGATTTGGACCAGTGCACAAAGCAAGGACCATAAAGACATGGATGAGCGAGTTTGGGGTGGAGAAACTTGACTGGCCTGCACAGAGTCCTTTGGGATAAATTAGAGTGGAGACTGTGAGCCAGGCCTTCTCGTCCAACATCAGTGCCTGACCTCACAAATGCCCTTCTGGGAGAATGGTCAAACATCCCCATAGACACACTCCTAAACCTTGTGGACAGCCTTCCCAGGAGAGTTGAAGCTGGTATAGCTGTAAAGGGTGGGCCAACTCAATATTGAACCCTACAGACTAAGACTGGGATGCCATTAAAGTTCATGCGCGTGTAAAGGCAGGCGTCCCAATACATTTGACAATATAGTGTAACAGAAATAAAAAACATTGCCTATTGAATACCCTCAAAAATACATGGTATAAAATGATTTGGGTACAGCGTTGCATGATGGAGTAATTGTCAGTCAAGCTATCACAGCGCTGAAAAATGGCCCGGCAAGGAAGGTGTATATACAGACTGGTCCAGTGATGGAGAACCCTGGCACCCCAGATGTTTTGGAACTTCATTTCCCATGATGCTCATGCACTCTGCAGTGTAGTTGAGCATCATGGGAAATGTAGTTCCAAAACATCTAGGGTGCCAAGGTTTGCCATCACTGGTCTAGTACTTATGGGGTTATTGCATAGAGTATGTACAGTCAAAAGTTGTTGTGTTTTGTGTGGATGGAGTGGGGGTGGGGGTGGTGGTGGTGGTGGTGGGGGGGGGTTAGAACCCCTTGTTGGGTTTTGCTGCTATTTTGGGCTCCACTAGAAAGATTTTCCCTAATTTTCTGTCTTTTACATATATTGGGTGTTATTTCAGTTCTACTCAATTCTTTCTCTTTCAGAACTAAAACCCTTTTTTGTATATACCGGTAAGTACACACATCTATCTTACTAAGATGAATACATTGAAATGCCTAACAAACTGAATTGTTGGTCCAGAGCCATTCAATGCATCCAGACTTTGTATCTTCTTGTAGATTGGTGAACTATATCCTGAGCAGAACCAGCCTGAACATCCATCCCTGAACACTATTTACACTATCAGTATAAACATACACTATATTGTCAAAAGTATTGAGACGCCTGCCTTTACACACACATGAACTTTAATGGCAACCCAGTCTTATGCCCCGTACACACGATCAGACATTGATCGGACATTCCGACAACAAAATCCATGGATTTTTCTCCGACGGATGTTGGCTCAAACTTGTTTTGCATACACACGGTCGCACAAAGTTGTCAGAATTTCCGCTCGCCAACAACGCGGTCACGTACACCACGTACAACGAGACTAGAAAAGGCCGGTTCAGAACCAAGTGCGGCACCCTTTGGGCTCCTTTTGCTAATCTCGTGTTAGTAAAAGTTTGGTGAGAGACGATTCATGCCTTTTCAGACTCGTGGTTTTCAGATCGTTTTCTGCTGTTCAGTTTGTGCTTGTGGGTTTGTATCTGCTCTTCAGTGCATGCAGTGAGTACAATTGACTCTGTCATTGTGTTCTTGTTCGTTCATTACTGATTTTCAGGTCGCTCTTCACAGGCCTTGCTGTTCTTCAGTGCGTTCTGTTACTTCGTTCTGAGCAGCCGACCGTTTTCTAGCCATGTTTCGCATGCGTACTCCTCGTAGAGTTCGTGCTGTGCGGATGCTTGGTGTTGGGGTCCTGACCTTGACAAAGGTCCAGTCCATGAACAAGGTGGGGGGGAATTCATGGACCAAGAATTGGTTGCTTCAGCGTGACCAGTTCTCTCATATGCCTTTGCTCCGTGAGATCCGTGAGAATAATCCTGATGATTTCAGGAACTTTCTCCGGATGACGGACCCCGTATTTCACTGTTTGTTGGCTTTGCTGACCCCCTATATCAGCAGGCAGGATACCTGCATGAGGCAAGCCATCACTCCAGAGCAAAGGTTAGTCGCCGCCCTGCGGTACTTGGCAACGGGGAGAAGCCTGCAGGACCTCAAGTTCTCAACAGGCATCTCCCCCCAGGCTCTGGGGATCATTATCCAGGAGACCTGTTCTGCCATCATCCATGTCCTGCAGAAGGACTATATTAAGGTAAGATTTATCCTTTAGCATTGCATTTTATTCAGCTCCATAGTAGTGCTTTACCCTAACTACACCCTAAAATGTTTAAAATTGTGATGTGTGCTTGAAATTCAGGCAGAGTGCCAGATGTTTGTTTTTTTTTGGGTCCCAAAATCATTTGAAACCCTCCCAACTGCTAACTCAGCTGATACCAATCCTCTATCTGCTGACTTTGCCAAACCCAGACACACTATACCCACCTCTTTTGTGGTCATATTTATGGATGAATTCCCCAAAGCATGTAGTGCAAGGGCCTGCCTGAATACTTTCAAATGGTACTGTTTAAGGTTTTTGTATCCTATTATTATCTTGATAGGTAATAGCAGAATGTAAAAATGTGCTCAAATGTGTACAGTGTGTATCTATATATTTGTATTATGACACTTCTTACCTGTCCAGTGGGCTGCCAATAGTGTGAGTAAGGAGGGGCTGGCCGAAGTAATACACATTATTTAGGCATTCATCTCTCAATGAAGTGGAGAGGGTTACCTGTCCAAAACATCTCCCCCCCATAAAATTGATAAAATGGCCCATGGGGGGGGGGGGGGATCTGATAGGTGGACCTTATATCTTTGTCTTTAAATACTCCCTAAAATAAATGTAATACTGACGTTGGCCAAGAATGTTTGTGTCTAATCTGCTTTCCATGTTTATGTGCAAATTGATTCATTTTTATTTCTTGTTTGACTCCACAGTTTCCTTCCAACCCACAGGAATGGCAGACTGTGGCCTCCCACTTTGCCCAGCGGTGGGACTTTCTTAACTGCGGAGGGGCAATTGATGGAAAACACGTCCACATCGTCCCACCACCCAACTCGGGGTCATACTATTACAACTACAAGGGGTTCAATAGTATTGTGATGTTGGCGGTGGTGTCGGCTACTTACGAGCTCCTGTATGTGGACGTGGTGAAGAATGGCCGGATGTCAGATGGTGGAGTCATCGCCCAGACGGAGTTCTACAGGCGTCTCCAGAATGGCAACTTGAGCTTGCCACCTCCAGAAGGCAATGTGGAAGGACTCCCATTCGTCTTAGTTGCGGATGAAGCGTTTGCGCTGGGGGACCATCTTATGCGGCCATTCCCTATGAGGACCCTCACCTTGGACCAGAGGGTTTTTAATTAGCGGCTGGCCAGAGCCAGAAGAGTGGTGGAGAACACGTTTGGAATAATGGCCAGCCGGTTCTGCCTATTTCTTACAGTGATACACATGGCGGAGTATAAACTGAATCACATCATCCTGGCTTGCTGTGTTCTCCACAACTTTTTAAGGAGAAATTCAGTGAACTATGCTGACTCAGTTGGACCTGAATCCGGAATTAATCTAAATGAACCAACCCTGACGGCGCTTGAAGCTGGCCGTCCTGGCTTGCCCCCTCCCAAGTGCCCGTGAGGTCCGTCTAAGATACATGGAATACTTTGCGGGTAGGGGGGCCATCAATATGCCAGACAATGTCTGAAACATTTTTTAAATTAAAAAAAAATTTTACCTACTAAAATATTTGCTGACATTTACTGCTTGTGTTTCTTTTAGCTGACCCTGACTGAAATTTGGGGAGTCCTGAAAATGGCATGAGTGTGTAACATTATAAAGCACTGTTGGGTGTTATTTACTAAAGGAAAAGATACTTTGCCCTTAGGAAATAACCCCCATTGTCACAGAAAACACCAATTTTACCACCAAAAAAGAAGAAGCCACACATTGTTGATTATCAATCTTTTTAATACCAGCACAATCACATGTGCATTTATAAAAGGTTTTTAAAACAAACCAACATGTTTGTTGTATAACAATTTTTAGGTCACATTAATAAAAGTAGCAATGTCCATTTAAGGTAAAACAGGCATGTTTAAAACCAACAAGAAATACACAAATCTGGAATTAACAAAGTTCAACTTTGGTAGAAATTGAAGGCAATATCAGACATGAGTATTTATAAACTGTGATATTGCGTTCAGCAGATGGGGTGAAGTCACCCCTGGAAAAGCCAAATTTTGAAGATGCAAACAAATTGCCGAATGCCAACATGTGCTAGCTGCCATCATGGGGGATCAAGGGACGTGTTTTGGGGGTGCAACCCCTTCCTCTCAGCTACTTTATTATTGAGGAAGGGGTTGCACCCCCAAAACGCATACATTGATCTCCTGTGATGGCAGATAGCACCTTTTTGAATATGTCAAAAAATTTGAAAAATATTTTCTGTAAAAAAAGCACAACTAAGTAAGGGTTTTCGAGGGGTTTTAAATTCTCCCTAAAACATCAATGATGTTCTTCATTTTGTTTTGAACATCATTGATGTTTTGCTTGATGTTTTCCAAGTCTCTATTACACCCCATGATCTCCCCAATCATTTTTGGCACTTTCACTGGTGAAATGACCTTCATCCACAACATCACGATCACCTAAAAAATATAGAAAAAAAAACCACCATGTAATATAAATATGCCGGCATCCATCTCTTACCTGAGCCTGTGGTCGCAGACACTCACCTGTTGTGGTGACTATTTGGAATACGCCTCCCTCCTCCTCCTCCTCCTGTTGGCTTTGGGGGATTTCACCTTCTGCATGAGGTGGGGGGTCTGTGGTCTCCTCTGATGAGGGGTGTCCTCCTAGTCTTTTCTCCCCTATGTAAAAAAAAATAGGTATACTTAGCACACAGATATTTGATGGCAGAAATAGTAATATGAAACATTGCTTGGAAGTGGGGTACAATTGTCTGTTTTGGCAGAGTTCCAAGATGAAGAAATATTTATTCACTTTGTAAAGCTTGAATACTTACCTGTCTTGTACAAGCTTCACAGATGGAGACACCCCTATAGTATACACTGGGGCACCTGTGTGGGCCCCCTAATAAAAAGGGTGTTCTTGTGTCCCACACTAGTGCTCCAGCACCCAGATGTGTAAACTGCTGCTGAGTGTCCTCTCCTTACACAGAATCTAGTTTGCATTTCATTCTAGTTCCAAACCCATCTAGACACCAAAATGTTTTGAAGAGAAGTATGCCTGAAAAAATGTATTGAACTGCATCTGGACAAAACATGGTGTTTTATTGGCCGAACGAACAATGTTTCCTACGAACGATTAATGTGTCCATGAACATGAAAGTTGCCATTTTAAACTGTACGACAGTAAAGAAAAGCACATGGAGCAGCAAGAACGTAATAAAAATAATGAATAGGAACACAGCACAACTACTTACTTTTTTGCAGAGCTCTCCTGATCCTTCTGTACTGATCGTGCTCCCTTAATTTGAGGTCCGACCACCGCTTCCTGAGTTGATCCTTGGATCGTCGTACCCCAAAATTCTTCTGCAGACTCTTCACAACTTTCGCCATGATCTTGGCCTTTCTGACATTGGGGTTGGGGTAAGGTCCATACTTCCCGTCATAGTCGGCCCTTTTCAAGATGTCCACCATCTCCAACATCTCCCCAAAGGACATATTTGATGCCTTAAATCGTCTCCTCCGGGATCGGGACGTTTCTGGCTCCGGGCTTTCCTCCTCCTCGTTGCTGTAATTAGCACGCATCTGTTCTGTTGCCGCCATGTGCTCTTCCCCACTGCGCCAAACGAGAAGGGGCGGGGAATAGACTAGAAAGAACGTCAGGGGTGGGCGGAGTTTCACGCATGCGCAGTGTATATAAAGCGTGATCTGTGAGCGAGAAAGGAGTATTGGAAGCGCCGATCGTGATAACGAAGGTAACATTTAAACTTGGGCCTATACTGATTCTAGATTGAGGCCTATATTGAGACAAGATTAGGAGACTTCAGCCTGACATTAGGGTTTGTCTCATGTTGTGTCTTGCAGATAAAATGGATGGCTTCAATGACCACAACTTCCTCCCCATGTTCATAGACAAGTACAGGGAGCTGCCCTGTCTGTGGCAGATCAAACACCCGCATTATAATCATAAACAAAAGAGGCAGGCAGCGCTGGAGAAACTGCTGGAGTTGGTGAAGCGGGTGGTCCCCAAGGCAAGCATCCCCTATTTAAAAGCCAAAATTGGTGGCCTGAGGAGCACTTATCTTAGGGAGCGCAAGAAGGTCCAGGATTCCCAGAGATCCGGAGCTGCAGCAGGTGTCCCCAGGGTACTATGAGAGACTGCGATTTCTGTCAGACCACACTGAAGTCAGGGAATCCCTCTCAACCCTTCCTTCCACCCTATCTTCCACCCCAGCTGAGGCTTCCGATGTCCAACCTCGGACTTCCAGCCAGAAGGCAGTGGAGGAGCCCAGCTGGAGCCAGGTATAGCATTGTTCTACAGATTTCTGGTCAATAAATAAATGATGTTTACTAGATGTTATTATTGATCACTAATTGCTGAATCAATAAAATGTTTATCAATAGACAGTAGTGGGCAAAAATAATTGGGACAAGAATGAAAAATGCTGGGCTCAGAATGATAGTCTGTTCTATTTGTTAACATTCAATTTGCAACAGTCATGAGATGAAAATTGTGTGTGATTGATGAAGAAAAAACTAAAACGATGTCCAAGGCTGTGTGAATGTGGCAGCCAGGAGGAGGCGGGGCTAAGTGGCAGCCAGGAGAAAGCCGGGCCCAGTAGGAGCCTGACAGAATCACAGGTTCCTCCCCTCCGCCTTCCAAACAAAAGACCCAGGAAGGGGAGGCACGTTCAGAATTCAGCACTCAGGCTGATTCAGGAGGCTTCTGCGTCCCTCAGAGCCTTCCCCACTCGTGAAGAGGCCTTTGCCTGCACGGCTGCCACAAAACTGAAGGACATGCAGGAGGGTCAACGCCTCATGTGTGAGGACATCCTTTATAAAACACTAACTAAGGGGGTGAGGAGCTAAATCACACCCAATACCCACCTGTGTGAGTTGGACCATCCTCCTCCTCTTCATGCCACAACTCCACCACCACAGACACAGCATGGAAGGAAGCGTGGAAGGAAGACCAGAGAGTGATGGCCCCGGGTTCAGTCTGGTCTGACAAAAGATGCAGGCTCTTGTATGACCACAGCCTGGGGACATACATGTCATCTGCTGCTGTTCAGGATCTCTTGGACTTCTGGACCAGACTGCACTCCCTTAGATATGGACTCCTCAGGCCACCAATTTTGCCTGAAAATAATTGATGTCTGCCCTGGGGGCCAAAGGCTTCGCCAATTTCTGCTGTTTCTCCAACGTTGCCTCCCTCTTTGTTTGGTTCTGACCCCTTAATAAAGGAATTTTCAATTATACTCGCCTATGTGTGTTTTCCTTCAAAAAGGACAGTTTGTTTGTGAGGAGGTACATTACAACAATACAATGTGAAATTAAAGAGGAGTTCCCATTTAAAAAAAAAAAAAAATGAAAAGTCAGCAGCTACAAATACTGCAGCTGCTGACTTTTAATTGGACACTTACCTGTCCCAGGGTCCAGTGATGCGGGGGATAGAAGCCCCGCTCGTCTCCCCCTCCGTTCGGCAGTGCCGGCATTGCAACTGTGGGCGCCAGCTGTGGCTTCACAGCTGGGCACCCACTGCGAGCGGCGCCGCACGCCGTGATTGGCCGCTCAGTCACCTGGGACCTGTAATGGGTCCCAGATGATTGACAAGAGGGAGGGAGCAGAGCTGAGCCCTTCCTGTGCCGAGGGGGAAGTGATGTCACCAGCCCAGGCACTGAAAGAGGCAGACTACGAGGGACCCCCTAGCAACAGGCATTTAGAGGTGAGTAAAAAAAAAAAAATTTCCAAATGTTTTTTTTATTTTTTTTTTTAGGCACATTCATGTATTTTTTTTTTTTTTTTTGGGGGGTGGAACACCACTTTAACAAGAGACACCAACACCAAACAATCTCCTTGAGATTAAATAATACAAGATAATAATGGTGTTGTGGAAACTTAACACACAAAACACACTCAAAAATATTCTGGAGTAAAAATAAATAAATAAATAAATAAATAAAACACAAGATCAGGCTTTAAAAAAATCCTACAAACCAAAAATTAATCTAAAAAGATCACAAAAAAATGATTTTTTAGGTAGATGTGACAAATAAAAATATTATATTGATGAAATTACAATAAATAATAAAGAAAGAAGTCTGGGAGAACTCTATGTGAATATCAGCAGCAAAACAACTTCATTCTTCTAGCATTATAAAGAAGAAGAGAGTGCGCTGTATTAAACAACTTAAAACATTGCAGCCTGACGAAAGTGCTACATCTATTACGAACGCTAATTTTACCAGACCGAGCTGTTCCGTCTCGGAATTTATTTATGGGTGACACTTTGTGCGTCGGAATTGTCCACACATGGTCGGAATTGACGCGATCGGATTTTGTTGTCAGAAAATTTTATAGCCTGCTCTCAAACTTTGTGTGTCGGAAAATCCGATTGAAAAAGTCAGATGGAGCCCACACAAGGTCGAAATTTCCGACAACACGCTCCGATCGCACATTTTACGTCGAAAAATCCGACCGTGTGTACGGGGCATTAATCTGTAGGGTTCAATATTGAGTTGGCCCACCCTTTTCAGCTCTAACATCTTCAACTCTTCTGGGAAGGCCGTCCACAAGGTTTAGGAGTGTGTCTATGGGAATGTTTGACCATTCTTCTAGAAGTGCATTTGTGAGGTCAGGCACTGATGTTGGACAAGAAGGCCTGGCTCACAGTCTCCATTCTAATGCCCCATACACATGGTCGGATTTTCCGACGGAAAATGTTCGATGGTAGCCTTTTGTTGGAAATTCCGACCATGTGTAGGCTCCATCGGACAGTTTCCATCTGAATTTCCGTTGCACAAAATTTAAATTCCATAAAGACATGGATGAGCGAGTTTGGGGTGGAGAAACTTGGCTGAGTCCTGACCTCAACCCAATAGAACACCTTTGAGAGTAGAGGCTGTGAGCCAGGTCTTCTCATCCAACATCAGTGCCTGACCTCACAAATGCCCTTCTGGAAGAATGGTCAAACATTCCCATAGACACACTCCTAAACCTTGTGGACAACCTTCCCAGAAGAATTGAGGCTGTTAAGTCTGCAAAGGGTGGGCCAACTCCTTTTTGGGCTCTTATGACCTATGGTTCTGGAGATACAAGGCTCCTTGCACAGCCTGTCAGAAGTCCATACAGAGCGGCCAGTTTAACCACTTGCCGAGCGCCGCATGTACATATACGTCACAGAATGGCACAGACAGGCAAATGGGCGTACAGGTATGTCCCTTTAAATTTGCCGCCAGCAGCGCCGTTCTTCCTCTCTGTGAGAAGATCGCGGGTATCCCCGCGGACATCGAGTCTGCGGAGATACCCGCGATCGTCTCACGGAGAGGAAGAACGGGGAGATGCTGATGTAAACAAGCATTTTCCCGTTCTGCCTAGTGACAAGTACACTGATCACAGCTCCCTGTCACACATAGCCCCCCCCCACAGTTAGAACACATCCCTAGGACACGCTTGCTATAAATGCTATAAATCTATCCCCTATTTTGTAGACGCTATAACTTTTGCGCAAACCAATCAATAAATGCTTATTGTAATTTTTTTCTTTACCAAAAATGTGTAGAAGAATATGTATAGGCCTAGACTGAGGAAAAGAAATTTTTTTTATATATTTTTGTGGGTATTTATTATAGTAAAAAATATTGCTTTTTTTTTTTAATTGTTGCTCTTTTTTTGTTTATAGCGCAAAAAATAAAAATCGCAGATCAAATACCATTAAAAGAAAGCTCTATTTGTGGGGGAAAAAAGGACGTGAATTTTGTTTGGGAGCCACGTCGCACAACCGCGCAATTGTCAGTTAAAATGACGTGGTGCCGTATCGCAAAAAGTGCTCTGGTTTTTGGCCAGCCAAACGGTCCGGGGCTTAAGTGGTTAAATACAAGCTGGGCACACTCTGTTTGCAGCAGACTGAGAGGATGAGCTCACAGTGCCTCTCCTCACTTCTTGTCAGAGGCAGTGAGCTCAATGGACAGCTTGGAGTCTTGGACCAATGGTGAAGCACCATTGGCCCAAGCTGTCCAATAAAAATGCTTCAGTGGAGGCACGCCTCTCACTGCAGTGTCATAGAAGGGGGCGTGTCTAAAAGACAAAGGCTCCCTTGCAGCCCAGCTGTCTTAACTACAAGGGAAAAACATGTGTTTATGTGTATAAGATTTACCCACAATCCCGTGTTTTTCTCACACAGTTAAAGCAGAGTTCCACCCAATTTTGAGAGGTGGTCTTAAACAAAATTTTGAGAGGTGGTCTTAAAAACACAAAATATTGTGTTTTTTTCAAAATTGTCGCTCTTTTTTTGGTTTAGGGATCTATATACAGTACAGCAATAATTACACCACTAAAAAAAAGTTGCTACGATCTGCCACTATGAGGGGCCTTTGTAGAAAAAAAATTGGCAACAATTAATGACGACTGTCACAATTTTTATGAAGACTCATTTTGTAAAAGTTGCAGCACCGCAACATTGTTTCTTCTTCTGTTTACTGTAAATTTCATATCCTTTTATCTTTTTTTTTTTTTTCCAGATTCTTTCAAATCTTCAGAAGGTGAGAATATTTCTTTTGACCTAATATAGCAGCTGTTGGAAAATGAATACAAATGTGAAGTGGATAAGGGATTCCATATAAGTTTGAAAGTCCCTCTACGGGAACAGCAAAAAAAATAAAAAATCTTGTAGTTGGGCTTCCCACACTGCAAGGGTTAAATACTGGTAAAAGCCTAAAGGCTTATGTATACGGGACGTTTTTACAACCTCTCCTGAACAATTTCACTTGACAGTAACCCACGTTTAAACCGCCCGTTTTGCCACGTTTACATGCCGCGTTTAGCAGCGTTTGGTGTCTGAAACGTCAGAAACTTCGGCGCCTGAACTCATTTTTTTGCCTTCAAAGAAAAGCCTATAAACACAGCTGCTTAAAAACGACATTAAACGAACCTGTGTACATGGTCACATAGGATAACATTGGATGAGTTCAGGGGCAGCTGAAAAAAGCATCCATCTGCCTCTGAATGTTCGTTTACCAGCAGCCGTGTACATGAGGCCTGAAGTGTTTTTAAGTTTTGAATAGAGTGGAGATGGATTAGAACATCCCTCAGTTTTAATTGCTGTCTGTGCCCCCATTAGAGAGATTCATCCTCTCTATTTGACCTGCCTACCCTTTTTATTGAAAGTGAAAGTAAAAGAAAATCCCAAATTTTGGGTTGTCCCCAGAAAAGTAATGGAGGGGAAATCTTTTAATGGGGACACTCGTTTTTATGACCTGGGGGGGTCCCCAAGGGATTCCCTTCTTTTCTTCATTTGCAGTAACTTTCCTCTCACTTCCTGTTTGGCTATGGGACAGGAAGTGAAGGGAAATCTCCACAATGGGACACGGATGGGGGGGGGGGGATCTGACAGGTGTTATAACCCATCAAATGCTGCCACTGTGCCCCATCAAATACAGCTACTGTGCCCATCTATTGCAGCCACTGTGTCCCATCAAATGCAGCCTCACTATGCCCCATCAAATGCAGCCTCACTGTGCCCCATCAAATGCAGCCTCACTGTGTCCCATCAAATGCAGCCTCACTGTGTCCCATCAAATGCAGCCTTACTGTGTCCCATCAAATGCAGCCTCACTGTCCCATCAAATGCAGCCTTACTGTGTCCCATCAAATGCAGCCTTACTGTGTCCCATCAAATGCAGCCTCACTGTCCCATCAAATGCAGCCTCACTGTGTTCCATCAAATGCAGCCTCACTGTGTCCCATCAAATGCAGCCTTACTGTGTCCCATCAAATGCAGCCTTACTGTGTTCCATCAAATGCAGCCTCACTGTGTTCCATAAAATGCAGCCTTACTGTGTCCCATCAAATGCAGCCTCACTGTCCCATCAAATGCAGCCTCACTGTGTCCTATCAAATGCAGCCTTACTGTGTTCCATCAAATGCAGCCTCACTGTCCCATCAAATGCAGCCTTACTGTGTCCCATCAAATGCAGCCTTACTGTGTCCCATCAAATGCAGCCTCACTGTGCCCCATCAAATGCAGCCTCACTGTGTCCCATCAAATGCAGCCTCACTGTGTCCCATCAAATGCAGCCTCACTGTGTCCCATCAAATGCAGCCTTACTGTGTTCCATCAAATGCAGCCTCACTGTGCCCCATCAAATGCAGCCTCACTGTGCCCCATCAAATGCAGCCTTACTGTGTTCCATCAAATGCAGCCTCACTGTCCCATCAAATGCAGCCTCACTGTCCCATCAAATGCAGCCTTACTGTGTCCCATCAAATGCAGCCTCACTGTCCCATCAAATGCAGCCTTACTGTGTCCCATCAAATGCATCCTCACTGTGTCCCATCAAATGCAGCCTTACTGTGTCCCATCAAATGCAGCCTCACTGTCCCATCAAATGCAGCCTTACTGTGTCCCATCAAATGCATCCTCACTGTGTCCCATCAAATGCAGCCTTACTGTGTCCCATCAAATGCATCCTCACTGTGTCCCATCAAATGCAGCCTTACTGTGTCCCATCAAATGCAGCCTGACTGTGTCCCATCAAATGCAGCCTCACTGTGTCCCATCAAATGCAGCCTCACTGTGTCCCATCAAATGCAGCCTTACTGTGTTCCATCAAATGCAGCCTCACTGTGCCCCATCAAATGCAGCCTCACTGTGCCCCATCAAATGCAGCCTTACTGTGTTCCATCAAATGCAGCCTCACTGTCCCATCAAATGCAGCCTCACTGTCCCATCAAATGCAGCCTTACTGTGTTCCATCAAATGCAGCCTCACTGTGTCCCATCAAATGCAGCCTTACTGTGTCCCATCAAATGCAGCCTCACTGTGCCCCATCAAATGCAGCCTCACTGTGTCCCATCAAATGCAGCCTTACTGTGTCCCATCAAATGCAGCCTTACTGTGTTCCATCAAATGCAGCCTCACTGTGTCTCATCAAATGCAGCCTCACTGTGCCCCATCAAATGCAGCCACACTGTGTCCCATCAAATGCAGCCTCACTGTCCCATCAAATGCAGCCTTACTGTGTCCCATCAAATGCAGCCTTACTGTGTCCCATCAAATGCAGCCTCACTGTCCCATCAAATGCAGCCTTACTGTGTCCCCTCAAATGCAGCCTGACTGTGTCCCATCAAATGCATCCTCACTGTGTCCCATCAAATGCAGCCTTACTGTGTCCCATCAAATGCAGCCTCACTGTGCCCCATCAAATGCAGCCTGACTGTGTCCCATCAAATGCATCCTCACTGTGTCCCATCAAATGCAGCCTTACTGTGTCCCATCAAATGCAGCCTTACTGTGTCCCATCAAATGCAGCCTGACTGTGTCCCATCAAATGCATCCTCACTGTGTCCCATCAAATGCAGCCTTACTGTGTCCCATCAAATGCAGCCTCACTGTGCCCCATCAAATGCAGCCTCACTGTGTCCCATCAAATGCAGCCTCACTGTGTCCCATCAAATGCAGCCTCACTGTGTCCCATCAAATGCAGCCTTACTGTGTTCCATCAAATGCAGCCGCACTGTGTCCCATCAAATGCAGCCTTACTGTGTCCCATCAAATGCAGCCTCACTGTGCCCCATCAAATGCAGCCTCACTGTCCCATCAAATGCAGCCTCACTGTCCCATCAAATGCAGCCTTACTGTGTTCCATCAAATGCAGCCGCACTGTGTCCCATCAAATGCAGCCTTACTGTGTCCCATCAAATGCAGCCTCACTGTGCCCCATCAAATGCAGCCTCACTGTCCCATCAAATGCAGCCTCACTGTGTCCCATCAAATGCAGCCTTACTGTGTTCCATCAAATGCAGCCGCACTGTGTCCCATCAAATGCAGCCTTACTGTGTCCCATCAAATGCAGCCTCACTGTGCCCCATCAAATGCAGCCTCACTGTCCCATCAAATGCAGCCTCACTGTCCCATCAAATGCAGCCTTACTGTGTTCCATCAAATGCAGCCTCACTGTGTCCCATCAAATGCAGCCTTACTGTGTTCCATCAAATGCAGCCGCACTGTGTCCCATCAAATGCAGCCTCACTGTGCCCCATCAAATGCAGCCTCACTGTGTCCCATCAAATGCAGCCTTACTGTGTTCCATCAAATGCAGCCGCACTGTGTCCCATCAAATGCAGCCTTACTGTGTCCCATCAAATGCAGCCTCACTGTGTCCCATCAAATGCAGCCTCACTGTGTCCCATCAAATGCAGCCTCACTGTCCCATCAAATGCAGCCTCACTGTGCCCCATCAAATGCAGCCTCACTGTCCCATCAAATGCAGCCTGTTTCCATCGAATGCAGCCCGTGTCCCATCAAACCCCCCCCCCCCCCCCCCGTTCTCTGCGGGAGGCCCAGGGCGGCACTTACCTTGCTCTGGTGTCCTCTCCTCATATTTCCGTTTTTCTCTCTGGGGCGCAATGGGAGAGAGAAAACCGGAAGTGACATCTAACTCGGATGTCAATCAAACCACCCGGCCATAGATACTACGGGCCCCGGGCGGAAGCTGCTCGGCGCTTCGGGATGCGCTGCTAGGTGGGACAATCTCATGATTGCATAGACGTGGCGGTTCCCATAGTGCACTGTGTCCGGCGCTTGAAGTGCACTTAAGGACCTTTTTTCTTTTTTAAGGGCCAGTTTAAAAAAAAAACATTTTTTTGCCTGATTTTTTTTGTACGAAAACCATACTAATGAAACGAAAATCGGACGTTGTTTTCACATACCACAGAAATTTTATAGTCTGCACATCAAGCTTTTGTCTGATGAAAAAACGAAAATCGGCTGTCAAAAGCACCATACTAACGATCCGAAAATCAGTAGACAGATCGTCGTATGAATTTTTCCATCTGATTTTCGCATCATGTAAACAGGCCTTTCGAGTGGAGACTGCTAACCAGGCCAGAAATTAAGGGGCCCAGCCCCCTGAAAAACCACCCCACACCATAACCCCCCCTCCACCAAATGATTTGGACCAGTGCACAAAACAAGGTCCATAAAGACATGGATGAGCGAGTTTGGGGTAGAGGAAATAGAATGGCCTGCACAGAGTCCTGACCTCAACCTGATAGAACACCTTTGGGATGAGTTAGAGCGGAGACTGCGAGCCAGGCCTTCTCGTCCAACATCAGTGCCTGACCTCACAAATGTGCTTCTGGAAGAATGGTCAAACATTCCCATAGACACACTCCTAAACCTTGTGGACGGCCTTCCCAGAAGAGTTGAAGCTGTTATAGCTGCAAAGGGTGGGCCAACTCAATATTGAACCCTACGGACTAAGACTGGGATGCCATTAAAGTTCATGTGCATGTAAAGGCAGGCGTCCCAATACTTTTGGTAATATAGTGTATGTGTGGTAGGAAGAGGACAGACCCCCAAAGATGGTGAAAGACTTGTAGTTGGTGTAGTAGGGTGTAGTAGAGTGATGGTCTTCACGCCTACCAGTGTCAGCCCGGGTGAGTAGGGACCTAGGGTCCCTGTAGTGGGAACTTGGGGAGCCCCAGCAAAGATTACCCAGAAGTTGTTGTGAGGCACTGATGTCAGAGCTCCCCCTAGGGGCCTGCGTAGAAGGACAGGAGGTCATAACCTAAGACTACCTTGAACTGAAGAGAAGTGGTGTCACTTTTATTCCTATTACAAGGAATGTAAACATCCCTTGTAATAGAAAAAAAAGCATGACAGGACCTCTTAAATATGAGATCGGGGAGTCAAAAAGACCTCAGATCTCATATTTACACTAAAATGCAATAATAAAAAAATATATTTATTGTTTGAAAAAAAAAAAAGTCCCTTTAAGAGCTATGGGCGGAAGTGACGTTATGACGTCGCTTCCGCCCTGCAATGGTATGGAGACGGGTGGGGGCCATCTTCCCCTCACTCATCTCCATATCACAGAGGGGACAGGATCCGACCGCTGCCAGCGGCTCCGGTAAGCAGCGGAGGGCACCGGAGCGCGGCGGAATAGGGCGCGTTAAAAAAAAATATTATTTATTTTACTCTTTATTTTTTTTATTTTTACACTGTTTTTTTAACTTCTTCAGATCCGCGCTATAGCTGAATGACGGTTACAGCGCGGACCTACTTTGCCGGTAGTACGTCAATAGACGCCCTCCTGTGCCTAAGCGGCCTGCACGCCCCCTGCAGGGCGCACGCGGCGCACTCTGTGATCAGCGAGTCTATGAGACTCGGCCGATCACAGATCGGAGTAAGGGGTCGATCTCGACCCCTTACCACATGATCAGCTGTCAGCCAATGACAGCTGATCATGTGATGTAAACAGAGTCGGTAATCGGCAATTTTTTCTCCTCGCGCTGATAGGGTGAGGAGGAAAAAACAGCCGATCACCAGCGGCTCTTCCGGGTCTGGGGTGTGCATGTGCGCCACGAGCGTCCCGCTCCTGCTGGGATTATACACAGCGGAAACTGATCTGCGGGAATTGCAGACTCAATGTCCGCCAGCCCCTGCCGATCATTGGGCAGAAAGCCAGAATGGCGATCTACTTATGTAAACAATGCAGATCGTTTCGTCAGTAGGGAAGGCATGGATCCCGTGTTCCAGCAGAGACATGGATCCATGCCTTTCCCTAATAAAAGCACCTCCCTTACAGTACACAAACACAGGCTAGCCACACAGTTAACCCCTTTGATCGATATTGGATATGTTTTATAGCTTAAAATAAAAATAAATTATTAAAAATAATAAAATAATAAAAAAGTTTTTTTTTTTTTTTTTTTTTATTGTCGGCCTTTTTTAAGGCTCCAATGCACACTGGATGTTAAAACAATGTTATAAAAACACCAAATAGCTTTGCAGTGAGTCTTTCAATGTTTTTTAACGTTTTTGCAATAGCGTTTATAATGCCCTGTACACATGGTCAGATTTTCCGATGGAAAATGTTTGATAGGACCTGTCTGTGCCCCCCATTCGGGAGATTCATCCTCTCTATTTGTCTGTTTACCATTATCATTAAAATTAAAAGAAAATCCCAAATTTTGGGTTGTCCCCAGAAAAGTAACGGAGGGGAAATCTCATAATGGGGACCAGGGGCGTTGCTAGGTCTACAAAAGATCTGGGGCTAGAGCCCATAGCAGCATAGTAAAGAAAGTCATACGCTTGGCATACACATGTATATACAGTAATATACGTGTGGGTGTATATATATCCCCAGAGAGCCCCCCACTTACATCAGGGTCCCCAGAGAGCCCCCCCCCTTACATCACCTTACATTAGTGTTCCCAGAGAGCCTCCTCCTTACATCAGATTCCTCAGAGAGCCTCCCCGTTCCATCAGGGTACACAGAGGACCCCCCCCACTTACATCAGGGTTCCCAGAGAGGCTCCCTTACATTAGGGTCCCCAGAGAGCCTCCCCCTTAAATCTGGGTCCCTAGAGAGCCTAGGCCTTAAAATCAGGGTCCCCAGAGAGCCCCGCCACTTACATAAGGGTCCCCAGAGAGCCTCCCCTCCCCTTGGGGACCCCTGCAGAGACTCGGGGCTATTGGCCTCAGATTTGGGGCTATAGCCCCAAAAGCCACCCCCTAGCAACGCCCCTGATGGGTACACTCGTTTTTATGACCTGGGGGTCCCCAAGGGATTCCCTTCATTTGCAGGAATTTCCTCTCACTTCCTGTTTGGTTGTGAGACAGAAAGTGAAGGGGAATCTCCACAATGGGACAAAGGATGGGAAGGGGGGGGGGGGATCTTACAGGTGTTATAACCAGGGCTTTTTTTTTTTTGAACATTTTTTTTTTGTTTGTTTTTTGTTTTCAATGGATCAAAAACATTAAAAAATGCTGGTGAGCCATGTTTTTGAGCGTTTACCGACGTTTATCAGGGTTTGGAGTTTTTTGTGGTCAGAAAAACGATTCCTGAACACGATTTTATGGCGTTCAGAAAACAGCCCATAAACTCCACTGCTGATAAACATCCAAAAACCTCCATGTGTGTCTATGGACACATAAGATAACATAGAGGGGAGTTAATGGGCTGTTAAAAAAAAAAAAAAATCACCAAAACTCCCAAAAACGTCCGTTTATGAGCTTCAGTGTGCATGGAGCCTAATGCCCCGTACACACGGTCGGACATTGATCGGACATTGCGACAATAAAATCCTAGGATTTTTTCCGACGGATGTTGGCTCAAACTTGTCTTGCATACACACAGTCACACAAAGTTGTTGGAAAATCCGATCGTTCTAAACGCGGTGACGTAAAACACGTACGTCGGGACTATAAATGGGGCAGTAGCCAATAGCTTTCATCTCTTTATTTATTCTGAGCATGCGTGGCACTTTGGATTTGTGTACACACGATCGGAAATTCCGACAACGGATTTTGTTGTCGGAAAATTTTATAGCAAGCTCTCAAACTTTGTGTGTCGGAAAATCCGATGGAAAATGTGTGATGGAGCCCACACACGGTCGGAATTTCCGACAACAAGGTCCTATCACACATTTTCCGTCGGAAAATCTGACCGTGTGTACGGGGCATAATAGTGCAAAAAACAAAAACCGCAGAGGTGATTAAATACCACCATAAGAAAGCTCGATTTGTGGGGAAACAAATACATGAATATTATTTGGGTACAGTGTTGCACGACCGAGAAATTGTCAGTTAAAATAACACAGTGTCATATATAGCAAAAAATGGCCTGGTCATGAAGGGGGGTAAATCTTCCGGAGGGCAAGTGGTTAAACATGTCTGCAAAAAATTTGCAAAAGGGCAGCGAAAGGATTCATCTCATTCACAGTTGTCACATTATTGCATTGTATTGGAAAACACTATTGTGGCAACAGCAGCTCTAATAATTTCGGGATCTATATACAGTACAGCATTAATTACAGCACTAAAAATAATTGCTACGATCTGCCACTGTGAGGGGCCTTTGTAGAAAAAAATCGGCAACAATAAATGACGACTGTCACAATTTTTATGAAGACTCACTTTGTAAAAGTTGCAGCACCGCAACATTGTTTCTTCTTCTGTTTACTGTAAATTTCAAATCTTTTTATCTTTTTTTTTTTTTCAGATTCTTCCAAATCTTCAGAAGGTGAGAATATTTCTTTTGACCTAATATAGCAGCTGTTGGAAAATGAATACAAATGTGAAGTGGATAAGGGATTCCATATAAGTTTGAAAGTCCCTCTACGGGCGCAGCAAGAAAAAATAAAAATCTTGTAGTTAGGTTTTCCCACACTGCAACTCTGTTTTTTTTTTTTTTTTTTTTTAAGTTTTGGATAGTGTGGAGATGGATTAGAACATCCGTCAGTTTTTTATTGCTGTCTGTGCCCCCCCCATTCGGGAGATTCACCCTCTCTATTTGTCTGTTCACCATTATCATTGAAAGTAAAAGAAAATCCCAAATTTTGGGTTTTCCCCAGAAAAGTAACGGAGGGGAAATCTTGGGGACACTCGTTTTTATGACCTGGGGGGTCCCCAAGGGATTCCCTTCATTTGCAGGAATTTGCTCTCACTTCCTGTTTGGTTGTGGGACAGGAAGTGAAGGGAAATCTCCACAATGGGACACAGATGGGAAGGGGGTGTTAAACCCCTGGTTATAACCAGGGGTTTTTTTCAGCGGGAACGCAGGGGAATACAGTTCTGGCACTTCCAGCACTAGGGGTCTATTGTTGCTGAGGAGGTCTGCTGTTTCTGGTGGGGCTTAGGGGGGTCTTATATTGTTGGGGGTCAGTTGTTGCTGGGAGAGATCTACTATTGAGGGAGGGATCTATTGATGCTGGCTGTGAGGGATCTGTTGTTGATGCCAAGAGCCTATTGTTGCTTGGTTGGAATTTTGTTGCGGGTGGTCCATTGTTGATGGGGGAATCTATTGTTGCTGGGGGGGGGGCTTTATTGTTACTATCTGCAGGGGATCTATTTTAGTGCTTTTCTTGTTATTATTACCAAATTCCATGAAAATTCCATACAAATTACAAAATGATACTTGGTTCTGTATTCTCTAAAAAAGGCAGTACTGGGCGATGGGTAGGGGGTGAAACCAAGGAATGGTGCTCATAGGTGGGTAGGGGTGGAGAAAAGAGGTGACTCAGAAAGGGGGAGTTCCTGCACCTATTCTCTAAGAAAAAAAGCCCTGGTTATAACCCTAACTTACTCTATCCAAAATGAAAAAAAATAAGTTTTGCCCATAGTTCTAAGGTCCATAAAGACATGGATAAGCGAGTTTGGGGTGGAGGAAATTTGAACTACACATGCCACGATCACTGGGGCTCAGTGGAAAGGTATGGGAGGTCTATTCCTTGGCTTGGAGCAGATGTGGTGGGGATATTGTTGGGGGGGGGGGGGTAGACTGTGTAGCAAGCTTCTAATAGAACATTGTTTTACTGCATTGGGGGTGCAGAGAGGTGGAGTAGCAGACATCTCCTGGTACATCAGAACGCCATTGTTGCTGATGGGTGTCGCTATCTAATTAATCACTGAGCAGAACGCTGCCACTGACTAGTCTGAGCTGCCAATGGAGAATGGAAGGAGACAAGTTGTCACCCCAGGAATTGATGAGAGGTCGCCTGCCAAACCCTACCATACTCTATTAAAGAGCAACAGTATTGTCTGCTTGGAAGACAGTGCAGTTACCTAAACCCGGATTCAGGGGAACTTTGTCTGAGCACTTCAACACCAGATTGGGGCCCCAGTGTACTGACTAGTAGGGGAAGGGCTTGACAAAGCCCGCTCAGCTGTTATCTTAGTTTTCCCCTTAGATAGGACCTCCTTAAGCATAGGGTCAGGGCCGTTTTTAAGGCAGGGCAAAAGGGGCAGCTGCCCTGGGCCCTGCCATTGTTATGGGGCCCAAAGCAGCTGCCTCATACTTGCCAACAATCCTGGTTTAATTTCCCTCGTCCCTTGAGGTTTTAATCCTGTGCTGTGTACCAATATCTCAGTGTGAAGTGCTGCTACTAATGCTGCCCAGCTCTGCCCTATTGTTGTGGAGAGATGACTCAACTGCAGACCCTGTGTTTACATGTAAATTACCGGTATTCATATGTAAATAGTGGCGGCATTCATAAGTAAATAAGGGTGGCCAACGGCATTGATATGTATATCATGCCCCCCTGAGGTCATATCCACTGTAATCTCTAGCAACCAATCAACAAGCAGAAATCATGTGCTGTAACCTCTAGCAACTAATCAGTGAGCCATAATGTGTGCTGTAATCTCTAGCAACCAGTCAGTGAGCGGTAATGATACACTGTAACCTCTGGCAACCAATCTCAATAGCTGCCTGATCTGATTCAGTAAACTGATTTTGAGTCTAGCTGCTATATATTGTATGTCTCAGAGCAGGTGGAGAGCAAAACTGCATGGGGGAGGCCCCAAGAAAAGTTTTGCCCAGGATCCAATCAATATTAAAGACGGCCCTGCATAGGGTTTAGTGGTTATTCTCTGGTCTGTTTGCTTATTACCAAGAGTATTCTCTATTTTTCCATTGTTTGTTGTTTGTTTAAGGGATTATTGCTGTTTTCATCCCTCTGGTCATTATAGTATTATATACAGAACATAAACATCTCCTCTTCATTCTGGGTGTGTTGGAGAGTGTGTTGCTGCTCCAAGAGTGGTGGGCTCTGGAAACAAAGGGGTCCAAGAAAACAGCAACTCCTTCAAAGGTAAGTGCTACAAGCAGGACAGAAGACTTGTATTCATGAAACCTACCAGGGGTGGCCAGCATGCTGTAACAGATCCACGTTGCAGGCATTTATTCCACCAGAGGGCAGGGTTCTCCTGTGATGAAAAAGTTTTTTCCTCGCAGCCTTACATCTCAACACCATTGTTGTCATGTTTGACACTTCAGTATTGAATAGATAAATGTGCCATATACATCTTATTAAGTCATTTCTGAATGTCTTTTATCTTTCAGGTGTGAAAATTGACAATAAACAGAACGTTTCTTCCAAGGTGAATCCAGATCAAGGTTTATCCTATGTCCGCAGTCCTTGGTTGACCAAATTCATACCTTCCATCTATACGGTTGTATTCCTCCTATCGCTGCCTTTGAACGTAACAGCAATCATGATATTCCTGTTCAGAATTCACCTGAAGAAGCCATCGGTGGTGTTCATGTTCAACTTGGCTGTTGCTGACGTCCTCTTCGTCATCCTGCTGCCGTTCAACATCGTCTACCGATTCTCAGGAAACAATTGGGTGATCGGAGAAGGAATGTGCCGCTTTGTCACTGTCGCATTCTACTGCAACATGTACTGTTCCATCCTGCTCATGACCAGTATCAGCGTGGACCGGTTTCTCGGTGTAGTCTACCCAATTCAGTCTCTTACATGGCGCACCGTGAGCAGAGCCTGGCTGGTGTGTCTTCTCATCTGGGCGGTTTCCATTGCCGGCACCGTGCCGCTCCTTGTAAACAAGCTAACTGTTCGCATTTACGAGATGAATATCACTACTTGCTATGATATGTTGAATATGAAAGACGTTCAGAGTTTCTACTTGCCTTATTTTACCACTTATATTTCCGCTTTCTTTTTGTTGCCTTTTAGCGTTACGACTTTTTGCTACGTAATGACCATCAGAGGTCTGAGCTCACCAAAATTTGGAAACCCCAAAAAAAAGTCCCGATCCATCGTCCTTTGTGTCGTTGTACTTTTTGAGTATATCTTCTGTTTTGGCCCGACTAACGTCATCTTTTTCATTTATTATCTGAATTTTGATAAGCCATTTGGCAACTCCGTGTATTTTGCCTACATCCTATCTGTCAGCCTCTCTACCATCAGCTGTTGTCTGGATCCGGTTGTCTATTATCACGGCTTTTCGAAGTCTAAGAAACTAGAGTACAAGTTGGTTTGTTGTGGCAAAACTATGGCTGATTTCATAGATTCATTTACCCCTTCAAGTACTACGGGAAGGGAGACATCTAGCCAAACTCTGTAGAGCGGGGACCTGAAGCTGTTTCTTACGGGACTTGCTTGAGGAATGGGTGTCAAAAAAATACCCCCAATGGAAAACATAACGCCAATGTGTTTTATTAAAGTGCATCAGGTTATTATTGTTTTGCAGCATGCGGGGGTTTTGGGCCACTACAACTTATTTAATATGTGATTTTGGTTTCTCCCACTGTCTTTCCCTCCTGTTTAGTGCTAATTTGTTCTGTGCTGGCTAGACTCTCCTTGTTTCTTTCATGTTCCCTCAGTCAGTATTAGTACTTTGCAGAGACAGGGCCAAGGAAAGTCACCATCTTCTTAAGCCTCCTACACACGATCAGATTTTTGGCAGACAAAATCGCTGACTTTTGTCCGAAGGGCATTGGCCCCAAACTTGTCTTGCGTACAAACGACACAAAATTGTCGGCCGACAAACACGAACATAGTGACGTACTACGGGTTTTTTTTTTAGCTTTTTAGCGCCACCCTTTGGGCTCCTTCTGCTAATTTATTGTTAGTAGAAGTTTGGTGAGAGTTGATTCGTGCTTTTCATTTCGCGCTTTTCATTTCACGCCTTTCAGTTCGTTTCTGAACGGCCATTCGTCAACCAGACATGTTGCGGAATCGGAGGAGATAACGTGTTATTTATTATTGGCCTTGGAGTTATTACTTTGACCCAAGTCCAGTCCAGGAACAGGTGGAGGAGGATTTCTTGGACCAAAAATTGGTTGCTTTATTAATTGTGACCAATTATGTCATTATGCCTTTGCTGCGGGAGCTCCAGGAGAATAATCTGGATGATTTTCGGGATTATCTCCGGATGACGGACCCCTGCTTTCACCAACTCTTGGCATTGCTGATCCCCTATATTAAGAAGCAGGACACATGCATGAGGCTTTTATTTTATTTTTTGGATGAATAATAATGATTTGATTTGGTATATTTTCTATATTTTTGGATGCATAGAATGCATTTTTGGGTAAGTTCTATTGGCAGATAGCATGTCTAATTTTATTTGTTTTCTTTTTTTAATGCACAATAAAAAAAATGCTGTAGAATAATACTTGGCTATGTGTTTTACTTCAAATGACAGTTTTGGAGTAGGCAGTTACATTTAAAAAAAAATACAATTTTCAAAGGCTTTTTTTCTAGTGTTATCAAGAATAATATTATTATGCTTGTTTTTTTTTTTGTTTTTTTTTGTGCAAGTTACCACAACACCATTATCCCCGTAGTTTTTAAGATCAAAGATACAACTATGTTGGTGTTCCTTGTTAAAAACTACTGGGATAATGGTGTTGTGGTAACTTGCACAAAAAAAAAAAAAAAAACAAGCATAATAATATTATTCTTGATAACACTAGAAAAAAAGCCTTTGAAAATTTGTTTGCAATAACTCTATCAGTATCACCAGCAAAGCTTCTTTATTATCCAATTAAAGAAGAGAATATGCGCTGTAATTCGAGATTTCATAATTTTCTGCGTCACGAAATGTTAATTCGTTTGTCCGCTGAAAATTTTAAAGCCTGCCATCCAACATTAGTCCGCAGAAAATCCGACAACAATTGTCCGATGGAGCGTACACTCGGATTTTCCAACAACAGCCTGTCATCGAACATTTCCCCTTGGAAAATCCAATCGTGTGTACGCGGCTTTATACTTCAAAAGACTAAAAAAAATCCTCTGTACTGCAATTAGGTGAAGTAAAATTTCACTGGATAAAAATTCTCTCTTTTATTAACCTCTTCCTGCCTGTCCTTTTGACAATTGATAGCCGAACGTGAGCTTCCTAGATCCTCCTAGTTACAGTACATAGCTACATAGTCAGTTTGGTTGAAAAAAAGACACAAGTCCATCTAGTTCAAACAATAAAATTGGAAAAAAAAAATATCCTAAAAAAAAAAATAATAATAATCATACAATCTTATATATGCAATCCTATGCCCACAGTTGACCCAGAGGGAAAAAAAAACCCAGCAAAGCATGTTCTCTAATTTGCTCCAGCAGGGAAAAAAATTCCTTTCAGATCCTCTGAGAGGCAATCAAATATGATCAACATTACCTATAAATGTTAATATCCGGTTATATTATGTACATTTAGTCAAGTGTCCTAGAGGCTGCATTGCGGCGCAATCTGTCACCAACTGTGTCCCGGTACCATGTGACCACTGTGACCAATTACAGCAGTCACCAGACATTTTTACACAATAAATGGCTTTCATTCATAGCCATTCATTATGTACTTTTATGATGATCTCTGTGATTGGTCACAGTGATCATATGGTACAGGCAGGGCCAATCACAGCTTACCTGTACCGTGTGATTAGTTGTGGCCAATCACAGCTAATCACAATAGTGCTCAAAGAATGCCTGTAAATGAATGGATGCCATTCATAAAAAATTATTGCTTATAACAGTAATCATCACTATTATAAGCAATCATAGTGTAAAAAAAAAAAAAAAAAAAAATCCTGATCACCTCCCCAGAGTAGTACAGTGTCACTATTGTAACATTACACTGCTCTGGTCACATTAAAAAAAAAATTTGTAAAAAAAAAAAAAAAAAAAAGGTTTAATTTATTTTTATTTATTTATTTTTTTAACATACTGTCAACAGTCAGTATCCCTGATCACCGATCCACCAGTCATATGATGAATCTGTACTGCATCGGTGACAGTATGTAAAAAAAAAAAATTTGTGGAAAAAAAACTAATTTTATTTAATTTCTCAATTTTCCCCAAAAAATGACCAAGAATTACAACTTTAAAAAATTTGCCATGCTTTTTACTAAACACCACGGACTGCCTACTTTCCAAAAAGTGGTCATTTGGGGGATATCTGTCCTGTCCTGGCATTTTAGAGCTTTGAGAAATGAGATCGGCCGTCAGGATCATCAGGATCAGGATAGATCAATTTTTAAATATATATACAGGTACATCTCATAAAATTAGAATAGCATCTAAAAGTTCATATATTCAGTAATTCAATTCAAAAAGTGAAACTCATATATTTTATATAGATGCGTAACACACAGAGTGATATATTTCAAGCCTTTCTTTCTTTTTATTTCGATGATTTCGACTTACAGCTAGTAACTAATTCAGTTTCTCCGAAAATTAGAATATTACATAAGACCAATTAAAAAAAAAGGATTTTTAATACAGAAATGTTGGCCTACTGAAAAGTATGTCCATGTACAGTATAGTATGCACTCAGTACTTGGTCGGGGCTCCTTTTGCATGAATTACTGCATCAATGCAGCGTGGCATGGAGGTGATCAGTCTGTGGCACTGCTGAGGTGTTATGGAAGCCCAGGTTGCTTTGATAGCGGCCTTCAGCTCATCTGCATTGTTGGGTCTGGTGTCTCTCATCTTCCTCTTGACAATACCCCACAGATCAGAGACGCACCTAGAAACTTCAGGATCCCCCTTTATCCCCCCCTCCCCCTCCTTTGCTGGCGCCAATGGCTGTGTGTGGAGGAGATCAGGGGGCCATTGACTGGGTGAGTTTGTGACGCTTAGTATTCCTTGTCAAGGTTGCAGATGTTCTACACAAATTACTAGTGTTTCCATCTGGCCTTCTAGCTTAATCATTGATATCCACTAATGCTATTTTTGGTCACTGTCCTCTATAGTTTTGGGTTACGCCCCCCTAGTGCATACATAGATATCTGTATTGCAGGACATTATTTGCTCTATGTATCCACTGTACTAAGTGTATGAACCACCTAGTGGGTGTTTGCCCTTTGTTGTGACCCACCCACCAACATGGGTGGCGCCTTTTGACCCCTCTGGGAGGAGTCTCCCCAAATGCTCATTGTCGTATGTGTTTATGTGTGTATATATATATATATATATATATATATATATATATATATATATATATATATATATATATATATATATACCGTATATACTCGAGTATAAGTCGAATTTTTCAGCACATTTTTTTGTGCTGAAAGTGCCCCCCTCGACTTATACTCGAGTCAAGCACTTTTCTGCAGCAAAAAATTTCATTTTCCGAACCGATTTTGGGGCCCCGTATCTCAGGGCCACTTGGTGCTAGAAACCCCAAATTTGGTATGCAAACCCAGTGGACCTGGTACCACAAAATATCCAAAGCTGAAGTTCCTAGCACTAAGTGGCCCCGAGATACGGGGCCCCAAATTCGGTTTGGAAAATGTCATTCTCTGCTGCAGAAAAGTGCTTGACATTTTCTGAACCGATTTTGGGGCCCCATATCTCAGGGCCACTTGGTGCTAGGAACCCCAAATTTGGTATGCAAACCCAGTGGAACTGGTACCAAAGCTGGGGTTCCTAGCATCAAGTGGCCCTGAGATACAGGGCCCCAAAACTGGTTCGGAAAATGTCATTCTCTGCTGCAGAAAAGTGCTTGACATTTTCTGAGCTGATGTTTGGGGCCCTGTATCTCGGGGCCACTTGGTGCTAGAAACCCCAGCTTTGGAAATTGTATGGTGCTAGTTCCACTGGGTTTGCACACCACATTTGGGGTTCTTAGCACTAAGTGGCCCTGAGATACGGGGCCCCAAATTCGGTCAACTGTGTCTATCTGCAGCAATGTCCGTTCGGGACCCTTTGGGTTCAGAGACCCCAAATTTTGGCTGCAGCTAGGGGGCATCTAGGAACCCTTAACTACCGAGTTTGAAGTTCAGGGGACCTATGGCTGCAAATAGGCACAGTGAGGCATGCAAATGGGCACAGTGATGCTGCAAATGGGCATTGTTGACCCTCTTTTCCACTTACAGTGGCTGTGCATTTCTCACCCTTGTCTTATACTCGGGTCAATAAGTTTTTCCCATTTTTTTGTGGTAAATTAGGGCCTCGACTTATACTCGGAACGACTTATACTCGAGTATATACGGTATATATATATATATATATATATATATATATATATATATATATATATATATATATATGGGAAGCTGTAGGGGACAACACTTCTAGGCTCTGAGGAAGAAGGTATCCCTTCGAAACGCGTCAGCCAGCAGTGGCCCTTGAAATCTCCTGTGTTACCATCTGGAGTCTGTTTTTGTCAGTCAACTAATTGTCGCCATTTGAAGATCGTTTGTATTGCAAACTTTTTCCCACATGTTTGTGAGTAGTATTTTTATCTTATCTCTAATAAAAAAGACGTTTAAGGATAATGCACAAGGCTGGTGCGCCCTCTTACATCAGACTCCATAATTCCCCTTTACATCACAGCCCATAAAGTTCTCCCTTACATCAGAGTCCACGGGGTTCTGGTGACCTTGGTCCTTCTTACATCGTGGTCCGCAGAATTCCCCTTTACATCAGAGTCCACAGGGTTCCCCCTTACAGTATACCCTGATGAAAAGGAGAACTCTGTGGATCCTGATGTAAAGGAGAACTCTAATGTAAAGGGAAATGTGACGGACCATGATGTACCATGATGTAAAGGGGAACGTTGAAGACTCTGATGTAAGGGGGGCTCTGGTGACCTTGGTCCCTCTTACATCATGGTCCGCAGCATCCCCCTTCACATCAGAGTCCACAGGGTTCCCCCTTACAGTGTAAGGTGGAACGCTGCAGACCCTGATGTAAAGGGGAACTCTGATGCAAAGGGGAATGCTGCGGACCATGATGTAAGGTGGAATGCTGTGGACAATAGTGTAAAGGGAAATTTTGATGTACGGTGGCCCCTCCTGTTACATCAGAGTTTACAGTGTTCCCCTTTGCAACATGATCTGCAGCATTCCCCTTTTCTTTAAAGTTCCCCTTTACATCAGAGTTCCCCTTTACATCAGAGTTCCCCTTTACATCAGGGTTCCCCTTTACATCAAGCTCCACAGAGTTCTCCCTTGTACTGGGGGGAAATCCTCTTCTTTTCTTCTCTTGGCTCTCCCACTCCCCCTCTTCATATCACCTGCCCGTTCAGTGTAGTATGTCATCTCATTCACAGATGACATTTGTCCCATAGTTGTGGTTTTGGGCGCCATATTGTTGAAGACCAACTCCACTCTGTGTATATGCTAGACTTCAACAAAATGATGCCGGCAAAGGAGACATTGGCTTGGCAGGGGGCTGGGCTCCTGCTGATGGAGACCTGAGGGAGATATGTCCCGTCCAGGCCAGCCGGAGTGTGGCTCTGCAGTCATTCTGCAGGATTGGATTATCTTTTGTTCCACTTGACCCTCCCTTCTAGATTGTAAGCTCTAATGATCAGGGCCCTCTGATCCCTCTGTATTGATTTGTGTTGTAAGTGTACTGCCTACCCCCATGTTGTAATGCGCTGTGCAAACTATAGGCGCTATATAAATCCTGTTAATTGGTGTGTGCTGACCTACCCTCCTCCTTTTTAGTAATGTCACAGCACGCCCATCCAGCCCCCGAGCCTGTCTGAACCCAAGCACTATATGGCCGTCTTGGGGCCCTCGCAGAGTGGCAGAATGTCAGGGCCCAGTCGCAAGTACGGCTGCTGTGACCCTGGTAGTCCCACCGCTGCCACAGATTCTCTATGGGGGTTTAGGTCAGGTGAGTTTGCTGGCCAATCAAGCACAGTGATACCATGATCATTAAACCAGGTATTAGTACTTTTGGCAGTGTGGGCAGGTGCCAAATCCTGATGGAAAACGAAATCAGCATCTCTATAAAGCTGGTCAGCAGAGGGAAGCATGAAGTGCTCTAGAATTTCCTGCTAGAGGGCTGCGCTGACTTTGTATTTGATAAAACACAGTGGACCAACACCAGCAGATGACATGGCTTCCCAAATCACCACTGACTGTGGAAATGTTTGCATTTCATTTGGAAATCAAGGTCCCAGCGTCTGAAGGAGGAGTAGAGAGGCGCAGAATCCAAGTTGCATGAGGTCCAGTGTGAAGTTTCCATAGTCAATGATGATTTTGGAAGCCATGTCATCTGCTGGTGTTGGTCCACTGGGTTTTATCAAGTCCAAAGTCAGGACAGCCCTCTAGTAGGAAATTCTAGAGCATTTCATGCTTCCCTCTGCTGACCAGCTTTATGGAGATGATGATTTCTTTTCCAGCAGGACCTAGAATCTGTTCACACTGCCAAAAATACAAATAACTGGTTTAATGATCATGGTATCACTGTGCTTGATTGGCCAGCAAACTAGCCTGACCTAAACCCCATAGAGAATCTGTGGAGTATTGTCAATAGGAAGATGAGCTTACAATAGAAAAAGAGAGCGGTCTGGATGCTGTCTCTTAATATAACACAACTCCATCCCTATTAAACATACAAAACAAGAAAAAATTGCCCATGGGACTTTAAATGAGTTGGTCATATAGGTCATGATAGGTAGTATAAGGATTTATTGAAGTTCCAAAAACATAATTTACGATGAGCATAAAAACATCATAGGGCATGATTAGACCATTAACATGTTGGTTACAGTATTAAAATACATGGTATACATATACAGCTTTTGTACTCGACGCGTTTCGCGAGCTCTGCTCGCTTCCTCAGGAGTTGGTGTATATGCAGGATATCTACAAAGTAATAGGTATCAATAAGATATAACATTCAATGATGATCATGGTCAGAAAAGAAGCACGTGGCCTAAAAGAAGTACCCCATACTTGCATTGTGGTCAATGGGTCCATAGGACTGATCTACAAAGGCAACAGCGGAAAGTGCTCCAACCGGGAGCTGAAGGTGCGTAGCCCGCAGCAGCTGAGCGGGGGTCCAGTAGAAGGCGGACATGGTGAGGAAAAAGAAAAGGAATGTTGGATATCCTAGGATGTCCCAGAGGCCACATATGTCATGACAACTGTAATAAAAATTATATATATATATGTATCTGGGTCAGAATGAAACTTAAAGAGTAATTTAAGGGTATAAATAGTATGATATCACTCTTATATAGAGAAATCCATGACATAATAGGTGTGGGTGCAAACAGGAAAGAAAGGAAGATAATAATAAGAAGGTGTAAAGGATGCATGGTGTGAAAAGAAAAAGAAAAAAAAATTTTTGTGTTCCTTGGTGTGTCTCATTAGCCATGTATAGTATGTTAACAGTGTTGGCAGTAAAATATATGTAGATCTGATAGTAAACACCATAAAAGGTGAGATAAATATATAGAAATATAGGTATCTTTTAATGTCCATGTAATATACTAAAATGAAAAGAGAGCACAGGCAAGCAAGGGTGGATATGAACACAATGCGAAGAGTAAGATAAAAACAAACCAAGATAAAGGAAGAAAAACTAGAGAGATGTTTCTTGCTATTAAGTAATGAGTATAACAATTCACACATAGTATGTGCAAGTGATCTTTTTCCTCGCCATGTCCGCCTTCTACTGGACCCCCGCTCGGCTGCTGTGGGCTACGCACCTTCAGCTCCCGGTTGGAGCACTTTCCGCTGTTGCCTTTGTAGATCAGTCCTATGGACCCATTGACCACAATGCAAGTATGGGGTACTTCTTTTAGGCCACGTGCTTCTTTTCTGACCATGATCATCATTGAATGTTATATCTTATTGATACCTATTACTTTGTAGATATCCTGCATATACACCAACTCCTGAGGAAGCGAGCAGAGCTCGCGAAACGTGTCGAGTACAAAAGCTGTATATGTATACCATGTATTTTAATACTGTAACCAACATGTTAATGGTCTAATCATGCCCTATGATGTTTTTATGTTCATCGTAAATTATGTTTTTGGAACTTCAATAAATCCTTATACTACCTATCATGACCTATATGACCAACTCATTTAAAGTCCCATGGGCAATTTTTTCTTGTTTTGTATGTTTAATAGGGATGGAGTTGTGTTAAATTAAGAGACAGCATTCAGACCGCTCTCTTTTTCTCTTGAATTATTAAGGTGGAAGACACCTACTAGCCCACTTGGTCTGTTTGCTGCTCTCGTGGTCATATTTACTATTTACAATTGCCATTATACATTATATATGAGTACTATATTATTTTTTATGCCACTCTGGGTGGTTTATGGTGGTGTCTCCTATGTGCTGTGTCCATCGGTGGCCGCGGTTTTGTTTCTCCTTTCCGGGAGCTGCGATGTATAAATGGGGGGCTACCCTCTCCCCTGCTGTCCCCTCCCCTCCAATTTCTGTATGGGTGGGGCTACCTTTACATCGGCGCCATACATCTACACCCATCGTGTGATTTCCGCATCCTTGCGGCTCCACGATCTGGCGTGCAGTGCGTCATCCCGTTGGCCGGAGGAGCTCGCGCATGCGCAGCGCGGGCATCCACCTTAGCCACGTTCGTATGGCATTAGGGGCGTAGCCCAATGCTCCCGCTCGGGGGTTTAAGTTTGGAGGCTGTGACATGGCGAACTCTCCTCTCTCTCCTCACTTGGCTTGTTCCCTCACATCTGAGAGGTCCTACACATGGGTAAGCGCATCACTATCATGTAATATGTCATGACATATCTAGGACTTAAGCCCAGTCTTCTGATACACCTTTTGTCCCCAAAACTTCCCCCCTCCAAACCCTTCACAAAAGACTTGACCAGGCTTTGGAGTAAATGGCCTTGACGGCCTTTTATTAACCAATTATAACATTAAATAACCTTTTTCATAAACAACCATTAAACTTTAACATATACTTGTTTAGTGTCATAGAGGGAAAACAACATAAATTGGTCACTGCGAACAACTTCTTTTAAACTTTAGGCCTCCAGTCGGAAACCCCTGACTCGGAGGCGGTACCCAACATTCACAGTGACCTACCCCCATCCTTTCATGGATGGGTACCATAAACGACCCCCATCCTTTCATGAATGGGTACCAGAAACAACCCCCATCCTTTCATGGATGGGTACCAGAAACAACCCCCATCCTTTCATGGATGGGTACCAGAAACAACCCCCATCCTTTCATGGATGGGTACCAGAAGCAACCCCCATCCTTTCATGGATGGGTACCAGAAACAACCCCCATCCTTTCATGGATGGGTACCAGAAACAACCCCCGTCCTTTCAGGGATGGGTACCAGAAACAACCCCCATCCTTTCATGGATGGGTACCAGAAACAACCCCCATCCTTTCATGGATGGGTACCAGAAACAACCCCCATCCTATCATGGATGGGTACCAGAAACCACCCCATCCCATGGATGGGTACAACATGTTCCATACATGTAACCTCTATCTTCTCCTTCTCCATCGACCCAAAAACTGCCGATTATCCTGACCTGTCCTTTTACCTACTTTCTGACCATCTCAGGGCGGGTGGGTGGGAATCGCTTCCTCCTCCGCTCTACGATTGATGTCACTTCCCCTTCTCCCTTCCTCTCACCAGCTCTGAGCGCCGCCCTCATCAAGCCCCCTCCCCTTTCTAAAAGGGGAAACCCTGTTCTTAAAGCGGCCACTGTGCCGTCCAGCAATGTCATGTTGTCCCTCCACCAATTTCTCTCCTTTCCATGGCTCCGGGACTCTCTTGACATATCTAGGACTTAAGCCCAGTCTTCTGATACACCTTTTGTCCCCAAAACTTCCCCCCTCCAAACCCTTCACAAAAGACTTGACCAGGCTTTGGAGTAAATGGCCTTGACGGCCTTTTATTAACCAATTATAACATTAAATAACCTTTTTCATAAACAACCATTAAACTTTAACATATACTTGTTTAGTGTCATAGAGGGAAAACAACATAAATTGGTCACTGCGAACAACTTCTTTTAAACTTTAGGCCTCCAGTCGGAAACCCCTGACTCGGAGGCGGTACCCAACATTCACAGTGACCTACCCCCATCCTTTCATGGATGGGTACCATAAACGACCCCCATCCTTTCATGAATGGGTACCAGAAACAACCCCCATCCTTTCATGGATGGGTACCAGAAACAACCCCCATCCTTTCATGGATGGGTACCAGAAACAACCCCCATCCTTTCATGGATGGGTACCAGAAACAACCCCCATCCTTTCATGGATGGGTACCAGAAGCAACCCCCATCCTTTCATGGATGGGTACCAGAAACAACCCCCATCCTTTCATGGATGGGTACCAGAAACAACCCCCATCCTTTCAGGGATGGGTACCAGAAACAACCCCCATCCTTTCATGGATGGGTACCAGAAACAACCCCCATCCTTTCATGGATGGGTACCAGAAACAACCCCCATCCTATTATGGATGGGTACCAGAAACCACCCCATCCCATGGATGGGTACAACATGTTCCATACATGTAACCTCTATCTTCTCCTTCTCCATCGACCCAAAAACTGCCACAGCACGAAAGGGGTAACCCCTTACCCTTGCGTGCACCCCCACACCCTCAGCCCTCAATGTACACCTTCCTGAAGGGACAGTGCCTAAAAACAGTCCCCCACATCATTAAGATGCACCCCAACTCTCCTCAGATACCTCCCCGTATGGACAACCCCCATTTTGCGAAAAAACCTACTCACCTCCTTAAGCGGACACAGTCCACCTTCTTACTAGACCAAGCCCACTGCCATGACAATCTGCCCCACCATATCTAGACCGTACTACAACCATACCTGGGTAAGCCGTTAATAACGTAAAAACATAAACATTATTACGTAACGAATGTGGTACATAATAGATGTACCTCCCACACTGTTTTCTCCGCGTGCAACCGAAAAACATGCGGGGACAATTCCAAACGGGGGAACCTGTGTACTTCCCCCAACCCTGTCCCACTGCATGCCAGGGCCACAATGCCCCAGATCTGCACCTACAACCTGGGAATACTTTACCGCTTACCGTTCGGCCGAACCTAAGCTCTTCTGAACCCCCAATACGCATAGGAGGAACCAAGTATACAAACTGGCCCGCCTCGCGACCTGTGAACAATAAAAATTGACAGCACAAACCACATAGAACATCAATCACCAAGGCCGTATAACAATAGCCCGCAGTATGTGAAACCTAATACCGCATAAAATGTGTGCGAATGTACCACTTATTCTAACCGAGTCCCATGCACCAATCCTCCAAACTGCTTCCTATAGCAGACCCGCATGGACTACCCCGTGACTGCCCCATCCGAAAGGGATGAGAAAATAAACTTTTCTGGTCGTACCCAGCCACCAACACCCCTCTTCTAACCGCTACACGCTGGAACCTTGATAAGGACGCACCTGTCCTCATGTAGAAGAAAGGACTCCTAGACCCCTGGCCGCCTGTCCCGACCAAAGAACGCTAGTGCAGCTGCTGTCCCAATAAAGCTCTTGCATAAAGAGAGCTGTAGACCGTTAGCAAACCAAAATACAAAACCTGTAAACCTTTAAAAGAGGAAAGGGCGCCTCCCATCCCTCTCCTTGTCCCCAACCTGTACCCCTAAACCGTCTGTGTTAACCTAAAGACTCTTTGATGTGGAACGTTGCCCTTGCCACTTAACAAGAAAGGCCAAACCCGCCAACTTGCGGTAATAGCAGCTGCCGAGATACCCATTCCAATACCATCTTAATAATAGAGAGCAGCGTATGCTGCGAAATGACCTCCTAGGGACCTACCTCCTGTTGAGCAAGCGAACCATGCCTGCCTAACCTTAAAGAAGGCGTACCAAGTAGCCTTACTATAAGTTGGTTAACCTCTTTACCGCAGTGCCAAAGTAGGACCGTTTCTAACGACAACTCCCTAAACCTGTCCCCACTGAAACGATACCAAGCAACAGCCAAAGTGGTATCAATCCCTGATAAGTGTCCAGCGTAGATGAATGTATCCCCTGTAAGCAGCACAGTACCAAATGACCCCACAAACCAAAACAACCTGAACGGATGCCCTGGTCAGTAGATAAAACCCTGTAACACCCCAAGATAATCCCGGTTACCACAAACCTTTGGTTGCAGAAGGATTGCCCCCCAAATTTGTCAGGTAACTCCAATTTGACAATCGCACCGAAACCCGGTACTGTCAAAACCCGGCCTTGAAAACAAGCATGGCCTTCTGAAAACCAGGCTACCGCCACATGGAGTCTGCAGCATCCGTGACCAGTTCCAAGTCACCATCGCTGATGAGACATGACAAGCAAAAACCCACCCATTGATCGATTCTAGGAAAACCTGTCGCGCCCACCAGTCCCCCCAACAATAATTCGTAGTGCTCACCAAGTGAGCGGGAGCCCCTAATCCCGCAGTAGCCGCCGCCCTTAAAACAAAAATTTTTTTTTTTTTTTTTTTTTTTTTTTTTTTTTTTTTTTTACACAAGGGGATTATGCTGCGCCAGGCAACAACAATTTTTCTGCACCCCTTGTAGTTGACGTACTCGTCCCTTGCGTACTCTAAAGGTCCCTTGGACTACATCTTATAGCCTCCCTGGCTTGTTACCCGGAAGCCCACCTTCCATACCAAAAGAATCCATTGCAATTACTGGGAATGTAATGTTTGCCGTGAGGCCCTCTGTTGTCCCCAGAGCTAAGGGCGCCCTGAAACGTACCACCTGATGTTAGAACGTCCCACACCGGCGGCTCAGATATTGGAACCCTCCGGGCAAACAGACAACCAATCCAGGTAAGGCATGCTCGCTGAGATACCCAAAAATCCCCCGACTGGCCATCATAAGAAGGATCTGAACGTTTCGAAAAACGGCACCCTATATGGAGCAACCCATCTGCAATCCACGATCCCATACTGTGCCCCAGTTCCTGTACTGCCCATCAGCCGAAAGCTGGCCGTATGTACCGGCAATAGCCTAACAGCCAAATCGATTCCCGCATATAAGGAAGTATACTCTTCCCCCCTCTTCAGAGGCAATTAAATCGCAGACCGACCCACTTTTTTTTTTTTTTTTTTTTATGGCCAGGTGATGAATAAATTCGTACCTAGCGGGCTCATTCTGGGCAACCAGCTACCATGGAGAGACCACCCCTTCCGGAAGCGGCCTACTAAAGGTGTCTGGCCCTAAGCCTAAACGCAACCTCCTTCCCAATTTTCCCAAAACCAATGCTGTATGACGCCGGGCCGCCTGTCACTTCTCAGCCTAGGGATGGACCGACATCAATGCGCGAAGTAATACAAATCGTTACTACAAAAACCGTCCCCTACAAAATGACGCTGCTTGGTCCGGGAACTGCTGATGAAAGAAAGCATCCTTTCCGACACCCTTGTGCAGAGAATAGTATCCCGCACTGCCTGAACCCATGTGCTGGACTAAACCGTGTTTTCCAAATTTTCATTTAGCCCGACAATCGAATTAGGAGCTTGCGCCGCTGCCATAGCTTCATCCCCCCGCAGACGACCTAATGGGCCCCAGCGTAGGGCCAATCATACGGCCATGCGTCGCCGAAACAATGCGTCATGCCTTGGCCAAGCCACACCGCCATAAGTCTTGTGTGTTTTAGCTGAAGGCCTGTAAGTAAACCGACCGAGCTGAACATTGTTCGGGGGTCTTTTTCTTATTACCTTCGCCCATCTGGCAAACGCCCGTAGCCACTTACCAAGGAACTAGGACTAAACCGATATACCCGTCGTTCCTGGTCCACCATCTTGCTTTCTACTGGCTGCAACCTCCCCAGACTTGCCCTGGCTATACTGAGCCTGTGTAATAAACCGGGGGCCTCACCTACCGCCGAGGCCGTCCCCATAGCTGTCGCAGCTGTCTCTCCTCCACCCTGAGGGCGCCCCCTGACCGTAAGCGTGTCATGTGTCGGTGCCCATGCCCGCCCTGGACTACTTCTTATGCCCGACTCGCAGCGCTTCCCCAACTTACCTAGACCCCGATGGACCCTGTCCGGAGTCCTGTCAGTACGGGAGTAGACGTGTCCCCGACCGGTAGACTAAGCAGAAAAAATTAGTATCAAGTAACGAACCACACTCACCAGGCTGCCCAGGCGGGGGGCCCACCAGCCGTCACTCCTGGAACCACCGCTGCAGGATGTCCTTGGCTATCGTCACACTCCGACCCGGACATTATGCCCCCCGATTCGTCGCTGCCCATTTTCGTCCTACCGACCGTAGGCTGCATCCCGGAAGGACCCACTCCGTTTTCCGCGCATCTGTGGTGTTGCTCTCGCCATGCTCTCCAACCCGTCCCGTCAGACCTGCTCGTTATCTCCCATGACGGGCTCCGGTGCTTACTGCGTGGCTGGGTCCTCGTCGCCCGACCTCTGCCGTCGCTCCCCACATAGCTGTGCTCCTCTCGGACCCTCTGCTGTGCCGCGTGGGATTGTGGGCCGTAATGGCTGTCTGGCCCCCCCATCCTGAAGTTAGGTGTTCTCTCGGTGGGCCGGCTGGCTGCCCAGATCTACCCCTGCAGCCCCGGCCGCATGTTCTGTGAATCTGTGATGAGCCAGGGGGAGCAGAGTCGTGCGCTGCACTGAGCTCCCCCTGCCGCGCTTTTGTCCCTTTAACAGGTCCCGATCTGCTGCCCATACCTGGTCTTCTGGCTCCGCCGTGTGCTGGGGTCGGGGGGGGGGTTCACTCCCCTCTTCCTGTCGCTGCCACCGCCGAGAGCCACCATAGCCTGCTATAGCACTTCAGGCGGCCGTGACCGCCGCGCACGAGGTGACGCCGTCCCCCCCGTCATTTTGCCGCTCCCTTACCGCCTCCATCTGGGCTTGCAGCCAGTCCGCTCCTTCTGCGTGAACCGCCGTTCAGAGCTGGGTGATAAAGCCCTCCATTGCTGCACAAACGAGGAGAGGAGGTTACAGAGCGGCGAGGGTGAGCGTGCAATCGCTTCCTCCTCCGCTCTACGATTGATGTCACTTCCCCTTCTCCCTTCCTCTCACCAGCTCTGAGCGCCGCCCTCATCAAGCCCCCTCCCCTTTCTAAAAGGGGAAACCCTGTTCTTAAAGCGGCCACTGTGCCGTCCAGCAATGTCATGTTGTCCCTCCACCAATTTCTCTCCTTTCCATGGCTCCGGGACTCTCTTTCTATTTTTACTCAATCTCACTTGCACATACTATGTGTGAATTGTTATACTCATTACTTAATAGCAAGAAACATCTCTCTAGTTTTTCTTCCTTTATCTTGGTTTGTTTATATCTTACTCTTCGCATTGTGTTCATATCCACCCTTGCTTGCCTGTGCTCTCTTTTCATTTTAGTATATTACATGGACATTAAAAGATACCTATATTTCTATATATTTATCTCACCTTTTATGGTGTTTACTATCAGATCTACATATATTTTACTGCCAACACTGTTAACATACTATACATGGCTAATGAGACACACCAAGGAACACAAAATTTTTTTTTTCTTTTTCTTTTCACACCATGCATCCTTTACACCTTCTTAGTATTATCTTCCTTTCTTTCCTGTTTGCACCCACACCTATTATGTCATGGATTTCTCTATATAAGAGTGATATCATACTATTTATACCCTTAAATTACTCTTTAAGTTTCATTCTGACCCAGATACATATATATATATAATTTTTATTATAGTTGTCATGACATATGTGGCCTCTGGGACATCCTAGGATATCCAACATTCCTTTTCTTTTTCCTCGCCATGTCCGCCTTCTACTGGACCCCCGCTCGGCTGCTGCGGGCTACGCACCTTCAGCTCCCGGTTGGAGCACTTTCCGCTGTTGCCTTTGTAGATCAGTCCTATGGACCCATTGACCACAATGCAAGTATGGGGCATTTCTTTTAGGCCACGTGCTTCTTTTCTGACCATGATCATAATTGAATGTTATATCTTATTGATACCTATTACTTTGTAGATATCCTGCATATACACCAACTCCTGAGGAAGCGAGCAGAGCTCGCGAAACGCGTCGAGTACAAAAGCTGTATATGTATACCATGTATTTTAATACTGTAACCAACATGTTAATGGTCTAATCATGCCCTATGATGTTTTTATGCTCATCGTAAATTATGTTTTTGGAACTTCAATAAATCCTTATACTACCTATCATGACCTATATGACCAATTCATTTAAAGTCCCATGGGCAATTTTTGTCTTGTTTTGTATGAGCTTACAATAGTGGTGCTTTACCGCCAACAATGCCCCCGCCCCAGTGTGAAAGGGGCCTTACACTTTAGGGCCTTGGTCTGTCTCCCACAGACCGGACGCTCAGTACCTCCGTGCGTACAGCAAGTAGCCTCATGCTACACTGGCTCCCACTTCTCTCTCCTAAGTGAAGCCCTACTGACTCCCATTCCCAGACGTCCTGTCTTCAGGGCAGTGGCATAGCATGGGTTGTCAGCGCCCGGGGCATGGCAAGTAATTTGCGCCCCCTTGCGACCACCATACTAAACTACACTAACCACCATACTTTACTACACTGACCACCATACTACACTACACTGACCACCATACTACAGTACACTGACCACCATACTACACTACACTGACCACCATACTACACTACACTGACCACCATACTACACTAAACTGACCACTATACTACACTACACTGACTACCATACTACACTGACCACTATACTACACTACACTGACCACCATACTACACTACACTGACCACTGCACACAGAGTGCAGGGTTCTGGGATGAGCTGCGTACAGAGTGCAGGGTTTTGGGATGAACTATGTACAGAGTGCAGGGTTCTGGGACGAGCTATGAGCTATGTACAGAGTGCAGGGTTCTTGGATGAGCTATGTACAGAGTGCAGGGTTCTGGGATGAGCTATGTACAGAGTGCAGGGTTCTGGAATGAGCTGTGTAAAGAGTGCAGGGTTTTGGGATGAGCTATGTACAGTGTTCAGGGTTCTGGGTTGAGCTATGTACAGAGTGCAGGGTTCTGAGATGAGCTGCGTACAGAGTGCAGGGTTCTGGGATAAGCTGCGTACAGAGTGCAGGGTTTTGGGATAAGCTATGTACAGAGTGCAGGGTTCTGGAACGAGTTATGATGAGCTATGTACAGAGTGCAGGGTTCTTGGATGAGCTATGTACAGAGTGCAGCGTTCTGTGATGAGCTGCGTACAGAGTGCATGGTTCTGAAATGAGCTATGTACAGAGTGCAGGGTTCTGGGATGAGTTGTGTACAGAGTGCAGGGTTCTGGGATGAGCTATGTACAGAGTGCAGGGTTCTGGGATGAGCTATGTACAGAGTGCAGGTTCTGGGATGAGCTTTGTACAGAGTGCAGGGTTCTGGGATGAGCTATGTACAGAGTGCAGGGTTCTGGGATGAGCTATGTACAGAGTGCAGGGTTCTGGGATGAGCTATGTACAGAGTGAAGGGTTCTGGGATGGGCTATGTACAGAGGGCAGGGATCTGGGATAAGTTATGTACAGAGTGCAGGGTTCTGGGATGAGCTATGTACAGAGTGCAGGGTTCTGGGGTGAGCTATGTACAGAGTGCAGGGTTCTGGATGAGCTATGTACAGAGTGCAGGGTTCCGAGATGAGCTGCGTACAGAGTGCAGGGTTCTGGGATAAGCTGCATATAGAGTACAGGGTTCTGGGATGAGCTGCGTACAGAGTGCAGAGTTTTGATATGAGCTATGTACAGAGTGCAGGGTACTGGGACGAGCTATGAGCTATGTACAGAGTGCAGGCTTTGTGGATGAGCTATGTACAAAGAGCAGGGATTCTGGGATGAGCTGTGTACAGCGTTCAGGGCTCTGGGATGAGCTGCGTACAGAGTGCAGGGTTCTGGGATGAGCTGCGTACAGAGTGCAGGGTTCTGGGATGAGCTATGTACAGAGTGCAGATTCTGGGACCAGCTATGAGCTATGTACAGAGTGCAGGGTTCTGAGATGAGCTGCGTACAGAGTGCAGGGTTTTGGGATGAGCTGCGTACAGAGTGCAGGGTTTTGGGATGAGCTGCGAGCAAAGTGCAGGGTTCTGGGAAGAGTTGCGTACAGAGTGCAGGGTTTTAGGATGAGCTATATACAAAGCATAGGGTTCTGGGATGAGCTATATACAGGGTGCAAGGTTCTGGGATGAGCTATGTACAGAGTGTAGGGTTCTGGGATAAGCCATGTACAGAGTGCAGGGTTCTGGGATGAGCTATGTACAGTGTGCAAGGTTCTGGGATGAGCTGTGTACAGAGTGCAGGGTTCTGAAATGAGCTATGTACAGAGTGCAGGGTTCTGGGATGGGCTATGTACAGAGGGCAGGGTTCTAGGATAAGCTATGTACAGAGTGCAGGGTTCTGAGATGAGCTACGTGCAGAGTGCAGGGTTCTGGGATGAGCTGGGTACAGAGTGCAGGGTTCTGGGAAGAGTTGCATACAGAGTGTAGGGTTCTGGGATGAGCTGCGTACAGAGTGCAGGGTTCTGGGATAAGCTATGTACAGAGTGCAGGGTTCTGGGATGAGCCATATACAGGGTGCAGAGTTCTGGCATAAGCTATGTACAGAGTGCAGGGTTCTGGGATGAGCTATGTACAGTGTGCAGGGTTCTGGGATAAGAAATGTACATAGTGCAGGGTTCTGGGATGAGCTATGTACAGGGCGCAGGGTTCTGGGATGAGCTATGTACAGGGTGTAGGTTTCTGGGATGAGCTATGTACAGAGTGTAGGGTTCTGGGATGAGTAGTGTACAGAGTGCAGGGTTCTGGGATGAGCTGTGTATAGAGTGCAGGGTTCTGGGATGAGCTATGTACAGAGTGCAGGGTTCTGATATGAGCTATATACAGGGTGCAGAGTTCTGGCATGAGCTATGTACAGAGTGCAGGGTTCTGGGATGAGCCATATACAGAGTGCAGGGTTCTGGGATGAGCTATGTACAGAGTGCAGGGTTCTGAGATGAGCTCCGTACAGAGTGCAGGGTTTTGGGATGAGCTTTGTACAGAGTGCAGGGTTCTGGGATGAGCTATGAGCTATTTACAGAGTGCAGGGTTCTGAGATGAGCTATGTACAGATTTCAGGGTTCTGGGATGAGCTATGTACAGAGTGCAGGGTTCTGAGATGAGCTGCGTACAGAGTGCAGGGTTCTGGGATGAGCTATGTACAGAGTGCAGGGTTCTGGGAGTATGATGGGAGGGGGTAGTGAAGGGAAGCATGATAAGAGGGGGGTAATGTAGGGCAGTACGATGGGAGGGGGTTAGTGGAGGGCAGTATGATCGGAGGGGGTAGTGGAGGGCAGTATGATGGGAGGGGGTGTAGCAGAGGGCAGTATGATCGGAGGGTGTAGTGGAGGGCAGTATGATGGGAGGGGGGTAGTGGAGGTCAGTATGTTAGGCGGGGGGTAGTGGAGGGCAGTATGATGGGAGGGGGGGTAGTGGAGGCAGTATGATAGGAGATGAGGGTAGTGGAGGGCAGTATGTTAAGAGGGGGTGGTGGAGGCCAGTATGATAGTAGGGGGTAGTGGAGGAGAGTATGATGGGAGGGGGGATAGTGGATGGCAGTATGATAGGAGGGGGTAGTGGAGGGAAGTATGATGGGAGGGAGGTAGTGGAGGGCAGTATGATGGGAGGGGGTAGTGGAGGGCAGTATGATGGGAGGGGGTAGTGGAGGGCAGTATGATGGGAGGAGGGGTAGTGGGGGGCAGTATGATGGGAGGGGGTAGTGGAGGGCAGTATGATAGGAGATGGGTGTAGTTAAGGGCAGTATATTAGGAGGGGTAGTGGAGGGCAGTATGATGGGAGGGGAGTAGTGGAGGGCAGTATGATGGGAGGGATGGTAGTGGAGGGCAGTATGATGGGAGGGGGTAGTGGAGGACAGTATGATGGGAGGGAGGTAGTGGATGGCAGTATGATGGGAGGGGGGTAGTGAAGGGCAGCATGGTAAGAGGGGTGGTAGTGGAGGGCAGTATGATGGGAGGGTGTAGTGGAGGGCAGTATGATAGGAGGGGGGTAGTGGAGGGCAGAATGATAAGAAAGTGGGGTAGTGGAGGGCAGTATGATAGGAGTGGTGGTAGTGGAGGGCAGTATGATGGGAGGGGGGTAGTGGAGGGCAGTATGATGGGAGGGGGGTAGTGGAGGGCAGTATGTTAGGAAAGTGGGGTAGTGGAGGGCAATATAATAATAGGGGGTTGGTAGTGGAGGGCAGTATGATAGGAGGGGGGTAGTGAAGGGCAGTATGATGGGAGGAGGGTAGTGGAGGGCAGTATGATAGGAGGGGGGTAGTGATGGGCAGTATGATGGAAGGGGGGGTAGTGGAGAGCAGTATAATGGAAGGGGTGTAGTGGAGGGCAGTATGATAGAAGAGGTGGTAGTGGAGGGTAGTATGACGGGGAGTGGAGGGCAGTATGATAGGAGGGGTGGTAGTGGAGGGCAGTATGACAGGAAGGGGGACAGTGGAGTGCAGTATGATGGGGGATAGTGGAGGGTAGTATGATAGGAGGGTTGGTACTGGAGGGCAGTATGATGGAAGGGGTGGCAGTGGAGGGAAGTATGATAGGAGGGGTGGTAGTGGAGGGCAGTATGATAAGAGGGGGGATAGTGGAGGGTAGTATGATGGGGAGGGGTAGTGGAGGGCAGTATCATGGGGAAAGATGGTAGTGGAGGGCAGTATGATGGGAGGGGTTTCAGTGGAGGGCAATATGATGGGAGGAGTAGTCGTGGAGGTCAGTATGATAGGAGGGGGGTAGTGGAGGGCAGTATGATGGGAGAGGGGGCAGTGAAGGGCAGTATGAAAGTCATCCCTGTACTTAGGACCGCCAGCTCCGCCTCCCAACTCCGCCCCCAGCTCTGGCTGAACAAGTGCACTGTGAATGCTGGGGCCTCTGCCTCTCACCTCCTCAGTTGTCACTGGTTGCTAGATGCCAGACGGGCAGCCTGCTAGCAACCAGTTTGGGCAGTGAGCCAGGGGCCGGAGAATAAAGTAAAAGGGGTCTCCACCAGCCAGGGGCACACCACAGTCCATGACAGCGGCGATGCAAGGGCTATTTTAGAAGGCATCAGAACGCTCCAGGATCAGGAGGCAATTCCAGGACACTGTATTGTCCCGGAATGAAGGTGCCCGGGACCCGGGACAGAGCTGCCAATTAACTGTTGGGAGGTATGTATATATTTTATAATACTCAACACATTCTGCCCCTTGATTTTTCTATCAGACGCCACACAGAAAATCACGTCATTATTAACAAAACTCATACTAAATATTACTTTGCCTTGAATGCAACCCCCTACCATATTTCTGCCACTGAGAAGGTGTTTCAGTCTTTTGCAAAAGTTCTTTAGAAAGTCCATTATAAACAAGTCAAGGCTTGTAAGACATCAAAGGCCTTGCTCTCCACAGCTCTTGCGGTCTTCTATTATTCTGTTCATCGTGAAGCTCTTTTTCTCTGGTCTTCCTATGGATCATATCAGGGACAGCCTGTAGAGTGGAAAACAAAGCAGGTCGTCTGCTTCTTCTAATAATACATAAACAGTAGGCCCCAGCCTTCAGCCACAAACTCTCTTGCCTAGATCTCTGACCAACACCTTGTCACCTGCCTGTATCCACTTCTGCCCGTCCCAAAGAACATTTATAGGGAGTAGAGGAAATATGCTAATATTTCCCAGAAGATCATTGCTGTTTATTTTGGAAGGTTTGATGTTATAGAGCCTCACTTTGCACTCTTGCTGAAAAGTATCCACTAACCAATTAATCTCATCTACTGTCCTGAAGCTCATCTGCCAATGCAAATATAACTTCAAACCTTCCTGCCAGATTTCCTCTCATTCCTAGATAGGCTTCAGCTTCAGATATGTCACTCTTGGTTTCTATGTCATGGGGAGAAGTAACTTGGCACCATAGGCGTGCGCAAGGGGTGTGCCAGGTGTGCCTGGGCACACCCTAATCCTGCGGTTGGCAACCCATCAATGGCAAGCAGGTGACAGGTAAAACGCAATCCTTCCTCGCTGACCCTCAAACTGGACAGGAAAAGTGGTGGGGTGGAATTTAGTGGAACCGATCTGTATTTTCTTCCTGCAGCAGCTGAAAGTAGGCTTCTCCTCCTATCCTCTCGTCGACATTCAGCTGCCACAGGAGGAAAATACAGGGGATCAGTACCAATATATGCCACCCCCACCACCCCTCCTGTCCCTGTTACTCTTCTTTCTGTTGACCGGGTCCCCCCGTGTGCTCCCTGGCCCCCCCCCCTTCCTCCCATTGTTTCAGGATGGAGAGTGCGGAAGAGGCCGGTAAATATGTCAAATGCATATGGGTTGGAGCTTTGGGGTGCACACCCTAATGAAATAAGGCTGCGCACACCTATGCTTGGCACCCTGTTAAGCCCTATTCTTTCAGGAACCTTGCATAAATACTGAACTCTGCACTCCAGCTCAATCTGTGCCCCAGCTCCCACCATCCTCTCATATGGTGTGCTTTAGATATTGGCATAGAATTTAACAACATGTGTGAGGTCCCGGGCCCACCCCCTTAGTACTTGTGTGGGTGTAAGTTTGTGTATCTGGTCAGGGCCATCTTTAATATTAACTGGACCCCAGGCAAACATTTTCTTGGGCCCCCCGCCCAAAGCCACCCCCCCACGACTATGCAATTCCTCTATCCACCTGCTCTGAGACATACAATATATAGCAGCTAGACTCAAAATCAAATCACTGCAGCAGATCAGGCGGCAATTGCAATTGGTTGCTAGTGGCTACAGCATTACAGCATATCATTACCACTCAATGACTGGATGCTAGGGGTTATAGCATCAAATACTGCTCACTGATTAGTTGCTAGAGGTTACAGCACATCATTTCTGCTCACTGATTGGTTGCTAGAGCCTACTGTACATCATAATTGCTCACCCATTGTAGTCATTTTTGCACCCACTAATTAAGAAAATTAACGAATTACTAAATAGGATTAAATTAAACTGGAGGTTGGAGGAGGAGGAGAAAGGGGGAGGGAGTTTCCCCCTGGGACCCCTATGCCATGTATAGTTGAACTGTGAAGAATAACTGGGTACATCTTGCAGTCTTTGGTGGGAAGCAGTTATGGCACAGTGTATGAAATGTGTTATATTGATATGACTATCTAAGATCAATTTTATCACTCTATTTAGATGGCAGCAATTCAAGTCTGCTATCTCCTGAGGAAGAGGACCATGTCCATGAAACACGTTGAGCGGAAAGACTTGCTATATAAAACACTGCAGTGGTTTTATTATTATTAGATGTTGAATTTTAAAATAAATGCAATAAAATGTTAAAAAATCTTACTAAAACGCTGTCCCTCAAAAGTCCCACATTTTTACTATAGACATAGTTTCGATATACCAAATTTAGAAACGTGGCATATACATTGAATTACTTTTTGATCGAATCATAATTGCTCACCCATTGGTTGCTAGAGGTTCATCCTTACTGTTCACTGGTTTCTAGCGGTTACTGCACATCACTACTGCTCACTCATTGGTTGCTAGAGATTATTGCACATCCTTCCCACCCACTGATTGGTTACTAGTGCTTACTGCACATCATTACCACTCACTAATTTGTTGCTAGAGCTTACATCACATCATTACCGCTCACTGATTGGTTGCTAGAGCTTACTGCACATCATTACTGCTAAAACATTGGTTGCTAGAGGTTACTGCATGGTATTGCTGCTCACTGATTGGTTGCTAGAGCGTACTGCACATTATTACCGCTCACCCATTGGTTGCTAGAAGTTATTGCACATTATTACTGCTCATTGATTGGTTGCTAGAGGTTACTGCACATCATTACTGCTCACTGATTGGTTGCTAGATAGATTATGCTACAAACACACAACAATTCCCTTGCCAGGGTAGAAGTGTTGTCTTGCATTTCAGCAGATATTAATATATGGCAGAAAAGATGGGGTTAATGAAGCCGACCGGAATTAAATTCAAAAACAGTACTGTCAATGAGCATAGCAAACAGAGAGGCAGGAGTCAGTGGTAGTTTAGCAGGTAAAGCAGTGAAGGTTCAACTCAGCAGGGCAAATAAGCTTGTTCTGATTGGTAATTACACAACACCGTCGCTTACTGCTCCCCTTTCCCTGCAGTTGCACTTTGTGACAGGGAGAGATTGTTAGGATGTAGGGCCTCTCCACAGTGACAGGGCCCTGGGCAGGTGACCCTTTTGCTCCGCCTTAAAGATGGCCCTTTATCTGGTCCTTCAATAGCCCATATCTGTCAATCAAACCAAAAGGCCTGTGAATGGTATGGGATGTGGCACTACCAGTACACTCCAGAGTCTTTGGCCCATTGCTGTACTGTTGATCCAGTGAAGTTTAACCCATTATCACTTTGGACCTGTTTGGGGCAACCATAAGCAACAAGTTTCTGGAGCAGTTGAAGTGTTGATCTGCACATTTGCAAGGATGAACAAGCAAAATTTCGGAATAAGTGTCCACTGCAGTGCAACAATACCTCAGTCCATTGTTTCCCCAAGGCAGGGGACCGATGAAGTCAATCTGCCAAAACTCTGCAGGCATCTCGCCCCTCTTAATCGACCCTGTGGAGTACTTTTGCAATGGCCATTGTCACGCTTCTCCACACACTGTACAGTTCCCTATTACAGTCTTTATCATGTCCATGGATATAGGCAGTGCTCTCTGCTGTGCCCATTCATATGTCGCTTTCTGTCCCTAATGTCCGTATTGCTTGAGGGCCCAGTTGGCCAAGTTCATCAAGACAGGATCAATTGGCACAATGGAGGAAACACTTACACAATATTGGTATCATGTTCAGTGCTAAACCATCTGATGAAAAAGATTAAAATTTAAAATTTAAATGAAAAAGCATGCATCTGTATGCTGATACATGAAGGTGCAACCATGTGAATGGTGAGTGGATTGAAAGTTCTGGGGAATGAACTCCTAAAAATTAGTCTCTAAAAAAGGTCTCTAAATGGAGGCTGTAAAGGGAGCGAGGCTGCTTCAGGCGCGGGCTGGGGAACCCCATCACTGTGAACAAAAGGAAAGCAAAAGGAGGAGAGAGAAGCGCCAAGCCAATCCTTTAAACAGCTTAGGAATTTATTCAGTATATAAGTATAAAACAACACTAAAAACTTGCGTTAAAAATCACACATAGAGACACACAGCCAATGTCTCCATGAGGCTTATCGAGGCTCCAGCTGCGGCTAACACACGGCACTCATGGATCCCTCAATAGAGACTTTCGGGTGGTCCTCCTGTGCTCCTGTGACACTGCACTTGGAAGCTCCCACCCACTCTAGCACTCTGCAAGTGCTCCAACATTTTTCACGCAAGTTTTTAGTGTTGTTTTATACTTATATACTGCATAGAAGTAACGGGTGCGTAAAAATTGGTCTTTGTGTGTCAGTGGCGCCTTCCCAACGTAACCTTATAGAGGTAATGGCCTTGCTGTAAAAAATTGCAATGATATGCACCTGTCAAACAGGTGTAGAAAAATTGGTCTTTGGGTGTCGGTGGCGCCTTCCCACCCCAACCCTATAGAGGTAATCTTGATAAAAGCAAGAATTGGCCTTGCTGTAAAAAATTGTAATGATATGTGCCTGTCAAACAGGTGCAGAAAAATTACTCTTTGGGTGTTAATTGTGCCCATGAAACCAATACCAAAAACATTCTTCCCGATGAAATGAATGAACACCCCCAAAGCTAGGCAGCCTCGAAGTCCTGCAGAGATTTCACATCCAAAAAAGACTTAATCAGTGACATCGGCATCAGGGGCTTTATAGCTGGTAATCCAGGACTGATTCATTTTTATAGAAGTCAAACTGTCCACGTAGTCTGTGGACAGACGCGTTCTATGATCAGTAACAAAACCTCCTGCAGCACTGAATGCCCGTTCTGAAAGCATGCTGGATGCAGGGCAGACCAACTCAATAGTATACTGGGCAAGTTCTGGCCAGTGGTCTATTCTCATGACCCAGTAAGTCAGTGGATGGTCAGCTGGAAGCTCTCTGTTTTGGCCCCGAGGTAATCATCCACCATGTGATGCAAATGCTACCAATGGGATGTGGAAGCTAACAGCCCTGGGCGGCGAGGACTAAAAAAATTCCAAAATGCCTCACTTAGGTAGACGCCTTCTCCAATGCGCCTCTCTTAACCAACAGAAGACTCAAAACTTTCCACGACACTGTAACCTACTGGAATCAGAAAAAACATTCAATAAAATCCTCTTTAACGTGTCCTCAAGAGATTTTATCTTCTGCACTCTCTGTGGGGATGGGATGAGTTCTGAGACCTTCTCATTATACCGGTGGTCAAGGAGGGTTTCCAACCAGTAATCATCCTTCTCCTTTATGCTACGTATTCTTGGGTCCTTTCGCAGGCTTTGAAGCATGGGGTTGCCCATGCGCCTCAAATTTGCCGAGGCTTGAGAAGCAGACTCCTCTGGGTCACTCACTATGACAGCATCTGGAACTTCCACCTCCCAGCCCCGTACTACTCCCAAGGGTCCTGGGGTCTAAAGCCATCGCTTACAGATTGACGCATGTCTTTCTCTTCTTCGAAGCCTATGAAAGTGCCAGAATCCTCCTCCTCATCCTCCTACCCCCTCTCCTCCTGTGTGTACTGTGACATAGGAATGATGGTGTATGGATAAGGGGACCTTGAGAGGAAAGGAAGTCCTCATCTTCCTCCTGCTGCTCTGCCTCCAGTGCCCTGTCCATAATGCCAGGCAGTGTCTGCTCCAGCAGAAACACAACGGGGATTGTGTCACTGATGCATGCACTGTCACTGCTCACCATCCTTGTGGCCTCCCCAAATGGTGACAATACAGTGCATGCATCCTTAATTATCAGCCATGGGGAAATAAGCCTGAGGCGGCCTGAGCCTGACGCCGTGCCATACTGGCACAAGTACTCATTGGTGGCCCTCTGCTGCATGTATAGCCGCTGCAGAATTCCCAAAGTTGAGTTCCACCTGGTGGGCATGTCACAATTTAGGCGGTTTACAGGGCAGGTGGAATTCCGGCTGAATATCAGCCAACCGAGACCTGGCTGTGTATGACCGCCTGAAATGGCTACAGACTCTCCTGGCTAGCTTTAGTACATCTTGCAACCCTGGGTATGTATTCAGGAAACGCTGCAATACCAAATTGAGGACATGTGCAAGGCATGGTACATGTGTCAACTACTCCCTGTCTAATTGTGGACAGGAGGTTTGAGTCGATATTGGACACCACCATTCCTGGCTCCAGTTGGCGTGGTGTGAACGACTCTGGGCCTGTCCCTGCAGAGCTGCAAGAATCTCTGCTCCGATGTGGTTCCTGTCCCCTAAACACACCAGCTGAAGTACTGCATGGCACCTGACTCTCGGAATAGCCCTAGCCATAGAACAATTATGCAGAGGAGGGCATGGAAGTGAGGGAGGAGGAGGGGCTAGAGCTCACAGGTCTGGTATCATCACCACCAGCTGTATCGAGCTGTATCGAGATGTGGGGGCACAACAAGCTGCAGCACCAAGCCCTGTCCTGCATCCTTTCGAATTGCAAGCAGCGTTACCCAGTGTGCTGTGAACAAAATATAATAAATAATAAATAACAAAAATATATCATCCCTGCCCATGCTTGCTGGACCACGTGTCAGCAGTAAGGTGAATTTTACGGCTGACTGCCTTGCCCAACGATGCCAGAACATTCCCTTCCATGTGATGGTAGAGAGATGGAACGACCTTACGTGAAAAGTAGTAGCAACTGGGAACCTGCCATTGTGGTACAGCACATGTGCGAATATACGGAAGGGGGCAGAATCCACCAGACTGAAAGGCAGAAGTTGGAGAGCCAACAGCTTTGACAAGCTTGCATTCATATGCTGGGCATGTGGGTGGCAGGGACTTTTTTTCCCTCTGCAGCAGATGGGGCAGAGAAATTTGCCGGCTATAGTCTACAGCTGGTGGTGTGCTGCTGGCAAATGTGCTACTAGGACCTGAGACACCATGTGCTATACCATCATCCCTTTCAGTGGAGGCTGCTGAGAGGTTATGACTCAGTATCGCAGGGGCAGACTGAAGTGGGCAAGGAGGAGGAGGAGGGACAGATTTGTGCCCCTTTTGTGTGGCTTTTAGGTGCTCTTGCCAACGGGCTGAGTGGTCGGACGTTAAATGCCTTGTTAAGCATGTGATACCCAAATGGTTAGTGTTTTTGCCACGTTTGATGTGCCTGATACACAGTTTGCAGACAGCAACAGTGCGATCTGCTGCAGATGTGCCTGAAAAAGGCCCAGACAGCTGAGCTTTGGAGAGTGGGCCGGGAGATAACAGCTGCAGAATGTGATGGAATAGGGTGGTTGCTCTCTACTCTTTCTTGATGTTGGCCTCCTTGGGGTTGTGCCGCCTCACCTTCAGTTTACTCCTCTGCTCTATCTGGCAGCATCAGTGACCTCATCATCATCAACATCTCCATCTCCTCCATCTTCATCTTTAACACTGGAGACAACTTGGCAATACACTGCGGTTTGGGGAACATGAATGCCAATTTGTCTACCAGTGTTCCTCCCTCTCCCTAGGCTCATGTTCCTGTTATCCTCAACCTCAGAACCAACATCTGCATCCAGTAATGGCTGGGCATCATTAGGGAGCAAGTGGCTGACGCTGTGGTCAAATAACTCAGCTGACTCCTCAATGGCTGTTGTTGGCGCTATGGCAGGAATAAATGTGGACAAGGAGGCAGGTTTATCTACTCTTGCAAATGCAGGGGACTGCACACTTGTCTCTGCTTGCGTGACAGAGGATGAGGAGTATGAATAAGGTTTAGTAAGCCAGTCCACTACCTCCTCTGCATGCTGTGGCTGAATAGCATGGGCAAACTCACTAAACAGAGGAAATTATGCCCTGCCTGAGGGCTGACCACCACGTCCACCTTTGTCTGTGGACACATTTGTTGCTGGCCCCCTTACAGTGCCAAGGGAACGTCTGACTCTCCTTGTTGTCCTCCCAGACATTATTGGGAGGGAGGGGGCGGTGCTTATAAGCAAATGTAAAGAAGAAGTTGAAATCTGTATGTAGATGGACTTTAATCAATGTGAAGAAGTGTTTGGTGCACTTTAATTTGAGTACACACACTACACAGACACACTCCACGGATACACTATAATATACTGCAATATAATACGCCAAACGTACAGTGACGCACAGAACTATATGGCGTTAAACAGGCAGTAACGCACACAAAATGATATGGCGTTAACCTGGCAGTAACTCACACAAAACGATATGGCGTTAAACTGGCAGTAACGCACACAAAACGATATGGCGTTAAACTGGCAGTAACGCACACAGAAGTAAATGGCGTTAAAATGGCAGTAACACACAAAACTATATAGCGTTAAAATGGCAGTAACGCACACAAAACGATATGGCGTTAAACTGGCAGTAACGCACACAGAAGTAAATGGCGTTAAACTGGCAATAACGCACACAGAACTATATGGCGTTAAACTGGCAGTAACGCACACAGAACTATATGGCGTTAAACTGGCAGTAACGCACACAGAAGTAAATCGCGTTAAACTGGCAGTAACGCACACAGAAGTAAATGGCGTTAAACTGGCAGTAACGCACACAGAAGTAAATGGCGTTAAACTGGCAGTAACGCAATCAAATAGACAGTGTTCAACCGTCACTACACTGACGCTATCTGAACTGTCCCTACTCTAGCTATACGCTAATGTAAAGATTACTGACACGGTCTCACTATACTACAGTGAAACTATCTGAGCTGTCCCTGCTCTAGCTGCACACTATGCAAACCTGAATGATGGTCCTCCTCACTACACTCGCACTATCCCTAGACTGACACTAAACTAACATTCTACACTGACAATTGAAGCAAAATAGCACAGTATAGCACACTAACCAACTAATAGCACTGTTCTATCTCTCTCCACACTGAATCACACTGAAAATGGCTGCCATTGAAAAAATAATTTTATACTGTGGGGCGGGAATGAGCCATGATTGGATAAAATGTCCAATCATGACTGACAGTGCTGTGTGCCCTGATTGGCTGAATCTTTCACTGCTTCAGCCAATCAGGGCTTGCAATGTATTGTTCAGTGCTGCAATGCATTTTGGTCGGTTTGGGGGGGGGGGGCGAACAAACAGTCGAACAACCCGTTTGTTCGGCTGTTCGCCAAACGATCAAACAACGAAAGTTCAGCCCGAACTTATGCTCGGTCCCAACCGCTCGCCCATCCCTACTCTTCAACCACTCACCTGATCAGCTGTAAAAGACATTGATGCACCTTCTCGTAAAGGAGGAGTAGAGTTGTTCTTATAAAAAGAACAACTGTTAAAAGTATACAATAGGAGTTAATCAGAACACACAATAAAGGAGGAAGGACTTCTAGTATGAGGAATGAAGGGTACTTTTCATAGCTCTACTCTCCTACAGCTGTGTTGAATCTGAGGGAGCCAAAGCCAGGTCTTCTGAATCAAACCTTTTTAAAAACGCAGTGCAATTTGCAGAATTGGATCACATGGGTGTAAACACCCATGCGATCAGATTCTGGTGCGAACAAAAAAAGGGCCCTGAAGGAGTTTGGTGAGAATGCGGTGCGATTTGAGCAATACAAATCCATGCCTCAAACTGCACCCTGGAAATACCGCATGTAATTCACACAGGAATGCGCTGTGATGCAGATGTGCATCGCATTAGTGTGAACCCTGCCTTAAGCAGGATTCATCAAACCTGACGTAAATCAACTCCAGGCAGATTTGCTTATCCCTAGTGGTTGGTGCCATGGTCTGTTATTGCTGGCACAGAAAACAATGCGGTCTGGAAAGCAATTAAGAATGCAAAAAATTACCATTAGTTTTGATTCACTAGCTGGAGATTTCTTAGAAGTTTTCCTTCATTTAGTTCTTAATAGCAATTACACATTTCATAATTACTGATTCTGACAGACATTAGTTGGAGATATATTTGCCGTTTAGTTTCACTTAGTCCTTCATAGCATTTACATATTTTTTATCATTTGTTTAGATGGTCAGCACTGAATAATTCATTTTGAATATTGGGGCATATTGCTTCTTAAATTGGTTGTAAACTCTTACATACAGTATACCCAGTGAAGTGACTATCCTCAGGTAATGCAAATAGCTGAGGCAAATCCTTCTACATCAGTTAAACCTGTTTATCTGCTGTCTTCTCTTCTCTACATCTGCTCAAAGTCCAGATTGTATACGGCCTGTCTGAGAGTTCAGAAAAAAGGGGTCCGAGAGCTGAAATTACATTCTGCAGAGCCCAGTGAGGAGAGCTCTGAGAGCTGATTGGAGGGAAGGGACACACCCCCCTCCACACAGCACACAGGAACAGAGCTAAGGCTGTCAATATCCTGGAGATCCCTCCCCTGTCACCATTTTTCTCTTGGTGTCAGGAAAACTTGTCAGAAGTGACTCATGCTGATAACAGAAGAACAGGGCAGCAGACAGAAATGACACTTAGTGCTCTTAAAGTGGTTGTAAACCCTTTACAACCACTTTAACCTACAGGTAAGCCTAGATTAAGGCTTACCTGTAGGTGCTTCAAATATCTCCCAGACCTGCACGGTCTAGGAGATATTTGCAAATCGCCGTAGGGCGATTTCTTCTGCGCATGCGCCGGAGTTAGAAAGGGCGCGCTGTGCCGTTTCTAGCTCGGGTCATGCCGTTAAAGGTGGCTCCCGGGCGCATGCGCGGGAGTGACGTCACGAGCCCTTACGTGACTCTGGCCAGTGACATAGCAGCAGTTTGCGGCCCCGGAAGGAAGAGGGGTGAAGAATGGACGCTCGCTACTAGCGAGGAAGACGGGGACATCACGGGCTTCTCCTGCAGGTAAGTGTCACATAATGGACTACTATGCAATGCATAGTAGCCCATTATGCTTTACCTTTGCAGGGAAACAAAGAGGAAGTAACACCCATCAGGGTTTACTTCCTCTTTAAAGTGGTAGTAAATAAGGATGAGCCGAACACCCCCCGGTTTGGTTCGCGCCAGAACACGCAAACAGGCAAAAAACTCAGATGAACACGCAAACACCGTTAAAGTCTATGGGAATACACATGATATGATAAAAAAGTGCTTATTTTAAAGGCTTATATGCAAGTTATTGCCATAAAACGTGTTTGGGGACCCGGGTCCTGCCCCAGGGGACATGTATCAATGCAAACATTTTTTTTAAAAACTGCAGTTTTTTCGGGAGCAGTGATTTTTTTTAATGCTTAAAGTGAAACAATAAAAATGAAATATTCCTTTAAATATGATGCCTTGGGGGATGTCTATAGTATGCCTGTAAAGTGGCACATTTTTTCCGTGTTTAGAACAATACCACAACAAGTCACATTTCTAAAGGAAAAATTGTCATTTAAAACTGATCGCGGTTGTAATGTATTGTCGGGTCTCTGCAATGTAGATAAAACTCATTAAAAAAAACGGCATGGGTCCCCCCACCCCCAGTCTATTACCAGGCTGGTATGAATATTAAGGGGAACCCAGAACCAAAAATGTAAAAAAAATGGCGTAGGGGTCCCTCCAAAATTCATACCAGATGCTTATCTGAGCACGCAACCTGGCAGGCCGCAAGAAAAGAGGGGGGACGTGAGAGCGCCCCCCCATCCTGAACTGTACCAGGCCACATGCCCTCAAGATGGGGAGGGTGCTTTGGGGTCTGACCCCAAAGCACCTTGTCCCCATGTGAATGGGGTCAAGGGCCTCATCCCCACAACCCTTTCCCGGTGGTTGTGGGGGTATGCGGGCAGGGGGCTTATCGGACCCCTACTATTTCCCCCAAAAAAGTGTCAAAAATGGTAAAATTGACTTTATTAAAAAATAAAAAAATAAAAATGTCCAGCAATGTAAGCTACTTGACAGACATCAGAGGGGGGAGTGGTCACCTGTTTATGTGACCGGGTGGCCCCACCCTCAGCTATATAACAGCTGTCATCAAGAAGAAGAGCCTCCCATGGAGGTGGAACTGTTGCGGCTTTTTTTTCCCGTCCGTCGGGCGGCGTGAATTTACATCGCTGGACATTTTTATGTTTTTATTTTTTAATAAAGGACTTGTCCCAAGCTGTCTATTGTCTCTTTTACCATTTTTGACACTTTTTTTGTGAAATGGTAGGGGTACAATGTACCCCGTTACCAAATCCCATGGGGGGCCAGCATCTGGGGGTCCCCTTGTTAAAGGGGTCTTCCAGATTCTGATAAGCCCACCGGCCCGCATACCCCCATAACCACTGGGCAAGGGTTGTGGGGATGAGGCCCTTGTCCCCATCAACATGGGGACAAGGTGCTTTGGGGTCAGACCCCAAAGCACCCTCCACATGTTGAAGGCATGTGGCCTGGTACGGTTCAGGCGGGTAGCTCTCTCCCCCCCCCCTTTTTTTCCTACGGCCTGTCAGGTTGCATGCTCAGATAAGGTATGGTATGGATTTTGGAGGGAACCCCTACGCCATTTTTTTATTTTGGCGCAGGGTTCTCCTTAATTTCCATACCAGACCTGAAGGGCCTGGTATGGATTTTGGGGGGACCCCCACGCAATTTTTTTAAAATTTTTGGTTTGGGGTTCCCCTTAATATTCATACCAGACCCAAAGGGCCTGGTAATGGACTGGGGGAGGAACCCATGCCTTTCAATGAGTTTTATCCATATTGCCGAGACCCGACAATTCATTACAGCCGCAATCAGTTTTAAATGACAATTTTTCCTTTAGAAATGTCATTTTTCTGTGGTATTGTTCTAATCACGGAAAAAATGCGTCACTATACACGCATACTATAGACACCCCTCAAGCACTATATTTAAAGGAATATTTCATTTTTATTATTTCACTTTAAGCATTAAAAAAAATCACTGCTCCCAAAAAAGTCATTTTTTTTAAATTTTTTTTTGCATTTATACATGTCCCCTGGGGCAGGACCCGGGTCCCCAAACACTTTTTATGACAATAACTTGCACATAAGCCTTTAAAATGAGCACTTTTGATTTTTCATGTTAGTGTCCCATAGACTTTAACGGTGTTCCGCGGCTTTCGAATTTGCCGCAACACCACATAATGTTCGTTGTTCGCCGAACGGTCGAACAACCAAAGTTCTGCTCGGGCCGAACCATTCGCCCACCCCTAGTAGTAAAGTCCACTTTATGATTTTTACCCATAGGTAAGCCTATCATAAGACTTACCTGCAGGTAAAATGAATATCTCCAAACGTGCAACGTTTAGGAGATATTCACCCTGGATGCCGCCGGGGACATCACACAGAGGAAGAGTTAAATATTGGTATAGGTGGCTACATTGCCTATGTCACAGATGATGTTCCAATGTCTTTGATCAACAAAAGTCAATCTGAAAGAAATATTGTTATAGGTAAAAAATAAAGATCGAGTGATTTTCTGATTGAATCTACATTCTCTAAGTAATAAATAGGGTAACTAGTACAGTTTAGAAGTTTCCAATTGAAGACCAGATGTGAGTGAACATATGTGAATATTATTTGACTCTTTGGGCTAGCTTGACAATGGGCTAGGGCAGTGTTGCTGCCCTGCCATTGGACTTGTGGATGGCTGCTCTGTTGTGGTGCACAGAAGATTGCCATAGACACTACTGACTGTAATTCTTTCGGCAGGTCCAGATTTCACCTATGAAGGCTTTAGTGGTGGCCCGTCCATTAGGGGTTCACGGGCGCCCCCCCCCCATCCATGCGTCAAGCCCCCTGATCTACATACAGGGCACGGGACGCATGGATTTCAAGGGCGGGGATGTTTTTTTGAAGCACATGATTAGAGCCAGAGGCTCTAATAGGCTTCAAAAAAGGGTGGGCTTGGGGCGCAGGCCACTGCGCCCCGATCCCACCCAATGATCCTCCTCCCAGCCAATCAGGAAGCGGGTCTTGAAACCCGTCACCTGATTGGCTGAGAGGACAGTCGATCCTATTGGATGCTTAGGAAGAGGAGGAGGAGGAGGAGGAAGGAGCTGCACGGCGGAAGCCGCCGTGATGCAGAAGAAGGGAAGAAGACACAGGAGCTGCTACCCAATGCCTATAGGAGCCTACTGCCTGCCGCCCATAAGAGCCCGCTGCCTGTAGGAGGCCGCAACCTGCCCACTGCCCGCCGCCTGTAGGAGCCTGCCACTCAGCCGCTGCCCGCCACCCGTAGGAGCCCGCATACCCGCCCACAACCTGGATGGGGTAAGTGCCGAGGGGGTGCCGCCAACTGACCAACCAACGGGGGGGTTGTTTGCTGCCCCCCCAAAAAAAACACCAGCCGCCAATGAAAGGCTTACTGATCCAGTGTCCTCACATCCCTTTGGCAGTGGCTTTATGGTTCCCTTCTGCCTCAGAAGCTTTACACCTTCACTCTTGCTACTCTTATGCCGCGTACACACGGTCGGAATTTTGGACCACAAAAGACCGATGATATTTTTTTGGCGGAAAATGCAACCGTGTGTACGCTCCATCGGTCTTTTACTGGCGGAATTCCAGCAAGCAAAAGATTGGGAGCATGCTCTCAATTTTGCGGTTGGGAAAAGTTCCTATCCGAAAATGCGATCGTCTGTGGCAATTCCGACACGCAAAATCCAACCGCATGCTCCAAAGCATTGAACGTCATTTTGTCATAGTGTTGTACATCACCGCGTTCTTGACGGTCGTAATTTCAGCGAACTTTTGCGTGGCCGTGTGTATGCAAGGCAAACAAGGCACATATAAATCTTGGGTGAAAAATGTGTGAATCTTTCGCAAACGTCATGTGAATCTTGGCCAAAAAAATTATAAATAGACTCCCTGGCAACAGTACAATTATTCAAAAACAAAGCTCCAACTTTTATAAAAAGCCATTCTTGTGCTCTTGTGCTGTGACTTTGCCCAAGCTGAGATGATGCCATTAGTCTGCTGCAGGCAGGAGGAAACATTTCCCCAGTCTCCTCTCATGCAGTGATCAAACTTCAACATTGCCTCTTTGCAGCAAGTCACAAGGTGGGTGTCATCTCTAAACTGGCATCTCAGTCTGGGAAATAAACGAAATTACCAAAAGTATTGGGACACCTGCCTTTACACACACATGAACTTTAATGGCATCCCAGTCTTAGTCCGTAGGGCTCAATATTGAGTTGGCCCACCCTTTGCAGCTATAACAGCTTCAACTCTTCTGGGAAGGCCGTCCACAAGGTTTAGGAGTGTGTCTATGGGAATGTTTGACCATTCTTCCAGAAGCACATTTGTGAGGTCAGGCACTGATGTTGGACAAGAAGGCCTGGCTTGCAATCTCCGCTCTAATTCATCCCAAAGGTGTTTTATTGGGTTGAGGTCAGGGATGGTCCCTTCCTGTTTCAATATGACTGCGCACCAGTGCACAAAGCAAGGTACATAAAGACATGGATGAGCGAGTTTGGGGTGGAGGAACTTGACTGGCCTGCACAAAGGTCTCAACCCGCGGAGACTGCAAGCCAGGCCTTGTCGTCCAACATCAGTGCCTGACCTCACAAATGCACTTCTAGAAGAATGGTCAAACATAGACACACTCCTAAACCTTGTGGACAGCCTTCCCAGAAGAGTGGAAGCTGTTATAGCTGCAAAGGGTGGGCCAAGTCATTATTGAACCCTACGGACTAAGGCTCTGACAACAAAACCGAAGGATATTGGCTCAAACTTGTCTTGCATACACACAAATGTTGTCAGAAATTCCGAACGTCAAGAATGCGGTGATGTACAACACGTACGACGAACCGAGAAAAATTAGGTAGCCAGTGTGGCTCTTCTGCTTCTGCTTGATTCCGAGCATGTGTGGACTTTTGTGCTTCGGAATTGTGTACACATGTTTGGAATTTCCGACAACAAGTCTAAGTTGTCGGAAAATTTGAGAACCTGCTCTCAAATATTTGTTGGCGGAAATTCCGACAACAAATGTTCTATGGAGCATACACACGGTCGGACTTTCCGACAACAAGCTCACATCCAACATTTGTTGTCGGAAAATCTGACCGTGTGTACGGCCCATCAGATTTGGAATGCCATTAAAGTTCTTGTGAGTGTAAAGGCAGGTGTCCCAATACTTTTGGTACTATAGTGGTTAACGCCTAAACAAAGATGGCTCCCTTCTGATGAGTAAAGCCAATTAAGGGAATTACTGTGATCTGTGTGAGAGATGATAAATACACTTACACATTAGCCTGCACTTAATATGAAAAAAAATATATTGGATGCAAGGTCCACCTTCACCATTAAAGCTACTTTTTACGCATACGTCTCTGTTAACGGTTTTATTAATGTGGAATTAAAAGCAAACATGTTCAGTACATTAGAGCCAACTCTCCCATCCCTTAGAGATAATAAAAAAAAAAAAAAAAGTTTATAAATATCATCTCCACCTCCTCCTCATCATCAGATGGGATGATATTCCCAAACTGGTAATCGGAGTCCATACATATTACATCTTTATAGACTTTGTGCTCATCATTACATCTCGGTCTAGATGGAGACCAACATCCTGTTACTTCTCTTCTTACTTAGTGTCGTCTGCTTATCGACCACGGACGGCACCAAAACATCAGGTAAGCAAACATAAACTCACATATTTAGAGGGGGTTCCATCTTATTCTGTTGGCAGAACCTCATTGTTCTGCACAATCGCAATTGTAATAAATAGGATTCTCAGTGTTAAACCCAAGAACAAAAAATGTAATATATTGCAGTTTATTGGTCCTTAGATGTGGTGGCCCCTTTCATTTTCTTTTGGGCTCTTTCACCCTTATTATCTTATTATGTCCTAGGGCAGAGCTTGACAAACATGCTTTGAATCTATTAGCCAGCTAAAAAAGTTAGGAACCAGGTGGGAGGGCAGCATGACAGGTGGTGTGAGACAAGATGGGGGCAGTAGGACGGGAGGGGGAAGTGTCACAGGAGGAAGGCAGTGGGACAAGTGGGGGGCAGTGGAGCAGGGAGTGGGATGTGGTATTGTACAGGGGGTCTGGGGTTGGAGAATGGTGGAGATAGGGGCCCCTGTGTATAGGTTGTTGTGGGTATGGGGGCCCCTGTCTACAGGTAGGTGGATTGTTGGAGGATATGGGGGTCCCTGTGTACAGGTAGGAGGGGGAAGTTGTTATTCACTTAGGTACAGGGTGAGGCTGATGGAATTTGGGGGCTAGATACTGGCCAGCATGGTCTGGTAATGAGGATCCCTATCCCCAGGTGGGTGTATGGGGTTAGATCTGGTATGGAGGGATGGGGCCCCTGTGTGCAGGTATGGGGTGTTGTCACTCACCGAGATGCAGGGTGAGGTTGATTGAGTGCGGGTACTGGATTCTGGCCAGGAGGGAGGCGCATGTATTGGTGGCCAGCACCGTCACGTTGAGGGTGGCATTGCCAAACTTCAGCATATAGGACTGTGGTCGGCCACCCTCCGAACACTCATCCATTGCTACCCAGCCACCCTCCAGCAGGAGTAGTATGAACAGAGCCATCAACGTGGGAGACTGCATCCTCTGCTCCATGGGGGGATCGCTGTGTGATGAGAGATGAGCCTGAGGGGGCCCAAGCGCTGTGACACGGCTGGGATTTGTTGAGCTCTGTCCTAGGGTGACAACGCTCAGTCACTGAACTGCACCCATGGGAGAGCAGCAATGTCACCTTAGACTGTTCCCCCCAGTCTAATGCCCTGTACACACGGTCGGACTTTCCGACGGAAAATGTCGGAGCTTGTTGTCGAAAATTTAGATTGTGTGTGGGCTCCATCTGACTTTTTCTGTCGGAATTTCCGACACAAAGTTTGAGAGTTGGATATAAAATTTTCCGACAACAAAATCTGATCTTTTAAATTCCGATTGTGTGTAGACAAATCCGACGCACAAAGTGCCACGCATGCTCAGAATAAATTACGAGACGAAAGCTATTGGCTACTGCCCCGTTTATAGTCCCGACGTACGTGTTGTACGTCACCGCGTTCTTGACGTTCGGAAATTCCCACAACTTTGTGCGACTGTGTGTATGCGAGACAAGGATTTCGTTGTCGGAATGTGCGAGCGTGTGTACAGGGCATTAGACTGCAGTCCTCTCTCCTCATCACCATAATGTAGAAAGTAGGTGTTCTGTAGTTTATGGAGCTTAACTGAACAGGGATAAGGACATTGCTTGAGCTTTCACTGCAAAGAAAGGGGGAGGCGAGGCGTGGGCACAAATCTTCAACCCTTAGTGAGGAATGCCTAATGGCTTGCCTTGGGCAGCTCTTCACAAAACGCCCTGTCCCCCTGAAAGACAGGGGTCACCTCAATTGAGAAGTCCATGTAAAGAACAAAAAAGTAGAGGGTGCCAAACAATCGTTTCAAGAATTCAAAATCATTTATTATCACACATAACAACAGGAAGGAAAAAGACAGCCAGAGAGTTTCAAGGGTAAAGGAACATCATCAGGGCATCGACAATGTAGCAAAATGGTGTCTAACCCGTACACCTTAGACCAGTGGTTCTCAACTCCAGTCCTCAGGACCCACTAACAGGCCAGGTTTGCAAGATAGCTGAAATACATCACAGGTGATATCACTTGCTGCTCAGTGATTGCAGTATTCTAGTCTGCAACTCCCCAAGGTAATACTTAAAATCTGGCCTGTTGGTGGGTCCCGAGGACTGGAGTTTAGAACCACTGCCTTAGACCAACCTTTCCCAAAATGTTTACCCTGAAGGAACCTTTGCAATAATTTTCAGTTTTCAGGGAACCCTTGCTAAAATTACTCCATTGGGGGTCATTGGAAAAATGCCCCTTATGTTGGTGGTTGTCAGTGGGGAAAATGCTTCCCTTATAGTGGTGGTCAGAATGCTACCCTTACAATCATTCCTCTGGCTCTGCCAATTGGTGTTGGACCTGGAACTATGAAGGCACCATCATATGGGAGGTCAAGGGAGCCCACATTGAAAATGGCACCATTAGGCCATAGATGCAGGCACACTTGCATATTAAGTCTTTCTCTTGTCAGAAATTTATATTCAAGAGCTTTTGCTTTGAGTATAATAGACACATTTTTGCTACATTGCCCAAGCCCTGATGAGGGGGGATCTATGGTCTCCAAAATGCATTGGCTGTCTTTTGCCTTACTATTTGATATGTGTTTGATAAGTCTGATGTGTGATAATAACAATAATATTTGAGTATTTTTTTTTTTGATAATGAGTATTTTTTGCACCTGTATATAAAGTAGCTCACAAAAGTGAGTACAACCCTCACATTTTTGTAAATATTTTATTGCTCGCCCCCCCCCCCACTCCGAGGCAGCCCACGTTCGCCAGCCCTCATTTTCCAAGTAGCAAGTGCAAGTAGACAAGTGGAAAATTTGAGGACTGTATATATACAGTATCTCACAAAAGTGAGTACACCCCTCAGTTTTTTGTAAATATTTTATTATATCTTTTCATGTGACAACACTGAAGAAATTACACTTTGCTACAATGTAAAGTAGTGAGTGTACAGCTTGTATAACAGTGTAAATTTGCTGTTCCCTCAAAATAACTCAACACACAGCCATTAATGTCTAAACTGCTGGCAACAAAAGTGAGTGCACCCCTAAGTGAAAATGTCCAAATTGGGCCCAAAGTTTCAATTATTTTCCAGCACTGCCTGAACCCTCTTGGGTATGGAGTTCACCAGAGCTTCACAGGTTGCCACTGGAGTCCTCTTCCACTCCTCTGTGACGACATCACAGAGCTGGTGGATGTTAGAGACCTTGCGCTCCTCCACCTTCCATTTGAGGATGTCCCACAGATGCTCAATAGGGTTTAGGTCTGGAGACATGCTTGGCCAGTCCATCACCCTGACCCTCAGCTTCTTTAGCAAGGCAGTGGTTGTCTTGGAGGTGTGTTTGGGGTCGTTATGTTGGAATACTGCCCTGTACCCCAGTCTCTGAAGGGAGGGGATCATGCTCTGCTTCAGTATGTCACAGTACATGTTGGCATTCATGGTTCCCTCAATGAACTGTAGCTCCCCAGTGCCGGCAGCACTCATGCAGCCCCAGACCATGACACTCCCACCACCATGCTTGACTGTAGGCAAGACACACTTGTCTTTGTACTCCTCACCTAGTTGCCGCCACACATGCTTGACACCATCTAAACCAAATAAGTTTATCTTGGTCTCATCAGACCACAGGACATGGTTCCAGTAATCCATGTCCTTAGTCTGCTTGTCTTCAACAAACTGTTTGCGGGCTTTATTGTGCATCAAGTTTAAAAGAGGGTTCATTCTGGGACGACAGCCTTGCAGACCAATTTGATGCAGTGTGCGGCGTATGGTCTGAACACTGACAGGCTGACCCCCTACCCCTTCAACCTTTGCAGCAACGCTGGCAGCATTCATATGTCTATTTCCCAAAGACAACCTCTGGATATGACGCTGAGCACGTGCACTTTAATTCTTTGGTCGACCATGGTGAATACTCTATGGTCTTGGTCACTGTGCTGCAGCTCAGATTCTTTTTTTCAGATCCTCAGAGAGTTCTTTGCCATGAGGTGCCATGTTGAACTTCCAGTGACCAGTATGAGAGAGTGAGAGCGATAACACCAAATTTAACACACCTGCTCCCCATTCACACCTGAGACCTTGTAACACTAACGAGTCACATGACATGGGAGGAAAAATGGCTAATTGGGCCCAATTTGGACATTTTCACTTAGGGGTGTACTCACTTTTGTTGCCAGCGGTTTAGACATTAATGGCTGTGTGTTGAGTTATTTTGAGGGGACAGAAAATTTACACTGTTATACAAGCTGTACACTCACTACTTTACAATGTAGCAAAGTGTCATTTCTTCAGTGTTGTCACATGAAAAGAGAGAATAAAATATTTACAAAAATGTGAGGGGTGTACTCACTTTTGTGAGATAATGCAGGTTTAATAAAACACTTTCAATGGTATATTTAACAGGTCAAATGGGAGCAAATAAGAGAAGTCAATTGTTAGACACTTTATCAGAGCCATCATGAGGTATAAGGTGAATTATGTAGCAGAGATCCATTCCTTTGTGCTCATGTTTGACATGCATTGCCTTTCCATGTGCTCCTTGCTGCAAAGGCAAGTTATAGGTGGGGGTCAGTGGCCATTTGTTTGTACTGTTGGAATACCAGTGAGAGGATGCACTGGGCACCTATGCTGCCATTGTGCTATATGCTGGGTGTCCAGTGCAGCCCTGTGCCATTAAGGAGGGGAGGGGTACCTCCAGACTCACCTGCCCGCTGCCTATATATTGTAATGCATGTGCTTCTACTATGGAGGCTCTCAAATGTTAGAGTTAGGATTGCAGACAATACTGGGGTGCCATAAAGTGTCTCTGCAGCTTACGCATATATTTGCAAATGTGTGCACACTGAACTCCTATTTTAAACTAATATAGTTATACAGAATAGTTTGGTTTAGTTTGGTTTGGTTTGAAGTACTTACAAAATGCATTAAAATTATGGCAGAGAGGCAACTACAGTGCCTTAAAAAAGTATTCATACCCCTTGAAATTTTCCACATTTTGTCATATTACAACCAAAAATGTAAATGTAAAAATGTATTTTATTGGGATTTTATGTGATAGACCAAAACAAAGTGGCACAAAATTGTGAAGTGGAAGGAAAATGATACATGGTTTTCAAATGTTTTTATAAATAAATATGTGAAAAGTGTCGCGTGCATTTGTATTCAGCCCCCTTTACTCTGATAACCCTAACTGAAATCTAGTGGAACCAATTGTTGTCAGAAGTTTAATCTCAGTATAAATACAGCTGTTCTGTGAAGCCCTCAGATAACTTTAGTGAACAAACCGTATCCAAGACCAAGGAACACACAAGACAAGTCAGGGATAAAGTTGTGGAGAAGTTTAAAGCAAGGTTGGGTTATAAAAAAATATCCCACGCTTTTAACATCTCATGGAAGCACTGTTCAATCCATCATCTGAAAATGGAAAGAGTATGGCACAACAGCAAACCTACCAAGACATGACCGTCCACCTAAACTGACAGGCCGGGCAAGGAGTGCAATAATCAGAGAAGCAGCCAAGAGGTCCATGGTAACTCTGGAGGAGCTGCAGAGATCCACAGCTCAGGTGGGAGAATCTGTCCACAGGACAACTATTAGTTGTTCACTCCATAAATCTGACCTTTATGGAAGAGTGGCAAGAAGAAAGTCATTGTTGAAAGAAAGCCATAAGAATTCCCATTTTCAGTTTGTGAGAAGCCATGTGGGGGAAACAGCAAACATGTGAAAGTAGGTGCTCTGGTCAGAGGAGACCAAAATTGAACTTTGGCTTAAAAGCAAAACGCTTTGTGTTGCGGAAAACTTACACTTCCCATCACCCTGAACACACTATCCCCACCGTAAAACATGGTGGTGGCAGCATCATTTTATGGAGAAGCTTTTCTTCAGCAGAGACAGGGAAGCTAGTCAAAGTTGATGGGAAGATGGATGGAGCCAAATACAGGGCAATCTTAGAAGTAAACCTGTAATGCCGCGTACACACGACCGGTTTTGCCGTCGGAATAAACTCCTCCGACGGAACTCCAACAGAATTCCATTCAAGTGGTCTTGCCTACACACGGTCAATCCAAAGTCCAACCAAAGTCCGACCGTCCAGAACGCGGTGACGTACAGCACATACGACAGGACTAGAAAAAGGAGGTTCAATAGCCAGTAGCCAATAACTTCCGTCTCGTACTTGCTTCAGAGCAAGCGTCGTTTTTTGGTCCGTTGAAACAGCATATAGATGAGCGGTTTTCCCGATGGGAATTGGTTCCGTTGGAAATATTTAGAGCATGTTCTATTTCTAGGTCTGTCAGGATTTTTGAAAAAAGAAAACCGATGAGGCCTACACACGATCGGAATAGATGTAGAAAAGCTTCCGTCTGACTTTTTCTGTCAGACATTCCACTTGTGTGTACAGGGCATTAGAGTCTGCAAAAGACTTGAGACTGGGGCGGAGGTTCACCTTCCAGCAGGACAACGACCCTAAATATACAGCCAGAGCTACAATGGAATGGTTTAGATCAAAGCATATTCATGAGTTGGAATGGCTCAGTCAAAGTCCAGAACTAAATCCTATTGAGGATCTGCGTCAAGATTTGAAAATTGTTCACAGACGCTCTCCATCCAATTTGACAGAGCTTGAGATATTTTTCAAAGAAGAATGGGCAAAAATTTCACTCTCTAGATGTGCAAAGCTGGGAGACATCCCCAAAAAGACTTGTTGCTGTAATTGCAGAGAAAGGGGGTTCTACAAAGTATTGGCTCAGGGGGGCTGAATACAAATGCACGCCACACTCTTCACATATTTATTTGTAAATAATTTTGAAGACCATTTATCATTTTCCTTCCACTTCACAATTATGTGCCACTTTGTGTTGGTGTATCACATAAAATCCCCCCCAAAAAAATTCACGTTTTTGGTTTTAAAATGACAAAATGTGAAACATTTCAAGGGGTATGAATACTACTTCAAGGCACTGTATAAAGTTCTATCCAGGCTTATTAGCTCGGTTTATGTTTGCTGAATGTTGCTCGGCTACTCAGCTTGGCTGAACAAAGGAATATTGACTATGGTGCACAAATTGAGTCTGAGGTCTGTAATGAATGGAGCAAGAGGAACCTAGACAGTGGGGAAAAAAATGTCTAAAAAGTCATAATGTGAGAATGACAGTTCTGCCACTGTATAATGAATGCAGCTCCTCTAAACCAAACCTTGAAAAAACTCGAATGCACATAGGATAAATGAAAGAAAAAGGGCTCCTCCGTCTAATTGTAGCTATTTGAACATTTGTTACACTAAGAAGGTGGCGTCCTCTTTCTTTTTTCATTTATACTCAGCTTGGCTGAACACAGTCAGGGCTGGATGGTAACTTCTGGAACTACTTTTTCTAGATGGAGAGACCTGTTTGTCAGTGTCTGCTTGACCATGTTGAGTGATAGGTAGGGTCAAAGGGCAAATTTTTTTTTTGGAGACAGAATCCTAGCAAGCAGATCATAAATAAACAGCTGGCAAACCTATTCCACATGCTGAAATTGCCTATCCAGCACCATTGGTCTACAGCACCCCATATTCATATAAACTGTGAATGGTTTCAGCTTAGATCCTAGTGTGTGTATGTTGTTTCTGTTACCTGTGATCGGGTTGGGGAACTTTGGGTTCTGGCAATAACTGGCAAGCATGTTGGCTGATTTAAAAAGATGTGATACCTTGTCCCTGTACTCTAGGTAAACCAGATCAGTGACTGTTTTTTGTTATTTTAATAAGATTTGCTTATGTATACTTTCTTTGTATATTGTTGATATTGTATAATTAAGGTACGTGCATTGATTACCCCCATAGAATGTTATTTAAGAGTTGTACAGAAATGCCAAGGGTCTTCTTTAGGTAATAAAGGAGACCCCAAAAACTGTCTCTATCCCCCTGTGATCATCAGCCAATGCTGATTGAATAGAACGTATTGTTCAGGAATATATACAGTTGTGCTCATAAGTTTACATATGATTTCTTGGCCATTTTTCAGAGAATATGAATGATAACACAAACTTTTTTTTCACTCATGGTTAGTGTTTGGCTGAAGCCATTTATTATTAATCAACTGTGTTTACTCTTTTAAGATCACAATGGCAACAGAAACTACCTAAATGATCCTCATCAAAAGTTTACATACCCCAGTTCTTAATACCGACATCAATGACAGCTTGAAGTCTTTTGTGATATTTGTGGATGAGGCTCTTTATCTTCTCAGATGGTAAAGCTGCCCATTCCTCTTGGCAAAAAAAATTGTAACTGTAAATTCTTGGGCTGTCTTGCATGAACTGCACATTTTGAGATCTCCCCAGAGTGGCTCAATGATATTGAGGTCAGGAGACTGAGATGGCCACTCCAGAACCTTCACTTTATTTTGCTGTAGCCAATGACATGTCGACTTGGCCTTGTGTTTTGGATCCTTGTCATGTTGGAATGTCCAAGTATGTCCCATGCGCAGCTTCCTGGCTGATGGATGCAAATGTTCCTCCGGTATTTTTTGATAACATACTTCATTCATCTTGCCATCAGTTTTGACCAAATTTCCTGTGCCTTTGTAGCTCACACATCCCCAAAACATCAGTGATCCACCTCCGTGTTTCACAGTAGGAATGGTGCACCTTTCATCATAGGCCTTGTTGACTTCTCTCCAAATGTAGCGTTTATGGTTGTGGCCAAAAAGCAAAATTTTGGTCTCATCACTCCAAATGACTGTGTGCCAGAAGGTTTGAGGCTTGTCTCTGTGCTGTTTGGCGTATTGTAAGTGGTATACTTTGTGGCATTTGCATAGTAATGGCTTTCTTCTGGCAACTCGACCATGCAGCCCATCTTTCTTCACGTGCCTCCTTATTGTACATCTTGAAAGAGCCACACCACATGTTTTCATGTTTCTCATAGCATCCCGAACAATTTTCCTGGCAGTTGTGGCTAAAATTTTAGTTGGTCTACCTGACCATGGTTTGGTTTTAACAGAACCTCTAATTTTCCACTTCTTTTTAGAGTTTGAACACTGCTGATTGGCATTCTCAATTCCTTGGATATCTTTTGATATCCCTTTCCTGTTTTATACATCTCAACTACCTTTTCTCTCCAAGAAATCATAAAGTATGTAAACTTATGAGCATAACTGTATGTAGTGCACCTCCTAAGGAGCCGCAAGTAGAAAGGGGTCCCCCATCCTGCACATCCTCCCAAGGGCTTTCACACTGGAGCGGTGCGCTGGCAGGACGTTAAAAAAAGTCCTGCTAGCAGCATCTTTGGAGCGGTGAAGGGGCGGTGTATTCACCGCTCCTGCCCATTGAAATCAATGGGGCAGCACGGCTATACCGCCGGCATAGCGCCCCTGCAGCTGCACTCTGCGGTGGTTTTTAACCCTTTCTCGGCCGCTAGCGGGGATTAAAACCGCCCCACTAGTGGCCAAATAGCGCCGCTAAAACTACGGTAAAGTAAAAAGCCACTTTACAGCTGACGCCCGGGCACTGGCAGTGTGAAAGGGGCCTTTGGGTAATAAACTTGGATAGGGATTGGGGTATTATGGGATGCCCACTTGATCAAAGCAGTAGAACTCTTCAGGGACACAACTTTATACAGTCCATACATACAGTCTATACACTTCACCTCTACCTAGCACAATTCTTGCTTGTAGAGCTACAACACCCAGGATCAGCTGGCACTGTTTTGATGGTCTGACAAGGCTCAGTCAGATAAGTAGCAAAATGCTCTCCTCAGTCCTCTCAGGCTGCCTCTTAGTCCTCTTGACTGTAACACTCACCAGCCCCCCTGGCTGTCTTCCTTCCTGGAGATTTGCCCGCCAGTGTCCTCCTGCTGTCCTTCTCCTGCTCCCGTGCCTCCTGTCAGGGCACCTCTGTGTGCCCGTGAAGAGGATACCTTCCACTCCTGAGCACAAGCCTGAGGTTCCCCCCCCTCCCAGACTAGGGGGCTACCCTTAAGGGCCACCGACAGCCTCAGTCCATCCTCATCTTCCACCAGAACTCCATTGCTCCAGCTGGGCTGACCCTGAGTATTTGTGGGGGGCCTGCCCCCTGTGAACTCATCTGTTGGGTATTGGTCAGGGCCCTCAGATTATTCCACGCGGCTCCTCCTCACTTCCATACCCATACCTCTGGAAGTATCCGACAAGTTCCAGATGTAAGGGGAGGTCTCAGAGATGCTGCCTGTGAGTCATCCAGCCCTCCCCGAGTCACTCAAACCCCAACCCAGAAAAACACAGGCTTGACTGCCAGCCAAGCCAAACAATTTAACTACTCTAACAAAAAAAAAAATCACTTCTAGCACACTAGAGGGTGCTACATATAAGGCCTCATGCACACAGAACGTTTTTACAGCTGCTGTTTTTGGCACCAGGCGTCTTTTTCTGCAGCCAATAAAAAAAAAGCTAAAAAATACAACAGCTAAAAAAACACTGAAAAACACTACTGCAAAAACACTGAAAAACTCATTATACAGCTACAGCTTTCTCCAGTTAATGCTACTGGCATTTTTATAACAACCATTGTACATGAGGCCTTAAGGAGTTTTTCAACCGTAAAAACGCAAAAAAACGCTGAAAACACAGGTCCCCAGAAGATTGCAGGATCTTTTAGAAAGTGCAGTGCAACTTGCACATGTGCAGTAGGAAACTGGCTGTGAAGGCTTCACTGCCGGTTTTCCTTACCCAAGATGCCGACGCCTGTACCTGAAGCCGATTAAAGAATCAGCTCGGGGGGCCAACATCACAAGATCCCTGGGCAGGTAAGTGTCCTTATATTAAAAGTCAGCAGCTACAGTATTTGTAGCTGCTGACTTTTCATTTTTTGCCCAGACTGGAGCTCCACTTTAACATCTAGTAGAGAAGATAGAGGAAAGAGGCTTCTATAGAAAGAGGCTAAATTCCTGCATAAATGCTACTGGGCCTTTAGGGCAAAAGGATAAAAAAAAGAGAATTGGTAACTTTCTTTGTAATACAGGGTTGATATAACTATAACTTTTCATTGAGGGATGCTAGATGTGTAGCTGTTCATGTGACATTGGGACAAAATGTCATGCTATACGTGCTGGTGTAACAAACGTTTGGGTAAAGTCCTCTACTTGGTCCTCACCGGGTTAAGAAATCGTGAATGCAAATTAGGAGAAAGTCCAATTTCTTCTGTGATGAAACACATTTTGGTTTGTTTTGCTCTGTGCAATGCCCTTCTAGAGGTCCCTTGTTCTAATAGCTAGTTATAAATTGGGGTGGTTGTCGTTGTTGCTTAGCTTGCTGAAATTGGCATAGACACATTGGATACTTTCAGCTGCCATTGTGCTCTTGCCAGGCTTCTAATGTGTACCTGTGCCTTAAGGAGAAATTTGATGCCTCCAGGCATACCTGCCCTAAATTTATCGACTTTATCGATATTGCTATACTCTATATGTTCCAACATAGAGACTTCCACAAATTAGTTTTAGGTTCACACTTTACTGAGGAGCTGTCATGAAGGGCATGCCAGTATACAAGATGGCTGCTCTGGGTGGTCTTCATCTTCACAAACTAATCCATATTCCTGTCAGGGCTGGGCTCTTAGCAGCTCTCTTCTCTGTGCTCAGGCTGTTCAGCTGTCGGATAATTGTCAGCAGTCATTGATTCCTCAGTGGCTCACCTGGTTATCATTATCTGCTCGTCAGTCCCACCTACAGCCAGTCTCTTCTGGCTATTTAAACTGCCTTGTTCATTCCTTTCCTGCTTTCGCCTGGTCAACATATCTGGAGGTTCTCTGCTGTGTTCCTGTGAAAGACTTTGCCCGGCTGACATCCCTTCTGGTTCCTGATCCTGTTCTTCTGCCTCTGACTATGCTGATCTCTGGTTTCCTGATTACTGGCTTGTCTGACTACCCGCTTTGGCTTCCAATCCCTGGCTTATGTTTTGATTACATTTACTGATCTGTACCATTTTTTTACCATTACATTAAAAAGGTGTGATACTGAATTTCTGTCTCAGTCTGATTCATGGTCAAAGTTTCCATGCTGAGAGTGTGCTCACTGCATGCTCCCACCTACGGTAAGTGACCACTTCTGATAAAACAACCACTGGGACAGCCAATAACAGTGCTCATGTGATGGGGAAGCCTGTCCCACCTCTGCCGGGAGAGGCCAGGAAGGAGCAATCAGGAACTCAGTGTGTCAATTGTCTGGTTGTGCGGTGTGGAAAATGGGTGTAAATCATATAATCAACAACTCCACAGAATTACAATTCCTTTGACAGCTATACACATATTTGAATTTCGTATTTATCTGTTTGCTTGAAGTTTTGCTTTGGTTATTGTCATGTAGATAAAAGTTGCAGTATCACCAACACATTTCCTCTCATCTGCTCACTCTGCATTTCAAATATTTTCTATCTTTTTCAGAAAACCTAAAAGAAAATCGTAAAAGGAAAGGTGAGTACACTTCTTAATATCTTTTTATAAGACATAAAAGTACACCAGTCAATACAACATACTGTGTGTACAAATATGTAGTCATTTTGATTGGACCTAGCATTAGATATATTTTTCATGCACACAGATACAAAGCATGATGTAAGTGACACCTTCAGGTATTTATTATCTCTCACAGAGGTCACAGTACTCCCTCTGTGAAAGCCTTCCCTTCCCTGATTTCCTAGATAGCCAGCACCATAGCTCCCAACTGTCCCTGATTTGGAGCAATGTCCCTCTGTCCCTCATTCCTCCTCATTTGTCCCTCATTTTGGTCTGATCTCTATAGATGTATATAAAATGCACTTTTTATCTATCAAAAAGTGTTTTCCAGCGTTAAACCTTTCATCTGATTTCTAAATTGCTGCATTTGTAAATTCCAAAAGCCAATATAAAGGAATGATAGTGGTAAAAAAAGCACATGTGGGTTTAACTAATCATGTTTTTTTGTACAATTCTCCTTTAAGGGGGCGTGGCAAGGGGCGTGTCCTATGCCTGCATACTTTTTTTGATAGGTGTCCCTCATTCCCATCTCAAAAAGTTGTGAGGTATGCATCACCATTTCTGTTTAGGCATCATCCAGGGTCACCAACTATTTCCTGAATGGATAAGAGATAACACAATTATGTAAATCCCGGAGGCTAAGCAGCAGCCTGTATGTTTGTGGATATGTGTGTGTCATGCAGATGAGCCCCTCTAGCTGCTGTCACTCTTTTTAAAAGGTAGTCTATGTAAGTGAGGATTGGGAGGGGGGGGGGGGGGTACTGAAGAAATGTTCTCTGCTGTCTCTGAATTACTGCCTTGCTCCCTTTCCCCAAGTGCCTTACTGGTTCCAGAAGTTTTCACGGGGATGGCAGTGCAGGGTCTTGGATCTGGCTGCACCGTGTTGGGGGCTGTTCCTTGACCACATCCACAGACTTTCACTAGTTGATTTATGACTATAGTATGAAATATGGCTTGTGCTTAAAGTGGTGTTCCGGCCGAAATTATACTTTTTAAATAAAAATACCCCTATAATACACAAGCTTAATGTATTCTAGTAAAGTTAGTCTGTAAACTAAGGTCTGTTTTGTTAGTTTATAGCAGTAGTTTGTTATTTTATAAACTTACAGCAGGCCGTGGCCATCTTAAGTGTGGGCATCTGAAGCCAGACTGTATTTCTTCCTGGATCTCATCCTTGCAGATTTTGCACATGCTCAGTGCAGCACAAGCACAGTTTAGTGAGGGATGCTGAAGAGTTGTAAACGTGGGTGGAACTCCACTTTAAAAAGTAGACATGTGCACACTGAAATATTTCGATTTGGAATTTCGTTTTCGCCGAAAAAAAATTTATGTGGTTACTCCCGAAATTCGTTTTTATTCATTTAGTTTCGTTAAAAAAATGCATTCGTCCGAAAATCCCATATAATTAAAGTGGTGTTCCGGCCGAAATGATACTTTTTAAATAAAAATACCCCTATAATACACAAGCTTAATGTATTCTAGTAAACTAAGGTCTGTTTTGTTAGTTTATAGCAGTAGCTTGTTATTTTATCAACTTACAGCAGGCCGTGGCCATCTTAAGTGTGGGCATCTGAAGCCAGACTGTATTTCTTCCTGGATCTCATCCTTGCAGATCTCGCACATGCTCAGTGCAGCACAAGCAGTGTAATAGGTTTCAGGTCAGGTTTCCATAGCAATGGCAGTTTCAGAGGAAGTTTCCCCCCCACTCCCAGAAGGCATTGCAAACAGGAAATGATGCGATGGGCCGCGGCCAGGGAGGAGGAAGTGAAAAATTAATACAGCAGATATACAGTAGGTGCTGAGAAAAAAAATAAAAAATATCCAATTTGTTTACAGATCACAGTTTAGTGAGGGATGCTGAAGAGTTGTAAAAGTGGGTGGAACTCCACTTTAAGGTTGAATCTGTCATTGAAGGCTTATGGTATCTGTCGGATGTTCTAAGAAAGATTCGACAGAGCAGCTAAACTGTACGACGCCGCAATCGTACATTTCCGGTCGAATGTTCCGCCTACAAGCTATAGTAGAATTCTAATGTTGTATGACACTAGTAATAATTATATTTATTAATTATAATTACTAGTCAACCAACATTAGAATTCTTCTATAGCCTATGGGCGGAGTATTTGACCATAAATGTCCGCTCGCGGCGACTGCTTCGTCGAATCTTTATGTCGAATCTTTTCTATGTTGAATAACCTTGGACTAATAGAGTTAGGTTAGGCACATGCGACCTTTTTTGCTATTGTCTCTATAATGTCAAATCTTTTCTCTCTATGTAGAATAATCTTGGACTAATAGAGCTAAGGTTAGGCACATTCGACCACAGGTTCGATGGACACAGATCGTTATTGTCAGCGTCATGTCGAATCTCCTATCTATATCGAATTGTTGTCGCAACGATAACAAAAATAAAGCATTTGTTTATGTCGGATCTTTCGGTTTTCGGATTCTGCACGTTCGTTTTCATTTGTTAAAATGATAACGAAAATACCTGAATTTCGGACGAAAATGCATTCGGATTTAAACGAATGCACATGTCTATTAAAAACGACTACACCAAAAATCCCACCCTTCCGGTATAATAACCACACCACAACAGTGGAGTTAAATTGGCAATAGCAGCCTTTTATTAACCAAAATATGTAAACAACAAAATAATTGACAAATAATTAACTGATCAATAACATAGTAACCTGAACACACAGTGTATTAAAGAATAGAGCCATAAGGTCCTAAAAGGCATCGAAACCAAGACATTACTGGCACGTCACTTCTCAGGCCTCAAGCCGCAAAACCACAGACTCGGAGACAACTCGCAGGTACACATCCACCAACAGGGAGCCGTACCTCAAACAGGTCCCTACACCATACCCTTTGTGCCCATCTGCACCTAAAAGGACCTTGCACCCCACCAGTTGCCATACCCGGCTCCTCACAACCCAATTCTCCAACCCACAATACCCACCACATGCAGGGCGGGAGGGTGGGAAGTTGTTTCCTGCTTGCTGACCTCTATTTGAAGACCACCTCCATCTGGTTAACCATCCACTTCCCCCCCAAAGCTCCACCCAGCCCTGACCATGCTCAAATTAGACCTACCTCCTTGCTTAACCGCTTCAGCCCCGGAAGAATTTACCCCCTTCCTGACCAGAACACTTTTTGCGATTGCATCGTTTTAACTGACAATTGCGCGGTCGTGCGATGTTGTACACAAACAAAATTGACGCCTTTTTTTCCCCACAAATAAAGCTTTCTTTTGGTGGTATTTGATCACCTCTGCGGTTTTTATTTTTTGCGCTATAAACAAAAAAAGTGCCAATTTTGAAAAAACGCAATATTTTTTACTTTTTTGCTATAATAAATATCCCCCAAAAATATATAAAAAAAAATTTTTTTCCTCAGTTTAGGCCGATATGTATTCTTCTACATATTTTTGGTATAAAAAAAAAAAAAAAAAAATTGCTATAAGCGTGTATTGATTGGCTTGCGCAAAATTTATAGCATCTACAAAATAGGGGATAGTTTTATGGCATTTTTGTTTTTAATTTTTTTTATTAGTAATGGCGGTGATCTGCGATTTTTATCGGGACTGTGACATTATGGCGGACAGATCTGACGCTTTTGACACTATTTTGGGACCATTGTCATTTAGACAGCGATCAGTGCTATAAAAATGCACAGAATACTGTGTAAATGATACTGGCGGGGAAGGAGTTATACACTAGGAGGCGGTGAAGAGGTTAAGTGTGTCCTAGGGAGTGATTCTAACTGTGGGGGGGAGGGGCTGCACCTCACATGACAGAGATCACTGCTCTCGATGACAGGGAGCGGTGATCTCTGTCCTGTCACAAGGCAGAGCAGGGAAATGCTTTGTTTTCAAAAGCACGCTTCACTTCCTGATTCCCTCACTTAGGATGGCGGCGGCAGCTGCCGAGAACCGAGCGGGTTCTCGGCGTCGCCTGCCGACGTCGCTGGACCCTGGGACAGGTAAGTGGCCATGTATTAAAAGTCAGCAGCTGCAGTATTTGTAGCTGCTGGCTTTTAATATTTTTTTTTTTTGGCGGTGTGGGTGGACCCCCGCTTTAAAGGGGACGTACCTGTACGCCCCTTTTGCTCACCAGTGCCATTCTGCCGACGTAAATCGGCGTGCACTGGTCGGCAAGCGGTTAACCAGCAACAGCTAAAACTTGTATTACCCCTTGTATTACTGGCCCTACATGGGTCAAATTTCTGCTAGTTCAGCAGAGACTGTCCGAATTTCCATCCATGTATGGGCAGTCTGGTTGTACACAAGTCAATCTATCGATCGACTTATGTACAACCAGCTTGTTGGAAATTTTTTCTCTCAATCAGCACTGCAGGCTATAGCTGGCGGTGCTGATAAGTAGGGATAGGCTATCTGTTCAAGTCGAACACGAGTTTGACTCGAACATTGACTGTTTGCCCGTTCGCCGAACAGCGAAAAATTTGGGGTGTTCACGGCAAATTCGAAAAGCCGCGGAACACCCTTTAAAAGTCTATGGGAGAAATCTAAAGTGCTAATTTTAAAGGTAATATGCAAGTTATTGTCATAAAAAGTGTTTAGGGATCTGGGTCCTGCCCCAGGAGACATGTATCAATCCAAAAAAAAGTTTTCAGGAGCAGTGATTTTAATAATGCTTGAAAAAGGAGTGCTGCTATGTTTTCCAACCATAGCGTGAATACTCTGAAACGTGTCGCACATTTCTGACGTCATGGCCCGGCGCCACGCTCTGCTGTGCTTCCCAAGCCTCGTTCTGGCTCCCTCACACGGTCGTGCTATCTTCACACTTTGGATGCCGTACGGGCTTACCAGATAACACAGCACAGCCCGTGACAGGCTCTGGTGTCTGACTCCCCTTACTCCCGGAACCCACACCTGGCCTGACGATCTCACCAGTGACTTAATTTCTACTCGGTGTGCTACTTGGACGAGTTTAAGGAGAAACCGCTGTACCCCACCACCTCACACCATCCTCACTGGACTTGATGTGCTGCCAGATGAATGTGGACTTGCTGAGACCTGCAGTCCCCCTCCTCTCTTCCAGTCCAGAGACGTGCTTGAACGCAAATTTGCAGTCTTTCATGTGAGTGGATATTGCTTTTTGTAATAAATGTTATATTGATACATATTCAGAGGCGCCCCTTTCCTTGTTTCTTAAAGTGAAACAATAAAAGAAAAATATTCCTTAAAATTTCGTACCTGGGGGGTGTCTATAGTATGCCTGTACAGTAGCGCATGTTTCCCATGTTTATAACAAGCAAAATGACATTTCTAAAGAAAAAAAAAAGTCATTTAAAAGTACTAGCGCTAGTGCCGACAACTACGATTACACAACCGGTCCTGACAATACACATAAAAGTCATTGAAGAATAAAAAAATGCATGGGGGGCCCCCAAAATTCCATTACCAGGCCCTTCAGGACTGGTATGAATATTAAGGGGAACTCCGCGCCAACATTAAAAAAAAAATGGCGTGGGGTTCCCCCAAAAATCCACACCAGACCCTCATCCAAGCACGCAACCTGACAGGCCGCAGGAAAAAAATAAGGGACGAGAGAGCGCCCCCCCTCCTGAATCGTACCAGGCCACATGCTCTCAACATGGGGAGGATGTCCCCATGTTGATGGGGACAAGGGCCTCATCCCCACAACCCTTGCCCGGTGGTTGTGGGGGTCTGCGGGCGGGGGGCTTATCGGAATCTGGAAGCCCCCTTTAACAAAGGGGACACCCAGATCCGGCCCCCTCCCCCCTATGTAAACTGGTAAGGGGTACATTGTACCCCTACTATTTCACAAAAAGAAAGTTTAAAAATGTTAAAAAACCACAGGAGACGGCTTGGGACAATTCCTTTATTCAAAATAAAAAATAAAAAAGAGATTCCAGCGACATAATCCAATAAATCCATGCTCCTACTTCAGCGATGTAATCCAATTCTCGATCTCCAGTGATGGATGATCTCCAGCGACTCCAGCGAGGAACACACACAGGATCCTGCCTCCAGCGGAGGCACCCAGCCAATGACGTGGTGCTAGCTTGACAGCTCTTATGTAGCTGAGGGCGGGGCCACCCGTCACGTGACCCCGTCCCCCTCTGACAAGGGGAAACGCTGGAGTTTCCCAGTGACGTGTACAAGTGACCCCGCCCCCTCTAATGCAACGCAGGATTCCCGTTACATCAGAGGGGGCGGGGTCACCCATGTACATGTACGGCACTAGCGCTAGGTGTCTTTAAAGGAATATTACACTTTTATTGTTTCACTTTAAGCATTATTAAAATCACTGCTCCCGAAAAAACTGCCTTTTTTAAAACTTTTTTTTGCATTGATACATGTCCCCTGGGGCAGGACCCGGGTCCCCAAACACTTTTTATGACAATAACTTGCATATTAACCTTTAAAATTAGCACTTTTGATTTGTCATGTTAGTGTCCCATAGACTTTAACATTGTTCGCGTATTCAAACAAATTTTTTGCCTGTTCACATGTTCTGGATGCGAACCGAACAGGGGGATGTTCGGCCTATCCCTACTGATAAGTGTATTCTGACAGCAGGGAAATCTTCCTGCTGTCAAAATACAAAGGTTCAGCGGGAGGGTGTTCCCTATCCATATGAAGTAGATGGGGGAATTGAGCCATTTTCATTCGTTCAATCAATGGGTTGAGTGAAAGAAATTGACTCATGTTTGGCCATTCAAATGAGAGCAGCCTGAGGTGACAACAATAGCTCCCTCCACAAATATGATGGAGGAGTAGGGTGCAGGGGTGCCGTCCCCATAATCCATGCGCCCGGCCCCCCATCTACATGCAGGGCGCAGGACGCATGGATTCCAATGGGGTTTTTTCTTTTCTTTTTTGAAGCATATGATTAGAGCCTGAGGCTCTAATTGGCTTCAAAAAGTCTGGAGCCTACCCAGTTGTTTGACATTAGAAAATTAATATTCGCTAATGTCTTCTTGTTTCTCCTTCCGGCCAAAGAGGAAGCGGGTCCTGAGACCCGATGATCAGGAATCCTAAGACCCGATTGGCCGCGAGTCCTAAATCCTGATTGGCCGGGAGGAGAAGTGACCGCCAAGACTTGGGATGAGACGCGGGGGGAAGCCGTCTGGATGGGGTAAGTGCCAAGCTGGCAGGGGGCCTGGTGGATGAGCAATGTGGCGATCGAAGTAGGGGGAATAGTGATTGATCGAACAATTGCACGCGGGGGGTGAAGCTGAGGATTAGTTGGCTGGCTGGCTGGGGGGGGGGGTGGCTCGCTATTATTTGTAGGATTACCAGATAAAAACTAGAGCGAAAGAAGCCTGAAAAAAAGAAAAAAGAATGCAGCCACCACAATACCCAGGACTAGCAAGCTGCACTATATTATCTTTTTTGTTTTGAGTTTAGATACACGTTATTACTCTGAGAACTGTGTCAAGGGACTGTCTGAGGGAATCCCAAAGATATCTGACCTTTTCCAGATCCAGCATTCTCCATATAATCAAGGTTAGATTCTTGGTAATCATGCCATCACTATGTCCCTCACAGAAAGAGTATATCGCTGTCCTAGTTAAAATGGTCTCCAAGACAAAAACTTCTCCAGGACAAGAAATTAGGGGTAGTTGGTCAAGTTCAACTGGACATGTTCTGTAACGTTGAAGACATTTTGCTGCTTATCCAAGCGTGAGAGTTTGTGAACCTCTCTTGTTCTAATTCCATAATCCAATTACTATGGTGTTGGGAAGTCTTGGACAGATGATAATCATTCTTGTTACATGGCTGAAAGGTTGCCAAATAGCTAGGTTAGAGATGTTAAAATGTCATGAAATAATGGTGACAGACAGGGCTGGTGCAAGGATTTTTGACACCCTAGGCAAAACCTAATTTTGCCGCTTCGCCCCTAACTACACCCCTTTTGCTCTGCCAATGTATACGGTGTAGGTTGCTGGGGTGGATATTTGCGGCGCCTCTCCACCTATTTCTTCAGCCTTGGTCCGCGGGCCCACACCTGCGTCTTGGACCCAGCCTGAAGTCAAATACTGGTGGCACTGGCTCACTTCCTCTCGCCAGCAGTGGTCTGCAGGTATATGGACAGGCTAGGGTAATATATGGACAGGCTAGGGTAGTATATAGACAAGTTAGAGTAGTATATGGATAGGCTAGGTTCCTATATAGACAGGCTAGGGTAGTATATGGACAGGCTAGGGTTGTATATAGACAGGCTAGGGTAGTATATGGACAGGCTAGGGTAGTATATGGACAGGCTAGGGTAGTCTGTCCCATTGTCTCAGCCTCTGTCTGCAGATAGATCTCTGTATGATGACTGGTGTATGGTACCTTCCATGCCAGTCTGTCTCCTTGATCCAGGAGTGCTTTGATTCTTCCAGTGGATTCCTTGCAGCCTGCGCCTCCCACCTGTCCTCTGGGCCCCCAGACAGCCTGTTCTTTCGGGCCTCACGTTACAGAGGAAGTTGAATGAGTCCATGCTCTGCAAGCAGGGTGTATGCAGCTTCTTGCCTTTTCGGGAGGGGCAGGGTCAGGGGGACGAGGTCAAGGAGAAGGTGGTGGAGCTCTTCTCCCGAGTCCTGGGCTCTCAGGTCTATCTGCCCTCTGCCCCTTGCTAAACACCCGCCATGTGGAGATGGATGCCCGGCCGCCCGCACCCCAAGGACGCCCCTGTTTGCTGCTGTCACCGAACCTGGACTCCTGGAACTCCTGGAACCAGCCCCTCCCAACGCTACGCAACTGGCAACGCCCCCGACTGATGTGCACTCTAGGCCAGCGCCTACCTTGCCTATAGGTATCACTGGCCCTGGTGACAGATGATGTCAAAGTCCTCCACCACTTTTCAGGGATGGTTTCAGTTTGATGTAGATGGCCTCTTTCATGCCTTTTGCAAATCGCTTGTGAATGGGAGGGGGCAGGATGTGGAAAGGTTTGGGAAGGGGAGGAGCCGTATAAAAGGGGAGGCGGAGTCTTCCGGGAACAGTTCAGTGAGTGAGACAGAAGGAGGCAGTTTTTCTTAGACGCTGCTCTTCTGTCATGGCGGACGTGGACCTCATCCTTGCACGCCAGAGGGCGGCTACTCAGGGGTCAGACTGGCTACAGAGCCAGGTTGCCACATTGATCCAAGAGCAGGCGGAGGGGTCATCCACCGGAGGTGAGGCTTCCCCCCGTGCCTGGAGGTCGTGGCCTCCTCAGCGCCATCCCAGAAGCCCACTTGTGGACCCGCGGCCCCGCCGGCAAAGCGAACACTGGCTTCGACCGGGGGGACCGGACGGAATCCTCGTCGATGGCGGAGCCCGGGGGCGGGGCTACGGGCTGTAATGGTACCTGTTCCTAGCCCGCACGTTGGGTGCCTGGTGAGAGCACGATCCCCCCCCACTTCACCTATCCGATCCAGTGGGGAGATCAGGCGGGGGAGTAGCAGCGGCACACCGGTCGGGCCAACCACAGACGCGGCCGGTGGTTCGGGGCAACAACGGAGCGGCAGGGGGACACGTGATGGCGGAGGACAGTCGGTGAGCCCTGCCAGGGGAACCATGAGGGCCAGAGAGCGCAGTGCTGCAGAGGGTGTATGGGGGGACCGCGTGGCTGAGGTATGACGAGCAGTTTAGGCAACGTAGGACGGTACGGCCGTCGCTCCAGTGAGATCACAAAGACATTAGTGTTTGGATGCGCCTTATGTCTTCGCTGCGGGCCCAGAATCAGTTCCTTCGGGGGGGGCAGGGGGGACACCTGCCTCTAGACTGCCGGCCGGAAAGAAGTGGGGGGTGTGCTGGACATTTAACGAAGGGTCCTGTAACTTTGGTGGGTCATGTTGATTTAAGCACGAGTGCTCCGGGTGCGGGGGTAATCATCCCCTGTCCCGTTGCTTCAAGAAAGGGAAATGTGCCGGTGAGTCTGCGAACAAGAGGGAGGACTCCAGGGATGGTGGAAAGGATGCAGCCTTTCTTAAATAGGTACCCGGATAGGGAAGCGGCTGGGATGTTGGCATCTGGGTTTTCGGAGGGTTTCAGGATACCATGTTCTTTGAATGAAGTGCCGCCTGTTGCGTAGAATTTGAAGTCTTCTCTTCTGAACCCAGGGGTGGTTTTAGAAAAATTAGAAAAGGAAGTGGCGCTGGGGCGCAATGGGGGGGCCGTATATGATTCAGCCGTTGCAGGATTTGGTGGTTTCACCGTTAGGGGTGGTGCTTAAGAAGGAACCGAATAAGTTCCGGTTCATTCATCACCTATCGTTTCCAAAAGACCCCATAGACCCAGAAGCGTGCACAGTGTCGTACACTTCTTTTGACGCTGCGGTGGGGTGGGTTAGGCGCTATTGCGCTATGGACAGAGTGCTCTCATGGCGAAATCGGATATTGAGTCTGCTTTTCGTTTGCTGCCGGTACACCCGGACAGCTGTTTGCCCTGTACACATGATCGGACATTGATCGGACATTCCGACAACAAAATCCATGGATTTTATCCGACGGATGTTGGCTCAAACTTGTCTTGCGTACACACGGTCGCACAAAGTTGTCGGAAAATCCAATCGTTCTGAACGCTGTGGCGTAAAACACGTACGTCGGGACTATAAACGGGGCAGTAGCCAATAGCTTTCATCTCTTAATTTATTCTGAGCATGTGTGGCACTTTGTGTGTCGGAATTTAACCGATCGGATTTTGTTGTCGGAAATTTTATATCCTGCTCTCAAATTTTGTGTGTCGGAAATTCCGACGGAAAAAGTCCAATGGAGCCCACACACAATCGGAATTTCGGACAACACAATCCGATCGCACTTTTTCCGTTGGAAAATCCGACCGCGTGTACAGGGCATTAGACTGTTGGGGTGCTGTTGGTAAGGGAAATTTTACGTAGATCAATGTCTGCCCATGGGTTGCTCCATTTCCTGTGCACTGTTTGAAATGTTCAGTTTATTTCTGGAATGGGTAGTTAGGGACGTGTCTGGTCTGGATTCCGTTATCCACTACCTGGATGATTTTTTTGTGTGTGGGACCTCCTTCCTCATAAGTGTCTGAGATTCTCTTGTCAACGTTGCAACACATTTCAGTAAGTTCGGCGTTCCTTTGGTGGCGGACAAAACTGAAGGCCCGACTACGGAAATTAGTTTTCTGGGTATTGTGATTGATTCCAGGGCCATGGAGTGTCAGCTGCCGACTGACAAAGTAGATAATCTCAGGACTGAGACTAGGGGAATGATGGGACACAGTAAGGTCCAACTCTGGATGTTACAGTTGTTATTAGGTAAGTTTAATTTTGCCTGTCGCATTATTCTAATGGTAAGGTGTTTTGCTGATGGTTGTTGGCAGCTACCGCTGGGGTGCGGGCCCCAAACCATTTCATTAGACTTACCAGGGAGCTGAAGGAAGATCTGAGAGTTTGGCACACGTTTTTGGAGACATATAATGGACGTTTGCTTTGGATGGAAGGACCGGTGAGTAACTTTGATTTAGCTTTGGCCACGGATGCGGCTGAGTCAACGGGCAGTGTCCATCACAGTAAGGCATGCATGTTATACTCACTGTGGAAAGGGGTTAATCCAGTGCGTTTGTGTAAAAAAGGCTGTTTGATCCTGTCTTCTCTGATTCTCCTCTTCTTCCACAGACCCCAATCCATCTCGTGATAGAACAGAGCCTCGGAGGAACTCTGCACATGCTCAGTTACGTGCGTATTGCTAGAGAGTTGTTTTTTATTTTTTTTCCTTGGGAGAGTGCATGTGATCGACACAGGGCCAATCAGCACTGTCCAGTCAGAGGGCCAGGGGTTATGCAGCCTCATAGGACAATCAGAGGAAAATGAAAACTCCTCCTACAAGCTTTAACCAGTGCTGGACAGGACAATGATAGAAGTCACAAGAACGATATATATTTCTGATGGGAAAAGGTATTTAGTTGTTTATATTTACTAAGATAATTGCATTTCCATGTCCTGTGTACTGTGGGAGACCAGATATAGTGAATGCAGGGTCCTGGGTTTAGTAACACTTTAAGACCCAATTAAAGGGCCACCGGGAGGGGCCAGGAAGGCGTAATCGGGAACCCGGCGTGTCAATTGTCTGGCTGTACAGTGTGTAAAATAAGTGTATATCATAAGATCAACTGCGCAGAATTACAAATCTTTGGCAGGTATGCACATATTTGCATTCTATATTTAGCTGTTTGCTTGGGGTTTTGCTTTGGTTATTAAATGTGTATATCGTAATCAGCGCAACCCCTTATTCACACGTGCAAAACTGATATTAATCCAATATTAATACTCTAAACAATTTAACAAATAAAAAAATCTACTTAATTGCTGCCAGCAACAAAAAAAGTGTTTTCACCTCACTTTTCGGCTCCACTCACACCATGGCGTTCCGTTTTTGAGGGCGGAATAGGCGCAATTCTACACGGGGATTCGGAAATGCCGCAAATTGCGGGAAGCCCTTTGCGATCCCGGTTATTTTTAATGGCACCCAAATCGTGGGGCCGATTTTTGCCGCGATTGTCGTCCAACGAATGGCAGTACAATCGCGCAAACAGAGTCGTGGGACACCTGTCACCCCGAAAGAAGTTCTTGAACGGAACGCCATGGTGTAAATGGAGCCTTAGCAATCATCAACTTCTATAGTAGCGCAGCGCAACTCATTAATAAACGTAAAGTGCAAGTGCCAAAATAACTTATATAAAATAAATCCTACACTGGGGTTGATTTACTAAAGGCAAATCCACTTAGCACTACAAGTGCACTTGGAAGTGCAGTCGCTGTCGGGGAAGTGGAAGTGCAGTCGGGAAGATCTGAAATGAGGGGAAGCTTTGCTGATTTTATTATCCAATCACGTGCAAGCTAAAATGCTGTTTTTTATTTATCTTGCATGTCCCCCTCAGATCTACAGCGACTGCACTTTCCAATTGCACTTTCAGTGCACTTTCAAGTGCATTTGCAGTGCACTTGTAGTGCAAAGTGTATTTGCCTTTAGTAAATAACCCCCATTGTGTATATATCTGTTTAACCCATCAATCAATTAAAAAGTGTCCATAAGATTCAAATAGACAAAATAAACTCCAAAAAGGTGCAAAAATATCTACAAAAAAATTAATCATCAAATTAATTCAAAAACGTCCATAAATAATCATCTTCCACCTCTGTGTAGTAACATAATGGGGATTATTTACTAAATGCAAATCCACTTTGCACTACAAGTGCACTTGGAAGTGCAGTCGCTGTGGATCCGAGGGGGACATGCAAGGAAAATAAAAAACAGCATTTTAGCTTGCACATGATTGGATAATAAAATCAGCAAAGCTTCCCTTCATTTCAGACCTACCCCTCAGATTTACAGCGACTGCACTTCAAAATGCACTTTCAGTACACTTGTAGTAAATAACCCCCAATGTGATGAAAAAGCTGCGCCCATGCAATCCACCGCCTGTGCCCACTGGCCGCTCACCTCGCGTTATGACTTCCCATCAGGGATATACTCAAATCGATGTAGCGTGTTATGCCGCGTACACACGGACGGACTTTTCGACCGGACTGGTCTGACGGACTTTTGAACGAACGGACTTGCCTACACACGATCACACCAAAGTCCGAAGGATTCGTACGTGATGACGTACACCAGACTAAAATAAGGAAGTTGATAGCCGGTAGCCAATAGCTGCCCTAGCGTGGGCTTTCGTCCGTCGGACTAGCATACAGACGAGCGGATTTTTCGACCGGACTCGAGTCCGTCGGACAAATTTGAAAAATGTTCCAAATCTAAAGTCCGTCAGATTTTCGACCGAAAAAGTCAGCTGCAGGTCCGATGGAGCCCACACACGGTTGGATTGTCCGCCGGATTCGTCCCGTTGGACCAGTCCGATCGAAAAGTCCACCCGTGTGTACAGGGCATTAACCTTCTGTCTCAACCCAACTCACCCCTTCATAGATGCATCCACGGGATATCGGTAATATGCAATAGAAGATACAGAATCTAGTGCTCTCTGTCTAAAAGCAATTTATGTCTAAAATGTATCATATTACACTCGAATAAAGGGCAACATTTTTTCTACCTGTATGCATGAATAATACTTCACAAAATTAGAGCATTAGAATAATATTTTTAGGAAAGCTCCAAAGGCTCAGCAGAAGGGATTTCCCCATCCAGAGTGTAGGTTGAACAAAAGAGAATGACTCATGTATGGCCGGCCTATGGAGAGCAGCCTAGGAGACAGCAATGGCTCCCTCCATAGATACAATGAGGGAGTGAAGTTGCCATCCAGAGACATGAAGGTTGTTATTTGCAGGATCACCAGGTCAAAAGAAGCAAAAGAAGCCTGAAAAAAAAAAAAAAAGCAAAGAAAACTAATACGGCCGCCATACCAGGGAAAAGCAAGCTGCAGTATTTGAGGTTCTGACTTTAAATACACTTTTTTCCTCACCCCCAAACATATACAGTGCCTTTAAAAAGTATTCATACCCCTTGAAATGTTCCACATTTTGTCATGTTAAAACCAAAAATGTAAATTTATTTTATTGGGATTTTATGTGATAGACCAACACAAAGTGGCACATAATTGTGAAGTGGAAGGAAAATGATAAATGGTTTTCAAAATTTTTTACAAATAAATATCTGAAAAGTGTGGGGGGGAATTTGTATTCAGCCCCCTTTACTCTGATACCCCTAACTAAAACCTAGTGGAACCAATTGCCTTCAGAAATCACCTAATTAGTAAGTCCACCTGTGTGTAATTTAATCTCAGAATAAATACAGCTGTTCTGTGAAGCCCTCAGAGGTTGTTAGAGAACCTTAGTGAACAAACGGCATCATGAAGGCCAAGGAACACACCAGACAGGTCAGGGATAAAATTCTAGAGAAGTTCCTCTTAAAAGGGCCATTCTGTGTCCCCGGTCACAGAATGCTGCTCTACTCTCCTCCGCTTGACTACTACTTCTTCTGCTTGATCTTCTTTACATCCAGACCCTGTGTTCCCCGGTCACAGCATCCCGATGTCTCCTTAGAGATGAAGATCTTTATCTTTACCACCTTCCCAGTGGTTCCTCCATCCCTCCTCCGCTTCCTTCACATTCCCACGTGGGGATGCACGGAACAGCACCTCAGTATTCCATTCTGTGTTTCTGCTCCACCGAACCCCTCCCTGGAAGCATGTGACCCCAGCTTATATGAGAGGCCTGCCCCCTGCCAATGCCAAGAGATAATTGGTCAGGGCTCCTCACATGAGCTGCCTGCCACTCAGGCCTCAATTCCAACCTCTCTTCCAGAACCATCCATCTGAAAGCAAAGGAGGCATCTCTGAGCCAGAGTACAGGTGGCAGCACCCCCCACTACACTAGACAATCCCAGTCCCAAAAACAACCAGGCCTGACCTAAAGCACAGGCCTGGCTAAATGTACCTGCACTTGGGCCCTGAGCAAGAAAAATACTACTCTAGCACCTACCTTTAGGTAGAGGGTGCTACACATACATGATGACTATGTTACTTCAGGCCTGAGGAAGCCACTTGGATGAGCAGCACATTCAATATTACAGAACCGGTCCCGTTGATTGTAACTAACTACTATTAATTATACCAAGGCCTGGATACATGAGAACCCTAACCAAGGAAGTGAGGTGGTAACCAACCTTTTACCTGTTGAAGGAAACCCATACACAGAAAAAAACATAGGGGATGTCACTGAACAGATCATACACATCAGAATGAAGTCACATTCCCTGATCTGCATATTTGGCTCCAAGTCTGTGGCTTCTTCAAAGACCTCTATGGCTTGGCCTCGTATTATTGGAGTCACCCTGCACTCGGGCAGCTCAGAGAGTGTAAAGAAAGACACCCATTGGGCTACTTAAAGCTGCACAAAGGATTCATCTCATCTCAGGATGGTATCGTTATTCAGGACAAGGGAAGGGGAAAGCTTTAGAAAATTTAATTATGCAATTTCATCTTCAAATTATGGCAATTGTTAATATTTTTTTTTTATTTCTAGGTTTCTCTTATACAGGTGAGTTCATCTATTTTATTAAATAGTTAATAAAGCAATATATAAAATAAAAAAATATGTTAATAAATAGTAAATAAATAAATAATACAAATGATTAGTTAATACCGGTAAATAAAAATGGAAATGGGCGGAAGAACTCTGGACATCTGCACTTCGAAGAAAGTTTCTATTGCCTTTTATTGCAGACAAGGATCACATAGTACAAACCACAGCAAAGCGATACAGAAAAAACTGACGCATTTCACACTATAATAAGTGCTTACTCGTAGCTTTGAGTAAGCACTTATTATAGTGTGAAACGCGTCAGTTTTTTCTGTATCGCTTTGCTGTGGTTTGTACTATGTGATCCTTGTCTACAATAAAAGGCATAAGAAACTTTCTTCGGAGTGCGGCTGTCCAGAGTTCTTCCTCCCATTTGCAAATGCATTAGCCAGCACCTGGGGCTCTTTGTCTCTAGAGGAGAAGGGTTTGTCTTGGCGGATCTACCTGGAGCGGTGGTGTTTTCTTATAGTTAATAAATATAACTGTACTGTCATATAACGTCAGCATATTAATGTATATCAAAATAGGACCGTACATAATACTATTTCATGCCATTGCAGCTGCCCATATCTATGTATTAATATCTCATAGACTTAAATGGGGTAGATCCATTGAAGTCCATGGGACGCTTGTGCACAGCTGCAGGCAACTCTGGAGGGGGGGAGAGGAGAGCAATATTTTCTGTGTCACTCAGCAAGCTGAGATATCGGAGATCTTGCGGCCTAAAAACTGTTATAATCATGTCTAAAAATAGGGCAAAATTATCCATTTGTGTGTCGACAGGGGCCTACTAGCCCTGCATGGGGGGGAATATCTCTCCTCTCAATGCCTAGGACCAGGCAGGGCCGTGTTCACGTGACAATCAATGTTAAGGTAGAACCCCGGCTTAGAGACAAGCCATACACTGTGTGCAGCTATGCGACATACACAGTTCCTCTCTGAAGTATTTTGCCCCATGTCACTACACACCTTGCCCGATGTATGTTGCATTTAGGAGGGACACCGCTCAAGCCTATGCCCTCTCCACCTGTCCAGCATACCTCGGCCACCTCACTCCTAGAATAGGGTCCCGCTGTGCACTAGCGTGGACCTCATGCATGTATATAATAGGTTCCTCCTCTCTTCCATACTATGCGTCCGGATATATGGGGTCTCATTACAGCGATGACGTCACTCCCGTTCATGGCACAGGGCTCGGAAGGAACGGTACCTGTGGACGTTCCTTCAGAGCACATGTGCCAGCGATGTCACTGGCTGCATGTAATGTAAATATCTCCTAAATGGTGCAGGTTTAGGAGATATTTACACTACCTATAGGTAAGCCTTACATAGGCTTACCTATAGGCTAATGTCAGCAGAGGAAGTTTACTTCCTCTTTAAATTAGATTTATCCATGCAAGTCCATTGGACGTTTGTGTACAGCTGCGAGCAACACTGTACTTGATTTTAATAGGGTTTTCCATGGGTTGTCCCTTTATAGTCAGATCCCATCAGCTTCCTCATGGGTTCTCCTAATGTACAGCCCCTCGTATTTGGCCACCACAAACCCCCATAATGTGCTGCTCACACATCTGCAGCCACCACCAGCTCCTGTATTTATAGAGTTGATGATCATGATTAATTTTCCAGTGTCAAGACTGGAGGAAAAGCACTGACAAAGTCACCCTAAATGCTTAACCAGGAAGCTAAATCGTTTAACTGGTTACAAACCATGTAATGTGTACTGTAGGTACAGTGGCAGAGGTGTTGAGCCTTCACACCAATATGTTGCACATATGTGTTCATGGTGGTTCCATGCTGAGATTATGCTCACTAGTTATGGGCTGAACACCCCCGGTTCGGCTCGACACCGGAACTCCCGAACATAGAAAAAGTTTGGACCCGAACTAAGAACCCTATTAAAGTCTATGGGACCCAAACTCGAAAAGTACCCATTTTTAAGGCTTATATGCAAGTTATTGGCCATAAAAAGGTTATGAGGGCCTGGGTACTGCCCCGGGGGACATGTATCAATGCAAAAATTTAAAAAATATATGATTTTTAAAGGAGCAGTGATTTTAATGATGCTTAAAGTGAAACAATAAATATGAAACAAATCTTTTAAATATAGTGCCTGGGGGTTCCCATTATTCTGCCTGTAAAGTGGCGCATCTGTGCCATGTATAGAACCTGCTGCAGCAAAACTGACATTTATTAAAAAAAAAAAAAAAACAAACATTTACATTGAATTTCCCTGCAAGCTTTCTTTATTTTGTAAACAACAGCTTGGGGAGCCAGTCTGTATAATGAGGCCACAATTTAGTGCATGTGCTTCCCCGCTGACAGCTGATTGAAAAAGAAAGAAACATTGCTGGCAATACAAAAATGTGAAAAAAATGTGAAATACCCATGCTAAAATTTTTTTTAGAAAATGTGCAGGGTCCCCCCAAAATCGAGCATGCAGCCTAGCAGGCCAGGAAAGGAAGGGACGAGCGAGCAGCCACCCCCTCCTGAACCATACCAGGCCACATGCCCTCAACATAGGTGGGTGCTTTGGGGCAAGCGGGGGGCTCTGCCCCCAATGCAAAGCACCTTGTCCCCATGTTGATGGGAACAAGTGCCTCTTCCCCATAACCCTGGGTGGTGGTTGTGGGGTTCTGCGGTCGGGGGTGCTTATCGGAATCTGGAAACCCCTTTAACAAAGGGCCCCCAAATCCAGGCTTTCCCCCTATGTGAATGTGTATGGGGTACATTATACCGCTATTCATTCACCAAAAAAAAGCATCAAAAATAAATAAAAACACACACAGTTTTTGGCAATTCCTTTATTAAAAATTTTAAAAACAGTGTCCCCCGATGTTGAACCATTGTCAATCACGTTGCCCACTGCACCGCTGGACCCAAAAAAAGAACAAAAAGTTTTGCCAGCGAAGAAGGCTCCCCGCCAACTGCCTGCTCCACTGTCTGACAGTTCTTAAATAGCTTAGGGGCGGGGCCACTCGGCAACATCAGTTGGTGGCACCGCTCCTTGTGATGTCACCAACCCAGCATGCATTGGTTGGTGATGTCTCATGGGGGCAATGCCACCAGGTGATGTCGCCAGGTGATTCCGCCCCTTACCTATTTAGGAACGTTCAGACCGCGAAGTAGGCATTCAGCGGGAAGCCTTTGTTGTAGGAGGAGGTTTTTTTTTCTGGTGTTCGCCGGTGTGGCGGTGTCGTGATTGACGATGGATCTACACTGGGGGACATTGTTTTTTTATTTTTAATAAAGGAATTGTCAAAAACTGTGGGTGTGTTTTTTATTTTTATTTTCACACTTTTTTGGTGAATAAGTAGGGGCACAATGTACATATATTCATTTATATGGGGGGGCGGGATCTGGGGGCGGGATCTTCCTGATTCGTATAAGCCCCCTGCTGCAGACCCTGACAAACACCGCCCCAGGGTTGTGGAGAAGAGGCACTTGTCCCTATAAACATGGGGATAAGGTGCTTTGGGGTGGGGGGGGCAGAGAGGTATAGATTGGTGGGGGGCCCACGCCATTTTTTTCACATTTTTGTATTGCCGGCAACTATTTTCTTTTTCATTCAGCTGTCAACGGGGAAGCCCGCTGATAGCTGATGACTCATCCGTTGTTAAGGCCCACTCCTTAACAACCAGCTATTCACTGTGCTCTGTGCCCTGATTGGCCTTCGGCCAGTCAGAACCCTAGAATGCACTTTGCAGTGGTCAGGGCACTGTAGGGCACTCAGCGGGCGAACATCCCACTGAGCGCCCAGCAAATTCGGCTGTTTGACAAACATCCATGCGGGCTCTGTTCGGGTTGAACCTATGCTTGCCCCGAACATTTCGCCCATCTTTAGTGCTCATTGTATGCTGCATGCTGCATGCTCCCACCTAAGTATCCTCTGTTTGTGATCGGGAACCAGCAGGACGGGCTCCTGATCATGCGACCGCTGGGACAGCCAATAACAGTGCTCATGTGATCAGGAAGTCTGCCCACTTCCTGGCGATAAAGTGTGACACCCACAACAGTAAAATCAGTCTGTTTATGCAGTAAAGCATGCTTGTTATACTCACTGTGGAAACTAAGGGGTTAATCCTCTGCATTGTGTAAAAAAGGTTGTTTGATCCTGTCTCCTCTGATTCTCCTCTTCTTGCACAGCCCCCAAACCATCTCCTGATGATAGAACAGGACTTCCGAAGAACTCTGCACATGCTCAGTGTGGTGCGTATTGCTAGAGAGTTGTTCTTTATTTTTTTTCCTTGGGAGAGTGCATGTGATCGGCAAAGGGCCAATCAGCACTGTCCAGACAGAGGGCCAGGGGTTATGCAGCCTCATAGGACAATCAGAGGAAAATGAAAATTCCTCCTACAAGCTTTAACCAGTGCTGGACAGGACAATGATAGAAGTCACAAGAACCCTATATATTGCTGAGGGGAAAATGTATTTAGCAGTTTATATTTAATAAAATAATTGCATTTCCATGTTCTGTGTACTGTGGGAGGCCAGATATAGTGAATGCAGGGCCCTGGGATTAGTAACACTTTAAGACCCACTTAAAGGGCCACCGGGAGGGGCCAGGAAGGAGTAATCGGGAACCCGGTGTGTCAATTGTCTGGCTGTACAGTGTGGAAAATAAGCGTAAATCCTAAGATCAACTGCGCAGAATTACAAATCTTTGGCAGGCATGCACATATTTGCATTCTATATTTAGCTGTTTACAGTGGTATAGCTAGGGGGTGGCTTTTGGGGCTATAGCCCCGAATCTGGGGCCCATAGCCCTTGAGTCTCTGCAGGGGTTCCTCAAGGGAGGGGAGGCTCTCTGGGGACCCTGATGTATGTGGGGGGCTCTCTGGGGACCCCAGTGCAAGGGGGAGGCTCTCTGGGGACCCTGATTTTAAGGGAGAGGCTCTCTGGGGACCCTGATTTAAGGGGGGAGGCTCTCTGGGGACACTGATTTAAGAAGGGCTCTCTGGGAACCCTGATGTAAGTGGGGGGGGCTCTCTGGGGACCCTGATGTAAGTGGGGGGGCTCTCTGGGGACCGACCCTGATGTAAGGAGGAGTCTCTTTGGGGACCCTCATGTAAGGGGGACTCTCTGGGGACTCTGATGTAAGGGAGGGCTCTCTGGGGATATATACACACACACGTATATTACTGTATATACAGGTGTATGCCCGCCCAAGCGTATGACTTTCTTTACTACGCTGCTATGGGCTCTAACCCCAGATCTTTTGTAGACCTAGCAACGCCCCTGGCTGTTTTGCTTTGGTTATTAAATGCGTATATGGTAATCAGCGCAACCCCTTATTCACACGTGCAAAACTAATACTAATCCAATATTAATACAGTAAAACCTTGGTTTGAGAGCGTTTTGCAAGACAAGCAAAATTTTTAAATAAATTTTGACTTGATATACAAGTGATGTCTTGATATACGAGTAGCGTCATGTCACAACTGAGTATAACATTTGTGTTCAACATTTAGCAACATATTGCTACACTTCTCTTCTTATACTCTAATAAACTCCAAAAAAGGTGCAAAAATATCTACAAAAAAAAATGAATCATCAAATTAATTCAAAAACGTCCATAAATAATCATCTTCCACCTCTGTGTAGTAACATAATGTGATGAAAAAGCTGCGCCCATGCAATCCTCCACCTGTGCCCACTGGCCGCTCACCTCACATTATGACTTCCCATCAGGGATATGCTCAAATCGATGTAGCGTGTTAACCTTCTGTTCTCAACCCAACTCACCCCTTCATAGATGTATTCACGGGATATCGGTAAAATGCAATAGAAGATACAGAATTTAGTGCTCTCTGTCTAAAAACAATTTATTTCTTCTAAAATGTATTATATTACACTCACATAAAAGGTTGTGCCAGCTCTTGTCCGCTCAGAACATATACAATGGCTTACCGCCGTGAAGCTGGGATTGGCCGCAGGGTGACGTCAGATGTCAGGCCCCTATCTCCATACGCGTTGCGTCCTGGGAGTGGACTTCATTAGTGGGGAGGAGCCACACCACATACCCGCTGCTTAAATAGGCATGGCGGCCTGTAACTAAGGAACCAGCCACGCTAATGATTGCCGGAACTTGACTTCCGACCGGAACTGCTTGTTCGTGTCACCCAGAATAAAAAAAAACCTTCCGAATGTATGGGGACACCTATTCTACTGCTAACCACTTCAATACCAGGCACTTTCCCCCCTTCCTGCACAGACCAATTTTCAGCTTTCAGCGCTGTTGCATTTTAAATGATAATTGCGCAATCGTGCAACACTGTACCCAAATGACATTTTTTATAATATTTTTTTCTCAGAAACAGAGCTTTCTTTTGATGGTATTTGATCACCTCTGGGGTTTTTATTTTTTGTGCTACAAATAAAAAAAAGAGACCGAAAATTTTGAAAAAAAATAAAGTTTTTCTTTGTTTCTGTTATGCCCTGTACACACGACCGGTTTTGCTGTCAGATTTAAACTCTGAAGCCTTTTCCGAAAGAGTTCCGACGGAATTCCGCTCAAGCGGTCTTGCCTACACACGGCCACACCAAAGTCCGACCGTCCAGAACGAGGTGACGTACAACATGTACAACGGGACTAGCAAAAAGGAAGTTCAATAGCGAGTAGCCAATAGCTTCCGTCTCGTACTTGCTTCAGAGCATGCATCGTTTTTGGTCCGTCGGAACAGCATACAGACGAGCGGTTTTCCCGATAGGAATTCGTTTCGTCTGAAAAATTTAAAACATGTTCTCTATCTAAGTCCGTCTAAATTTTCGACGGAAAAAGTACGATGGGGCATACACATGGTCCGAATATACGATGAAAAGCTCCCATCGGACTTTCTCTGACAGACATTCCGCTCGTGTGTATGCGGCATTACAAAACTTTGTATATAAGTAAGTTTTCCCCTTCTCTGACGGGCACTGATGAGGCAGTACTGAATGGCACTGAGGAGGTGGCACTGATGGGCACTGATGATGAGGCACTTATATGCAGCACTGATGGGCACTGATAAGCAGCACTAATGGGCACTGATGGGCACTCATAGGTGGCACTCATGGGCACTGATAGGTGGCAATAATAGGTGGCACTGGCGGGTTTTTAATCACCACTGGGTTTTTTATTTTTTGCGACATAAGTGAAAAAAAGAGCAAATTTAAAAAAAAAAAACACTTTTTTTTTTAGTTTCTATGATAAAATTTTGCAAATAAGTCATTTTTGTTCATAAATTTGGGGCAAAATGTATACTGCTACATCTCTTTGGTAAAAATAACCCAAATTAGAGGATATTATTTAGTCTCTGTGAAAGTTATAGTCTACAAGCTATGGTACAAATCATTGAAAATTGATCATACTTGATGCACTGACGGCCTATCTCATTTCTTGAGGCCCTGAAATGTCAGGAAAGTACAAATACCCCCCAAATGACCCCTTTTTGAAAAGCAGACAGTCAAAGGTATTTAGTAAGAGGCATGGTGAGTTTTTTGAAGTGGTAATTTTTTCCCACAATTCTTGGGAAAATTAAGAATTTTTAATTTTTTTTAATATTTTTTCCACAAAATTGTCATAATAACAATCACACACAGTATATGCATACTTCCAATTACACCCCAAAATACATTCTGCTACTCCTCCTGAGAATGGCGATACCACATGTGTGAGACTTTTACACAGCCTGTCCACATACAGAGGTCAGACATGCAGGGAGCACCTTCAGGCGTTTTAGGAGTATAAATTACACCTCTAATTTCCTAACGACCTATTACACTTTTGAAGGCCCTGGAGCACCAGGACAGTGGAATTACCCACAAAATGACCCCATTTTGGAAAACAAACACCCCAACGTTTTTTTACACAAGTCTTCAGAAAACGTGGAAAGAAAATGAAAATCTTTTCTTTTTTTTTTTACACAAAGTTGTCAATTTATAAGATATTTCTAACACATAGCATGTATATAGCAAAAATTACAACCCAAAACACATTCTGCTACTCTTCCCAAGTATGGCAATACCACATGTGTGAGACTTTTACACAGCCTGGCCACATACAGAGGCCCAACATTGAAGTAGTACCTTCAGGCGTTCTAGGAGCGAAAGTTACACATCTCATTTCATTCCTACCTATCACACTTTTGAAGGTCCTGGAGCACCAGGACAGTGGGATTACCCACAAAATGACCCAGTTTTGGAAAGCAAACACCCCAACGTATATTCTATGCGGCATGGGCTGCAGATAGATACTTGGGTACTCTGCTTGGCTGGAGACAGGTACTGGGGGCTTCTGATGGGCCGGAGACAGGTACTCGGTTACTCTGATAGGCTGGTGACAAGTACTTGGGTACTCTGATGGACTGGTGACAGGTACTCGGGTACTCTGATGTGCTGGTGACTGGTACTTGGGTACTCTGATGGGCAGTGACAGGTACTAAGATGGGCTGTGACAGGTACTCAGGTACTCAGATGGGCTGTGACAGGTACTCAGGTACTCAGATGAACTGTGACAGATACTGAGATGGGCTGTGTCAGGTGCTCAGGTACTCGTGTACTTAGATGAACTGTGACAGGTACACCGGTACTCAGATGGACTGTGACAGATATTCAGGTACTTGGGTACTCAGATGGGCTGTGACAGGTACTCGGGTACTCAGATGGGCTGTGACAGGTACTCGGGTACTCAGATGGGCTGTGACAGGTACTCGGGTACTCAGATAGGCTGTGACAGATACTCGGGTACTCAGATGGGCTGTGACAGGTACTCACGAGATGTTATCGCCTTCTCTGTCTAGTGACATGACAGAGAAGTCCCCTTCACATCAGAGTCCCCATCAGTAGCCCCTTCACATCAGAGTCCCCATCAGAAGCCCCTTCACATCAGAGAGTCCCCACCAGCAGTCCCCTTCACATCAGAGTCCCCACCAGCAGTCCCCTTCACATCAGAGTCCCCACCAGCAGTCCCATTCACATCAGAGTCCCCATAAGAAGTCCCTTCACATCAGAGAGTCCCCATCAGAAGTCCCCTTTACATCAGAGTCCCCACCAGCAGTCCCCTTCACATCAGAGAGTCCCCACCAGCAGTCCCCTCACATCAGAGAGTCCCCATCATAAGTCTTCTTCACATCAGAGTCCCCATCAGAAGCCCCTTTACATCAGAGAGTCCCCACCAGCAGTCCCCTTCACATCAGAGTCCCCACCAGCAGTCCCCTTCACATTCGAGTGCCCATCAGAAGTCCCCCTCACATTAGAGTCCCCATCAGAAGTCCCCTTCACATCAGAGTCCCCATCAGTAGCCCCTTCACATCAGAGTCCCCATCAGAAGACCCTTCACATCAGAGAGTCCCCATCAGAAGTCCCCTTCACACCAGAGTCCCCACCAGCAGTCCCCTTCACATTAGAGTCCCCATAAGAAGTCCCTTCACATTAGAGTCCCCATCAGAAGTCCCCTTCACATTAGAGTCCCCATCAGAAGTCCCCTTCACATCAGAGTCCCCATCAGTAGCCCCTTCACATCAGAGTCCCCATCAGAAGACCCTTCACATCAGAGAGTCCCCACCAGCAGTCCCCTTCACATCAGAGAGTCCCCATCAGAAGTCCCCTTCACATCAGAGTTCCCACCAGCAGTCCCCTTCACATCAGAGTCCCCATAAGAAGTCCCTTCACATCAGAGAGTCCCCATCAGAAGTCCCCTTTACATCAGAGTCCCCACCAGCAGTCCCCTTCACATCAGAGAGTCCCCATCAGAAGTCCCCTTCACATATGAGTCCCCATCAGAAGCCCCCTTCCCATCAGAGTCCCCATCAGAAGCCCCTTCACATCAGAGAGTCCCCACCAGCAGTTCCCTGACATCAGAGAGTCCCTATCATAGAATTCTGTATCCCTTTTGAGATTCACCGTACCCCACAAGGACATCTTTCTTTGCGCAAGCATCCTGAATTGTATGTTTTTGTTTTGTGCACATAGGTTTTGCTTCCAAAAATTTTTAGATGGTTCAAATTTGGGGCTTTTCTATTCCACAGTTCATATGGAGTTTTCTATGTTAATTTTTCTTGGTAGTCGATTTTGCCTCCCCCCCAGTATGTGGTTGGCATATCTACATCAAACAGCATTCCATTTCAGTTCCATTGTCTGTGCGCAATTCTGTATTTTGCCAAATTTGTTGCTTACTTGAGCCAAATACTGTTCAAGTGTCTCTGATAATTCACTTTTGTTGTGTAACAGATATAGGGGGTTATTTACGAAAGGCAAAACCACTTTGCACTACAAGGTCTGGTTCGTCCTCTCAGTTTGACCATTTGACTGGGGATGATAAGCCGAAGAGAATGATAATTCGATTTCCAGGGCACCACAAAGAGCTCTCCAGAATCTGGAGGTAAACTGGACGCCTCTGTCAGAAACTATATTGATTGGTACTCCATGCAATCTGATGATCTCCTTAATAAAGATGGTAGCAGTCTCTATAGCCGAAGGGGTACCCTTCATGGGGAGGAAGTGAGCCATTTTAGACAGCCTGTCTACTACGACGAAAATGGAAGAAAAACCTTCTGATGGAGGGAGTTCGACAATAAAGTCCATTGAAATCATGGCCCATGGTCTCTCTGGGACTGGTAGTGGTCTCAACAGACCCCAAGCTCTTGCCCGGCTACTCTTGCTTCTGGCGCAGGTATTACAGGACTCGACATATTCCTTGCAATCCTTGGTCAGGTGGGGCCACCAAAAGGTGCGTTGGACAAGATCAATTGTCTTCCGTGTGCCGAAGTGACCGGCCAATTTGTGGTCATGGCATAGGCTTAATACTCGTACCTTTAGCTCCTCAGGGACCACGATTTTATCTTTATACCAGAACAGACCATCTTTGGTACAAGCTTCAGCCGGTGGTGACATTCCCATAGAGGATCGTCTGATCTGAGAAATTAGATCCTCCTGTAAGATCAGGAAATTCCCAGAGGGGAGAATGGTGTCCGGAGACAGGGTCTTCTCAGAATCGAGAAACATCCGGGAAAGGGCATCGGATTTGACATTCTTGGATCCGGGCCTGTAGGTGATGTGGAAGATGAATCGGGAAAAAAAAAGTGCCCATCTGGCCTGGGTTTCAGCCTCTTGGCTGTCCTTAAGTATTCTAGGTTCTTATGGTCCGTGTAGACCAAAATGGGGTGAGCTGCACCTTCCAGGAGATAGCGCCATTCCTCCAGGGCTGCTTTAATGGCTAGAAGTTCCCGATCTCCCACATCATAATTTCTCTCGGAAGGGGAGAGTTTTCGTGAGAAAAATCCCACAGGGTACAGGAGTGCTTTGGCACCTTGTCTTTGTGAGAGCACGGCTCCCACCGCGACTTCGGAAGCGTCTACTTCCAGGACGAAGGGTAAGGCAGGGTTGGGATGCTTGAGGATAGTAGCTGACGTAAACAGAGCTTTGAGTCTTTCGAAGGCCGCTTGCGCCTGAGGGGTCCAGCAGAACCGGGTTCCTTGTTTGATAAGTCCCGTAATGGGAGTGATAATTGAAGAGAATCCTTTAATGAACTTCCTATAGAAATTAGCAAAGCCAATAAAGCGTTGTACTCCCTTCTTGTCTATAGGTGCAGGCCAATCCAAGATAGCGGATACTTTTTGCGGATCCATCTTGATACCGTCAGGGGAAATGACCAAGCCTAGGAACTGGATGGATTGGCGCTCGAACTCACACTTTTCGAGCTTGGCGTAAAGCCCATGTTGTCTGAGCCGGGTGAGTACATTTCGTACGTGTTTGCGGTGATCAGTCAGGGAAGCAGAGAAAACCAGGATATCATCTAGGTAAACAATGACAAATAGGTCAAGAAAGTCCCGAAAAACGTCATTAACAAAGTGCTGGAAAGTGGCCGGCGCGTTGCACAGACCAAAGGGCATAACGAGGTACTCGTAGTGCCCAAATCGAGTACGGAAGGCCGTCTTCCATTCGTCCCCCTCTCTTATACGGATTAGATTGTAGGCTCCACGGAGATCCAGCTTGGTGAAAACAGTAGCAGATCCTAGTCTCTGAAACAATTCAGGAACCAGCGGTAGCGGGTATCTGTTTTTTACAGTAATTTTATTGAGCTCCCTGTAGTCGATGCAGGGACGTAGGGAGTGATCCTTCTTCTCTACGAAAAAGATGCCTGCCCCTGCTGGAGAAGTAGAGGGACGAATGAATCCTTTCTTCAGGTTCTCGTCAATATAGACCTTCAAGGTGCCCAACTCCTGCTCAGTCAACGGAAAAATCCTCCCGAAAGGAACTTCAGTTCCTGGTAAGAGTTCTATCGGGCAGTCATAGGGTCTGTGTACTGGAAGAGTTTCTGCCCCCTTTTTGCTAAAGACATCCAAGAAATCTCGGTAAGGTTCAGGAAGAATTTGATGAGACTTGACTTCTGAGTCTAGGTATAGGCAATGAGAGGAGGCCATAGGGGTTCCTTGTAAGCAGTGTTGCTTGCAATATTCCGATGAAAACTGTATTTCGCCTGTGGACCAGTTGATACTGGGATTGTGAGCCTGTAGCCAGGGCATTCCTAAGATAATTGGGAAGAGGGGAGAGGAGATGACATCCAGGCGTAAAAGTTCCTGGTGTTCCGGGCCAATGGTGGCCAGTAGAGGAACAGTTTCCTGGGTAACAGGGCCGGAGCTGAGAGAGGAACCATCCGCTAAGAAAACTGCTAACCCCTGAGCCTTGGTTTGAATAGGAATATGATGGTTCTTAATGAAGGTCCGGTCAATAAATCCACTGCATGCCCCTGAATCAACGATGACCGGTACTGGGATGCTCCTTCCAGGTAACTGCAAGACAATGGAGAGTGTTAAATGGCTACCGGTACTAGGTAGGACAGGTGCACACAATGAGGAAGACGGTAGACACTTACGCTTCTTATTGGGGCATGCTCTTGCAAAATGACCGGGCTCTCCACAGTACAAGCACAGGTTGAGTGTGCGTCTTCGGGTCTTCTCTTCTGGGGTAAGAGAGGGACGGAGCAGTCCCAACTGCATAGGCTCCGAGCCTTCCTGGGCAGAAGCGGATGAGACCAATGGAGCTTGGTGCGGGGCACTAGGGACCCTGGGCAACATCCAGGCAAGACGTGGATGACCAACTGATCTTTCAGAGCGTCTTTCCCTGAGGCGACGGTCAATTTGGATAAATTGATGAGTTCCTCTAGTGTCTGGGGAACCCCCACTCGTGCCAGCTCGTCCTTTAGAGGGTCAGATAATCCCAGCCGATATTGGTGACGCAAGGCAGCGTCATTCCACTCCGTGTCGGCACTCCAACGCCTAAACTCCACGGCGTAATCTTCAGCCGCTCTGCGACCTTGTTGGAGGGAATGCAAAGTGGCTTCAGCCGTTGCCGTTAACTGAGGGTCCTCATACAGTTGGGACATGGCTAGGAAGAAGTCACTCACGGAATCAAGGGATTGAGCCTTTTGTTTCAGCAGATTGTGGGCCCAGGTTTGAGGTTCGCCAGTCAGCAAGGATATGATGAACCCCACTTTAGTAGCTTCCAGGGAGAATGTACGGGGTTGCAGGGCAAAATACAGTTCGCAAGCGTTGCGGAACGCTTGGAACTTGCTGCGATCTCCTGAAAACTTCTCGGGTGGAGGTACTCTGGGCTCTGGTGGTAGCATCACTACAGAGGGTGCTGAAGCCGCATTGGACGCTGCTCCTGAAGGAGAGGCTGAGAGGGCCTGGACCTGCCCTTCCAATCTGGTGTAGCCTTCTTGCAGATTTTTAACGGCTTGAGTGAGGCCCGCTAGGTGCCTGCACAGTTCATCCATGGGGGAGGCCCCCTGCCCGGACTCAGTCATGGCTGCCTGATACTGTCAGGTCCCACACTTACCAGACAGGTGAGTCCGCATGGGCAGAGGGTAGGCTCCCTTACGTATCCGATTCGGGGCCCCTGGTAGAGTAAACAGGAAGCCCACGAATGCGGAGTGGTACGAGGGCCTGATGTGGAGTCCTGGAGCAGGATGGTTTGGACTGGCAACTGGTAGAGCTTCAGGTAGGCTGGAACTGATGCTGAGCAGGAGTTAGACAGCGTGGTCACACACAGGCAGAGGTCGGCAGCAGGCTGGCAGCAACGGTACAAGAGGAGCAGGCAGTAACAAGGTCAAACAAGCCGGGGTCGGGTTCAGGCAGCAATCAAGGGAGGTCCAAAGGCAAGCCGGGTCACAACAGGTCAAACTTCGGGAACACAGGAACACAGGGAGGATCACAGGAACAAGACACAGAGCTGTTGATCAGGCAGCACCGAACAGGGGCAGAGGCAGGCCTAAATAGGCTGATTGGCGCCAAAACGCCGCGCACGTGCGTACGCCGATTCGCCAAAGCGCCGCGCGCCCCCGCGCACGCTCGAGCGCGCCCCCGACGCCAGCGTGCATACTAACGCCACCGGGCACGCCTGCGGTAACGCCCATAGGCAAACATGCACTAGCGCGAACGCACGTCAGCGCGGACGCGCGCTAGCGCGAACGCGCGTACGCACATCCGCCCGGACGCCACCCCGCACGCCACGGCTGGTCAGACCGGGCACGCCAGCGCCCCCTGGGACACGCGCCCCAGCACGCACGGAGACACGAGCACCAACGCGCCCCGGCGCGCACCGGCGCCCAACCAGGTAACCTCTCTGACAGGGAAATCAAGCTCAGTATTTTAACATTTTAACATAACTCAACTCCAGACGGGGGGGAAGGGGTGGTGGTGAGGGTGAGGAAGCACCAGCTAGTTAGGCAACTTACTTACATCAGTAGATGGGGGTGAATAGGAGAATAAATAGGAAATACAAGAATGGGAGGAAGTTACAGCAGGGATAGTACATCATGTGGTTACAGTACATTTTGGATGCGTGAGCCAGGTATGCCATTCATACAGAAATTTTTCCATTCTCAGATTTTTCCTAGCAACTAATCTCTCCATTTCACATTGAAGGTTTAAATCTGTAAGTGTGTTGGTAATGGATGGGGAATCTGTGGTTTTCCAGAGTTTGGTGATGTTTATTTTTGCCGCGAGTAGTAGATGGACTATTATTACTCGTGTCTTGGGTGAGAATTTTTCTATACATGTTCCTTTTTTTATTCCTCGTTTTTGTCTTGAAAACAGACTCTGCAACTGAAGCACAATGACTATTAATGCTTTCTGTTTTACACTTATACACTTATATTCATCCACAAGTTTGCCCTTAAAGAGGAAGTAAACCTTGATGGGTTTTACTTCCTCTTTATTTCCCTGCAAAAGTAAAGCATAATGGGCTACTATGCATCGCAGTTCAGGAGTGTGCTGTGTACAGAGTGCAGAGTTCAGGAGTGTGCTATGTACTGAGTGCAGAGTTCAGGAGTCTGCTGTGTACCAAGTGCAAAGTTCAGGAGTGCGCTATGTACTGAGTGCAGAGTTCAGGAGTGCGCTGTGTACTGAGTGCAGAGTTCAGGAGTGCGCTGTGTACTGAGTGCAGAGTTCAGGAGTGCGCTGTGTACTGAGTGCAGAGTTCAAGAGTGTGCTATGTAATGCATGCAGAGTTCAGGAGTGTGCTATGTACCGAGTGCAGAGTTCAGGAGTGTGCTATGTACTGACTGCAGAGTTCAGGAGTGTGCTATGTACAGAGTGCAGAGTTCAGGAGTGTACTATGTACTGAGTGCAGAGTTTAGGAGTGTGCTGTGTACCAAGTGCAGAGTTCAGGAGTGCGCTATGTACTGAGTGCAGAGTTCAGGAGTGTGCTATGTACCGAGTGCAGAGTTCAGGAGTGCGCTGTGTACTGAGTGCAGAGTTCAGGAGTGCGCTGTGCACTGAGTGCAGAGTTCAAGAGTGTGCTATGTACTGAGTGCAGAGTTCAGGAGTGCACTATGGACCATGTGCAGAGTTCAGGAGTGTGCTATGTACCGAGTGCAGAGTTCAGGAGTGTGCTATGTACCGAGTGCAGAGTTCAGGAGTGTGCTATGTACTGACTGCAGAGTTCAGGAGTGTGCTATGTCAATGCAGCGTCAGTGTCTACCCCTTAGATTAGGAGTTTCACCTTAGATTAAAAACACCACCTTAGATCAGAGTCCCCTTTAGATCAGGAGTCCCCCCTTTAATTACAGACCCCCTCCTAGATCAAAATCCCCTTACCTTACAGGGCTGGAGCCGCTGGGAGCCATGAACTGTCAGCGGGAGCCCAGAGCATAGGCAATCTCTGCTGACAGGAATCCTCAGTGTGTGCAGAGTGTGAGAGCACAGTGTGCCCTGTCCCCCTTAGGGCCTGTTTGCATGGCATATATTGCACCCATTGAGGATATGCCATTGAATCTACATACAGTATACACCAAATTATCAGCATCAAAACTCCCGAAATGATCTACAATATTGATCATTGGTTTTAATGAATGTCATAAAGATAAATGTTTCAGTATCTTCAACACATTTTCTCATGTCTGTTCACTGTGCATTCATTTTTTTTATCTATTTCAGATGAATCAGATGAATATTCAGAATGTGAGTATATTGCTTTCAATTTGTAGCTTTTTAAAATGGATGATGCTTTAGGTATTTTGTACAGTATCTCACAAAAGTGAGTACACCCCTCACATTTTTGTAAATATTTTATTCTATATTTTCATGTGACAACACTGAAGAAATGACACTTGTCTACAATGTAAAGTAGTGAGTGTACAGCTTGTATAACAGTGTAAATTTGCTGTCCCCTCAAAATAACTCAACGCACAGCCATTAATGTCTAAACCGCTGGCAACAAAAGTGAGTACACCCCTAAGTGAAAATGTCCAAATTGGGCCCAAAAGTGTCAATATTTTGTGTGGCCACCATTATTTTCCAGCACTGCCTTAACCCTCTTGGGCATGGAGTTCACCAGAGCTTCACAGGTTGTCACTGGAGTCCTCTTCCACTCCTCCATGACAACATCACGGAGCTGGTGGATGTTAGAGACCTTGTGCTCCTCCACCTTCCGTTTGAGGATGCCCCACAAAAGCTCAATAGGGTTTAGGTCTGGAGACATGTTTGGCCAGTCCATCACCTTTATCCTCAGCTTCTTTAGCAAGGCAGTGGTTGTCTTGGAGGTGTGTTTGGGGTCGTTATGTTGGAATACTGCCCTGCGGCCCAGTCTCTGAAGGGAGGGGATCATGCTCTGCTTCAGTATGTCACAGTAAATGTTGGCTTTCATGGTTCCCTCAATGAACTGTAGCTCCACAGTGCCGGTGTTCTGTCGAGAAATGCCCCCCATCAGATAATGCCCGGCCTGAACTGCGCATGCGCCATACGTAACAGCAGAACAGCTGATTTTAACATCATCTGTTCTTACGGTGAGACGGCGCAGGTGCAGAATAGTCAATAGATTTTTTTTTTTTCTGTCAGATTGTGCCCCGCCCTCCGCCACGCTCCCGTGTCGAGCTCATGTGGATGATGGGCGGTTTTCTACACTTTGTGGGCAGAATTAGCTGTCCACTGCAGCAAAAAAATAAAACTCTGTGATGGGCGGATGTAAAACTTTGTGATGGGCTGATTTTTAGATTTCTTGTGGGCGGATTTATGGGCACTTTGGGGCAGAATTAGATGGCCAGTGCTGCAAAATATAAAAACTTTGTGATGGGCGGATTTCTACTCTTCTTGTGGGCGCCATTTGTGCCCATCATATGCAGCCATTTGTGCCAATCAAATGCAGCCACTTGTGCCCGTCATATGCAGCCACTTGTGCCCATCCACTGTGCCCATCATATGCAGCCACTTGTGCCCATCATATGCAGCCATTTGTGCCTGTCAAATGCAGCCACTTGTGCCAATCAAATGCAGCCACTTGTGCCCGTCATATGCAGCCACTTGTGCCCATCCACTGTGCCCATCATATGCAGCCACTTGTGCCCAGTATATGCAGCCACTTGTGCCAATCAAATGCGGTCACTTGTGCCCATTATATGCAGCCATTTGTGCCAATCAAATGCAGCTAGGTGCATCCCCCGGCTCGGCTGTCACTTCACTAACCCCCCCACCGCATGTGCGCATGCGCGCGGCGTGTCCGGCGGCACTTACCGAGTCACAGGGCTTCCTCCTCCTCTTCTGTAGCGGCGGCTGCGGCTGCGGCTCCTGTGTCCGCTCGGCTCCTCAGGCTTTCTCCGCCATGTCTCCTCTTCTGCCAAAGTGTTAGGCATCCAATAGGATCGCCTAATGCTCTGACCTGCCTCCTGATTGGCAGGGAGGAACGTTAGTGTGAAAATAGCGAAAATTCATTCGATATGCCACACAACAGGGTGGGATCAGGACACAGTGCTCTGCGCCCCGAGCCCACCCTATTTTGAAGCCTATTAGAGGGGCCAAAGAAGCTGAGTGCAAGTTTACCTGTAGACCTCACACTGGAGACTTGTGCACCATCATCATGGCGTCCCAGGACGGTGGGTACCGGGTCCCCCCGAGGGCAGAGCACATGTGTGACCCGCTTTGGGGTCACTGGTGGCTTAGGGAGAAGGAGAGGGACCCTGGGTGGACGTGGGAGAAGGAGATTGCTCCTGGGTGGACGTGGGAGAAGGAGAGGGCTCCTGATTGGATGTGGGAGAAGGAGAGGGCTTCTGGGAGGCCGGTGAAGAAGGAGAGAGCCCCTGGGTGGCCAGTGGAGAAGGAGAGAACACCTGGGTGTTTGGACGAGGAGGGGGCCCCTGGATGGCCATTTAGTCAACAAGAAGGCCCCTGGGTGGCCATGGGAGAAGGAGAGGGCACCTAGGTGGTTGGCAGAGAAGGAGTGGGCCCTTGGCTGTTTGAAGGAGAAGGGATGGACCCAGGGTTGGCCAAAATTGGAAGAGCTGGTCCTTGGGTGGTTTGAGGAGGAGGAGAGGGTGCCAACCGTCTCTCCCCAGAGGACGGGGACACCCTTTTCTCTCCAGTGGTCGGGGACACCCTTCACTCCCCCAGAGGACGGTGACACCCTTCTCTCCCCGGAGGACGGGGGCACCCCTCTCTCCCCGGAGCACGGGGACACACTTCTCTCCCCCGGAGGATGGGGACACCCTTCTCTCCCCCGGAGGACATGGAAACCCTTCTCTCCCCGGAGGACGGGGACACACATCTCTCCCCCGGAGGACGGGGACACCCTTCTCTCCCCCGGAGGACGGGGACACCCTTCTCTCCCCCGGAGGACGGGGACACCCTTCTCTCCCCGGAGGATGGGGACACCCTTCTTTCCCCCCAGAGGTAGGGGACACCCTTCTCTCCCCCGGAGAACGTGGACACCCTTCTCTCCCCGGAGGATGGGGACACCCTTCTTTCCCCCCAGAGGTAGGGGACACCCTTCTCTCCCCAGAGGTAGGAGACACCCTTCTCTCCCCCAGAGGATGGGGACACCCTTCTCTCTCTCGGAGGACGGGGACACCCTTCTCTCCCCCAGAGGTAGGGGACACCCTTCTCTCCCCGGAGGATTGGGGACACCTTTCTCTCCCCCGGAAGACAGGGACACCCTTCTCTCCCTGGAGGTAGGGGACACACTTCTCTCCACGGACCTTCTCTCCCTGGAGAAGGATATAGATCTATATTTGTCCAAAGCATGTTTGAAGCCATTTACTGTTGACTGTCTCACTACCTCTGCTGGTAGTTTATTCCAAGCATCAACTACCCTTTCAGTAAAATAATACTTTCTAAGATTAATTTTGAACTTTCCTCCAGTTAGTATGAGATTATGTCACTGTGTCCTTAATTTTGGTTTCATATTAAAAAAAAACGCCCTCCGGAACCTTATTCACCCCCTTGGATATACAGCAGAACATTAAGAGTGCAATGGTCAGGTGGTGTAAAGACCCTGCTCACATCTGTGCAGTTTGTGTTTTAGATATTGTGCGTTAAAAAAAAAATCTGGTTACTACATTTTTAAAGCACTTTAATCAGAATGTCTGTTATATAGAGTTCAATGGTATTGCATCTAGAACGCACTGCACAAATGTGAACCAGGTCTAATGTACAGCAAATCATAGAGTGCTGCAGTCAGGGTTATATGGCATACAACACAGTTTACATAGGGCAGAGGTCAGGAGTATATCTGGGGTATGGATTGCAGAGAGACTCATAATATTTGTGGTTCAAATAATGGATGACCCATAGTGCAATGTCCCTCTACATTGGTGGTCAGGGTTAGGTAGAATGCGCCCTTACATCAGCAGTCAGTGAGAGGAAACCTGGTCAATTACAAGGAGGGTAAGAAGGAGAAAGAATGCATCTTACATTGGTAGCCAGAAGGAGTAAGTATACCCCTTACATTGGTGGTCAGTGGGAAGAAGATTACCCCTTACGTTGGTGGTCAGTAGGATGAAGGATTCTCCTTACATTAGTGATCACTGGTAGGAAAAATGACACCTTACATTGGAGATCAGTGGAAGAAAGTATGCCCCCTTACATTGGTATTTAGTAGGAGGAAGAATGCCTCATTACACTGGTGATTGGTGGGGAAAAAAAAGTAACCATTAAATTGGTGATCAGTAGCAGCAAGAATCTCCCTTACATTAAATGTCAGTGGCGGGAAGAATGTCTTCTTACATTTATGCTTGGTGGGAGGAAAGATGCCCCCTTACATTAGTGATCAGTGACAGATAGTTTACCTCATTCCATTGGTGGTAACCAGAAGGAAGAATGCCCCCTTTCATTGGTGATCGGCAGAAGGAACAATGCCCCCCCTTCCTTTGGTAGTCAGCAGAAGGAGGGTTGCTCCCTTCTACTGGTGATCAGCAGAAGGAAGAATGTCCTCTGTCATTGGAGGTCAGCTGAAGGAAGGATGTCCCCTTCCATTGATAGTCAGCAGAAGGATGATTGATAGTCAGCAGAAGAAAGAATACCCGCTTCTATTGGTAGTCAGCAGAATGGTTGCCCCCTTCAATTAGTAATCAGCAGAACGAAGAATACCCTCTTTCATTGGTAGTCAGCAGAAGGAAGGTTGCCCCCTACCACTGGTGATCAGCAGAAGGAAGAATGTCGTCTTTCATTGGAGGTCAGCTGAAGGAAGGATATCCCTCTTCCATTGGTGATCAGCAGAAGGAAGAATACTGGCTTCTGTTGGTAATCAGTAGAAGGAAGGTTGTCCCCTCCCATTGATGATCAGCACAAGGAAGAATGTGCCCTTCTATTGATAACCAGTGGGAGGAAGAATATTTCTTTATATTTGTGGAAAATTGGCCCCTTACATATGTGGTTAAAGGGGGAATACAGTATATTAAAATGGGTAAATTGTAGTGCTAATAGAGAACACAACTTAAACACCATGTGAGGTGATGTGTAAATGTCTATCAAAATGTGTGTCGGTACACCACGGGAAAAGTCTGTGAGGATAGTGATGAGGTGAAGTGGGTCAGGGATAAAACTCCATCAACAATCTGAATATCCAATATGGGGTCATCAAAACACTGGATAGGTGTGGGTATGCTTACCAGAACCGGTGGACTCTAGTGCAGCATAGAGTCTATCGAGCAGTGTAACACCACGGGCAGATGTAAAGATGGCCACAGGAAAGATGGATGGCTTCCAGATCACCCAAACCACAAACCACACAGCTGGATCTCGAAGGCGAATGCAGGGATGGACTCAGGATGCAGATCTTCTCTTATATCTGGGAAGTATGTGGAAAAAAGGAAAATGCCTCCACATAGTGCAGACCAAGGTTGTTTATTGCTAAAGAACTGCAGAAAGCCTGTGACCCCCCCCCCCCCCTTACTCAGGGATCTATCCAGTGTTTTGATGACCCATATTGGATATTCAGATTGTTGATGGAGTTTTATCCCTGACCCACTTCACCTCATCACTATCCTCACAGACTTTTCCTCAGACTTTTTGGAGTACGCCTTTTCCCGTGGTGTACCGACACACATTTTGATAGACATTTACACATCACCTCACATGGTGTTTAAGTTGTGTTCTCTATTAACGCTACAATTTACCCATTTTTGTATTTTTATGTTTGTCACATTGTTTATAGCAGCTCCCTTTTGAGTTTTAAGGTTTAGCGCATTAACCACCTTCCAATACAGTATATTACACTTTTCATTGGTGGTCGCTGCAAAGAGAGAATGCCTCAAGTAAAAGATATCATTACTTACCTAAGTAGACATTCTCTTCTAAAGTATTCAGGCCAACATAAGAGAGATCATTCCACCCAGGAATAACTTGGTCACGGGTAATTGTTGCTGATTGTGGGCACTTAGCACATGTCTCAGGTGTATGAGGTTGGCAATGCTCTGAAAATGTTCTATATAATTTCCGGTATAAATATGTGTGACAGTCTAGAACTGTTGGGAAAGTCTATCAAACTGGAGGAATTTGGTTGCCCACATTACTTTGTTGGAACAAAGCAGATTCACAGTACACATACAGCTACTCTCACAGTCCTCTATTAATGGAATCCTCCTGTCTGCTCAAACTCACACACTCATGGTGTTCAGCTATATCAAGATCTTGCACAGTAAAGGCAATCTATCAAATCTTTGACCACCACCCAACTAGCCAGCCAATTGCAAAGAGCCCACCCACCATAGGGCATGGCCTCTACCATGCTGGGAAAGCCCTTTCCTCACAACCTCAATTCGCCACTTTCTTTTTTGAGTGCACTATGTTTAATAATGCTTTGTCCTGTTGGAGTTTTCGTTATAGTGCTAATGCCATGTTCAGTCGCCGTATTTCATTTCCTAATTGTTTGTTGTTTTCTTTAGATCCAGAAACTGACAATGAAAACAATAAGCTTTCAGAACTTTTAGCTTATCTCAGGAGTCGGTGGTTGACGACATTTGTACCTTCCGTCTACACGTTCATATTCCTCCTATCACTGCCTTGCAATGTAATAGCAATCATCACATTCTTGGTCAGGATTCAAGTGAAGACTCCATCGGTGGTCTTTATGTTGAACTTAGCTGTCTCCGATGTCCTCTTCGTGATCTTGCTTCCTTTCAACATTGTTTACCGAATTTTAGGAAACAATTGGGTTTTTGGAGAAGAAATGTGCCGATTAGTCACTGCTGCATTTTACTCCAACATGTACGGCTCCATCCTGCTCATTACCGGTATCAGCGTGGACCGGTTCTTGGCGGTGGTCTACCCCATACAGTCCCTTTTATGGCGCACAGTGAAAAGAGCCTGGATTACCTGTTTCTTGATCTGGTTGGTTTCCATTGCCGGCACTGTGCCACTTCTCATAAGCAAGCTAACTGTTCACGTTGACCAACTAAACATTACAACTTGTTACGACATGCTGGAAAGGGCACATATTCAACGTTTTTACTTTTATTATTTCACCGCTTTTATTTCCATTTTCTTTTTGCTGCCCTTTATGATTACAACATTCTGTTACATCGTGACCATCCGAAGTTTAAGCTCCTCCACAATTGAAAGCACCTTTAAAAAATCCAGATCAGTGTTCCTTTGCGCCATTACACTCTTTGAATATATCATCTGTTTTGGCCCGACCAATATTATCTTTTTCATTTATTATCTCAATTTCGACAAGCCATTTGGTAACTTTGTGTACTTTGTCTATATGCTATCCGTTAGTTGCAGTGGCATCAGCTGTTGTCTGGACCCAGCTATCTATTACTTTGGGTCTTCAAAGTGTAGAAAGCTGGTGTACAGCTTAGTGTGTTGTGGCAAATATAAGGCTGACCATAGACAAATAGGTAGTTCCATAAAATCAACAACAAAGGAGACATTGTCTTAAGCCTGGTACACACTAGTAGTTTATTTTTCCTTCAACCCAGCAGGCTGAACGAAAGAGAAAAACTGACAGCTCTGGAGAAGCCGCTGTACTAACCATGCCATGTTAGTACAGCGGTCTCCCCTGCTGTGCTTTTGTGTTCTGACAAGGGAACGCCCCTAGGGTTGCCACCTGTTCAGGATTCACCCGGACAGTACGGGTTTGGAATCATGTGTCCGGGTTTTAGACTGCCTAAAACCCGGACACATTATTCAAACTGGACTATGGCTTCCCAACAGGGTTTCTGGCTGTAGCTGTCTTAAGCTGAGATTGTATCTTTCATGCTGCCCAAAGCCAGCACTAACAACCCCCCCACCCCAACACACACAGAGGGGAGAAAAGAGAGGCCTCGATCTGCACCTCTTTGTCCCACCCCTACCCTCCTGTGTATGCCCACACTCCAATCCCTGGGACTGTGCCTCAGAAAAGAAAAAAGGGGGCTAGAAATTTGAAGTCCAGCAGCCTCAGATACATCTGGATGAGAGGTGCTGACTGCCAAGGGGTGAGTGAGCTCACCATCCATCCCTGTCTGTGATTGAAGTCTCCCCCCTTCTCTCTCCTGCCTCTGAGTGAGTACACTAAGGTAAATCAGGGTTCTCAGAGCACCCCTTACTTTAGAGTTCCTCTTTACACCAGAGGCCGCAGTGTTCTCCCTTACATCAGAGTTCTCAGTGTTCCCAGAGGTGGCTCTAGGCTTTGTGAGGCCTTAGGCAAAACTTAGGCATGAGGCAAACGAGGCCCCTGTGAGTGCGAGGCCTTAGGCGACCGCCTAATTTGCCTAATTAGAGAGCTGCCTCTGAGTGTTCCCATTCCTTAAATCAGGCTTCCAGAGCATCCCTTATGTTAGAGGGCCCAGAGTTCTCCCTTACATCAGAGTCTGCAGAGTCGCCCCTTACAATGAAAGGGAACCCTGCAAGTTCAGATGTAAAAGTGGAACTCTTTAGACTCTGATGTAAAGGGGGACTCTTGTTGTTAACTTCATATGATTAGAAATGTTATTTATTAGCAAAATATATGTATAGATTATACAAAAAAATCAAAATATTGCTGTGCGCCTCTAGTGTTCGGGTTTGACTTGAATAAAATGTGGCAACCCTAAACGCCCAAATCAGAGCACTTTTTATTCATGCCCCGTCCGACCAGCTGCAGTACACAGTCCACACAGGCTGAATATCAGCTGGTTTCTATTGAACCGGCCGATGCCGCTCGCCGTTCGGCCCGTGTGTACTAGGCTTAAGTCTCTGCAACCCAAAGAAGTAGCAAAAGCCATGATGTGTTTTCTGTTGTCATTCTGAAGCATAGGTCAGCAGCAGATCGATGATGATCTACCGATAAATTGCTGCCACGTGATATGTAGATCATAATCAGACTGTGCCGCCCCTCCATAAAAAGTGGCTACCGTCTCTCGATCCGCAGATCAGAGTGTCAATAGACATATTGTGTTACTCTAGAGAGTGGACTACCGAAAAAATTAGTTCGGTTTCATTTTCGTTTCATCCGTTTGTTTTTTTTTCATTTATCGGATCATTCGTTATGATCGGCATTCGTAACTTCGGATGCATTCGTATTTGTTCCATTCGTTTAGATGCGCCATTTGTTACTTCGGATGCATTCGTATTCGTTACGTTCACTAATGCCCTGTACACATGATCGGACATTGATCGGACATTCCGACAACAAAATCCTAGGATTTTTTCTGACGGATGGTGGCTCAAACTTGTCTTGCATACACACGGTCACACAAAGTTGTCGAAGAATCCGATCGCTCTGAACGCGGTGATGTAAAACACGTACGTCGGGACTATAAACGGGGCAGTGGCCAATAGCTTTCGTCTCTTAATTTATTCTGAGCATGCGTGGCACTTTGTGCGTCGGATTTGTGTACATACGATCGGAATTTCCGACAACGGATTTTGTTGTCGGAAAATTTTATATCCTGCTCTCAAACTTTGTGTGTCGGAAATTCCGATGGAAAATGTGTGATTGAGCCCACACACGGTCGGAATTTCCGACAACAGGGTCCTATCACACATTTTCCATCGGAAAATCCGACCGTGTGTACAGGACATAACAGTTACTTTAGCCAAATTTGAAAGGAAATTCCAATAAAAATGGAATCTTTCCCAAATTAACTGCTATGGCACAGAGACCTGACTAGAAGAAATACCGACTTAAACTATTTTACCTATAGTTTAACCACTTCAGCCCTGGAAAGGTTTTACCCCCTTCATGACCAGGCCATTTTTTTGCGATAGGGCACTGCGTTAACTGACAATTACGCGGTCGTGCGACGTTGTACCCAAATAAAATTGATGACCTTTTTTTCCCCCACAAATAGAGCTTTCTTTTAGTGGTATTTGATCACCTCTGAGGTTTTTATTTTTTTGCGCTATAAACAAAAAAAGACCAACAATTTTGCAATAAAAACAATATTTCTTACTTTCTGCTATAAAACACATCCAATAAAAAAATGTAAAAAAAAATCGAATTTCTTCATCAGTTTAGGCCAATATGTATTCTGCTACATATTTTTAGTAAAAAAAATCCCAATAAGCATTTATTGATTGGCTTGCGCACTGGACAACCGGCCAATAAAAAATGGGGTATATGTTGGCAATACAACGAGGGATCATGTAAGTTTGGGGGATCATGCCGTTTTAAACATGAATGCTCGAGCTGTGGAGGTTCGCATCCCCTGTCCCGCTGCTTTAAAAAAGGCAAAGGTCGTGCCAGAGATTTTGCAAACAAGGGGAATGACGCCAGTGAAGGGGAAAAGGATGCGTCCTTTTCTAAGTAGATATCCGGACCAGGATGCTGTGCGCCTGTTGAGGGTGAGATTCTTGGAAGGTTTTCGCAACCCATGTTCCTTGGCGGCCATGCCGCCATTGGCGCAGAATTTGCGTTCAGCATTGAAGCATCCAGGGGTGGTATATGAAAAATTGGCTAAGGAGGTGGCACTGGGTCGCATGGGTGGGCCTTTTGCAGTGAAGCCTCTGCCGGATTTGGTGTTCTGGTGGGTGGTGCCTAAGAAGGAACCACAAAAGTTCCGACTGATCCATCACCTGTCCTTCCCGAAGGGAGGTTCTGTCAATGATGGAATCAATCCGGAAGCGTGTCCGGTGTTGTATACTTCTTTAGACGCAGCAGTGAGCTGGGTTCGCCGCTACGACAAAGAGGCTCTAATGGCAAAATCTGACATGGAGTCTGCTTTTCGTTTGCTCCCAGTTCATCCAGTTTACCATGCGTAGATAAAAAAAACCTAGGTGACACAAAGCTAAGTAGGGAAACTTCACAGCAAGATATAGAAACTTTACAAGAAGACCTCAATAAAATAACGGGGTGGGCAATTATATGGCAAATGAGGTCTAAAGTGGTTGTAAAACCTTCCAGACCACTTTGACCTACAGTTAAGCCTAGATTAAGGCTCACCTGTAGGTCCAAGAAATATCTCCTAAACCCACACTGTTTAGGAGATATTTGCAAAAAGACAGGCACCGCTGTCTACTGCAGAGTTTTTCCACCCATTTCAACTGGCATCAAAAGGGTTAAGCAATGGCTAAGGGGTGGGTTGGTGAGGTGGTATAAATTTGGTGGCAGGTTATTAGTGGGGAAAAGTAAAATGGAGGAGACTTCTGCATCACGTCAAATCACGTCAATTACTGGTCCCTCTGTCCCCACCCTCCCTCCCTTTTTTGCTGTAGTTTGTTGCTGTACTTTGTTGTTATGATTTTTAAAAAAATATGAGATAAAAAAAAGAGAGATCTAAAAAAAATAAATAAAAAATAATAAAAAAAAATTGACTTTGGCTTTGTGTTGCGTCTGTTGGGTTATTTTTGGATACTGTTGTAGTTAAATCTTGGCTGCAATGTTTAATATTGGTTTACGTAATTTCAGTATGCTGTGATCCAATTTTATCATCCCTTTTGCGGGCTGAGGTGGTAGGTGGCTGATGGAGTTGGTTGAATGGGGAGCAGGAAGCCCTTAGTAAGCCCCCTGAGCCTAACCTGGACGGCTGGGGGTTGAATTGGCTCCTAATAAGTAAGGAAAGTTGAGATACGCCACTCAGCGCTGCAAAAAAGGATTTGGTGTTGGCTATATATGTTAACTGGTAAAACATAAAGTGTAGCGCTAATATATAATGTACCTAGTGCAGTGTGCATAAGTGAATTTAACCACAAAGAGACTATATACTTTGAGTATAGCAATATAAATAATCACGTTAAATGAATCTAGACAAAATCATAATTATGTGTGAATCCTCAGTTGGAATGTCTCTTATAGATCACACATAAAGATTTTTGGATTTTCAAATTTCCAAATTTTTGATTTTTCAAATTTATGGAATTTCGAATATTCGAATTTCCTCATTTCGATTCTTTGAATTTTCCAATTTCTGAAATATTTCCGAAATTTAGAATTTTTGAAATTTCGAATTTCCGAATTTTGAATTTCTGAAATTGGAGATTTCAGAAACTCAAAATTTCATAAATTCGAAATTTCTGAAATTTAAAATTTTCCGAATTTCCAAAATTCAGAATATCCAAAATTCCGAATGGTCAGAAATTTGAAATTTCGACAATTCGGAAATTTAGGAAATAACTAATTTGTCGAAATTCGTTAAAAAACTAATTCGGAAGTTAGCAGAATATTAGCATGTATCAAAAAGCGAAATTACTCCAGAGATAAAACGATAATCCTACCACTTTATAAAACTCTGATTCCGGAGTATTCTGTCTAATTCTAGTCACAAATCCTCAGAAGGGAAGTGCGGGAACTGTAGAGAGTTCAGAGAAGGGCAACAAAGTTAATAAAGGGACTGGAGGACCTCAGTTATGAGGAACGACTATAAGCACTAAATTTATTCTCTCTGGAGAAAAGACACTTGAGAGGAAATATAATAGTGATATACAAATACCTCAATGTGACACGGGGCCACTTAATGAAATTGGAGAAGTGGTTTAATCTTAAGCTGCATAGGGGGATTTTCATTGTCAGGGCGGTAAGGATGTGGGATTCACTTCCACAATCGGTGGTTTCAGCAGTAAGTATTGATAGTTTAAAAAAACTCTTGGACTTGTATCTAAGAGAGTATAATATACAGGGATATGGGGAATAATTATGAACATGCACAACTACACAGGCTGAACTAGATAGACTGGTGTCTTTATTCAACCTTACTAACCATGTAACACAACCTTACCAACTATGTAACTCAGGGCCATCGTAGTGAGCGGGCAACCCTAGGCATTGCCCAGGGGCCCCAGGTTCACATGGGGCCCCATCAGAGCCAGACAACTAGAAGTAGCAGTGGGGTAAGGGAGTCGGGCTTAGTGGGCAAAGGCAGTCAGGCGGGCAGGGGGGTACAGAGCACATACACTAGTAAGGGGCCCGAGGCCCAGAGTGTGTAGAAGAGCCCGGCTGGCTGGTGGGGATGGGAGAAGGCAGGTGTGGGTGCAGGAGAGCTCCGTGGCTGCGCTGGCTTTCGGAATGTGTGTGAGTGTCATTGAGCTCTCACACCGGGCTCTCTGCTGCCACCTCTGGTAAATTCCTGCATATGCACTCTTCATGTGTGCTGCATGAGAGCTGGAACAAGGAACACCACCTAACAAGTAAGGACTGTTCTACAAGTAAGGGAGGGTGTCTGTGCACATGTGTGTGTGTGTGCCTGTGTATGTGTGTGTGTGTACATATCTGTGTGTGTGTGTGCGCCTGTGTGAGTGTCTGTGTACATGTGTGTACATGTGTGTGTGTGTGTGTGCACGCCTGTGTGTGCCTGTCTGTTTACAAGTGTGTGCCTGTGTACATATGTGTGCCTGTGTATATGTGTGTGTCTGTGTGAAATCATGTGTCTGCTGGTATGCTGGTAGGTTAATTGGCTTCTGTTCAAAATTGACCCTGGTATATGAATGTGAGTTGGGGACCTTGGATTGTGGGCTCCTTGAGGGTAGGGACCATTGTGGGTGTGCGATGTATGTGTGGAGTGCTGTGTGAATTGGCGGCACTATATGGGCACCTTAAATAAAAAAAAAAAAATAGAGATGATTGTAGACACGCACGCACACTCACTCAGGTTGAACTGGATGGACTGGTGTCTTTATTCAACCTTACTAACTATGTAACTATGTAACTATGTAACTATGTCTGTGTACATGTGTGTGTGTGTGTACATGTGTGTGTGTGTGTCTGTGTACATGTGTGTGCCTGTGTACATATGTGTGTCTGTGTACATGTGTGTACATGTGTGTGTGTGTGTGTACATGTGTACCTGTGTGGTTGTGCCTGTGTACATGTGTATGTGTGTGTGTCTTTGTACATGTGTGTGCCTGTCTACATGTGTGTGTGTGCCTGTGTACGTGTGTGTATTTGTACATGTGTTTGCCTGTGTACATGTGTGTGTGCCTGTGTACATGTGTGTGTGTCTTTGTACATGTGTGTGTGTTTGCCTGTGTACATGTGTATGTGTGTCTTTGTACATGTGTGTGCCTGTGTACATGTGTATGTGCCTGTGTACATGTGTGTGTCTGTGTACAATCATGTGTGTGTACATGTGTATATGTGTGTGTCTGTGTACATGTCTGTACGTGTGTGTGTGTACATGTGTGTGCCTGTGTACATGTGTGTCTGTGTCTTTGTACATGTGTGTGCCTGTTTACATGTGTGTGTGTGCTTGTGTGTGTGTGTGTATTTGTACATGTGTGTGCCTGTGTACATGTGTGTGTGTGTGTGCCTGTGTACATGTGTGTGTGTCTGTGTACATGTGTGTGTGTCTGTGTACATGTGTGTGTGTGTGTGTGTGTGTGTGTGCCTGTGTACATGTGTGTGTGTGCCTGTGTACATGTGTGTGTGTGTGCCTGTGTACATATGTGTGTGTGTCTTTGTACATGTGTGTGCCTGTGTACATGTGTGTGCCTGTGTACATGTGTGTGTGCCTGTGTACATGTGTGTGTCTGTGTACATGTGTGTGTGCGCGCCTGTGTGTTTACATGTGTGTGCCTGTGTACATGTGTGTGCCTGTGTATATGTTGCATGTCTGTGTACAATCATGTGTGTGTGTGTGTGTGTGTACATGTGTGTGTGTGTCTGTGTACATGTGTGTGTCTGTGTATGTGTCTGTGTACAGGTGTGTACATGTGTGTGTGTACATGTGTGCCTGTGTACATGTGTGTGTTTTTGTACATGCGTGCCTGTGTACATGTGTGTGTGCCTGTGTACATGAGTGTGTGTGTGTCTTTGTACATGTGTGTTCCTGTGTACATGTTTGTGTGTGTGTGTACATGTGTGTGTGTCTTTGTACATGTGTGTGTGCGCCTGTGTACATGTGTGTGCCTGTATACGTGTGTGTGTACATGTGTGTGTGTGCCTGTGTACATGTGTGTATGCCTGTGTACATGTGTGTATGTGTCTTTGTACATGTGTGTGCCTGTGTACATGTGTGTGTGTATGTGCCTGTGTACATGTGTGTGTGCCTGTGTACATGTGTATGTGTGCCTGTGTACATTTGTGTATGTGCCTTTGTACGTGTGTGCCTGTGTACATGTGTGTGTGCCTGTGTACGTGTGTGTGTGTGCGCCTGTGTACATGTGTGTGTGTGTCTGTGTGCATTTGTGTATGTGCCTTTGTACCTGTGTGTGCCTGTGTGCATGTGCGTGTGCCTGTGTACATGTGTGTGTGTTTGCCTGTGTACATGTGTGTGTGTTTGCCTGTGTACATGTGTGTGTGTCTTTGTACATGTGTGTGCCTGTGTATGTGTGTGTGTGTGTGCCTGTGTACATGTGTGTGTGCGTGCCTGTGTGTGTCTGTCTGTTTACATGTGTGTGCCTGTGTACATGTGTGTGCCTGTGTATATGTTGCATGTCTGTGTACAATCATGTGTGTGTGTGTGTGTGTCTGTGTACATGTGTGTGCCTGTGTATATGTGTGTGTCTCTGTACATGTGTGTGTGTGTACATGTGTGCCTGTGTACGTGTGTGTGCCTGTCTACATGTGTGTGTGTGCCTGTGTACACGTGTGTATTTGTACATGTGTTTGCCTGTGTACATGTGTGTGTGCCTGTGTACATGGGTGTGTCTTTGTACATGTGTGTGCCTGTGTACATGTGTGTGTGTTTGCCTGTGTACATGTGTATGTGTGTCTTTGTACATGTGTGTGCCTGTGTACATGTGTGTGTCTGTGTACAATCATGTGTGTGTACATGTGTGTGTGTCTGTGTACATGTGTGTGCCTGTGTATATGTGTGTGTCTGTGTACATGTGTGTGTGCGTGCCTGTGTGTGTCTGTCTGTTAAGATGTGTGTGCCTGTGTACATGTGTGTGCCTGTGTATATGTTGCATGTCTGTGTACAATCATGTGTGTGTACATGTGTGTGTGTGTCTGTGTACATGTGTGTGCCTGTGTATATGTGTGTGTCTGTGTACATTTGTGTACATATGTGTGTGTGTACATGTGTGCCTGTGTACGTGTGTGTGCCTGTGTACATGTGTGTGTGTGTTTTTGTACATGTGTGTGCCTGTGTATGTGTGTGTGCCTGTGTACATGTGTGTGTGTCTTTGTACATGTGTGCCTGTGTACATGTGTGTGGGTGCCTGTGTACACGTGTGTGTGCTTGCCTGTGTACATGTGTGTGTGCCTGTGTACATGTGTGTGTGTGTCTGTGTACATATGTGTGTGTGCCTGTTTACATGTGTGTGTGCCTGTTGTGACAGACTCACCCGAGACAGAGGCTTTTGGAGGGGACTGAATGTGAGCCTCTTGCCTACAGATTATGGGCCCTGGCATTTGGGGTACCCTTGAGGTGTTGTTACTTTGGCTTTGGGTCCTTGTCACCCAAGAGACACAGACTCTGGGGACCCTGTATTTGCCATATTAGCAATAGTGACTGAGTCATACTGTTGGGACACATACTGTGAGGAGATGCTAATATCAACTCCACTCACCTGTCTGATGTCTGCTATAACATGCTTAATGTAAATGAGTCTAGTCTGGCTCACCACAGGTTCTAAGGGTATTCCACACATTGTTGTTTGTTCTAATTAACCCTGTGTTGATGTTTATGGTATTGTGTATTGAATAGTCAATGGCTAGGAGACGAACAGTCTACTCCTACTATAGTTTGTTGATGACTATGCCGAGGAGGGGGGGAGATCACTGTTTGTATTGTTAATTGTAATTAGCTCCTGCTATTGTGAGAAAATGTCCTGTGGTTGTAATTATAATAATGTATAATGTACTGTGTGAAGCTCGGTGACCACAAGTCTGTTCTAAAAGGTCATGTCTCTTAGTCACCTAGGCTGGATAAATGATTAGATAACTATCTCATGTTAATTAGCTTGGGTTTTAGTCATCCTGCTGTATATATTTGTGTGAGACCTTAAATAAAGAGTCAGTCCATGTTAGCATCTAAGCAAGTCTCGTCTTGTTTTGTGCTTGGGAGCGGTTGGAATATCTGATATCTGTATCCAGACTGGGAGGAAGTGGTATACTGACAGAAGCACTCAAGCGGAGTGTGGGACGTTCCGTTACACCTGTGTACATGTGTGTAGGTGTCTTTGTACACGTGTGTGCCTGTGTACACGTGTGTGCCTGTGTACATGTGTGTATGTGTCCTTGTACATGTGTGTGCCTGAGTACATGTGTGTATGTGTCTTTGTACATGTGTGTGCCTGTGTACATGTATGTGTGTGTGTGCCTGTGTAGTTGTGTGTGTGTCTTTGCCTGTGTATGTGGGCAGGCTTGTAGGGGCCACATACCATTACTTTGCCCAGGGGCCCATGATGCTATTAAGATGGCCCTGGCTGTAGTCTGAGTGCTGAGATCATGGCAGTGGCATGACAGCTGTAGTGCAGAGAGCACGATGACGGAGTCATACATCTACCCATTGAATGGCTGTGATTGACAGGTAGATTGTGGTCGACCAGTTCCTGAGCCCTGTCCTATTGAATTACAAAAAGGTAATAGGGGAATTAAGAAAGATACTACATCCCTACATGGGTTTTAATGCTATATGTTTCCACTTCTACCCTCTGCACACCATCTACCCACTCTATCTATTAGAAAACTGTTTTATTAGAAGGTTTTAACCAGATGTTGTCCTCTGTGGTGACCCTTTCTCCATACTGAACACAAACCACTGGTCCCAGCATTTCACCAGCCAGGGGTTACAGGTCCCTGCAGTACTATGCTACATGGGAAACCCCAGCACATTAGGTTTTGCATACCTCCCAACTTGTTGAGATGGGAACGAGAGACACCTATTAGTAAAAGTATGTAGGCATAAGACACACCCCTTGCCACGCCCCCTTAAAGGGGAATTTTACAAGAAAGATGATTAGTTAAACCAACAAGTGCTTTTTTTTACCACTTCTATTCCTATGTGTATATCGGCTTTTGAAATTTACAAATGCAGAAATTTAGGAACTGGATGAAAGGTTTAGCACTGGGAAACACTTTATGAAAAATAAATAGCGCATTTTATATACAACAGCGGTCCCCAACCTTTTTGGCACCGGGGATCGGCTGCGTGGAAGAAAATTGTGCCAAGTCCTGGTGGTGGGGGCATATGCGAGGGGGGGGGGGGGTAGCGATATTTTGCGGGCAATTTGTCAGGGCAATGGCTGGTGTTAGCGCTTCAATCATCCCAGCCCCATGGTTGTTATGGTGTCAGGATGATTGAAGTGCATTATTTCTATTATTACATTGTAATATAAAAATGAAATAGTTTAACTCACCATAATGCAGAATCAGTGGGAGCCCTGAGCATGTCACATGCCACTGTCGCCTGCCACCAGATGCAGCTTGTCACTTGCCACTTCCCCTGCCACCAGATGCAGCTTGTCACTTGCCACATAGCCTGCCACCAGATGCAGCTTGTCACTTGCCACATAGCCATGCCACCAGATGTGGACTGTCACTTGCCACTTCCCCTGCCACCAGATGCAGCTTGTCACTTGCCACATCGCCTGCCACCGGATGTGGATTGTCACTTGCCACATCGCCTGCCACCAGATGTGGATTGCCACTTGCCACTTCCCCTGCCACCAGATGCAGCTTGTCACTTGCCACATCGCCTGCCACCAGATGTGGCTTTTGTCACTTGCCCCATCCCCTGCCACCAGATGTGGATTGTCACTTGCCACATCGCCTGCCACCAGATGTGGACTGTCACTTGCCACTTCCCCTGCCACCAGATGCAGCTTGTCACTTGCCACATCGCCTGCCACCAGATGTGGCTTTTGTCACTTGCCCCATCCCCTGCCACCAGATGTGGATTGTCACTTGCCACATCGCCTGCCACCAGATGTGGATTGTCACTTGCCACGTCGCCTGCCACCAGATGTGGATTGTCACTTGCCACACTGCCTGCCAGTGCCACCAGATGTGGATTGTTACTTGCCACGTTGCCTGTCAGTGCCACCAGATGTGAATTGTCACTGCATTGGTGGCAACACTGGTCCATTTACCACAGAGGCGGGCCTCTGTGCAGTGGTGGGTTCCGAGTGAGGGCAGGAGAGAGGTGATGCGAGGCCGGCGGTGAGAGATGATGTCGTTTCTCTGCTCCCCGCTGCACCTCCGACATGGAAGAGGCCAGGCTGTGAGGGCGGTAGAACGGTGATGCGGGGCAGGTGAAGAGAGATCATGTCATCTGTGCTTGCTCACCCGCTTCTCTCATCTGCCTGCCCACTTCTCGGCCAATCAGGAGCCCCGGAATCCGGCCAATGGGGTCTTAGGACTCCCGACCAATCGGGTCTCAGGACCCGCTTCCTGATTGGCCAGGGAGAGAAACAGGAAGACATTAGCGAATATTTATTCGCTAATGTCACACAAAACTGGGTGAGCCCACCCTTTCTTGAAGTTAATTAGAGCTTCAGGCTGTAATCATGTCCTTCAAAAAAAAAAACCCTCATTGAAATCTATGCGTCGGGTGCCCTGCATAGAGATTAGGGGCCGGGCGCATGGATTAGGGGGCGTGCCACCCATGCGCCCTGCATGAGCGGACGCCACTGCTTGGGGCTGTATCCAAAGTCCCAGCATTTCTCACCGATGCCTGTTGACTAAGAGCAACCACTAGAAAGCATTATTGTTTTGTTCCGGATGGGAAATCCTGTTTAACCATTGAGTTGAGTCCAGCTTCTCCTTACACTAACCCTCTATTTTATGTTCTGGAGTATTCTGACTCTGCCATACTCCCAGTTGTGGCTGCTCCTCCTCAGGCATTAAAGCCGGCTTGTAGTTTCCAGTTGATTGCGTCATTAGGGTGAAGATTAAAGTAATCATATTTGGTGCATTAGAGATGGTTCTTTCTTCCCCTAGAGATTTTTTTTTAAAAAAAAGCAAAATAATAAAATTCCCTCCTCCGTCATCAGTGATATCATCATAAGTGGAAGCATTAAAACATCGTAACTCTGAAGACTTGTGCTCATTATAAGAGCTCCGTCTAGATGGGGACCAACATCCCTTTACCATTCTTCTTCCTTGGTGCCATCAGTTTATGGAGTGTGGACGGCAGCAATGACACATCAGGTAAGCAACCATAATCCGCCATACTTAAAGGGGGATTCCAGCTTATGCTGTTTTTAAACCATTAATGTACTCCTTGTACATTTGCATGTAACTGCATTTACATTTGTTCTGTGCAAATAAGGGGAAAATGTAATTGTATTGGGCTATTTTCTCTCCAGGCAGAATGCAACTGCAATATATTGCTCAGAATCGGCTGTCATAATTTAACCCTTTCATGACTAAGCCTATTTTTGAAACTTGTTGTTTACAAGTTAAAATCCGTATTTTTTTGCTAGAAAATTACTTAGAACCCCCAAACATTATATATATATATTTTTTAGCAGAGAATCTAGAGAATAAAATGGCGATTGTTGCAATATTTTATATCACACGGTATTTGTGCAGCGGTGTTTTAAACGCAAATTTTTGGGAAAAAGGACACTTTCATGAATTTTAAAAAATCCAAACAGTAAAGTTACCCCGGTTTTTTTTTTGTATAATGTGAAAGATGACGTTACGCCGAGTAAATAGATACCAAACATGTCATGCTTTATAATTGCACGCACTCGTGGAATGGCGACAAACTACGGTACCTAAGAATTTCCATAGGCGATGCTTTAAATTTTTTTTACGGTTACCAGGTTTGAGTTACAGAGGAGGTCTAGTGCTAGAATTATTGCTCTCGCTCTGACGATCGCGGCGATACCTCACATGTGTGATTTGAACACCGTTTACATATGCGGGCGCGACTTCCGTATGCGTTTTTTTTGCTGCGCAAGCTCACGGGGATGGGGGAGTTTTAAAAAAAAAAATTTTTTCTTATTTATTTTAGCTATTTTTATTTTTATAAATTGTGTTTAAAAAAAACACATTTTTTTGATCACTTTTATTGCTGTCACAAGGAATGTAAACATCCCTTGTGACAGTAATAGGTGATGACAGGTACTCTTTATGGAGGGACCTCCGATCCCTCCTTTGCACTTCACAGTATTCAATTCGCCGAAAACGGCGATTCTGAATACTGTGTATCTTTTTAAAACCGGCGCCATTGGCAGCCGAGTAAACGGGAAGTGACGTCATGACGTCGCTTCTGCGTTTACAATTAGAAGGCTGGAACGAAGCCGCCCGCAGCTTTGTTCCAGTCCGCCCCCAGCCGCCGGAGGCCGCAGGAGCTAGCTGTTATAACTCCGGTATCCTCTTTTTCATCTGGCGGTCTGGTTTCCAATAATAATGGTCTCTGCGGCGGATTCGCTGCAAGATCACTTTTAACGGCGGCAAGAGAGGGCCCCTTCCCTCCTGCCACGCTCAGGTACCCTCCGCCGCTTACCAGAGCCGTCGGCAGCAGCAGAGGCGATCGGATGTTCATCCATGCTGGGTATGGAGACGAGTGAGAAGGTGGCCTCCACCGGTCTCCATACCATTGCTGGGCGGAAGCAACGTCAGAACGTCACTTCCGCCCATAGCTCTTAAAGGACCTTTTTTTTTTTTTTTAAATGACAAAAAATTTTATTTATTTTTTTATTGCATTTTAGTGTAAATATAAAATCTGAGGTATCCCATATTTAAGAGGTCCTGTCATGCTTTTTTTCTATCACAAGGGATGTTTACATTCCTTGTAATAGGAATAAAAGTGACACAATTATTACTTTTTTTTTTCTAAAAGAACAGTGTAAAATTAAAAAATAAAAAGGTAAAATAAATAAGAAAAAACATTTTTTTTTTAAACTCGCCCCGTCCCGCCGAGCTCGCGTGCAGAAGCGAACACATACGCGAGTAGCGCCCACATAGGAAAACGGTGTTCAGACCACACATGTGAGGTATCACTGCGATCGGTAGAGCCTTAATTCTAGCCCTAGACCTCCTCTGTAACTCAAAACACGCAACCTGTAGAATTTTTTAAACGTCGCCTATGGAGATTTTTAAGGGTAAAAGTCTGTCGCCATTCCACGAGCGGGCCCCATTTTGAAGCGTGACATGTTGGGTATGAATTTACTCGGCGTAACATTATCTTTTACAATATAAAAAGAAAATTGAGCTAACTGTACCGGTGTCTTATTTTTTTTTCAAAAAAGTGTATTTTTTCCAAAAAAAGTGCGCTTGTAAGACTGCTGCGCAAATAGCGTGTGACAGAAAGTATTGCAACGACCGCCATTTTATTCTATAGGGTGTTAGAAAAGAAATGTATGTTTGGGGGTTCTAAGTAATGTTCTAGCAAAAAAAAAACAGTTTTTAAGTAGTTAAATAGTTTAGTTTATGTCTGTTGAACTTTGCTTGGCTAATTAGTTTGCTGGAGTCCAACCAGGGCTGGATTGTAATTTTAGATATCTTCAGGACTTTTCCAGCCAAGTAAAGATTTGTTTGTTAGTGTCTGCTTGACCATGTTGAGTCGTAGGTGGAGTCAAAGGCAGTGGCGGCTGGTGGTCAAAATTTGGGGGGGGGGGGGCGACAAGCAGACATAGCCCCCCTCACTTGCACCCCCCTCCCCCCGGTCAAACCTTTTCCTGTTCCAGTGGTTCCTATCCAGATTGTGGACTGGACCTGCACCATGAGGTTGAAGGATGGGATTGCCCTCACCTGGAGCGGCTTGGCTTTGCTTTCTACTAGAGACTCCCCTCCCCCTCGGACGTGGCGATCGATAGATCAAAGCTGCAACCCATTACACAAACCCACCCCGGCGCTCGATAGGCGGCAATCGTCTCTCACTGTCACCCCGGCGTGCGCGGGGCCCTCCATAGATCCAAACGGCGATCCACTACACAATACACAAAGCCCCCCCCTGCTCGGTAGGCCGTGATCCTCTCTCACTGCCATCCATGGCCTTATCTTACTGCTGTAGAGGTGCGGGGAGGAGGACAAGGTGGAGATGCTCTGCTGAATCCAGGGATGCTAGAAGACACTGCTGCTGCCCCACGGCCAAACAGGAGGCTGGTCCTGAGACCTGTCCTAAGACTCCCGGCCAATTGGGTCTCAGGAAGCCGCTTCCTGATCGGCTGGGAGTAGAAGCAAGAAAACATTAGCGAACATTAATTTGCTAATGTCACACAAGTATGTCCTTCAAAAAAAAAAAAACCCTCATTGAAATCTTTGCGTCCGGCGCCCTGCGTAGAGATTAGGGGCCGGGCACATGGATTGGGGGGGGCGGCGCCCCTAATGGACGGGCCACCACTGGTCAAAAGTTACACATATGTGGAGCCTGCTCCTTGGGGGACAAATCAGCCTTAGGGCTGCTGAAAAAGAAATGAAGTGGTCTCCTGAGTGCCACCTGCATCAGGCTGAACTTGCCAAGTATCAAAAGGGAATTAGTAAAAAAAAATATTTATTTTTTTCTCTTTTATTTTGTTGTTATTTCAGGTATATAATAGGAGAAAAAAAAATGTTCACATTTTTCTTTTCCTATTGTCTAAATAAAACTAAAAAAAAAACAACAAAAATACCCCCCAAAAAAAGAAAAAAAAAAAAAGGAAATACAAAGGTTTTTTTTTTTTTTAATATTTATGACAAGCTCTGCCTTGGCTCCTCCCTCGGGACCAGTGAAAGGATTAGTGCACTCCCAGCATTCTCCTTTTTTTCCTCATGGTCAGTGAATGGTGGTCGAACGTCCCTTACCTCTGCAGTCGGCAGCTTCCAGCTGGGTTCAAGCCTCTCCCAGGTGCAGTCCCTATTCTTGGGCAGCTAAATGCGCTGATAAGATAGGGAGTCATACATTCAATTAACGGCTATGGACGCCGAATGATGGACTCGGGAGCGCACCCGCAAGGTAACCCCTGGGAGAGGGCTTCTCCTAGAGGGTTATCTGATATGTGGAGGAGCCGCCGAGGGACCCCAGAAGACGGTGTTCAGGGGCACTCTGTGCAAAACGAGCTGCACAGTGGAGGTAAGTATGACATTTTGTTTTTTTTTTTTTTTTAAATAATCAAAGCTTTACAATCATTTTAACTAGGAGCTCCTATCTGCTTTTATATACTGGCATTTGCTCAAGCCTGCAGCAGAGAAAGCTATATCTATTTTTCACTTAGCCTTAAGCCTCGTACACACGATCAGATTTTCCAACGGGAATTGTGTGTTGACAGACTGTTGGCCTAAAATCCAACCGTGTGTACGCTCCATCGGACAATTGTTGTCGGATTTTCCGTGGACAAATGTTGGATGACAAACGCGCATGCCCGGAAGCAAGGACGAGCCGGAAGCGGTCGGTCTTCTAAACTAGCGTTCGTAATCGAGAATTAACATTCGTGACGCGGCGAAATTATGAATTTTCGAAATGCAGCGCACAATTCTCTTCTTCTTTAATGGGATAATAATGAAGTTGCTTTGCTGGTGATACTGATGGAGTTTTTGCAAACGAATTTTAAAAGGCTTTTAGTTTCTAGTGATATCAAGAATAATATTATTATTCTTGTTTTTTGGGGGGTTTTTTGGTGCAAGTTACCACAGCATCATTATCCCGTAGTTTTTAAGCTCAAAGCTACAACTATGTTGGTGTCCCTTGTTAATTTTACATTGTATTTTTTTTTAAATGTAACTGCCTACTCCCAAACTGTCATTTGAAGTAAAACACATAGCCAAGTATTATTCTACACTATTTTTTTTATTGTGCATTAAAAAAAGAAAACAAATAAAATTAGACATGCTATCTGCCAATAGAACTTAACCAAAAAGTGCATTCTATGCATCCAAAAATATGGAAAATATAAAAAATCAATCATTATTCAACCCAAAAAATTAAATAAAAGCCTCATGCGTGTGTCCTGCTTCTTAATATAGGGGGTCAACAATGCTAAGAGTTGGTGAAAGCAGGGGTCCATCATCCAGAGATAATTCCGAAAATCATCTGGATTATTCTCCTGGAGCTCCTGCAGCAAAGGTATATGACAAAATTGGTCACGATTAATAAAGCAACCAATTTTTGGTCCAAGAAATCCTCCTCCTCCTGTTCCTGGACTGGACTTGGGTCAAAGCAATAACTCCAAGGCCAATAATAAATAACACATTATCTCCTCCGATTCCGCAACATGTCTGGTTGATGAAAGGCCATTTGGGTTAAATGTTGACACTGACGTCAACGCGTTTATCAATAACTCTTAACGCACTTTGACGCCAGTACCTGTAGGGTTATATTGTAGTTCATATACATACACAATCTTCTGCCATATTTTATGGTTTGTTGTAGATAACTTTCCTGCACATCATATAACGTTTATTGGCTGAAGGTTATCCCCAACTCCATTTATTTATTCTTTATTTTTTATTTTATTTATTTTTCAACTTATTTTATTTCTGATTTCCAATTTCAAATTGACAAATTCTTTTATATATCTTTTTGGAAGTACATGATACCCACCAAGTAGTGGTTTACATCAGGGGGATATATATTGCTATTCCCAATTTGATTATGGGCTTTTATTGTATTCTCCGACACATCCACTAGATGGTGCTACCCATTAAGTGAAGTTGGTTGGTGACTTCAACCATCATAATACTCCACTTCCGGTTTACCTACTCCGGTTTTCAGGGTAAAGAGGAACATTTTTGGGATCACTAGATTGTGTTAGAGCCACCGGACATTGGTCCTTTTGAGGATCCCCTCCGCTCTAGTTCCCATCCACCCATTTGGAGCAAATTAGTTTATTCTTTAACTTATGTTGCTCTATTCTCACATTGATCAAAGTTCACCTCTTCCTCTGACCACTAGGGAGAACGACACACACCTTCTGGCGTGCCATTTAGGCTCCGCCTATGTATGGTGTTGTCGTTCGCAGAAGATGGGATCAGGTTAGAGACCTTTACTGGCCCCTCATTAGCCTGTCTTTAACTCTATCGAGACCCTGTGGATCACCGGCCCCGACTAGTCCAATCTATTCAACTTAGATCGTTTGCTGTTGATTGGGGAGCCAATGGTGGTATGAATTGGAGGGAGGTCTTACTTTAGTACGTCCGGTTGAATTGTGCATATATATTTGACACTAGGTTTATTTGTACTAGGTACCATGATGGGTAATTGTTTAATGTACAAAAAATTTATGGATATGTATCGATCTATATGTGCTGCCTGGGCTGTGTGGTCTCCGTTGGTCGTTTGCACTGTGGAGCGCACTTAGATACCGGAAGTGTTTGCGGGTTTCCGTGCGGTCCATCGTGTATAACAATCCATAGCGAGGCTTGGTCCGGTCCAGCACTACTTAAGGCGGGTGACGCGGCGCGCCGCCTGTGCCCCTGGAAGACGTGATGATGTCACGAAACGCGTAGGGCGGAGCCAGACGACGCGCTGACGTCACCCCCAAGCGAGCTGCTTTCCAGTAGGATGGGTTTGTCTGAGCTCCGGTGGCCACGGAGCCGGACTTAAGGCTGTTTTTCTATTGACACTCTGTAAGTGTACATCTGTATTTTTATTTCATTTTAATAAATGTAAGTGGTTTTACACTATGTGAGCCCCTTTTATTTTATGGTATCTATGCCCCGGGGCGTTGGAGTTGATGCTGACGAGATGACCTCTGGTGGACACCGCTGATAGTTCCCATTTTGGCTTTAAAGATCTCTGCTTGCTGTGATCCTCTGTGGTGGGGGATCATGGCCTTCTGGTAAGGAGTAACCCCTTCCATAAATGGTGGTGGACCCTTCTTTGCTATCACAGATTTTTATTTTCATCACTTGGACTTTTTTGTTTATTGTTGGTGATTTGGATTTTTTACAACACTGAATTGATGTTTTATTTCATGGACTTTTTCACAAACACCTAACCGATGGTTTATTTTATGGACTTTTTCTTCTTTTCATTAAGTTTTGCACATTGATTTCATGATCACCATATGAATTTTTCTTCATTGTAAATTATTCATTATGTTTCATCAATATTAGCGCAACCTTTTATTATTTTTTTGATGAAAGGCCATTCAGAAGTGAACTGAAAAGAACGAAATGAAAAGCGCAAAAAGCACGAAATGAAAAGCGCGAATCAACACTCACCAAACTTCTACTAACACGAAATTAGCAGAAGGAGCCCAAAGGGTGGCGCCTGATCTTGCAGATGATAGCCTCCTTTTATCAAAAGATCCAGCCCAGCAGGTGGAACACAGGTGGATGCTGTGGCCTACACTATCAAGATACGGTTGGATGGTAAATCATCAAACGAGTCATCTTTTCTCCAGTTTAGGCACCTTATTCAACACCGCAAAAGGGATGGTGTCCCTGCCATCTCAGAAAGTGTGGGCGATCATTTAGAAAGTAAGGAGAGTGAGGACATGGTCCTACATAACAGCCTCGAGCTAACTCAACTTACTGGGGATTTTTGTCTTTCTGTATCCAGATGGTCCCATGGACACATGGATACTTCAGGCACTTTTTAGCTAGAATTCCTGAAGCAATGGAGCAAACTGTCTATCCCAGTAAAAATCATCCATGTCTTTATGGACCTTGCTTTGTGCACTGGTGCGCAGTCGTGTTGGAACAGGAAGGGGCCATCACCAAACTGTTCCCACAAAGTTGGGAGCATAAAATTGTCCAAAATGTCTTGGTATGCTGACGCCTTAAGAGTTTCCTTCACTGGAACTAAGGGGCCAAGCCCAACCCCTGAAAAACAACCCCCACACCATAATCCCCCCACCACCAAATGATTTGGACCAGTGTACAAAGCAAGGTCCATAAAGACATGGATGAGCGAGTTTGGGGTGGAGGATCCTGACTGGCCTGCACAGAGTCCTGAATTCAACCCGATAGAACCTTTGGGATAAATTAGAGCGAAGACTTCAAGCCCACAAATAGAGATTTGTTTTGGTGATATTTGATCACCTCTGTGGTTTTTATTTTTTGCGCTATAAACAAAAAAAAAAAGATTGACAATTTTTTTTTTACTTTTTGCTATAAAAAATATGCCCCCCAAAAATATTTAAAAAAAACAAATTTCTTTCTCAGTTTAGGCCGATATGTATTCTTCTACATATTTTTGGTAAAAAAAAAAAATGCAATAAGCGTATATTGATTGGTTTGCACAAAAGTTATAGTGTCTAGAAAATAGGGGATAGTTTTATGGCATTTTTATTATTAATTTTTTTTTATTAGTAATGGCGGTGATCTTTTTATCATGACTGCGACATTATGGCAGACACATCAGACACTTTTGACACTATTTTGGGACCATTTGCATTTATACAGTGATCAGTGCTATAAAAATGCACTGATTACTGTGTAAATGATATTGGCAGGGAAGGGATTAAACACTAGGGGGCGATGAAGGGGTTAAGTGTGTCCTAGGGAGTAATTCTAACTGTGGGGGGGGGGGTGGGCTTCAACTCACCTGACAGCGATCCCTGCTCCCAATGACAGGGAGCAGTAGATCTCTGTCATGTCACTACGCAGACGGGGGAAATGCCTTGTTTACATAGGTATCTCCCCGTTCTGCCGCTCTGCAACACGATCTTGGGACACTGGCGGACATCGAGTCCACGGGACCCGCGGGCACGGTCACAGAGCATGCGGTGTGCGTGCGCGCGCCCACAATGCCGCGTCTTAAAGGGGACGTACCTGTACGCCCATTTGCGCAGCCGTACCATTGTGCTGACGTATATCGCCATGCACTGGTCGGCAACTGGTTAAGGGGTATAGGGGGCGCGCGCCATGGTACTGAGGAGCCGATGCGCGTGCCCGGCACACATGATCGCTCCTGACAGAGCCAGAGCGAGGATCTGTGTGTGAAAAACCCACAAATCCACGTTCTGACAGGGGAGAGGAGACAGATTGTGTGTTCCTAGTATATAGGAACACCGATCAGACTCCTCCCCCAGGCAGTCCCACCCCCCCCACCCCCCACAGTTAGAACACACAGTGGGGGAACACATTTAACCCCTTCCCTGTCAGTGGCTATTTTTAGCTCTGATCGCTGTGTAAATGTCAATGGTCCCAAAAAAGTGTCAAAAGTGTCCGATCTGTCTGCCGCAATGTCGCAGTCCCAATAAAAATCGCAGATCGCAGCCATTACTAGTAAAAAAATAATAATAATTAAAAAAATGCCATAAATCTATCCCCTATTTTGTAAACGTTGTAACTTTTGGGATTTTTTTCTTTACCAAGAATACGTAGATTACATATCAGCCTAAACTGAGGAAAAAGTACGTTTTTTAAAAAAAAATCGGGGATTTTTATTATAGCAAAAAGTAAAAAATATTGTGTTTTTTTTTTTTCCAAAATTGTCGTTTTTTTTTGTATATAGCGCAAAAAATAAAAACGCAGAGGTGATCAAATACCACCAAAAGAAAGCTCTATTTGTGGGGAAAAAAGGAAGTCAATTTTGTTTGAGTACATCGTCACACGACCGCGCAATTGTCAGTTAAAGCGACGCAGTGCTGTATTGCAAAAAATAACACTATTCAAAAACTCGCACTAAGGTACTAAATAAAAATAAATCCAAAACTGGAAAGGTGCTATAACCTTAATGAGTTAGAAAAATATGAAACAGCGCTGGCGGCATATGTTAATCTAAACAATTCATAGTGGTTGGTTCATAGTGGTTTGTGCCATATAAGTCAATATGCTTGTGCCATACAAAATGCAAAAAAATATATATATATAATATACATAAATCTGTAAAGTGCTTGGTCCTCATATAGTAATGCAATAAAGTGCAACGGTGCGCCAATCTTGCCAAGTGTGAGGTGCCACACTCCCTCTTCGGTGACCCCACTCACCAGAAACAATGGACCCTCAGCTTTGCAGTCTGGGGTCAAAAAGGCTGTGATCTATTGATCTGGGATGTGTAGAATGGTTGCTCAAGCATTCTTCCAAGGAGGGTGTGTCCGCCGCTGTATGAAATGCGTTCCACGGAGGCGGACATTGCGTCAATGGTTAACGTGAACCGGAAGTGCATCTACGCGTTTCAACCCTCCACCAGGGTGTCATCAAAGGACATCACTTCTGGTTCCTTGCAATCAATTTATAACCGAGGGGAGATCACTCCTCCCTCTAGGGAGAAGGAAGAGACCAATTACGATCAGTGTAAACAAACACCAACTTCCTCCTCTATGACATCATTTCCTGTTGCCAGATATATAAAAATATAATTGATTAATTTTTTCTGTTATGAGAAAAAATATTATAGACAGAAAAGGGGTGTAGCCATGGGGGCTAAATATGCCCCATCAGTGGCAAACCTCTTTATCAGTCAGTGGGAGAAGGAAGCCATTTATGATAGAAATATACCAGCGCTCAGATTCTACAAGAGATACATAGACGATATTGTGATAGTATAGGCAGGATCGCAGGAATCGTTCTGTAGCTTTCTCGAGGAAATGGGAAATAACTCCTATGGTATCTCCTTCTCAGAAACTTATAGTCATCAAATGGGGAATTTCCTGAATCTCACCATATATAAACAAAACGGAAAACTACTAACTAGGACTTTCTTGAAGGATGTTGATAGAAATGGCTACATCCCAATAGGTAGTTCCCATCACCCTAGGTGGCTAGGTGGTATTCCTAAAACGGAGATGCTAAGGTAAGAAGGAATTGCGACAAAAAAAAGAAGATTGATTGATATAGAAGCAGAATTGATTTTGGAACGATTTCAGGAAAAAGGGATAATATAAAAGATCTAAAAAGAACTAAGGCAACCATTGGAGAGATGAATGTCAGAAACCATGAATAAAGCTGAGACAGAAGTACAGTTAAATCACACTTGTTTAATAATAAAAGTAAAAAGAACAAACCTAGATCAAAACATAGCCAAAGTTCAATAACCGGAACGGATAGTCAGCCAAGCCAGAAGTCAGGGATCAATGTACTGGAACAACAAGCAGGATCTGGAGCCAGAAGGGATGTCAGCAAAGCAAGTCTTGAACAGGATCGCAGGAGATCGTTTCTGTGATGTTGACCAAGGTGAAGGCAGAGATCATCTGGACTGGACGGCTTAAGTAGGCAGGACTGATGAGCAGGATATCATCAACAGCTGAGTAACTGTGGAGAGAGATGGGAGCTGGCTATTAGCCGACAGCTGAGTGGCTAGCTCAGAGAAGGAAGGGCCCAGCCCTGACAATGAATAGGGAATGTTTGTTTCAAAATAAAGTCAAAAAGAAGAAATATTACGGTGTGGCTTTTCTGACTGGCTATAATCCTCAGTATAGACAGTTTGAAAAGATAATTAGGGAACACTGGCCCCTGTTATTGGAAGATAGAGAGCTTAAAAGTATCTTGTCTGTACAACCTCGATTTATTTATACTAAACCGCTGACACTTAGGTTAATATTGGCACATAATGTCATCAATCCCCCTAAGAAGCTACTCTGTTTCCCCGAAAATAAGACCTAGTGTGATTGTCGGTGATGGCTGTAATATAAGCCCTACCACCCAAATAAGCCCTAGTTAATGTCCTTGTAGGTCTTATTTTCAGGGTAGGGCTTATTTTCAGGGAAACAGGGCAGGGCTTATTTGGGTGGTAGGGCTTATATTGCAGCCATCACCGACAATCACGCTAGGTCTTATTTTCGGGGAAACAGGGTATTCACCTTTTTAGATCAAACAGTTTTTTTCAGTTATGGTAAATGTATGATGTGTAAGACTTCCAAACATAGGAATAGGAAAACTACCCACTTCAGCTCCTACTCCCAGGGTAGGTCGTTTGAAATAAAAAAAAAATGTATAACTTGTGGGACCACACATGTCACCTACCTTTTGTCCTGTCCTTGTGGTCTCCAGTATGTGGGGAGGACCACAAGGAAATTGGGGATAAGGCTCAGGGAGCATGTTAACAGAATCAAAAAGGGTTATAAGCATCATCGTCTGTCCAAACATTTTTGATTGTTTCACAATAGGGATCCCAGGGGCCTCACATTCTGTGGGATAGATAGAGTGGAGGAGCACTGGAGAGGATCCAATCTCAAGAGAGCTATCTCACAGAATGAGAACCAATGGATCCATAGGCTTCGCACTTTGAGTCCTCATGGCCTCAACATTGAGCTGGATCTCAATTGATTTCTGTCCAATTGGTAATAACATTTTAGGGGGTGTTATTTCTTGTATTTATATATTTTTCATTTAATTTTATTTATTTATTTTTATTTTATTTTCATTTTTATTTTTTTTTATTTTTTTTTCATTTCATTTTTTTATTTTTTTCAATGCAATTAGTTTTATAATCATGTATTGGGAATCTTTTGTGATGTCTATAGTATTATATGATCCATTGTAGTCCGATAGCCAAATGGTATGTTTGCTAATATGGCTTCTGTTTATATTTAAAGATTTTTTTATATATCTGGCAACACGAAATGATGTCATAGAGGAGGAAGTTGGTGTTTGTTTACACTGATCGTAATTGGTCTCTTCCTTCTCCCTAGAAGGAGGAGTGATCTCCCCTTTGGGTATAAATTGATTGCAAGGAACCGGAAGTGATATCCTTTGATGATGCCCTGGAGGAGAGGCGAAACGCGTCGACACACTTCCGGTTCACGTTAACCATTGACGCAATTTCCGCCTCCGTGGAACGCACGCCATACAGCGGCGGACTCGGATGTTTTTGCTGATGCCCGTTTTTGCCAGATATCCTGTAAGTGGTGCCTAGTTTGCGCTCTACATTTTATTTTCAAATCATTCTTTGCAGCTATTATCTTTTGTACCACCACCCCCTCCCTTTAGAATGTAAGCTCTACAAGCAGGGCCCTCCTGTACCTTTTGTATTGAACTGTACTGTAATTGTGTTGTCCCCCTTATACATTGTAAAGCACTGAGTAAACTGTTGGCGCTATATAAATCTCGTATAATAATAATAATAATAATAATAATTTTAGCGGTATTTCACTATGAGCTTTCTCTTGGTTTCCCCATCTATGGAGTGTGGCGTATCTTTTCTGTTGTAAAGCAACTCCCTTGGAAGAATGCTTGAGCAACCATCCTACACATCCAAGATCAATAGATCACAGCCTTTTTGACCCCAGACTGCAAAGCTGAGGGTCCATTGTTTCTGGTGAGTGGGGTCACCGAAGGGGGAGTGTGGCAACTCACACTTTGCAAGATTGGAGCACCGTTGCACTTTATTCTATTACTGTATGAGGACCAAGCACTTTACAGATTTATGTATATTATATATATATATTTTTTTGCATCTCGTATGGCACAAGCATATTGATTTATATGGCACCAACCACTATGAATTGTTTAGATTAACATATGCTGCCAGTGCTGTTTCATATTTTTTGTAAAGCAAAAAATAGCGCGGTCAGGAAGGGGGTAAATCCTTCCGGGGCTGAAGTGGTTAAAGTCAAATCTGTCAATTGAAGGCTTATGGTGTCTGTCGGATTTTCTAAGAAGATTTGTCGAAGCAGCTAAACTGTACGACGCCGCGATCGCACATTTCGGGTCGAATGCTCCACCCACAAGCTATAGTAGAATTCTAATGTTGTTTGACTAGTAATAATTATAATCATTAATTATTATTACTATTCAAACAACATTAGAATTCTTCTATAGCCTATGGGCGGAGCATTTCACCGTAAATGTCCGCTCGCGGCGATCGTATGTTTTTAGCTGAATCTCCATGCCGAACAATATTATACATATTTTTGATCGTATCGAATGGTACGATACTTGTTTGTTTTTGTTCATGTCAAAACAGTCTCTACCCCAACAGCCAATGGAATTGCATTGTATCAAAATTAAAGCATATAACTTCCTTCCTGTTCGCTCTGCACTACTAGCGGTTCTGGTTCACATCCGACAGTGGCTTTAGGTTAGGCACATTCGACCGCAGATTTCTTTCGTCACCGTCATGTCGAATCTTCTATCCATCTATATCGAACTTTTGCCGCAACAATACAAAAATATAATGGATACAAAAGAAAGCATTTTTTTTTATTTCGGATCGTTCGGATTTCGGATTCTGCACGTTAGTTATCGCTTTGTTAAAACGAACACGAAAATCCACGAAAGTTCGGGCGAAAATGCATTCGCATTTCGATAACAAATGCACATGTCTATGAAACATTAGAATGTCAAATACATATATACTGACAAGTAGTGATGTAGTGTGTAGTGTAAGTGATCTAAAATGTGTTCTACAATGGATAAGACAAGCCTTAAGAAACTCGAAAAACCCCACAATATAAACAAAACAAGTGAATGATAAGATCAAAAAGAACTTGCTACATGAAAGTCCAGGTATTGGAACAATTGTATCCAACAGAAAAAGAATGAATGAGAAAAAAATAATAAACAATGTTCCACACATGTGTTCTTGTAAGACAGGGGTCGGCAGCCTACGGCCCGCTGCCGCTTAAGGTCCGGCTCATCAGTGCACGTGATGAATTCACATGCACCCAGCTCGTGGACATTTTAACCCCTTCACGCCGACCGTACGCCAATATTCGGCCTCAACTTGAAGGGATTGTACCGGGGTGATTCATGCAGCTAGGCCCCTGGAAGACGTCACCTCTGACGAAACGGCGTAGGGAGGAGAGACGTGCTGACGTCACCACGATCCTCGCTGATCCCGGAAGATACGGGCAGCAGTGTGCAGCCAGCCGGCAATTGTTTTAAGCGATTCTATTTCTACTACACTGTGAGTGTGATTCTTTTAAATTTTTTTAAATAAAGTGTCTTAAACTTGTTACGCTATGGGAGCTTTTGTCGCTTATCTTTACATGACAAACAAATGACCATTTGCCAAGCAGAAGATTCCTAATAGAGAGGTCCATGAGTGTTACTTTCTCGCTCCTCACCCGAGGCTGGGGTCATCTTCTTACATAGGTGGAGGAGCTTTCCTGTCATCACTGAATCCCGGGTGATCTAGCCATATGTCATACACCATTCGGATGCTCATCACTCTCTCCCTGGCATAAATCTTGCACCTATATGAACTGTACACTTTTGTGCACTCTGCATTTTGGACTTTACGTTTTTTATTAGCATTTTTTCTTTGGTTATTGTGTGGGTCATAATATCACTGCTATAATTCACGTACAGATATTTATATTGTACTCTTCAGGATGTACTCACTACTTTATTTGTCTTATGTCACTTATTGCAGCGCAGCCTTTTAATTTTTGAGCTAAACACATCACCCTGGTACTGTTTTTTAGAGCCTGAAGTTGGCTCTCTTAGGATAACAACCGATGCGGCTAAGAAGCCACTCGGCTGTTATCCCAAGCAGCAGAAGGGAATGCCCCTCGCCCGGGTTTCCGGTCCCACGGGGATGACCAAGCGATCAGCCGACGTGTCTGCAGGCTGGTCAGAGACCCGAACGAAGCCGAAATCGGCTTCAATCAGGGCTCGAATTTGGTAGCCCGGGAGCGATGTCATGACATCACTTCTGGTTTACAGACGACTTAAAGGCGCCAATTTTTAAAAAATGACAGCATTCAAAACAGAATAACTTGGCATTTTGAATGCTTTTAATTGCAAAGGAGGGATTTGGGGTCTTATAGACCAACAATCCCTCCATAAAGAGTACCTGTCACTGCCTATTACTTTCACAAGGGATGTTTATATTCCTTCTGACAGCAATAAAAGTGATCAGAAATGTTTCAAAGGGACAGTGTTAAAATAATTTAAAAAAATAAATAAATAAGAAATGTTTTTTTAAAGCACCCCATCACATCATATTACTGCACCTACATATAACACAGCTGGGAGGGGGGGGGCTGAGTAATATGCAGGGGGGACTGTGTGATGTGCAGGGGGAGTGTAATATGCAGGGGGCCGTGTAATGTAAATGGGGTCCAGAGGTGCAGGGGGCTGTGTGATGTAAAGGGGTCCAGAGGTGCAGGGGGCTGTGTGATGTAAAGGGGTCCAGAGGTGCAGGGGGATGTGTAATGTAAAGGGGTCCAGAGGTGCAGGGGGCTGTGTAATGTAAAGGGGGCCAGAGGTGTGGGGGCTGTGTAATGTTATCTTCATTTATTAGCAGGTAAAGGGTGCCCTCCATGCATTCACATACATTGAATCCGGCCCTTAAGTGGAAAAAGGTTGCTGACCCCTGTCATGAGAGATAAAAAAAAGTAGAAAAAGAAAAATAGAAGTGAGTCCAGCTTCCCACATGCAGTTCCAGCCGAATGATCATAATAAATCAATTGATTTCACATGAAAAGAGTATCACCTCTATGCTGTGTGTATATGGTGAGCAGCATATGCATTTATGTGAATCCTCCTTTGTAGTCAAATGGTCATGCAGCTTCAGTAAACAAAATCAGTCTTGTGTATCTCCTTACTCTCGTTAGTCACATTAGACAATATGTAAAGCAATAGAAGAGGCTCATAGTGCATTTATGTATAAAAATAACTGGTTTATTGAATAAAAATGCACTTACTTGCAAGACGTATGGATGTAAGTGGATTTGTATTCAATAAACCAGTTTTGTATACATTAATGCACTATGAGCCTCTTCTATTGCTTTAATGTTTACTCTGCTTGTCTCTAATTTACATAATCTTTATTTCATTGTTAGTTCTCTGTTCTTCCTCTTCCTGTAGGAAGCATGTATTTTCCATGTTCCTGCACCTTGTGTAAGTAAAGGTATTTTCCTTCCAAAAGGGCAGACTTTGCAAGAGGGTTCACCACTTAAAACCAGAGTATGGGCAGTCTTCCCCATTGACCACCAATGTAAGGAAGGATGTCTTCATTAACCACCAATGTAAGGGAGCCTTTCTCTACTAGTCACCAATTTATGGGGTCCTTCTCCAAGGGCCACCAATGTAAAGGGCCCTTCTACACTTGTAGGCAGGTGCAGTCTCCTTTTTCTCTCGCTGAGGAAGAGGAATTTTCTCGAAATGTGCTAGACAGCCTATGCCTCCACAGAGGTAGTCCCATGTGATATGGACAGTTTTACTGACTTATGTGGAGGACCATTAAGACATGCTTTTATCAAGCCTTTGTTTGTGAGTATGATACCTACCTTTGTATTCAAAGAAATATCTTTGTTTGAGGATAATGCGCTAGGTCCACGCGCCTTCTGTTTCTTTTCATGTTGCAGTCTCTTTTTCTCCACTGCAGGTGTCTCTCAACCACAGCAGCATTGCAGGAGAAGAGGAAGTTAAACTGCCCCTCTATGGTTTTGCTGGGTCACTTTGGAAGGGATCCAGTTGGATGCTGCTTCCCCTTGACTCTGGTGGCCATCTCGGGTCAGGCAGAGTCTATTTTAGACTGTAGGTCCTGGGTTTGGCACACATTTTTGCAAGTGGACAGGTCAGGAACAGATCTCCCGTCCGTCAATGAAGAAGACTAGTGATAGGAAGAGGTTCATGATGAGTAGGGACAGGCTAGGTATACACCTTCCTTCTTGGAATCTTGGGTGCAAACTGGCCAGACCAATTCCACCCTCTTGGACAGACGCTGTCAGCATTTGTAATTTCTACTTTGGCCAACTATGCTGTGAGTATTCCCAGTTGGGCGTCTTCCCACTGGGCTTTTTGTATCATTGAACCTTCTTTTTAATACAAGTTGTGCTTCTTGCAACCGGACTCTGTCTTCACTGCTGTTGCACACCGCTGCACCCACCCACACACTGACCATACATTTAAGGAATCTCTTACTCCATTAACCACCAATTTAAAGGGCTCCTTCTGCACTGACAACCAATATAAAGGGGCATTGCTCCACTGACCATCAGTGTAAGGGGACCTTTTCAATTAAGTCTATCCTCCACACAACATCCATATACAGGTAATGACAATGTTGCAGATACGTGTGTTCTTATGCCGCGTACACACGGTCGGACTTTTCGTCTACAAAAGTCCGACGGACCCTGACGGACTAAAGCTGGCTGACAATCCGATCGTGTGTGGGCTTCCCCGGACTTTCAGCGGACTTTTCCAGCCCCAAATCTGACGGACTTTAGATTTGAAACATGCTTTAAATCTTTACGTCGTAACTACGCCGGACCCAGAAATCCGCTCGTCTGTGTGCTAGTCCGACGGGCAAAAACCCACGCTAGGGCAGCTATTGGCTACTGGCTATCAACTTCCTTATTTTAGTCCAGTGTACGTCATCACGTACGAATCCGTCTGACTTTTGTGTGATCGTATGTAGGCAAGTCCGTTCGTAAGAAAGTCTGCCGCAAGTCCACCAAAAGTCCGACAGTCGAAAGTCTGTCGGACAGGCTGTCGGACTTTTGTAGCCGAAAAGTCCGACCGTGTGTACGCGGCATTACAATAGATAATGACTTGTATTGCCATTTGCCTATAAATCCTGTATCTTAGCTATTCCAATGCTTTGTCAAGTTTGAGATTTCCGCTGTAAATAATAGGCCCATATTCAGTCAGTTCAGTAAAATTCTTGTTGTCTTTTTCTTTTTTTTTTTTTTAGATTCTAGAACTGATGATGAAAACAACTGGACCTCCATGCCAGATGAAGTTTTACCTTATCTCCGCAGTCCCTGGTTGACCAAATTTACACCTTCGGTTTATACGGTTGTGTTCCTCCTATCGCTGCCTTTGAACATAACAGCAATTATGATATTCCTGTTCAGAATTCAAGTGAAGACACCAGCAGTGGTGTTCATGTTGAACTTGGCTATGGCTGATGTCCTCTTGGGGATCTTGATGCCTTTGGAAATAATTTACCGATTCTCAGGAAACAATTGGGTGATTGGAGAAGGAATGTGCCGCTTTGTCACGGTTGCATTTTACTGCAACATGTACTGCTCCATCCTGCTCATGACCAGTATCAGCGTGGACCGGTTCCTGGCTGTGGTCTATCCCATGAAGTCCCTCTTATGGCGCACAGTGAGCAGAGCCTGGCATGCTTGTCTTTTCATCTGGATGGTTTCCATCGCCGGAACTGTGCCGCTTTTTAAAAACAAACTAACTGTTCACATTGACCAACTAAATATCACAGTTTGCTATGACTTGCTGGGAAGTAACAACGTTGGGAGCTTTTACTTTCATTATTTCACTGCTTATATTTCAATTTTCTTTTTCTTGCCTTTTATTATTACAACTTTCTGTTACGCTGCAACCATCCGAAGTCTGAGCTCACTGAAAATTGAAAGCACCTTTAAAAAGTCCAGATCCGTGTTCCTTTGCATCACGGTACTTTTTGAATTTATTATTTGCTTTGCCCCCACCAACATCATCTTTTTACTTTATAATCTGAACATCGATAAGCCATTTAGGGTGTATTTTGCCTACATGATCTCTTTTTCTATTAGCAGCATTAGCTGTTGTCTTGACCCTGTTATCTATTATTACGGGTCTTCAAAGTGTATCAAGTACATATACAGCTTGATGTGTTGTGGCAAAACCAAAGATGACTATAAATAGACAGTTAACCCCTCAAGAACTACAGGTGAGAAGACCTCTGCCCGTACTCTGTAGAGCTGGGACCTCATTCTGTTTCTTGCACAGTACATCTTGTCCAACACACAAAACTGGCCAAACATTAGGATCTAGCTCTTTATGGACATCCTAAGGAATGACTCTGGTACTCTAGGTACTCTAGGCATAAGCAAATTTAACATCCAATTAACGACAAAAAAACTAGGACATTTCGGTATAATTTGGTATTTCAGCAAAATGCATCGGTACCCCCCCTCCCCCCATTAATTGCATGGAGAAATGAAGGAGGTAGTGGTTGGAACAGGTTTTAAGTGGCTACAGAAACTCCTTGCACTACTTTGGACCCAAAGAATGGTCCCTCATTAGCTGAGAACCTGACATTAGATATTGAGGCACAGAAATGGATTTGACAAGGCAAGTATTTCTTTCTACACGTACATGGAGTGCACTTTGAAAGGAATAGATTGACATGGCTTTGTTAATTAACAAAGCCATTTGATGATGTCAACTTCTTTTCAAGCTAATTTTGCCTGAGTAGTCCGCATATATTTCCAGTTTTACATCTTTGTCCTCTTCAGCTGACTGACGCATCCAAGTTCAGGCAGCCCAGCGCCTGATGATGCAGTATCCCTACCCCCCACCCCTATCCCTTCACAGGTAATCTATGCTGCCTTCAAATTCTTTACCTCTGTCCATATCACTGTGATGTTTGTTTTTGTTTTCTTATTGTCCATACCTAAATTATGAACTGTTTTTATCTTTATAGCCATGATCCCCTGCTCTCTTGCTGTATCTTGTAGTCTGTCTTTGGTGTGGGAAGTTCGTTCTGTCAGCCATGTGTTCCTCCTATGCAATCCTGGCTGATTAATTGGCAATAATACCTCCACCCAACTGAGTATAAATTTAGGCCTTCTCTAGGGGATGCCCAAGCAGGGATTGCTTTGGCAACTATCATTTTGGATAAATTATTCATATTGGATTCATATTCATAATACTTAAGCATTACACTTGGGCTCAGCACTTCAGCGAATGCACAAAGCGAAAATCTACAACAGGCTACTGCAACACACTAAACAGACTACAGGTGTCCTGATTCCCCATAGAACAGTGATGGCGAACCTTGGCACTCCAGATGTTTTGAAACTACATTTCCCATGATGCTCGACTACACTGCAGAGTGCATGAGCATCATGGGAAATGTAGTTCCAAAACATTTGGGGTGCCAAGGTTCGCCATCACTGCCATAGAACATCTCTCATCCAGTCTGCTTCTCAATCTCACCACTCTGTATCATGCACTCCCTACTTTTCCTTCTCACAGTTGCATCCTCTCTCCTTAAACTTTCCTTCACCCCTCTTCTCCACCCCACAGCTTATATATATTACCCTCACTCCTGTCTTCACCATATTACCGCACTCATCAGCTCCTGCTAATTTTGAACCCAGATACCAATAAAACATCCAGGACACTGAGAAGTGTCCCCCCACATAAGTCACACTCCCATATCACCTCTCTCACCCTTTTGCTTCTCCTAATGTCTGGAGATATTTCTCCAAATTTTTCTTCTTTTTTCTCCAGTTTCATTGAGAATTGCTGTGATCTATCCACCTCCTGGACAAGCTTCCTTGAGGACTTCTCTGCCTGGCTACCTTACTTTCACTCTTCTGAAATGCCAACAATCATTCTTGGTGACTTTAACATACCTGTTAATCTTAACACTTGCACTACTTCTAAATTTCTGAACCTAACCTCCTCTTTTGACCTGAAACAATGGGCAAACGCTTCTACTCACTCTGTTGGCAACTGTATTGTCCTCATATTTTCCTACCTATGCACTCCACGCAACCTCTCAAACATTCCTTTGCTTCTCTCTGATCACTACCTTATTCGTTTCACTCTCTTCTTGTCTTCCTCCTCTTTGCCTTCCAACTACCAAACAATTACCCGTAGAAACCTTCGCCATATTAACCCTTCTCTTCTTTTTTCTGCTACAGATTGTCTCTATGCCAAAATCTCATCCTTGTCCTGCCCCAACCTGGCCACTTCTATCTACAACAGTTCACTGTCATGCACCCTGGATACCTTGGCCCCCCTGACTATGCACAGAATCAGGCCCCAACCGCTACAACCCTGGCAGACAGACATTATCAAAAGCCTCAAAAAACATACCTGTGCTCTGGAGCGTCTGTGGCATAAGACAAAATCACAGCAAAATTTCAGCCAATATAAATCTGCCCTCCAAAAATACCATTCTTGTCTCCATGCTGCCAAACACTCTGTCCTCCTGTACAATCAAAACTCTTGTTTAACCCAACTACTACAGAGGAAGTTAATAAACTTTTTTCTAACGCCCACCTAACCTCCTGCCCGCTGGACCCCATTCCTTCTCAAATACTACGGTCACCCTCTGACTCTATCCTACACTCTTTAACTCATATCATCAACCTCTCCCTCTCTACTGACATCTTCCCCAACCCTCTGAAACATGCACAAGTCACTTCCATACCAAAAAAGGCCTCACTGGACCCCACCAATCTTAACAACCTAAGACCCATCTCCTTACTCCCTTTTGCCTCCAAACTCCTTGAATGTTTAGTCTACAACCGACTGAGCGACCATCTCATTGAGAATAACCTTCTTGATCCCCTTCAGTCTGGATTTTGTCCACAGCACTCCACAGAAACTGCTCTCCTAAAACTCACAAATGACTTACTAACAGCTAAAACCAACGGTCATTATTCTGTACTCTTACTCTTGGACCTCTCTGCTGCCTTTGATACAGTTGATCACCCCCTCCTCCTCAAAAAATTAGATTTGCTTGGTATCCATGGCTGTGCTCTCTGTTGGTTCGAATCTTACCTATCTCACTGCACCTTCAGTGTCACTTACAACTCTACTTTCTTCTCCCCAACACCTCTTACTGTTGGGGTCCCCCAAGGTTCTGTCCTTGGACCTCTACTATTCTCCTCCCTGGGTCAGCTGATAGCCTCCCATGGCTTCCACTACCATTTATATGCTGATTAAACCCATCTCTCTACCCCTCAGCTCACCCCATCAGCATGGGCGTCCCCACCATAGGGCAAGGGGGGTCAATTGCCCCCCCCTGGAGTCGTAAGAGTGTTGAAGTCAGGATGAAGACACTTGCCCCCTGTGTTGCAATGGCCGCTGTGGCCGCCTCCGCTGGCCTAGGGGCTGGGGCTGCTCTCAGTCTTTTCCGACTACACATCCATCCCTTCATCCTCACCCCCTGGCCCAAGCATCGGATTGGCTCTGTCGCTCGGGCCTCTGCTTAATATCACAGTGACCCGGCTGTTCCGTGAATGGCTGCTGCCGCAGCCTGTGTAAATGTATGTTGTGCCTATGCCGATCCGGGCTGGTGCGGCGCCGGCTCCTCCCACAGGTCACAGGTGCATGGCGTGCAGTGGCCGAGATGACAGAGAATACACTGCCTGGCTGCCAGTGCCTGTCCTGGGCCTATCTCTGAAGAACCACAGGTAACAGCAGTGCCTGTGCCACGACACCACTATGTACATCTTTTTGTATTGCAAATTGCATTACATGACCTTAAAATGATGCCCCCCCCTAAAAAAAGTTCAGCAGACGCCCATTCCCATCAGACTCCTCACACATCACTGATTTACTAGCAGACATATCAGCCTGGATGCCACACCACTTTCTCAGACTGAATCTATCTAAAACCAAGCTCATAATATTTCCTCCCCCACATGCCCCTTCTCCTGACTTCTCTGTCAAGATCAATGACACAACTATCAGTCCGTCCCCACATGCCAGGGTGCTAGGGGTAACCCTAGACTCTGAACTGTCCTTTCAGGCCCACATCCAATCCCTGCTGCCTTAGCCTCTGCAACATCTCTAGAATATGCCCCTTTTTAAACAATGACACCACCAAGCTTTTTTATTCACTCCCTGGTCATCTCTCGCCTCGACTACTGCAACTCCCTCCTCATTGGACTACCTTAACATACACTATCCCCCTTCAGTCCATAATGAATGCTGCTGCAAAGACTCATCCACCTTACCAACCGTTAAGTGTCCTCCACCCCTGTCTGCCAATCCCTCCACTGGCTTCCACTCACCCAACGAATAAAATTCAAAGTACTAACAATAATGTACAAAGCCATCCATAACTCTGCCCCCAGCTACATCGCTAACCTAGTCCAAAAATACCAACCAAGCCACTGTCTTCGGTCATCCCAAGACCTCCTGCTCTCTAGCTCCCTTGTCACCTCCTCCCATGCTTGCCTACAGGATTTCTCCAGAGCTTATCCCATCCTTAGGAACTCCCTACCCCAATCTGTCCAACTGTCCCCTAATCTATCCTCTTTAGACGATCCCTGAAAACCCTTCTCTTTAAAGAAGCTTATCCTGCTTCTAACTAATACACTGTTTTACTTTTTTCATCAGCTCATCCCCCACAGCTATTACCTTTTGTATCAATTGACCCTCCATCCTAGATTGTAAGCTCTAGCGAGCAGGGCCCTCTAAATCCACTTGTACCTAATTGTAATGTAACTGTAATGTCTGCCTTCATTTTGTTAAGCGCTGCGCAAACTGTTGGCGCTATATAAAACCTGTATAATAATTACTAATAATATTGGGTCATATAGACATCACATATATTTACTGTTCATCTGTATCTACCCAGATAGCAAAGCAATTGTGCTGCAAGTTTGAAAATCACTTGCTAAGCTCTTGCTAGACTTGCCGGGCTTCACAAGTTTGTTGCACAATTGCAGCAAGTCCACATTGCATAACTCCAGATTAACTTTCTTTGCAAACATTCTGCAAGTCTGCTGCAAGTTCTGGTTCAGTTATGTTGTGCAATAGTCATCCCACCACAGGGGGTCACTGTGGCTGAATTTTCATGCTGTAGACTTGCAGAGCTCTTGCTGTAGGCTCACCACTGCAACTTTGCTCTTGCTAGAGACTTGCCATGCAAATTCGCTACAAATTGGAAAAGTGTCAACTAGAACTTGTGCTTTAAGTGCTCTGCAAGTGTACAACTTGCCAGTGAAAAAGTGCAGCAAGTGTGCAGACTTACAATTCAACACTGCCACAAATTTGTGCCAAGTTGTCCTTGCTATCTGGGTACTGGTCTTTGATGTAGCCTCTACAGGGTGTTTATTAAAAGGTGTCACTCACATTTATGGTGTCTTTTAGTTTGGATTTTAACATCTATGTAAAAATAAAGTTACAGCTTTTATTTATGTATGATTTATTTTCCAAGAGTTCATACTTTAAAAACCTATTTTTTTACTTTTTTGTTTTTGTTTTGGGCCTTCATTGGAATGTGGTTTGACCCTTTCCAAAAATTCCCCATGTTTTGATGTTATTTCACCCTGGTGATCATAACAATAAAACTTCCTATCCTCGGGTGACCACACTCACTTACTATCCTGTATCTATGGAGGAGCATCATTTTGCAGAAGAATAGTCAACTGTCCCGGATTTGCTGGGACAGTCCCGCATTTGCTGGGACAGTCCCGCATCTTGGACCTTAGTTTTGATGATGTGGTGTCCCAGGCAATATCTCGGCATCACAGTGTCACTCTTTGCATGCAAAGTAACTCAATAATGCATTCATTATGATATCAGGGGCTGTGAGGTGGTGGCCCCTGCATAATTACTGTAGAGGCCAGGTTTGGGCAAGCCTAACCATTCGGTGGGCAAGATTTAGATAGGACAGTTTGATCACTGCATTTTTTTCTGGGAAAATCAGCAAGCCAATCGCTAAGGCAGGAAATTAGATTTCTAGGGGCCACTCTGTGCAGCATACAGAACTACCCCAATTTACTATCCTCCAAGAAGGAGACATTTGAGATTTCAGGCAGTTTTCAAAAGCTACAGCCAGTGCAGGATAAGCACCAACAGTTAGAGGGCTCATGTGTTGAAAACCCATTTTATAGCTAGGTATATAGGAAGTGCCACTGATGCTCCTAATATACCCATCGATGCTACTATGTTAACCACTTGACCTCCAGAAGATATACCCCCCCCCCCTTTCCTGACCAGGCCATTTTTTGTGATACGGCACTGCATTACTTTAACTGACAATTGCGCGGTCACGCAAATAAAATTGATGTCCTTTTCCCCCCACAAATAGAGCTTTATTTTGGTGGTATTTATTTACCTCTTATTTTTTGCGCTATAAACAAAAGACCCACAATTTAAAAAAAAATTATATATATATATATATATATAAAAACTATCCAATAAAAAAAATGTAAAAAATAAAATGTCTTCATAAATTTAAGCCAATATGTGTTCTACATATTTTTTAGTAAAAAAAAATCCCATTAAGTGTATATTGATTGGTTGCGCAAATGTAATACCGTCTACAAACTATGGGATATTTTTTTTAAATTTTACTAGTAATGGCGGTGATCAGTGACTTATAGCGGGACTGCGATATTGCGGCCGAGATTCGGACACTAACTGACACTTTTGACACTTTATGGCACAGGTGGCAAACACAAGGTTCTGCTGTCACGACCAGGACTCCTTGGAGTAAACACTTCCTCCGCTTTCCTCCTCAGTCTCCCCAGCAGCACCGGCTGTGTGTATAGCTGAGCGCATAGCCTGTCATTGGCAGAGGTACCTGACGGCTCCGGCGGCTGTGCGTTCCAATCTACATCCAGTGGCTGCATCTTGAGGGAGGGGTTTTGAGGACTTGTAGCTGTACTGGCCATGAAAGCATTCTTGTAAATGCCATCCTACACCAGGTAGGAGAGAGTACAGATGTGAGGTTTGCTTTGGGAGGTGGGGGGACTGTGGAGGTGTGTAGGAAGATGTGTTTAGAGGTGGCGGGATGGGGACAGAGTGCTGGGTGCAGGGGTCAGAACCCAGGAGGAGGGGTGGAAGTGAGATGTTGCACATTGGGCACAGTGCACCCCTGAACCCTGTCCTCTGTACGTTACGCACTACTGAACCCTGCCCTCTGTACGTAGCGCACCCCTAAATACCTGCCCTCTGTACGTAGCGTACCCCTAAATCCCTGCCCTCTGTACATAGTGCATCCCTGAGTCCCTGCCCTTTGTACGCATCGCACCCCTAAATCCCTGCCCTCCATACGTGGCGCACCCCTGAATGCCTGCCCTCTGTATGTAGCGCACCCCTCACTCCATGCCCTCTGTACATAGCGCACCACTCACTCCCTGCATTCTGTACGTAGCGCACCCCTGAATCCCTGCCCTCTGTACGTAGCACACCACTCACTTCCTGCACTCTGTATGTAGCGCACTTCTGAATCCCTGCACTTTATATGTAGTGCACCTCTGACTCCCTTCACCCTGTAGGTAGCGCATCCCCTTACTCCCTGCACTCTGTATGTAGCGCACCTCTGAATCCCTGCACTCTATATGTAGTGCACCTCTGACTCCCTTCACTCTGTACGTAGCACACTCCTCACTCCCTGCACTCTGTACGTAGTGCACCCCTTACTCCCTGCACTTTGTACGTAGCGCACCCCTTAAAATCCCTGCACTCTCTAGGCAGCGCACCCCTGCACTCTGTACGTAGCGTAGCCCTGAATCCCTGCACTCTGTACGTAGCACACCCCTAAATCCCTGCCCTCTGTACGTAGCGCACTGCTGAACCCTGCACTCTGTACGTAGCGTACCCCTGAATCCCTGCACTCTGTACGTAGCACACCCCTAAATCCCTGCCCTCTGTACGTAGCGCACTGCTGAACCCTGCACCCTGTATGTAGCATAATCCCGACGTAATCCTGAACTCTGCACTCTGTACGTAGTGCGACCCAGATACAACCGGCCCTTTGAGGGCAACCACACTGCTGATGTGGCCCTTGACGAAATTGAGTTTGACACCCCTGCTTTATGGGGACCAGTGACACTAATACAGTGATCAGTGCTAAAAAATATGCACTGTCACTGTACTAATGACACTGGCTGGGAAGGGGTTAACTTCAGGGAGATCAAAGGGTTAACTGTGTGCCTAGCCAGTGTTTTCTGCAGTGTGAGAGGAGCTTTTACTAGGGAAAGGAATGGATCCATGTCCCTGCTTTGCAGGAACACAGTATCCATGCCTTCCCTACAGACAGACCTCAGTTCTGCCTCTCTGCTGGATCATCAGCGGACATCGAGTCCGCCGTACCCGACTATCAGTGTACCCCGCTGTGTGTGAGGGAAAGCTGCCGCTGGCACGCATGTGTGCCCCCGACCCAGAAAAGCTGGCGCAGAGGTGCCGCCCTGTAGCAGTAAAACTGCTACAGGGCAGCCCTTAAGTGGTTAATGTAGCGCTACCCCCATATGAGCCACTGATTAGGATGGGCCCTCTGCTGTTTGTCCTGACCTTTACCCAAAAAAACCCCAGCCCCGGAACACACCAGGTTAAATGTACAAACATAAAATATCACAGGAAATCACTGAAGGTAATGCTTAGTATCCAGTAGTAGCGCTATATCAAAGAAAACAGACACCAAACTGGGTAGCAAAGGCAAACGTCATACATTGTCACCCAATATGGTTAGTGACCAGCCAAGCATAAAATGAATTAACAATGGTAAAAACACAACTTGGCATACAAAGTGATTAAAGCCTGGTAGTTTTTTTTGTTGAACCCAGAGGGCTAAATTAAAAAAAAAACGGTACTAACTATGCAATGTGATGCCATTGTGTTCTGACAGGGGGGCTGCTCCCCCTGTCAGAACACACCAGTCAGTATTTGCAAAAAGGAAGGAATGGCTGCACACCAAGATAACAAATATGAGCCGGGCCGGTGCTACCAGTAGGCGGATTAGGCAGCCGCCTAGGGGCGCAGCCACGGCTCCTGGGTCCCCTCCAGAGGATTGGTTCCCCCCCTGGCAGGTCGTGGCGCGGTGCGAAGTGTAGCAGGAGGAGAGGCGGCTCCTGCTGCTCCTGCGGCTCCCTCTGGTGGCTGCTGGTGCAAAGTAGCTGGGCGTGGAGAAGGAGCAGGCAAATCACTCCCTCCGAGCCAGGGGCGGCACCAGTTGAGTGCCGAGTCCTCCACTCCATCGGATCGCAAAGGGGACTGGCAGGTGGGCCTCTTATTTGGTCTTCAGCTGTAGTGCCCGGTGATTGGCCTCGTAGGGCAGGCAGCCTGTAGATTCTCCAGGGCTGATCGAGATGGCGGGTGGGGCGAAGGTGTGGCTGGCTCCCACAAAATCGGTGTCCTCTCTGGCTGAAAATGTAAAGGACTACACTGGGAGGAGGAGGAGCCGAGATAGTAGCCCGAGAATCTTCACCTGTATCCATGAGGTGACGTGAAGTTTTCCCCTGCAGAAGTTCCTTCTGTCCTTAATGCTTCAGCTCCCTAACCTGCCCACAAACAGCAGGGAACTGCTCCCAGGGGTGCCACTTCATACTGCCCCCACCATCTACTGCCCCCACCACCACCTACAGCCCCCACCATCTACTGCTCCCAATGCCTACAGCCCCACCACCATCTACCCCCACCACCATACATCCCAACATCTTGAGATGGGAATGAGGGACACCTAACTAGCAAACATATGTAGGCATAGGACACGACCCCTTAAAGGAGAATTAACCAAAAAAAATAATTCAATCCACAAGGGCTTTTTTACCACTACTATTCCTATTGTGGTATTGGGGGTTCTTTATCTTCAGTGTAGACTCTACCGGTGAGCTGAGTCTACGCCAGATATGCAGCTTAAGGGCTTTTTTGGCCCATCTTTATTGAAGTCAAAGAAAAACAGTCCATCCAAGATTCCCATGCAGGGGTTTCTTCTACAAAGCAATAATGAAATAAATGGAAAATACCGAGCCACCTGGCTCTCTGGTCAGCACTGCTGTTCAGGCGTTGACCTCGGTCCTCTTGACCCTGTAACTGTGCCTCCTGCAGACATGCATGCTCTGGCTGCACCCATGCAGTCTCTGACTCCTGCAGAGGAATGGGAGTCCACCTGACTCCATTGCACAGACTTCCTGTCCATCGGGCGAGGCCCTGAGCCATAGCCAGGTCACAACTAAATAGCCCAGCACACATATGTGCAATCAGCATGTCTTTCTCTCCAAAATCTGGTGTAAACCAGCAATATTCCAGGTAGCACAGGGTCCCAATGCCACAATATATATTGGCTTTTAAATTTTACAAATGCAGCAATTTAGAATTTGGATGAAAGGTTTAGCACTGGGAAACACTTTTTGAAAAATAAAAAGTGCATTTTATATACAACTATATAGATCAGACCAAAATGAGGGACAAATGAGATGAAAAGAGAGACAGAGGGACATTGTTCCAAATCAGGGACAGTCCCTCGAAATCAGGGACAGTTGGGAGCTATGCCCACCACCTACAGCCCCTCCGCCTACTACCCCCACCACCTACAGCCCTCACCGCCTACTGCCCCCACTGCTTACAGCCCTCACCGCCTACTGCCCCCACTGCTTACAGCCCTCACCACCTACTGCCCTCACCGCCTACTGCCCCCACTGCCTACAGTCCTCACTAACTAGAGCCCCCACCACCTACTGCCCCCACTGCCTACAGCCCTCACCACCTACTGCCCCCACTGCCTACAGCCCTCACTAGAGCCCCCACCACCTACAGCCCTCACCATCTACTGCCCCCACCACCTACTGCCCCCACCACCTACAGCCCTCACTAACTAGAGCCCCCACCACTTACAGCCATCACCACCTACAGCCCCCACCACCTACAGCCTGACCACCTACACATGTGCCCACCAGAGCACCCCCTTACATCACATGTGCTCACCAGAGCACCCCTTACATATAGGGTTGCCACCTCATCCCTTTAAACCCAAACCCATATATATATTGCCTTATCTGCAATAAATTAGCCTCAGAGCCTGTGTAATGCATACGTGTTCGGGTTTAAAGCGATGAGGTGACAACCCTACTTACATCACATGTGCCCACCAGAGCACCCCTTATATCACATGTGCCCACCAGAGCACCCCTTACATCACATGTGTACACCAGAGCACCCCTTACATCATGTGTCCACCAGAGCACCGCCTTACATCACATGTGCCCACCAGAGCACCCCTTACATCACATGTGCCCACCAGAGCACCCCTTACATCATGTTCCACCAGAGCACCGCCTTACATCACATGTGCCCACCAGAGCACCCCTTACATCACATGTGCCCACCAGAGCACCCCTTACATTACATGTGCCCACCAGAGCACCGCCTTACATCACATGTGCCCACCAGAGGACCCCCTTACATCGCATGTGCCCACCAGAGCACCCCCTACATTGCATGTGCCCCCCAGAGCACCCCTTACATCACATGTCCACCAGAGCACCCCTTACATCACATGTGCCCACCAGAGCACCCCTTACATCACATGTGCCCACCAGAGCACCCCCTTACATCACATATGTCCACCAAAGCACCTCCTTACATCACATGTGCCCTCCAGAGCACCCCTTACATCACATGTGTACACCAGAGCACCCCTTACATCATGTGTCCACCAGAGCACCCCTTACATCACATGTGCCCACCAGAGCACCGCCTTACATCACATGTGTCCACCAGAGCACCCCTTACATCACATGTGCCCACCAGAGCACCCCTTACATCACATGTGTCCACCAGAGCACCCCTTACATCACATGTGTCCACCAGAGCACCCCTTACATCATGTGTCCACCAGAGCACCCCTTACATCACATGTGCCCCCCAGAGCACCCCTTACATCACGTGTCCACCAGAGCACCCCCCTACATCACGTGCCCACCAGAGCACCCCTTACATCAGGTGTCCACCAGAGCCCTCAGCCCCCTGTACTCACTGGTCACTAACTGCAAAAAAGTTCCTCATTTCTCTTTGCAGGCTCCACACACTCGTTGTTCATTCCTCTGCAGTGCTGCTGTTCCTCTATTGCCCCCTGCAGGCTGGAGGGAGGAGAACACCTAATCCTCTCTCCAGCTATGAGCCACAATCCGGTCTGAAAAATGTGTCCGGTTTTCAGGTGAGTTAAAAACCGGGCACATGATTCAAAACCCGGGCTGTCCAGGTGAATCCCGTACAGGTGGCAACCCTACTCTCCCATCATCCTCTCCTTTCTATGCAATGCAGGCTGGGTTTTGTAATTGTGTCCCTTTAAAAGGCAGTGAGCAGCTTTGTGCTGGGACTTCATATTCCAGACTCCTTTTCAGCTGCTGCTTGTTAAAGTCTCATTCATTGGCTCCTGTAACTGTGCCTTTAATTGGCTTTCTTCCTCCTGCCAATAGGAACACAGGGGGGAAACAGAATAGCCTGTGTGTGTGCGAGAGGAGAGAGAGGATGGGTGAAAAGCCCATTCAGGAACTGATAGGCAGCTCTCTCCCTCTTTCAGGCTGGAAAGCCTTTGTATATGCAGCAGGGGGAGACTGACCATTCGGGCACTGCCCGAGGGGCCCCATGCCACTAAGGGGCCCCATCAGGGTTGCCAGCCTCAATAAAACCAGGGACAGTATGTAAAAATCTGTGTTTTTTTAAAAATCCCAAGATTATAGCTTCCCCGCCTCTCCAGTACCTTTTCAGTGTGTGTATGTGTATTCTGTGTGTTTATACTGTGTGTGTATATTGTGTGTCTGTGTGTGTATACTGTATGTGTGTGTGTGTATACTGTGTGGCCCATTAATCTATTGCCTGGGGGCCCCATAATCTCCTATTGCCTGGGGGCCCCATAATCTCCTATTGCCTGGGGGCCCCATGAGTTGTCAGTCCGCCCCTGATATGCAGCCATGATAGCGTCCCAGAACGTCCGCTCTCGCGCACCCGCGAGGATGCGCAGCGATCATGGCCGTGCCATTTTGCTAGGACACGGTGCGACCCCAATCTCTGTAAAGAGCCGCGGCTCTTTATCCATGTCATCGGCTGTGTCCAATCACAGCCGGTCACATGTAAACACGGAGATGACGGTAATCGGCGTTTCTTGTCTCACACTGACAGAGTGTGAGGAGAGGAGAGCCGATCAGCGGCATCTCCTTACAGGGGACATCTAGGTATGTAATCAGGGCACTGATCATCAGTGCCCTGATTACACTAAAGCCCCCACAGTGCCAGCAATGAGTGCCCATCAGTGCCAGCAATCAGTGCCTACAAGTGCCAGCGATAAGTGCCCATTAGTGATGCCAGTCAGTGCTGCTGCCCATCAATGCCCATCACTGCTGCCCTTCAATGCCATTCAGTGACCATCAGTGCCACCCATCAGTGCCACCCATCAGTGCCCATCGGTGCCCTCTATCCGTGCCGCCTATCTGTGCCCATCTTTGCCACCTATCATTGACCACCAGTGCCACCCATCAGTGCTCATCAGTGCCACCTAATCAGTGCCCGTAAGTGTTACCTCATCAGTGCCCATCAGTGCAGCCTCATCAGCACCCATCAGTGAAGGAGAAAAATTACTTATTTACAAAATTTACTCACAGAAACTAAGAAAAACTTTTTTGGGGAAAAAAAAACCCAGAAGTGATTAAATACCACCAAAAGAAAGCTCTATTTGTGTGAAGAAAATGATAAACATTTCACATGGTTACAATGTTGCATGACCGCGCAATTGTCATTCAAAGCGAGACAGCGCTGAAAGCTGAAAAAAGGCCCTGGCAGGAAGGGGGTGAAAGTGCCCGGTATTGAGGTGGTTAAAGTACCCCATTTTATTGGAAGAACACCAGAATGCGTCTCCCTGGCCTGTGTCCCCAGTAAAATGGAAATGGAAAACCCCAGTACATTAGGTTTTGTCCTTCATGCATGCCCTGAAGAAGAGGACATTTTAGAGCCCCAAAGCCTGTTGGTATTTTTTTTGTTGCTTGAAATAAAGAAAAATTCTTTTTCATTCTATCTCGCATTCTACTCTTTGTTCACTTGTGGTTAAACCTGAAGTCCCACCATTTCTCACCGATGCCTGTTGACTAGGAGCAACCACCAGAAAGCATTATTGTTTTGTTCAGATGGGGAAATCCTTTTATTTTTAACCATTGAGTAACCCTCTATTTTATGGTCTGGAGAATTCAGGCTCTTGCATACTCCCAATTTGTGGCTGGTCCTCTTTAAGCATTAGAACCACTTTGTAGTTTCCAGTTGATTGAGTCATTAGGGTGAAGATGAAAGCAATCATATTTGGTGCATTAGAGATGGTTCTTTCTTCCCCTAGAGATGTCAAATAAAAGCAAAATAATAAAATCACCTCCTCCGTCTCAGGCGGGAGTGATATCATCATAAGTGGAAGCATTAAACATCTAATCTCTGAAGACTAGGTGCTCTTCATTAGAGATCTGTCTAGATGGGGACCAACATCCTCTTACCTCTCTTCTTTCTTAGTGCCATCAGCTTATTGAGTGTGGACGGCAGCAATGACAAATCAGGTAAGCAACCATAATTTGTCATATTTAAAGGGGGATTCCAACTTATGCTATTTTTCAAACAACTAATGAACTGCTTGTACGTTTGTGTGAATCTGCATGTACATTTGTTCTTGAATAGGGGCAAAGTAAAATTGTATTAGGCTATTTTCTCTCCAGGTCGAATGCAACTGCGATATGTTGCTCAGAATTGGCTGTCAGAATGTAAAAGATGGTTTCATCAGAAGGGATCTGAAGGACTGCTCACAGCAGAAATTCTTAAAACACCAGACAGTCATATTCTACCCCTCCAGACTGGGGTTAATAGTTCGGTTTACGCCTGTTGGACTTTGCTTGGCCAATTCGTTTGTTGGAGTCCAACCAGCGCTGAATTGTAATTGTAGATATGTTTCTACGTTGCGTGGTTTTCCAGCCAAGCAATGTTTGTTAGTGTCTGCTTGAGCATGTTGAGTCATAGGTTGGGGTTAAAGGGCACACATACACTATATTGTCAAAAGTATTGGGGCGCCTGGCTTTACAGGCACATGAACTTTAATGGCATCCCAGTCTTAGTCCAACCAGGGCTGGATTGTAATTGTGGATATGTTTGGTGGTTTTCCAGCCAAGCAAAGAATTGTTTGTTATTGTCTGCTTGAGAATGTTGAGTCATAGGTTGGGGTTAAAGGGCACACATACACTATATTGTCAAAAGTATTGGGGCACCTGGCTTTACACGCACATGAACTTTAATGGCATCCCAGTCTTAGTCCAACCAGGGCTGGATTGTAATTGTGGATATGTTTGGTGGTTTTCCAGCCAAGCAAAGAATTGTTTGTTATTGTCTGCTTGAGAATGTTGAGTCATGGGTTGGGTTAAAGGGTACACATACACTATATTGTCAAAAGTATTGGGGCGCTTGCCTTTACACGCATATATACTTTAATGGCATCCCAGTCTTAAAGGGCATGTTTACATTTTTTTTTTTTTGGTTGACTGCCTGGGCGGGGGGTGGGTGCCGGCGCTTGGGCGCCCCCTATAGACGGGCCACCACTTCAGTATGCCCTGATAAGAAACTGTAATGCCCCGTACCCACGGTCGGATTTTCCAACGGAAAATGTCCGATCGGAGCGTGTTGTCGGAAATTCCGACCGTGTGTAGGCTCCATCACACATTTTCCATCTGATTTTCCGACACACAAAGTTTGAGAGCGGGCTATAAAATTTTCCGACAACAAAATCCGTTGTCGGAATTTCCGATCGTGTGTACACAACTCCGCCGGACAAAGTGCCACGCATGCTCAGAATAAATAAAAGAGATGAAAGCTATTGGCCACTGCCCCGTTTATAGTCCCGATGTACGTGTTTTACGTCACCGCGTTCAGAACGATCAGATTTTCCGACAACTTTGTGTGACCGTGTGTATGCAAGACAAGTTTGAGCCAACATCCGTCGGAAAAAATCCTAGGATTTTGTTGTCGGAATGTCCGAACAAAGTCCGACCGTGTGTACGGGGCATTAGATTATCTGACAGTAGTCCAAGTCGCCAGCCCAGTTTTCCACTCTGCTGGATGACCACCACAAAGAGCCATCCAACCAAAGGATGAACCATCTACTATGCTGGAGAAGTACTTTCCTTACAGCCTCATGTTGCCACTTAACGCCAAATCTTGGGCCTTGGCTTTACCAATGCTTTGTCGTGTTTAAGATTTTATTGCAGCATAGATTATGGGACCATATTCAGCCAATTCTGTTAAATTCTTGTCTTTTTTTTTTTTTTTTTTAGATGCTAGAAGTGATGACAAAAACAACCGAACCTCAATTTCAGATGAAGTTTTAGCTTATCTCCGCAGTCCTTGGTTGACTAAATTTTTACCCTTGTTTTTTACGGTTGTGTTCCTCCTGTCGCTGCCTTTGAACATAACAGCAATCGTGATATTCCTGTTCAGAATTAAAGTGAAGACACCAGCAGTGGTGTTCATGTTGAACTTGGCTGTGGTTGACGTCCTCTTAGTCATCTTGCTGCCTTTTGAAATCATTTACCGATTCTCAGGGAACAATTGGGTGATCGGAGAAGGAATGTGCCGCTTTACCGCGGTTGCGTTTCAATGCAATATGCACTGCTCCGTCCTGCTTGTGACCAGTATCAGCGTAGACCGGTTCCTGGCTGTGGTCTATCCCATGCGGTCCCTCTTATGGCGCACAGTGAGCAGAGCCTGGCATGTTTGTCTTCTCATCTGGATGGTTTCTATTGCTAGCGCTGCGCCGCTTCCTATAAGCAAACTAACCTTTCACATTGACCAACTGAACATCACAGTTTGCTATGATATGCTGGGACAGAAAGACTTTAAGAGCTTTTACTTTTATTATTTCACTGCTTATATTTCAATCTCTTTTTTCTTGCCTTTTATTATTACAACGTTCTGTTACGCTGCAACCATCCGAAGTCTGAGCTCACCAAACATTGAAAGCACCTTTAAAAAGTCCAGATCTGTGTTACTTTGCATCACGGTACTTTTCGAATTTATTATTTGCTTCGGTCCGCCCAACATCTTCTTTTTACTTTATTATCTGAACATCGATAAGCCATTTGGGGACTCTATGTATTTTGCCTACATCATCTCTCTCACTATTAGTAGCATTAGCTGTTGTCTTGACCCTGTTATCTATTATTTTGGGTCTCCAAAGCGTATGAAGTACATATACAGCTTGGTGTGTTGTGGCAAAACCAAAGCCGACCATAAACAGGCTGAAAGCTCCTCAAATAAAACAGGTGGGGGGACGTCTGCCCCTACTCTGTAGAGCTGGGATCTGATGCTGTTACTTGTACAGTACATCTTGCCCAACAATTAGAATTGGGTGAACACTGGGATCTGGCTTTTTTTATGGTCAACTTAAATAATAGAAGACTTATGCCCCGTACACACGGTCGGATTTTCCGATGGAAAATGTCCGATCGGAGCGTGTTGTTGGAAATTCCGACCGTGTGTGGGCTCCATCGGACATTTTCCATCGGATTTTCCGACACACAAAGTTGGACAGCAGGAGATAACATTTTCCGACAACAAAATCCGTTGTCGAAAATTCCGATCGTGTGTACACAAATCCGACGGACAAAGTGCCACACATGCTCAGAATAAATAAAGAGATGAAAGCTATTGGCCACTGCCCCGTTTTACGTCACCGCGTTTAGAACGATCTGATTTTTCTGACAACTTTGTGTGACCGTGTGTATGCAAGACAAGTTTGAGCCAACATCCGTCGGAAAAAATCCTAGAATTTTGTTGTCGGAATGTCCGAACAAAGTCCGACCGTGTGTACGGGGCATTAGGGTATCACCACAGAGTGGTACTGTGTCTACCGCGAAAAATACATATGTGCCACATCCCATAAATTTAGAAATATTGGAAAAATTGGTGCTGGACTTTATAGGCACCGAGACAAAATATTTTTTAAAAATAAACATTTTATTAAAAATTGATTAGAAAGAACAACCGGACAAACAGTAAATTTTAATAGGCTTTGCAAAGTAAAAATTGCCTATATACTCTATCAGCACATAACCCATAAACCAAGAATTAATCCTGAAATGATCATAGAGATGTCCTTGCTGAGACAATGATATACAGCAGGGGTCTCAAACTGGCAGCCCTCCAGCTGTTGTGAAACTACAAGTCCCATGAGGCACTGCAAGGCTGACAGTTACAAGCATGACTCCCACAGGCAGAGGCACGATGGGGCTTGTAGTTTTGCAACAGCTGGAGGGCCGCCAGTTTGAGACCCCTAATATACAGGCTTAGTAGGAGTAAGTCAGAAATGTAGAGTGGCTCGGCTTTACATGTTTCGCTTGTGAAGGCTTCTTCAGGAGCTTTAGGCATAAATTAGTATACACAAATAACCAGGGGTAAGGATCAAAGTAGAAAGGTGTCCAAAGTAAGGCAAATGATGCAGACATGTGTCATCATATGTATAACTGGTCCAAATCAAAGGATAATATAGAAGAAACCCCAATTCTGCAGTAGTTACAAACGTGCCAAAGTATAATACATTAAATAAAGGAAAGGCATAAAAAGCCTATAAGTCCTATATAACAATGACAGCCTCAAGGCTTATAAGAGGGGTAAGTTCTCAGTAACTACAGCAAAGGAGTAGTGATATATCCTGATCATCAGTATATAGCTGAATAGTAACAGCCGCCGCCCAGGAGATCAGTCAGCATGGTAAAAGTGTAGCTTTATGTTTTTAAAAAATATTTTGTATCTCAGTGCCTATAAAGTCCAGTACGAATTTTACCAATATTTCCAACATAAGGTGAAAATGGGAGATAATACTGGGCCAACTCAAAAAAAATAGTGAAAAGCTGCTACATTAACAATGTGACAAAGATAATAAATAGTGAACGGTAAATAATGTAGCGCTGGAAAATAGGCACGTAATCTTTATGCACATAAATAATACATGAATAAATCATACACAAATGAAAAGAAAAAATGAAATGTGGCAAAGTCCAATAGGTATAAAAGGTCCTAAGAAGGACCCGTGGGAGTCCACCACCCAATAGTGGCTAATTAGGGATGGAGTACACTGGCACGGTCCGGCATAGAGAGCATCAGAGATGGTACATCTTCAACCGAAAAAGGGTAAGTATATCTACTCTTACTGGAACAGGTGGACTCGAATGTCAGCAACAACGAGTCATTAAGGCAAGGATACCGGGATCAGCAAATCGGCAGGACTCCAAAGGACCCGGGACCTCCAAACACAACTTCAAGGGGTATACAGGTACCACCGAACTGGACCCCAGATGTAAGGAACTGAAACCGGGGCGTTTCGTCCCAAAGGACTTCAACTGGGGCATACGTATGCCCCAGTTGAAGCCCTTTGGGATGAAACACATCAGACTCGGCTTTCTGCTCCCCACATTTTACCTACACCATATGGAGGCATTTTTTCTTTCTATAAACTTTTTGGATGAAAGTTCCTTTGTGGTCCAGTTTGGTCCTCCACGCCTGGATTACAGCCCTGATGTTCCTTACATATGAAGTCCGGTGGTACCTGTATACCCCATGGAGTCGTGTTTAGAGGTCCCGGGTCCTTTGGAGTGCTGCCGGTTTGCCGATCCCGGCATTCTTGCCTTAATGACTCGTTGTCACTGACATTCAAGTCCACCCGTTCTGGTAAGAGTAGATATACTTCCCCTTTTTCAGTTGAAGATGTACCATCTCTGATGCTCTCTATGCCGGACCGTGCCAGTGTACTCCATCCCTAATTAGACACTATTGGGTGGTGGACTCACATGGGTCCTTCTTAGGACCTTTATACCTATTGGACTTTGCCACATTTAATTTTTTTTTTCATTTGTGTATAATTTATGCACATATTACTTATGTACATATAAATTATGTATCTATTTTCCAGCGCTACATTATTTACCGTTCACAACTCAATTAGTAACCTTTAAAATGACTCAGGAACTCTTCTTTAGGGATAAGCGAATTTAACATCCAAATAACTCCAAAAAAATTAAGACAATTCTGCATAATTTGCTATTTCAGCAAAATGCACCAGGCCCCCATCAACTGCATGGGGAAACGAAGGAGGTGGTGGCTGAAACAGGTTTTAAATGGCTACAGAACCCAGATAGCAAGCAATTGTGCTGCAAGGTTGAAAATGTTTTCAGTCTTAGAAGCTGCTGGCAGAGCCGCTAATAAGGTAGTACTGTATAACTGGTCCTGTTGTACTGGGCCCAGGCCTCATCAGCTAAACAGGGGGGCCAAGGGCAGCTTTATTGTTCATTTATGGGAGGTGGGAGCAGAGGAGGGACTTTTTTTTTCATTTTTGGGGCATAGGTGGATAAAGTCAGTGCCGCTGTTCTGCTGCACCTTGGCTCACAATACTCAGTATCTCTCACAGTGCCCAGGGCAGCCACCCCTCTTGCCCACCCCTTGTCTCAGCCCTGCTTCCAGCTATTTATTACCTCTCCCAGAGCTCACAATACTCTGTATCTCTCACAGTGCCCTGAAAATGCCTTCATCTTCTTTGCTCTCCAGAAGGACACCGCCATCTTGGTTCGCACACCATCAAGGGTCACCAACATGACTGAGATCTCAGCTAAGAGAGGATACAATCGTGTAAATTGTGGTATCTGTACATGTGTTTACAAATGTCTGACACTGATCACCTCTCACCTGACTTGTCACAAAGTTACAATGTTGCTGACGACTGGGGAAGAGGAGACTGAGGAAATGCCTCTTCCTGTCTGAAGCAGAGTGAGGACATTATCTTAGGCTCGAAAAAGTCACCAGCTTTAGCTCAGGGATGGCTTCATTTATGCGGATGTGTAAAGTTCTTTGCTAATTAATTGCTGCTACTGAATAAAGTTGCTCATTATTTGCAATTAATGTTTTTATTACCTCACTGGTAAATCAGTGGGTCATCAAGGAAAGATAGGAAAATTACCGGCCTGTTGACCAAAGCTTTACCTATATGTACTCAGAAAAACGGGGATTTCTACAACATTAAAGGGCTGTTGTTCCTTTAACTAAATCCTACAACAACAGTTAGGCACTGTGAACAGTATTTTAACCCTCATCAAATGCGAAAAGTTAGAAAAAATAGTGGCGCTTAAATCACAATATTAAAATTATACATAAATACTCAGAACAAAAATAAATGTGAAAAAAAAATGTTGATAAAGTATTATCACCCTGTGACAAGTGAAAAATAAATAAATCAATCTTATAACAAAGAGTCCATAAAAATAATCCAGTAAATGATTTCAGTGTAGTATCTTCCTATTCATCCACCACACCAGTGTGCAAGTGATTCCGCTCCCTTTAGAAAACGCACTCTCCAAATATATATGAAAAACAATAATTCATTGCAAACCGCGCTCCCTGTAAAGTGCAAGTGCAGATGACACACTCTAATGTAAACAAAGTAAATGTAGTATAAATATATGGTGTCAATAGTGATACTCATGAGTAAATATCACCTAAGTGAAAGCAACGAATAATCAAACATCAAAAATTGAAAAAAATAAAAATAAAACAAAACAAGTGAAAGCAACAGTACAAAATGACGACGTCTATGAAGACGAAACGCGTCGGGTAGGACCCCACTGTCGCCACGCTTTGTTTCAGCGCTGTTCCAATTGTTTTATCTGGATTTACATGTGAGTGTATATCTGCCTATTTTCTAATAAATTACTCAATTTTACGGATTCACACTATGTGGCCATTCCTTCTTTTTTTTCCACGTGTCCACATCATCGTTTGGCTCCACTAATTTGATTCTGAGGGATATGATACCATCTGGCTTGCTTCAACCACGTTGTCCCCCTTGGTCTGGGCATCCATCAATCAAAGGGATATAGCATCGAGCCGGTCCATCCTCCAGCATCATCATTCCAGGTCGCTCTGAACCACTCACCACCTAAGCCTATCTGACCCAATTCGGCGTACGCCCTTTGGGTCCATCCCATCTGGTAAGCCTCTCCTTCTTCAGGTGGTGTTGTGTTTATCTTCACCAGAGATGTCTTCTTGAAGTATCCATTTTCTTGAAGGACTTCTTATACAATATACATAAATGTACTTTTTGGTTCCTTTTTGGGAGGATTAACCCAACACGTTTCTACATATTGGACATTTCATCCTTTAGCGCTACACCTGTTTTGTTTTTGTTTTTTTTTTTTTTTTTTAATGATTTCAGTGTAGTATCTTCCTATTCATCCACCACACCAGTGTGCAAGTGATTCCGCTCCCTTTAGAAAACGCACTCTCCAAATATATATGAAAAACAATAATTCATTGCAAACCGCGCTCCCTGTAAAGTGCAAGTGCAGATGACACACTCTAATGTAAACAAAGTAAATGTAGTATAAATATATGGTGTCAATAGTGATACTCATGAGTAAATATCACCTAAGTGAAAGCAACGAATAATCAAACATCAAAAATTGAAAAAAATAAAAATAAAACAAAACAAGTGAAAGCAACAGTACAAAATGAGTTCAAAAAATTAAATTCAAAAATTATATTCAAAAAATTAAATTCAAAAAAAGTGTTCAAATAATGTTGAAATTGGACTCCTGGATGAATCCTCCTGGGGTTCAGCAAGGCATCAGACAACAGTAATCCACCACCAACACCGGCCACAGCCTACTCACCAGATTGTGGTGACTCCCTTGACAGAAGTCAAAGAACGCTTCAAGAACAGCCAAGGAAGCTCCACACGATCACGGCTTTGTTCAGGTGCTGGAACCCGGGTACCTCAGGTAACACTGTAACTGCTTAGATGCATGCAAACAAACTCCTGGATAGAGATGGGTCATTGAAGACCATCAGTGCCATGTATGGCAAAAAGATGAATGAACTCCCATCGTGAAGTATGCCAAAATGTATTGGTCAGGCTAAAAACAGGCTAAAAAAGCTAAAAAACTGCATCACCCACATGTGGGTTCGAGCGGACAGACAAAAATAGGATTTTTAAATAGAGCTTACCTGTAAAATCCTTTTCTTGAGAGTACATCATGGGACACAGAGTATTCATTACATAGTGGGTTAGATAGGCACCATCGGTGATTGGACACTGGTTAACCCCAATTAAGGAGAATTCCTCCCCTATACAACCCCTCCCATACGGGGAGGACCTCAGTTTTGTAGCAAAGCAATAGGTAACCACGTAAAACCCATAGAAGGGCGGGAGCTCTGTGTCCCCTGATGTACTCTCAAGAAAAGGATTTTAAAGGTAAGCTGTATTTAAAAATCCTATTTTCTTGATCATACATCACGGGACACAGAGTATTCATTACATAGTGGGATGTCCCAAAGCAATTCTCATTTGAGGGGAGGGAGACACAGATCAGAAAATATAGACCGCATATAGACCGGACCAGAGGAACTAAACTGCAGCCTGCAGTACACTGCGCCCGAAGGCAGTATCCTCTTGCCCTCTTACATCCACCTGATGGAATCTGGTAAATGTATGGACTGAAGACCAAGTCGCAGCCTTACAGATCTGAGCCATGGAGGCCTGGTGATGCACTGCCCAAAAAGCACTAATAGCCCTAGTTGAGTGCGCTTTCACATGAAAAGGAGGAGTCTTCCTCTTTATATCATAAGCCTGAAAAATAACCTGTCTAATCCATCTAGAAAGAGTGGATTTCAACGCTGCTTGGCCTTTCTTATGGCCATCCGGCAGAATAAACAAACAATCAGTTTTCCGTATCTGAGCGGTTGCCTGCAGATAGACATTGACTGCTCTAACCACATCAAGAGTGTACAAAGATTCTTCCTCCACGGACTGCGCATCTGGAAAAAAGGATGGTACATCTTGATTCAAATGGAATCCTGAAACCACCTTAGGTAAGAAGGAACGATTAGGACGCCTAACAATCCCGTCCTTGTGAATAATTAAATATGGCTCTTTACAAGAAAAAGCTGCCAATTCTGATACTCTCCTAGCAGAGGATACGGCTATCAAGAAGACTAATATTTTTGTCAAAAGCGCTAAAGGAGCCGGGTGCAGTGGCTCAAAGGGTTGTCCCTGTAAAGCCGACAACACCAAATTCACATCCCATGGGCATACTGGAGGTTTGACTGGCGGATTCAACCGCAGTTCCCCCTGAATAAAGGCCCGGACCAGGGAATGTGAAGCAATTGGTTTCTGAAAAAATACAGACAAAGCCGAAATTTGGACTTTGATAGTGCTCAAAGCCAATCTCATTTCTAGGCCTGACTGAAGAAAGGTCATGATTCTGCTAATCATATACCTTCTAGGATGCCATCCCCTGGGTTCACACCAGGAAACATACACCTTCCAGATTTTGTAGTAAATAAGCCTGGAGGCCCGCTTTCTGGCATTGACCAGAGTGGAAAGGACTGACTCCGAGTGCCCACGGTCTTTTAAAATGTGGGTCTCAGCAGCCAAGCCGTCAAATTTATACTTCGTAAAGCAGGGTGGCAAATCGGACCCTGTGTGAGCAGATTTGGCCGGAATGGGAGGACCCAAGGCCTGCCCACTGCCATCTTTACGATCTCTGCATACCAAAGTCGTCTGGGCCAGGCCGGGGCTACTAAAAGTACCGACTTTGCTTCCCTTTTGACCCTTCCCAGGAACCGCGGAAGAAGTGGGTTTGGAGGGAAGGCATACATTAGATTGTACTGATCCCATGGGATTGTCAGCAAGTACATCCCTTGTTCTGGACACAAATTTGTCCAGCTTCCTGTTGAATCTGGACACGAATAGATCCACATCCAGTGTTCCCCACCTTTGACATATGGTTTGGAATAAGTCGGGGTGTAGGGACCATTTTCCTGGGCATAATTGCCGGCGGCTTAAGAAATCCGCTTGCCAATTTTCCCCTCCTGGGATGAATACCGCAGACAGGCAGGGAATATGGCTTTCTGCCCATGCAAGAATGCGATTCACCTCCCTTTGGGCATCCAGACTTCTGGTGCCTCCTTGGTGATTGATGTAAGCCACAGCCGTGGAATTGTCGGATTGTATCCGAATAGGATGACCCTGTAGCCTGTAAGACCAGTCCATGAGGGCCAAGTAAATTGCCCAAATTTCTAGAATATTGATGGGCAAGCGTCTCTCGGTTGCAGACCATCTTCCCTGCGTGCATTTTTCTTCCAGAACTGCTCCCCAGCCTGTCAGACTGGCATCTGTGGTTACGATCTTCCATTGTAGTGGAAGAAGGGCTTTTCCTTTCAAAAGATTTTTGGTTCGTTTTGAGGCTTGAGGCTTTTGCGTATCCTTGGGGATAGGCACATCGGAAGATCCAAGGCATGAGTCTTTTTGTTCCAAGCTGCGAGAATGCTTCTCTGCAGGGGCCTTGAGTGAAACTGGGCAAATGGAACAGCCTCGAAAGTGGCAACCATCTTTCCTAACAAATAACAGTCATATAATGATCCCGCGCTACAGCAGAAATGTGCAAAAACCTATCAATGAATGAAATAGGTAACCCTGTGTAAATATAGTTCAATAATTAAGAAATAATAAAATTGAAAACGTGATAAGTCCCTAAATTGATAAATCAATCCCGAGGCATAAGATTCAGTATGATAATAGTCTCTTAATTACATATTCTTATAATAAATGTCCAAAAAAAGGGAATCGTGTAAAAATCAGTTCCAGTAAATAGCTCAGTGCACAGGAGAGAAATTTACATCCAAAAAATGAGCTCACAGAACCCTCACCTTCATATCTTGATATACCAGCATATAATACTGAATGGGGGTCGATTCCGTTACTCCAACTTCTACCACCAGGGGGTCCTCCGTTTCATTATATGTAAGACCTAGATAACTTGAAGTGTCAGCATAAAACCATATACAGGAATCTGTTCCGCTGTAATAATATCCACCCCCAGGGGGTCCTACGTTCCACCGAGTAGGTAACCTGAATAGGTACTCCACATCCACGTCCTCATGTAATTCCGTATCCTCTGCGGGGGGGGGGGGGGGAGAGATGGGTAAGGATGGGAGAGAAAAAGCTCCAATGGTGTAGTATATTAAAAGTATATAGGTTTTATTCAGAAGATAAAGCTGGACTCTTACAATAAAAATTCAAAAAACAAGCATAAAACAGCTGATAAGGCGTCTGGACGCCGTTCTCACATCACTTCTGGTATACTTCAACCTCCGGCCACTCCCTACGCGTTACGTCATCACGTGACTTCATCCAGCTTTATCTTCTGAATAAAACCTATATACTTTTAATATACTACACCATTGGGGCTTTTTCTCTCCCATCCTTACCCATCTCTCTCCCCCCTCTTCCCCCCCCCCTGCGGAGGATACTGAATTACATGAGGACGTGGATGTGGAGTACCTATTCAGGTTACCTACTCGGTGGAACGTAGGACCCCTTGGTGGTGGATATTATTACAGCGGAACAGATTCCTGTATATGGTTTTATGCTGACACTTCAAGTTATCTAGGTCTTACATATAATGAAACGGAGGACCCCCTGGTGGTAGAAGTTGGAGTAACGGAATCGACCCCCATTCAGTATTATATGCTGGTATATCAAGATATGAAGGTGAGGGTTCTGTGAGCTCATTTTTTGGATTTAAACTTCTCTCCTGTGCACTAAGCTATTTACTGGAACTGATTTTTACACGATTCCCTTTTTTTGGACATTTATTATAAGAATATGTAATTAAGAGACTGGGTTACCTATTTCATTTATTGATAGGTTTTTGCACATTTCTGCTGTAGCGCGGGATCATTATATGACTGTTATTTATTGAGAGTGGATTGTGATACACTGGAAGATTCAGCTGCAGGCAGCTTTCTTCATTTTATCTAATTGCACTTTATTGCACGGCACGCACTTTGGTTATTTAATTGTTCATTTATTAACTTTTATATTAAGCTTTATAGTTTTATAAGAGATCACTTGGAACACATCTTAGTAGCGTGAAGGCCTCCTACATTTATAACATCTTTCCTAACAGTCTCATACATAGCCGAATGGATGGACTCTTTTTGCTTAATACTAAGCGGACTAGAGCTCTTACGGTCTTGACCTTTGGCTCTGGTAGAAACACCCTGCCTTGAGCGGTGTCTATGATCATGCCTAGATACTACAACCTTCTTGAAGGTTGCAAAGAAGACTTTTCTAGGTTGATTATCCAGCCTAGTCTTTCCAAACGTCTTACTGTCTTGAAGACAGCGTGGTTCAGGTGTGCCACCGATTGCTCTATGAGTAGCAAATCGTCTAGATAAGCTACCACAGTTATGCCCTGAGCTCTTAGATTTGCTGAGGGTCTAGAATTTTTGTAAAAATTCGAGGAGCTGTAGCAAGACCGAAGGGAAGGGCCACAAACTGGAAATGGCGCTGGTCTACCGCGAACCCTAGATATCTTTGGTGAGCGGGAAAAATCGGCACATGAAGATATGCATCCTTGATATTTATTGATGCCATAAATTCTCCCCCCTGCAGGGTGGAGACCACCGAACGAATTGACTGCATTCGGAAGGATCGAATGTGTAGAAACTGATTCAGATCTTTTAGATCTAGGATGGGTCTGACATCTCCATTTGGCTTTGGAACGGTGAAGAGATTCGAGTAGAACCCTGAACCCTGATCTTTTGGGTTCATGTCTACTATCACTCCCTGGGATAGTAAGCGATCTAAGGCCAGTAGTTGCGGTTCTCGCTTTACTGGATCTTTGGGAACTCTTGACCTTAGGAAACGAGCTGGTGGAAGCTCTAGGAACTCTATTTTGTAACCTAGAGATACTGAAGAGACCACCTACTTGTCTTGAACCTCTTCCCGCCAGGCTCCTGAAAACTGTAGGAGCCTTCCCCCCACTCGGCCGAGTGGGGGCGCCCCTTCACAGGGATGTTTTGGGGCTTTGCTTGGTAGGCTTTCGTCCTCAAGCCTTTTTCTGCCCTTGGGTGTGACCCTGGGCCTTTCCTCTGAAAGTAGATTGGGAAGGCCGTCGCCACTGCTTAGAGCCTGATGTTCCAGGGGAAGGGGAAAGAGATCGTTTGAATGGTGGACGTTTACTCCTCTTAACTGGTAGGAGTGTAGATTTACCACCTGTAATTTTTTGGATAAAATTATCTAGGTCATCCTCAAATAGGCGTTCCCCTTTGAATGGGAAGCCAGCTAAATATCTTTTGCATGAAAGCTCTGCTGCCCAACTTTTAAGCCAAAGGGACCTGCGCATGTGTACCAACAGGAGAGACAAACGAGATGCTTGCTGGGCAGAATCCAGAATGGCATCAATCATAAAACACAGCACCTGTGGAAGGTCTGCATAGTTCTCCACTTCTTTACTGGGAAGGAGGCCAAGCATCTGCTTAACCTGTTCCTTGAGGAATTGACACAAACACACACATATATGTGTGTGTGTGGTGTGGTGTGTGTTATATGTGTGTGTGGTGTGTGTTATATGTGTGTGTGGTGTGGTGTGTGTTATGTGTGTGTGTGTGTGGTGTGTGTGTGGTGTGGTGTGTGTTATGTGTGTGTGTGTGTGGTGTGGTGTGTGTTATGTGTGTGTGTGTGGTGTGGTGTGTGTTATGTGTGTGTGTGTGGTGTGGTGTGTGTTATGTGGTGTGGTGTGTGTTATATGTGTGTGTGTGGTGTGGTGTGTGTTATAACACACACCACACCACATAACACACACCACACCACACACACATAACACACACCACACCACACACACACACATAACACACACCACACCACACCACAAACACATAACACACACATAACACACACCACACCACACACACATATAACACACACCACACACACATATAACACACCACACACATATAACACACACACCACACCCACACATATAACACACACCACACACACACATATAACACACACCACACACACACATATAACACACCACACACACACACACACACATATAACACACACCACACACACACATATAACACACACCACACACATATAACACACACAACACACACCACACCACACACCACACCACACACACATATACCACACACACATATACCACACACACACACGTAACACACACGTAACACACACGTACACACTTTTGTAAAAGTAGCACCTTTCTGTAGATGTCTTCTATCCAGTGCAGCCACAGCTTCCTTCTCCTTTCAGTGCACAGGGTATCTTGGACTCCTGGAGCAGGAAGGAGATAAGGATTAGGGGGCAGCTCACCCCCCCTCCTCCCTCCTCCCTCCTCAAACACAATGCAGTCAGACTTTCACTTGTCCCGACTTTAGTGCAGACTGCAGAGCAGAGAGCCTGTTGAAGGAGCCGAGCTGAGCTGTTACTTTCACTTTCAACTGCAGAAGCCAGGCTTCTGTATTTAGGTGAAAGTGGGGAGCTGCCTGTGAGTGCAGGGCTAATGGAGGCTGAAAAAACTCTGGGGGAGAGGAATAGACAGCTGATCCTGGCCAGCAATCTATGAATGCCGGAGTGGTGTCACCGCCTCTTTCGCTATGCACTGGTTTGACAGAGGGGCGGGTCTGGATAGAAGTCCCGCCCCTACCCGACATCACACTCTCTTTTTGACAGGTGAAGTCTCTCATTGGGGCTGCACAGTGCACATCCAGCTGACTTTCTAGGCAATCCCTGGCTGTACTGGATGTGCACACTGCTGCAGGTCCTATTGAGAGAAAAATTAGCTTGTAGTCAAGAGCATTATGCGGGACAAATCACCTATATGGCGGGATAGCGGGACAAAGGTGTCAAAGCCCAATCCGGGACTGCTGGGAGGTATGCAATATGTATACATATAGTCCCCCCCCCATACAATATGTATACATACAGTCCTCACACCCCCCCCATACAATATGTATACATACAGTCCTCACACCCCCCCCATACAATATGTATACATACAGTCCTCACCCCCCCCCCCATACAATATGTATACATACAGTCCTCACACCCCCCCATACAATATGTATACATACAGTCCTCACACCCCCCCCCCCCATACAATATGTATACATACAGTCCTCACACCCCCCCCATACAATATGTATACATACAGTCCTCACACACCCCCCCCCATACAATATGTATACATACAGTCCTCACACCCCCCCCCATACAATATGTATACATACAGTCCTCACCCCCCCCCCCATACAATATGTATACATACAGTCCTCACACCCCCCATACAATATGTATACATACAGTCCTCACACCCCCCCCCATACAATATGTATACATACAGTCCTCACACCCCCCCCATACAATATGTATACATACAGTCCTCACACACCCCCCCCCATACAATATGTATACATACAGTCCTCACACCCCCCCCCATACAATATGTATACATACAGTCCTCACCCCCCCCCCCCATACAATATGTATACATACAGTCCTCACACCCCCCCATACAATATGTATACATACAGTCCTCACACCCCCCCCCCCATACAATATGTATACATACAGTCCTCACACCCCCCCCATACAATATGTATACATACAGTCCTCACACACCCCCCCATACAATATGTATACATACAGTCCTCACCCCCCATACAATATGTATACATACAGTCCTCACCCCCCCCCATACAATATGTATACATACAGTCCTCACCCCCCCCCCATACAATATGTATACATACAGTCCTCACCCCCCCCCCCTATACAATATGCATACATACAGTCCTCACCCCCCCCCCCATACAATATGTATACATACAGTCCTCACCCCCTCCCCATACAATATGTATACATACAGTCCTCACCCCCCCATACAATATGTATACATACAGTCCTCACCCCCCATACAATATGTATACATACAGTCCTCACCCCCCCCATACAATATGTATACATACAGTCCTCACCCCCCCCATACAATATGCATACATACAGTCCTCACTCCCCCCCCCCCCCCATACAATATGTATACATACAGTCCTCACCCCCCCCATACAATATGTATACATACAGTCCTCACCCCCCATACAATATGTATACATACAGTCCTCACCCCCCATACAATATGTATAGATACAGTCCTCACCCCCCCCATACAATATGTATAGATACAGTCCTCACCCCCCCATACAATATGCATACATACAGTCCTCACCCCCCCCCCCCCCCCCATACAATATGTATACATACAGTTGTTATGGAAATGATTTATACTCCAATCGAGCCCAAGGTTATCTGCTGCTGTCTCTAATTTGAAAAGTGTGGATATGCATGCATATAAAAGTAAACACTCTGAGACACGCTCAGCATTTGCTACTCATTACACTTCTGATTTATTCAAGGCGGTGCTAATGTTTTATACACACAAATACGTCATTGCTATGTTAGTCTAATAGGTGCATCTCATTGGTTAAGATAGAAAAAGAAGATGGAGAATTTTCATAACGAGGTTTGACTCTCTTTGGTCTTATCTTCAGTTCCGCGTTCTTTTGATGTGTGGGAGGTAGGGGGTACACGCCATCTTGAGAAAATATAGGAACAGAGCAAATCTGTATACTTATATAATGAGTAAGGAGAAAAATATGTATGCACATAAGAAAATAGACATTTTCAGATTACTATTATTATTATCTACATCACATTCCTTCACAATCCCCCCTAAAATGACTATTTTCTCTTTTCTGTCCCTAATACTAAAGGTCCTACTTTTTAGCCTGGCCCTTCTCCTCAGCAACTCTTTTAGGCTGTATATAGAATTGGGCAGCAACTGTTCACTTCCCTCCTCGATACAGCTGGAGAGGTGCAGTCAGGCGCTATCTATCCCTAAAAACCCTATAGGATTGTGAGATTATGGACAGGGAGTGACTGTAGAGGAGTGAAGGTTTGTCATCTTCCATCATAAGGGGGTCCTCTTCTTCTTGGTGGAGAAATGTAGGAGTGCTATTGTCTACAGCCTTGCTCATTAACTTTTTTACAAAAGGTAGAATACAGCATACAATCAGGGCTAAAAGAACCAGGATTATTAATACCGTTACCCGTATCTGGGCGAGCACCTTCTGCCACCCACTCATCCAGCTAAAGTATTGATCCCATGGGTCTGTGATACCTGAGTTCTTCTTCAACTCCAGTGACAGATCTTCTAATTTCTTTATAGCTGAAGTAACCTTACCATTTGGGCCAGTATTATCAGGAATGTATGTACAACAGTTCCCGTTTTTCCTATGATTTTACAGACAGCCCCCTTCTCGGCTAACACCATGTCTAAGGCCATCCGGTTCTGGAATGTCATGTAGGAAGTGGGGCTAGCTGGTCAGCAATTCCCTGGAGGGCGTCTTTAGTGTAATTTTACGAATCTCTGTTGGTTATAATATTGTAGTGTCAGGTCACCTAGAGGCTGGATGACAGATGCACACCATTGGGATCAGGAATGCACCGCAAGGTAGTGGACCCTAGCACTGACTGCTGCGGATTGTACCCTGGGAGGTTCAGGAAGCAGGTCTACTGGATCACTGACCACGGATCCCACTGGGATCTAGAGCATAGATTCCCCAGGGGCGCGGAGTCTAAGAGCCAGCAGGTGTTCACCAGAGCCTCTAGTGGTGAGGATGGACTGCGCTGCAGTCTGGCTCCAGGTCGCGGCCCCCAGGTCTCACAGCTCACGCTCACGGTAGACTACAGGAGAAGAGGAAGGAGGGAGCTGGCTGGAACATCAGGGTCACAGCAAACAGGGGTGGTCGGGAACAGGCCAAAGTCGGTAACAGAAATCAGATGTAGGAAACCACAGCAAGTACACATAGAGGCTAACACACAGTGGTTGATCAGCACTGCTGGCTTGCAGTGCACAGGTTAATATAGGGTTCCCTGATATGGCCTGGGGTGGGGCCATGCTTAGAGGGGAGGTTACAAAAGCAGTCAGGTGAGGGTCAGCTGGTCTCTAGAGATGAACACATGGAGACAGGTTATGCTGATCGACAAACTCTATTGCATAACCATGACATGTAGTTAATTCAATCTACATTCTTGCTGACAGTTGTTATGGGGATCAAAGACTCAAAACCAGCTTTTACCTGATCCTGGCTTTAAACTCATCAGGGACCCCCCTTGTAACCCCCTATGACATGTATGTATACATGAGGATCAAAGCTTCCGGAGAGAGCTGCTCGCTTCCTCCTCTGACTGTGTGCTGGGTCAGTGTATGTATCAGGGGTATCTTTGGTTAGGATATGGGGCTTTTCTATTTTCATTTTTTTTATTTTTTTTTTTGTCTAATACACTCTGTGGTCGCCCAGTCTGGCCCTGTGTTCCAACCCACTGGCCCCCCAGAAACCACAACTTTGTCCCCAGTAACTGTCTGTGTGGCATACATATATGTCCTTACCGTCAGGGATATCACTGTACCAATGGCATCACCATGAAGGGTCAAACGGACAAGGTACTATGTCACAGTAATCTAAGGTAAAGGTGGTCACATGTGTACCTGAAGAGTTACACCAAAACGTAATTATGTTATCATTTTTGTGATGTCCACCTCCTGGGCCCCTCCCCCCTAGATCAAACAGAAAAAGGATATGCAGCGCCCGAAACACTCTCTCCTGCAGTGATAAGCGTGCATTCAGGTGTTCTTCCTGGCCAACTTGACTGAGGTGGCTGTTGTCACCAAAACTTGGAATGGACCATCATAACTTGGCTCAAGGATCTCCAGACAGTAGTTGGTGTGTTCCTGTATCTAATTCAGGATCTGGAATGGAAGAAAACACCTGGACATGCATTCAGGTTAATTCTCGTGATAATGTGTTAAATAAATTAGTCAACACATCAGACTGTAACTGTAACTGTTGTAGAAAGTAACAACCAAGTCTGGGAGCTGAACCAAACAAAATTTCATAAGGGGATAGGGCATGTTTTCCCCTGGGGGTGTGTCTGACACTGAACAGGGCAATGGGCTAACTGTCTGGCCAACTCATGTTAGTCTCTTGGGCCATCTTTAACATCCTGTTTTTAGTGTCCCATTCATCCTTTCTACCTTCCCGCTACTTTGAGGGTGGTATGGGATGTGTAGTGCCAACTGAACCCCCAGTGCTGCCTAAATCTCTTTAGTAAGGGTTGTTGTTAGGGCTGGTCCCTGATCTCTCAATATCACCTCTGGGACCCCAAATCTACATACTATCTCACTCAGTAGTTCTTAGCTGTGGCCTGGCAGTCATGACCACTTCCACTAGGGCGTATTCGAATCTGCCACTTCTTGGCACTTGAGAATGATCAATTTGCATCCTCTGGAATGGGGTATAGGGGTTTTGCCAGGTGCTTCTTCTGTGCTTCTTCTGTGCAGCCTGGGTTACATTTGGTGCAGATAATGTATGATCTGCAGAAGCTGTCGGTCAGTGGAGTAACTCTTTGGTGCAACACTTGTTGATAAGAGAGTTCATAAAAGTCTTTGTCAAGTGGGCAGCTCCATGTGCCCATTGCACCACGGCTGGGTACATACTCCTGGGTAGACAAGGCTTCTTGTTGCACTCGAATAGTCCATTTCTCAGAGTTGCTCCTCTCCATTTCCAGCTTTCCTTCTTATCCGCACTTGTTGTTTCCTGTAGTTCTTTTTAGATAAACTCTGTCCACTTGGGAAAGTCTGTAAGGTAAGCACGGGTGGTCTTCTTCTACCACCCTGCTGTCCACTTCCCGTGGACCACCAGCTGTCTTTTTGGCAGCTGAATTGGCTAGATGATTGCCTTAAGCTTCCTTTGAGTTCAGTTTGTCGTGTGCTTTTACTCATAATAGTCACTTGGGTTGTGAGAAGCAAGGCATCAATCAAGTTTTCACAGGTGTTCCTGCAGCCATCAGGAATCCTCTGTCCTAGATAACACCATAATCATGGGCAATGCTGAAAGCATATCTTGAGTCCATATGAATGTTGGCTCTTTTTCCCTCTGCCCATTTACGTGCTGTAGTAAGTGCTTACAGCTCTGCATCCTGTGTAGACATCACCGGTGGTAAGGCTTCAGCTTGTAGAACAGTGTTTTCAGTGGTGACCGCGTGTCCCTGTGTGGTCATGGGGTGACAAGCCAAGACTCTACTCCTCCTCCTTTTCCCCCCTCGAGAAGTGGAAGAAGGGTGGTAGGGTTCAGTGTTTGACAACTTAATAGAGTAATGCTGTCCAGTAGGAGGGAACACAGGATTCTCAAGTGTCTGGTAGTGGACATGTGTTTCGGCTGGATCTTGGTTGAATATGGCAACAACGTCATGGGGAGCAAGCAGAACGAGGCAGTGTCCGAGGACCAAGTTCAAAGTTTTGTCAAGCAAAGCTTGTGTAGCAAATCCAGCTCGCAGACACAATAGGCCTCCTCTTGCTACCGCATCCAGCCGACAGGAATAATATCCTATGGGGCGTAGGGCTGATGCCGTGTGATTGGGTGAGTACACCTGCAGCATGTCCCAGACGTTCGGATACAAAGAGCTTGAGCGTTTTGTCGTAGTCTGGGAGCCCTAGCGCCTGAGATGGCACACTTGAGGGCCTCAAACTTAGATATTTCTTCAGGAGACATCTGGAAGTGGTTCTGATTGCAGAGCATCAGTAGGAAGGCTTCTGGAATCCATGCTCTGCACTAGGAAATTAGTCCAAGGAAAATGACAGGTGTTGAGCACCTCTGCAATTTGGGCTTTGAGGCTCTGCAGCCCTGGTTGGCAAAATAGCACAACAGGCTTCTGAGGTGACTTCAACAGGGGGTAAGTCCGCTGCACAAAGGAGAAGGTCATCAACATGTTGGAAGAGAATCACTTCCGGGTGTTCCTCTTGTCATATGTTAAGGATGATAGCCATAGCTTTTGCAAACTGGCTTGGAAAGTTCTGTGCCCCTTGTGGCACAACTGTTTAGGTATGTTGCCGTTTCTTTCCGTGGATGAATGGCAAAAAGGTACCAGCAGGAGGGGTGAGGGTGGACACTGAAGAAAACGTTTGTAAGGTCCACCTTTGTGAGGTACCTTTGCAGTCAAAGGCATCCACAGTAGGTACCTGGTTCTCTTTTTAGGATTCTCTTCTTGGGGTTATTGTGGTTTCCGGGCAATGAAGCGCCCTCTTTTAGCTTGACTGAAACTGGTGGCACCTTTAAGTGACCGTTGTCTTCCGGTCCTGTGGACCATAGGCACCCAGGGATTCTGTCAAGTACTTCCTGCAGTATTGAACTTGAAGTTTTCGCTTCATTAAGTGTCATCAGGAGAGGCTGAGAACACAAAGCAGATGAGTCTTCTAAAGATAGGGGAGTATGTAACTTCACCCCCCCTTCAGGCGTGTCCTGATTGAGGCCTGTAGTCCGGACAACACATCAGCTCCTAGTAGATTCAAGGGACATGTAGAGGACACCACAAATCTGGCAAGCTAATCAGGAAGTGGAAAGGAAAGAATTATTAGGCAGGTTCACCGCTCTCAACACACTTTTGGCTGCACCCCTGTCAATGAGGAAAGTGGTAGGTTTTTCGTCTGGGACATCTTGGGGCTCTGCATTCTTTTCTGAAGTGACCCCCGTTTCCCACAGTTGTAACAGGTGATCCTTACCCTGGTATTGGGCAGTGGTGGTGGACAAGTGTAGGCGGGATCTTCATCATGGGTTACCATGAGGGGCGTTGGTTTTTTACCTTTTTGATTTTCTATACCTCTGGCCACCAACAATAAATCAGACATTTTCATTGAATAGTATTCAGGGTGGGCCACCATCAGGCCTTTTCTGATATCCTCTCTGAGCCCTGAAACAAAAGCAGTTGATAACATGTGTGTGTGTGTGCCTTTTATGAGTCTAGCATGATACTTCTTCACAGACTCCCCTTTATCTTGGGTAAATATCTTGGATTGTGGTCTTCTGATCCGTCAACTTCTCCTTTGCCCAGTCGTGGAGTTGTGCACAGAACTCCACGCCTGAGGTGTAGGAAGTGGCCACTTATCAGGCAGGCATCATTGAAGGCCATCTGCATGACTGGCCAAAAGACATATCCTGCTTTGATTTGGCATAGGCTGATCAAGTCTCTCCAGGCAGCTGAGTAAGTTTCTTGTATCTGCACTATCCTGTGGTAGAAGGGTATTGGCTGCTTCTCTGGGTCAGGCAGACTTGTCACTAAGGCCGCTGTTTGTGATAGAGTAAAAGCGACATACATCACTGGTGCCCCTTTTGGTAACCGAGACTGTTGTTGGGGCAGGGGCTGACAAGAGCACTGTTCCTTATGGTTGTCAGCATGTGTTTGAGATCCTCTCCTAACTGAGAGTCTGGAGCCGGATTGGGGGTTAAATCAGTGGGTGGCCTTGCTGCCTGCTGTCGGGCTTCCCACTCAGATGCTTCTTCATCATTAACATATCCGGCCTGGGAATGTGATGCTCCCGTATTGAGGAAGACAGGTGTGTGGTATGAACCATCTTGGTTTAAAACAGCGAGGGCTGGGTACAGGCTGTTTAAGCTTACTGGGTGTACCAAGATGGCCGCCGGCAGGAAGTGCACTGGACTGGGTAGAAAGTGAAGGCATGGGTGCAACTAAGATGGCCGCCGGGCTGAGTTGTCACAGTGGGTTGTGCTTGGGTGGTGAGAAAGGAGTGGTTGTTAGAACGGAGGGCAGTGCTGTCCCTCCCCTCCTTTGTTTCAAGTTCCACATATCATCAGCTCTGTGATACACATACATAATACAATCGCCATCTTTCTTAACTTCCTTTATCCAATTTTCTTTATCACACAGGATTTTTCCTCCCTGTTTCTTCAGCAACATAACTTTCGCCATTTCTTTCAACTTTGTTAACTATTTCAACATCTGCTTCTCTCCTTCTTTGCAATATCACTTTCTTTTCCTTTTTTTAAAAGAGAAAAATCACTTTCTTTTTTCTCTCGTACAACCAAGGGGTTAATATTTTTCTCAGCGTTCTTATCAGCAAATTCCTTCGGTGGGAGCTCATAAGACTAATGTACGGTTAATCTCAGAACAAGAACAAACACATTAGGGGTAGTGAAGGAGCAACGGCCCGCGACCCAACAGATCTCCCGGGCAGCCCCCCTCCGACTTTAACCAGTCCCCACCCCCTCTCGTGTATATAGCAAACAATAAACCACAAATACAATCACGACAGGACATTACACCTGCCACTCTTCAAACCGTAAAGCCTCAGCAGGTTAAGATAACCGCAAGGGCAGACCACCCCTGCAAAAAATAAACCCGTTTATAGACGTTTTTTTCTACAGCTCTACACCAAGGCCGACAACTCTTCTTGGGGTGAGACTTCTGTAACACTTTCAGACTGCAAAGCCAGCAGCTGAGATAACCCTCAAAGGTTCATTGAACCTAGAGTACACCCGTCTATAAACGACTGCTACAAGGAAACTATCTCATCCCAGAGGCCGACAGCTCGTCTGGAGATGAGACCATACATTCACGCATGTAGCACTTTTAGACTGCTGAGTTTCGTAGCCCAAAGAATGGCAGACAGTGAACAAATACAGTCAGCAGAAACCCATCAGCAGGTTCGTTAAACAACCTCAGGCGAGGAAATACCTGCCTCTAAGACAGTCTCAGCATACCGACAGAATCCAGCCGTCAACCGAAAGATAAGAGAGTCGTACAGTGGTAAGAATATAAATCAACTCACCGGTACTGTTAGGGCTGCGCAAACCCCACTCTCATTAATCAGTTAACGCCCGAATGCTTGTCGCGGTATAACTTCGACCGTAGCCTGAGGTCCCGGGTTTCGGGACCATCTGTTATGGAAATGATTTAAGCTCCAATCGAGCCCAAGGTTATCTGCTGCTGTCTCTAATTTGAAAAGTGTTGATATGCATGCATATAAAAGTAAACACTCTGAGACACGCTCAGCATTTGCTACTCATTACACTTCTGATTTATTCAAGGCGGTGCTAATGTTTTATACACACAAATACGTCATTGCTATGTTAGTCTAATAGGTGCATCTCATTGGTTAAGATAGAAAAAGAAGATGGAGAATTTTCATAACGAGGTTTGACTCTCTTTGGTCTTATCTTCAGTTCCGCGTTCTTTTGATGTGTGGGAGGTAGGGGGTACACGCCATCTTGAGAAAATATAGGAACAGAGCAAATCTGTATACTTATATAATGAGTAAGGAGAAAAATATGTATGCACATAAGAAAATAGACATTTTCAGATTACTATTATTATTATCTACATCACATTCCTTCACACAGTCCTCACCCCCCCCATACAATATGTATACATACAGTCCTCACCCCCCCATACAATATGTATACATACAGTCCTCACCCCCCCATACAATATGTATACATACAGTCCTCACCGCCCCCATACAATATGTATACATACAGTCCTCACCCCCCCCCCCCCATACAATATGCATACATACAGTCCTCACCCCCCCATACAATATCCATACAATATGTATACATACAGTCCTCACCCCCCCATACAATATCCATACAATATGTATACATACAGTCCTCACCCCCCCATACAATATGTATACATACAGTCCTCACCCCCCATACAATATGTATACATACAGTCCTCACCCCCCATACAATATGTATACATACAGTCCTCACCCCCCCATACAATATGTATACATACAGTCCTCACCCCCCCATACATATGTATACATACAGTCCTCACCCTGCCCCATACAATATGTATACATACAGTCCTCACCCCCCCCCATACAATATGTATACATACAGTCCTCACCCCCCATACAATATGTATACATACAGTCCTCACCCCCCCATACAATATGTATACATACAGTCCTCACCCCCCCATACAATATGTATACATACAGTCCTCACCCCCCCATACATATGTATACATACAGTCCTCACCCTGCCCCATACAATATGTATACATACAGTCCTCACCCCCCCCATACAATATGCATACATACAGTCCTCACCCCCCCCATACAATATGTATACATACAGTCCTCACCCCCCCATACAATATGTATACATACAGTCCTCACACCCCCATACAATATGTATACATACAGTCCTCACCCCCCCATACAATATGTATACATACAGTCCTCACCCCCCCCCCCATACAATATGCATACATACAGTCCTCACCCCCCATACAATATGCATACATACAGTCCTCACCCCCCCCATACAATATGTATACATACAGTCCTCACCCCCCCCATACAATATGTATACATACAGTCCTCACCCCCCCCCCCATACAATATGTATACATACAGTCCTCACCCCCCCCCATACAATATGTATACATACAGTCCTCACCCCCCCCATACAATATGTATACATACAGTCCTCACCCCCCCCATACAATATGTATACATACAGTCCTCACCCCCCCCCCATACAATATGCATACATACAGTCCTTACCCCCCCATACAATATGCATACATACAGTCCTCACCCCCCCATACAATATGCATACATACAGTCCTCACCCCCCCCCATACAATATGTATACATACAGTCCTCACCCCCCCATACAATATGTATACATACAGTCCTCACCCCCCCCATACAATATGCATACATACAGTCCTCACCCCCCCATACAATATGCATACATACAGTCCTCACCCCCCCCCCATACAATATGCATACATACAGTCCTCACCCCCCCCCCCCCCCCCAATACAATATGCATACATACAGTCCTCACCCCCCATACAATATGTATACATACAGTCCTCACCCCTCCACATACAATATGCATACATACAGTCCTCACCCCCCCCCCCCCATACAATATGTATACATACAGTCCTCACCCCCCATACAATATGTATACATACAGTCCTCACCCCCCCCATACAATATGTATACATACAGTCCTCACCCCCCCCATACAATATGTATACATACAGTCCTCACCCCCCCCATACAATATGTATACATACAGTCCTCACACCCCCCATACAATATGTATACATACAGTCCTCACCCCCCCCCCATACAATATGTATACATACAGTCCTCACCCCCCCCATACAATATGTATACATACAGTCCCCCCCCCCCCATACAATATGTATACATACAGTCCTCACCCCCCCCCCATACAATATGTATACATACAGTCCTCACCCCCCCCCCATACAATATGTATACATACAGTCCTCACCCCCCCCCCCATACAATATGTATACATACAGTCCTCACCCCCCCCCCATACAATATGTATACATACAGTCCTCATCCCCCCCCCCCATACAATATGTATACATACAGTCCTCACCCCCCCCCCATACAATATGTATACATACAGTCCTCACCCCCCACATACAATATGTATACATACAGTCCTCACCCCCCACATACAATATGTATACATACAGTCCCCCCCCCATACAATATGTATACATACAGTCCTCAGTCCGCACTACACACTCCTGCACTATATTGTACATTACACACTCCTGCAGTATATATTCACTATATTGTACATTACACACTCCTGCAGTATATATTCACTATATTGTACATTACACACTCCTGCATTATATATACTATATTGGCTACACCCGCTGTTCACCGCTGCGCGTGCCGCATTACTACTCCCCTTAGGGCACACAGAGGTGTCCCAGGTATTTTACAATCTCATAGTGTATACTACAAAAAAAAAAACCAAGCACTGCTAAAGTGTTCCGGTTTGGCTCCAAGAAAAGGTGACAACCCTAGGATGGATATGTGCTGGGGGGAGAGGGGAGGACTAGTGCAATCACTCCACCAAGTGTACATCATTTTATTTTCTTCCCAGCCCCTCTCCCTCCTCCTCCCTGTCCATCTACAAAGTATAGAAAACTCTGTACAGACCTGACATCAGCGTGTGTTCCTCTCCCCCCTCCCCTCCTGTGTGTATATACAGAGCTGAATGAGAGGGAGGAGGAAGCTTCCTTGTGCTGTGTGTGTGAGACAGGTTGCAGGGATGGCGGGGAGGGGAGACATGCAATAGATGATCGTGCAGACTTGTCATTCCCGGTGCAGACCCGTCTGAATGATGTGTCCGGGTCTGGAGCAGATGAAAACCCGAACACATCATTCAAAAACCGGACTGTCCAGCAGAAACCCGTACGGGTGGCAACCCTAGCTTAGTGTGGCCGAGTGCGGGTGTACCAAGATGGCCGCGACGGAACGTCACTTCGATTGCACTTTCTGATGGGTAGCGGCTTTCTGATAGAACACCCCCCTCGTTCCCATCTTAAAAAGTTGGGAGGTATTATGTGTGTACATTGCTCAGCCTCTCATATCTCAGCAGTACAGTCAGCACCGGGAGGAATCCATACATTGCTCAGGATCACAGGAGGAACATACAATGCATCTGTTTTCCTGCAGCATTCCTTTTCCATTCAGCACGTCCCCCTCTGAGTGCACAGAGCTCATGTAATAACATACAGTTGGGATCTGTTAGTGGGAAGGAGAATTGACAAAGGGGCAGGGAGGGACCAACATCTCCACCCCACCCAGATCTGTCCCAACACCAGGAAGTTCCATTGAGAAAACACATCTGGGGAAATACACACATTCTACTTCCTACTGCCTGACCTGCACTATGCTGTCCCTCTGCCGGCTACTGAGGACCCAGGTAATCCTGATTTTACCCGCACTGATGCACAGAGCACAGGTAAACCTCATCACCCACATCTATACAGAAAACCTGGGTAATCCTGATCACCTGCACCAACATTGAGAGCCCAGGTATTCCTGATCACCTGCACCGACATTGAGAGCCCAGGTAATCCTGATCACCTGCACCGACACACTGAGCCCGGGGTAATCCTGATTACCTGCACTGATACACAGAGCACAGGAAAATCCTGTTCACCCACATCTATACAGAAAACCTGGGCAATCATGATCACCTGTACTGACACACACTGAGCCCGGGGTAATCCTGATTACCTGTACTGACACACACTGAGCCCGGGGTAATCCTGATCACCTGCACCGACACACTGAGCCCGGGGTAATCCTGATTACCTGTACTGACACACACTGAGCCCGGGGTAATCCTGATCACCTGCACCGACATTGAGAGCCCAGGTAATCCTGATCACCTGCACCGACACACTGAGCCCGGGGTAATCCTGATTACCTGCACCAACATTGAGAGCCCAGGTAATCCTGATCACCTGCACCGACACACTGAGCCCGGGGTAATCCTGATTACCTGTACTGATACACAGAGCACAGGAAAATCCTGTTCACCCACATCTATACAGAAAACCTGGGTAATCCTGATCACCTGTACTGACACACACTGAGCCCGGGGTAATCCTGATTACCTGCACCGACACACACTGAGCTCGGGGTAATCCCGATTACCTGCACCGACACACTGAGCCTGGGGTAATCCTGATTACCTGCACCGACACACACTGAGCCCGGGGTAATCCTGATCACCTGTACCGACACAAAGGGGGTTATTTAATAAACCTGGAGAGAGCAAAATCCGGTGCAGTTGTGCATAGAAACCAATCCGATTCCATGTTATATTGTCAAAGTCTAATTAAACAAGCTGTAGCTAGCAGCTGATTGGTTACCATGCACAGCTGCACCAGATTCTGAGTGAAAGCGGAACCTTCAGCCATTTTTTCATCTTTCCATTTATTAAATCCTCTGCTCTTGTTGTTGTTGTTTTTTTAACTTTGGATAGTGAAACATTTTATTTTTCTGCCAGTAAATCCCTTATACAGCCATGTTTCTTGTCTGGTCATTAGCCTAGACTTATGGCATCATTCACAGCTCTTTCACTCTCCTGGGAGTTTGCCAGGAAGGGAGGGGGGGTGAGTCATAAGCGGGCCAATGAGAGCTGGAGGTGTGCCTCTGTGTGTGTGTCTGTGTAAATCCAGGAAGTGAACAGGCAGCAGCTTCAGCTGCCCACAGTTAAAATGGTTGCAGCCAGACTTAGTGGAGGGAAATTTCTGCAGCATATTTGGTGAATACAGAATCACAGTATGTATAAAATAATATGCAAAGTGGTTGGAGGGAAGCTTCAGAATGGCAAAGATGTTTTTTATTACAAATTATGTGAGCAGACTGCAGTTCCTCTTTAAAGCGGAGTTCCACACAAAAATGGAACTTCCGCTTTTCCGAACCCTCCCCCCCTCCGGTGTCACATTTGGCACCTTTCAGGGGGGAGGGGGGTGCAGATACCTGTCTAAGACAGGTATTTGCATCCACTTCCGGCATAGACTCCCACGGGAGTCTATGCCTCTTCCCATCCCTTCGCGCTGTCCCCTGGGAAACACACAGCTCCCAGGAGATAGCGGGGACCAGTTACCTCGCGCATGCGCAGTAGGGAACCGGGAAGTGAACCCGCAACGCTTCACTTCCTGATTCCTTCACCTAGGATGGCGGCGGCAGCTGCCGAGAATCGAGCAGGTTATCGGCGTCGGCTGCCGACATCGCTGGACCCCGGGACAGGTAAGTGGCCATTTATTAAAAGTCAGCAGCTGCAGTATTTGTAGCTGCTGGCTTTTAATATTTTTTTTTTTTAGGTGGATTTAGGTGGACTCCCTCTTTAACCAGCTTTAGCGAAACTCCCCAAATATTCCGGGTAATCTTGATCACCTACCCCAGGGCTTGACAAATTTGCTTTGAGCCCAGGTTCACATTGGGCCGATTTTGCGTGCGATTTGACATGTGGATTTTCCATGGACAAATGTTGGATGGCAGACTTATACATTTTCGGCGGACAACGGTCTGTTGTCAGATTTTCCGATCCTGTTGTACACAAGTCGTCAGACAAAAGTCCATAAGTACAAACACGCATGCTCGGAATCAATGCTCACCAAACACAAGATTAGCAGAAGGTGCCCAAAGGGTGGCGCTAAAGAGCTGAAAAGCCACGTAGTACATCACTACGTTCGTGTTTGTTGGCCGGCGGTTGTGTGCCGTTTGTATGCAAGACAAGTTCCTGGCCAACGCCCTTCGGACAAAAGTCTGACGTTTTGTCTGCGGAAAATCCGATCGTGTCTACGAGGCTTTAGGCTACTTTCACAATGAAGGCGTTTTTCAGGCGTTTTAGCGTTTAAAAATAGCGCCTGTAATAGGGTTGCCACATTATCCCTTTAATCCAGGACACATATTAATTACAAAAGTTCTGATTTAATGCAGATAAGGCACCAAGTGAGTTTAATTACCACCTTAATCAGCCACAGAACCTGTGTAATTAATGTGTGTCCTGGAAAAAGGGATGATGTGGCAACCCTAGCCTGTAAAGCACCTGAAAGTCGCCTCCCATGCCACCCCAGTGTGGGGGCACGACTGCTTTCACACCCGGGCGGTGCGCTACAAAAAGTCCTGCAAGCCGCATCTTTTGGGGCAGTTTGGGAACGATGTATACAGCTCTCCTAAACAGGCCCTGCCCATTGGAATGCATTGGCAGCACTCCAGAAAGGGCCGCAACACGGGCGGTTTTAACCCTTTCTTCAGCCACTAGCGGGAGTTTAAAGCGGCCGAAAAGCGCCGCTAAAACGATGGTAAAGCGCAGCTAAAACGAGCGGCGCGGCCCCCAGTGTGAAAGTAGCCTAAAACAAACTGTGCAGCTCTGACTAAAGATGAAAACGACCCTTGCTCTAGGTGTAGGCCATTTATATACCTTATGAAGCCTGACTGGAATACTCCCAGGATGTTACTAAGTGAGGCCTGGTCATCACTGCTCACCTCCACCATCACAGGAGTGAGCTATTTCTCTTATTCAATCCCCCTCACATACTCTTTATCTCCCCTGATTCTGGAGCTCTGAGCTCAGCATTTGAGAGCTCACTCCTGTCATGGTGGAGGTGATGACTAGGCCTCACATAGCAACGCCCTGGGAGTAGTCCAGTTAGAGTTGCCAGCTCATCCCTTTAAAAGCGAACACATAATAATTACACAGGTTCTGAGGCTGATTGAATGCAGATAAGTTTAATTACCACCCTAATCTGCCTCAGAACCTGTGTGTTCAGTTTTAAAGGGATGAGGTGGCAACTCTAGTGTATCGCAATCAATGTTTTCAGGCGTGTCACTGCATGTGTTTACATATGTTGCAGTGGGGGCCCTCAATATTTTTTTGGGAGGTTGGGGGGATTTTGTGTGCTTGGGTGTAAATTAAATTTTTTACATTTAAACTTTTTTTTTTTTTTTTACATTAACTTTTTTTCCCCATCACATAGGGTGATTTTTTTTTTTTTTTTTGGCGACAGGTTCTCTTTAATGAGACATTCAGGGTCATCCTTCATGTCTCCTCTGTGCTCCACCGAATGCACATTGCGCGGCCTTACATTCATTCCCAGGCCTTAACGGCCGGGGAAACTGTCAAGGGGGACCTGGAAGTGACATCACACAACAACTGGAAAGGGAGGAGAGCGGACGTGTGTCCACTCCCTTCCCTCTGCCGTCCCTTCTACCTGGCGGCACCCGCTATGCTGGTCTCAGGCCCGCAGATGGGCAAGCGGAGCCCGGGATACATAGTGGGTGTGGCGTGCCCTGGGTGTGGGGAGCATTTGGGCCGCAGCCCAGGCGCCAGGTCAAAACTTCTGGTCGCAATGGTGACCTGGTGCCTGGAGTTTGTCGAGCCCTGACCTACAGTGCCACACAGCGCTTGGGTAATCCTGATCACCTGCACTGCCACAAAGAGCCCAGGTAATCCTGATCACCTGCACTGCCACACAGAGCCCGGGTAATCCTGATCACCTGCACTGCCACACAGAGCCCGGGTAATCCTGATCACCTGCACTGACACACAGATTCTGGGTAATCCTGATCACCTGCACTGCCACACAGAGCCAGGGTAATCCTGATCACCTGCACTGACACACAGAGCCCAGGTAATCCTGATCACCTGCACTGACACACAGAGCCTGGGTAATCCTGATCACCTGCACTGCCACACAGAGCCCGGGTAATCCTGATCACCTGCACTGACATACAGATTCTGGGTAATCCTGATCACCTGCACTGACACACGGATTCTGGGTAATCCTGATCAACTGCACTGACATACAGATTCTGGGTAATCCTGATCGCCTGCACTGACATACAGATTCTGGGTAATCCTGATCGCCTGCACTGCCACACAGATTCTGGGTAATCCTGATCGCCTGCACTGACATACAGATTCTGGGTAATCCTGATCGCCTGCACTGACATACAGATTCTTGGTAATCCTGATCACCTGCACTGACATACAGATTCTGGGTAATCCTGATCACGTGCACTGCCACACAGAGCCCAGGTAATCCTGATCACCTGCACTGCCACACAGAGCCCGGGTAATCCTGATCACCTGCACTGCCACACAGAGCCCGGGTAATCCTGATCACCTGCACTGCCACACAGAGCCCGGGTAATCCTGATCACCTGCACTGACATACAGATTCTGGGTAATCCTGATCACCTGCACTGACATACAGATTCTGGGTAATCCTGATCGCCTGCACTGACATACAGATTCTGGGTAATCCTGATCACGTGCACTGACATACAGATTCTGGGTAATCCTGATCACCTGTACTGACACATATTCTGGGTAATCCTGATCACCTGCACTGACACATATTCTGGGTAATCCTGATCACCTGCACTGACACACAGAGCCCGGGTAATCCTGATCACCTGCACTGACATACAGATTCTGGGTAATCCTGATCACCTGCACTGACACACAGATTCTGGGTAATCCTGATCACCTGCACTGACACACAGAGCCAAGGTAATCCTGATCACCTGCACTGCCACACAGAGCCCGGGTAATCCTGATCACCTGCACTGCCACACAGAGCCCGGGTAATCCTGATCACCTGCACTGCCACACAGAGCCAGGGTAATCCTGATCACCTGCACTGACACACAGATTCTGGGTAATCCTGATCACCTGCACTGCCACACAGATTCTGGCTAATCCTGATCACCTGTACTGACACACAGATTCTGGGTAATCCTGATCACCTGCACTGACACACAGATTCTGGGTAATCCTGATCACCTGCACTGACACACAGAGCCCGGGTAATCCTGATCACCTGCACTGACACACAGAGCCTGGGTAATCCTGATCACCTGCACTGACACACAGAGCCTGGGTAATCCTGATCACCTGCACTGCCACACAGAGCCAGGGTAATCCTGATCACCTGCACTGTCACACAGAGCCCGGGTAATCCTGATCACCTGCACTGACACACAGAGCCCGGGTAATCCTGATCACCTGCACTGACACACAGAGCCAGGGTAATCCTGATCACCTGCACTGACACACAGATTCTGGGTAATCCTGATCACCTGCACTGACCCCCTCTTTATCTCTCAGGTCCGCCCCCAGCTGGTGCGTTTTGCCTCTCAGGTCCCGTTCTGTATCCATCGCCTGGATCACCTGGTACTGACGGTGCACAGCATTGAGAAGACGGTCTCCTTCTACACCCAGGTGCTGGGCATGGAGCTCGTCACCTTCAAGGTAAAGTCATGCCTGTCCTCTGTATTCTCCATCGCAGAACACTCTGGGATCACCGCCACACCGCTCCCCGGTGTTCACAAGGAATCATTTCACCAGCGAGCCCCCCCCCCCCCCCCAAGTTCTATCAGGACTGAAAAGCCAGTCCCCTGCCAGCATTCTGTAGAGAAGGACCCTTGCTCTCTATGAGGAAGCAGTGGTCTCTCTGGAGAGGTCTGACACACCCTCTGCTAAGTCTGACCTATCAATCCCCAATTGGTAAAGCTCATGGTCCCCACTGATTGGAGCGTTTATGGCTGGATTCAGCAGAGGGCGTGTTGGACCTCTTCAGAGAGGCCACTGCTTCCACAAAGACAGTATAGCCTCTACAGTGCATCTGAATGTACCCCACTTATCCTCCTCAGTCGCCGGACTTACCTACTTCTCCTGGAAGACTGGGACCACAAAAAGACAAATCGGTATGGCAAGTGAGGAGGAGAAGGGGGAATGTCAGTTCCCTCATCGCTCCTGTGCCATGTGGAATAGTTATGCACAGTGTAGGGGACAGGAATAAGTATTGCAGAGGGTAGAGGTCAGCAGTAACAGAGAGTGCAGGGGGTCAGTAATAGATAAAGTAGTGTGCAGGGGTCAGGAGGAAGTAAAGCGGAGCACAGAGGTAAGTACAGAGTGCACAAATCAGTAGTATGTGATGTAGAGTGCAGGGGTTAGTAGTGTGTAATGCAGAGTACAGAGGTCAGTAGTGTGTAACACAGAGTGCAGAGATTATTAGTGTGTAACACAGAGTTCAGGGGTCGGGAGCAACTAACGCAGAGGTAAGTACTGTGTAATACAGTGTGCCCAAATCGGTAGTGTGTAATGTAGAGTGCAGAGGTCAGTAGTGTGTAATGTAGAGTGCAGAGGTCAGTAGTGTGTAATGTAGAGTTCAGGGGACAGTAGTGTATAATGTAGAGTTCAGAGGTCAGTAGTGTGTAATGTAGCGGTGAAGGGGTCAGTAGTGTGTAGCATAGAGGTCAGCAGTGTGTAACACAGCATGAAGTCAGTAGCTTGCAATGTAGAGTGCAGGGGTCGGCAGTGTGTAACAAAGTTCTAGGGTAAGTAGTACAAATTGCAGAGTGCAGAGGTCAGTAGTGTGTAATGTAGAGTGCAGAGGTCAGTAGTGTGTAATGTAGAGTGCAGAGGTCAGTAGTGTGTAATGTAGAGTGCAGAGGTCAGTAGTGTGTAATGTAGCGTGAAGGGGGTCAGTAGTGTGTAGCATAGAGGTCAGCAGTGTGTAACACAGCATGAAGTCAGTAGCTTGCAATGTAGAGTGCAGGGGTCGGCAGTGTGTAACAAAGTTCTAGGGTAAGTAGTACAAAATTGCAGAGTGCAGAGGTCAGTAGTGTGTAATGTAGAGTGCAGAGGTCAGTAGTGTGTAATGTAGAGTGCAGAGGTCAGTAGTGTGTAATGTAGAGTGCAGAGGTCAGTAGTGTGTAATGTAGAGTGAAGGGGTCAGTAATGTGTAGCACAGAGTGAAGTCAATAGCTTGCAATTTAGAGTGCAGAGGTTAATAGTATGTGTTAACCTCAGAGTGCAGGGGTCGGTAGTGTGTAAAAAAGAGTGCAGGGGTCAGTAGTGTGTAATGTAGAGTGAAGGGTTCAGTAATGTGTAGCACAGAGTGAAGTCAATAGCTTGCAATTTAGAGTGCAGAGGTTAATAGTATGTGTTAACCTCAGAGTGCAGGGGTCGGTAGTGTGTAAAAAAGAGTGCAGGGGTCAGTAGTGTGTAATGTAGAGTGAAGGGGTCAGTAGTGTGTAACACAGAGCGGAGGGGTAAGCAATGTGTAATGCAGAGGTCAGTAGTGTGTAACGCAGAGTGCAGGGGTCAGTAGTGTGTAATGTAGAGTGCAGAGGTCAGTAGCGTGTAATGTAGAGTGAAGGGGTCAGTAGTGTGTAATGTAGAGTGCAGAGGTCAGTAGCGTGTAATGTAGAGTGAAGGGGTCAGTAGTGTGTAATGCAGAGTGCAGAGGTCAGTAGTGTATAATGTAGCATGAAGGGGTCAGTAGTGTGTAGCATAGAGGTCAGCAATGTGTAACACAGCGTGAAGTCAGTAGCTTGCAATGTAGAGTGCAGGGGTCGGCAGTGTGTAACAAAGTGTTCTAGGGTAAGTAGTACATATCGCAGAGTGCAGAGGTCAGTAGTGTGTAATGCAAGGGTTAGCAGTGTGTAACGCAGAGTAAGTATCACAGAGTTCTAGGGTCAGTAGTACATCTCGCAGAGTACAGAGGTCAGCAGTGTGTAATTTAGAGCTCATGAGTCTGTAATGTGTAATGCAAAGTGCAGAAGTCTGTAGTGTGCAATGCATGAGTCCAGGGGGTGAGTAGTGTGTAATGCAGCATTTAGGGGGGGTCAGTATTATGTAACGCACAGTGCATGGATCAGGTGTGCAGGAGTCAGTAATAGGTAGAGTGCAGGGGTTAGGGGGAATTAAAGCAGAGTACAGAGGTAAGTACAGAGTGCAGGGGTCAGTAGTCTGTAACGCAGAGTGCAGGGGTCAGTAGTGTGTAATGTAGAGTGCAGAGACCAAAAAGTATGTAACAGAATGCAGGGGTCGGTAGTGTGAGACTCAGAGTGCAGGGGTCAGCAATGTTTAATGTAGGGGTCAGTAGTGTGTAACGCAGAACGGAGGGGTCAGCAATGTGTAATGCAGAGGTCAGTAGTGTGTAATGCAGAGTGCAGGGGTCAGTACTGTGTAATGTAGAGTGCAGAGGCCAATAGTATGTAACCCAGAATGCAGGGGTCAGTAGTGTGAGACTCAGAGTGCAGAGGTCAGAGGTCAGCAATGTGTAATGCAGGGGTCAGGAGTAAATAACCGAGTTCTAGGATCAGCAGTACGTAACACAGAGTGCAGAGGTCAGCAGTATGCAATGCAGGGTCCAGGGGGTAAGTAGTGTGTAATGCAGGGTCCAGGGGGTGAGTAGTGTGTAAAGCAGGGTCCAGGGGGTGAGTAGTGTGTAATGCAGGGTCCAGGGGGTGAGTAGTGTGTAAAGCAGGGTCCAGGGGGTGAGTAGTGTGTAAAGCAGGGTCCAGGGGGTGAGTAGTGTGTAAAGCAGGGTCCAGGGGGTGAGTAGTGTGTAAAGCAGGGTCCAGGGGGTGAGTAGTGTGTAAAGCAGGGTCCAGGGGGTGAGTAGTGTGTAAAGCAGGGTCCAGGGGGTGAGTAGTGTGTAAAGCAGGGTCCAGGGGGTGAGTAGTGTGTAAAGCAGGGTCCAGGGGGTGAGTAGTGTGTAAAGCAGGGTCCAGGGGGTGAGTAGTGTGTAAAGCAGGGTCCAGGGGGTGAGTAGTGTGTAAAGCAGGGTCCAGGGGGTGAGTAGTGTGTAAAGCAGGGTCCCTGGGGGTGAGTAGTGTGTAAAGCAGGGTCCAGGGGGTGAGTAGTGTGTAAAGCAGGGTCCAGGGGGTGAGTAGTGTGTAATGCAGGGTCCAGGGGGTGAGTAGTGTGTAAAGCAGGGTCCAGGGGGTGAGTAGTGTGTAAAGCAGGGTCCAGGGGGTGAGTAGTGTGTAAAGCAGGGTCCAGGGGGTGAGTAGTGTGTAAAGCAGGGTCCAGGGGGTGAGTAGTGTGTAAAGCAGGGTCCAGGGGGTGAGTAGTGTGTAAAGCAGGGTCCAGGGGGTGAGTAGTGTGTAAAGCAGCATTCAGGTGGGTCAGTATTATTTAATGTGCAGTGCATGGATCAGGCGTATGTAAGAGGTCAGAGGTCAGTAGTATGAAACACAACTCCTTTCACAAGAGAAAGAAATACCCCCAGTGTCCTTTGGGGAGATTTCCATTCACTTCCTGTCCCAGAGAAGCAACAAGAATTTAGAGGAAATCTCTCCCAAGTGAGGGCAAATCTCCTAAATAGCAATGTCTGGGATGGGCAACCCCATTGGTAGGTTTTCCCCTCTCTCCTGTTCCAGTGGCAACTCAAAAACGTTGGATTTTCCCCCAACTTTCCGTGCAAAGGCAAAACTCAAGAAGGTGCCAACACTTCCCCAGTCTGTCCAAAGGAAAGAAAAAAGTTTAAATGCACTTTTTAATGTGTGATGAATTATTGAACTTTGAGTTCCTCAGGAGTTTTGTGCTCGGCGCTGTCATTAGTAATATATTATTGTTGTCACTTCCAGGGGGACAGGAAGGCTCTGAGTTTCGGCATGCAGAAGATAAACCTCCATGAAGTAGGGAAGGAGTTCGAACCCAAGGCCCGGCGCCCATCACCAGGATCAGGTGACCTCTGTCTGATCACACATACGCCGATCACCACCGTCCTACAGCACCTGCAGGTCTGTGACTGACAACACCATTATATATACCATGCCCGGAGACCCCGGCTTTTCTGACACTTTTTGTTGACATGTACAAATCACCTTTTCTTTTTTTTTTTTTGCTAGAAAATTTACTTAGAACCCCCAAACATTATATATATTTTTTAAGCAGAGGCCCTAGAGAATAAAACGGTGGGTTGTTGCATATTTTTACGTCGCACAGTATTCACGCAGAGGTTTTTCAAATGCAATTTTTTTTTTTTTTTTTGGAAAATATACACTTTAGTGAATTTTAATGCACTAAAACACAATATAATACCCGATTGTTTGGTAAGATATAAAAGATGGTGTAACGCCGAGTAAATAGATACCTAACACGTAATGCTTTAAAATTGTGCATGCCCGTGTAACGGCTTACTTAAAGAAAATCTCCGTAGGCGACGCTTTATAAGCCTTTAGAGTTTCAGAGGGGGTCTGGTGCTAGAATTATGGCTCTTGGTCCGACGTTCGTGGCGACACCTCACATGTGTGGTGCGAACACAATTTATGTCTTTGTACGCGTTCGCCTTTCATTTTTTTAAATCAACTTTATTGCTATCACAAGGTACGAACAACATCACTTGTGATCGCATAAGCAGTGACAGGTACTCTTTACTGAGACATCTGGGTTCTATTAGATCTCTCCTCTGCCCTCCAAAGCATCTGATCAAACCAAGATTGGACGGGAATTCCATTCATCTATACCAGACCCTTATCTGAGATGAGGGTCTGCTATAGCTGTTAATAGCGGGACGCCAAAACAAAAAAACAGGGGGTTACCCCATACATAAGACCAGCCAAAACAAAAACAAAAAACAGGGGGTTACCCCATACATAAAACCAGCCAAAACAAAAACAAAAAAAACAGGGGGTTCCCCCATAAATGAAACCAGTGCCTTCAGGTCAGGAATGAATTTAAGGATCTGCGAGTTTGGATAAGGGTCCGGTATTTATTTTTGGGGGGGGATACTACACACTTTTTTTTCTGCCATTTTTGAGTGGAGTCCCCCCAAAAATAAATACCGGAGCCTTATCCAAACTCGCAGGCACTGGTTTCATTTATGGGGAACCCCCTGTTTTTTTTGTTTTTGTAGTCTGGCTGGCCAGGAAAGGAGGGGGGGGGGCAAATGTGTGCCCCCTTCCTCCTGAACATGGTCAAGGGCCTCTTCTTCACAACCCTGGCTTGGTTGGGGGTCTATGGGCAGAGGGCTTATAGGAGTCTGGAAGCCCCTTTTCACATAATATTCCTACTCATTCACAAAAAAAAGTAAACAATAAAAATAAACAAAGTAAGCAAAAAAATAAAGACCGTAAATAATAAAATGTGGGGGGGGCACTACACATTTTTTTCATTTTTGCCTGGTGGCCCCCTCAATAATAAATACCAAATTCTTATCTAAGCATGTAGCCTGGCCGAGAAAGGAAGTGGGGTGGGGCACGAGTGTGTGTGTGCACGCCCCTCTTCCTCCTGAACAAGAGCCTGGCCTGGTGTTTGTGGGGGTCTTCAGAAAGAGGGCTCATAGAAATCTGGAAGCCCCTTTTCCCATAATACCCCTACTCATTCACAAAAAAAAAAATTGCAGTAAAAAAAAAAAGCACAAAGATGTAAACAGTAAAAAAAAAAAAAAAAATGTAAACTGTAAAAAATAAACAGTAAAAAAAAAAATGTAAACCCCAAAAAAAAAGACAGTACAAAAATAAAGTGGGGGGGGGCTCCACTTTTTAAATTTTTGCGTGGGGTCCACCCCAAAAATACCAGACCCCTATCCAAGCAAGCAGGAAAGGATAGGTGGGGGGGGGGAGTGTGTGTTGCCCCCCACCCCTCCACCTGAACAAGGACAAGGGCCTGGACTGGTGCTTGTGGGGGTCTTCGGGCAGAGGGCTTATAGGAATCTGGAAGCCCCTTTTCATACTATACCCCTACTCATTCACAAAAAAAAATTTACACAGTAAAAAAAAAAAAGCAGAAAAATGTAAACAATAAAAAAATTTAACTGTAAAAAAAAAAAAAAAAAGTGGGGGGGGGACACTACACTTTTTTTTCCTTTTCTCATTTTTGCCTGGGGGTCCCCCCCCAAAAATAAACACCAGACCCCTATCTAAGCATGCAGCCTGGTTGGCCAGGAAAGCATAGGTGGGGGCGAGTGTGTGCCCCCCCATTCCTCCTGAACAAGGACAAGGGCCTGGACTGGTGCTTGTGGGGGTCTTCGGGCAGGGGGCTTAAAGGAATCTGGAAGCCCTTTTTATATAATACCCCTACTCATTCACGAAAAAAAAAAAAAAAAAAACATTTAAAACGGTAAAAAAAAAAAAAAAAAAAAAGCACAAAAATGTAAACATTAAAAAAAACTACAAAAAAAAAAGTGGGGGGGGGGGGGGCTTTTTTTTTTTAATCACTCACAAAGAAAAAAAATAGTAAACAGTACAAAAAAAGTTTTTGACAAGCCATTTAACTATTGTTGGCTCCTTTTGGTTACATGGTTGGGGAATCCTGGCCCTATAAATAAACGGGGGCTTGACGACATCGCTGGTTGCTTAGGACGTGGCGGCGCCTGCAATTAATACCGCTATTGTACATGACGAAAAACGGTAAATTTTTGGGCATTCTTATGAACCCACCTAAACTATTTACTGATTTTTTTTTTGCATCCAATCAGGCCCTGACGCTACAGGATTTTTGCTACAACAAAAAAAAAAAAAAAGGACATCGTAAGCCACTTTGTAACAACGTAGCCAACCCAACCCAATGGCTGATCTGCGTACTTCTTGCTTCCCTTGACCGCCTGTTTTTCTCGCCCTCTAGGCCTGCGGGGTCCCTATAGAAGAGGGGCCCGTGTCCCGCACAGGAGCGATGGGGGAAATCCAGAAATCCAATCCGTCTATTTCCGAGACCCGGATCACAATCTAATAGAAGTATCCAACTACGTAGAGGAACCCTGCGACAAATCCTGAGCCGCGCCACCTCCGCGTGCGCCGGGGCTCCACTGCTGACCTTCTTCAGAAACTGCAGTTTGCCTGGCTGCCTCTGGCTTCAATACTATCGGAGTCGGGAAGCCAGGACAAGCGTGTAGCCAATGAACTCCTGAATAAGACACATGTGCACTCCGTATCGTTACCAATGGAAATTTGGACAAAATTTTAAATTATTCTGATGTATCCGAACCACAATAGTATTGAATTTTTAATAAATCCCAATAAATGATAATGAAAACAACAAATTAATTTGCATTCATTCGTTTGTGACTCTAGCCAATATTTTGCAGAGATGGCCCCTTGCTCTCTGTGTGGAAGCAGTGGTCTCTCTGCAGAGGTTTGAAGTGCTCTCTGCCGATGGCTACAGCTCTCCAGTCAACAGGGAGAACCAGTTTTGCTGATTGCAGAGTGATGGGTCTGACTCTGCAAGGGGGGGGGGGTGATGGACCGGGGGGGTGATGGACCTCTGCAGAGAGACCACTGCTACCACACAGAGAGCATGGTTAGTCTCTGCAGCATGCTGGCAGAGGACAGGCTTTTCTACTCAGGCTGTGGCTAATTTTCATAGAAAACTGACTGTAAGTTCTTATTTACATGTGCTTTGATTTTAACACACATTAAAGCGCCTACCACTGCAACATGCACATTTGGTGGTTTTTGATACTTTGGTGATGCTTTTTTTTGAAGCTTTAATGAGGCTGTGTGTGTTGATTTTCTATTTATTTTATAAGGGCTCAGTAATATTCCTGCTCAGCAAATCCCCAGCTCATTAGTATCCTTGTTCAGCAGTACCCCTGTTCAGTAGATCCCCCCCCCCCCCCCATCTCATTAGTACCATCATTCAACAGATCTGCCGCTTATAAGTACCCTTGTTCAGCAGATCCCCTGATCAGTAGTACCCCTAGCTGCTGATCCTCCACTCAGCGGTAACCCCCAGCACTGCTGAACCCCCCCCCCCACTCAGCGGTAACCCCCAGGATTGCTGATCCCCCCCCACTCAGCGGTAACCCCCAGCACTGCTGATCCTCTCACTCAGCGGTAACCCCCAGCACTGCTGATCCCCCCCACTCAGCGGTAACCCCCAGCACTGCTGATCCCCCCACTCAGCGGTAACCCCCAGCACTGCTGATCCCCCCCCCCCACTCAGCAGTAACCCCCAGCACTGCTGATCCCCCCCCCACTCAGCGGTAACCCCCAGCACTGCTGATCCCCCCCCCCACTCAGCGGTAACCCCCAGCACTGCTGATCCCCCCCACTCAGCGGTAACCCCCAGCACTGCTGATCCCCCCACTCAGCGGTAACCCCCAGCACTGCTGATCCCCCCACTCAGCGGTAACCCCCAGCATTGCTAATTCCCCCCCTCAGCGGTAACCCCCAGCATTGCTGACCCCCCCACTCAGCGGTAACCTATTGCTAATTCCCCCCCTCAGCGGTAACCCCCAGCATTGCTGATCCCCCCCCACTCAGCGGTAACCCCCAGCACTGCTGATCCCCCCCCCCCCCCACTCAGCGGTAACCCCCAGCACTGCTGATCCCCCCCCCCCACTCAGCGGTAACCCCCAGCACTGCTGATCCCCCACTCAGTGGTAACCCCAAGCACTGCTAATCCCCTCACTCAGCGGTAACCCCCAGCACTGCTGATCTCCCCCCCCCACTCAGCGGTAACCCCCAGCACTGCTGAACCCCCCCCCCACCGGTAGCCCCTAGCACTGCTGATCCCCCCCACTCAGCGGTAACCCCCAGCACTGCTGATCCCCCCCCCCCCACTCAGCGGTAACCCCCCAGCCTTGCTGGTCCCCCCCACTCAGCGGTAACCACCCAGCACTGCTAATCCCCTACTCAGTGTTAACCCCCAGCACTGCTGATCCCCCCCACTCAGTATAAACCCCAGCTCTCCTGATCCCGCACTCGGCAGAAACCCCCAGCACTGCTAATCCTCTGGTTTGCTGGTCCCCACTCGCCTCCTGCTATATTGTTCCCATGCTGTACACCATGTGACATCTGCTAGTTTCTCCTGCTCCGGACCTCGGCTCTGCTGATCCTTTGCCCCCCCCCCAGTCCTCTCTTTCCAGTCCACGCTCACCTCCCGCTAGATTGTTCCCATGCTGTACAGCAATGTTTCTCAACTCCAGTCCTCAACAACAGGTCACGTTTTCAGGCTTTCCATTATTTTGCACAGGTGATTTGAGCAGTTTCACTGCCTCAGTAATTACCACAGCCCTTTCATCTGAGGAAAATCCTGAAAACATGACATGTTGGGGGTACTTGAGGACTGGAGTTGAGAAACATTGCTTGTACACCACGTGTAACATCTGCTAGTTTCTCCTGCTCCGGCCCCCAGCTCTGCTGATCCTCTGCCTCTCAGTCCTCTCTCTCCTTCTGCTATAGCATTCCCATGACCTTCTCGCTGTTCCCACATAGGACGTCTGCTCCAGAGACTTCCGGAATATTATATATATATATATATATATATCTGTATATACTCAGCACAACTAATTTTTTTTTTCTATAAATAACTCAATCAGAAAAAAAAATGCATTATGGCCATGAGGTGGTACACATATATATATATATATATATAAAAAAACTAAAACTTGAGGGGGTCTATGAATAAAACTTTTATTGCGTGGATGTGAAAAGCACTTACCTTTAGAACAAACAGCCCCCCCGCCCACCAATATATGAAGTTCTTATATCACCATCTAGTGGCCATATTGCATTTTTTTTTTTCAAAAATGCATTGCAGCCACTAGGTGGCGCATAGTAAATGTTTTGCACATAGACCAATTGGAATACGGCTCTAAATATTTTTTTTTATCCTATTTAACCCATTATTAACTCTTAGTTAAGCCTAATCTGCCCTAATTAACTCCTTCAGCCCAGTTATATTTTCACCAGATTTGTTTTTATTCATTTATTTATTTTTTCCCCCATAATTTCTTTGTTCTCATTTATTTTTTGTTGCAAAAAAATAAATAAAATTGCAGTTTTTCCCTCCATTTGCAAATAAAATTTCCATGCTTGTAGAAGAAACATACATTTAGTGACAGGACAAATAATAGACGTAAATGTATACTTTATTTACAGAAAAACTAACAACTGTCCAAAATAGAAAATTTTTTTTTTACATTTTTTGTTTTTAGATTACATAGAAAAAAATTCTCGAGACAAAAATTTGTCCCTTAAAGTGTTACTAAAAAGGCAAAACGTTTTTTTTTTTTTTTCCAATTGGATAAAGTAGGGAAGGGTTATAGCCCCTGTGAGATTTTTTTTTGCCATCCGTGTCCCATGGTTTGGGTGAGGCTATGGGAGGCACACTATGGTTCACATTTGTTTTCACAACAATGCTCACAGCGGGTGTACAGACCCGGGAACTCAGCACAGGGATGGTGGGAACTCCTCATAATGGGCACAGTAGGTGTACAGACCTTGGAACTCAGATCAGGGATGGTGGGAACCCTTCATAATGGGCACAGCAGGTGTGCAGACCTGGGGACTCAGCATAGGGATGGTGGGAACTCCTCATAATGGGCACAGCAGGTGTACAGACCCGGGAACTCAGCACAGGGATGGTAGGAACCCCTCATAATGGGCACAGCAGGTGTACAGACCCGGGAACTCAGCACAGGAATGGTGGGAACCCCTCATAATGGGCACAGCGGGTGTACAGACCCAAGAACTCAGCACAGGGATCTCACCAAGAGCATAAGAGAAGAGGGGGGGGGGGTTAGTTCTCCAGCATCCACCACACACTGAAATATAAGACCTGGGTTGACCAAACCTTTTAAACAGCAATAGTGCAAGTTCAGTGTGTCCAACGACAACAACATACACAGCATAATATATAACAAAGAAGAAAATAAAAATGCTTTGTGCCTGCAAATGCCACAAAATGCAGCATTACACACCACATCTAACAGACCGGCCCCTGGTGTAGTACAAGGCATGCTGGGACGTTGTCACTCGCCTCCCCCGTGCCTTTTTTTTTACATTTTGACATTATAACCAGCTATATACAGTATGATATGGGGGAGAAAAAAAAAAAAAAAGCAACACTTGCATTTTTGGTGCGGGTCCATTGATGTCTATTAAATGCAAAAGGCAATCTGCTGCAAGAAAAAAAAAAAAAAAAAAAGTCCGACCCTTTCCAAAACTGCACTGGCTACCAAAACGCACAGATGTGAACGTATCCCATAGGAAACCATGTTAAAAGGGACTGTAGTGTGTTTCTGCAAAACGCATAGGTGTGAACTTAGAAAAAAAAAAAAGACTGTGCATATCTTCCAGATATCTTACAATAGACGGATTTTCAGTTTTGCCCAAAGAAACACTTTATATAAAAAAAAAAAAAAAAGAGAAAGGGGGGGACTTCAGACCAGTATACAATACAAAAACAGGCTCTAGTGCAGGGGGTCATTCACACAATACTGTTTATAGTGCCTGAAATCTCCTTTTCTCTATTATCCCTGCACAGCAGAGATCAGACTGGGACTAGTAGAGCTGTAATGGCTCGATCACACCAGCAGACGTGCGCACGCGCTGCACCGCCATATCTTAGTTGGCAAGAGGTTAAAATAAACAAAAAAGAAAAAAGTCTGTTTAACTTTATGCACAACAGCACGCTGCCATGCACATGGCTCATTTTTTTGGATTTTTTTTTTATCCAGCACACGTGTACTATGAACAGGACTCAGAAAACAATTAATTTTTCTCATAGTCCTTGTAATAATTAAAAAAAGAGAAGTCCAGCCTGAGTTTTTTAGGCTGGGCTTCTCCTCTGGGTCACAGGAGTGCGATTTGTTTTGCACTCTTGTGACCCGTTTTCAGCGAAGATCGGTCTGGAGTCCGCTCTTCGATGACGTCACACTGCCATCAGTTGAGGCCACGCGTCATCCCGACTTCCCAAGTCTGGGTCCGCCAGCTGCCTCGATTGATGACAGCCTCAGCGGGCCGCCGAGACGGCCGCTCCCCCCACAGCTCAGCGCTCCAATGAGTGTGGAGAAGCAGAGAGAGAGGAGAGACGCTGTCTGACAAGTCAGCAGCTCTCCTCTCGGGGGGGATCTGTGAAAACTGAGCCATCGGCGGTGTTCGGTGGCTCGGTTCTCAGTGTAGAGATGTTGGGGGACAGAAGCAGCATCCACATAGGCAAGTATGAATCAAAAATACAAAAAAAAACAAAAAAAAACAAAACAAAACAAGAACAAACAACAAACAAAAAAAACAACAAACAAAAAAAACAACAAACAAAAAAAACAACAAACAAAAAAAACAACAAACAAAAAAAACAACAAACAAAAAAAAACAACAAACAAAAAAAACAAACAAACAAAAAAAACAACAAACAAAAAAAAAACAACAAACAAAAAAAACAACAAACAAAAAAAAACAACAAACAAAAAAACAAACAAACAAAACAACAAACAAAAAAAAAACAACAAACAAAAAAAAACAACAAACAAAAAAAACAACAAACAAAAAAAACAACAAACAAAAAACACCCCTTACTTCTCTTTTAAATGCCTCTCAGTGCACCTGGTGTGAAGAAAGCCCTAAAGCAAAATTGCACTCTAGTTGTAATCTAGGATGCTTTCAGACACCAGGAGAGCTAGAAGGGATGTGGTTTAGGCAGCTTAGAGGAGGCAGGGAACGGGAAGAGGGGCTTTCAGCTCCTTCATGGTCCGGTGGGCAGGAAGGTAACAGAGAAAGCTGCAGTGCAGTCAAGGTAAGTACCAGCTGTGTAGTTAGGGGGTTGGGCTGGACTTTCCACTTCCAGTTATACAGTAGACATGTGCAATTCGTTTAGTTCCGAATTCGTTTTTTGAGAAATTTGAAAATCCAAAAAGAAGAATAAAAATCGGAAAATTCTAAAGAATGAAAATCTGAATATTGTAAAGAATGAAAATTCAAAAGAATGAAAATCTAAACCCCCCCCCCCCCCAAAAAAAAAAAAAAAAGAATGAAAATCTGAATATTGTAAAGAATGAAAATTCAAAAGAATGAAAATCTAAACCCCCCCCCCCCCCAAAAAAAAAAAAAAAAAAAATTAAAATCTGAAAACCGAAAATCTGAAATCACTAATAATAAATATTAAAATTATAGGTATTGGAATTTCCTTTCAAATTTGGCTGTTAGTGAACGTAACGAATACAAATTTACCTGAAGTTACGAATTATCTGAAATAATGAATGCTGTATCTAAACGAATGGAACATAACGATCTAATAATAATAATAATAATAAACAACAATACCACTACTACTAATACCTTTTTATTATTATTATTTATTAATTTGTTCCATTCCATTTGTTTAGATGCGGCATTTGTTATTTCAGATAAATTTGTATTCATTACGTTCACGAACAGCCAAATTTGAAGGGAAATTCCAATACCTATAATTTAATAGTTAGCTATTATTAGTTATTTATTTCAAATTTTACTGATTTTCTTTTTCAAATTTTCGAATTTCCAAAAATGTGGAAATTCGAAAAATGTGAAAAACCGAATTTCCGAAAAAAGCAAAAAAAATTACAAAAAACGAAAATGAACGTATTTGTTGTCAGTGCACATGTCTATTATACAGTAATTTTATATTATATATTAAAAAAAAAACAAAAAAAAAAAAAAACACTGTCTGCCCTCTACTGGTCAGATGTAGAAGAGCACATCACCAATTGTTTGTAAGAGTGGAGGACACCAGGAATGCTCTACCAGAAGGTCCATGGGGGTTGTTTGAGCTCAAAGGTCTGGATACTGCTAACATTGACCGGGATGGAAATGATGGCCCAGGGGAGTCCGTGTTGCTCCAAGGAGCGCTGAATCATGTACCTGATAAAAAAAAAAAAAAAAAAAAAGAGAAAACACAAACTGTAAAGACATACAGAAAAATGTTAACAACCCTTAACCCCTTAGTGCCCCCTTTAAGGGCTTCCCAGTCATGTAATCACTGTGGTTGGCTGTCAGCGATCACATGATGGAGAGCCTGTAAAACCATGAATTGGCGCAGTGGAGTATCACACACACACACCCGTCTCTGCCAAGTAAGAACAATGCCGGGATATCTGCTGTCCTCCCCGAGTTATCCTGGACCATCTCCACATAGATGCTGTCATTGTCCGATGCGTTGTCAGCGATGATCACCGCCATGCCGCCATTTTCCTGGATCACCCGCGTCTTGGACAGGAAAGAGCAGCCACTGTTAAGGGAGGACAACAAAAAGGAAAAAAAGTCAGGAGCTGTGCACAATCCCACCCGAAAATGATACTTTACTCACTGTAACCACCTGAAGACCAGGCCTTCTTCTGACACTTGTTGCTTACAAGTTAAAACATCAGTATTATTTGCTAGAAATTTACTTGGAACCCCCGAACACTATATATACACACACAAAAATTAATATATACAGTATCACACAAAAGTGAGTACACCCCTCACAATTTTTGTAAATATTTTCTTCTATCTTTTCATGTGACAACACTGAAGAAATGACACTTTGCTACAATGTAAAGTAGTGAGTGTACAGCTTGTATAACAGTGTAAATTTGCTGTTCCCTCAAAATAACTCAACAAACAGCCATTAATATCTAAACCGCTGGCAACAAAAGTGAGTACACCCCTAAGTGAAAATGTCCAAATTGGGCCCAAAGTGTCAATATTTTGTGTGGCCACCGTTATTTTCCAGCACTGCCTTAACCCTCTTGGGCATGGAGTTCACCAGAGCTTCGCAGGTTGCCTCTGGAGTTCTCTTCCACTCCTCCATGATGACATCACAGAGCTGGTGGATGTTAGAGACCTTGTGCTCCTCCACCTTCTGTTTGAGGATGTCCCACAGATGCTCAATAGGGTTTAGGTCTGGAGACATGCTTGGCCAGTCCATCACCTTTACCCTCAGCTTCTTTAGCAAGGCAGTGGTGGTCTTAGAGGTGTGTTTGGGGTTGTTATGTTGGAATACTGCCCTGCGGCCCAGTCTCTGAAGGGAGGGGATCATGCTCTCCTTCAGTATGTCACAGTACATGTTGGCATTCATGGTTCCCTCAATGATCTGTAGCTCCCCATTGCCGGCAGCACTCATGCAACCCCAGACCATGACACTCCCACCACCATGCTTGACTATAGACAAGACACACTTGTCTTTGTACTCCTCACCTGGTTGCTGCCACACACGCTTGTCACCATCTGAACCAAATAAGTTTATCTTGGTCTCATCAGACCACATGACATGGCTCCAGTAATCCATGTCCTTAGTCTGCTTGTCTTCAGAAAACTGTTTGTGGGCTTTCTTGTGCATCATCTTTAGAAGAGGCTTCTTTCTGGGGCGATAGCCATGCAGACCAATTGATGCAGTGTGCGACGTATGGTCTGAGCACTGACAGGCTGACCCCCCACCCCTTCAACCTCTGCAGCAATGCTGGCAGCACTCATACGTCTATTTCCCAAAGACAACCTCTGGATATGACGCTGAGCACGTGCACACAACTTCTTTGGTGGACCATGGCGAGGCCTGTTCTGAGTGGAACCTGTCCTGTTAAACCGCTGTATGGTCTTGGCCATCATGCTGCAGCTTAGTTTCAGGGTCTTGGCAATCTTCTTATAGCCTAGGCCATCTTTATGTAGAGCAACAATTCTTTTTTTCAGATCCTCAAAGAGTTCTTTGCCATGAGGTGCCATGTTGAACTTCCAGTGACCAGTATGAGAGAGTGAGAGCGATAACACCAAATTTAACACACCTGCTCCCCATTCACACCTGAGACCTTGTAACACTAACGAGTTACATGACACCAGGGAGGGAAAATGGCTAATTGGGCCCAATTTCGACATTTTCACTTAGGGGTGTACTCACTTTTGTTGCCAGCGGTTTAGACATTAATGGCTGTGTGTTGAGTTATTTTGAGGGGAAATATTTCAATAAATAAACAGTAAAGTTAGCCCAATTTTTTTGTATATTGTGAAAGATGTTAGAGCCCTTTCACACTGGGGAGCAGGCTGCCTTAGCAGTAAAGCGCCACTTATTTTAGTGCCGCTTTACCGCTGTTTGAGTTGAGTCTTTAACCCCCGCTAGCAGCCGAAAGGGTTGAAACCGCCCATGTTGAAGTGATTCGGAAGCGCTGCCCATTCATTCCAATGGGCAGGGGCAGTTTAGGAGCACTGTATACACCACTCCCAAACTGTACCAAAAATGCTGCTTGCAGGACTTTTCCCGCAAGCGCACCGACCCAGTGTAAAAGCACTCAGGCTTTCACACTGGGGTGACATGGGAGGCAGTTTTCAGGCTTTTTTTTTTTTTTTTTAGCACTAAAATGCCTGAAAAAATGCCTTCAGTGTGAAAGCAAATAGATACCCAACATGTCACGCTTTAAAATTGCGCACGCTCGCAGAATGGCGACAAACTATGGTACTTAAATATCTCCATAGGCGACGATTTAAAAAAAAAAAAAATGGTTATCAGTTTAGAGTTACAGAGGAGGTCTAGTGCTGGAATTATTGCTCTCACTCTGATGATCGTGGCGATACCTCACATGTGTGGTTTGAACCCTGTCTACATTTGCGGGTGCGACTTGCGTATGTGTTTGCTTTGGCGCACGAGCATGGAGGGATGGGGCGATTTTTTTTGGGGGGGGGGGGGGTTTAATCACTTATTGCCATCACAAGGAATATAAACATCCCTTGTGACAGTAATAGGCAGTGACAGGTACTCTTTATGGAGGGATTTGGGGTCTACAAGACTCCAAACCCCTCCTCTGCACTTGAAAGTGTTCAAAAAGGCCAAGATCAGTGTTTTTAAATGCTTTATATTTTTGAAAAAAAAGAAATCTCGAGCTGACCGTCAGCTCTAAAAAACGGTACCGGAGTGATGCCTACAGCTGCACATAATCCCGGTACAACCACTTGAAGCCAATAATGTACAAGTACGTCATTTGGCGGCAGTAGCAGACTGTCCGGCTCCTACACCGTTCCAGAGGCCAATGTGACCAGCTCTTTCAATTAACAAGTATAGGTCAGAATCAAACAATCCAGGAATAGTCTTTTTTTTATATATTTCCTGGGAGATATTGTAGATAAATATTACTGTCCCATCTGATGTAATCCACCACATTCTCAGTGTTCATTAAGTGGTGGTCCATCATTGGAGAATGATCTGCTCTCTCCCTGGGCCATAGTCAGTGGGTCGGTCACACGGGGCCACTATGGTTGCAGGGGGGGCCCATTATTGCTGGGGGAGGGACCCTAAAACTTCCTCCGGCTCTCTACCCTAAACAATAACCCCCCCCTCCCTGCCTCTCCGCCCTAAACAATCTCTATACCGTATCCGTGGTGCTGAGCTCTATACCGCATCTGTGGTGCTGAGCTCTATACCGCATCTGTGGTGCTGAGCTCTATACCGCATCTGTGGTGCTGAGCTCTATACCGCATCTGTGGTGCTGAGCTCTATACCACATCTGTGGTGCTGAGCTCTATACCACATCTGTGGTGCTGAGCTCTATACCGCATCTGTGGTGCTGAGCTGTATACTTCTGACACTATGGGTGGAAGCAAGTGGAATACAGAAGACGGAGTGGGTGGATTCTATAAGGGGTGGGGCTTACGGGACGTGGGAGTGGTCAAAAAGGAAGGGCGGGGTCTGGCGCCCCACATCCTAAAACTTCACCAGCTGCTGCTGATCATGAGGAAAGGTTCCCTAACTGAGAGTGCCTGCAATTCTCTGACCCTGCGAGCTGACGTAATCGCAACAAGGAATTGTGTGTTTTAACGTAAGAAATTTAAAATTTTCAATGCCGCCGCCTCGGCTGGGAAGCCGGGATTTTTATTTTTATTTCAGGCTCTCCAGCCTAGAGGCGAGATGTGGTAACTTATTGATCACCAGATCACACACTATAAAGAGGACCTGTCACGTACTATTCCTATTACAAGTGATGTTTACATTCCTTGTAATAGGAATAAAAGTGATCAAAAAAACAAAAAAGAAAGAATTGAACTAGAAAAGTAAAAGTGCTCGATCGCAGAAGCAAACGCAAGTCACATATGTAAACAGCGTTCAAACCACACATGTGAGGTATCGCGATCGGTAGAGTGAGAGCAATAATTCTAGCCCTAGACCTCCTCTGTAACTCTAAACATGTAACCTGTAAAAAAATTTTAGTTTGAAAACCAAGTTCCTCAAAAGGTGGGACTTTAACCACTTCATACCCCGCCCGTAGTAATATGACGTCCGCAGGAGGATATCCTTCTCTTCTTTCTGCAAACTTTCTTCTCTCTAGGAACCACCTGGCTGTAGATGACATCACTTCCTGTTTGTGATTAGTATTTATTTTTTTTATCAGTATATAATTTTCACAAATCAAGGTTTTTTGCTTAATTAATTTTTATGGAGTGATGTATTTATTAATGTCTAATGGTGATGGTAATCATATCAATATTTATATTTGGGATTTTCATTTTTATTCAATCATTTTTATTCAATCTTAGCGCTGCTTTTGTTTTCTTCTTTCTTTTTTCTGCATCATTGGGAGAGTTACTGGAGACTGAGGATAGCGACTGCAGGAAGCCAAATATTTACCACCGCTCAAACCAAGGTGTATAAATCCTCCTCCTCCAGAGAGGTGGAGGATTTATGAAGTGCTATGAGTAAGCACTTCATGTAAGTGTGAAACGCGTCAGCTGCTGTTCTGTACCACCCACAGTGGTGTCCTATGTACCCCATGATCCAGTTTCAGGAATAAAAGACAAATATAATTCATTCCGGTGTGCGGCTGTCCAGATCTCTTCATCAATCCAGACTGCAGGAAGCCACTTGGGACAAAAGGGCGGGCGGGGGGGGGGGGGTTTGGTTGTTAAAATCAGATCAGTCCTTTTAAGTAGAGACTTACGGAAGACGTCTGGAATTAGCCTGACGGAGGGGGAAAGCATAGCAGAGGTTGAATGTCCAGGGATTTGCTAGAGCGTCAATCCCTCTCCTGGGAAGCAAAAAAGATCCACCTCCGGTGAACCCCTTTGTGACAGACCTAGCCAGGACGGGGGTCTTTTGGAGAAGACTGGGAGCAAGCCTCTTACCCACCGACTATACCAGGGGGATCCTTAGAGTGGTCTTGTTACTTTGGATTCAAGTCCATATCTCCCCCAAGACACACAGACTCTTGGACTCTAAGCCTGGGGTCCATGTTAAGGGCCTAGATGCCACATTTCCAGCATCGACTGCTCCACACTATGGGACTCCTATCAGAAGTTGATGTCACCAGCAAGCCACCTGTCTGGGGTTGCCTGCTATAATGTGTTTATTGCAAGTAGGTCTAGTGTGCCTCCTAAGGGTCTTTCACCCATTGTTATTTGTGCTAATTAACTCACCTTTTGTCTGTCTGCTAGCAAACCATTTTGGGGTTGTTTTTATACTTGTAATAACGTGTATTGAACTTTCTGAGCTAGAAGCCAGCAAGTCTGACCTGGAATGAAACCTCTGAGTCACCCAGGTGGCTAATTTAACGTAATGTTTATAGTATATGTCTGTTCTAATGATATTCCTGTGTACAGTTTGTATTGTTAGGGTAATATGATCAGGAGGGGGGGATGTCCTCCTGTGGGTATATATTTTGTGTAAGTTTGTTCAAATAAATGTGATCCAGCTTTGCAGACAAACAAGTCCTGCCTTGTTCTTGGCTGCAATAGGCGGCTATAATATCTGATGAGAGAGGGAGAATAGAGAGAGAGGGAGAATAGAGAGAATAGAGAGAGAGGGAGAATAGAGAGAATAGAGAGAGAGGGAGAATAGAGAGAATAGAGAGAGAGGGAGAATAGAGAGAATAGAGAGAGAATAGAGAGAGAATAGAGAGAGAATAGAGAGAGAGAGAGAGAGAGAGAGAGAATAGAGAGAGAGAGAGAATAGAGAGAGAGAGAGAGAGAGAATAGAGAGAGAGAGAGAGAATAGAGAGAGAGAGAGAATAGAGAGAGGGAATAGAGAGAGAATAGAGAGAGAGAGAGAATAGAGAGAGAGAGAGAATAGAGAGAGAGAGAGAATAGAGAGAGAGAATAGAGCGCGACAGAGAGAATAGAGCGGGACAGAGAAAATAGAGCGTGACAGAGAGAATAGAGCGTGACAGAGAGAATAGAGTGGGACAGAGAGAATAGAGAGGGACAGAGAGAATAGAGATTTTTTTTCCTTCACCATTACAAATTCACAAACAAGACCTCAGAAAAAAGTTTTGTGACCTCAGACGAAAATAAAATTATTTACAACGTTTACTGCATTGCCAACCGCCCCAACGGGCTCCTGTGACGTCACAATGACAGCCATCAGCGCCTGGCATTTGTCTAGCAGATGGAGGTCACTTGTCTCCACGGGGGGGAAGCAAATGGTTAAACGACTCGTCTCCACAATCTAATTGTGTAATCAGAGATTTCACATTCGCCGTAATCATTCTGTTTCCATGGATACAAGAAACGGGTAAAAATAAAAAAAAGAGAGAGATGTCAGGGTAACGCACTAATTAATATGTCAAACGTTACCATTTAACCTTCTAAAAAGGTCTTCTGGTCATCGTGGTTTTAGACGCGACCCGAGAGAAATTAATTTGACAACTCGAGCTTTGGTTGTAGGAGACTCACCCCCTCTCCACCAGAGCGATCTGTCCTTGGATGAACACCCCGTTATGGAGCTCTCCGCACGCCTCCGGAGGATCCGCTGGGACCAAGTGGATCTGGTCATACCGCTGACTCTACGGGAAGAGATACAAGTCAATGCGTGACCTACTGTCACACCCGCCCATGCCCTCCAAGTCAACTTCACACTCTCTCAAACATGAAAAGGATTTTTTTTAAAGTTAATGCTGTAAAATTACTTTAGTAGTGAGAAATTAACATCTCTCTCACGCCTCAGATCAGCCTCAATTCCTGCAACTCCATACCTCAGATCAGTGTCCCCCCAATCATCTGCCCCACCACTGTACCACCACCCCGCTCTTCTGTCCCACTACTAACCCCCACTGCACATCTGCACCACCTCCATATCCCCATGCTCTTTTGTCTCACCGCTGAACCATCTTCTCATCTGTCCTAACACTAACTCCCTTTTCTCATCGCCCCACCACTGTACCTTCTGCACATCTTTCTCACCTCTGTTCCCCCTGCTCATCTGCCCCACCAAAACACCTCCTTTCACATCTGCCCCTCTTCTCTACCACCCCCCCCCCCCCCTTGCTCTTCTCTCCCACCTCTGAACCCATCCTTCTCATCTGCTCCACCGCTGTACCCTCTTCTCATCTATATGTGTAATATGCAGAGTGGTTAAAAGGAAGGAGAGATGATACACATCTACCTGCCCTGGCACACTTATCCCTGCTAATCCACCTCTCACATCCAGCCCGTGTACTTGTATGGGATGTATATGATGTATGGGATGTATGATGTATGGGATGTATGGGATGTATATGATGTATGGGATGTATATGATGTATGGGATGTATATGATGTATGGGATGTATATGATGTATGGGATGTATATGATGTATGGGCTGTATGGGAAGTATATGATGTATGGGCTGTATGGGATGTATATGATGTATGGGATGTATGGGATGTATATGATGTATGGGCTGTATGGGATGTATATGATGTATGGGATGTATGGGATGTATGGGATGTATATGATGTATGGGATGTATGGGATGTATATGATGTATGTGATGTATATGATGTATGGGATGTATGGGATGTATGTGATGTATGGGATGTATGGGATGTCACATACAAGCATCTGGAATAGATGCACAATGATGATCTCAGGTCAGGGGTATTTTCTGAAAGCAGTGGGCCTGTGTGAAGAATCACAGCTGAGGAAAAGTGTTTGGGTGTGATTTCCATTGCTCTGAATACTGGCTGTGGCTTAAAGGGACACACAGTGCCGGGGTTCAGTAGTAAGTGACACAAAGGTTCAGGAATCATTTCAACAAGTTCCCAGAAGCCCAACAATAATTCCACAAACTGTCACCAGATTGGGGTTTTCTCAAATCACAGTGAAATCCCTTCTTTCTGAGATTGGTAGCGGCAACCAAGCGAATCATCTTCCTCCAGATAGTGGGCGGGGCTAGCAGGACTGTGATTGGCTTTAGCAGTGGCCAATCACAGTCCTCCTCCTCCTGGAAACAGGGACCACCCCCCCCTCCCCCAGAACTGCACCCGATCTACAGCAAAGTTAGAGAACCAAACAATGGTTCCCATCTGTTACAATGTATGGGGTGCACAGTGCCTCCCCCTCAGTGCGGTGTGGGGAATTGTGAATTAGAATGTATTAGTGTCTCGCTGACACTTCCCTGCGCTGCTCTGCTGATAGGGAGGGAGTTGAGTGCCGGCAAAAGAGGGTTCACGTGCCACGGGTCGCCTACCCCTGATCTAAAGATTGTGCATTTCATGAAAGTGATGAGCCCTTCACTGGAGAGCGATCACTGAGAATACGGCCTATGGCCTCTGGATTGTGGAATTCCTCGTTTTGTGAGGCGAAGAGATACAGAAATCCTGTGTGCAAAGGCCCCCGACTTACAAACACCCCTCCGAAGTCCTTGGCGGGGGTGGCGGTGAAGATGTAGCGGATGTCCCCGGGACTCAGCACCTGGAAGTACAGATATTCCTGGAGGCGGACCCCTGTGGATGGAAGAAGAGGCCACTGTCAGCCACCAGGTGGCGCTACATAAACATCCCAGGATCAGACATCACCCCCTAATCCCCCAGATGTTACCCCAATCACACATGGACAGCTCCCCCAGTTACCCCAATCATACAAGGTCAGACATCACCCCATGATCCCCCAACTGCTACCCCAATCATACAGGATTAGACATCACCCCATGATCCCCCAACTGTTACCCCAACCACACATGTACAGCTCCCCCAGTCACCCCAATCATACAAGATCAGACATCACCCCATGATCCCCCAACTGTTACCCCAATCATACAAGATCAGACATCACCCCATGATCCCCCAGCTGTTACCCCAACCACACATGGACAGCTCCCCCAGTTACCCCAATCATACAAGATCAGACATCACCCCATGATCCCCCAGCAGTCACCCCAATCATACAAGATCAGACATCACCCCATGATCCCCCAGCAGTCACCCCAATCATACAAGATCAGACATCACCCCATGATCCCCCAACTGTTACCCCAATCATACAGGATCAGACATCACCCCATGATCCCCCAGCAGTCACCCCAATCATACAAGATCAGACATCACCCCATGATCCCCCAACTGTTACCCCAATCATACAAGATCAGACATCACCCCATGATCCCCCAGCAGTCACCCCAATCATACAAGATCAGACATCACCCCATGATCCCCCAGCAGTCACCCCAATCATACAAGATCAGACATCACCCCATGATCCCCCAGCAGTCACCCCAATCATACAAGATCAGACATCACCCCATGATCCCCCAACTGTTACCCCAATCATATGGGATCAGACATCACCCCATGATCCCCCAACTGTTACCCCAATCATACAAGATCAGACATCACCCCATGATCCCCCAACTGTTACCCCAACCACACATGGACAGCTCCCCCAGTCACCCCAATCATACAGGATCAGACATCACCCCATGATCCCCCAACTGTTACCCCAATCATACAGGGTCGGACATCACCCCATGATCCCCCAACTGTTACCCCAATCATACAAGATCAGACATCACCCCATGATCCCCCAACTGTTACCCCAATCATACAAGATCAGACATCACCCCATGATCCCCCAACTGTTACCCCAATCATACAGGATTAGACATCACCCCATGATCCCCCAACTGTTACCCCAATCATACAGGATTAGACATCACCCCATGATCCCCCAACTGTTATCCCAATCATACAAGGTCAGACATCACCCCATGATCCCCCAACCACACATGGACAGCTCCCCCAGTCACCCCAATCATACAGGGTCAGACATCACCCCATGGTCCCCCAACTGTTACCCCAATCATACAGGATCAGACATCACCCCATGATCCCCCAACTGTTACCCCAATCATACAGGATCAGACATCACCCCATGATCCCCCCAACTGTTACCCCAATCATACAGGATCAGACATCACCCCATGATCCCCCAGCAGTCACCCCAATCATAAAGGATTAGACATCACCCCATGATCACCCAACTGTTACCCCCAATCATACAGGATCAGACATCACCCCATGATCCCCCAACTGTTACCCCAATCATACAAGATCAGACATCACCCCATGATCCCCCAACTGTTACCCCAATCATACTGGTTCAGACATCACCCCATGATCCCCCAACTGTTACCCCAATCATACAGGATCAGACATCACCCCATGATCCCCCAACTGTTATCCCAACCACACAGACAGTTCCCCCAGTCACCCCAATCATACAGGATCAGACATCACCCCATGATCCCCCAACTGTTACCCCAATCATACAAGATCAGACATCACCCCATGATCCCCCATCTATCCCTAGCAGTGGCTCCAGCCATACAGTAGTAGAGGTAATAGGAGAAGCAGCACACAGGGTCAGACACCCCCTTCTATGTGATACTAACCATTGGCCAGCAGGGGGAGTGAGAGGAGGACCAGTATGAGGGTCAGGGGGTCCCCCATGTCTCCCTGTACTGTGAGCACATCAGGAGTCTCCCTTCCCTCCTTGACCAAGGAAACGCCCACAGGGACACGCCCACACCTTCTACTGGGCAAGAACTCGACCCTGATTGGAGCATTGAAATGTCATTCAAGGGTTACTGTAATCTTCCTAATAGAGGGTAAAACCGTATTATTCCTAATAGAAGGCAATAGTGTGTTATTACTAATAGCTGGTAATACAGTGTTATTCTTTATAGAAGGGAAGAGTAACTCTCAGTATACTCCGGGGAGATGATTGATTAGTGGGTTCCGGGTTGATGATGGGATCCCGGGTTTCTTAGTTTAATGGAGGAGGTCTGAGAGGTTGGGTGTAGTAAGATGGCGATCAGCGGCCTCAAGGACTTAATTAGTTAAAAGAAAGGAAGGTAATTCAGTGGCCAATCAATGAGAGAGAGGCGTGGAACGCAGGCGGTAGTCTCTATGGTAACTGTCACGCTCGCTGGTATGAGTTCCGACCAATGGCAAGCCAGCCAAGTGCTCAGCAGCCAATCAGGCTGCGTGTGTCGGAATAGAGGCGTGACCCGCAGACGGAGGTCTCCATAGTGACGGCGGAATGGCTCCGCCCACAGTGAGTAGACGGTTGGAAGGTTCCGGAAGGTTCTCGAGCACCGGTGCATTGTGGGAAGTGCAGAGACAGCCGGGTTCCTGAACACAGTGACAAGATGATGGTGAGTGACCCAATCCGGAGCCATCCTCCCCGGGGACAGCGTGGAGCGGGGCCAGGCGCTGCTCCGTACCCCATCCGAGGACTCCGGGGTGCCGCTAGCACTGGTATCAGCCCGCCGAGGTCCCCCCATCACCCCGGAGACCGAGGAGAGGGCCGGGGGTCACGTGGGCACCGGGAATGGGCGAGACCATTGTGTATAGGGGAGCACTCTGACCTCTATACTAGGTGGGGGAGACCATTGTATGTAGATAGGGGAGGGCGCACTGTGCTGCCTGCAGGTGATGGGACGGACCACTCTATCCTAATATGGGGGGGGGGCACTGTGCTGCCTGCAGGGTATAGGGGGGACCATTGTATCCTAATATGGGGGAGCACTGTGCTGCCTGCAGGTGATGGGAGGGACTATTCTATCCTAATATGGGGGAGCACTGTGCTGCCTGCAGGTGATGGGAGGGACTATTCTATCCTAATATGGGGGAGCACTGTGCTGCCTGCAGGTGATTGGACAGACCACTCTATCCTAATATGGGGGAGCACTGTGCTGCCTGCAGGTGATTGGACAGACCACTCTATCCTAATATGGGGGAGCACTGTGCTGCCTGCAGGTGATGGGAGGGACTATTCTATCCTAATATGGGGGAGCACTGTGCTGCCTGCAGGTGATTGGACAGACCACTCTATCCTAATATGTGGGGAGCACTGTGCTGCTTGCAGGGTATAGGAGGGACCATTGTATCCTAATATGGGGGAGCACTGTGCTGCCTGCAGGTGATGGGACAGACCACTCTATCCTAACCTGAGGGGAGTGCTGTGCTGCCTGCAGGTGATGGGAAGGAACACACTATCCTAATATGGGGGAGCACTGTGCTGCCTGCAGTTGATGGGAGGGACCATCTGTATCTTGGACGGGGGGGGGGGGGATGCTCTGTATTTCTCCTCTGCTCCCATATTCAGGAAGGGTCCTGCACTCAGAGCTCTGGCTCATAATAATGGGGAATCTCTGGTGATCTTGTAAGTGCCATCAATAAAGTTGTGCTGAGTATTCATCCAGTGTGATGGTATGGTCCATCCTGGGTTGTGTATTCTCTCAAAGGTTCCTGTTTAGTTCTCCCAGTGATGTGTTCTCATTCTCCTCTCCCCGGCTCCGTCACACTGCTGTCTAGGGACTCCTGTCCTCTGTAATGTAAGCCACTGGGTCCTGCTGGCAGAATCTTCCCATATAAAAAAAAAACGTGGTCCATTGTGCGAACCTTCTCCTCTCCCCATACTTCGTATATAGATTTGATCTGCACACATAAACAGAGAACTGAAAGCCAAGGTCGTTCTGTGCCGCTGCCCACACTTTGTTTATGTTTACACCCCATGTGTGGGCGGGGCTGATTGTACCCAAGGTAATCGATCAACTTGGGTACAACCAGCGTGCTGGGTTTTATTTTATTAAATCTATAGTGTGTGTGTGTAAAATTTGACGGCACCTTTTTAGTGCAATAAAAGCTCTAGAAAAATGAATCCTTTTTTTTAAATTCTACATACAGTGCCTTGAAAAAGTATTCATACCCCTTGAAATTTTCCACATTTTCTCATGTTACAACCAAAAATGTAAATGGTTTTTATGTGATAGACCAACACAAAGTGGCACATAATTGTGAAGTGGAAGGAAAATGATAAATGGTTTTCTAAATTTTTTACAAAATATGTGAAAAGTGTGGCGTGCATTTGTATTCAGCCCCCTTTACTAAATCTAGCCGAGCCAATTGCCTTCAGAAGTCACCTAATTAGTAAATAGAGTCCACCTGTGTGTAATTTGATCTCAGTATAAATACAGCTGTTCTGTGAAGCCCTCAGAGGTTTGCTAAAGAACCTTAGTGAACAAACGGCATCATGAAGGCCAAGGAACACACCAGACAGGTCAGGGATAAAGTTGTGGAGAAGTATAAAGCAGGGTTAGGGTATAAAAAAATATTCCAAGCTTTGAACATCTCACGGAGCACCAGGGGCGTTGCTAGGTCTGCAAAAGATCTGGGGCTAGAGCCCATAGCAGCGGTCACCAACCGGGGGGGAGGGGGGGCACGCCAGCGGTAAGCAATTTTTTGCGGACAAAGGACGACTTTTGTTGGCATTAAAATAATCATGGCACCATGGTTGATATGGTGTCAGGGTGATCAAAGTGCATTGTTTCTATTGTTACATTGTAATATATAATGAAGTGGTTCAACTCACAATAATGCAGAATCAGTGGGAGCCCTGGGCGTGTCACTTGCCACCATTTGCAGATTGTTACTAGCCATGCCAGCCAGTGCCACCAAATGTGCATTGTCGCTGCATTGGTGGCAGGCTGGCATCACTGGCCCATTTAATGAGGGCAGGAGAGCGGTGATGTGGGGTGGGCAGTGAGAGATGATGTAATCTCTCTGCTCCCCGCCGCACCTCCGACATTTAAAAGGCCTGCTCTGTGAGGGCGGAAGATTGCTGATGTGTGGCGGGCAGTGAGAGATGATGTCATCTCTCTGCTCCCCACCGCACATCGATCCCCACGTTGAAGTGGCCTGGCTGAAGAGTGGGGGCGGGCGGAGAGAGATGATGTCATCTCTGCTCATCTGCCCGCTCTTCTCTCTTGCACCTCCAATGCCGCAGCTGAGACTTGGGGCTATGGGCTCCACATTCGGGGCTCCAGCCTCGATAGCCACACCCTGGCAACGCCTATGCGGAGCTCTGTTCAATCCATCATCCGAAAATTTAAAAGAGTATGGCACAACTGCAAACCTACCAAGACATGACCGTCCACCTAAACTGACAGGCCGGGCAAGGAGAACATTCATCAGAGAAGCAGCCAAGAGGCCCATGGTAACTCTGGAGGAGCTGCAGAAATCCACAGCTCAGGTGGGAGAATCTGTCCACAGGACAACTATTAGTCGTGTTCTCCACAAATCTGACCTTTATGGATGAAAGACATTGTTGAGAGAAAGACATAAGAAGTCCCGTTTACAGTTTGCGAGAAGCCATGTGGGGGACACAGCAAACACGTGGAAGAAGGTGCTCTGGTCAGATGAGACCAAAATTGAACTTTTTGGCCTAAAAGCAAAACACTATGTGTGGCGAAAAATGCGGGGCAATCTTATGGCGTGTACACACGAGCGGACTTTACGGCAGACTCTGTCCTGCGGGCTTTGACGGACTTTACGACTGACTTTCCGAATGAATGGACTTGCCTACACACAACCCACCAAAGTCCGACGTACGATTGGACTAAAACAAGGAAGTTCATAGCCAGTAGCCAATAGCTGCCCTAGCGTGGGTTTTTGTCCGTCGGACTAGCATACAGACGAGCGGACTTTTCGACCGGACGCGAGTCCGTCGGAAAGATTTGAAACATGTTTCATTTCTAGGTCTGTCGAACTTTTGGGGAAAAAAAGTCTGCTGGAGCCCACACACGATCAAATTGTCCGACGGACCAGGTATGCCGTAAAGTCCGGTCGTGTGTACGCGGCATAAGAAGAAAACCTGTTACAGTCCACAAAAGACTTGAGACTGGGGCGGAGGTTCACCTTCCAGCAGGACAACAACCCTAAACATACAGCCAGAGCTACAATAGAATGGTTTAGATCAAAGCATATTCATGTGTTAGAATGGCCCAGTCACAGTCCAGACCTAAATCACATTGAGAATCTGTGACAAGACTTGTAAATTGCTGATCACAGACACTCTCCATCCAATCTGACAGAGCTTGAGATATTTTACAAAGAAGAATGGGCAAAAATGTCCCTCTCTAGATGTGCAAAGCTGATAGAGACATCCCCAAAAAGACTTGAGGCTGTAATTGCAGTGAAAGGGGATTCTACAAAGTATTGACTCCGGGGGGCGCTATACAAATGTACCCCACACTTTTCACACACTTTTTTTTTTTTGAAAAAAAATTGGAAAACCATTTATCATTTTCCTTCCATTTCACAATTATGTGCCACTTCGTGTTGGTCTATCACATAAAATCCCCCCCCCCCAAAAAATTTTTTTACGTTTTTGGTTGTAACATGACAAAATGTGGAAAATTTCAAGGGGTATGAATACTTTTTCAAGGCACTGTATGTCTTCACACTGGTTTGTTGCATTAGTTTTCTGCACCATTATCGCCACTTTATTCTCTTGTCTGCAAAATGCGGATAACGCCACTTTCGGTTGATATGATTGGCTGAAAATTCTGTTCATGTCTATATGTAAAAATCCCAGTATAGATCCCATAGTTTGTAGACACTATAACATTTGCGCAAAATAATCAGTATACTTTTTTTGTGATATTTTTAATTTTTTTTTTTTATTGGATATGTTTTATAGCAGAAAGTAAAAAAAAAAACTATCTAATCTCTATATCTCTATATCTCTATCTCTTATATCTAATTTTTTAATTTAATTAAATTTTTTTTTTTTCAAAATTCTTTTTTGTTTATAGTGCAAAAAATTTGTGGGAAAATAAATGACATACATTTTATCTGGGTACAGCGTCGCATGGCCGCGCAATTGTCAGTTAAAGTAATGCAGTGCCGTATCGCAAAAATGGCCTGGTCATAAAGGGGGTAAATCTTCCGGAGAGCAAGTGGTTAACTGGGACTGTACCCTAACAAAATGTATGTCCTATTCTCCCACAAATCCCTTATGAATATCTATCTATCTATCTATCTATCTATCTATCTATCTATCTATCTATCTATCTATCTATCTATCTATCTATCTATCTATCTATCTATCTATCTATCTATCTATCTATATATATATATATATATCTATCTATCTCTCATATATATATATATATATATATATAATCTATCTCTATCTATCTATATATATATATATATCTCTATCTATCTATATATATATATATATATATATATATATATATATATATATATATATATATATATATATATAATATATATATATATATATATATATATATATATATATCTCTATCTATCTATCTATAT